>OY744483.1:297404012-298734958 GCA_963556165.1 Tipula helvola | reverse complement strand
AACAAAGTTCAAAAAGTTAATCCAAAGCAACCAAACAAATTAATAAAACTACTGTGCAGAATCTAAGTTAAGGCATCAAATTAAAAATTCGCTATGTATTTAGAAAAAAATTTCTCAAATGTTTTAAACATAAAATCTTCTAATTAGTTACGTAGCATTTGGAGATCATTAAAGTAGATGGCCGATACTAACGGAATTTATTAAATTAGATCGTCTCTGCTCTGAACTACTGTACTATAAGTTTTGAAGGGAATTTTGAACTTGAATAAATGATTATTATCATATTTTCTAAGAAATAGCTTTAAATCCTATTAATGGAGTAGCAAATATTTAATGAGAAGGGGTTAATTTTGATTTTGTTTCAGAATTTCCCGCGGAATTTGATTCAGCTGCCAGAAATTTCAAGCATCCAACGAATATGTAGTTTAAATTGTGTTGTCTAGATTTCGTTCTTTTAATTTATAGCACTTCAACGTGGACTTCATACCTTAGGAGCTAATTAGCGTCTTATAATTTTAATTTTGGTTACTGGTAATATTAACAATAATTCATTACAGGACAGCGCCCATTACAGATCAAACTCCCAGAATTTTAGAGGCAGATTTAGCTGAAGCTTTACCTCTATTATAGGTTGAACAAAATTGTGGTTATAAGTAACGACAGGGACCAGTATGGAAGAAATCATGTGAATAAACAGCTGATTACGGTGATAGTTATTAGCTTTAAGTTAATTTTAAATTCATTATGATCATGATTTCCAGAAGGGCCAGGTATCTGATCCAGCAAACTAATAAATGTATTTCAGAGTGTTGTTTTAATGTTAAGTTAATTTTAATAAAACATAAAAGTGATCAATAATAATATTTATGAAGGAAAGATTTGCAATGTTATTAATTTTCTTCTTCCGGATATGTGGAAACTGCGGATTAGTTTAGTTCTTGGGAGAAGTTATGTTTTAATTTTAATTTTATATCTAGTACTGGGTATATGAGCGTCTTATAATTTTATAATTTTATTTTGGGTTACTGATAACATTAATTAGTGGCAGATTTTGTTGTTGTATTATAGGTTGAACTAAATTGTAGTTATAAGTAGCGACAGGGACCAGAATGGAGGAAATATTGTGAACAAACAAATGATATCGATGATATTATTAGCTCTAAGTCAATGTTAAAATAATTTATTATTAGCTATATATGTTATATATTTGCTAATTATGACTACGATTTTCAGAAGAGCCCAGGAATCTGATGCAGTAAACTAATAAATGTTATTTTAGAGTACAGTTTTAATTTAAATTCTAATAATCATATAAGTAGACTACAAATAATGTGTTGTCATTGTGTTGCTAACTATTGGCTATACTTAGGTGTCTGCAACCGGGTTAATTTCCATCTCACTAACTAAACCTATCCAAATCCTCTTTATGTTTTATGTAACAAGGTGTTCGGTGAGGCCCTGGCCATTAATAACCCCGGGAAATCTTGCTTAAAGCTTTGTCGAACACCTCAATCAATCAATCAACATTTTTTCTGGAACTAGCTCCAGACTTACTAGCAGCGAAAATAATTTGACGTTTTTGACGATTCGTCAACTTTGATATTTTGTACCCATATCTTTTTTTCTGTTCATAGTTTTCACCCAAGCGAACATAATTGTCAATTACACCATGCGATCTATTGAGTCATCTAGCAATTTCTCTATTTGAAAGATTGCATTCCAAGTAACTCCTAATTTTAGCTTTTTCGTCTACAGTTCACTCTTTTTCAAGTGGCACTCTAGAAAGTTTGAGTAGATGTTGACAAAAGAATTATTCGTGTGTTTAAATATGTCAAAGCACCTTTACAAAATAAATATACCCACTTAAGCAAGTAATATTACTTTAAAAACCACAATATGTTTACTGGCTATATAAATACTTCCACTCAGTTCAACGTTTCAAATGAGACTGAGAAGAAAGAAAATGCGACTGAACGATTTATTACGTTACTCACACTGTTATCTTACTTCTACGCATTAGAGTATTGTATACGTATATTAAAAATTTTCCAGAAAACATCCGCTGTACGCGTTTGGTTTAAATTATTTACTGGCTATGTAACTATTTCCATGACTGTATCAATTAAAAGTCGAAAATTAAAAATTGGCGAAAATGCAATTTTTCGGTACCGTTTTTTCACTAAAATGGACTTCAAAATAAATAAAAAATAGCGATCCATTGAGTAGTATTTGAATTATCGTGGAGACAGATAATAAACATCGTTTTTCAGGAAACCAATTTAATTTATTAACGATTTTTTTGATTTGAGGGAAAAAAATTTAACTTGTGGGTAATCAACTAATCAGCAATTCTAGGGCCATACATGAATTCTTCCACGATTTCACTCTTTTCGATTTGGGAAACTTTGACGGATTTCTTCGATGTTGCAGCTGCTCTTGCGCCGTCGGTCAAATTGTTTTCAGATTCAACAGTTTTTGCGACCCAATGCAGATGTATCGGTGCAATCTTACACACGCAATTAGCAGTAATACCGGTACACCGCTGCATTAAATTATCGGTAATATCGATGATAAAGCTCCGAAAACGGGTCTTATGGCATCTTAAACATTTTCTAAAGGAGGTGGTTTGTGCTTGAATGTTGTAAGTGTACCGCTTCAACCACACGCCACTTTCACCAACTCTCTTTGCCTACCGGACGGTACATATGCTGTGGTTTTTCATCATCGAAATATTATGATAGAATACAGCCCATACAGCATTTTTCATATCTTCTACTGGATCTGGTTGTCTCATAATTGCCAAACCGTAGTAAACAGTAAGTTCAGAAACTAGTATGTCGGTTAATTCTCCAGCACCTTTAGCACCGAGTCCCTTTGTATTTTTATTAACAGCTCGAAGCAGAGTTCCGATTCTTTTTTGGATGTGGCCAACATATCCTTTTTTTTATGACAAGATCATCCTAAGGATTAATATCTAGAATCACATTAAAGTTTTTTGTATCTCCGTCGCCTATGTAATTCTTATATTTGATGTCTCTTACTGCGTCAACCTCCATTTTTCCAGCACTTCCTTGGTAGTTTGCACCATACATATCGTTGTGACTTGCTTTCCATGCATCATATTCGATCGAAATAAGCAGATTTTACCACAAAACCTTAAACTTTATTTGCTGTTGTAAACTTTGCAGTCCTCCTCCCAACTTACGTACAGCAAATATAAGACGACGATTTATTTCAACAAAACGATTTGTGACTGGACTGGAATTGCAAGAACGAGACGAACAAGAACATTGTGCTACTAACTTAAAAGAAACACCTGCCTTATTTGTTCTCAAAAGTTCAACATCACTGTCAAAAGTTTTACACTAAACAAATTCACTGAGAAAGGTAAAACAACTTAAGAAGTGCAAGATAACGTCTTAATTTGTATCGTTTAATTTATTCGCCGATGTGCTAACATACTCTCTGTCACAATCCACACTGAATTGATTTCCAGTAAAATTTCTTTTGCGACTTCTTCCTGGATGAGCATTTTCACTTCTAGCACCTTTTTTACTTAAATTCGGCATATTTACACACAATTAAATGAAAGGCTGAATAAAACTGGAGTGTGCCTCGTACCCAGAGTCCGCATACTTTCAACTGATTAACCTATCAGCCATTTATCCATCGGCTGTTCCACCACCTTAGGTTAGGACTTTTTGTCAAAGTTTTCTCCTTTAGAGCCGTACTTTAGCATGTCCCAAAAGGCCACAATGTGCTAACTGGCCTCATTTATAAGTGGCTGATACATGGAGGCAGCACGTAAACTTGCGAATTGTGATCAGATTACCGTTACACAATTGTACCCATAATGCAGCTACCTGAAAAATCACCAGAACAGCTTACGTGATGCGCATCATACTGGAAGGTTACGGAGTTTTTAGATTAATCTGCTCAACTTTGTTCCGGAATTTTTTATTTTTTTTTATTTTTGTGTACTAAAATAAAGCTAAATATCTTTTTCAATGTGTCCCAGAGTCAGCCGGGAAATTTTAGTGTATCAATTCTATATCGCAGGATTCCAATTACTGGGGAATCCACACCCAAATTTGGATATAGCTTTAATTGGCCAAATCCATCAGTTTTACATAGCTGGTTAATGGTTCAGATGTAAAGAGTTGTAAAGATCTTTTAGCTTCACACATAAAATAAAAATTAAATTGGAGATGAGTTGCAGAATGTGAATGAATTTGAAGATGAGTTGTAGTTTCACTATAGATTGGCGTAGGCAGGCCTACGCCAATCTTACAGTTTAATCTTACAGTTAAGTATACTAAGTTTGAACTATCGATGATAATGGACCTTGGGTACTGGGAGAACATCATAATGTCAATTAAAATGAAATATTAGTTGAATTAGCATTACCATTTTAAGTTTTAGAATAATCGCTGTTGATATATAAGCGTTTACGTCAAATCGACCTTCCAAGCGCCTTTTGCTGACTTTTACCTAATTATGCAAACTAAAAAATATTAATTTTGCACAAATGAGAAGGCTTAGATTGGCTATACCACTATAATAAATTAAATATTTTTCAATGGTTCTAGACTGAACAATTTTTTTTTTGTAGTAAACAACTAAAATCACGAATCCAGTATACTGTACATAAACAGAAATAAAAATTAATAAACAAAATTCTGAGTAATCTACAGCAATAAAAACATCTCCGTCTTTAGTATTTCCCTATCTATAAACCTTGGTGTAATTATATTTAATGAGCCATAAAATTGTACAGAAATAAAAATTTGTCAAAGGGTCAAATTATCTTATTTAAATTATTGCATTTAAGACTCATGTACTGGGTCAACTCTTATTATTATTGCCACCACTGTTTATAGTTTATTACTTCATAATATTATGTACACATACATATGTATGTATGCATATAATATTAGCTGTGCATGATCAATGTCAATTTGAACAAAAAAAAAACAAAAAAAAAACTTCCAAGATAGCTAATTCGTGTTGTCGTGTTAATTTTACAATGTTCTTCTTCATCTTTTATATATAAACACGTCTTCAATGAACTTATCGAAGGTAAACTAGAATTTACCTGGAAACGTTTCTGTTGTATAATATTGCAAATACTAATTTTGAAACATCATTTTTGTGTCAAGTTTATAATTGAATTTGTTATGATTTTATTATGAGTGCAGGGTTTCTGATTAAATAAAAGAATTGTTATCAAATTTATAATTGATAAATATTTAAGAAAAACCCAATTCATAATATTTAATGACGCATTGCATATTTATAATATTTATAAAGGTCAAGACATTTGAATTCCTTATCAAGCAAAATACTCTGTGTATATTACGGTTATAAAGATGTTACGAAATCACAATATTCTTACCATTAATTACTGTTAAACTTGTTGCTATTATACAAATTAAATTAAACACTTTCATAATTGTGTATTTTTGTTTTAAATAAATCACTTAAAAGCACATAATAAAAATCACTAAATATTATAATTCACACACTGTACATCAAACTTTATTGTATAGATTACGTTGACACAACACTCTTATATATACTAAGAAGACATGTAACAATTTTTTGATGTTTTAAGATTTATTTTTTTATTTTCTGTGTGCTTAAAGCTTCACGTTTAACTTAAAAGTGAGCTGAGTTTTATTGTATACGCAGATATAGTTTTGTGTTAAATTGCTATAAACATACTAACAAATTTAACTTTGAATCTTTTTATTCATGAAACGATCGAATTTGTAAACAGAAGAAATAAAAAAGTAAAAAAACAAAACAAGAATCGCAAATTTAAAGGGTAACTCATAAGTTTTTAATTTTAAGATGATTTGTTGTTTTCCTTTTGTGGTCTTCGTCCAGAAGTACGTAATTAATGATCATATTTCGTAATTTTTGATTGATTAGTCAGGCGTAATATTTATAGTAATTTACTTAGGGAATACATTTTTCTTTATCCCCAGATATATACTCCAATTTTAATTTTATTTAAATTTATTATGGGGAATACCAAATCGACGGTTTAGACCCCGTTTTCAACATAATCATACTAATTAATTACATGGTATTAATAGTAATGACATTGATCGGTTGTTTGTGTTTGTGGATTACCGCATAATACGCATATATCCACCAATTTTTAAAACAATATAATTTTGTAATATTATATGAGGTATTCCCATCCATCCATTCATAAACAATAAAGACTGAATAATGCTTGATAGTTTTTATTTTGGTTTTAATTATAGTTTAATGCCGATGACGAATCAATGATGCAGTGAAGTGAATTATTCGTTGGCTATCGAAAATGATTTAATGTATTAGTATTTCAAGGGTAATTCACCAACATATAACCGATTATATTTTGAGAACCTGTAATTTAAATAAATAATAAGAAACTCAGTTATACTGATAAGACTACAAGTATTAAAAATTTAATAAGATTGATTTTAAAATTTTCAGAAAACAGATTCACAGAATTAATTTATCAATTTAAACTTATGTAAATTACGGGTTTTTTCGCATCATTATCTATCAAATAAAACATTTAACTTAGAAGCAACAATGCATTTTATATTCGTAATAATTATTTTTAAAGAAGCTTCACTGCATACAGGGCGGACTATTAAAAAAGTACTCCTTAAAGAACGAACCAGAAATATTTGTGCCAACGCACAATTGATTATATATACATATATATCTGTTGCATAGGCCTCCTAACTAACCGCTGTTCACCCATTTCAGTTCTGGTTATAGTTAACTGGTTTTACTTTCTTATATAACGTACACATATTTACGAATTCTTTGGCCTCCATTGCTATTTTTGACCAATAAGAATACCGCTGAATTCGTTCGAGCATTTTGGCATAACTGAAATGCGCTAACGTCGGAGGGTTATGACTTGTTTCGGAATGTGTAACGTTAAAGGTTGAGGTACGTCTAATTTCCAGTTAGGTAAAGATCCCTAGGTGAATAGGATAATTGTTCATTGTGGCAATAATCAGAATTTTACCGTCCGAAACACAAAATTTAGAAAATTGTAACAGTTTATTTTGTATTTTGATAATAAAATCACTCGCGTGAAGCACCATTTCGTCCATAAACATTCGGGACAATACATCCAGCACTACCAATTGTGATCCACTACTTTATCACGAAGTCGAAAACTTGATACTACAAGCTCTATCGCGCCAATCTGTTTGTAAGTTATTTTTGACTCATAACCTATTTAGGAATGGTGTGATCAGTCACTATTATGCAACGGATACCCCTCAATATACGCCCGACACTTTTAGTACTTAACACAGCAGCGAAACATTCTAATTTCTGCGACTTATATGCTATTTGGTGTTCCTACGCTCCCTTAAGTCAGTAAGTGCGCGACTAGCGATGCAAACAACAATAATTAACGTCGATGCCATCCTACCATTCCTAAAAAGCGCCGCAATTTCTTAATGGTGGAAGGGACTAAATTCTCATACATAGATAGCTTTAACCTTATCTGGATTAGTACCTTAAGTTACATCTCCAATGACATACCCCAGATAATTAATGTGTTTGAGCAAAAACCTACTTTTTTAGACGTTGGCCGTTAAACCGGCTTCATTCAAATTCGTAGCTACCATATTGACAATAATTCTAGATGCTCGTCAAATATTTTCGGGGCAATAAAAAGATCATCAAGATAAACAAAGATGCGATAATGAAGTGCATGGAGTATCACATGGTCCATTAACCGGCACATATAGTTTGTGGCGCATTACAGAGGCCAAACGGCATCACTGTGAATTGGTACAATGGACGTCGAGAGACGGTAAACGCTGTTTTATCTCAAAACCCTTTATCTAACGGTATTTGCCAAAAGGCGCCCTTTAGGCCAAAACCCGAAATAAATTTCGTGTATTTTAATCGTCTTAAGAGCCCGTCGATGATTGGCAGCTGATACGCATCCCATTTCGTTACCTCGTTTACATATGTTGAATCTAAGCAGAGCCTAGCTTTGCCGTTTGCTTTAAGAACTAATGCCACAGGTGAACTTAATGGACTATTTGACTCTTCAATCAGTCCCAATAACAACATTCGGTTCAATCGCTGTTTTACTTAACCCTTGTTTGTTAAAAGAAGGCAATGATTCAGTAATGGAATGAAGTCGAATTTGTTGTTCAAATGATAATTCATAAGAATTTATAGTTTCGCCATCATGTTTACTTAGTTCCGATATTGTCGCATAGGTATTATATTGAACAATTTCCAAAACTCTATACCCAAGTATAGTGATTGTTTCAATCCCGGAATTAAATAAATTTGCATTCATTTTTCGACTTCCTTGTGGCCAGATTATTTGGGACATATCAACTCTGTTGGAAAATGTTGACTTTTGGCGATTTACGTATTTCATTAAACATTTGTATAGCCTAGCTATACGAAACTATTTGTTAAGATGCATTCAAAATACAAAGTTTTACTTTGTACTAAATAATATTTGTACTAAAAATAGAAATACATTTTTTATTTAAATTAAACATATCTTCAAAAAACATTTCTAGCTGAGCTAGCTCAAAATATTGAGTGAATGCACGTTCAGCATTATTTACTATACATTTTTTTCATTTAGCGTATTGTGCTATCTAGGCTAGAAATAACTCTCAGGACATTAAATAGATTTAGATTAATATGAGTAAAATTAGTACTTAATACAATAAGTAATTTTAGCCCTTATAATTTGTAATACACAAATAAAAATTAAATTTTAAGTACAGCTATTGAATTTTCCAATTAAAGAAATAACTTTTGTTCGTCTACTAAATTCGATACGTACTAATTAGTACATATACCAACAAGTACTAATCTTTAATATTATTATCTAAAATTTAATGCTTTGAGAGCTTTTTCTATCCTAGGCAGCACAAAACGCTAAATGAAAGAAATGTAGAGTCAATAATGCTGAATGTGCATTCACTCAATATTTTGAGCTAGCTCAGCTAGAAATGTTTTTTGAAGATATTTCTAATTTAAAAAAAAAATGTATTTCTATTTTTAGTACAAATATTATTCAGAACAAAGTAAAACTTTGTATTTTGAATGCACCTTAACAAATAATAGTTTCTTATTTTTGAGGGATTTGGCCGCTTGATAGTGAAGTTTCATAATCATTTTTACAACTGATAATGAGTGATTAATTCATTGATCCTTACATTAACCAGCCGTGATTTTTTTATCACCCGCCGGGGATCGAACCCGGGACCTCCGGAGCTTAAAGCAAGCATGCTAACAACTGTGCCACCGGGGCGGCAATAGTTTCTTATGGCTAGGCCACAGATAACTATACCAGATATCTATCTTGTATGGCCAAAATTTACATAAGTTAATTCAAGCTATGAGCACTAAAATCTAACCCGACGGGAAATAGACCGATGCATATTTTCATCCTTTCCTTTTTTATTTTACGCACGACTAGACTATATGATTTAAAAAAACTAAAAACCAAAACAAAGTTGTAAATGCTTTGCGTTTTTTCGAGTTCAATAATTTGCTTACACATTCATATTAGAGAAACAAAAAATTATGAATGAAATTATATTTAACAATATAAACATCAGACAAATTGTATATGTTTAAGTATTAAATACTACTAATAAGTCCTTTATAACTTTTTATTTATTTATTTTTTGTTGCATTGGATAGGTATTTTATGTCTTGTGTAAAATTTTTGTAATCATTTTAACTTTTAAGCAAAATAAGAAACTTCTATAAACAAGATTTCACGTGACTGCTGAATGATAATTTTTAAGTAAAATTTAGGTAGATACTTTTAGTAGTAATGCAAGGCAATTATAGGTAATTATAATCGGTCCCGCACATGACACATGAGCCCTTTCTAGAATAAACGATTTTTTTTTTTGCAAGGTAAGTGCCGTTCCATTAACCATACGGTAATGTCGTCTTGTCGTAAAACGTATGTACGTGTCTGTGATACAAAAACCGTCATAATACTAATTTTGACAAAAAGTGGACATGAGCCCTTTCTAGAATAAACGATTCAAATGTACGTTCGATTATAAATGTAAGTTAAATGGTGTTGGCAAAATAATATTTACAAAAGGTAAGTATAAAATATAGTTTAAACAAAACATTTTTATTTATTTCTCATAATTCATTTTTATTTTAATATAATTTTAAATTTAATGTTACTAATTACGTTTCAATTTCAAATTAGCTCTGCAAAATTTTTAATTTTTTAGGTGGTTGCGTTGAAGTGGTAGCGTTTCCCGATTTTTTCTGTTTTTTACTAAAATCGCAATTTAAAATTGACCATTTACAATTTTTTCGGATTAGCACTAATATATAAAAACAAAACAGTTTTTCTATGTGCTTGTAGCACGGATCGTTTGTTTGAGGAAGAAAAGTTGGATAAAGCTCATTCATTTTTTAGATAAATAATACCGCAATTTTTTTTAGAATATTTGGTAGATGGCCTTCTGTCAAATAATTGCACTCAAAAATTTTAAATATTAATTTGGCTATAGTAATAAACTCCTCTGTTGGAGCTTTTAACGCGCCAAAATTACTAGTTTCTTTCTTCAAATTCTCCTCGTATATGAAGGTTTCAGTGTGGGCTATTTCTTGGTCCCTTTTGATTAATTTATTTTTACATATATCACATGAAATTTTTTTGTATAAGCAATACCCTGCATAATAAGTAATTGCATTACATTCAAGATTTTTAAAATCTATGTCTATCAATTTATCAATATCCTCATCCCGACCATCTTCTTCCTCCTCCCCAAACTCCTTTAAACTCTCCTTATATTCTGTTTTGAATTTATCCCAATCAAGCATAATGTGATCACTATCATCGATGATACAATTTGAACAGTTTGAATCGTTAATTAATTTCATTACTAAGATGTGAGCAAAATGATGGCCTATATCATTGCTGGTTGGAGTATAATTAAATCCACCTATCCCTCGAAGTTGTGAAAAAAAAATTTCCAACGCGTCTTGATTTGTTCTTCCAGTTAACACAAAATCAACATTATTTTGTGACAAATAGTCAATGAGGCCAAGTTGAGATTTTACTGTCAATTGAAATCCTTTTAGAAATTTGAAGTACTTCTCATTTTTTGATACTATTTTGATATTTTCTAAATAATCCAAACTTTTTTCAAGAAAACAATAAATTTTATTGTCCTTATAAAGAGGCTGTTCATATGGAGATTTTGACGAAAAATTCCTCGAATTAAGGCAGTCAAACAAATTATTGGAAAATTCAATTATATTTGCTGTTGCCAATACACTGTCCAAATGAGTATTGAAAATATCAGGGGCAACTTTTAAAGTAGTTCGTATAGCACTTGCAACGGTTAAACTTAGCAGTTGCGCAGCAAGTTTTACGTTCATTTTCTGGAAATTATTAGGTATATGGGATTTCGTTATTTTAGGCATTAATTTTATTTTAAAGAGCATAACTTCGTATTCATAAATTTTTCGGACGATGATGCTATTGCTGGTTCCAAATTCTTTATGCATAATATTGTTACCAAGGAACCCGTTTCCGGCTGACTTTAAAAGGTGCGGTAGATCAAATTGTGCAAAAATTTTGTGGTTATTTACAATAATATACGGTTTATCTAAATAAATTGTTTAATTAAAATAGAATTTATACCGGGTGGCACGAACCTTATAGGCGACCAAATATGGATTGTGGAAATAGATGGTAGTTTAAGACCTAAACTGTTTCTTAAATATTTATAGATTGAAGAAGATTTATAATATAAACACTGCGCAATATTCTTATCACTATCGCTGTAGTAGTAATCCTGTTTTAATAATAACTTACACACACGTTTCGTATTATTATTCACTGCAATTTGGTTTATCGTTTCATCAATTGTCATAATTTTCGTTCGTTGATATTTTTGTTGCAAATTATAGCAATTTCTGTAAATTTTACTATATTTGGAACGTATCAGTTTATGTTTTTTCTGTAAATTATTCAACAACTTTTTATATTTTTCAATATTTCTTTCTTTTTTAATGCAGTTTTTACAGTATTTTTCTGTATTGTCTTGCTTTTTATCACATAAGAGTTCTTCGCCAATTGGGTCTGTTTGTGATGCAATTATACGACTCTGGTTTGTTATCGCCGAATTAAGACCGCTGCACACGATTGTGTTTGATATGTCACTAACTTGTAAATCACATAATTCACTCTCTTTTATTATGTTAAGCACCGGAACAGCATTTCGCGTTAGCTGACATACTCCAATATGTTCCATCAGAAAATGATTTTGACATACAAAATTATATTTGTTTTTCAAGTCTTTATACGTCAATCCTAAGGCTATGACCCATTCATTTTTCTAACGGGATCCTTTGGAAACTTATAAAATTTTGTTGTTTTATTTTCGTTTGATTTGGCCTGACAGTTGCGAACCATACAGGTTGCATATTTGGTTTTACTGTTTGGCATGTTTCTTATAAGCACTGGAAACCACTTACAGGTTATTTAAGCAATATCACAATAAAATCACGTTTTTCTCCACACGTCTTAAATAGCTTGTTTTAATACTATTTGCTGTTAGATATTACAGCTTGCTTTTTTGTTACGAATATAAATGTACATGTTGCTAAGCTACCCTTTCAATCCTAGGAAACGAAAAGCAAAAAACAAATAAATAATTTTCCCAGAGGAAGGATTCTCCTCTTTTCGAGTATATTGCATGTTTATATACGGAATGTCCTAACGAAAACAATGCAGGCTGATTATCTCGAAATCCTTCGGTTTACTTCTAAAATGACTCAACAGACTAATTTTGTATTCGAGAAGACCCTTATTTAAGGTTCACGCACTGAAGTCATTGCTAAACACGAATTCGTGCGTTTCATCAAGAACAACTTCGAGCTAGACTGCGTCTTCAACACACAAGCCTGGACCACTTTGGGAGGCACTTGTCTGGATTTTACATTCGTCAGGCACATCACCGCATCAATACCAAATGATACAAGAAATATAATATACCAGTATATATATATGTATATACTACACAGTTCTATCTATAATATTTTAATACCCCTAGTGAAACTCGTCTGGCAAAGAAGACTCAACTAATGATTTAGCTGCAGGATTATAATAAATCAAATAATACCAAACAAATTTCCTCTTTTACTCACACCGAAACTAAGTCAATCGGCTACCCGAAGCTTCGTTACTTCGATAAAGTTACTAATATCACATCAAGAAATGCCATTTTATAAAATTATATCCGATCTGTACAGTGACGAGAATTAGTGAAAATAAAGTGCCTTGTGTCTAAATTAATTAAAATGTTTAAATAACTAAAATTATCCCAAAAATACATTTGAACCTCTATTGATACCGCCCTTAAATATTGACCCTTGTTGACCAGAAAATCGAGATACATCGCCATTCTATAAACTGAACCTAAAAATCACATTTTTTATGAGAGATATTGCCCTACATTTTTGACCACCGCATTACTTGGAAGCGATAAATCTGACTACGCAGTTGCATTTGGCGATAGTTAGTTTGGAAACAACTACTATCCCCATCTTGCTCAGTTATATTTGTTTATTGTGAAAGTAATTTATGTGGCTATATTTTTTGCACCTTTGTCCGATTTGTCTGAAAATAAGGTGCATTATTAACGGTATAATACAAGATCGCCAAACCAGTTGGAGTAGAATTCCCGGTGATGGCAACAACTGTCTCTTTAATACGATCTTCAATGCGCAGCAGAAATTACAGCACGGCGGTTGCGGGCTCAGATAGTAGATTTCATCCGGGATAATCATAATCTGGGAGATTGTATTCCTACACTGCTGGTTAGGCACTAGCACTCAGTGGAAAGTACTTCTAGCGATACCTAGTATTAAAACCACTGATCAGCAGACTTTAACTCGACGTCTTATTTATATACATCCAACTATATATGTATGTATGCATTGCCTGAAGAACGCTCATCCCCGAGATCCTGTTGACCAGGTCCAACTGAAAAACATTCGGGCACAATTTAAGCCAGTTTGATTTTTTAAAAAATCACCTTACAAAAATTCAGAAAATTCTGAAAAAAAAAAAAAAAAAAATCAACTATTGTGCTCCATCCGATTGCGGTTTTTGATACCTCTTAAGATAGGTTTTGAGACTCATTGGTATCACAAATGGTTTATAAATAAATCTTTTTAATAAACAAATTGTACAAATATGTGTTCAAAATGTTAATGTAACTTAAACCTTTTTTAATGGCTTTGGGCTTTATACTTTTTTTATTTTTTAAGTTAACTTGAGCTTTCGCAATCACTTCGAGTTCATTTTCAGAAGCGTTTAAATTATTTTTGTAAGCTCAGCTTAATTTAAAAATTAAAAACAGAATAGAGCCCAAAACCTTTAAAAATTATTTAAATTATATAAAAATGTGACACAATAATCATTTAAATATTAAAATATCTGCTGCGGTTGAAAAATGGACACGATACAAATCAATCAAAGTTTGTTCAATTATATAAGATCGGAATATGGAATCCAGCCTTTTAAAACTATGAAAAAAATTGTTGGATCAAAATTATAAATTAGCCAAGGTGATCAATACAGTATACTCAAAATCACGAGAATTGAAGAATGTCTGGAACAATACAGCTTTTACAAAATTATAAAATCTATTTATTTTGCGAGTAATCAGCCAAGAAATAATTGAAATAATTCAGGGCAACAATTCCACAAAACAAAGATGTGTCAAAATTATTTTAAGTCTAGGCAATAAATTTGATCCGCCAATTATTAGTAATTCGGTTCAAAATTGTAAAATCAAATTCGATACTGAAAGTGCTATATGATGTATATATGATATGATTTTATATGATGTATATAAAATTGATAACCGTAACCATTAAATAAATATAATAACAAATTATAAAACAAAGCAAATTCAAGAAAATTATCACCTTCAAGCGAGAATATATTTCTTCTTCAGATACAAAAAGTATGACAGTTCTGACATTGAGAACTAAATAGTTTTATAAAATAAATAGTCTCCTTATTATATTACTATATACATTAAAATGTCTAACGAAAATTAACCACCAATCCACAGTAAAATCAATTCAATAGTAAAAAATTTTAATGCCTCCAGAAATATTGATATATAAATACTAAATAGACCTAATAAATTATAACTCGGTTATTCCTAAATTATACGAATTGCCAAAGATTCATAAACATTCTATACAGACCAATTATAAGCTCAGTAGATGGTCTAACATATGGTTTATCAGCATTTTTAAGAAGATTTCAAACAAAAATTCAGTAACATTACCATCCCATAAACTTACCTTTTATTGTCGTATACGTATTACATTATTTACGAATATTAATTGCAAACGGGTTACTAATATTATAAGTAGAGACCGAATTTTTATGCTCTAAAAATAATCAAAATATGTGTGCAAACATATAATGAAAACACAATGAAGTATGCACTAAAAATGGTAAAATATGTAACAAAAATTATAAACTGGTTAATTTCGATAAATTCTAATTAACTTCTACAAATAATTGTATAATTTATATTTATTCTAATAATTCGAACATTTCTATAAGTTCTATAAATTCAATAAATGCTAAAAAGTTCTTAAATTTTACTAATTCGGGTATACCTACTGTACTATATATGTACTGTACAATTTTTTTAAATTCAGAAAAAATTTAAAATTTTAGAATTGATAAATTATTTTCCTTTGAACTCTATAAATTCAATAAATTCGATAAAATTCATCAATATTATAAATCTAACCATTCTATAAATTCTTTAAATTCTGTAAATCGTACAAAGTCTAAAAATGCAGAAAGATCTATAAATGCTGCAAATCTTGTACATTCCATAAATTTAACAAAGCTCTGTAAATTCGGTATAGAAAATCCATAAATTCAATCAATTTTATAATTCTCTATTAAGTTATTTATTTCAAAAATATAAATTTATAAATTTGAGGAATTTTATAATTTCTATAAATTTTTGAAATTCTATAAATTCTACAAATTTTGTATATTTTAAGTTTTGTAAGTTCTCTAAATTTCACTAATTCAAATTTGAATTATTTTAAAAATTGCATGACTTCTGTCAATTCTATGAACTCCAACATTTTGCCCAAACTTTTCATAAATTCTCTACAGTATAAAAATTTAGGAAGTTTTTTAAGTTCTAAAAATCCTGTAAATTCTATAAATTTTACAAACACTGAATATGCGATATATTCTCTTAATTTAAAACATTGATAAATTCCGTCAATTTTACCAATCCAACAGATTCTACAAATTTTATAAATTCTGTAACAAATTCTACAAATTTTATAATTTCTGTATAAACCTGAATTTATAAATTCTATGATTTTTTTTAATTTTATAAATTCTATTATTTCTATATATTTTCTAATTCCCACAGATCCCACAAATTCTTTATAAGTTCTATTAAGTCTAAAAATTTAGTAAATTCGTAAAATTCTGCAAATCCTGCCAATTCTATAAACCCTACAAACCAAGTTTATGAAGTTAATAATTAAATTATAAAAATTTTAAAGTTCTAAATAAATAATAAATCATAAATAATAATTTTAAATAGAATTTACAAAAAATTGTATATATTCTGCTAACTCTATTGCGCTGTAAATTTACAAATTTTAAGAATTTTATAAACTCTATACATTTTTTAAAATCTACTAGTTCTATTAATTTTGTAGATATATCTATGAATATATAAGAGTTTGAGTGCCTATATTTTGTTTTAACTCTGAGAGTTCTATGAATTCAACAAACTCCATAATTTTTATAAATTTTACAAATTCTACAAATCCTTTAAATTCTACAAATTATTTAAATGCTACAAATTCTCAATAAACTCTAAATAAAGTCTAAAATTTCAATTAATTATTTAAATTCTACAAAAACTTTAAATTGTTTAAATTCTAATTATAAACGTTACGAATTTCAATTCTACCAATTCAATAGGTAATTGCTATTAATCCTATAAATTCTAAAACTTAAATAAATTTTATGAATTTTATAAATTCTTTAATTTCTGTAAATTCTATTAGTTCTATATATAGAACAAATTTATATAAATTGTGTCATTTCTGTATGCTCGATAAATTCTATAAACTCAAAGTTTTATTATACTCAAAATGACAAAATTTGAATTCTAGAAATTTTGTAATTTTAATAAATTCTATAAATTTCGTAATTCCAATTTTTTAATTAATTCTGCACATATTTAATTGTACTTAATCAAACAAACGTCGATTTCGGCGCCTTTACACAATAGAACAAGTATGTAGTGCAGTGAACAATCAAATAATTTTTTTAATTTTTGAGTGCAACTGATTGTGTGGCCATTTTCCATCGCACAAATCATAAAGACTAGATAATTTACAAATTTATACATTTAAAGAGCAAATATGCGTTTATTTATTGTAGAAAAATAGGTATTTACATAAAGATCCGGGCTTTAATTGTAAGTAACTATTGTGGGAGTAAAAAGCAAAATTCAAAAACAAAATTAACGAAGGCCCAATTTTAACAGCTTTAAATATCGTATTAAATAATTCAGAATTCTCATTTAATAATAAACTGTACAAACAAATTTTTGGCTCACCCATGGGTTCGCCTATTAGTCATATCTTGGTAAATTTATGATGGAATATGTAGAAAATTTAGGAATAAATTTGTTGGATTCTCAACCGTTATTCTACTATCATTACGAAGATGATATTAAAACGGCTTCCCGTTTGATAAAGTTCATGGTTTTTAGATGTCCAAAATTAATGGTGCTACAATTATTTGAACTAGTTTCGCGTTGTTTCCGGTTTCAAAAATAAATCAAGCTGTCAGAAATGCAATAAAAGACCCATTACCTTTTTACATCTGGATAAGTCTACCGAAATCGGTGTGGATATTGTTTCAGCCACTGCCACAATACAAAAACGGAGAATAACTTTGTTGACAATGCCTCAGAAGTTCGCAATTCGACATTCCCGAATCAACCCAACACACCAACGGAAATATTCATATCTTACCAACCGCGAATGTACAGGTTATGAATAACAAAGTAAATTGGACAATAATTCGAGCATTACTGGATTCTGGCTCCACCCATTCGTTCTTCACTGAAGCTTGTGCTAAATATCTTAAATTTCCTCAATTAAAGACGCACATTTCTGTGGAAACCCTAAATTATTGTAAAGCCGGTACTTCCCGAGGAGTAACTAACTCTAAAATTCGATACATTTGGGACCAGGAGTATCATTCTACCAAGTGACCATCAACAAGTATTAAAACTAATTACCTTCAAATACTCGAATTATCCTTACCCCTCGCTGACCAAAAATATTATAAACCAGCTCCGATTGACATTCTTCTTACTGCGACCTTTTCGTTGACTCATTAATTGTCGAAAAAATAGATTAATTCCCAATGTTCTGATTGCTCAAAATACCAAAGTTGGTTGGATAGTTGGCAGAAACTATAATCATATATTTATTAATTAAAATGTAGAACCTTTAACCGTGTTTCATGTTCAGCCAAACACGGAAATGTGTAATATAGAGCAGACCTGAAGGAAATTTTGGATAAAAGAGGAGTTTCCGAGCCAACATCATCTATCAAATGTGTATCGAATCCGTGAAGGCTAAAGTTTCTGTCATTAACGAGAGAATTGTTCTACCATTACCCTTCAAACAAAAATCGCATTTGATAGTAGAGAGTTATTCACAAGCATTAAAACTATTCCATGTTCTAGTAAGAAGAATATCAGCTATCCGCTAATTAAATCTTGAGAACACCCAGTTCTTGAGAGACTATGAATCACTGAGGCAAATAAAACTAATTCCTAAAATCGAAATAAATAAGCCATATACCGAATTGTTTCATTTACCACACCATCCAGTTTTTAAGGAATTAAGCAGCACCACCCGATTACGCATCGAATTTGATGTCTCTACCAAATTTCGACACAGCCAATCGTTGAACGATAGCCTATGAATTGGACCTACCATACAAGAAAACATATTCAATTTCTTGCTACGTTTTCGAAAGCATAAATTCGTAATTTTCGCCGACATAGAGAAAATGTTTCGGCAAATTTTCGTAGGTAAATCAGATACCGACTACCAGAGAGTATTGTGAGGGGAATCTCCTGATGCTGTAATAAAACACTATCGTTTATGTAGGTTACGCAAATGGTCAGCAAATCATCAAGCTCTGCTAACATTGCCATCGAATAAAGGGATCTCTCGGCATTGAACATAACCGATGGATCTAAAATGATTTCATTGTTAGTTATAATTATCATTCAATTAAAGATTTGTTTTATTTTAAGATTGAGCTAACTGAAGTCACCAAACTCACCAAAAGGATTTTTTTATCGGAGACGTCGCGTATTTACGACCCTTTAGGAGTTTTGCCTCCCGTAACCGTAGGCCTATAAATCGTATACCAAAATATATGGATTGCAGGGATTGTCTGGTATGATATGTTAACTCTAGATTTACTGCCTGCAGATAAGAAAGCAACTCGATCAATTATCCGCAATTAAAATTCCTAGATGGCTTTATGCGTCACAATCAAGACGCCTATGCTGCCGTGATATAGTCATGTATACGGTTAATGATGGCATCGTAATCGCAGCCAAAACGAGGGTAGCCCATATCAAAATCGTTTCTATACCTAAACTGGAATTATGCGTGCAATCCTACTAACCAGATTATTACGCATAATCACTGTGGTCTTGAAATTTGAAGATGATCCCAAGATTTATTTGTACACCGATTCTACAATCACACAAAGTTGGTTATCTAGGTCACCCAAGGTATGGGCAACATATATTGCTAACTGCACTCTTCCGCAATTTTAACATATACCATCAGGAGAGCCAACGGTATTATGTGAAATCATCCTAAAATCCGGCAGATATTGCCACTTAATTTATAAAACAATTTAAATTGTTTGTTTATTAATTAGTTAATCCCATTTCTATCGTACATACGGCTTTTTCATGAAAATCGGTAAAGAAACAGCCCAGTTTCGTACAAAATGATCTGAATTTACATAGTGCAGAACTTCTTATAATTATCGTCAAAGTTTATCACAATTAGTTAAAAATATCCAAGTTTCATTCTTATTGGCCATATTCCAGAACTTCATCTGAATTCATATGAGAATCGCATTTCCATCGGCTATATGCCATAACTTCAACTTAATTCATTTTAGACCATTTTCATCGAAATACCCAGTCATTTTGGAACGTGTCATTTCAGTCGAAAAATGACTGCGATGATTTTTTTCGTCAGACAATTTCTTGTTATTAATTTTTTATCGAATATAGCTACCGTTTATGAACACGTTTGACATCAATACGTCTTTTAATTTCTATCCATTTTAGAGAGGTTGATCAACAAAAACCTTCGTATATCCGAACACCCTAAAAGAAGTAACGTTCTAATCAATAGAGTTCTTTCCTTTGGAATGCTTGGCTGAACGTTTATTGTAAAAATTAAGTTGATATATCTATCCACGGGGATATTCACAGAACCAACAGAAATTAACAACCAGTTATATCAACCCAAAGAGATATTATGTATCCAAGCTACTACTATTCATAAAATTTTGTCAGAAATCGACATATCGTATCAAAATTCGAAGTATTAAGCCATGCCAGAATTAAAATCTTTGGTGTCAAAATTCGATATCTCACGCCAGAATTCGCCATGTCACATATTCGAAATATTATGCCAGAATCCCAGTCATGTCAAAATTAAATTTTTTGATGCCAGAATTCAAATTATCGTGTCTGAATCTGATAAATGATGTAAAAGATAGATTTTTAATATCAGAATTTGTATTTATGATGTCAGAACTCGATTTATTATGTCTTAATTTGATATGTTATATTCAAATTTAAGTTTTTGATGTTAGAATTCGGTACATTAAGTCCGAATTCGATTTATCATGCCAGAATTCAATACGAAATTTCAGAGTTTGAAATTGTGATGTCAGAATTCGATACATCATGTCGATACATTATACCAGAATAAAATAAAATTATGTTAGAAATCGAAATATCATATACAAATTCAATATGTCACATCAAAATTTGAATTTTTGATGCCAAAGATAGGTTCTTCATATCAGGATTCGAAAATTCTAAGCGAATTCGATATGTCTTATTAAAATAAAAATCTTTAATATCAAAATTTGATATTTCACATTATCAGAATTTGAATTTTTGATGCCAGAATTCGAGTTATAATGAAGAATTCTATAGTTTATATCGGAATTAGATATTATGCAGTATCAGAATTTGTATTTATGATGATAGAATTCTATAATTATACTATGCTAGAATTCGATATATCATGCCAGAAATCGACATGTTACATATTCGAGATATTATGCCCGGAATCCGATTAATTGTACCATTCATTACTTCATGTCATAATTCGATGCGCCATGTCATAAATTAAATATGAAATGTCAAAATTCGATATATCATGATATCAAGCCAGAATTCGTCAGATTTGAATATATGATGTCAGAATTGATATGGGTATCACGTCTGAATTTGATACATCATATCAGAATTTACATTATAGTTGTCATAATTTGTGTGTTAAATGTGTCAGTCATGGCATAGTTCAATATGTCAAGTCGGGATTTGAATTTATGGTGTCAGAGTTCGATAAATCAGAATTCGATGTGTAATATTCTGATGTAGTATTTAGTTCGGTATATCATGTCAGAATTTGGCATACCAAGAGAAAACTCAATAAATAATTTTTGAATTCGATATTTTTGGAATTCGATAACTCAAGCCAAAATTCGATTTGTCTAAATTCGATATGTCTGAAGTCAGAATTTGAATTTTTGGTGTCAGCATTCTATATATCAGAATTCTACATATATGACGTTAAAATTCGATATGACATATCAGAATATCAATTTACCATATAATGTCAGAATTGTAGATCTTATACCGTAGGCAGACAAAAAACGAATAATCGGAAATTCTAGGTTATTAAAGGATTTTTGCCTGCCTCTGTCATATCGTGATTTTCATAAAAACAGGATTATTTCGTTTTTGTGTCTGTCTAAGGTATTATGTCAAAATTAGATAAATGATGACAGAATTCGATATGTTAAGCAATAATTTGAGTTATTTATATCCAAATTCAATACATCAGAATTCGTTATGTCATCCCAGAATTTGAAAGGTTGCCATCTCAAAATTCGATGTTATTTTATCTCAGAATTCGACACGTTACATCAGAATTTCACTTTTTGGTTTTAGAATTCGATATCACAAGTCAAATTTTATATATCACGTCGATAATTTAACTTTTTCCGTATTGGACATATTCGGACAAAATTCGACATATTTTGTCAGAATTCGTAAGGCCTTATCATAATTTGATATATCATCACATGACTTCAGAATTCGATACATCATCTCAAAATTCGAGAAGTCATATCAGAATTGGATATATAAAGTCTTGAGATGATATATCAAAGAATTCTATATCTCATTTCAAAATTCGATACATTTTTTCAGCGTTTGACTTTATGATGTCAGAATTCAATAATTCATGTAAGAGCTAGAGTATGGATGTAAAAATTCGAAATATTATGCCGATATTCGACAATCATCCCAGTATTCGATAAAACATATTAGAATTCGATAAGTCGTGGCAGAAATTAATTTTGTGACACCAGAATTTGAGTTATAGATTACAAAATTCGATATATCGTGTCTGAATTCAATATGTATACCAAAATTTATATTTTTATGAGAGAATATTTTCGATAATTGATTTAATAAATTATATCCGAATTTGAATTTACGATGTCAGAATTCGATATATCGTTTTCTTGGAATTGTACACAAAAAAAAAAAATTCCGAATTCCAACACTAATAATTATTTTGACATACAATACCAACTTTTTACAGTTAGGTGAGGTTTGTACTCATTAGGATATAATTAAGAATGACGGTAAATATTTTAACACGAGTAGTTATTCAAAAAATAAAACAAAATTAATTTAATATGTATTTCATACGAGTTTTCACAATTATTCAATACAAATAATTAAATATAGTCAGTTTATTTAATTTAATGAAAATAGCCTTAAGTAAATTACACGTTTTTTACGTGTAAAAAACTGTGTAAATTATATAGTGTAATTTACTCGCCCAACCGTAGTAAAAACAAAAATGGGAATCGGTTTATAATACGACGATTACTCTCTCTAATCTGTTATTAATTCGTTTTTATTATAATCATTATTATTGCACCATTGATAACTACCTTGTAGCTATGGTATCGTTATTTTAGCGAAGATAATAACTTCGGGTCGCTATTTTCACTTAAGTTTTACCTACCGTACCAGACTTTCCGATGATATCGATGTATGATTTTTATTATCTTAGCTCTTACTAAGCAACAATATTATTATTTTGACAATATTACTAAAAAAGTGGTTTGTATTTTAGATCACACGGTGTTATCACAACGAGAAGGCACGTGCAAGAGGTTTCTCTTTGAGCCTTTTAAATCTATAAAAAATTGCCTTATGCAAACAATGGTCCGATTAAAATAAAAAATATTGAATCCAAATTAAAATTTGTATACAATTCTAATTGCAAAACTCATTGAATTTTATGGACAAAAAATTTGAAAATGTTTTGCAAAAATTTTAAATGTAAAAATAAATGAAAAAATCTTCCAGCAAATTAAAAATTGAAAATGATTTAAGAAATAGTTAAAATAATTTAAATATCCTAAATAAAAATTTTGAATTTAAATTAAAATTTGGGTGTCCAATTTTATTTAAAAATTATGTCTAATTGCTGCAAAACACAGTGAAGTTTGTTTTAAGAAAAGTTCAAATATATTGTAAAAATGATTTGCATGGTGATTTTAAAAAAAATTAATTGAAATTGTGATTTTCAATTTTGAAGATATTTTGGGTAATTTCCTTCTTGAATAGATTGGATACAAACGTAACATTTTTATCAGATACAGTTTCACTCTAAATCGCAGCACGGTACATACATGAATTTATCCAAAATATTACTATACCTTCTTACAAAGAAACTTTCATAATAATTAACCCATATCAATCCTACGATCATCATTGACTAGAAATATTTAATTTTATTCTTACAATTATTTGACAAATTGCTATAAAGGATACTGCAAAAAAAAAAATCAGACATTTTTGTTTTAACCTACAGCATTTCCAATGAAACCCACAATGTCATGTTCACATACACAGACAAGAGAAATACAAAGTTTTAGGTTAAAAATTCCTAGAAACTAGACACAAACCCTGTTTAAATACAAAAAAAAAAAAAATATAAATTCGATCCCAAACTTGTCACAAACTCTATTTTTCTTGAAAATCCATTTTCATTTTATTTATTTTTAAGATAAATTAATGTTTGTTTGGTTTTAAAACAAATATTTTCTAATCTTATTTCTTAATATTAATAATACGTGTATTCGTTAGTATCCTGCACAAACAAATATATTTAGTTCTAATCGGATTCTCAAGGAAATCAGTCCAAAATTAGATTAGATTTTGAAACATAGTAACAAATCTGTTTAGCTCTATATACGTTTGTTCGATCATGCACGAACTATTTCTAAATCAATTAAATATTGATTTTATGTTTAAAAAGATACAAATTCTTTGAACTTTTTTTTTTTAAAGCACAAACAATTAGAAAAATATTAATACCAAATCCCTCAAACGAACAGAAAAATGATCCTCAGCATAAAAAGACGAATACAAATATTAAAATTTTCCAGTCCTTTTCAACATTTCAACAGAGAATATATAAGAACTACATATATGTATAAGATACTGTATCCTCTTTGTATACGTCTGTGAGTTTGTAACATACATTTTGAATCGAGACATAAATCGGAAAAAAAAGAAAATATTTTCAAAATAAATGTAATTTTAGTTAAGTTTTTCATAACAAAAAGAAAATCGATGGAAAATCACAAAAAATAAAAATTGGATTTGACCTTTCCGTATTGTTTTCGTATAACGAATTTTCTTAACCATGAAATTAAGATTTCGTAGAAAAGTTTTTTATTTTTTTGCTTTGCTGTTTTGTTCTGTGTATCAAAATACATGTATAGAAATGTGAATCTTTATTTGTTTATTATGTACATGGTAACCCTCGCAGAGAAGTCATTCTAAATAAAGTTGGTAACCCCTAGATAAAAAATATTTGTGTGGACATTTTTGTTTTTATTATTTCTGATACCAAAAGATGCATAAATAAAGAAAAAATTCGTATTTTGACGTACATAAGTCACTTATATGTAATATGATGGATTAGTTGATAAGGATAACAATGATTTTATATTTAGAATTTACGTAGAAAGCAAAAAAAAAAAAAAAGTTGCCGGGTTAAGATTATGGACGATACCATATTGAACCTTTTTTTTGTTTTTAATGAAAATATAAAATGGACAAAATAAAATTTTCGTCAAAATTGGATAAATCGATGTATGTATGTAGATATGAATAATATTTCTTTGATCAATCAAAATTACTTTTTGAATATTGTAAATTTGGATTTTTTGATTTTTTTTTTTGGCGAATTACTGACCTGTGTGCAAATTGCCATATTAAATCAATAATGATGAAAAGTCATTGAAGTGAAACCAAAGAATATTAGTTTCACTAATATTTGTTAAAATTCTAAAATATCTTAGTTCGAAAGTCAAAATTTCGTAAGATTCGGTAACTACTAAATTAATAACAAAATGTACAAATTTTGACGTGATGACGTCTAACACCGCTTGTTCAGAAAGCTAGAACCAAAATGTTCGCTTGGTCGTGTGCAGTTATTCATCGACAATTAACACAAACTTTTGATAATTAGCATTACCCACGTACTCACTCCAAGGCTTCATGCCTCAAGCGTAATATTATTAAAGCGACGTCATCAGGCAGCGAGAAAATCGTTTGAATAAAATGCTTGAATCACTGAAGCAAGAGAATGGCGTATCCAATTGAAACAATTCTGATTACAATTTTTGCATATAGAAACAGCGGTAGATAATTTATTTTTAATTAAAATAATTAATTTCCACATACATTAAAATAATTAATTTCCACATACATAATGCATGAGAGCACTGTAGCAAGAAAACGCCTTACCTGATCGGAGCAATTTTAGTGTCAATTTTTGCGTAAAGAAACTGTGGTAGATAATTTGTTTTAAATTAACATAAACCCATTGTTGACGGAGGTTTAAAAACAACTTAACGAAACTATGACGTCATGCAACTCACATCAAAAGGAATTATTGAACACGATTCGAGAAACAGGCATGGCTGCAGTACCAAAAGCAAGCATAAAATTGCCTCCTATAGACATTCCTCCATTTTATGGAAAAAGGGCGGAAGAATTCCAATCCTTTAAGGATCTGTTCGAAGCAATAGCTGACAAAAACCAGGTAATGTCTGATTGCCAAAAACTCAGTTATATAAAAGGTTTGTTGAAGGGTGATGCCTATACCTTCGTGCGTCATATCGCTGTTACAGATGCCAACTACCAAAGCATATGGGAAAAAGTCTGCAAACGTTACGATCAGCCGATTCTAGTCATACGATCGTTCATTAAAAGATTTTTAGAACAGCCAGCAATCTCGAATACCAATCTCCAGTCTCTTCGAAAAGTGGTCGATACCTCTACAGAAGTAATCGCAGGTCTTAAGGCATTAGGCGAACAAGCAGAAACACGCGACAATTGGATCAACTATATATTGACAAGCAAGCTGGATGAAGATTCGCGGAAAGCTTGGCCAGCAAAAACAATGGATGTAAAATATCCAACGTTCGAATCATTAATTGATTTTCTCGAAAAGTGATGTGCAGCATTTGAAAATTGTGAGATTACAAACAGGCGGCCAATTAATACAAAACCGAGTTACGGTATTAACTCGCATCACGCAGTAACTTCAAATTCGAGCGTTACACCAAATCAACCAGTATCCCAAGTAAGTGCGCCACCAAGAGCCGTCAAGTGCCGCAAATGTACGAATAATCACCGGCTTCAAGATTGCGAGTAATTCAAATCGCTGAATGCAACTAATCGTAAGGAGTTCGTGGCCTCATCGGGATAATGTTTCAATTGTTTAACTGAAAGGCACAGCTCAAAGGTATGTCGATCCTTTAGAAGGTGCCAATTATGCCGCAGGAAACATCATACCATGCTCCATCCACCTGAAGATTCATTCACATCACAAACAGAATGGACAGATTATGGCGCGATAATTCCTAACGTTTCTATAACCCCATCAAAAGCAACACAAGGCAAAAAATTCCAAAACAACCACAGTGATGCTGCAGATCTCCATTTATATGCCTCGCTACTCCCAAGCCTACTATTACCTACCGCACGAGTTATCATTCGTAACGAAGATAGAGAAAGGTGTATTTGTCGAATGTTGTTAGACTTCGGATCCAATGGTTCCATGATAAGCGAGGCGGCGTCCGTCGACTTAATCTGCCTCGAATAAACGCAAGATATCCAGTGAAGGGAATCGCTTCTAAAAGCATAACTAGGGGTTTAGCCACAATCGAAATTTCAACACATTTTCAGCCAGAACTTAAAATAAAAATGAAAGTGTACGTTATGAAGGAGTTACCAGTTGGCCTGCCTAAAATCAATTTAGAAACACTAGGATCATGGGCAAACCTAGAAACCAACACGTTAGCTGATCCGATAGATAATCAAAGCACCCATAACGACGTCATCATGGGTACCGGTTACTTCCTGAAAATATTATCTGACGGTCAAATGGAAGGTCCGAACCATTTCGTAGCACAAAACACTACATTCGGGCGGATAATTGGTGGTGGTGAAGCACTCATACCCGAGCAACATTTATTTAATATCAACTTCAATTTCAACATCGACAACTTATTACGAAGATTCTGGGAGTTGGAGGAGTCTCCAGATCATAAGCCAATGAGCATATAAGAGCAAAAATGTGAAGCGTTGTTTCAAGGAACCACCTACCGCGACATCCAAGGTCGATTCGTAGTAAGGCTGCCATTCATACCGAACTCACCAGCACTTGGAGAATCCCTAACTCAAGCAAGGTCACGCGTTTTTAGTTTGGAAAGAAAACTACAGTTCAATCCTCAACTCAGAAAGTAGTATATCAATTTCACGGATGAGTACCTCGATCAAAATCAGATGGAGGAATTGTCAACGAACGATTTCGCAATCCCATCGACACAACATTTCTACCTACCTCATCATCCAGTAGTAAAAGCGACAAGTGCTACTACAAAAGTGCGGGTTGTGTTTGATGGGTCGGCAAATACCAGATCTTTGCTATCTCTCAATTAAACTCTAATGGTCGGCCCTACTTTGCAGTCAGATCTCACATCAATCATAATGAGATTCCGCCTAAATAAAATAGCATTTACTTCGGACATTCAAAAAATGTATAGGCAGATACGAATCCATCCTGATTACAGCAACTTTCAGCGCATAATTTGGAGAAAAGCTCTCACCGAATCTCTGAAGCATTTCAAACTTACGACGGTCACATATGGCACCGCGTCAGCTGCTTATCTTGCCACTCGATCATTAACACAACTAGCAACGGACATTGCATCAATTATTAAACACGATTTCTACGTAGATGATGTCTTAAGTGGAGCTAATTCCGTCGAAGAGGCTATTTCAATGAGTGACAATCTACAACATGTGTTACAATCTGCTGGGTTCAACCTGCACAAATGGGCATCTAACTCCAAAGAATTCCTGGCCAACAGCAACTTCAACAATAAAATTAGTTCAATAGAAATAATGAAAGACAATAATCATAAGGTTTTAGGACTACATTGGAATTGTGAAGAAGATAATTTCATGTTTGAGGTCAACATGATCCATGATGAATCCTAACCAAGCACAAACTTCTGTCGGATGCATCCCGTTTGTTTGACCCACTTGGATGGTTATCACCGATGATTATCACCGTAAAATCTCTCTTTCAACAATTATGGCTACTGTCCATTGGATGGGATGATGCTTTACCAAATGAAAATGTCGATACATGGAACCGTATCAAGTACGAGATAAAGCAAATTGAGCAGATCACAATACCAAGATATGAATTTAGCGAGCGCCGAATCGAAGCACACAGATTTTGCAATGCCAGCAAAACCGCTTATGCAGCTGCATTTTACATACGCACATTCAAGCTGACTGGAGAACCTCAAATTTATCTAATCGCAGCTAAAACGAAGGTGGCTCCAATTCGTCGTGTAACAATTCCCAGACTGGAATTATTAGCAGCACATTTACTAGCTAAATTATCAAAATCCGTTCTAAAGAGCCTAAAAATCAAAAGCATACCTTCATACTCTTGGACGGATTCCGAAATAGTGCTGCATTGGTTAACTAAGCAACATGCCAAATTGCCAACATTTATTGCCAATCGGTCGTCCCAAATTCGCGAATGGCTACCTCAGACTATGTGGCAACACGTAGATATGAAATCGAACCCATGTGACTGCGCCTCTCGAGGTCTCATGCCTTCAGAGTTAATAAATCATTCACTTTGGTGGGAGGGACCAGAATGGCTACATTACGAAAAAATAGCATGGCCAATACAAAGATGGAATCGTCCTAATAATATTAAAGAAGCACTGGATGAACCAACAATCCGTACTCATGAAGCCGTCCTAGAAGTTAACATAATAGACGCACTGTTCGACAAAATTTCCGACTACAGAACTATTAAACGCATAATCGGATTTTGTGTTCGCTTCATTCAACTATCGGAAAAACACCGTATCAAAACCCGATCACAATTACCCACGGCGATAGATGCAAAAAGAGTGCCATCGCTTACCTGTAACGAACTACAAACGGCAGAACAATACATTTGGAGGTGGGCCCAGCTATCTGGATTTGAACGTGAAATTAAAGCATTGAACGTAGGTGGTTCGATTAAGAATGTTAACATTTCGTCATTATCACCATTCCTCGATGATCAACATATTCTACGCGTAGGTGGTCGTCTCAACAATGCAGATTGGAATGTAAGCTCAAAGCACTCAGTAATCTTGCCAAAATTTCACCGGCTGTGTCATGCCATATTGACTTCAATGCACAAGACGTACCTGCACCCATCGGCATCAACATTATTTCATCTATCACGCCAAAAATACTGGATTATTGGTGGCAAAGTATTATTGAAAAGGATCACAAACTCTTGCAAACTGTGTTTCAAATTGAAATCACAAGCAGTACCACAAATAATGGGTAACTTACCTACCGTTAGAACCATCCCAACGCGTTGCTTTAGAAAAGTTGGAGTTGATTATGCTGGCCCATTCCAAGTCACCATAAAAAAGACCAGAGGAACAGCGCCGGTTAAAGCATATGTAGCATTATTCGTATGCATGGTTGTAAAAGCGATACGCCTAGAGCTGGTGATGGACTTATCAACAGAAGCCTTTATTGCCGCATTGCAAAAATTCGTCAGTAGGCGTAATAAACCCAGTGATATCTATTCAGATAATGGGACCAACTTCAAGGGTGCTAAAAGCAAATTAACCGAACTAGAACAAGTGCTACAGAAACCAGCTCGAAATCATCAAATAACGGAGTGCCTTACAGAGAAAGGAATTCAGTGGCAGTAAAATATTAGTTTTGTTATACTAAAAAACAATGCCTAAAAAAAAAATTGTAATATTTAATATAATAAAAGTTATTATTATTAAAATTAATTCCATAATTTTTAATTTACACTTATATAAATAGAGGTTACAAATTATGGAGGCAGCGCGATACTGTAAGAAATTATTTAGTATAAATTATATAAAGTTTTATTGTTTTTGAGTATTAACTAATTATAAATAAAAAATTTCATAATATAACTTTTGTATTAAAAATGTTTTATTTTAGCATAAAAATTTGTTTATAATTTATTTTAAATGTAAGTTTAAGTGAGAATCATAAATTATTTAAATAAAAATTTATTTAATTTTATTCGCAGTGATTAATATTAATTATTAAAAAAATTTAGAATTATTAATATTATTTAAGGGGGGAACCTCCTCCAGATATTAATTTTTTTGCTTTATTTTTTTTTGCTTTAAAAATTCATTTAGTATCGAAGAATATAATTGTAAAGTTTCAAGCACAACAGAAAGTCTTAAAGGTCCCTACGAAGTCACCGAAGTGATGCTAAGTGATGCGTTCTTTTCCCCCCTTAATATTAGCAAAATTTGGGCCAACTGAAAAAGAATTTGTATAATTAAATTGTTTATTGTATAAAAAAATTCAGTTTATCAGGTGACATTTTTAATTAAATAAATTATATAACTTAGGTATTGAAATTATGAAATTTTAATAATAACCTAGGATTTGGTATCTAATCATAAATCTAAAATTATTTAAAATGTAAATAAATAATCTGGAATAGTGTTAGTTATGTTCTTGGAATTTAAAAAAATTGGCGGTATTTTAGTTTATTCAGAGGAACCAATTTTATAATTAATAATCCTCGTTGGGCCTTAATTAATTTTGTTTAGTATGTATACCGCCATTGTTAGAATGCCTTCAAAAATAAATAGTTTTCGTAAATTTTTAATAAAAATTATGTCAGGTCAAGGTGCAGCTTATATGGTTAATTAAAAATTGATTACAATAAATTTATTTTTGGATAAAAGATTGAAATATTTTCTTGAAATTGAATGGAAAAAGAAAAATTATTTGATTTTAGCTCTAAAATATGCACATATCGCCCGTTGCTCTCATTATTAAGATTTTTATTTTATTTTATATATGTATTTAAAATAAATTTGTATTTATATATTGTATGTATTTACAATCAAGTCTCCTGGCCTGATGAATTATTAAGATGAGTTAAGTCGTAACGAAGTAGATGTACCGGGAGGTATATCTAAAAAGCAATTTAAAGCTTAAATAGTAAAGTTTTTCATTTACATTGGAAAGAAATTCGTGCAATTCGATTTAAATTGATAAATAAATCTTATTAAATTTTTTCATTGAAATAGTTTCTGTAGTTTATAATAAAAAAACAATTTTAATTATAGTATGTGGTAACCAAAATCTGATTACATTTTGTCCCACAATTACAACGCCTCTGCGTCATATTGCACAAATCGATTTCTTAATAATGATAATGAGAGCAAGAGATTACGAATAATAATATGTACCTATACCTAGTGTTGTATTGGAATGTATTTACCACTTCTGCATATTTTTGTATATAAATTTCATTGTATTGTTTTATTATATATTAAATAAACAAATTCAAGTTTGTGAAAATAAAAATTTAGAGTTTATGAAGTTAGAATATAATTATAACTCTTGTGAGATAGTCGAAACCAGCCGACCTAACCAAAAATTGTATTAATAAAATAAATTATTTATTTATAAAATATTAAACTATATTTATCATAAAATATAAAATTAAATTCCTAGTGTTTTTATTTATAAATGGAGTCAATTCATCAGAGACTGGACCGTAAAAACATAACCATATTCGTAAATTTCATACGTTGGTGTCTCTGCTAAAAAGTATTAATTCGTATAGTGGGAGCTCGTGAACTTAAAAATAATTCATTAAAGAATTATTACAATTTGGATAATTAATAAAACATTAATTAGAAGTACATATATTGTATTGTAAAAGAATGATGAAATAAATTTAAAATAAATTAATAAAATAGAAAATTTTATTTATTGTACGTATCAGGGTTTATTAACCTTTATTCGGCTGAAGAAAAAAACGACATATATCGGCTGAATAGGTACATTGTACCTTCATATAATTTATATCTAAAATTTTTTTTTTTTTTTTTTTTTAAAATGCTGCCAATGGCTTTATTCTTGAATCTTTCTACATAAGAAACTAACAAGAAGTAATCAAATCTTAAGCTAAAATTATTACATATTTTAAGTCTTAACCAATGTTAATACTTATTGTTGGTGCTCACAATTTAATTAATTTAGATTATACTTATACATACATATGTATAACATCAACATTTAATAAATTTACAGGTTCACAGGTTCATCAGTCCGAGTGGATCTGTTCTTTTCAGTCGCCTAAATCGTGGCTGTTTTAATATATCCCTGGCCAATTCGTTGGGATGCGCTTCTAGTTTTGAATAATATTTAGAACTGAATTCTTTAATTGTTTCTTTAATGGTTTTAATCCCAAGGTCATCATGTATATTACTATTTCGAATGTACCACGGAGCATTAGTAATACTTCGAAGTATTTTCGCTTGAGTTCGTTGCAGGAGCTCTCTGTTTGAAGCGCTGGTGGATCCCCATAACTGAATACCATATGTCCATATGGGTTTGATAATCGCTTTGTACAGTAAAACTTTATTGGCTAATGACAACTGAGATTTCCTTCCCATTAGCCAATACATTTTGGCAAATGTCAGTTTTATTTGGTTGCGCTTAGTTTCAATATGGGTTTTCCACGTTAACCTTCTATCCAGGTGCAAACCTAAGTATTTGACCTTCGTTTGTTGAGGAATATTTGTATTGTTTAATTTCACTGGTGGGCAGGTGCGTTTGTTCAGCGTGAATGTGATGTGAGTTGATTTGTTTTCGTTCACTTTTATTCGCCACGTCTTTAGCCAGTCCGCGATTTTGTTTAAATGATTCTGCAACTCCTTTGAGGCAATTTCGGGATTATTGTGTGACACCAGGATGGCCGTATCATCGGCAAATGTTGATATTGTTACTTTGTTGGTTACAGGTAAATCGGCTGTGTACAACAAGTATAATATTGGCCCTAGAACGCTGCCTTGCGGGACACCTGCATTAATATCATTTAAGCAAGTAGTTGCGCTATTTTGTTTGACAATAATATGATATTAGTTTTAAATTTTCGGCCGCCGCATCAATATCAGCTGGTGTGGTCAGAGGAATATTAAGTAGGCAATTTTGTTCGACTAGCCTCCTATATTGATCCCAATTAGTTTGCTTGTTTGTAAGACGGTTGGGTGTTTCGTTCCTTAAGACATCGGTACTCACTGTTACTATTACCGGTGAGTGATCAGAAGACAGATCATAACAATCGGTGGCCTTAGCATATGTACGTGGAATGCCCTTAGTTACACAAAAGTCGATTAAATCAGGAATTTTCTTTTTATCCGTCGGCCAGTAAGTTGGATTACCGGCAGATAAATAATCCAGGGACTGTTCCTCTATTGCTTGATAAAGTTGTTTGCCTTTCGGCGATGTTAATCTGGAGCCCCAATGAGTATGTTTGGCGTTGTAATCACCTCCCGCAAGAAATTTATTACCCAGCTGGCTGAAATAATCCAAGAACTGGAGTTTTTTTATAGCATGTTTTGGAGGACAGTACACTGCCGATATGACACAGTTTCCAGACCACTCCTGAAGACAGATGCTCGTTGATTGTATATGTTCTTTCTCATATTTCGTCAGCTCATAGTGCTTTAATCTTCTTTTAATCAATACAGCAGTGCCTCCATGTGCTTTCCCATCTGGGTGCTTGGTGTCATAAATAGAGTACCCATTAATTTTGAAATAGCTATTTTTGGTGAAGCGTGTTTCGGATATTAACATTATGTCAATATTGTGCTCAGTGAGGAATGCTTGAACCTCCGCTTTATGTTGTGCTAGGCCGTTTGCATTCCATATAGCTATTTTGATGATGGTCATTTTTGACTTTTTACGACTATCTGCATCAGCGTGTTCATATTCTGCATCATTAGATCCATGGTTCTCTCCATCATCGCCATGAGGCTTTGCATCATATTAGTCAATTTGTTTAAAGCTTTTGAGATGTTTCCCTCTTCACTTGCTTGCACTTTAGGAGCCGTACCTTTAAGAACACTTGCGTATGAAACCCCTTGGTGCACACTACCGTTGACAGTTGCGTACTGATTTCCAGTTTGAGCATTTGGGTTTACGATTTCTGGGCGTGCTTGTTTTTTAGCTGAAGAATGGAGATTAAGCATTCGTTGTTCAGCTCGCTGCTTTGGATTGATTCTTCTTTTCAATTCAAGATAAATTGGGCACCCTCTATAATTAGCTGTATGATTTCCATTGCAGTTGCTGCATTTTCTCACTGATGCTTCCGTTTTGGCTTTATTGCAAACCTTTGCGTTATGGAGTTCACCACATATAACACAAACATCGTTCAAAGTGCAATATGCTCTAGTGTGTCCATATTCTTGGCACTTAACACACTGTACCGGCCCATTTCTTTTCCTGGGTTCTTCGATGGTAACCCTTCTGTGCAGTAGATATTTTAGGTCATATATTGCATGTTTGCCTTTGACCTTTTTATTATCTGGTTCTAATTCCAGGCGGAACAATGGCTGCGGCGCCTTCTCCCGATTAATAATATTGGTAATAGATTTACATTGGAAACCTTTCTCAGCGAGAGCAGCTTGAATTTCGTTTGCATCTACGTAGCTCTCTATTCCTTTCAAAACTACAACTAATCCTTTTTGGCTCTTTAGTTGGTACGTGTAGTAATGTTTACCAACTTGATCAAAATGTTTGATTAACGCTCTGTAAGCATCAATATTGAGCGGTTGAACTTTTGTTTCTTTTATATCTCCTCTTTTGATAACGGAAATATAAAATGCACCTTCCGTAATAAACTCGATGGTTTTTGCAAGTTCTCTATTTGATTCTTCCCTCAAATAGATTGGTGGTGGCTTCTCAATTTTTGGAGTTTTTTCGGGCGGCGGATCTTCAACAACCAAGCAAGAATACCTATTGCCATGTGTTAATTCAACGGAAGCTAACTTAGTGAATTTGTTCGCGCTTGCACTGGCCGTTGATCTAGGGCTTCTCCTTCGCTTTGATCGGACAGTAATATACCGGTCAATTCCCGTTTGCACTAAACACTGACCTACATCACTGTTCATTTTTTTTTCATTTGTTGTCAATGCACTTCCATTGTTTATATTATCGTCAATATTTGTCGACGATGCACTTTTATTTTCTTTATGGTTCAACACACCAAAGTTATTTAAATTAATTTCTAGTTCATTTTGATTTAAATTGCCTGGTAAAGCAATTTTTTGAGCATTTAAAATTTGTTGTCGCTTTGGACTATGCTGCACATTTCCAATTTTATTAATAATTGAGGTCGTGACGTTCGGTGGCAAATCGCTTGCGGACATCTCTGTCTGCTGATTTAGCCCAGCCTTTTTTACTTGAGGCGGAGAATTGAACATCACGATTTCACTACTTTTCACATCACAAAATTTTTTTTAAAAATAAAAAAAAAAATTTAAAACTGCTGATTCAACTTTTCACACAAGTAATAAGTAAATTATTTTAAATGTTTACTCGGTGGTAGTAAAATTGCAACTGATATCTAAAATGATAATAATTTGTATTTTAATGTTGCATGAAATTGCATAAAATATAAAAATATAATATTTTATTATGTTTATATACAAATTTATTATATTAAAACTAAATGTGCATATAAAAAAACGTAACGGAATTGAAATTATTGTTGCAAAGGATGGAACTACATGGCATACCGCTCCGTTACCCTATGCTCAAACTCTGGCACGTAATATTCTACGACGGAAAGATGGCTCTGCAAATTTCAGCAAATTATATACGGCAAAAGACACCCAGAAATTGGTTTTGCCTTGCGAAATGTGTGAAATTACTTTGCGAAAAACCAATAGGAAAGGAAAACGAGTGGTGGAGGGCTATAACAATCAATACATTAACACATTCTTGAGAATATTGATTGTCGCTGGTGTTCATAAAAGTAATAAGGAGAATATTAACGAAATGTGGGAATTAGATGCCTTACCACTCATTAGAGTAGCTATGTCTCGTGATAATTTAAATTTGCTTCGATTTATTAAATTCGACAATGAAAAATACAAGAAGTGAACGTCTTAAAACTGACAGAGCTGCTCCAACTAGAGATATTTGGTCCATGATGAATAGAAACCTCGAAAAAAATGACACCCTATTCGAATATATAACTGTAGATGAGCTGAGCAGTTGTTCTCTTTCAGGGGCCATATGAGATTTATGCAGTATATTCCTTCCAAACCAGCTAAGTACGGGATACAAATTTGCTGGGCTTGTGGCTCAGCTAATGCTTACCCTCTGCAAGGGCAGCTCTACACTGGAAAGCCAGCCGATGGTCCTCGTTACCCAAATATTGGTGAGCGTACAGTTTTAGATTTGGTTGCATTATTCAAAGGGTCTTGAAGGAATATCACAACCGATAACTTTTTTACAAGTTTGCAGTTAGCTAAAACGTTGAGCTCATGGAGTATGACATTAGTAGGGTATGGTTCGACTAATTTTGCATTCAACAAAGATTCAACAGTGTGTTCATATCTGCAAAGAAGAACAAATCAGTGATACTTCTGTCATCGATGCATAGAACAAGTAAGATTGACGAGACCCTCAATGGAAAACCGGAAATCATCAAATACTATAATAAAACTAAAGGCGGGATTGACAAGATGGACAAGATGCTAAGTGAATACACCATGAAATGGAAAACAAAACGATGGCCTTTGGCGTTTTTTTTATAACATGGTCGATGTGCTGCACTAGCAGCATACCTAATCCACCGGGAACATAGTAAAATATTTCGAGCGAATGATCACCGACCAAAATTTTTCAAGGATCTAGCACATGAACTATGCTTATCTGCAGTTGAAACGCACAGTAAAAATTAACTAGTGACGAAGAATCATTACGAAAAATCAGCGATTGAAATGATTTTTCTCCATCGTCGAACGGTTATAGAAAATCCAACTAGCAGCCAAAAGCTTCATTGAAGCCGAGGATCCAGCCCTATCTATTTGCGGTAATTGCTATATCTGCCAAGAATTAAACTAAAAACAACAAAAATCGAGAAAAATATGCTGTTATTGTATAAAGACTACGTGTGATGAACACAGTATGCCTAAGACTGCATGTCTTCACTGCAACCGAGCAGCCTAAAAACTCACCTTCCACAGAACAATGATTTTTTTTTATTTATGAATAATAAATAAAAAATGGAATTATTGTTGAAAAACACATTTTATTTTATCTCTATTCACAGTATTTTCTTATAACTTATGTTATGTATATGGAGGTACAATTGTACCTATCTAGCCGAAATATGTTGTAAAAACCACTTGAGCCATTTTCACTAGGAAATCGAGAAATGTTTTTTTGAAAATTATGTTAAAATAATCTATTCCAAAAACGTAGAGATGTCATGGAGTTCTAACCCTCGGCGCTTCATAAAAAAAAAGTTGTCGCAAATTTAAAACACCAAAGTTACAATTGTACCTATTCAGCCGGATAAAGGCCAATTAAAAAATATTAATAAATATTTTTCTCCAATTTATGAGAGCTAATTACTAATTTTAGTTATTGTGGCATAAATATTAATATTAGTTAATTAGAAATGAAACTTTATTAATCGTTAAATATATCCAGATTTTACGAAATAAATTTAATTTATATATTTTTAATTGTAATATTTTAATTAATTAATTTATTATTTAATAAAATAAATTTCTTAAGAGATAAGCTTGAAGATAAATTTTTATAAAATTATTTATTATAAAATAATTTGAAAAATGTTTCGGCTTTTTATAGAAAATATATTAAATGACATTCACTGTATTTTCGATTTGGCAAATCAGAAAAATAACGGAATGAGGACGAAGGGCCGAATTTCAAAGGGCCGAATGTCGAAGGGCCGAATGTCGAAGGGCCGAATGTCGAAGGGCCGAATGGGTCGAAGGGCCGAATGGGTCGAAGGGCCGAATTTTTTTGTTTATTTTTAGAAATATAATTTTTTAAATTTCTTGTTTTAAGGAATATTTTGTAAATTAATTTCTTTTGAGTTTATACATATTTTATTATGTTTAATCTTTGGATATTCTATCGGCAAAAATATTGCATTAATTTTGTTGTTTATATTTTGTGTTTTTTTTGTAATTATCAAGTGGAAAAATATTTGTACATAATATTTAGGTATTTCACCAAAACCAAAAAAGAATTTTGTCATAAAATGTCATAAAAATCAGACCATTTTTTATTCGTTAGGGTGAAGGCAAATTCTGTTTGGACGAATAAAATAATTTCTCTGTGATTTAGTAATGTGAATATAGTGAATTTACTCCTAACAGTTTACTACATAATTATAAAGATAAATTACAGTTTAAGGCAAAATTTCCAAAATGTCTACTTAAATTAAACGAAACTGTTTATTTTAAAGTATATTATTGTCTCATGGGTTGTTTTGAATATTGTTTCAATCTGAAATGTATTACATATTTTGATATGGGTTAATTTGATAAACAACATTTCAACCTGGTATTGATATCTGGAAAATTAATATTGTTTTTCATAAATAAATAAAAATTATAGTTCTTAATATCAAATTCTGTACATTTACAAAATATTCCTTCAAACAAGAAATTTAAAAAATTATAGTTGTAAAAACAAAACAAAAAAATAAACAAAAAAATTCGGCCCTTCGACCCATTCGGCCCTTCGACCCATTCGGCCCTTCGACCCATTCGGCCCTTCGACCCATTCGGCCCTTCGACCCATTCGGCCCTTCGACCCTTTCGGCCCTTCGACATTCGGCCCTTCGACCCATTCGGCCCTTCGACCCATTCGGCCCTTCGACCCATTCGGCCCTTCGACATTCGGCCCTTCGACCCATTCGGCCCTTCGACATTCGGCCCTTCGACATTCGGCCCTTCGACATTCAGCCCTTCGACCCATTCGGCCCTTTGAAATTCGGCCCTTCGACATTCGGCCCTTTGATATTATTCCAAAATAACAGATGCCAATTACTCATAATATATCGACTATCAAAGTAGAAATATTATCCCCTTCCCCATTTCTTTAGCCTAGAGTTCTATACCAATGTATCAACTCTCAAAAATTAGAAATCTCTTTGAGTTCTTCAGTGGGTAATTCGGTTTCGTACTGAAAAAGTAAGGTCTGTAGGACTAATAGGTTTAGAAATAGCCATTAATTGTCAGTATGTTATAATATATCTTTTGTAAATATTTTTTATTTAGTTTTAAAGTTTTTATTAAAACATTAATTTTAATTAGAAAAATTAAGAAATAATGATAAAATTAGTATATTTTAATTTATAAATAAATAAAAATGAAACATTTTTCATAGGAATTCGGTAAATGAAATATTCGCCTTTTTATAAAAAAAAATGTTTTCTTGGATTTATTTAAAGTCTAGCTTGTCCACAGAAATTTTTTAAAGGGCCGCCGCGGTATTTTGACAGTGCAAAGGTAGCATAATCATTAGTTTTTTAATTGAAAGCTTATATAAATGGTTGAACGAAATATGGACTGGCTTTATTGAATTTATAATCGAATTTAATATTTTTGTTAGAAGGCAAAAAATATTGTAAAGGACGAGAAGACTCCGCATATAGCTATTGTATATAGTTTATAAACAATTATTCAAATTTTATTAAAAAAATTATTTTGTTGGAGTGACAATAAAATTTATTGAACTTTTTTTATTTTATAACATTGATTTATGAATTATTGATCCAATTTTATTAATTAAAAATGAAGTTACCTTGGGGATAACAGCGTAATTTTTTTAAAGAGTTAATAACGACAAAAAAGAGTGCAACCTCGATATTGGATTAAGATAAATTTTAGGTCTAGAAGTTTAAAGTGTTGCGTAAGGCAGGTTGATTAAAAAATTAAAATATTTTAGTACAAAAGTGTATTTGATATATTAATTTATTTATAAATAGTACTTTATATGACAAGAATTATAATTATTTTTAATTAGAGTGCTTTTATTATTAGTGTGTGTAATGGTAGGTGTAGGTTTTTTAACTTTATTAGAACGAAAGGTTTTAGGGTACCTATATTCAGATTCGTAAACGCTCAAATAAAGTTGGTTGGGTTATTAGGAATTTTTTAACTATTATTTATTGAATTTGCACTTGATTTACAATGTAGCAGATTACGCATATATCGGACACTTATATGATTTGTTCTTTGAATTAGGTTTTGTCTCATCAAATTTATTTTTATTTTTATTCAAATGTACAACCTTTTAAACGTGAAAACGCTTTAGTATACAATTTTTTTCGAAAAGTTATATAGCGGTGCGTTTCCATGAAAAGTCGGTTTTCAAAAAGAATTTGTGATTGCCTTAGTTTTTTGTTATATGAAGGAAACAATTTTTGAAAAAAATAATTCATTTTGCTTTTGAGAATGAATCCGAATTGGATTCCAAAGCTAAAGCTATAAAATATTTTTTAAATAAAGAGCTCAAAACCAATAAAAAAATTGAATTATTTAAATATTGGCTCAAGAAACATAAATATAATTATATTTCTATCTTATGTTTTCAAAACTTATGCTTTTTTCAAGCTCTTTTACTAATTAATTAATTTATCTCGTCATATTATAACAAAAGGATTTAATAAATAATAAGAAAAATATCATGCTGTTAAAATTTGTCCAATTATAACATAAGGATCTTCTACTGGTCGAGCTCCAATTCATGTTAAAAGAATTACAATTGCTATATTAGTAAAAATAGCATTTGATTAGTTAGATAAAACTGTAGTCCTCGGAATTTACCAGTATGGCTAAGATCGAAGAGTACCATAAGCAAATAAAAAGTATCATTCAGATTGAATATGACCTGGGGTTACTAATGGGTTAGCTGAAATAAAATTATTAGGATCTATGGGTTAAACAAAGTTAGAAAAATTAAAGCAGTTAATATAATTATAAATTCAAAAATATCCTTAAAAAAAAATAAGGGTGGAATGGGATTTTATCAATATTGCTATTAATACCTAAAGGGTTATTTGATATTGTTTGATTTAAAAATAATAGGTGAATTATTGTTAGACCTGCAACAATGAATGGGAGTACAAAGTGACGAAAACAGAATCGGGTAGGTGTGGCATTATCAATAGCAAATTATCCTCAAATTCATTGAAAAATGTAAGGAATTGCTGATAATATTTAGTAATTACTGTAGCTCCGCAAAATGATATTTGTCCTCAAGGAAGTACATATCCTATAACTAAGGGCTCCAATGGATCAAGTTATGTGATATAAGTAAGATCTATAATAAATTCCTCGTCCAATATATAAAAACAAATAAAGAACAATGGAACTCCGTTTGCATGTATTCGTAATAATCATCAATCTCTTTTGAGGTTGGAACATTTTTAATTCTCAAACGAGTTCAGCAAATATCATGTAGTGCTAAAGAACAGGCAAATCACGAGTAATTACTCAGACATTCACTCTTTTCAACCGAGAAGGAGTAATTAATCCTTTCTTTTTACAAAGTTTTTTTATAATGATATTACGGCTGGGGACAGTTGCTCATTTCCAGTGACGACATCTAGCCTAAATTATCACGCATAGAATAAATCAATATTAACTTCTTTATCAATTTTAAATATTTACAATTTGATCTGGAAAGCGCTAATACGCAATTACATAAAACACCCTAAATCATACCGCATAGCTGAAGATTATTCGTCGACGTTAGTAGTGTAAAGCTACAGATTATTCCGAATTTTTGAATTTGAAATGATCTGGAAGAATAAACCACCGAAATTATTTCAAATTTACAAGATTGATAATACTAAAAATTGTGCGAAGATATTGTTAAGTTTATTAGTGTTGAACTATTGAATAATTACTTTAGGTTGATTTGCATTTTGCTCTGTAAAAAGATCATTTCACAGTAAGTATTCATCGATTTTGTAGATGTCACACACACGTATGTCAAATATTGTATTTTAAGAAATGCTAGAATTTGAAACCGAATAAATTCGATTTTTACTATAAACAATTTAAAGGATTTTATTTCTTACACATTTTAAGCTTAAAAGCACATAAAGCTCTTTACAAATTTCAATAATTAAAATGACTCCTTAAACTGGCAGAACGTTGACCAACACTCTACGAAAATCACAAGTATTTAAAATTTTAATAAATCTGACAATAACAACGTCTAATAAATGCTGTTGACAACAACAACATTCGGTTTTAGATAAACTAAGAATTGGATTTTAAAAAGTTATTTCAAGAAAAACCAGAGACTTCTGAAACAATAAAATAATGATATGATAGAGAGATGGTATGAAGGTGCGGCAGTTTTTTGAGCCACTTTGGATTAACACATGGATTCGACGTTGAGTTTGGTGTTTATTTGGTATTGAGTTGATGGTCGGTTTTAAAGCCATGTTAGTTTAAGGATTGAGTTTGGTATTAAATTGGCAGTTGAGTTTAAATTGTGTTCAGGTTCAGTAAGGGTCCAGTTGCGGACTTATTTGGGAAGAATTGTTGAGAAACATACAAGTGGGGTTAAAAGTCTTTCGCATATTACTAGTGCACTCTGGAATTATATACAACCTGAACGACACACGCGGTTTTTGGATTGCGTTAGTTTAGAGATTGAGTTTGTAGTTAAATTAAAGGTTTAATTGGGATTAAGTTCAAGTTTAGTAAAGGTATAGTTGAGAATTTATTTATTTTGTTTCGGATCATGTTGATTTGGGGAATGGGTGTGGCGCTGAGTTTGGGGTTTATTGAATTTTATTGAGCTTTATTTGGGGGTTTAATTAAGATTTAAATCTTTAATTAGCTTGACTTTTTCTGAGTTGAGTTCATGTACGTATTTAATTTTTAGGACCGTGTTGGTTTGCGGATTTAGGTTTAAGAAAAGGCTTTTGTCGAACACGTATTATGAGGTAAGTGATTAATAATTATTTTACTATATTTCTGATTACAACTAACTATTATGATTTCTTTAAAATCTCTAATCAAATAGAAAACGAGTTATGAGAAAATCGCTATGTTGCCATAAATGTTTTTTTGCTGTTCCCAATATAACGAAGCTATATTGGATAAGTACCGTAATAACCAGTAATATTTTGCACCAGATTTTTACATTTCTCGAAGAATTATGTTACGAGAACTTCGATGCATCGATTAGAAAATGTCGTGACCGTCCTTCCGTCCTTCCAGTCGTATATTTTTTGCCGCACAAATATTGAAAGTTTTGGTCGAAATTTTGTACAAAGATAGATAAGAAGTAATACAAATTTTGCGCTAACTTTTAAAATTCAAAGACAAGCATTTATTATTTTCATTCACTTCACCCAATGTAATTAATCACCCTATCCAAATATCAGTGCTACTTCAAAAATCATTACGTTCCGCTAATTTTTATTTAATTGTCCAAAGAGATGGTGAAATACTTCAATATAAATTACCCAGCACATTAAATAGTATCACAATAAATAGTATAATTTCAATAATTTGTCATAAGTAATTGGCTATGGCTGTAAAATATCTAATTATAAAAAACCAAACACCTTCTAGTATATTTAGTATTTCATAAAAAAAACAATCTTCGGTCGTACAAGTTTTTTCCGTTTCTCTCTCGACAAGTAAGCAGCTTTGTTCCAGCTTCCTCTTTCCTCGCAAAAATATCTTCCTCGTGATGGTATTTTTCACATTTAATTAAATCAAAATAAATTATTTACATTTTAATTAAAATGAAACAGATTTTCTGGGGTTTTTGTTGGTGCGTTGATTTTGTTGGTGTCCCACGATTGCGATGGTGCTGGTTTCACTTTATGTAAACAAACTTTAATAATTTTTTTTTGTTTGTATTTTTAATAATATTGCAATACTTGAAGATTGTATTTTGTTGTTGGCGTTCTTGCTTGTTAAAAAATGTATATTTTTTCCCTCTAATAATTTGAAATATTTTTTTATTTTTATTAATTAATAATAATAAATTTGCATAACGTTCGACGTTGCACGAGTGTAGCATAACTTTTTGTAGAATTAATTATTTTTATTTATTTTTAATTAAATACGATCCATTGAACAAGAAGATCAATAACTTTATAAAAAACATAAATACTTACGTGTACGGTATATACGATTCAATTTATGGATATTCTAATTTGTGAGAAAGGTGCTTACTCGTACAATAGCATAGCAACAATTTTGTATTCACAAGCGATATGATGATTGGATATTGATAAATAATAAATTTGAAGACGATTAGGATAAAAAAGGAATGAGCAAAATTGTATATCCTAATTGAAGGGTCTGGCACTTTATTTTATTTTGTTGCTGTTGTATGTACTATTTGATATGTATATTATATACCTATATACTGTTTATACCCGATGTGGCACAAAAGGCAAACAAAGCCATTGATTAGTTTGTTGTTATCTATCGAAAAATGAAATCTATATATTGTCTATAAATTGAAAATGAACCAATTTACGATAATCAACTATATTTGATCTTTTAATTTTAAGCAATTTTAGTTCTATTTTCTTGTCTTATTGTTATATTCTTTCTCTATGTGATCTGAATCATTGGTTCGGTTGTATTTTGTTACAAAAGGCAATCTCTCCCTATACTATATGTGTGTTCGTTATATTGATTAGACTTTTTCCCTCTTTGGTTCAATTTTCTTCTTTTATGTAATATGTTTGGATGAATTATAACAATTTTATAGAGTTTGTAAGAATTTTTCATTATTACTTTGGGGGAAAATTTTCGTAACTGGATACGGTAGCCTAGATACTGTGACCGTCATAGAATTTTTACTACACTTTTGGGATTATTTAGTAAATTGTATTTCCTTTATGTAAACAGTATTGAGCTAATTTTTACGTACAATGGTTATTTACAAATTTCAATTTTAACCAATATTTGTGGTTTGAGTTGAGCCGGATATGGTAATATAAATGTATAGTTCGTTAAGAACTTTAATAAACAGACTGCCACAGTGGAACCTGATACATGCAAGATAAGAAAACAAATTAGAAAACTTAACGGATCTTATAGAAATCCATAGCGGTGGCAGCCACTACGGTTTATGTTGTATTTGTTGTATTTACTCTAGAATGTCCCAAGTAATATACTCGATTTTCTCGTTTTATGGAAATAACTCCAGCAGAAATTTTCAGTAAACTTACTGTTCAAGATCAGAAGCTGAAAAATAAATTATTGATTAATGTATTTTATATGTAAACACAATACAATAATGTTGCATGGGTCTTATACGGAATTATCCAGTTATGAATTACATTAGGCAATTTGCATTATAAATTAATTTTAATTTTTGATATAAATCAATCTAAATTCTATTTACCTCAAAAGTGTCTAATGACAGCTGATTACATTAATTTTAACATAATTGATAACATATATCCTTAAAATAAATTTGCAAAGTCTCGCCTAGACGCTACCAAAGCGAAGCCTAAGGCTGCGGCCAGAGTGCGCGCGATAAGCGATGCGAGGCGATATTACTACTGATTTCATAGAAAAATTTGATTTTTATAGGGAATCACTTTTTTATATTTTTCAAAAATTCTGGGCTACAAATGTTTACTCTGGTGGCATGTTTCGATTGATATGGTCTACACGAATAATAACAAATTTTAAGATTTGCAAATATTGTGCCAATTTGCGTTTAAATCGCTTGGATATTACTACAAATTTCATAGAAAAATTTGATTTTTATAGGGAATCAATTTTTGAAAAATTTCAGAAATTCTGGGCCACAAATGTTTACCCTGGTGACATGTTTCTATTGATATGGCTTACATTAATAATAATAAATTTTGACATTTGCATTATTGTACCAATTTGCGTTTAAATCGCTTGGATATTACTACAGATTTCATAGAAAAATTTGATTTTGATAGGAAATAACATTTTTGAAAATTTTCAAAAATTCTGGGCTACAAATGTTTACTCTGGTGGCATGTTTCGATTGATACGGTCTACACGAATAATAACAAATTTTGACATTTGCAAATATTGTACCAATTTGCGTTTAAATCGCATTGATATTATTACTGATTCCATAGAAAAATTTGATTTTTATAGGGAATCACTTTTTTGAAAAATTTCAGAAATTCTGGGCCACAAATGTTTAATCTAGTAACATGTTTCTATTGATATGGCTTACATTAATAATAATAAATTTTGACATTTGCATTATTGTACCAATTTGCGTTTAAATCGCTTGGATATTACTACAGATTTCATAGAAAAATTTGATTTTTATAGGAAATCAATTTTTTGGAAAATTTCAGAAATTCTGGGCTACAAATGTTTACTCTGGTGGCATGTTTCTATTTATATGGTCTACACGAATAAAAGCAAATTTTGACATTTGCAAATATTGTACCAATTTGCGTTTAAATCGCTTGGATATTACTACAGTTTTCATAGAAAAATTTGATTATTATAAGGAATCACTTTTTTATAAATTTCAAAAATTCTGGGCTACAAATGTTTACTCTGGTGGCATGTTTCGATTTATATGGTCTACACGAATAAAAACAAATTTTGATATTTGCAAATATTGTACCAATTTGCGTTTAAATCGCTTGGATATTACTACAGATTTCATAGAAAAATTTGATTTCTATAGGAAATCACTTTTTTGGAAAATTTCAGAAATTCTGGGCTCCAAATGTTTACCCTGGTGATATGTTTCTATTGATATGGCTTACATTAATAATAATAAATTTTGACATTTGCAAATATTGTACCAATTTGCGTTTAAATCGCTTGGATATTACTACAGATTTCATAGAAAAATTTGATTTTTATAGGGAATCACTTTTTTATAAATTTAAAAAATTCTGGGCTACAAATGTTTACTCTGGTGGCATGTTTCGATTGATATGGTCTACACGAATAATAACAAATTTTGACATTTGCAAATATTGTACCAATTTGCGTTTAAATCGCTTGGATATTACTACTGATTCCATAGAAAAATTTGATTTTTATAGGAAATCACTTTTTTGAAAAATTTCAGAAATTCTGGGCCACAAATGTTTACCCTGGTGACATGTTTCTATTGATATGGCTTACATTAATAATAATAAATTTTGACATTTGCAAATATTGTACCAATTTGCGTTTAAATCGCTTGGATATTACTACAGATTTCATAGAAAAATTTGATTTTGACAGGAAATCACATTTTTGAAAATTTCAGAAAATTCTGGGCCACAAATGTTTACCCTGGTGACATGTTACTATTGATATGGCTTACATTAATAATAATAAATTTTGACATTTGCAAATATTGTACCAATTTGCGTTTAAATCGCTTGGATATTACTATAGATTTCATAGAAAAATTTGATTTTTATTGGAAATCACTTTTATGAAAAATTTCAAAAATTCTGGGCCAAAAATGTTTACCCTGGTGACATGTTTCTATTGATATGGCTTACATTAATAATAATAAATTTTGACATTTGCAAATATTGTACCAATTTGCGTTTAAATCGCTTGGATATTACTACAAATTTCATAGAAAAATTTGATTTTTATAGGAAATCACTTTTTTCAAAAATTTCAAAAATTCTGGGCTACAAATGTTTACTCTGGTGACATATTTCTATTGAAAAGGCTTACATTAATTATAATAAATTTTGACATTTGCAAATATTGTACCAATTTGCGTTTAAATCGCTTGGATATTACTACAGAATTGATTTTTATAGGATATCACTTTCTTGAAAAATTTTAAAAATTCTGGGTCACAAATGTGTACTGTGGTGACATGTTTCTATTGATATGGCTTACATTAATAATAATGAATTTCTATATTTGCAAATATTATGCAAATTTGCGTTTAAATCGCTTGGATATTACCACAGATTCCATAGAAAAATTAGATTTTTATAGGAAATCACTTTCATGAAAAATTTTAAAAATTCTGGGCCACAAATGTTTACTCTAGTGACATATTTCGATTGATATGGCTTACATTGACAATAATAAATTTTGATATGTGCAAATATTTTGCAAATTTGCGTTTAAATCGCATGGATATTACCACAGATTCCATAGAAAAATTAGATTTTTATAGGAAATCACTTTCATGAAAAATTTTAAAAATTCTGGGCCACAAATCTTTACTCTGGTGACATGATTCTATTGATATTGCTTACATTAATAATAATAAATTTTGGCATTTGCAAATATTGTACCAATTTGCGTTTAAATCGCTTGGATATTACTACAGATTTCATAGAAAAATTTGATTTTTATAGGAAATCAATTTCTTGAAAAATTTTAAAAATTATGGGTCACAAATGTGTACTCTGGTGACATGTTTCTATTGGTATGGCTTACATTAATAATAATAAATTTTGACATTTGCAAATATTGTGCCAATTTGCGTTTTCGCTTGAAAATTACTACTGATTTCATAGAAAAATTTGATTTTTAAAGGGAATAACTTTTTGTTAAATTTCAAAAATTCTGGGACACAAATGTTTACCCTGGTGATATGTTTCTATTGATATGGCTTACATTAATAATAATAAATTTTGACATTTGCATTATTGTACCAATTTGCATTTAAATCGCTTGGATATTACTACAGATTTCATAGAAAAATTTGATTTTTATAGGGAATCACATTTTTGAAAATTTTCAAAAATTCTGGGCTACAAATGTTTACTCTGGTGGCATGTTTCGATTGGTATGGTCTACACGAATAATAACAAATTTTGACATTTGCAAATATTGTACCAATTTGCGTTTAAATCGCTTGGATATTACTACTGATTCCATAGAAAAATTTGATTTTTATAGGAAATCACTTTTTTGAAAAATTTCAGAAATTCTGGGCCACAAATGTTTACTCTGGTGACATGTTTCTATTGAAAAGGCTTACATTAATTATAATAAATTTTGACATTTGCAAATATTGTACCAATTTGCGTTTAAATCGCTTGGATATTACTACAGATTTCATAGAAAAATTTGATTTTTATTGGGAATCACTTTTTGATAATTTTCAAGAATTCTGGGCTACAAATGTTGACTCTGGTGACATGATTCGATTGATATGGTCTACACGAATAATAACAAATTTTGTCATTTGCAAATATTGTGCCAATTTGCGTTTAAATCGCTTGGATATTAATACAAATTTCATAGAAAAATTTGATTTTTATAGGGAATCACTTTTTTGAAAAATTTCAAAAATTCTGGGCCACAAATGTTTACCCTGGTGACATGTTTCTATTGATATGGCTTACATTAATAATAATAAATTTTGACATTTGCAAATATTGTAACAATTTGCGTTTAAATCGCTTGGATATAACTACAGATTTCATAGAAAAATTAAATTTTTATAGGAAATCAATTTTTTGAAAAATTTTAAAAATTCTGGGTCAGAAATGTGTACTCTGGTGACATGTTTTTATTGATATGGCTTACATTAATAATAATAAATTTTAAAATTTTCAAATATTGTAACAATTTATGTTTAAATCGCTCGGATATTACTACAGATTTCATAGAAAAATTTGATTTTGATAGGAAATCACTTTTTTGAAAATTTTCAGAAATTCTGGGCTACAAATGTTTACTCTGGTGGCATGTTTTGATTGATATGGTCTACACGAATAATAACAAATTTTGACATTTGCAAATATTGTACCAATTTGCGTTTAAATCGCTTGGATATTACTACTGATTCCATAGAAAAATTTGATTTTTATTGGAAATCACTTTTTTGAAAAATTTCAGAAATTCTGGGCAACAAATGTTTACTCTGGTGGCATGTTTCTATTTATATAGTCTACACGAATAAAAGCAAATTTTGACATTTGCAAATATTGTACCAATTTGCGTTTAAATCGCTTGGATATTACCACAGATTTCATAGAAAAATTTGATTATTATAGGAAATCACATTTTTGAAAATTTTCAAAAATTCTGGGCTACAAATGTTTACTCTGGTGGCATGTTTCGATTGATATGGCTTTCAATAATAATAACAAATTTTGACATTTGCAAATATTGTACCAATTTGCGTTTAAATCGCTTGGATATTACTACAGATTTTATAGAAAAAATTTATTTTGATAGGAAATCATTTTTTCAAAAATTTCAAAAATTCTGGGGCACAAATGTTTACTCTGGTGGCATGTTTCGATTGATATGGTCTACACGAATAATAACAAATTTTGACATTTGCAAATATTGTACCAATTTGCGTTTAAATCGCCTGGATATTATTACAGATTCCATAGAAAAATTTGATTTTTATAGGAAATCACTTTTTTGAAAATTTTCAAAAATTCTGGGCCAAAAATGTTTACCCTGGTGACATGTTTCTATTGATATGGCTTACATTAATAATAATAAATTTTGACATTTGCAAATATTGTACCAATTTGCGTTTAAATCGCTTGGATATTACTACAAATTTCATAGAAAAATTTGATTTTTATAGGAAATCACTTTTTTCAAAAATTTCAAAAATTCTGGGCTACAAATGTTTACTCTGGTGACATATTTCTATTGAAAAGGCTTACATTAATTATAATAAATTTTGACATTTGCAAATATTGTACCAATTTGCGTTTAAATCGTTTGGATATTACTACAGAATTGATTTTTATAGGATATCACTTTCTTGAAAAATTTTAAAAATTCTGGGTCACAAATGTGTACTGTGGTGACATGTTTCTATTGATATGGCTTACATTAATAATAATGAATTTCTATATTTGCAAATTGTTTGCAAATTTGCGTTTAAATCGCATGGATATTACCACAGATTCCATAGAAAAATTTGATTTTTATAGGAAATCACTTTCATGAAAAATTTCAAAAATTCTGGGCCACAAATCTTTACTCTGGTGACAAGATTCTATTGATATTGCTTACATTAATAATAATAAATTTTGGCATTTGCAAATTTTGTACCAATTTGCGTTTAAATCGCTTGGATATTACTACAGATTTCATAGAAAAATTTTATTTTGATAGGAAATCATTTTTTCAAAAATTTCAAAAATTCTGGGGCACAAATGTTTACTCTGGTGGCATGTTTCGATTGATATGGTCCACACGAATAATAACAAATTTTGACATTTGCAAATATTGTACCAATTTGCGTTTAAATCGCTTGGATATTACTACAGATTTCATAAAAAAATTTGATTTTGATAGGAAATCACATATTAGAAAATTTTCAAAAATTCTGGGCTACAAATGTTTAATCTGGTGGCATGTTTCGATTGATATGGTCTACACGAATAATAACAAATTTTGACATTTGCAAATATTGTACCAATTTGCGTTTAAATCGCTTGGATATTACTACAAATTTCATAGAAATATTTGATTTTTATAGGAAATCACTTTTTTGAAAAATTTCAGAAATTTTGGGCCACAAATGTTTACTATGGTGACATGTTTCTATTGATAGACATTAATAATAATATATTTTGACATTTGCAAATATTGTACCAATTTGCGTTTAAATCGCTTGGATATTACTACAGATTCAATAGAAAAATTTGATTTTGATAGGAAATCACTTTTTTGAAAATTTTTAAAAATTCTGGGCTATAAATGTTTACTCTGGTGGCATGTTTCGATTGATATGGTCTACACTAATAATAGCAAATTTTGACATTTGCAAATAATGTGCCAATTTGCGTTTAAATCGCTTGGATATTACTACAAATTTCATAGAAAAATTTGATTTTTATAGGAAATCACTTTTTTCCAAAATTTCAAAAATTCTGGGCCACAAATGTTTACTCTGGTGGCATGTTTCGATTGATATGGTCTACACGAATAATAGCAAATTTTGACATTTGCAAATATTGTGCCAATTTGCGTTTAAATCGCTTGGATATTACTACAAATTTCATAGAAAAATTTGATTTTTATAGGAAATCACTTTTTTGAAAATTTTCAAAAATTCTAGGCTACAAATGTTTACTCTGGTGGCATGTTTCGATTGATATGGTCTACACCAATAATAACAAATTTTGACATTTGCAAATATTTTGCCAATTTGCGTTTAAATCGCTTGGATATTACTACTGATTTCATAGAAAAATTTGATTTGTATAGGGAATCCCTTTTTTGAAAAATTTCAAAAATTCTGGGCCACAAATGTTTACTCTGGTGACATGTTTCTATTGAGGAGGCTTACATTAATAATAATAAATTTTGACATTTGCATTATTGTACCAATTTGCATTTAAATCGCTTGGATATTACTACAGATTTCATAGAAAAATTTGATTTTTATAGGGAATCACATTTTTGAAAATTTTCAAAAATTCTGGGCTACAAATGTTTACTCTGGTGGCATGTTTCGATTGGTATGGTCTACACGAATAATAACAAATTTTGACATTTGCAAATATTGTACCAATTTGCGTTTAAATCGCTTGGATATTACTACTGATTTCATAGAAATATTTGATTTTTATAGGAAATCACTTTTTTGAAAAATTTCAGAAATTTTGGGCCACAAATGTTTACTATGGTGACATGTTTCTATTGATAGACATTAATAATAATATATTTTGACATTTGCAAATATTGTACCAATTTGCGTTTAAATCGCTTGGATATTACTACAGATTCCATAGAAAAATTTGATTTTGATAGGAAATCACTTTTTTGAAAATTTTTAAAAATTCTGGGCTATAAATGTTTACTCTGGTGGCATGTTTCGATTGATATGGTCTACACTAATAATAGCAAATTTTGACATTTGCAAATAATGTGCCAATTTGCGTTTAAATCGCTTGGATATTACTACAAATTTCATAGAAAAATTTGATTTTTATAGGAAATCACTTTTTTCAAAAATTTCAAAAATTCTGGGCCACAAATGTTTACTCTGATGACATATTTCGATTGATATGGCTTACATTAATAATAATAAATTTCTATATTTGCAAATATTTTGCAAATTTGCGTTTAAATCGCATGGATATTACTACAGATTCCATAGAAAAATTTGATTTTGATAGGAAATCACTTTTTTTGAAAATTTTCAAAAATTCTGGGCTACAAATTTTAACTCTGGTGGCATGTTTCGATTGATATGGTCTACACGAATAATAACAAATTTTTACATTTGCAAATATTGTACCAATTTGCGTTTAAATCACTTGAATATTACTACAGATTTCATAGAAAAATTTGATTTTTATAGGAAATCACTTTTTCAAAATTTTCAAAAATTTTGGGCCAAAAATGTTTACCCTGGTGACATGTTTCTATTGATATGGCTTACATTAATAATAATAAATTTTGACATTTGCAAATATTGTACCAATTTGCGTTTAAATCGCTTGGATATTACTACTGATTTCATAGAAATATTTGATTTTTATAGGAAATCACTTTTATGAAAAATTTTAAAAATTCTGGGCCACAAATGTTTACTCTGGTGACATATTTTGATTGATATGGCATAGATTGACAATAATAAATTTTGAAATTTGGAAATATTGTGCTAATTTGCGCTTAAATAACTTGGATATTACGACCGATTTCATAGAAAAATTTGATTTTGATAGCAAATGACATTGTAATATTTGGATCATCTCTTATGGTACATAATAAAAGGCTTGTGGAAGTCTTTGATCGTTAACCGAAATTGAAAGATAAGCTAAATACGAAAATGCAAAATCCTCATCGCGGTGTTAGAGCCAATGTCATCAGAAATCCAAAATGGTGCAATTACCATAAAAGAATTAAACTTTAGTGAATATCACAAAATATAACCTAAATTGTATTTAAACCCCCTCCTATACAACAAATGACACAACTTTTCTAACCGGTTATTTTAGCTTGCGATTGTAGTAATGTTGCTGTCAAGTTCCTGTTGTCATAATTGACTAATTCGCATAATATAACCCGCTCAATAAAGCTGCTAAACAGGAACTAAACTAACTAAAAAGGTATTATTGGCTATTGCGTGATCAGTGAATCATTTTCGACCATATTTATATGGGAACTCATTTTCAATTGTAACGGACCATAAACCCATTAATGCGACGGAAAATACGATCTCAATTTTAAGCAGGACTAGATTTATTTTTATTTTTCTTCTAATTTATTTTCAAAGTTTGACCTACTTGGCTTCACTTCCCCATAACCACCTAAGTCGGTTAACATATCTAATCAAATAAGATTCATGATAAGTAAGACGTTGAAAATTGGTTAATTGTTTGTCTTATTAAAAAATCTGTTTTCAATTAAAGATAAATATTCAAATTCATACGGTTCAAAATTTCTTAGTAAACCAAACGATTTATGTATTGTAATTCTAAATTTTTTTCTAAAATATGAAAATCCAAGCATAAAGTCTTCCACTTGAGAAGCATGATACATTTTGTAAACGCTTTTTCATGCATTACCATAAACATTTTTTATGATGAGTCAAAGTACATAAAACTTACATTATTCAGCATCCAATTCAGTGAATATAATACAGACAACAGTTTTATTTATTTGTTGTTCCGGAGATTTTTTTATTTTTTATTTTTATATTCATTTCAATTATTATCATTCCGCACTAAATTTCGCATACCTATGCATAAAACATAAAATCTGTACTCCAACTTTAAACTCTCATATTCAGGTTATGTACGAGTATGTATATAGAATATATTTCAGTTAATCGGGACAAACAAAATATAAAAATTCTGGCTATAAGGTGAATTTGCTATTTTACTTTTTAAGATTTACTATTATAGTGTATTATACGAGCAGCAAGACCTCGTAACTGTTTTTTTTTTTAATATTATTTCCCGTTTTTGTTACGTACCAACATAAAAATGAAAATCCTACATTCTCGTTTTGTCTCGGTTTATGTTCCATTAATATAAAAAAACAAAAAGCTTTATTTTTTTTTTAAGTTTTAAGCAAAATATCTGTGTAAAAAAAAATTATTTCATGTAATATCGTTTTTATGTGAATCTACATTTTGGACCAAATAAATAAAGATTTGACTGTTAAAAACTAAAAGCACACAAAAAAAAAATAAATAAAATTCAATTTTCCATTTTAGGATTTTATTTTATTTTATGTTTATGCTCAAGTTTTTTTGTGCCAACACAAAACAAAATATAAAAAATAAAAATAAAAAAACATTGTGTATGTATATAAAAGCTCAAGTTAATTTGAGTTGAACTTTTATTATTGTGATTTTGTTTTTATTTATTAGCTGGAAAATTTAATGTTAGATTTGTTCGAGAGAGTGAGAGAGTGGGGTGGCCCAAGATTAAATAACAAATAAGAAACTATTTCCGTATAAATTGAAAATTTATTGGTAATAAATAAATAATTTATTATTTTTATCTAAAGTAACAAAAAAAAAAAACGTTTATCTAGTTTTTATTTTTATTTATTTATAAAATTTCGTGCTAGTTTGTATTTTTTGTCGTTATATATATGTATAGTGAGTATAAGACAAATAAAAATATTTTTCCAATCATTTATGGATTAGAAGGATTGCTTGCTTTTAAAATTGCGATAAAATAATATTTTTATCGTCGTTAGTCCGTATTATGGTACCTTAACAACACATAACGTTTCAGATTGCAACATTTTCCGAAAACAATAAAAATTCGATACCTCTTAAAATAAATTTTGTTGTAATAAGACGTTTCAATTTCACTCCATCAATGTCGTAAAATTCAGTAAGCTGATTTAACAATTTTTATTTTTTTTATTTCTGGATGAAGAATTTTATTTTCCTTCAAAACGTTTTCTAATTAGTTTACCCTGATTAAATTTTTGTATGTTCCATACACACATATACTTATATATTATATGTGCAAGTTTTTAACTTTAAAGTTCAACTGAATCATTAGTTTATACATTTTATTTTTTGTATCTTTATACCGTACAAAAAAGCTGACTTTAATAAGACATGTTGCATTATTTTTCGTTCAGATTACTTATTTTTTACATGGTACAGTAGTAAATTTATCAAAATTTCCAGTTAATTAGAGAGGAAAACGGTTTTTGTAAAATACTGCATTGTATGTATGTATGTAGAAGGAAATTAATTTTTCAATTTTTGACAGGAGTGGCGTAAAATGTGGTAGATGTTGTTTTGTTGAAGCTGGTAAATAATGATATATAATGGGCTATTACTTGTTTTTTGTGCTAGTCTAATGAAGTTTATGGTGCTTTAAGTCGTCGACTTAAAGCACCATATTTAAGTCGTAATACAGTTTTGTTCGAAACTTTGGCCATAAAATCTAGAACTTTCAAATTTAATACTTCAAACTTTTGACATTACCGTAACGCTCGATATTTTTTTTTATTAATTATGCAATTTTCAATGAAAAAATTTAAACCGAAATTTTAAAATTGTATTTTCTAAACCATACCTTTCGGAAGCCTGAATCATCAACTGAATTGTTGGCCACCATTTGGAACAATCGGCCTTAAGAAATAGTAGGACAAAGCGGTAAGCGATTCGATTGTTTTCACATCGTAAATGCTTATGAAAGAAGGGGTTTAAATCAATCAACTTGTTTTAAGCAAATACCTCATTAATAACATTATTTCCATAGGAAGAGCCATGTAGGTGTTCAATCACCTCGCACTGCGACCTAAAATATATTTTGAGCTTGGACCCTGCTGAGTTATCCACCCATAGTCAATATTAAGGCACTAAATGAACCAAATAGTACTGACGGCCGGTACGCGATACTTACTATCTGGGCTCCATTTACATTGGTTAAGGAATTGGTTGGGTATGATTTTTAATTCGCGATTGCCCCCATTAAAATCCGACCCATTATAACACCAAATTTTGTTCTGGTAAACCTCGGCTTGCTACAAATCTCTTAAGTGCAGCAAGCAATCACTCTGTGTTCATACTGGTAACTACCTCTAGGTGTGCAGCTTTGGCTGATAGACATACGAACATTTCCAAATAGGCTCATCAGTAACTTGTTTATATTAGGAGTGGGCCAGCATAAACGGTACCACAACTTTGAAATTGGCGTATTTGCAGGACATTATATTGATACAATTATTAATAATCTGTTTAACAGCACGAAGAGCATCAAACACTCAATATCGTTGTCGGAATGTGTTTAATGCCAATATCAAAACTCGTGAACTAGTGAATGATGTAAATCTTTGATAATTAGTTCAATATTGCGGCGACTCTTCGGCAAAATAATTGAATGGTTAGCCGAATAACGTAATTCTGATTGTCGCAATAGACCCCCAACACGAAGTATCTTTGTCATCAATAAATGGATGTAATGCTTTAATTTTGGAGTATTGCTAAAATGACCATATTTACATAGTTCTGCTATATCCTGTGTAAAATTAGTATGTTGCAGGAGTTTATAAATAATTTGTTTCGCCCTCAGCAATTCATTAAATACTATCAGTCCATTGATTTTATTGCTGCCAATTAATGACCTTTCCACCAAAACGTGATATGCAAACAAAAATTCTTATCATGACTTATCATGAGTAATTGTTCGAATGGGTTTATTTTTATCTGTTGAATGCCAAATATTTTTGTTCTTTGCTCTAATAGTTCTGGATTATCTGGATATCCGCCGGATTTTGCTTTGAACGAACATACATAATTCCATTGATGCCGTGGAACTACGTCTAATATATAAGACGTGCGGTTAGCAATAAAGGTTTTCCAACATCGAGGTATATCGGACAACCTATTCAGCACCGTCATCGAAACAGTCCATGCAAATATTTGTGCAAGGTTTTCTGGGAACAATACGGTTTTGGACGAAACTCACTAGTTTCCCTAACAGACAAGCGCTGCACAATTTCCAATCTTCGCTTGACTGGTACAACTTTGCTCTTTGCACATATTAAATTGGTCATAATTTTTCCGTTTGAATCAGCGCGTAAAAATACTACACATCCGTAAGCCTTTTCTGAGGCATCACAAAATGTTGTGGTAGCACCGTGGTATTTCAATCTGATTTATATGGGTAAATTAAGAATATGTGGATTCAAATTAATTTTGTATAGTACTTGGCAAATGCAAATTCCCATCTAATTTTACCACCCAGAACCTTTGCAGTATAATTTTGAACACCATGGTAGTGGGAGTTATCTTTCCCAACGGATCAACGGATGATTGAAACTTGTAAAGTAGATGATCACCTTTGCATTCATAGCAAATGTATCTTGATGTTGATTGTGGTTAAGAAAATTGTTCAACTAGAAATGACTTGATTAATTGTGTTGCAAAACTTTCCTTCTCTTGGATGTTGCAGGATTCTGATTCGTATCATTAAACCTTATGTAATAATAGATGTATTAACCAAGGATAATTAAAATATATATTACCACCTTTTGAAGAGTACACTAGAAAAACGATATAAGTTAATTTAAAAAAACTTAGATATTTGGTGCCATCGTTGCTAAAATAAAAATAAAAAGTTTAATTACCTCAGGCAACGCCGGGTACTTCAGCTAGTTATTAATAAAAAATATATATCGACATTATATACACACACGATTTGCTTATAGTTACACATCAAACAATAGAAAAATGTTCACATATTATTAAATATTGAGCTGCAATTTTCCTTGGTATTTATATAAATCAATGAAAATCTATGTAGGGCAAGTAGATTTTCTAATAAAAGTCAATCCAAAATATTCACCACTATTTTGCATATTCAATAAAAATAGTTCATCTCAAAAGAAATGAACTGTAATTTTTATTTTAGGGAAATAAATCATGTTTAAATGCAAATAAGATATTAAATAAGTAAATATACCACAACAAGAGCAGCAGCAACAATAAAACTATGCAATAGTAGATATTGTATTTGCATATAGAAAAATGACATTTTCTTTCGATTGATAAAACCATTTTAGCAGAAATAACAACAAAATATTTTGAAATATACAGGATTATAGTCAAAGATAAGACGAGGAATAATAATGTAAATAAAAGTCAATATTCTTAAATATTCCGTCTCTCAACGTACATATAAATAATATAAAACTCTAAAACTTTTTTTTTTGTTTTGTTTCTATTTTTTTCATCTTCTTACCTCAATGATAAATGATAATAAAAATAAATAAAAACTTTTTTTTATTTGAAAATAGGAATCTAAAATAATAAATATTAAATTGACATCTTATTTCATCTTTTTTTTTTACTAGTTTCACATTTTTTTTCTTATCTTATCAAATTCTTCTTCTTTGTTTTAATAAACAGTATAGAAGGTACATACTCATGCAATATTTCTTAAAGCTATCAATACATATACGTATTTTATTGAATTTTAAATTTATTTATTTGATCAAAACTATAGAATAAAATAGTTTTTATTATTAATATTGTATTTACTTACAGGTTGTTGTTGGTATTTACATTTTATACTTGATATTGATTATATTTGTCTGTTTTAATCAAAAGAATATTGCATTCAGTCAGTATTTCTTTGTTTTATTTATTTATGTACATTATACCAAAAAAAAAAAATTATTTTCAATTGTTGTTAAATATAATTAAAGTAAAATAATATTTACAAATTGATTTGTAAGATTTATTATATTGATGCTAATGCCTTTTGTTGTTAACTACATAACAATCAGCTTTATTATGATGTAATAATATTTTATCTGTAGAGATAGGTATAGACAGATATATTGATTGAAACATTTTGATGAGATGTCATTTTCAATCGAGTTGATCTGTACAAAATGTGATTGTGTCTTTCTTACTAACAATATACTGACGATTTCAATTTCAAACTTCTAGCATTATTATAATACATAAATATGTATATAACGAAGGTCGAAAAGTTAAAGTGACACTATTAAGAGAACAACTAATGTATATGGGGAAGGGTCTATTAATAAAGTCAAGATCGTTCACAGCCGCCTCGGATTCCTCGCATACAAAAATATATCCAACCCCAAGAAAACTGGTCCCCTTTATAGAGGAACTACAAAATTTATTACAGATTATGCTTCATAAAGATAACAATAACAGTTTAAGCTTTATACATCAAAAATCTTTGTCGAATATGGATGATTGTGATTTGCGTAGAAAACCATTTGGATTTTTAGCAGAATAATTTACAACTTGTAATACCGAATGCATAAATATCTGAAAAATACTGCCAGTATTTTTTAACACTAACACCATACGAGTAAACCCATATAGCCCGAACGCCGTTGAGATGACTGCTATAGCTGTGTCCATGTCCTCAATTAGAATTTGGTGGTAAGCATTAATCAGATCAATCTTGGTAAAATATGCAGTTCCTTGTTGTGGATTCAATGTAAAATCAAGCATGGATGGATTGGGGCATCTGTCGTCCAACGCCACGCGGTTATCGCTGCTTAGCTTGCGAAATTTCGAGACAAATGGAGAGCTGCAACATACTATGTGATTTAAGGCTTAACTGCTGGAAGCCTTTGTTGTTCGTGTGTTATTATTTCGTACTATTTGGATGGTTGGTATCGTGATATGCGTTTTGATTGCCACAGCCGAAATTGCCGTTAATGGGTCGAGTAACCTGCTGACCGAATAGTCCTGACTGGTTCGGAAAATCAGCTCCTATTATTGGCAGTGTGATTTGGGCGATTACCAAATTTCATGTGAATTCGACACACCGCCAAATCCTGATGAACCAGTATTTTGTCGAATGAATTTTCAGCGAAACGATTTGCAACGTGTAGTGTAATCTTCGGGTTGTGATTCCTCTGATCGCCAGCGGGGGGATTAAACAAATATATCGGCACCTGTATCTGTAAGGTATGTGCTGTTGGAAAATTTGACGTGAATTTTGAGACGCCAGTTGAATTGAACTCTGTCGCATGCTGCCGTTTATGCCGGATGACCTATTTTTTTTTTACTTTAATTCTAAGCATCGTGAAAAGGTTCGCTTGCAGTTTCGAGTAGCCTTCTGTAATCTAATGTGGTAGAAACAAAATCGTGTCATGTCGTTATTGTTTTTGTTTGTGTTAGATCGAGATGGAGTTGTGCACCGGTTTGATTTTTCCCGGTTACGTGAGTGGTTACTTCACTGACCATTTTGCAAGATGCGGTACATGTTGTTTAAATTTAGCATAATTATGTAGATTTGTTCCGATATGCTGGGTTTGTATACCGTATTTCGTGATGGCGGCTGTGTTAAGCCAAATGGTTTTTATAAAATCATCACTTACCGTGTGCTACGCGTCTTTATGGTTGGCCAACACGTTTGTTGAGGTAGGCTTCAGTGACCTCTAGGGCATCATTGCTGCCATAATATGTAATACACCACAAAAAAATTCGAGTTTAAAGAAGAAAAATTATAACTAAACGAAAGAAATCATCAAAAAACGAAAATATTTACCAACACTGACTAATCCTCACCAACAAACAACAATAGTTTTACCCTTAAATATATTTAAGAAAAATATTACATTTAATTCAAAAGAAAACTTAAACATTTTAGACTTAAAAGGTATATTTCGTCCCTCTAGTATTGAAACAGCGTATAAAAAAAATAGTAGTCTTAAAATAATTCGCATTTAAATGTTTTTTGAAAAAACTTTTTAAAATAAAATCTTTTATTTCATAGAAAATAAAATTTTCTATAAAATAAAAAATTTTATTTCAAAAAGTTTTTTCAATAAACATTTAAATGCGAATTATTAGGCAGCGGGCAAGGATCAACATTGGTAGCCAAAAAGAAAATCTGCGAATCATCCGAAAAAATAAAAAAGTGCATACTCATGATTATATCTCCAGGGAAAATCAAATCTCTGCATCATTTCTACCAAAGGAGAAATCCTCATCAATGAAAATTATAATATTGTAAGTGAAAAATACGAATAATATTTAAGAAAAAATGTTAACAAAATCCTCAAAATAATTCAAAAATTATAAAAACTAATAAATACCAATCATAATTTAACAAATTTTAAACAAAATCTTCGAAATATTCATCTAATTATAATACGAAAATTATAAAATCTAATCATAATCATACAGAACCTAAATAATCTAAAATATACCAGATAAATAATAATATTATACACCCAGAGAAAAAATTGGTATTGTTTCAATAATTAATCGTTATTAAACGGAAAATTCTCAAAAATTAGTTTAATTTACTACAAAGTTATTGATTTTATAATGAAATTGTTCTTACAATTAATTATAACTTATTAATCGAATAACCCGAGTTATTAGCAATATTCGCAAAAAATTATTAATCTAAATTCCTAAAAATGTTGTACTCAATAATTCAAATTTATTACATCATCAATAAAACCTTTGGAATCTAGTGTTTCAAAAATAATAATAAATTGATTTACAGGACATTGCCGGCCTTTGCTGTCTCAACAGTTTGATCCAATCGGTTTCGATCTCGAGATAGTTCTTCAGACAACCAAAAGTTGACAAAACCTTCACTATGCCGAGGAGGCATCGTTACGACCAACACCCCCAAAAGATGACTCGCAGAACACGCATAAACGTAACTGAGCCGTCTTTAAATTTCTTGCACAAGATGAGGAATTTCTATTAAATTTCTGATCTTGCGATTACAAAACTCGATATTTCATTATATCGTTACGTTTATGGTTCAATATCACTCGCATACGACCCTTCTCTCGAATGTTAACCGCAACATTTCTTACTCATCTGCAGAATTTAACTGTCAATCCATACATCACATCAACATCATGAATAAATTCAGCTTAGCGACATTACCCAGATATTTGGACTAAGTTTGGAAGTTAGAATAAAAATGGAGAGAATCCATATTATTTTCTTGTGCCGTGGCTTTTATTACAATAAAAACTAATAATTCACAATCAAAAAACTTTTTCACGATTTTTTATTAAAATTTAACAAATAAAAAGTAATTAAAATACGAAAAAATAAATTGTTGCTAAAATACTTTTCTTTTTTAATGTAATAATCTTAATTAAGTTTGGAAGTACGGTGTAATCCTGTAATTCCTTGGAAGAAGTTATACGAATTATGCCGATTCTTGAGTTGTTGAACTCACAAAACTTCGGCCTTCCATACCAGTCACACGTTTTCGTTCAAAGGACCGCAAATGCAAATGCAAAACGGGTTTGCGCACTTGTCTGTGCGGTATATTTGTTGTTTTGATCTTAGATGAACCGAGCTGTCGTTTTTAAATTAAAAGATGGTCGCTGCGTCCACTTAGCCACTAAGATATCATGAGTGATCGTAAAGTCATTATCTTACCATCATCGGTTACAATTTCGTGTCGGGGTTACGGATTAGCATAAAGACATCATTCACCATCCTGATGTTGTGCTTAGGTGTAGATTCCATCAGATCATTCAAATTATTGTAAAATGAGTCTTTATCATTGAGTTGGCTAACTTCAGTAGGCGCTTATACACATAGACTATTGACTTCGATTATCGACTGCATGGAAACCCAAAACAACCTTTTTTCGCTGCGGTCGCAGAAGAAAATCAACATCCAGATTGCCGAGATTATAACCATAATCATGTTTTTAGGAGAGCATAACGATTCCCATAACCGATACTCATACTTCTACCGCACCGATCCAACTATTTAGTCGCTTCCTACAATAAACAATAGTCACAGTGGTGGACCTCTAAGGGTATCATGTGACCTTGACCCACAAGGTAGTATTTTAATAACATTAATATATAAATTGTAATTCTACTTAAAAGTAAAAGTTGCCTAAGTGACTTTAAGTGGTTTTTATGAATTTCTCATAAATAATTAAATTTGTCCACTATTTAGATTATATAAAATTTTGGTGAAAATCGCTTAAAAAATTAAAAAGTTATGAGGTAATACATATAATCCTTTAAATGTTGTCCCATTTGATTTTAGAACTTTAACTACATTTTCTCAAAACTACTAAAATGCAGATAAGCGACATGCTTTTTAGTATAGAATTGTTAAATAAATAGCGGCCGTTCAAACCTATTTATCACAAATCTATTTATTAAAACAATATGAACCGTATCGAAATTAATAACTTATGTTATTGATAATATGTTTTACAACGTGTAAAATATAAAGTAACGGAAGTTGTATATTTTATTTAGTTATTTTCTCGAATTTGTAGCGTGCGTTTGGTTTGTTAAAAAAAAAATTTTGAATCGTGGTTGTGTATTAAAATTTTGTGAAATTTTGCGAAAAAATATCTAATAAATATTAGGTAGTGTAACTTTATCAAAATGGAATACATTAATTTACTTAGCGAAATCAATTCTGAAACCAATTTAGAGGAGCAAAACCATCTTCTAACTTTACCGAATGTCGTTCCAGAAGAAGAAGATAGCGAATTTTGCAAGTTAATTTTATCGTGGGGATTGCCGCTCGAGATTTGTCCAAAAAAAAAAAAATCCTTTAAATAAAACACAACAATCTGATTTAGCATCCTGCATAGTAACGTCATTTTTAAATGTTCATCACCAAGGTTTAAAAATTGAAGAAATCGAACATTTTGCAAATAAAATTGTAAACATATTTCCTTCAGAACAAATTGTAAGTACTTGTAAATTTTAAAATTACATATAGGGTCGGGATCAGAAATATAAATTGGAATTAGAGTAAAATAATTCCACAATTTTAGGAAGTAATCAATTATCTGCGGAATTGTTTAGTGTAATAGACATATGCCCATTATTAACAAAATTGATTAAAAAAAGAAATTATTTCACATAAAGAAATCAAATACTTACCAAAATGTACATACACAATTACTTAAAAAGGCATTTTGATTATTGACGTACTCGTACACAATATTGAATTATTTTATCATGCATTTCAATAGGACTAATAAGATTTGTAACTTACAGATGAAAGATAAATGTTCCATTTCGTCGTCCTAACGGTGAACTAACGTATCTGAGAAACTCTGTCCGAATTTTTGCACCTGGTTTGATTTACAGTTAAGACGATGTCATTGTTTAAACAGTGAACCAAAGCAGGTGCAAAATTTTTGAAAGAGTTTCTCACGACGAACCATTTAGTATAAAAAAAAAAAAAAATCCAAAAAATGTCAGTTATGTCAGTTCACAGTTAGGACGACGATATGTGCGGTTATATTAAAACTTTATTAAATACTTATCTACATTTTACACTTGTGCAAAAGTTGAACTTTTAAAAACAATTAATTGTGTAATCGTAATTATTTTATTTACTTTTTAACTACAGGAAACATATTACATACCCAGGTCTCACAAGAAAAATCCTCGTGATAAATTATGACAAAAATGTCAATTTATTGCAGAATTATCGGAAGCGGGGATATATGTATATTGAAACAAAGCCGGCTGAAAAAGAAAATTGCTAACAATCCAACAGTAATTAATTTGCCTATTGAAGAAAAAGCAACAGAAAAATGCATATGGTTAAAACATAATCTTATACCTTGGTAGAGAGTAGAAGAATACTGGCAAGATACCTTTAATTTAGAGAACATTTTAAAAACTTAGCCACGTTTTAAGGACGCCACAGGATATTTGCTGGTAATGTTATGGCGCAATTGTTCTAATCTCGTACGAAATAATTTAAAATAATATAAACTATTTTTCTTCTTCTTTAAGGTTGAAAGCGATTTTTACAATTTATATCGAAATAATGCCAAAGGCCTTGTATAAAAATTGGACTGAGTTTACTTGCAACATTTTAAGATATTTAGGAAATTTACTTGAAGGATGAAATTAGAGAAGGTAATTTGGTTTTCTTCACAAAAACTTCATTTACATAACTTTAATCATAACTAATTTTCTTTAGAATCCAAAAACTGTATAACGATAATTTTATTGTTCAGTATATTAAAAACAATACGTATATCACTTAAAAATAAAGCAAAAACATTTTGGAAACCGAGCATCAGTGAAGCGCAGGAGACTCATATTATAGTAATAAAGTCAGTCAATAATCTGAAGAAAACAATAACGGATCGAAGTAAAATTACTGATTATTAAATTATCTTTGTCGATATTAAATATAAAATACAGTCATTTTTAACGGCTTTAGATATAACATTTAAATTATGTCATGTATTGAACTTTGAGTATCCAGTTGCTGGAAAACCCACATTTTATTTTATACAAAAATATTTTTATGAAAATAATTTCTACACAGTTAGAAAAAAAGTGAATATGTAATGCAAATTGCATTACATATAGATCCTACGGATGACTGAATTACAAAATAATACAAGCATTGCATTAAAAGTGATTGTAATACATTTTACATTAATTTGTAAAACAGTAATTACATTACATTTTAGTGTAATACTCCATTGAATTAAAAAGCAAATTCTAAAAATAAACTATATAACTGCATTAAAATGTATCAAAGGTTGCATTAAATTATACAACACGCTGTATTAGAATATATCTCAGGATCCTTTAATATAAAACATAATACATATTATTAAATTTTAAAGCAAACTGTATTAAAATAAATGATCTGTTGTATTAAAATTTATTTTAGATTGCAATTTAATAAATCACAGGTTGCATTAATAATTTCATTTAAAAAATTAGAATTTCAAGCAACCTAGGTTAAAATATGAGTTTGGATTGCTGTTGATTGTATCGCATGGAATATTAAATGCTAATATTTACAAATATTAGAATTTAAAGCAACTTAATTTAAAATATGATTTAAGATTGTTGTTGATTTTATCGCACATTTCAAAATAATAGTTTTTAATGCAAGTCATATTAAAATACAAGATTGCATTGCAATAAAAATTAGCACCAGTTTTAATATTAGATGCATTTAGTCATGTAGTGTAGATATGTACCCTGGTTTAAGCTGGAAATGAAACGCCTTTTGTGTTAAATAAGAAAATAATTAACTTTATTTAATTCAAAATTTATTTTACAAAATATAACTTAACTTATTGTAAATTACTAAAATTAATTGCATAACTTTATAGTAAATTAACATTATGGGCTAAAATGTAATGCTTACTATTATGATTACAATAATTAGACTCATAACTTTTTTTATATTTAATTTGCAAATATTTAATGCATTCACATTCAGTTTCCTTTTCAAAAATATTATAAGCGCAAAAGAATTCATCGTAAGTACCAATAAATTCATTAACATAGAAATAAATCACATTTTCTTTTTCAATTATGTCTGTGATTTTATAAAAATAAATCAGAAAATCGCTAATTTTCTCTTTAACTAAAAAAAATCCTTTTCTATAATGAAAATCATGTGTAAAGAAATTTAAGCTGTAAACTGCGGATGAATCAGTGTTATTTAAAACTTTTTTTTTTTTGCCTAAAATTATTTTGCTTTCGAAGTCCGAGTTACTCCATACATTCGATATGTATTCTTGATGTCTTTCAGATAGTGTCTTAAAAACATTTATATAGTTTTGCATTTTTAGACGGGTAAAATATCTATGTTTTGATTCATATCTCATAGTCCACATGTAAATAACAGGGCCCATCCGTCTAATAATATTCGGATAGTGAGTCAAAAAATGTTGTTTTGGAGTTAGTTGTTTCTTAAAAACATTGATAATTATATTTAAGTGTATCTTTATTAAGTTATTAAGGATAGATATTTCACTTTCACTTATCTCATAAGATAGGATAATTTTAATGATTTTTAAAATCGTAGATATCCCTGCCCACTGTTCGGCATGTTCAGACTTAAAAAATTTTGAAAATATAATTGGGAAATGGGTTACCAAACACAGTATTTGTATAGCATTTTGTCCCAAATTATTTTTTTCTAGATTGATATTTGACGGCTTACTTTTTCTATCATTATAACCAAAATTATAAGCTGATATGTACTCGTTTATATTATTTATATTAATAAATATTTGTTCAGTTAAAAAAAATTCGAACGTGTATTTAAGTATAAGAGAAACAAACCCTTCCAGCCCATCGTGCATAAAATCGACGCTATGATTTGACATTGTACTGAAATATTTTAAGTCATTTAAAGCAGATTTACGGTATATACCCTGTGTGTTAGAAAGTTTTATTTTTTGATCTGCAGGTTGCTGTAATAACACCAGATAGCAAGATTGCATCCTTAGTAGGGCAGAATTTTCAACTGCTGCACTTTTTGTAGATTTTTTATCCATAGTACAAATTCGACAAAAATTATTTGCAGAAAATGATTTAGTAAAGCCTAATAAATCATTTGCAGCCAGATTATCGTGTGCAAGAGACACTAGTGTACCACGTATATGCCCTATGTATTTTACAAAGATTCCTGTAGCTTCAAGTTTTTTAAGGTCACCTATTATTGGACTTAGAATATTGTTTAAGTTAAATTCACCGTGAAGATCATTCACATAAAACAAACACACAAGAAAAGTATTGGCTAATTGCGATTTAAATTGATTGGGATAATTTTGTATGTTGAAGTATATTGCGCCAATTTTATGAATAACTACTTTGCTACCTAAAACTTTTGTGATTTCAAAATCATCATAATATAATTGGATTTGTAGCCAGAGTAAATTACTAAATTCTGCTTTAATTGAACTAAATGTAGACCCACAGCATGGATATTTAAATACATTACTTTCGCACTTATGCCTAGAATTATGTTCTAAGAACGCATTTTTAAAATGATTATTTAAAAATAACCTACTTAAAGTATCAGTTATAGGAACAAGATAATAATTATTTGGAACAATTACCCGTTTGTATGCATTTAAAATTTGATTAAAACGCATTTCCCATCTAAATCCGACCGAATAAGCAATAGGTGAAACAAAAAATGGATTTATTTTAAAACTATTGCGTCTTCTGTACTTTGAGCAATATTTATTGAGTAATTCTTCAATTGCACTGGTTTTTTGTTTTTGATCACTCTCATTGAGATAAATTAGGACTTCTTTTACTAAATCTTTTGTTGCAGAGAATATCTTAGAAATTGATTCTTCAGGCAAACCTAACTGATTCATCGTGTTATATAATAGTTTAATTTTTATTTCGCAACTGGTTGTAGTGCTATCTGTTTCAGTTATATATTCACAAGGTGGGATTTCCTCTTGCTCTTTTCTAACATTACTAATTGAGCAAGTATTATATTATATACTGGATGACGTGCTGGAAAGTATTTTACAGCTTCTTCTTTTAACGTGTTTTATCAAACCACAAAACGTTGAAAAAACACGATTGCATTCCTTACTAATCACACATCTAATTTTAATAGGGCTCTTTTCTTTTAAATGTTCTTTTAATTTTAAATGGTTGATTGTTGTTTTAATATTAAAAAATTCTTTTCCGCACAAAAAACAGAAACAATCCATTATGAAGAAAAACCTATTTAATTTAATTTGCTTAAAATTGTTCAATTTAATTAAATCGAATTACGTACTTATAATTTTATCGTTTGGTAATTTAAATAGTACAAAATATTTTCAAAAATATCGTTGTTACTTTCAATAACTCCATTTGATTTATCATATTAAAATAAGGTTTAAAAATTTAACAATAATAAAAATACAAATCATTAATTTCATTAGATTGTTTGAATAAGAGCTTCGAGTTTTTAAAAATATGATTTAAAAATAGTTAAAAATTATAAGTAATAGAAATGATTAATTTCGTTAGATCATTAATTTGCTGGTAGCGTTTTATCGTGTGACAATAATAGTTATTAGAATATGACTTAATAATACTTGAAAGTTATAAATAATAGAAATAATTAATTTTGTTAAAATTCTTTGATGAAAGCTCTAAGTTTTATTGGTAACAATATTTTCTTATGCCAATATAGTAATTACTAAAATATGATTAAAATTACTTAACATAGAAATCATTAATTTCAATAGATTGTCTGAATAAGAGCTTCGAGTTTTTAAAAATATGATTTAAAAATATGTACTTAAAATTATAAATAATAGAAATCGTTAATTTATTTAGAATTAACTATTTGATGAAAGCTGTTTTTGCTGGTGACAATATTATCGTCGCTAGTATAGTAATTACTAAAATATGATTTAAAAATAATTAAAAATTATAAATAATAAAAATCATTAATTTCATTAGATCGTTTGAATAAGAGCTCCGATTTTTTAAAAATATGATTTAAAAATACTCAAAATTAAAATCCGATCGATAGAATTGTCGATTATTGCACAGACCTTCATTTGTTATTCAATTATTATTTTATTAAATTTAATTAGTAAGAGCTCTAATTGTTTAACCGGCTTCTAAATTGACATAATCACTTAATTTTATATTTACTTTGTTTATAACAGCTCGAATTTTTGTAGGTAAGGTTTTTTCTTGAAATTTAAAGAAAAAAACAGAAATAAACTTCCAGAAATTGTTGAGGCTTTTGTCGAATTTTTGGTTAAAAACGTAGTGGGATTTGAACAAAATGTCCATCGATTCAAGAATCCCAAAATTAGATGGAAGAGGTATAACTTCACCCTCAACGAAAAGTAAGAATTCACAAACTGACTTATTATTTTCTCCTACGGCAATTAGATGTGGCGAAGTTATTCCGTTGTCTTTCAGCTCTTCTGATGTCGAATTTACCTATTCAATTTTAAAATTAGGTTTTAGATTATATTACATTTTCAATTTAAAATATATTACCGGTTTAAAAATTATAATACGCCCCATCGATTCAATAAATGTTAGTCGTTTGCTGTGTGCCGAAGATTTGCCCAATGAAGTTTCTGGTAACAGGTTTAATAAAATAAAAAAATTTTTATAAGAAGGAAGCCAACCTAAAATTGAAATATAAATATTTTGTAAATTTTCATATAAAACGTAGTTTTTTTGGCAAAAAAAAATTAAAAAAAATTAAATATTTTTACCATCGTTTTCTATAAATACCGCTCCAATGGGTTTGAAACTTTTCCAAACGTCCTCTATAATATCTGATATTTTTGCCCAATTGTCAATAAATTGTAGAGAATTTTCAGGAAACCGCAGCTCGTAGTCGAATAAAATCTACAAGTAATATTTTAAATTAATTTTGGGTTAAGTATTTATATTTAATAAACAAAATAACTTACTAAATCTGGGCATGTAATAAAATATGGACAGCTCACAGAAATTTTTGGCGCTTCCTTACTTTTTAAAATTTGGTCTCGAGTAATTAGTGTACTTTTTAATTTTTCTTTTATTTTATCCTTTTGAGTTGCCACATTTAAATGGCATAAAATAAGAAGTTCTTCTTCTATATTTTTTGAAGTAGTTGGAGGTTCGCTGGCTTCTGCTTTTCGTTTCGATTTTTCAGTTTGGCTTTGCCTTCGTTTTGATGATTGACTGCGTCTTTCCAGTTCACTTATTTCGGCTTCATGCTTATATAAGTTGTTCCGCATGTGGTTCAGTCTACTCAAAATATAACCTCTATTTTCTTCCCGATTATATAAGAGGTCCTAAATATAAAAATATTTGAAATTTTATGTTATTTAAAACGCATATTCACAGAAACTTCATTTAAATGAAATATTTAATCAATTAATTCCAACTACATAAATAAAATGTTTGTTATAATTATTGAAAGCTCTACCTCCAAAAATATGTATTTTTACCAAATATTCAACATAGATATAAAGCTTCAAAAAAAAATAATAAGTAGGAACAACGCGGTAATAATTTTAAGACGAAATCTACAAAATTTACTAGTTTGGAATGAATGTGAGGGCCACTGAAATGATGATTGCAGTTGCGGCTCACTCATTCCCGACTGCTAAATTTTGTGGACTTTAATTCATAAATAATTTTCGCTGTGCAGCGTATCTTTTTCGTAGTTTTAGTGCTCTAATTATTTTTTTAAAATTTGGAGTAAATACCCATTTGAGCACGACGACAACAAAAATGTAAAGTGTATTTTTGGAAATACAGTGAAACTTCTCTAAAGGGACCACTCAAGGAACCCAGGCATTTTGATCACTTTATGCAAATGGCCAGTTTAACGAATACAAATGGAATAATTTGAAAATTCAGTCAGGCTAAAAAGAAGAATTTTCAACTGTAACAAGTTATGTTGTTAAAGTATTTATGAAATATTCAAGGGTCTGGCTAAAAGTGGCCAATTTACCAAGGTAGTCAACATGGTGGTCACTTTTGGAAGTTTTCAGTTCAATAAATTATAGTGTAGTTATTTTAATAAAAATAAAATGTTATTTTAATTTACCACTCCTCCAATTTTTGAGTCGCGAGTTTTTAATTGGGGAAAGAGTTGTATAACTGCATGAGCCAAAGAAAGTTTATGGTCGTGTTCAGGATGGTACGTAAACTTTTTTATGAGCAAATTTACTGCCTCTCTTATTACAGCCCGCCTTTCAACATCGGATAAATCATGTAATTTATCGATCTTTGTTGGGTTAAACTTTTTTGAAAGGACGTAACAGTTAGATGACTCCATTATAAAACTTTCCAAATCCTGTATACAAATTATAAATAGTATTATTAAATTTTAATTCGCAGCAGGATGTGTCCGAAATAATGATTTAAATGTACGTTTCTTAAAAACCCATTTACCAATAAATCTATATGTATATTGAAAAAGGAACAAATTAAATTAACCAATAAATGCATACATTATGCATAGTTTTTTGCATGTGTCTTTTCGAAATGTGCATTTTAATGGAAATAAAAAATTCCGACACACCCATAACATACCATAAGTAAAATAAGAATGATTTTATTACCTTAGATGAAATGTACATTTCGAATCCCACCCGACAATTTTGCCTTGCCACCTTTATTGCCGGTATTAATTGGTCAGTGCTATCATTTTTGGTTATTATCGTTAAAACAAAATCATCACGAAGATATCTCTCGAAAACGGTATCAAGAAAATATTCTTCTGGTATTTCTACACAAGATGCATCGCCAATACATTTTATGTCATATACCGATATATCGTTTAGAATGCCAACTAAAATAAGCAATAAAAAATATTGAAAAATTAATTAATGTTGGTACTAGGAATATTTTAAACTGACGGTTTTAGATCAACTTGAAATTTTAATATCAAGTATTTTCACTGGACAAAAGTAACTGTAAACATTTTCAAGTCTCTAGCTTCTAGTTTTTTTTGTTAAATGATACTAAAATATTCTTCTTCATTTAAAAATTTAAAATAATTTGGCCAAAAAATTGTTTTTAAAAATAATTTACATTTCCAAAATTATACAAAAAATTATTATTTGCTATTTAAACCGTTCATTTTGTAAACCTTAACAAATTTTAAAGGAAATTACTTTAATACTCGAAAAATTATTCCGAAATTTTCTTTACGATTTTAAAGCGGTTAAGTATCAATAAACGTCATAAGGACACTCCTCAAATGGTTGCTTTAATTTGAAAAAATAAATAAAAATTGAATGAATAAAAGGACGTTTTATGTTAGTTTCGGAATGTCCGGAATAAAAAAACGAAACCTCTCGAAATTGCGCAGCAAGTTTTAAATTGAATCAGAGGCAAAATAAATTAAAAATTAAGTGTTTTCAAATAATTAAAAAGACAACAAAGGAAATTTTTTGTTTTTTATTTTAGTTACTTTCAATTTTGACTACTAGTAGAGAGAACCTATGAACAGGGCAACATTTTTCGATGGACTCATGCGCTGATTTATTTTACAAATTTGATAACATTAAAACAACTTACGTGCTAGAATAAAATCCGTGTAATTCCAAGAATCTCCTCTTTTGGTTATTTGGGTATATTGAATTTTACCCGTTTTAATTAGTTTAACTTTACAGAGAATTTTAATTTTCTCCATATTGAAAAAGATTATAAAACATTAAATATTAAAGCACAAATTATGTATGCAATGCAATAATAAGTAAAATTAATTGTAAATTTTGTTCACTGTTTAAAAAAATGTGTGCAATCACGTACACGCACAAATTAAATAGTAATTGGAACTTGGGACTATTCACACCAAGTGCGAATTACGAATGCGAGCAAACAATTTTTCTAAATTACATATGATATAAAAAACACTTATATCCAAAATGTTTGTCTATTTGTAAGATAAGTACGATATTTCCAATCAAATGAAATTTAATTAGGCCCGAAAATTACTTCACAATTAGAGAAAAACGAAATTCGCGTGAAAAATGACAATCTTTACATGAATTACATTTTTCTCTAATTTTGAAATAATTTTCGGGCCTAATTAAATTTCATTTGATTGGAAATATCGTACTTATCTTATAAATAGACAAGCATTTTGGATATAAGTGTTTCTTATATCATAATTTAGAAAAATTGTTTGCTCGCATGCGCAATTCGCACTTGGTGTGAATAGTCCCTAACGGCTTCTTGATAGAAGACTTCCGAACATTCGTTTTTGTCTTTTTTTTACACTTAACACATTAGTTTGATAAAAAAATTTATTTATTACTTAGCACTGTATTAAGTATAATTAATTGTACATTATTTTGTTCACTATTTTAGTTTAAAAAAAAACTTGGTGAAATCACGTACCTACACACACATTAAATATGTACGTAGAAATTGATAGAAGACTTCTGAACATGCGTTTTTTGTCTTTTTGTTTTCCGCTTAACACATTAATTTTTTGATAAAAAAATATATCTTATCCTTATATTATCCTTAAATTACATATATACCTTCGCACTGTATTAAGTACAATTAATTGTACATCTATTCACTATTTTAATTTAATAAAAAGTTGGTGCAATCACGTACACACAATATTAATTATAAATTGAATTCACTCATTTAGTCCTTCACTACTTGTTGGTTTGTTCTACAATAATCGACTGTAGCAAAAAATGAAAGATCGGCGAGTAGTCGTTCGGCATCCAAAAAACACAAATGTATATGGATGTGTGGTAAACCGAGTTGTTACGATAGAGAATACAGTATCGCTGTTCGGCTGTTGTTCGAAGAAGAAAGCAAAAAATATATGTAAGGATTTATTTAGAATATATGTATGTATAAATAAAATTCATTTGTATGAATATTTCAAATTATCTATAATTATGATTTAAGATTCCAAGGTCAACGAAACAACATTTTAAAGGAATGTTCTTTTAATAGTGTGTAGGTTGTATGAAAGTACTTACATTTCCGCCAAAAAATAAAAGTAAACCAACAATTTGTTGGTTAGCCAACAACCAAACAATAACGATCAAAATTACGGCAAAGTCGTACAATAATGAAAAAGCAAAATACAAAAAAATACATTGTAATATTTGATAGTCGTCACTTTCGTTATGTATGAAAATAAATAAAAAAATAATGCACCATTGCCATTTGTATATAAAATTGGAGCGTCGCAAACCTAGATAGTGTACATGCTAATTAATGTATAATACATATATTTGTTTGTTGAGAAATAATGGTTTCTATAAAATGCACTTCTAATAACCATAAATTTTGTTACGATTATCTTTTAAATTTCTTAACATAGATAAGTTGCTGTAAAAAATAATAGTAGTTGCTTTAAAATTGGTTTTAATTTTTGATTATTGCCAAGGTTGCTTTAAAAATTCTAGCAATTTTAATTAAAATACATTTTAATACAAATGTTGCTTTAAAATTAGAAATACTTGCATTGGAATTAATTTCATTGCAAGTTCTGTTTTATAATTTAATGATTGTTTATATTACATAACCCATAATACAACGCCTATATTAAAAATTAAAGCAATTTTTTCAACTGTGTAGTTTCGATACATTTAACTCTGAAGTAAATTATATTATTCAAATATTAAAGCAGGATACTTCTATTTAATTTTATTAGATTAATAAATTTCAAAATTGAACTTGAATTCTAAAATCCTTATTTTTTATTCATAGTTATTGTTCGTTTTCGTAATTATTTTGACATTTTATTTACTATAATATTATATTTTTGAAATGTATATTTGTTTTATTTGTGGTAAATTATTTAATATATCTGACATGTTTTATCATTTTAAAACATTAAATTCCAGGAAGCTCAATTGACAAATATTATTGTAAACAAAATAATTGTTTTCGAAATTTTTCGTGCATTTGTGATTTTAAAAAGTATCTAATTAAAAACCATGGAATAGAAAATACCATAATTCATACTAAAGAAATTTCTGAAAATCTAGTTAAACAGCTGACAAAAGACAATAAGCAACCAAATATTCAAACCACATCATATTCGGGATTACATTTTGAAAATAGGAGCACTAGTAGGGGGAATTTAGTGGATTGTAATGAAAATTCTTTAAATATTAGCATAAACTCTATAATATCGAAAATAGAGGAATCAGCAAATGAGTTTTCTTTTGAGTTTACATGCAAAAGATAATTTAAGTCGTCAAGATATTGGTCAAATACAAGCGAATGTCAACAATTATTTGCGAAAGGATAGTTGATTCTATTGAGCAAGTTTTGTTTAGAAATAAATCAAAAGAGGAGAACAATCAGTTGCATAATTTTTTAGATGTTTGTAGAGATCCCTTCAAGAAAATAAATACGAATACATGTTTTTTAAATATTTAGCTTGTAGTGACTTATTTAAATCACCGAAGTATTACAATTAATTATGAAATAAGCGAGATAGTTCAACAGGGTACCCCTGTGTTAGATGAATGTTTCAGCAAAGTCATTTTAATGCCTTTAAGGTTTCTATTTAAAAAGTTTTTTGAATCGAACCATGTTTTACAATGTAAATTACAAAATATGCAAAGTTTAGTTCGACAAGAAGAAGGGACTTATTCAAATTTCATTAATGGTTCAATTTGGAAAGAAAAGCTTTCAAAATTAAATAAAAACATTGTTATTCCTTATTTCCTATTCCTGGATGATTTTGAAGTGGACAATCCATTAGGTGCTCACGCTGGATCACAATCAGTTTGTGGAATATATGTTAATTTTCCTACTTTGCCAATTATGAACTTTCCAAGTTAAAGCATATTTTTTTAGCAGGATTTTTCAAAGCGAAAGATATATCTAAAATAGGTACTGAAAATTGTTTTTATAGACTAATAGAAGAAATTAAATATTTAGAAGAGGCTGGCATTTAAATTAAAACACAAAATAAAATCACACATGTTCACTTTGTTTTAGGGCTCGATGTAGGTGATAATTTGGCACTTAATTCTGTTTTAGGATTCACAAAATCTTTTAATTCAAAATACTGTTGCCGCAACTGCAAGGTATCAAAGCAAGATATGCAATTTAATTTTGTAGAATCGGTAAATGACTTACGGACTGTTCAAGGTTAGGTGATTTCAAGTTAACGGGGATTATATCACAATTTATACGAGGGTATTTTAAAATACGATATGAGTAAAATTATATTAAGCTTTATTGATTTAGGTTATTTTTCATTAGAAATTTTAAACCAGAGAGTACAATTGTTATCTTACGGAGAATTAGGGATAGGTAACTTATCTAAACCATTACAGTTAAATCATTTAACGAATTCTACAATAAAAATGTCGGCTAGCGAAATAAAATGTTTTTTCATTCAGTGCCTCCGGAAGGTCTGGCTTTTTTTATCATATAAATTTATTAAAAATTATTGATTTAATTTTACTACCGGAACTTACTTTCCAAGAACTCTCCTTATTAAAGGGTTTAATAAGTGAACATCACATTTCATACAAATATTTATTTAATGATACTTTGAAGTTTAAACATCATAATATGGTTCACTATGCTACGGCTATAGAAAAAGTCGGTCCACTGCGTTATCTGTGGTGCTTGCGGTTTGAAGGAAAACATAGAGAATTTAAAAAATATGCTCGGAGTACTAACTCAAGAGTCTAATCAAATTAATTATTGCTAAAATAATTTAAGTTATAATGGCAATAATAAGTTTACTAGTTATTTTGATTATTTCAAAATTTACAAAAGTTGTACAATCAATAGTTTCAGAGATATTATTTCTATATTGCAATTATTGATGTTACTAGGAACGTTATTATTTTTATTCGATTTTTTTTTTATAAATTTTCAATAACTTTCTAATAATTAAAATAAAAATGAAATTTATTGGCCAAAATTTGTATATGAAAATAGTGTTTTGAATAACTTTGTTTTCTGAGTGTAATTGCTAAAATTGACCAACTACAAGCAAAAATTGTTCAATTAACCGAAGCACTCAATGCCCACATTGAATTAATAAACAAAATGGAAAAAATTGAAACAGATAGAAGCCCGAGAACAACCCATCGTTAACAATATTGCACCAATTGGGTCAAAAGACGAAAATGATTTTAAAGAAATTAGCACACTACCCTATGTATCATGGGTAAACAGTGTAGAATGTATATGAGAGGATTACGAAATAGTAAAAGGAAAACCTATATATCGCGTCATTCTCCAGAGTATACGTCAGAAAATCAGGGGGACCGCAGACTCGGTGCTTATATCATACAACATCTTCAATGGAAATTGGAATGAAATTAAGAACTGCCTGTCACTCCATTTTGCGGACAAGTGAGACCAACGTACGCTGGCACATCAGCTTAGCAGACTGACTCAAGGAAATATGTAGAAGCATAGACGAATTCTATACAAGTGTCAATCACCTATTGTCTCTGATAATAAACAAGGTAAAAACAGAAAGTTACAACAAGGATACAATGAGAGTACTAACCGAGATGTACAGAAACCGAGAGTTAGATGTATTTATAAGAGGATTATCAGCCGAAGTATCCAGAATGATCACTATACAAAGACCAGCAACATTACCTGATGTATACTCATCCTGCTTGGAAATCCAAAATCTCAATTTCCGAAACCTGTCAATACATAACAGAAATCTAAATAACACGGCCACAATACTGGTTAATCAGATTTTTCCACAACATCCCTACAACAAAAAACATGGGATAAGGTATGGGCCAGCCACAGCAAGAGACTAAATTACCACCAAGGACGCAGTATCCAAAACCGTCAATACCAATGGAGGTGTAGAGTCGATAAAAATGAAGAAAATCAACTATATGAACCGACCTAATCAAGACCCAAGCATTAGGAGGGAGCAGAACTCAGAGATCAATGAACAAAATCAGAGACAACAAAGATTGTTTCACCTACAACAAGAGAATGACGGGTATCAATACGAAGAATACATCAGGAATTTCAGTAACAACGAGGACGAAAACGCAGATGCGAATGACGAAATAAATTTTATAGAGGGGGCCTCTCTAGCCTACCTTACTAAGAATACCAGTGCCACAATGATAAAATACTAAAGTTCCTCGTACGGGCGCAAACAAAAACTTCATAGAAAACAACTTGCTAAATGTGCTCAGCCTGTAGATAAACCATTCAGCGTTAAATCAGCCGGAGGTGATATACAAATAAAACAGAAAATAACCGCACCTACATATATTCAAAAAATTTGGAAATAATACTCAAGTGGATTTCTTTATTCTACCGGGCCTAACCTCATTCGACGGCATAATTGGGGATGATACTTTAAAAAAGTAAAGGCAATGAGACAAGGAAGAAAAATATCTTGACCATCTCTCCAGGCATTGACATCCCATTAAAAGAGAGAGAGTTTCAACCCAAGTAAATAATATTGAAGCCAGAGTCAACGATTTGGATAAAACAACAAAAAATTAAGGGGCACGATTTATAATTTTTTACCACTTTTCGGACCAATCAACAATAACCAAATTATCGATACAAATGTGAGAGCGGAGATTAGAACAACAACAGAGGAACCTGTATATACATACAAAAACCTACCCATATCCTATAAACATGAGCACCGAAGTAGACGAGCAAATAGCAAAACTTCTGAAAGAGGGGATCATTAGAACTTCAAAGAGTCCTTACAACTCACCAATATCGATTGTGGCGAAAGAACTAGATGCATCTACTACTACTAACCTCGTACTACCGACGGTTCGTCAAGGATTTCGCGAAAATCGCGAGACCTCTTACAAATATAACGAGAGGAGAAAACGCTCAAATAAAAGCTAGTAATTCAAAGAAAATCAAAATCTAACTAGGCAACGAAGAACTAAAGGCTTTCGAACAGCTGAAAGAACTATTGTCATCATCGGATTTACTCGTATTTTCGGATTTCAACAGACCCTTCATATTAACAACGGATGCATCGAATTCTAGCATAGGAATAGTCCTGTCGCAAGGTGAAATAGGCAAAGATCGTCCAATCACATACATATCAAGGGCGTTAAATACAACAGAAGAAAATTATGCAACAAATGAAAAGGAAATGTTGGCAATAGTCTGGGCATTGGACAACCTCAGAAACTATCTTTACAGGGCAAAAAAAATTAAGATAGTCACCAATCATCAACCACTGGCATTTGCCTTGAGTAACAGAAACAATAACAGTAAATTGAAGAGATAGAAGGCTCATATTGAGGAGTATAATTACGAATTAGTATATAAACCGGACATCACTAGCAAAGTTGCAGATACTTTAAAAACCAAGCGTTCAATCAATTGGATTGGCTCAGCATGGAAATGGATTGCTGGTTCACCAGATGCAACCAACTGGGATACCATACTCAACGGTCAGAATAGGATAGTAGAAAACAACAACGAGCAATATAAAATAAACACAGCCATTAACCAAAGATTCAACAAATCCTCATACAGCACAATGAAATCCAGCTACACCTAGATGAAAGTACAGACGTAGTATTCCAACACACAATGTTCAACCGCCTTCAGTTACTAAAAGACACACAACTGGCCAAAGGAGGCATAATTAATTTAAATTTATTGGATAGGGAAGAAATCAGTCGATTAGTGAGCGAAATAGAAACCCTATACCATACTATAATGAGATAGAAGCCATTGAACAAGCGGAACCAACTATGCTAATGAGAAACACGACGATCCTATACGTTAGCTCCATACCAAAAACAAATGGGGAGGAATTTCATCATATACAATTAAGGTCTACCATCAAGTACAACAAACAGATTCACCTAGAATATAGCGAAATTCTAATAAATCAACACAAAGTATATGGCATGATTAACAAATGCAGAAATAGAAGAGAAGTCACCATATGTGGGTTTAACCAGATCGAAGAGTTAAAAGAAGATCACTGTATAAACCAGCTAATGAAAGGGTTCAATGCAGGATGTAAATTCTTATTTAACGAGAAAGATGTAATTGAATCTGTAAACGAGAACACCATATTTTTAAAGAATTTCAACGGTACTATAATTATAACACATAATAGTTCAAACAAACATCTAGAAGGGAACTTCTTGATTCAGTATCAAAATGAAACAATAGAAATAAAAGGATGGACCTTCACCAACAAGGAAATAAGAACATCACAAATTCTTCCACCTATGTTGCAAACAAATATTACACAAATAGGAGTGAAGCTTAACCTGGAATACCTACATAATCTACACCAAAATAACATAGATCTACTACTACTACTTGCCATTTCTGCTTGCGAAATCCGAGCTCGGTAAAAACTATTTGATCGAATCTTAAATAAAAACATTTGTGATTTACCTGCGGATCACTATATACCAGCCATCGCTGGAAACTACTTCTAGTGACGGGTGTCTAAAAGTTACAAAAACAACTCAATAGTTGCCACACTGAAAATAATTTATAGTTACGTGGTGGACATATAAATGCCGTAACTTTTGTGTACAGTATAATTGTAGAAATAAACCACGTACACCAATTTTTACTTTTGTATTAACCAAATATTTATTATTCACAAATTTATTTTATTATTATAAACTTAGTATAATTTATTATTAATCACCACCATAAAATAGAACCGCGAAATAAATGTAAATTATGAGCGTTACAATTGATCGCATAAGAACAAAATATTTTTCACCGATTGATACGTTGAAAAAATAAATTTTAAGCGTCTTCTTTGAATGATTGTAAACGAGCGAATTGAATACCAAGTAGAAAACGAAGTAATTGGAGCGGATGAATAAAAAACGTCAAAATGAATTATTCTGTTTTTGTTTAGTGTTGCCACGTAATATAAATGAAAATGAATTATGCTTGTTGTTCGTTGGTAAAAATAGGTGCGTTCTTTTTGTTGTGTTAAGTTCGCGTGTGAACTGGTCTGTAGCGATGAGTGAATGTAAAATGTGTGAATGAGTGTTTGAGTGTATTGAATGTGAGTAATTAAACGAGTTGAATATTTCTTGTGAATAAGTGAATGATGAGTGAGTCGCTACAGGACTCCCCCGCGAGTGATTGCCCCCTCCCTAGGGAATGATTGTAGGATTGGAAGCTATACGGACGGTTTTATGAACCCGATGGCTTGGTGTTTGCTCAGCCGAACTAAGTATTCCGTAAGCTGGTTTAAGTCGATCGATTGAAATATTGGAATTTTTTCCATTAATCGATACGATGAAATGTTTCCTAAGTCTGCGTATAACTTGATACGGACCTTCATAGGGAGGAGTTAATCCCGTGCGAACCTTGTCTGTTCTTATGAAAACAAAATCGCAGTTGCTGAGCGATTTCGGAACAAATACGTCATCTTGTTTGGATTGACGTGGTGCTTTAGGTATAAGGTTACGCATGGTTTGTCGCAGTTGGTCGATGACTGTGTCGGTAGTTGGAATTGGTGAAGGAGGATTTTCGATAAAGAATTCACCGGGTAGTTTGATGGTTTGACCGTAAACTAATTCTGCCGGTGAGCACTTAAGATCTTCCTTCACTGTTGCTCGGATACCAAGTAGTATGATTGGTACTTCCGAACTCCAGTTTATCGTGTTGCCTCTGGCCATCAATGCGGCTTTGAGTTGCCGATGGAAGCGTTCGACCATGCCATTGGCTTGCGGATGATAAGCCGTTGTGCGTATCCGATGTGAGCCAAGGAGTTTTGTTAACTCGGTGAAAAGCTTGGACTCAAATTGCGTTCCTTGATCGGTTGTGATATTAAGGGGTACGCCGAATCGTGATACGTAGTTATTGACAAAAGTGGTGGCAATGGTTGTAGCAGACATATTGGTCATGCAGTATGCTTCAGGCCATCGAGTGAAACGATCGACACAAGTGAGTAAGTATGAGTATCCATTAGATGGTGGAAGTGGTCCTACGATGTCTATATGGATATGCTCAAATCGACCAGGTGGAATTTGAAATTGTCCATGAGGTGATTTTGTGTGCCGTTGAACTTTGGCACGTTGGCAGGATAAACAAGACTGAGCCCATTGGTTTACGTCTTTGTTTATACTGGGCCAAAAGTAGCGAGCTGTGATCAATTTACGAGTTGCACGGACTCCAGGATGTGAAATGTTGTGTAGTGTATTGAATACGGTGCGACGGAGTGAGTCTGCGATGTATGGGCGATTCTTCCCATCTGCGATTTCGCAAACTATTTCGAGGCCAGGTAGTTTGAAAAGCTTAAGTTCCATTGATGAACTATTGTGACATTCGGAACCAGAAAGTAAATTCTGAAGTTCTAGGTCTGCTTTTTGTGCGTTGGCAATTATTTGTAAGTCGATGAGTGTGTCGACTGCGGCCATTTCATTGTCGGTTGTTCGCGATAGTGTATCTGCGACAACGTTGTCGTGTCCGTGAACATGCTGAATGTCCGTGGTAAATTGACTGATGTAATCGAGGTGGCGAGATTGCCTCGGATTACGTTCAGTTTTAGACTGAATTGCTCGTGTCAGAGGCTTGTGGTCGGTGTAAATGGTGAAATCCCGACCTTCGACAAAATATCGGAAGTGTTTGACTGCCTGATAAATTGCCAGTAATTCCCTATCGAATGCAGAATATTTCTTTTCGGCATCAGAGAGTTTCTTGGAGAAGAATCCCAGTGGTTCCCAACACTCGTTATTGTACTGTTGTAGTACAGCACCGACAGCAGTATTTGACGCGTCAGTGGTTATGCTGAGCTTTGAGTCGCTCAGTGGGTGTGCCAGAAGTGTTATCTGGGCCAATTCAGCTTTAAGTGACGTGAATGCTTGTTGACATTCGTCAGGCCAAGTGAAATTCTTGGCTGTCTTGGGCTTTTTAAGTAAAGCTGCCAAGTGGCTGTGAATTGGTGCGAGTGTTTGAGCGAGTTTTGGAATGAATCGGTGGTAGTAATTTACCATACCGACAAATCGCTGTATACCTTTTATTGAAGTAGGGGCTGGGAAATCCCTAATGGCATTAATTCGTTCTTCAGACGGCAGAATACCATTAGGTGTAATCTTATGGCTGAGGAAGTCAAGAGTAGATACGCCAAAGACGCACTTTGAGCTCTTGATGTGAACGTCAAACTGTGTTAGCCTTTGAAAAAGTTGTTCGAGGTGCAGTTTGTGTTGTTCCTCAGATTTAGATGCAACAAGAATGTCGTCAATGTAGACGAAAACGAAGTCTAAATCACGAATGACTTCGTTCATAAATCTCTGGAACGTTTGAGCGGCATTGCGTAAGCCGAATGGCATTCGAGTGAATTCGAATAGGCCAAACGGTGTTGTGATTGCCGTTTTATGGACGTCCTCAGGTGCGACGGGAATTAAATGGTATGCTCTGACCAGATCAATCTTGGAGAATATTTTGCATCCATTTAAGTGCATGGAGAAGTTTTGAATGTGGGGTATCGGGTAGCGATCCGGTGTTGTCACCGTGTTTAAACGCCGATAATCCCCACATGGTCTCCAATCTTGATCTTTTTTCTTCACCATGTGAAGTGGACAAGAGACGGGAGATGCAGACGGCCTACAAATCCCTAATTCCACCATATGCTGGAATTCTGTTTGAGCGGCTTTATGTCTCACTTGATCTAGCCGACGTGGTCTTGAAACGGGCAGATGGCCTGCTGTAACGATGTGATGAACCACGTTGTGTCTAACTGGTAAGTTGTAATTTGGCTCTGCTGTAAGTGATGAGAAATTCTTAAGCAGAGTGGCATAACCGTTGTTGACTGCATAATGGATCGGAGTTGGAGTGATATCACGAACCATTGTGGCATTGATTGACAGCTTAGTCGCTGAATCAACCAGCCTTTTGTTCTTTAGGTCAACAAGGAGGCCAAACTTACACAGGAAATCGGCGCCAATAATCGGACGATTCACATCAGCTAAAATGAATGCATGAGTGAATTTTCTCTTAAGTCCGATGTCCACCTGAAGCAATTTTGTGCCGTAGGTGTGGATTGTGGTATTATTGGCAGCCGATAAGACTAGATCTGGGTCGCGTTTCGAGAATGAAAACGCTCCCTTGAAAAATTGAGCTGGAATAACCGAAAGGTCAGCGCCAGTGTCTATTAGAAATGTGAATTTATTGTGATTGTCGTGTATGAAGAGACGACCTAATTTATGGGTGTGGGATGTTGTCATCTCTACCCGTTGAGTGACTCGTTTTTTGAATGGGTGATGTCCACATCCATGCTGGATGCGGATGTTTTCTTGAAATTACATGGTGCTACACATTTTCGCGCCGCCGGCCCGAACCTCCAATGAAACCAGCATTTGTCGTATTGGCGGGTGTTGCTTGGGCTTCTCGAGTAGGAGCTGCGTCGGGACCCTGTTTGCGCCGAATTTTGTCGACCTCTTGAACGGCTACGGTTTCTATTGTTGAACAATGAATTCAATCTTGACTCAATTTTCGTAAGTCGATCTTCGACTGTGGCGCTGTTTGAAGTGGTCGCAGTTGGCGGTTGATAGGAATCCGGACGGACGGCGGCTCTTGATTGTCTTGTAACCGCGGAAATATTCTGATTGCTGTTCATCGCGGCATACAATCTATCAGCTGTGGTAGCGAGTGTATCCAGATCTTGTGTGTCAGGCTGTGCCAACAGTGCTATTCGGATTATCTCCGGCATCCGTCGCACCCATAACGACTTTATTACTTTATTTGTGAATTGTGTGCCAGCCAGATTTTTAATATGGCGGAGTGCCTCTGATGGCCTTCTGTCTCCTAAATTTTGATTTGATAGGAGTGTTTCGAGCTTGGATTCATCTGAAGGCATCAGACGTGTGAGCAGGGCCGTTTTTAGAGATTCATACAAGTTCGCATCCGGCGGGTCCGCTAAAATGTCGGACACTATTTCGCACGCCTGGGGAGAAAGTGCGGACAAAAGGCTTACAAATTTTTCTTTGTCCGTTTTTATGCTCGTAATTCTGAATTGTAGCTCCGCCATGTTAAACCATGTCTTTGCATTTTCCATCCAGAATTGCTGGAGTTTGATCGAACGAGAGATGGCCTCCGCCTCGTGTTTGATTGTTTGGGGAGTCATTTCCTCTTCGTTATCGGACATGGCAATTGATTTTTTTTTTTTTTTGAATTACGTTGTGATAATTTGTTATGACACTTCACTAACCCGAAACCGAATAATAGCGTTCAATATGTAAAAATACCCGAATAGAGTTTTATGGTAAATAAAGTAAAGAACAATTGAAGAATAAAAAGGGGGGCTCGTTAAAATGTTTATAATCTTTGAATAATACTGATAATAAAAAAATGTTGCTTCAAAGAAGACGTCGGCGTGAGGAATCGAACAAAACAGTAAGAAACAATTTATAGATGAATTCGAAATGTAACCGAATATGGTGGTGAAAAATTTACATGTGGTTTAACCGTTTATGAAAGGTAGCCAAAAAAAATTTTAAATATAATTATCAAATGTGAATATGTATGGATATATAATAATAATTTAATATGTTTCAAGATCCAAAAAAAACTTTTCTTGTTTAATTATTATTGAAATTTAAGTTGAATAAAAAAAAGAAAAAAAATGAAGAACTTAGCTTAGTTATTTAGTTGCTATTGTTGTTATTGCTGATCCCGTTGCTGCTGCTTCTGCTACTTCTGGTTGTTGTTCCTGTTGGTGCTGTCTGCTATGGTTGTTTTGTTTCGTTGAATTTGTAAAAACGTGCGTATATGATTTTTCGAAAATATTCCTTTGTATTTTGTTATTGTTGTATTAAAATACTCAAATGTAACCGTCGATATATTTATTTATTTGTATTTATAATATTCGCTGTTGAATGTTTTATTGCAATTGCGTATATTTTGCTCGTCGAAATTATATTCGCGTTTAGTCGCTGTTTTTATGTCCGCGACTGTTACGCGTCACTTTGCACTTATTTTCAAAAATATTCCGCTGTATTTTGTGATTGTTGTATTGAAATTCCTTAAATGTAACCGCCGATATATTTATTTATTTGTATTTATAATATTCGCTGTTGAATGTTTGATTGCAATTGCGTATAGTTTGCTCGTCGAAATTATATTCGCCTTTGCTGTCGCTATTTTTATGTCCGCGACTGTTACGCGTCACTTTGCACCTGTTTTCAATGGTTGATACAAACAATATTTTGTAATGGCGATGATGTTGGATTTTTTTTTTATATGTATTTTGCTCGTCGTTTATGTTGAAATGGATATGTGGAATAATTTGAGAATGAGAAAAAAAAAAATGTTATTTTTATGTCCACTTTTGTTGTTGTATATGTGATAAAGAACAATATGTACGTACCTTTGTACTTGGTACGGATTGCGGATTAATTTATCCTTGATTAATTCCGTACCAAGTGTATTGTAATTTATGTAATTTATAAAATTGTTATCCGTAAACACGGACGTCGGAGGTCACCAATATAGTTACGTGGTGGACATATAAATGCCGTAACTTTTGTGTACAGTATAATTGTAGAAATAAACCACGTACACCAATTTTTACTTTTGTATTAACCAAATATTTATTATTCACAAATTTATTTTATTATTATAAACTTAGTATAATTTATTATTAATCACCACCATAAAATAGAACCGCGAAATAAATGTAAATTATGAGCGTTACAATTGATCGCATAAGAACAAAATATTTTTCACCGATTGATACGTTGAAAAAATAAATTTTAAGCGTCTTCTTTGAATGATTGTAAACGAGCGAATTGAATACCAAGTAGAAAACGAAGTAATTGGAGCGGATGAATAAAAAACGTCAAAATGAATTATTCTGTTTTTGTTTAGTGTTGCCACGTAATATAAATGAAAATGAATTATGCTTGTTGTTCGTTGGTAAAAATAGGTGCGTTCTTTTTGTTGTGTTAAGTTCGCGTGTGAACTGGTCTGTAGCGATGAGTGAATGTAAAATGTGTGAATGAGTGTTTGAGTGTATTGAATGTGAGTAATTAAACGAGTTGAATATTTCTTGTGAATAAGTGAATGATGAGTGAGTCGCTACAAATTTGTATCTGGTTGTTGCTAATAATTTTAGTGTCGTATATTGTACTAAACTAACGGCCGGTGGTACTAAAATAACTTTATGAAGATCGATGCTAATCTGTTAGTTTAGTTTTATCGGTATTTAGCCGGTTGCACAGTTTTCTTCGAGCAATGCTATTCAGCATTATTATAATACATAAATATGTATATAACGAAGGTCGAAAAGTTAAAGTGACACTATTAAGAGAACAACTAATGTATATGGGGAAGGGTCTATTAATAAAGTCAAGATCGTTCACAGCCGCCTCGGATTCCTCGCATACAAAAATATATCCAGCCCCAAGAAAACTGGTCCCCTTTATAGAGGAACTACAAAATTTATTACAGATTATGCTTCATAAAGATAACAATAACAGTTTAAGCTTTATACATCAAAAATCTTTGTCGAATATGGATGATTGTGATTTGCGTAGAAAACCATTTGGATTTTTAGCAGAATAATTTACAACTTGTAATACCGAATGCATAAATATCTGAAAAATACTGCCAGTATTTTTTAACACTAACACCATACGAGTAAACCCATATAGCCCGAACGCCGTTGAGATGACTGCTATAGCTGTGTCCATGTCCTCAATTAGAATTTGGTGGTAAGCATTAATCAGATCAATCTTGGTAAAATATGCAGTTCCTTGTTGTGGATTCAATGTAAAATCAAGCATGGATGGATTGGGGCATCTGTCGTCCAACGCCACGCGGTTATCGCTGCTTAGCTTGCGAAATTTCGAGACAAATGGAGAGCTGCAACATACTATGTGATTTAAGGCTTAACTGCTGGAAGCCTTTGTTGTTCGTGTGTTATTATTTCGTACTATTTGGATGGTTGGTATCGTGATATGCGTTTTGATTGCCACAGCCGAAATTGCCGTTAATGGGTCGAGTAACCTGCTGACCGAATAGTCCTGACTGGTTCGGAAAATCAGCTCCTATTATTGGCAGTGTGATTTGGGCGATTACCAAATTTCATGTGAATTCGACACACCGCCAAATCCTGATGAACCAGTATTTTGTCGAATGAATTTTCAGCGAAACGATTTGCAACGTGTAGTGTAATCTTCGGGTTGTGATTCCTCTGATCGCCAGCGGGGGGATTAAACAAATATATCGGCACCTGTATCTGTAAGGTATGTGCTGTTGGAAAATTTGACGTGAATTTTGAGACGCCAGTTGAATTGAACTCTGTCGCATGCTGCCGTTTATGCCGGATGACCTATTTTTTTTTTACTTTAATTCTAAGCATCGTGAAAAGGTTCGCTTGCAGTTTCGAGTAGCCTCCTGTAATCTAATGTGGTAGAAACAAAATCGTGTCATGTCGTTATTGTTTTTGTTTGTGTTAGATCGAGATGGAGTTGTGCCCCGGTTTGATTTTTCCCGGTTACGTGAGTGGTTACTTCACTGACCATTTTGCAAGATGCGGTACATGTTGTTTAAATTTAGCATAATTATGTAGATTTGTTCCGATATGCTGGGTTTGTATACCGTATTTCGTGATGGCGGCTGTGTTAAGCCAAATGGTTTTTATAAAATCATCACTTACCGTGTGCTACGCGTCTTTATGGTTGGCCAACACGTTTGTTGAGGTAGGCTTCAGTGACCTCTAGGGCATCATTGCTGCCATAATATGTAATACACCACAAAAAAATTCGAGTTTAAAGAAGAAAAATTATAACTAAACGAAAGAAATCATCAAAAAACGAAAATATTTACCAACACTGACTAATCCTCACCAACAAACAACAATAGTTTTACCCTTAAATATATTTAAGAAAAATATTACATTTAATTCAAAAGAAAACTTAAACATTTTAGACTTAAAAGGTATATTTCGTCCCTCTAGTATTGAAACAGCGTATAAAAAAAATAGTAGTCTTAAAATAATTCGCATTTAAATGTTTTTTGAAAAAACTTTTTAAAATAAAATCTTTTATTTCATAGAAAATAAAATTTTCTATAAAATAAAAAATTTTATTTCAAAAAGTTTTTTCAATAAACATTTAAATGCGAATTATTAGGCAGCGGGCAAGGATCAACATTGGTAGCCAAAAAGAAAATCTGCGAATCATCCGAAAAAATAAAAAAGTGCATACTCATGATTATATCTCCAGGGAAAATCAAATCTCTGCATCATTTCTACCAAAGGAGAAATCCTCATCAATGAAAATTATAATATTGTAAGTGAAAAATACGAATAATATTTAAGAAAAAATGTTAACAAAATCCTCAAAATAATTCAAAAATTATAAAAACTAATAAATACCAATCATAATTTAACAAATTTTAAACAAAATCTTCGAAATATTCATCTAATTATAATACGAAAATTATAAAATCTAATCATAATCATACAGAACCTAAATAATCTAAAATATACCAGATAAATAATAATATTATACACCCAGAGAAAAAATTGGTATTGTTTCAATAATTAATCGTTATTAAACGGAAAATTCTCAAAAATTAGTTTAATTTACTACAAAGTTATTGATTTTATAATGAAATTGTTCTTACAATTAATTATAACTTATTAATCGAATAACCCGAGTTATTAGCAATATTCGCAAAAAATTATTAATCTAAATTCCTAAAAATGTTGTACTCAATAATTCAAATTTATTACATCATCAATAAAACCTTTGGAATCTAGTGTTTCAAAAATAATAATAAATTGATTTACAGGACATTGCCGGCCTTTGCTGTCTCAACAGTTTGATCCAATCGGTTTCGATCTCGAGATAGCTCTTCAGACAACTAAAAGTTGACAAAACCTTCACTATGCCGAGGAGGCATCGTTACGACCAACACCCCCAAAAGATGACTCGCAGAACACGCATAAACGTGACTGAGCCGTCTTTAAATTTCTTGCACAAGATGAGGAATTTCTATTAAATTTCTGATCTTGCGATTACAAAACTCGATATTTCATTATATCGTTACGTTTATGGTCCAATATCACTCGCATACGACCCTTCTCTCGAATGTTAACCGCAACATTTCTTACTCATCTGCAGAATTTAACTGTCAATCCATACATTACATCAACATCATGAATAAATTCAGCTTAGCGACCCAGATATTTGGACTAAGTTTGGAAGTTAGAATAAAAATGGAGAGAATCCATATTATTTTCTTGTGCCGTGGCTTTTATTACAATAAAAACTAATAATTCACAATCAAAAAACTTTTTCACGATTTTTTATTAAAATTTAACAAATAAAAAGTAATTAAAATACGAAAAAATAAATTGTTGCTAAAATACTTTTCTTTCTTAATGTAATAATCTTAATTAAGTTTGGAAGTACGGTGCAATCCTGTAATTCCTTGGAAGAAGTTATACGAATTATGCCGATTCTTGAGTTGTTGTACTCACAAAACTTCAGCCTTCCATACCAGTCACGCGTTTTCGTTCAAAGGACCGCAAATGCAAATGCAAAACGGGTTTGTGCACTTGTCTGTGCGGTATATTTGTTGTTTTGATCTTAGATGAACCGAGCTGTCGTTGTTAAATTAAAAGATGGTCGCTGCGTCCACTTAGCCACTAAGATATCATGAGTGATCGCAAAGTCATTATCTTACCATCATCGGTTACAATTTCGTGTCGGGGTTACGGATTAGCATAAAGACATCATTCACCATCCTGATGTTGTGCTTAGGTGTAGATTCCATCAGATCATTCAAATTATTGTAAAATGAGTCTTTATCATTGAGTTGGCTAACTTCAGTAGGCGCTTATACACATAGACTATTGACTTCGATTATCGACTGCATGGAAACCCAAAACAACCTTTTTTCGCTGCGGTCGCAGAAGAAAATCAACATCCAGATTGCCGAGATTATAACCATAATCATGTTTTTAGGAGAGCATAACGATTCCCATAACCGATACTCATACTTCTACCGCACCGATCCAACTATTTAGTCGCTTCCTACAATAAACAATAGTCACAGTGGTGGACCTCTAAGGGTATCATGTGACCTTGACCCACAAGGTAGTATTTTAATAACATTAATATATAAATTGTAATTCTACTTAAAAGTAAAAGTTGCCTAAGTGACTTTAAGTGGTTTTTATGAATTTCTCATAAATAATTAAATTTGTCCACTATTTAGATTATATAAAATTTTGGTGAAAATCGCTTAAAAAATTAAAAAGTTATGAGGTAATACATATAATCCTTTAAATGTTGTCCCATTTGATTTTAGAACTTTAACTACATTTTCTCAAAACTACTAAAATGCAGATAAGCGACATGCTTTTTAGTATAGAATTGTTAAATAAATAGCGGCCGTTATAGAAATGAATAACTTGGTTTATTAATAATAATATAATTATAAACACATTTATTGAATAAATAGTGAATGTTACAGGAATTAATAATTTATTTTTCTCGAACTTGTAGTGTGCGTTTGGTTTATTAAAAAAAAAATTTTGAATCGTGGTTGTGTATTAAAATTTTGTGAAATTTTGCGAAAAAATATCTAATAAATATTAGGTAGTGTAACTTTATCAAAATGGAATACATTAATTTACTTAGCGAAATCAATTCTGAAACCAATTTAGAGGAGCAAAACCATCATGTCGTTCCAGAAGAAGAAGATAGCGAATTTTGCAAGTTAATTGTATCGTGGGGATTTCCGCTCGAGATTTGTCCAAAAAAAAAATCCTTTAAATAAAACACAACAATCTGATTTAGCATCCTGCATAGTAACGTCATTTTTAAATGTTCATCATCAAGGTTTAAAAATTGAAGAAATCGAACATTTTGCAAATAAAATTGTAAACATATTTCCTTAAGAACAAATTGTAAGTACTCGGGTCGGGATCAGAAATATAAATTGGAATTAGAGTAAAACAATTCCACAATTTTTGGAAGTAATCAATTATCTGCGGAATTGTTTAGTGTAATAGACATATGCCCATTATTAACAAAATTGATTAAAAAAAGAAATTATTTCACATAAAGAAATCAAATACTTACCAAAATGTACATACACAATTACTTAAAAAGGCATTTTGATTATTGACGTTCTCGTACACAATATTGAATTATTTTATCATGGATTTCAATAGGACTAATAAGATTTGTAACTTACAGATGAAAGATAAATGTTCCATTTCGTCGTCCTAACGGTGAACTAACGTATCTGAGAAACTCTGTCCGAATTTTTGCACCTGGTTTGATTTACAGTTAAGACGATGTCATTGTTTAAACAGTGAACCAAAGCAGGTGCAAAATTTTTGAAAGAGTTTCTCACGACGAACCATTTAGTATAAAAAAAAAAAAAAATCCAAAAAATGTCAGTTATGTCAGTTCACAGTTAGGACGACGATATGTGCGGTTATATTAAAACTTTATTAAATACTTATCTACATTTTACACTTGTGCAAAAGTTGAACTTTTAAAAACAATTAATTGTGTAATCGTAATTATTTTATTTACTTTTTAACTACAGGAAACATATTACATACCCAGGTCTCACAAGAAAAATCCTCGTGATAAATTATGACAAAAATGTCAATTTATTGCAGAATTATCGGAAGCGGGGATATATGTATATTGAAACAAAGCCGGCTGAAAAAGAAAATTGCTAACAATCCAACAGTAATTAATTTGCCTATTGAAGAAAAAGCAACAGAAAAATGCATATGGTTAAAACATAATCTTATACCTTGGTAGAGAGTAGAAGAATACTGGCAAGATACCTTTAATTTAGAGAACATTTTAAAAACTTAGCCACGTTTTAAGGACGCCACAGGATATTTGCTGGTAATGTTATGGCGCAATTGTTCTAATCTCGTACGAAATAATTTAAAATAATATAAACTATTTTTCTTCTTCTTTAAGGTTGAAAGCGATTTTTACAATTTATATCGAAATAATGCCAAAGGCCTTGTATAAAAATTGGACTGAGTTTACTTGCAACATTTTAAGATATTTAGGAAATTTACTTGAAGGATGAAATTAGAGAAGGTAATTTGGTTTTCTTCACAAAAACTTCATTTACATAACTTTAATCATAACTAATTTTCTTTAGAATCCAAAAACTGTATAACGATAATTTTATTGTTCAGTATATTAAAAACAATACGTATATCACTTAAAAATAAAGCAAAAACATTTTGGAAACCGAGCATCAGTGAAGCGCAGGAGACTCTTATTTATTATAGTAATAAAGTCAGTCAATAATCTGAAAAAAACAATAACGGATCGAAGTAAAATTACTGATTATTAAATTATCTTTGTCGATATTAAATATAAAATACAGTCATTTTTAACGGCTTTCGATATAACATTTAAATTATGTCATGTATTGAACTTTGAGTATCCAGTTGCTGGAAAACCCACATTTTATTTTATACAAAAATATTTTTATGAAAATAATTTCTAGTTTCGATACATTTAACTCTGAAGTAAATTATATTATTCAAATATTAAAGCAGGATACTTCTATTTAATTTTATTAGATTTATAAATTTCAAAATTGAACTTGAATTCTAAAATCCTTATTTTTTATTCATAGTTATTGTTCGTTTTCGTAATTATTTTGACATTTTATTTACTATAATATTATATTTTTGAAATGTATATTTGTTTTATTTGTGGTAAATTATTTAATATATCTGACATGTTTTATCATTTTAAAACATTAAATTCCAGGAAGCTCAATTGACAAATATTATTGTAAACAAAATAATTGTTTTCGAAATTTTTCGTGCATTTGTGATTTTAAAAAGTATCTAATTAAAAACCATGGAATAGAAAATACCGTAATTCATACTAAAGAAATTTCTGAAAATCTAGTTAAACAGCTGACAAAAGACAATAAGCAACCAAATATTCAAACCACATCATATTCGGGATTACATTTTGAAAATAGGAGCACTAGTAGGGGGAATTTAGTGGATTGTAATGAAAATTCTTTAAATATTAGCATAAACTCTATAATATCGAAAATAGAGGAATCAGCAAATGAGTTTTCTTTTGAGTTTACATGCAAAAGATAATTTAAGTCGTCAAGATATTGGTCAAATACAAGCGAATGTCAACAATTATTTGCGAAAGGATAGTTGATTCTATTGAGCAAGTTTTGTTTAGAAATAAATCAAAAGAGGAGAACAATCAGTTGCATAATTTTTTAGATGTTTGTAGAGATCCCTTCAAGAAAATAAATACGAATACATGTTTTTTAAATATTTAGCTTGTAGTGACTTATTTAAATCACCGAAGTATTACAATTAATTATGAAATAAGCGAGATAGTTCAACAGGGTACCCCTGTGTTAGATGAATGTTTCAGCAAAGTCATTTTAATGCCTTTAAGGTTTCTATTTAAAAAGTTTTTTGAATCGAACCATGTTTTACAATGCAAATTACAAAATATGCAAAGTTTAGTTCGACAAGAAGAAGGGACTTATTCAAATTTCATTAATGGTTCAATTTGGAAAGAAAAGCTTTCAAAATTAAATAAAAACATTGTTATTCCTTATTTCCTATTCCTGGATGATTTTGAAGTGGACAATCCATTAGGTGCTCACGCTGGATCACAATCAGTTTGTGGAATATATGTTAATTTTCCTACTTTGCCAATTATGAACTTTCCAAGTTAAAGCATATTTTTTTAGCAGGATTTTTCAAAGCGAAAGATATATCTAAAATAGGTACTGAAAATTGTTTTTATAGACTAATAGAAGAAATTAAATATTTAGAAGAGGCTGGCATTTAAATTAAAACACAAAATAAAATCACACATGTTCACTTTGTTTTAGGGCTCGATGTAGGTGATAATTTGGCACTTAATTCTGTTTTAGGATTCACAAAATCTTTTAATTCAAAATACTGTTGCCGCAACTGCAAGGTATCAAAGCAAGATATGCAATTTAATTTTGTAGAATCGGTAAATGACTTACGGACTGTTCAAGGTTAGGTGATTTCAAGTTAACGGGGATTATATCACAATTTATACGAGGGTATTTTAAAATACGATATGAGTAAAATTATATTAAGCTTTATTGATTTAGGTTATTTTTCATTAGAAATTTTAAACCAGAGAGTACAATTGTTATCTTACGGAGAATTAGGGATAGGTAACTTATCTAAACCATTACAGTTAAATCATTTAACGAATTCTACAATAAAAATGTCGGCTAGCGAAATAAAATGTTTTTTCATTCAGTGCCTCCGGAAGGTCTGGCTTTTTTTATCATATAAATTTATTAAAAATTATTGATTTAATTTTACTACCGGAACTTACTTTCCAAGAACTCTCCTTATTAAAGGGTTTAATAAGTGAACATCACATTTCATACAAATATTTATTTAATGATACTTTGAAGTTTAAACATCATAATATGGTTCACTATGCTACGGCTATAGAAAAAGTCGGTCCACTGCGTTATCTGTGGTGCTTGCGGTTTGAAGGAAAACATAGAGAATTTAAAAAATATGCTCGGAGTACTAACTCAAGAGTCTAATCAAATTAATTATTGCTAAAATAATTTAAGTTATAATGGCAATAATAAGTTTACTAGTTATTTTGATTATTTCAAAATTTACAAAAGTTGTACAATCAATAGTTTCAGAGATATTATTTCTATATTGCAATTATTGATGTTACTAGGAACGTTATTATTTTTATTCGATTTTTTTTTTATAAATTTTCAATAACTTTCTAATAATTAAAATAAAAATGAAATTTATTGGCCAAAATTTGTATATGAAAATAGTGTTTTGAATAACTTTGTTTTCTGAGTGTAATTGCTAAAATTGACCAACTACAAGCAAAAATTGTTCAATTAACCGAAGCACTCAATGCCCACATTGAATTAATAAACAAAATGGAAAAAATTGAAACAGATAGAAGCCCGAGAACAACCCATCGTTAACAATATTGCACCAATTGGGTCAAAAGACGAAAATGATTTTAAAGAAATTAGCACACTACCCTATGTATCATGGGTAAACAGTGTAGAATGTATATGAGAGGATTACGAAATAGTAAAAGGAAAACCTATATATCGCGTCATTCTCCAGAGTATACGTCAGAAAATCAGGGGGACCGCAGACTCGGTGCTTATATCATACAACATCTTCAATGGAAATTGGAATGAAATTAAGAACTGCCTGTCACTCCATTTTGCGGACAAGTGAGACCAACGTACGCTGGCACATCAGCTTAGCAGACTGACTCAAGGAAATATGTAGAAGCATAGACGAATTCTATACAAGTGTCAATCACCTATTGTCTCTGATAATAAACAAGGTAAAAACAGAAAGTTACAACAAGGATACAATGAGAGTACTAACCGAGATGTACAGAAACCGAGAGTTAGATGTATTTATAAGAGGATTATCAGCCGAAGTATCCAGAATGATCACTATACAAAGACCAGCAACATTACCTGATGTATACTCATCCTGCTTGGAAATCCAAAATCTCAATTTCCGAAACCTGTCAATACATAACAGAAATCTAAATAACACGGCCACAATACTGGTTAATCAGATTTTTCCACAACATCCCTACAACAAAAAACATGGGATAAGGTATGGGCCAGCCACAGCAAGAGACTAAATTACCACCAAGGACGCAGTATCCAAAACCGTCAATACCAATGGAGGTGTAGAGTCGATAAAAATGAAGAAAATCAACTATATGAACCGACCTAATCAAGACCCAAGCATTAGGAGGGAGCAGAACTCAGAGATCAATGAACAAAATCAGAGACAACAAAGATTGTTTCACCTACAACAAGAGAATGACGGGTATCAATACGAAGAATACATCAGGAATTTCAGTAACAACGAGGACGAAAACGCAGATGCGAATGACGAAATAAATTTTATAGAGGGGGCCTCTCTAGCCTACCTTACTAAGAATACCAGTGCCACAATGATAAAATACTAAAGTTCCTCGTACGGGCGCAAACAAAAACTTCATAGAAAAGAACTTGCTAAATGTGCTCAGCCTGTAGATAAACCATTCAGCGTTAAATCAGCCGGAGGTGATATACAAATAAAACAGAAAATAACCGCACCTACATATATTCAAAAAATTTGGAAATAATACTCAAGTGGATTTCTTTATTCTACCGGGCCTAACCTCATTCGACGGCATAATTGGGGATGATACTTTAAAAAAGTAAAGGCAATGAGACAAGGAAGAAAAATATCTTGACCATCTCTCCAGGCATTGACATCCCATTAAAAGAGAGAGAGTTTCAACCCAAGTAAATAATATTGAAGCCAGAGTCAACGATTTGGATAAAACAACAAAAAATTAAGGGGCATGATTTATAATTTTTTACCACTTTTCGGACCAATCAACAATAACCAAATTATCGATACAAATGTGAGAGCGGAGATTAGAACAACAACAGAGGAACCTGTATATACATACAAAAACCTACCCATATCCTATAAACATGAGCACCGAAGTAGACGAGCAAATAGCAAAACTTCTGAAAGAGGGGATCATTAGAACTTCAAAGAGTCCTTACAACTCACCAATATCGATTGTGGCGAAAGAACTAGATGCATCTACTACTACTAACCTCGTACTACCGACGGTTCGTCAAGGATTTCGCGAAAATCGCGAGACCTCTTACAAATATAACGAGAGGAGAAAACGCTCAAATAAAAGCTAGTAATTCAAAGAAAATCAAAATCTAACTAGGCAACGAAGAACTAAAGGCTTTCGAACAGCTGAAAGAACTATTGTCATCATCGGATTTACTCGTATTTTCGGATTTCAACAGACCCTTCATATTAACAACGGATGCATCGAATTCTAGCATAGGAATAGTCCTGTCGCAAGGTGAAATAGGCAAAGATCGTCCAATCACATACATATCAAGGGCGTTAAATACAACAGAAGAAAATTATGCAACAAATGAAAAGGAAATGTTGGCAATAGTCTGGGCATTGGACAACCTCAGAAACTATCTTTACAGGGCAAAAAAAATTAAGATAGTCACCAATCATCAACCACTGGCATTTGCCTTGAGTAACAGAAACAATAACAGTAAATTGAAGAGATAGAAGGCTCATATTGAGGAGTATAATTACGAATTAGTATATAAACCGGACATCACTAGCAAAGTTGCAGATACTTTAAAAACCAAGCGTTCAATCAATTGGATTGGCTCAGCATGGAAATGGATTGCTGGTTCACCAGATGCAACCAACTGGGATACCATACTCAACGGTCAGAATAGGATAGTAGAAAACAACAACGAGCAATATAAAATAAACACAGCCATTAACCAAAGATTCAACAAATCCTCATACAGCACAATGAAATCCAGCTACACCTAGATGAAAGTACAGACGTAGTATTCCAACACACAATGTTCAACCGCCTTCAGTTACTAAAAGACACACAACTGGCCAAAGGAGGCATAATTAATTTAAATTTATTGGATAGGGAAGAAATCAGTCGATTAGTGAGCGAAATAGAAACCCTATACCATACTATAATGAGATAGAAGCCATTGAACAAGCGGAACCAACTATGCTAATGAGAAACACGACGATCCTATACGTTAGCTCCATACCAAAAACAAATGGGGAGGAATTTCATCATATACAATTAAGGTCTACCATCAAGTACAACAAACAGATTCACCTAGAATATAGCGAAATTCTAATAAATCAACACAAAGTATATGGCATGATTAACAAATGCAGAAATAGAAGAGAAGTCACCATATGTGGGTTTAACCAGATCGAAGAGTTAAAAGAAGATCACTGTATAAACCAGCTAATGAAAGGGTTCAATGCAGGATGTAAATTCTTATTTAACGAGAAAGATGTAATTGAATCTGTAAACGAGAACACCATATTTTTAAAGAATTTCAACGGTACTATAATTATAACACATAATAGTTCAAACAAACATCTAGAAGGGAACTTCTTGATTCAGTATCAAAATGAAACAATAGAAATAAAAGGATGGACCTTCACCAACAAGGAAATAAGAACATCACAAATTCTTCCACCTATGTTGCAAACAAATATTACACAAATAGGAGTGAAGCTTAACCTGGAATACCTACATAATCTACACCAAAATAACATAGATCTACTACTACTACTTGCCATTTCTGCTTGCGAAATCCGAGCTCGGTAAAAACTATTTGATCGAATCTTAAATAAAAACATTTGTGATTTACCTGCGGATCACTATATACCAGCCATCGCTGGAAACTACTTCTAGTGACGGGTGTCTAAAAGTTACAAAAACAACTCAATAGTTGCCACACTGAAAATAATTTATAGTTACGTGGTGGACATATAAATGCCGTAACTTTTGTGTACAGTATAATTGTAGAAATAAACCACGTACACCAATTTTTACTTTTGTATTAACCAAATATTTATTATTCACAAATTTATTTTATTATTATAAACTTAGTATAATTTATTATTAATCACCACCATAAAATAGAACCGCGAAATAAATGTAAATTATGAGCGTTACAATTGATCGCATAAGAACAAAATATTTTTCACCGATTGATACGTTGAAAAAATAAATTTTAAGCGTCTTCTTTGAATGATTGTAAACGAGCGAATTGAATACCAAGTAGAAAACGAAGTAATTGGAGCGGATGAATAAAAAACGTCAAAATGAATTATTCTGTTTTTGTTTAGTGTTGCCACGTAATATAAATGAAAATGAATTATGCTTGTTGTTCGTTGGTAAAAATAGGTGCGTTCTTTTTGTTGTGTTAAGTTCGCGTGTGAACTGGTCTGTAGCGATGAGTGAATGTAAAATGTGTGAATGAGTGTTTGAGTGTATTGAATGTGAGTAATTAAACGAGTTGAATATTTCTTGTGAATAAGTGAATGATGAGTGAGTCGCTACAGGACTCCCCCGCGAGTGATTGCCCCCTCCCTAGGGAATGATTGTAGGATTGGAAGCTATACGGACGGTTTTATGAACCCGATGGCTTGGTGTTTGCTCAGCCGAACTAAGTATTCCGTAAGCTGGTTTAAGTCGATCGATTGAAATATTGGAATTTTTTCCATTAATCGATACGATGAAATGTTTCCTAAGTCTGCGTATAACTTGATACGGACCTTCATAGGGAGGAGTTAATCCCGTGCGAACCTTGTCTGTTCTTATGAAAACAAAATCGCAGTTGCTGAGCGATTTCGGAACAAATACGTCATCTTGTTTGGATTGACGTGGTGCTTTAGGTATAAGGTTACGCATGGTTTGTCGCAGTTGGTCGATGACTGTGTCGGTAGTTGGAATTGGTGAAGGAGGATTTTCGATAAAGAATTCACCGGGTAGTTTGATGGTTTGACCGTAAACTAATTCTGCCGGTGAGCACTTAAGATCTTCCTTCACTGTTGCTCGGATACCAAGTAGTATGATTGGTACTTCCGAACTCCAGTTTATCGTGTTGCCTCTGGCCATCAATGCGGCTTTGAGTTGCCGATGGAAGCGTTCGACCATGCCATTGGCTTGCGGATGATAAGCCGTTGTGCGTATCCGATGTGAGCCAAGGAGTTTTGTTAACTCGGTGAAAAGCTTGGACTCAAATTGCGTTCCTTGATCGGTTGTGATATTAAGGGGTACGCCGAATCGTGATACGTAGTTATTGACAAAAGTGGTGGCAATGGTTGTAGCAGACATATTGGTCATGCAGTATGCTTCAGGCCATCGAGTGAAACGATCGACACAAGTGAGTAAGTATGAGTATCCATTAGATGGTGGAAGTGGTCCTACGATGTCTATATGGATATGCTCAAATCGACCAGGTGGAATTTGAAATTGTCCATGAGGTGATTTTGTGTGCCGTTGAACTTTGGCACGTTGGCAGGATAAACAAGACTGAGCCCATTGGTTTACGTCTTTGTTTATACTGGGCCAAAAGTAGCGAGCTGTGATCAATTTACGAGTTGCACGGACTCCAGGATGTGAAATGTTGTGTAGTGTATTGAATACGGTGCGACGGAGTGAGTCTGCGATGTATGGGCGATTCTTCCCATCTGCGATTTCGCAAACTATTTCGAGGCCAGGTAGTTTGAAAAGCTTAAGTTCCATTGATGAACTATTGTGACATTCGGAACCAGAAAGTAAATTCTGAAGTTCTAGGTCTGCTTTTTGTGCGTTGGCAATTATTTGTAAGTCGATGAGTGTGTCGACTGCGGCCATTTCATTGTCGGTTGTTCGCGATAGTGTATCTGCGACAACGTTGTCGTGTCCGTGAACATGCTGAATGTCCGTGGTAAATTGACTGATGTAATCGAGGTGGCGAGATTGCCTCGGATTACGTTCAGTTTTAGACTGAATTGCTCGTGTCAGAGGCTTGTGGTCGGTGTAAATGGTGAAATCCCGACCTTCGACAAAATATCGGAAGTGTTTGACTGCCTGATAAATTGCCAGTAATTCCCTATCGAATGCAGAATATTTCTTTTCGGCATCAGAGAGTTTCTTGGAGAAGAATCCCAGTGGTTCCCAACACTCGTTATTGTACTGTTGTAGTACAGCACCGACAGCAGTATTTGACGCGTCAGTGGTTATGCTGAGCTTTGAGTCGCTCAGTGGGTGTGCCAGAAGTGTTATCTGGGCCAATTCAGCTTTAAGTGACGTGAATGCTTGTTGACATTCGTCAGGCCAAGTGAAATTCTTGGCTGTCTTGGGCTTTTTAAGTAAAGCTGCCAAGTGGCTGTGAATTGGTGCGAGTGTTTGAGCGAGTTTTGGAATGAATCGGTGGTAGTAATTTACCATACCGACAAATCGCTGTATACCTTTTATTGAAGTAGGGGCTGGGAAATCCCTAATGGCATTAATTCGTTCTTCAGACGGCAGAATACCATTAGGTGTAATCTTATGGCTGAGGAAGTCAAGAGTAGATACGCCAAAGACGCACTTTGAGCTCTTGATGTGAACGTCAAACTGTGTTAGCCTTTGAAAAAGTTGTTCGAGGTGCAGTTTGTGTTGTTCCTCAGATTTAGATGCAACAAGAATGTCGTCAATGTAGACGAAAACGAAGTCTAAATCACGAATGACTTCGTTCATAAATCTCTGGAACGTTTGAGCGGCATTGCGTAAGCCGAATGGCATTCGAGTGAATTCGAATAGGCCAAACGGTGTTGTGATTGCCGTTTTATGGACGTCCTCAGGTGCGACGGGAATTAAATGGTATGCTCTGACCAGATCAATCTTGGAGAATATTTTGCATCCATTTAAGTGCATGGAGAAGTTTTGAATGTGGGGTATCGGGTAGCGATCCGGTGTTGTCACCGTGTTTAAACGCCGATAATCCCCACATGGTCTCCAATCTTGATCTTTTTTCTTCACCATGTGAAGTGGACAAGAGACGGGAGATGCAGACGGCCTACAAATCCCTAATTCCACCATATGCTGGAATTCTGTTTGAGCGGCTTTATGTCTCACTTGATCTAGCCGACGTGGTCTTGAAACGGGCAGATGGCCTGCTGTAACGATGTGATGAACCACGTTGTGTCTAACTGGTAAGTTGTAATTTGGCTCTGCTGTAAGTGATGAGAAATTCTTAAGCAGAGTGGCATAACCGTTGTTGACTGCATAATGGATCGGAGTTGGAGTGATATCACGAACCATTGTGGCATTGATTGACAGCTTAGTCGCTGAATCAACCAGCCTTTTGTTCTTTAGGTCAACAAGGAGGCCAAACTTACACAGGAAATCGGCGCCAATAATCGGACGATTCACATCAGCTAAAATGAATGCATGAGTGAATTTTCTCTTAAGTCCGATGTCCACCTGAAGCAATTTTGTGCCGTAGGTGTGGATTGTGGTATTATTGGCAGCCGATAAGACTAGATCTGGGTCGCGTTTCGAGAATGAAAACGCTCCCTTGAAAAATTGAGCTGGAATAACCGAAAGGTCAGCGCCAGTGTCTATTAGAAATGTGAATTTATTGTGATTGTCGTGTATGAAGAGACGACCTAATTTATGGGTGTGGGATGTTGTCATCTCTACCCGTTGAGTGACTCGTTTTTTGAATGGGTGATGTCCACATCCATGCTGGATGCGGATGTTTTCTTGAAATTACATGGTGCTACACATTTTCGCGCCGCCGGCCCGAACCTCCAATGAAACCAGCATTTGTCGTATTGGCGGGTGTTGCTTGGGCTTCTCGAGTAGGAGCTGCGTCGGGACCCTGTTTGCGCCGAATTTTGTCGACCTCTTGAACGGCTACGGTTTCTATTGTTGAACAATGAATTCAATCTTGACTCAATTTTCGTAAGTCGATCTTCGACTGTGGCGCTGTTTGAAGTGGTCGCAGTTGGCGGTTGATAGGAATCCGGACGGACGGCGGCTCTTGATTGTCTTGTAACCGCGGAAATATTCTGATTGCTGTTCATCGCGGCATACAATCTATCAGCTGTGGTAGCGAGTGTATCCAGATCTTGTGTGTCAGGCTGTGCCAACAGTGCTATTCGGATTATCTCCGGCATCCGTCGCACCCATAACGACTTTATTACTTTATTTGTGAATTGTGTGCCAGCCAGATTTTTAATATGGCGGAGTGCCTCTGATGGCCTTCTGTCTCCTAAATTTTGATTTGATAGGAGTGTTTCGAGCTTGGATTCATCTGAAGGCATCAGACGTGTGAGCAGGGCCGTTTTTAGAGATTCATACAAGTTCGCATCCGGCGGGTCCGCTAAAATGTCGGACACTATTTCGCACGCCTGGGGAGAAAGTGCGGACAAAAGGCTTACAAATTTTTCTTTGTCCGTTTTTATGCTCGTAATTCTGAATTGTAGCTCCGCCATGTTAAACCATGTCTTTGCATTTTCCATCCAGAATTGCTGGAGTTTGATCGAACGAGAGATGGCCTCCGCCTCGTGTTTGATTGTTTGGGGAGTCATTTCCTCTTCGTTATCGGACATGGCAATTGATTTTTTTTTTTTTTTTTGAATTACGTTGTGATAATTTGTTATGACACTTCACTAACCCGAAACCGAATAATAGCGTTCAATATGTAAAAATACCCGAATAGAGTTTTATGGTAAATAAAGTAAAGAACAATTGAAGAATAAAAAGGGGGGCTCGTTAAAATGTTTATAATCTTTGAATAATACTGATAATAAAAAAATGTTGCTTCAAAGAAGACGTCGGCGTGAGGAATCGAACAAAACAGTAAGAAACAATTTATAGATGAATTCGAAATGTAACCGAATATGGTGGTGAAAAATTTACATGTGGTTTAACCGTTTATGAAAGGTAGCCAAAAAAAATTTTAAATATAATTATCAAATGTGAATATGTATGGATATATAATAATAATTTAATATGTTTCAAGATCCAAAAAAAACTTTTCTTGTTTAATTATTATTGAAATTTAAGTTGAATAAAAAAAAGAAAAAAAATGAAGAACTTAGCTTAGTTATTTAGTTGCTATTGTTGTTATTGCTGATCCCGTTGCTGCTGCTTCTGCTACTTCTGGTTGTTGTTCCTGTTGGTGCTGTCTGCTATGGTTGTTTTGTTTCGTTGAATTTGTAAAAACGTGCGTATATGATTTTTCGAAAATATTCCTTTGTATTTTGTTATTGTTGTATTAAAATACTCAAATGTAACCGTCGATATATTTATTTATTTGTATTTATAATATTCGCTGTTGAATGTTTTATTGCAATTGCGTATATTTTGCTCGTCGAAATTATATTCGCGTTTTGTCGCTGTTTTTATGTCCGCGACTGTTACGCGTCACTTTGCACCTGTTTTCAATGGTTGATACAAACAATATTTTGTAATGGCGATGATGTTGGATTTTTTTTTTATATGTATTTTGCTCGTCGTTTATGTTGAAATGGATATGTGGAATAATTTGAGAATGAGAAAAAAAAAAATGTTATTTTTATGTCCACTTTTGTTGTTGTATATGTGATAAAGAACAATATGTACGTACCTTTGTACTTGGTACGGATTGCGGATTAATTTATCCTTGATTAATTCCGTACCAAGTGTATTGTAATTTATGTAATTTATAAAATTGTTATCCGTAAACACGGACGTCGGAGGTCACCAATATAGTTACGTGGTGGACATATAAATGCCGTAACTTTTGTGTACAGTATAATTGTAGAAATAAACCACGTACACCAATTTTTACTTTTGTATTAACCAAATATTTATTATTCACAAATTTATTTTATTATTATAAACTTAGTATAATTTATTATTAATCACCACCATAAAATAGAACCGCGAAATAAATGTAAATTATGAGCGTTACAATTGATCGCATAAGAACAAAATATTTTTCACCGATTGATACGTTGAAAAAATAAATTTTAAGCGTCTTCTTTGAATGATTGTAAACGAGCGAATTGAATACCAAGTAGAAAACGAAGTAATTGGAGCGGATGAATAAAAAACGTCAAAATGAATTATTCTGTTTTTGTTTAGTGTTGCCACGTAATATAAATGAAAATGAATTATGCTTGTTGTTCGTTGGTAAAAATAGGTGCGTTCTTTTTGTTGTGTTAAGTTCGCGTGTGAACTGGTCTGTAGCGATGAGTGAATGTAAAATGTGTGAATGAGTGTTTGAGTGTATTGAATGTGAGTAATTAAACGAGTTGAATATTTCTTGTGAATAAGTGAATGATGAGTGAGTCGCTACAAATTTGTATCTGGTTGTTGCTAATAATTTTAGTGTCGTATATTGTACTAAACTAATGGCCGGTGGTACTAAAATAACTTTATGAAGATCGATGCTAATCTGTTAGTTTAGTTTTATCGGTATTTAGCCGGTTGCACAGTTTTCTTCGAGCAATGCTATTCAGCATTACATACTAATAACAAATTGAACCTAATATAGTTTTATCCAGGTTATATTAGCAATTTATGGTTGATGAGAGATGTTTTATTTTATATCACTCTATTTTTCCCCGAATTAAATTCTTACGCAAAATTGTTGATCGCTGCAAAAGCGCGTTTTCTCTAGTGGGTTCTGTTTTCGGATGATTTTCTAATCCCAGGAATCGAGATCAAGTTCGTAAAAATCCCGAAATTTTTCGGGACACTTTAGAATCTGTTTTTTCGATGTAATTTGATCCGAATCAAAACGTATTTCGCAATTTTGGATGATTTTGAAATAGGTCACGATGCCTTTAAAACGCAGTTGTTGGTTTTAAATTGCCTAAGCTAATGTCTCTTTGATAGCTGCCCAGTTTCCAGCGAGTCAATCGACAAATGGATAAAAATGCAGCTTTGGTATTCAATTCTTCAAATCCACGGGGCTGAATTAGTAATGTTATAATTAAGGGGGAGGGCTTGAATTCCCCGATACATTTAGTTATTGCGATTACTTTTCTAATTGCTGTTTGGAAGTCAACGCACAATATTTTAACAGCAATGTGATCTTACCTGAGATAAAATTTAAATTTTTGGTAATTTTAGTTTGGATTGATGCTGACACCGTTAGACTATCAAAATATTATTGTCATCATTTGAGAAAAGTTTCCGAATATTGTATATACTCTGTCGATGCAAAAGCATGACTGTAGAGAAATTATTTTAAAAATTGTAGAAGATTTTGGAGTTAAACTAAATAGTTTACGAGAGGAAAAACAGGCATACAACCGGAAAATTAATCTCTGGTAAAAAGCTACTTTTCTGATGAATAATATTTTTAGAGACTTTCTTGATTTACGGAAAGACGAGGGGACGTTGGCTAACTATCATGGAGTAGGTATATGTTTAGAAGCGGTGACAGATTTAATTGTTCCAATTGAAGAATAACCAAAATGTCATACAAATGTTTTCAATATACATATATCTTAAAAAGAAAATAAAGAAATAATAGGTAACACGACAAACGCAATGATAGTATAAGAATACAAGAAAAAAAAAACACATTAAGAAAGTATAGATAGCGCGAGTAAAATTATAATGTAGTGTACATATAAGAGAAATAAAAATGTAACTCATATTAGATTTAAAAATAAACTTAACTTTGGGTTCCGCGAATTTCCACAATTTTTCACGAGAAAGTGAAGCGAGGTTTTTCTACATAAGACTATTTATTGGTAAAAGTCTTTATTACATATGAAGCATCCATAATAACGTTCTACTAGGTAAAATCGGCTGATATAACGACTTAATTTAATATTTTCTGTTGGGATACCGTAATCTGCATTATCATAATTTTTTTTCTTCGATTGGAATACACTTTTTCCGAGCGACAGCTAGTGACAAATCAAATAAAGGCGATCCATCTCCAGATATAACACTCTAGAGGACGTTTATATTTCAATTTTAAATATTTTGTTGATTATTCTGATTTTCCCAAATTTTCCACGAATAGGTGGAAACAACTTTTCTATGTAAGTTCATTTACAAAAGCTCTTAATGCAATCTATATACTGTGTTAACTTCGGCTAATGTTGACGAAATTATTTACTTGATGAAGAAACATCGCAAATTTGACAACTCAGTTTTAACATTCTTGAGAAAATGAATGGATTCACTGCAATTGTCTCAGTAATACACGCATAGTTTATCTAGCATTTAAAGAAATTACAATTCTATTCTACACATAGCAGAGACATCTGTAAACCGCCATCACAAACACCAAATATGTTTACAATTAAAATAGTAAATTGGAGAAGATTAATTGGCACGAATAACAAAACTTACAATAATTGGCTGATTCTCAGTTTCGTCCACCGGGAACGATTGATATTCTGTTAGGAGGTAATCATTTCCTAGAAAGCTTACGTGATAGAAATACCAAATACCCTCAAATTAATTTGATCGTACAGAATACGAAGTTTGTTTGGATTATAGCTGGAACACCGATTGCAAAGTTTAATTTAGATGTGGATACAACGTTGCACAATTTTTGGGAAGTGTAATCAATTTTTTTTTTTATATATTTTTTAATTGAGTGCAGAGCGGACTTATTAACGGTCCTAACTCCTTATAACGGTCAGAGCTTCTGCAACCAATGCGCGATCCAGCAATTAAATATTAATAGCTATACCTTAAATTTATTCTTTTTGTATTCCTTTGGAAATTTGAAGTGTATTAGCGAATTCCATTTTTTTAGTGTTCTGTATAAAAATTCTCGCTTGATTTCTTCAGCTCGAGGTTTCTGGAGCTTCACCGTAAATCTATGTGCATTGGTTGTTCCTCTTATTACTCTTGTTGTTGTAACGAATGGTGGTATTTGCTCCGATAGTTCTGCAGAACATTTACCATGTAAGCATCTGTAGAAGACGCAGAGTTCTGCAACATCTATGCGATGCTGTAAGCTGTCTAGTTCTTGAGCAAGTCTGGGATTCCGTATCCTGATAGCGTGGCGTTGAACCCTGTCCAATAAATGGGGGGGTGGTACCAGACGCACCACCCCAAACTTGACAGCAATACTCTATACTGGTCGGATGAAGGTTTTATATATCTGGAGAACTTGATGCGATTTAAAAACCTTCTGCGTCGATTCAGTCGCAGTCGAATTGAGTCGCAACCCACAAGGATACGGTTTTTTAGCACAAATGGGTAGTCGTTGCGACTTTTTTACGTGGAAATGTGCATATTTGTACTTAAATCTGAATTAAGAGAAGTTACGACTTCTGACCGTTTATTATTTAGATCTGTAATGCTACACTCCGCCACGAATGAAATAAAAGAATGCAATGTGGCATCATCCACAAAGCTATGGATAGGGTTTACAGTGCTATCCAGCAAATCGTTGATGTATAGCAAAAACAGGGTCGGTGACAAAGGTGGTCCCTGAGGGACTTCGGCATTTGGGGAGTGCGTCGATGATGGTCTCCCATTAAGCACGACGCTGATTTTTCGGTCATTGAGATAGTTTTTAATCCACCATTTTGTTATCGAGTCCAGCCCGTATGCCATAAGTTTACAAATAAGATTCTCATGCCATACCTTATGAAAAGCTTTGGATATATCCAAGGCGATTGCAAAGGTCTCTCCGTGGTGTTTTAGGGCGAGATTCCATTTGTTCGTGACATACGGCAGCAGATCGGTCGTGGATCGGCTTTCATGAAAGACGTATTGTCTATCCGAAATTAGAATATTTTGTTCTCTGTTTCGTGCATTTGTAATATTTTATTTGCTTTTGCGACTAAGTCTGTGTGTGAAACTGCGAAACGAAAAAAATACCGCATAAAAAGTTATAAAGTTAAATTGTTCACAGTATATTCAACAAAATTTTTTTCGATGAACAGACCTAAGTAGACTAGTTTTTGGCTCCCAAATAAGTATATACGACACATTACGATTGCTAGAAAAAATTAAAAATAGAAATATTGTCGTCTGTAAGGAAAAAAGGCAAGAGTTTGAGGAAAGCTTAAACGACTTATTTGATATCGCACACGCGTGCGCTTTAAATATTGTTAAATTGGCGAAGACAAAGAGATTTTGCTTTTACAAAGACAAAAAGGTCATCGTGGATGTATGATTGGCACAAACAGTAAGCTCACGCGAATCGAAAAACGAAGACCTAATCGAAAAAAATACATGCAAAGAAAATTAGAGCAGTGTACAACAAATTCTGAGAATGGTATGTAAAATTCAAATTATGTTGCATTTGATATTCCACCTCAATTTTTTCAGCTCAACTTTGTTTTACATCTCTCAGTCGAAAAAAGTTTCGTGAATTAAATTTATCGCATAACAAATCGAAATTTGAATTTCACAATGATACACTGGGATTGCAAAATTCTCCCTGATATAACCGGTAAAACTAAAAGCGATTTACTCCCAGTCATTGCAACATCTCCAAATGTTGAACAACTTCTTGGAGTCCCTATGCTTTCATCTGCAACTCGATATGGAGTATCATCTATAGAAAATTCAAGCGTTTGTATTCGATACAACTGCGTCTAATAATTGTTGTTTGACCGGTGCCTGCGCTCTTTTGGAACAAAAAATGGACCGAGATATGTTATATTTCGCTTATAGACATCATGTCTTTGAGATTATTTTCCAAAACGATTTTACTTCAGCGTAGTTTGCCCCATTTTCTGGTCCTGATATTTCACTATTTAAAAAATTTAAAAGCACATGGGAAAGTATTGACAAAATACAATTTTCAACCTGGTCATCAAACGAATTTTTCAATAATGTTCTTATTGGTGTTAGGGAAGATTTACTAATATTTGCTGAATAAAAACTAAAAACTGATTTTCCTCGGGATGATTATAAGGAAGTTATTAAGCTCATAATTATATTTTTAGGAGCAGTTCCAACGTGTAGTATTAAAATTCGACGACCAGGAGCATATCATTTGGCCAGATAGATGGCCAAATGTATATATTGCCTAAATCTAGTGCTAATTCAGAATCAAATTCCTATAAGTGGCAAAGATAAAAAGGCCTTACAAACGATTACATGTTTCATAGTTAGATGCTATACAGAACATTAGTTTTTTGCTCCAGATGCCTTGCATGCCCCAGTAAATGATATAAATTTATTGAAAAAAATCGATTCGTATAAGAAATACGTTAAACTGATAGAAGAATGCGTTAAAAAAATTATAAACCATTTACGGTATCTCAATGAGGAATGTGCAGCTTTTCCTTTCTTTGATGATGAAAAGAAGTTGTATCTAAATTTAGAAGACGTTCTCAGTTTCTATTTAGTTGCATAGATCCTCAAGTTTATCTGCATATAGCTCAACGTTATGAAAATTCCGAAAAATCCCTAATTCTGTAACAAGCAGTGTAAACCCTTGTATATTTTGGGAAGTATCGAGAAACTCGAAAAACATCGAAATGATCTAATAATCTCGAAATGGTAGAATAGCCTTACATTTCTAGAATGCTTTAGCTCAGATATTCACATAAAATTTCGATTATTCCAATAAAACTCCAATAAAAATTGTAAAAACGTTCTAACAAAACCGTTCGTGTTAGCTTTCATGGGGCCTTGCCTTTAGGACTTCCCAATGCCAATGCTACTTAAATTTTACATGACACATTTGTTTCGTATATTAGCAAAGCAATAAAAAGATGATTTTCCTTAATCCATCTAATGACGTTATGATTTTAAATCAACTCAAAACTAGAAACATTTTTTTTTCGTGTTATCCGTGTTTGAGAATTGTATTATTAAATCGTGAGTACCAAAATATTTTTTCGTGCTTTCCGAAGATTTCGCCGTAACCGTTTCGTGTTAACAGGAAATGTAAATGAATTATAAGCCTTTCGAGAATAGACCGAAGTTTCATTTCGTGTTAACCGATTTTTCGTGTTAAGCGTTTTCGTGTTAAACGTTATCCACTATAAAAGATTAAAAATATCGATGTACCTGTAAGTCAGCAAAATCTCGAATAATCTCTATTAAGATAATTCCAATGTAGGTAAATTAAACTTTATTGAAAAAACAGAAAATCAACCACCGAATTACCGATGCATTTACATATTTAATTTAATGTGTTTCTAAAATACACCCGTCAAATCTTAGTTTATATACTGAAAAAACGTATTTAGTACATAATAAGAATACAGTTCCGTATAAAGCGACAAAGAAACGAGTCCGACAAAGAAACAAATTCAGAAAACATAATTTTGTTAGTTCACTAGCTGAAAACTATCAAGATCCGTGATATACGTTTTGGCGTTTCGAAAACGACTTAAGTTTTGGGGCGATAGTAGCGCCCTACGAGGCTACAAGGGCGAATTTAGCAACGACAAATATCGCAATCAAAATTCTAGACCAAATGACACAAGCCTTGATGCGTCAAATTTATTAAAAAAAAAAAAAGAACAGAAATACAGGAAATACTGGATTTCAATCACTATCAATTTTAAGAACGGTACTAACTCGCAGTATCAATTTAATCATGTTTAAAAATGTTTCCGAATTTTTTTCACATTCATTTCATAAGGACTAAGTAGGAAAATACATGTTGAAACAAGCATTTAATGGGAGCGCTTAAACTGCGAGATAAATTATTCCAGTAAGGGTGGAGGGAACACATTTTTTGCCACTCCAACTAATCGAACCTTACTTTCTAAAATTTTAGGCTTTATAGAATTCGTAAAATTTATAAGGTTCATAGAATATATTGAATTTATAAAATTTATAAAAATTAATTTTTTTTTAGAAACAATAGAAATTTTTGAATTTATAGAACTCATAGAAATTTAAAGGATTTATAAAATTTATAGAATTTATAGGTTTTAAAAACATATTAGAATTTATAATATTTACAGACTTAAAATTTATAAAATTTATTGGACTTTTAAAATTTATAGAGTTTATCGAATTTAAGAATATATGAGATTTGTAGAATGTAAAGAACTTACTGAAATTTCAAACTTTATGCATAGGATTTATAAAATTATTCATAGAATTTATTAAATTTATAAAATTTATAGAAATTATTGAATTTATAAAACTTATGAAATTTTTAGAATAAGCAAAATTCTGTTGTGTAGAATTTTAGAGCTGACAAACTTGAAACAATTCCTAGAACCCATTGAATTTATAAAATTTAAAAAATTTATATTATTTGTGGAGTTTATGTACATAATTTAAATTCTTCGAATTTTTTAATAAATTCATGAATTTTATAGAGTTTATAAATATATTAGAATTTATTATATTTATGGACTTTGTAGAATCTAGAGAATATGTAATTTATATAATTTATCGAATTTACAGAATTTCTAAGAAAGAAAAAGATTTGTAGAATTTAAATCACTTACTGGGTTTTTAAACTTTATTCATAAAATTTATAGATCTTATAAATATTCAGCGAAATTGTAAAAGTTTATAGGATTTTTCAAAATTTTTGTATTTATAAAACAAATAAAATTCTAATTTGTAGAATTCATAAAACAGACACAATGAAACAATTAATAGAACACAAAAATCTACAAAATTTAAAGAATTTATATTATTGACAAATTTTATAGCATTTATTAATAATTTTTAGAGAATTTGCAGATTTTATAGAATTTACAAAATTCATTAAATTTACAGAATTCAGGATCTATTGAATTTAAGAAACAAATTGAATTTCTAGACTTTATAGAATTCATAAAATTTATAGGATTAACAGAATTTGCTGAATTTATAGAATTCAAAAAATTTATTGAATTTAAAAAATTTATAAATTTAAAATTTTTTTTGGAACTGTAATGTAAATAAGTCAAATTTGAGTTTGTAGAATTTATATAACTGAACTGAATAATATAATAACCCATAAAACCTATAACAATTAAATAATTTATAAAATTTAAAGAATAGATAGGTTTTAAAAACATATTTGAATATATAATATTTCCAGACTTAACATTTATAGAATTTATTGGACTTTTATGATTTATAATATTTATATAGAATTTAAAGAATTTATAAGAAATGGAGAATTTATGAGATTTGCAGAATGTAAGGAACTTACTAAATTTAAAGTTTATGGATAGAATTTATATAACTTATAAAATTTATGGAAATTATTGAATTTACAGGATTTTTAATGTTTATAGGATTTTTCAATTGTTTTTTTTATTTATAAAACAAGTAAATGTGAGTTTGTAGAATTTAAAGAAACAGACACACTTTAAATAATTAATATAACACAAAGTATCTACAAAATTTAAAGAATTTGTATTATTGATAAAATTTATAAAATTTATAAAATTTTTAAAATATAAAAATTTAATGGTTTATAGTCATATTATTAAGACGTTTGAAGAGAGAGAGAGAAAGACAGAAGAATTTAGAGGATTTATAGAATTTAAGAAAGTTGCTGGATTTTTAGACTTTACAAAATTTGTAGCATTTACTGAGTTTATTGATATAATTTATTGCGTTTTTAGAATTTAAAATTTTCAGATTTTATAAACATATTTACTACAAGATCTATAAACTTTATAGTTTCTATATTTTGTTAATTTTTAAAATTGTGTGTAAGTCCTATAATTATAAATATTGTGTTTATCCCAATCGTATCTGCGATTTAGTATCATTCGTACATATTTGGAATTAGTATAAAAACATAATATTTTAAACGAAATAAAAGAGTTGATTTGTAACTATCAACAAAACCTTTTCTCCCCGATTTCGAAGATTTTTCAATAGAGCACGCGTCGTTTTCAAATTTTGAAAAATTATTTGATATGTCGAATGATTTGTCAATACAAATTACAAAACCAAATAAATTGAAGCATAAAAACGTATAAATCCAATAAGTTTGGAACGACAAAATGTTACATAAGTAGCCAACTTGTTCCACGATTCTAAAATTGGGACATTTTATCAATTTGATGAAGTGAAAGAAACTGCCGACTTCTGTGGTATTATAAGAACATATTGGAATATACTCAATACAAAAGGAACATTAAAGGGTATTTTATGACGAACCGAATCAACTCTCCCAATCAAATTGGTGACTGACGTTAATTATAAATTTTTGAAAAAATTTTGTCTTGGCTCGATATTTGGAGCACAATGGTGGTGGTTGTTTAAAAATGAGTACTTTTAATTAGATTGCATTATGTAATTTGCACACAACAAAAAAGAGTACAAGCCATTGCTGAAACCAAATAATTATAATTCACTATGCGAAGAGATTGATTTAACCCACTTCGATGTTATTTTGGATAATGATTTATACAGCTCACAAGGCAGCAAATCGATGAAAGTGTCAATCCTGTCAATACGTGTATTTAAGCAATAAAGTAACCATAACAAATTCTCACTATTTAAATTATATTCAATGCGGAGACTGTAGACATGTAACACATTTTTATTTCTAACATTCCCCAACCCATTTGTGATTTCAATGATCAATATCGTGTACTGGCTTAAATCTACAGATAAATCCAGCGTTGGGAAATGCTTAAGCATAATTTATGAATAAATAAACAAATTAAAAGACTTACCAGCTGTATAATTCACCAAGCAAAGTGCCGTTTATACCTAATTAGGTCACACACACAAAGATAAACATGCAATCCATTTTAAATTATATTGGCATAACGGACAACGCTTGCTTTAATTCTAAAGTACCAATACATTAATATAATCATTACACATCACTTTACAAACACGCATTTTTGTATACAAAATAATATTGTTATAATAATAAATAATGTTGTTTGCACTATTTCATAGATTTAGAACACTTTTTCACTGTATTATCACTGTACTAATTACATTATCACATTATCACTGCACTAATTATTTATGTTTAAATGTTAATTCATTTTTATAAGACACAATTTTTTTATATTTTTAAAGTTTCATTAATGACCCTGCTAATTTTAAATTAATCAGCATTAGAAACACAGTTTTACCGTCTCACCTTTTAAACTAACTGGTTTTAACAAAAAACAAAAAACACAATTTCTAACCGAGTATCGTGGTCGCTCGGTTCTTCGTTTTATATTTTATTGTTTTTTTTTTTTTTGGATTGATTGTGTATGTCTCTTTCTGTGCAATTATTGTATTTCATTTATATCGGATGCTTCATGAATACACAACAATTCCCAGAACTTTACAAAAGCTAAATGAAGTTACGTAAGAAGAAAATTTGGATTTGTTAGGTGTGTTTGGATTCAAACTAAACAAATCAAAATAAAACAAAATTATATACTTATAAAATTAGTCGAAAGTTTCCAGCCCTAAACTCAACAAGTTGAAAATAAAAATCTATTATCGTCACACGTTGCAGTGGAACGAGTTCTACTTACTCTACCTTTACAGGGTTATCTCTGGCGGTTGTTTGCATTGATGTACGTTGCCAATAGCTAGAAAAGTTGAAAATAAAATACTGTTAAAGTTAGCCGAAAGTTACCAGCCGAAAGTGAAAAGTCGATAATGCAGATTGTATTATTCCAGCCGAAAGTTTCCAGCCAAAAGTAAAAAACGGTAATGCAGATTGTATTATCCTAGCCGAAAGTAAAAAATAATCGGTATTGCAGATTGTCTTATCCCAGCCGAAAATAAAAAATTAAGTTAATATCGATCGGTAATGTTTAGCCTAAAACCTACTAAGGAATGTAAGGATGTGTGATTATCATTGAATACCTTTGTTATTATTCTTATATGGCAAAACCTGGCTGCAGTTCCTCGTGGAAAATTATGGAAAATTCGAGAAACCCAAAAAAATATTTTAATTGGAATAAAAATCGCCTCTAGAATGTTACGTCTGGAGATGTATTTTATTGATGTAACTTGTCAATAGCTATCGCAGGAAAAAAATTCAGTTCAAGTTTCCCGTCAGAAATCGCGGAAAATTGGAAAAACGTTCCAGCCGAAAGTAAAAAATAAATGTCAGCCTCTAGAGTGTTATGTCTGGAGATGTATTTTATTGGTGTGACTTGTCAATAGCTATCGCAGGGAAAAAATTCAGTTCAAATTTCCCGTCAGAAATCGCGGAAAATTGGAAAAACGTTCCAGCCGAAAGTAAAAAATAAATGTCAGCCTCTAGAGTGTTATGTCTGGAGATGTATTTCATTGATGTGACTTGTCAATAGCTATCGCAGGGAAAAAATTCAGTTCAAGTTTCCCGTCAGAAATCGCGGAAAATTCGATTTTCCAAAAATCATTAGAAAATTTATATAAAATCAGCCTCTAGAGTGTTATGTCTGGAGATGTATTTTATTGATGTGACTTGTCAATAGCTATCGCAGGGAAAAAATTCAGTTCAAGTTTCCCGTCAGAAATCGCGGAAAATTCGATTTTCCAAAAATCATTAGAAAATTTATATAAAATCAGCCTCTAGAGTGTTATATCTGGAGATGTATTTCATTGATGTGACTTGCCAATAGCTATCGCAGGGAAAAAATTCAGTTCAAATTTCCCGTCAGAAATCGCGGAAAATTGGAAAAACGTTCCAGCCGAAAGTAAAAAATAAATGTCAGCCTTTTTCGGCTGGAACGTTTTTCCAATTTTCCGCGATTTCTGACGGGAAATTTGAACTGAATTTTTTTCCTGCGATGGCTATTGGCAAAACCAATAAAAACGATTCAACTTCAGATATACACTCTAAAGGTTGATTTTATTCCAATTTTGTGGATTTTTCAGATTTTCAAATGTTTTCCGCGATTAGATTAAACGAAGTTTTCCACGTAAGACTATTTACAAAATTGTTTATGATAAGCGTATCCTATTTACTGTCGGCTGATAACCACAAGATTTTTTATTTTCGGCTGGAATGTTAATAAGGTAATCTGCATTATCGACTTTTTTCTTTCGGCTGGAAACTTTCGGCTAACTTTAGCAGGGTGAAATAAATGCAGTTCGTGTTTCCCGTACGAAATCTGGGATAATTCGATTTTCTGAAAATCATTAGAAATTTTGTATAAAAACCCCCTCTAGAGAGTTTTGTGCTGAAATTTTTTCCAGCGATAGCTATTGACAAGTCACATTCACAATTTTTCACGAGAAAGTGTAGCGAGGTTTTTCCACGTAAGACTATTGACAAAAATCGGCAAGGTAATATCGGCTGATAACAACTTAATTTTAAAATCTGCATTATCATAATTTTTTTTTTACTTTCGGCTGGAATGAACTTTTTGCCCAGCGATGGCTAGTAACAAATCATACAAAGGCGATCCATTTCAAGATATAACACTCTAGAGGACATTTTTATTTTTATTTCTCGTTGATTATTCTGATTTTCCCAAATTTCCCACGAATAGAAGGAACCAATTCAAAATAACCAAGCTCACAATTCAAAGTAACGTAATCATACAGAATACGTAGTTTGGTTGGATTATAGCTGGAATACCGATTGATGTAGAAAAAGAAACGGAACTATCGCAAAAATTTCATTTATATGTGGATACAACGTTGCGCAATTTTTGGGAAATGGAACAATTATTGAGCCTTCACCATTTTTTGAAGATGAAGAGCTTTATGTGAGAAAATATAAAGCTAACACGCAAAGAGCAATAGATGGACGATATATAGTGAGCCACCATTTAAAACGGCGTAACCAGAATTAACAAATTCGAGGACCTAATCTTTATGAAGATATTTTGAGGAATGATTCGGCCGATAGGGCCTATTTAAAGAGAGACATTAAGAATTTGAAGCGGAATATTTGCGGCTGTGGCATATGAGGCGACCCACGTCTAAAGAAAAGGATGCTTATTTTTTATCCCACTCAATATGGGTGAAAAGGCCCACAGTAGTACTGCGAAACAATAAGTTGATACAACAAACGCCTACAAAACACGAGTAGTTGATGCACTACTAATTTTAAAAACATGAAATCATTTTCACGTCAGATATATAGAAAATGTTTCGACACCAGAGAATTTTACAGTAACTTGGCTGCCTGTGTACCATTTTTAGCCACACAAATTTTAACCAACTGGCAACGGATTATCAAGGGTAATTTCTTATAGCGGCAGAGGTTATAAAACGTGATTTCTATACGAACGATTAAATGTTTGGAGTTAACTCTATCAGCCGCCCCGGTGGCACAGTAGTTAGCATGCTTGTTTAAGCTCCGGAGGTTCCGGGTTCGTTTCCCGGCGGGTGATGAAAAAATCACGGCTGGTTTAAGGGTAGGATCAATGAATTAATCATTCATTATCTGTTAAAAAAAAAAGATTACGAAACTTCAGCATGAAGCGGCCAAATCCCTCCATGGGATGTAGCGCCAGCGAAAAAAAAGTCTATCAGTGAAGTAAGGCGCGCTGTTTTGCAATTGACCAAGCCGTTTGATTATGGAGGACTCAAATTAAAAAAAAAACCTGAAACAGTTGAGAATTTCTTAAAGAAATACGGGAAACTCATTAAAAATGTTCCTGTTTGATTTCGATAGCGGATGTTAAGCAGTTACACTTTGATTTTAAGGTACGAGTATACAGTGGAAAGAAGAATCACTTCAATTATTTAAAGTGGTTATATACGAAGAAGGATGAGTTCGAATTTCATGGATTTGTAGACGCTTTCGAAAATAGTTTAACCGTGAACGTGTATGTAGCAAGGTAAATACATCATATAGTGTAGTTGGTGCACAAGCTAAAATAGCACCAATTAAAACTATTAGTACACCACGGTTAGAACTTTGCACAGTAGTGTTAGATAAGAAATTGGTACTGTCAATTTTAAAGGCATCTCATGGAAAAGCGAGACTTCAGTGCTATTTATGGACTAATTGATGGAAAGAAGATGGAAACCTTTCCGAGCAAATAGGTTATCCAAAAGCCAACAGCATATACCGAAAGAAGCATCTGGAGGCATCTATCACCTAAAACCAATCTATCAAATTGCGCATATCGAGATTTGAATCCTTTGGAATTATCAACATTTATACTGTAGGTGACTGCTCCTGATTGGTTGCAAGAACAAGAGAAAAATTGGCCGTTACAAGGGGAATCTAAAGCAAATAAACAACAAGAAGAACTGATGCAAGAAACAAAGCGCCAAATGATAATGTCAGCTTTATAATAATGACTGGATTGTCTTGAAAGGTGTTCTGCAGCAATAAAATTCGAAAACACTATTGCCAGAATTTTTCGACTGCAAAAAGAATGAAGGGTGAGCATGAAATCCTAAAGAAATGCATTCGGACCAAAATCAATATTCATATTTAATATCCGTTTATCCCGTGATAGATAGTGCTGGATTTCTGAGAGTATGCGAATTGAAAAGGTAGATGTATTATTTATTTAAAACAAGGCATCCGATATACCGCCCCCCCCCCCCCCAATCGGTTTACCCAGCTAATAATTATAAGCAAGGTTTTTGATCTGGTAGTCGTTATGGAAAAAGATACTTTACCGACCAAATGGTTAATGGTATCATCGGCGAAGATATATTAAGGATGAAACCTGCTTTAAAGGTGTGCATTTTACGTTCTGACTCAGATAAGCACTGGAAAGCGGGATATTCCGGATTCTCACATGCTAATTTCATACAAAGTTTTTAATTACTCTTACAATTGAATTTTTCTGGATTTCGGTCTTTATCCTTCATAGAATTTTTTTGCAATGCAATTCATCTCCAGACAACGAATTTTCCCAATTTTCCCATGGAAAGCTTGGACTGCATTTTTCGTAGAGTTAGCTATTAACAAATCACATCAATACATCTATTGCCATCCATGTAACCCTGTAAAGGTCGATTTTACACCAATTTTGAATATTTCTTAGAATGCGCGGATTTTCCATAATTTAACGCGAGGAATTAGGAGTCGTTGCACGAAAACGTATGACTATGATTTACAGAACTATACACTTTCGACTTTTTATTTTCGGCAACTTGTATCAGCATTTTTTTTTAATTTGCGGAATAAAGAAAACTCTGGAAAAAGTACTCAGAGGGGTTTAATTTACTCATTCTGATAATCCAACCATGCCACGTAAATCCAAGTTTTCTTCTCGTATAACATTTAATTAGCTTTTGTAAAGTTCTGGCTAAAGTTGTATTTTGCCGCAGCATCCGAAATGAATGAAATGCAATAATGGTACGGATAGAGATAGCATACAATCAAACAAAAATAATAAAATGTAAAACGACGAACAAAACAACAACGACAAGACTCGAGCAAATTTTTTTTTTGTTTTGCTAAAACCAGTTAGTTTGTAATTAGTTAAATATCAGACGTAAAATCGATTTGATCGTACTGACGTAGTGAACATTTGTGGCGTCTTTAGTACGAAAATCTTTAAAATATTTATGTAACAATCGTTTATATTTAGTACAGTGATAATATTATAAATTGTGATCTGTGTATCTCTATCAAATAGTGTAAAAAAAAAAAATTGTTTGCCCTATACGGGCGAGTATATTTATTGTGATGTGTAACGTGTACTTTAATGTAGTGTTAGTTTGTAATTATGACAGTGTGTTTTCCCACTGTAATTTAAAATGGATTACACATTTGTCTGTGAGTGCTACATAGGTTCAAGCAGTACATTAGCTTGATAAATTATACAGCTGGTAAGTTTTTTTGACAATTTTTCAATTATTTTAAAATAAAATACATAAAAGCTCAATTTGCCTTGATAGAATTTTATGGGTTAGAGTTTTGGGGAATTTAAGAATTTTTCTATTATTATTAATGATTTATACTTGATAATGTTTAAATTAATAAAAAAAGAGTACCACAAGGTCTTTAAGGTACAATTACGTAAATTTTCCTACCGTAAACTACTGTTGATATTCTAATCATGGACCTTTTCACCTAAATGTAAAATTTCTAATAAAAAAATCACAATTGTACGATTTGCCTTGGCTTGTTACAGTAGAACTTGTATTTGGGTTACGATTTTATGCATATTTATTTAAGGGCAAGGCTCACTTTTCCGAGGCTGCGAGTAAAAATGTTCTTAAGTCGACTGCTTTATTAGAGAAAAACTTATTCATCCAGAGATTGCTTGCTTGGTTTATTTAGTTGATTAAGGGGATGTTGTATTGTGTAGTGAAGCCCATTTTGTAAAAATTTGTGAATGTTCGTATCTAAAGATAACTTTTTGTATTGACAGACTAGATATAATTTAGAGAATTTGTAAGATTTATAAAAATTTATAAAGTTGACAGAATTAGTAGAATTCCCAAAATTTAAAATTAAGTAATTTTATGACATACGGAAATTTATCTAAAAATAAGAAAATTTGAAGAGAGAAGAAAAATCTCTACCAAATTTTTTAAATTTAAAAAATTTAGAGCGTAGAGAGCATTTTCAAAATTTAAGGAGTTTTTATACTTTGTTGATTCTTTGTAGAAATTTTAAAATTTTATATAATTTGTTGGAAATCCAGAATTTGTATAATTAAAGAAATTGGTGGCATTTTTTGAATAAGGCCTTTGAGATTATTTGTAGTATATTTAGCAAATTTGATAGAATTGAAAGATTATGAGCATTAAGGAAATTTAATGATACGGCTAATTATAGAATTTACAAAATTTAGAAGATTTATAGAATTCATAAACTTTAGAGGATACACAGAATTTTAGTATATTAAGGATGGTTAGAATTTAGAAAATTACAAAGTGCTTTCAGAATTAATAGAATTTCTAAAATTTCAAAATTTTAAATAATTTTGAATAATCATTTATGAATTTTTAAGAATTAGGAAAGTTGGTAGCTTTCACTATAAATTTATAGAATTTATGAAATTGGTTGGGTTTATAGGATTGAAAAAATATGTTGTAGCGTGTAACTTGGCCGAAATTAAAAATCAATCAAGAAAACATATTTATTAAAAGAATTGTATTATGAAAATTTAATTAAATTAAATTATTAAAAAAAAAAAAAATAAAAATAAAAGAATTATTAATGAAATAAAAAGATAAACTTTAAAAATTATAAATTCAACCAAATCAATTTTCATAAAAACTAACAACACCAACTTGATACTAAATATTAATCATCAAAATAAACCAAAATAAAGTTCGTATGGTATTCCAACAAATTTTGATTTCTGAAGGCTCTCTTCTGATATGAATTTCGATTGATTATAATTGTGTAAATGCTATCTTTCCTCCAATATTTGATTTATTTCCGATTGTCATATGCTTGCCTACTTAACGGCAGCCATTATGAGAAAACCATCAAGATACACCATCCGGTTAAATTTTCCCTTCCTTCAATAGTAAACGTCTACAAACTTATAATGAATATTAATCAAACAAATGAAAATAACACCAAACCTCAACGTATGTTCCGTCTAACGTAAGACAAAAATCACTTAATAAAATAAAAATTGATTGTGTCTGTGTTTGCACAGGCGCAATATCCAATAAATTTTGCTTTCATTCTTTGCTTAATGTTTTTCCCCCTCATTGGCCAATATGAAAGAAACATTACACAAACTTCTATTCACGATTTCACAAGCAATTTTGTGAAACTTCTGTGGTCAGTTTTGAGATAGGTATTCCCTCATTGATTCTAAAACAACACGGTTAATGCATTCAGCGGGATTATTCTGCGGATGTAATTGGCATTACGAAAATGTTTTACGCCGTTCTGTTGAAAGTCTTGAAATATTTTGACACAAACTGAGATCCATTATCCGAAATAAGGATTTTCGATGTACCATAAATTAAAAAAAAATCTTATTCTAAAATTTGTATGGTTTAACTCAGCCTGTTCCAAAGAAAGAATAAAACAAATTTCGTAAAAAATATCAACAACAACCAAAATATAATTATTTTCCAGACTGCATCTAGAAAATGGACCTAAATAGTCTATGGCTATCATCAACCTCGGCTCTTTCATTTTTGGAATTCCCATTGGAGGTTTAACTCCTGGATATATCCATCCAATACTACATCGATTCTAAGATTGAGTTGTTTAAATTTGGCGGTTGTCCTTTTTTGAAACGTGTGTAAATAATCTGTTTAGTATTGCCTCCAATATGACTAAACCAATTGTTGAACATGATTCGATCGTGTCAGGCTGGAAATTGATGTATTCGTATAATTGGTATCGGGAATCAGCGAGCTTATTCCCATGGTTAAAAAATGTGTGGGGGATAGGATATCTATTTTGCACGAATCTTCGTTGTTTATATGGCACAGTGGTCAAGAGTTCAGTAAATTTCCTCGTATGTTAAGTGTGAATTGCCAACAGCTTTCACCAGGTGAGCCTTGATAGACACAGAATTGCAGGCTTCCGAATTCCTCCAAAAATTTGGTGCCATCAGTGGAATGAATGATCACTTGATTTGATTGTCTGTTGCATACTGGTGGACCGCATTCTTGTATTCGTCTTTTTGGAATACTCCTCTAAATCAGATAATAAACGTTTAGCTCCGCGAAAATTGGAGCAATTATCGTATAAAATTTCATTAGGTACTCCCCTTCGTGACGATAAATTCCTTAGAGCACCCATGAATGTTGCTGTCGGTATGTCACGGGCTGCTTCAATATGGAAAGTTGTTGTGCAAAGGCAAACAAAAATGGCAATATAAGTCTTGATTAGATTAGAGCCTCTTCCACGCTTGGACGCTAACATAATGGGCCCGGCGTAATCCACTCCAGTTTTAGAAAATGGTGGGGCAGAATAACTCGTTGCTATGGTAAATTTTTCATCAACTGCGAATACGTGTGACTTGAATGATGGAAACTGATACCGCATTTTCGGCATACACTTCGTGCTGCTTGGCGTGTCCCAGGTACCAGTATTTCAGTCGGGATAAGGATACAAGTAGCGAGGGCCCTGGGTTAAAATACTTTGCATATAGATAATTAAGAATCATAATGGATATCTTATGACCTTGCGAAATTATTAGCGGATTCTTCGTGGTATAGAAATAACCTGCGTTTTCTAAAAGGCCTCCAACTCCTAACAGATCCCTTGGATCGACGAACGAAGATAATGTTACTAATGGTGATTTCGATTTTAATTGCTTCTCGGTTGTTTAGCTACTTATATCGGAAGCTAACTCAACTTGTTGTGCTTGTCTTATTATTGCGGTTTCGGCTACGTTCAGTTCTTTTAAAGTTAATCTTCCGATTTTCTTAGCTTTGGGGTTTTGAATATTAATATCTTATAATAGGTTATATTTTATGATGAGAGAAAATACTCTTACAAGCTTCGTCCATTTCGAAATATTTTCTACGATTTTAACTGCAACACGATCACATTGAACCATCGCTCTTCATTTGTCTTCTTAACTTCCGTCAAATTAGGCCAGGATATATCGCCCTTAAATAACTTTTATGGTCCCTTCCCTCAAAGTTCGTTCGACAGTAACTTACTTGGCTTAAAACCTCTTGTAGGTAAATCTGAAGGGTTGTCTCTACAGCTCACATGCCACCAGTCGGTATTAATTTGTGTATTTCCGCTGTGCGGTTTGCAACGTAGAACGTCCACTACTTTGGAGGACCCGACTTTAGTGATGAGAAGTATATAGGGGTTGTTGTTAAGTTGAATGACTGACGAACGTTGGTTACAAGCTTTGCTAACAAATGTGCTCCACACAGCTCCAATCGAGGAAGACGTACGGATTGGATTGGTGCTAATTTACTCTTACTGGTTACCAAATTTCTTGTAATTTTGTTGTTAGACGTTTTTCGAAAATATACACATGCGGCATAGGCGATTTCGCTTGCGTCTCTGAACCCATGTACTTCAATATAATTTGTATTTGGCCCAATGCATCTTGGAATTTGAATTTGCTTAATTTCTTCGAATTGTGATTAATATCCCTCAATCGATTTTGCAGTTCTTCTTGTAATTCCTCGTCCTAAGATATTTAGCTAGCCATAAATATCGCACTAGCAACTTTGTATTTATTACAAACGGTGATAACCAATCGAAAGGGTCGAATATTCGGGAAATGATTGACAGAATAGTTCTTTTGGTGCAGCTCTTTTCCGTTGGAAAGTTTACATTAAAATGAAAAAGATCGTTAACAGGATCCCATAATAGTCCTAATATTTGAGCAATATTTGAATCTTCGGAAAATGAAATGGATTGAGTAGGGTTTCCCAACTGTTGGTAATTCGTTTTCCATTTTCTTAAAACGAATGATAAATCGGTTATTAATTGTGCGGCTACTTTTTCGATGTTGGCACAAGGAAGAATGTTGTCAACGTAAAAAAAATTGTTTGATTTAGCAACCTTAGGAAATTTTAGCTCATTTTATTCATTTAAGACTTTTTGAGTGTGACATTTAAGTTTGGTTCTTCCGTTACGGCAAAATGAACACTACGTAAATTTTCGACATCATCATGATCTTGGCGTTGTGATTGGCCGCAGACAGCCTATCCAAAAATAGTCTCTTGCGCTATTAGCGGCCTCGTTTGTCCCATGGCTTAAGCTTTAGAAATCGATCACATTCGTATAGTCTGTGCGGTTGAGCGCATAATGTACATGGTTTTATTTGAGTATTTCAATATTTCTGGTCGCGTGAAACGTTATTGTGTGATCTAACTGTCGGTGACTTATTTTGATTTGATTTGAGGGGTTCACATGGTTTTAAACCATTGCATGGAAGTAGTCTTTGCCACCGATAGAAAGAGCCCAAAAAAAAAACAATAAGTGTAATAGCCAAATATGACGAGATTCGGCTTCTGTCCCCAATGTTTCTCTGCAAATATTATAAATTAAATTTAATTCTTTGATCCCAAAGAACACATTCAGCCATTTTATTAAATTGAATAAAATAAACTTAGAAACAAATTTTTTCGTTCTTAAAATACTACGCATTGTCCTATTTTGTAATTCCTCTAATCTATTAACCACTTCAATATTAAACAATTTACATAATAGTATAACAAACCTCAAAATGTGGCCTAATAATGGAATTAAATATTTTAATAGAGGTAGGTACATATATACGGATTCTAGTGGCATATCTCGGTATATACAGCAACTTCTGTGAATAACTGTACAACATTACCAAAATAGTGTTTTTCCATCGATTATGGGCATGTTTTTTTTTTTATATCAAAGTAATCTGAGAAATAATTTAACTGTCAAAATACAAATACGCGTTTTTTTTTTTCGTATCCGAGAAAAAATGTATTTCTCCGTGTCGTTTTCTTTTACGCTCGGATAATTTTAAAATTGAATCTTTTTTCTCTGAAAAAAAGTTCAGATTGTTGTTTGACAGACATTTATTTTAAATAAAACGAACACGATAATATTTATTTGGCGACCTTAAACTGACGTTTAATTTCTACGACGCTAACAAAATTATCATTTATTTTTCTCGGATACATCAGAGGAAATATTTATCGGATTTCTCCGATATATCTATCTGTTCCTCTTATTTCTCCGACATTAAAAAAAACACACCCTATATGGAATATCGGATAAATCGAAGTCGGCCGATAGATCATCCTTATCGCCATCGCATCGGAATGCAAAAAATCTAAGTGATTAAATGAATAAGAAAAGTTTGGCTTATACGGAAATGTATGAATTTATTAGGATGAGTGGAATAACTGTTTAATACGAAATAACTAATAGCCAGCAGAATATTATGTGCAAGGAGTAATCCGGATCCATTTATATGGTTAAAAATTATATAAGTAAAATTTAATAATGAATTCATAAATATGTAATAGAAATTTATAAAATTTGATGTTTGGAAATATGGCTCTATTGTATGTAGAAGCCAAGCCTAATAAAAAAATAATAATAATAGTAATTCGGTTTCAGCTTCAAGCATTTCTTAAGAATACCCATTTTACATCATACATCAAATATTTATTGAAACTAGTATGAGATTGTGTTGTTGTCAAAATCCTTATTGATCCGTGTTGTTGCCAAATTTATTAATAATCAAATACCTGAAATTATAGAAGCATAATGTCATATTTGGTATCATATTTGATGTCAAAAATAATTTCAGCTGAGTTCTATGTTATTGTACAGAGCTTTACGAGCTTTATAGTTTAGAAAAGCTTAAACCAAACGGCGATTTAATTATCTTCAATATTATTTTAAATAATTCGTTTTCAGCTTCATGCATTTCATAAGAATACCCATTTTACATCAAATATTTGTTAAAACCAGTATGAGATTTTGTTGTTGTCAAAATCCTAATTGAAACCGTGTTGTTGTCAAATTTATTAAAAAATCAATTACCTGTATTTTTGGTGGTTTAGCGTCATTTTATGTGTCATATTTGATTTAACCAATTACACTGAAAAATTCATAAAGCGTTCAGTTTAAAATACTGTACAGAGCTTTACGAGCTTTTAAGTTTATAAAAAACTAAAATAAAATAACAATTCAATAATTTTTAGTAATAGTTTTGTCTAAATTCAAGATTGTTTTGTAGTTACAAATTGATCGCAAATATTTAATGAAAACGGTAACATATTTTGTTCTTGTCAAAATTCTTAACGAGACATTTTTGTTGTTAAGTCAGTTAAATATTCACATATTTCTGATTAAGGAGATTAACTCTGATTTTTACTCAATTTTTTTTACGGTTGCATAAAAATTGAGATTTATGAGCTTTTTTTCAAGGAAACCAGCAAACGCCTGTATAATAGATTTACAGCATCGCCAGCGATGAGTCTATTTAGAGCTTAAAAATGTTTGACGATTTAAATGCATCATTAAGAGTGCAAAATGTTTTGAAATAATATTGCTGTAGCATACTGTAGCATTAGACGATACTAGATAACTGGTTTTTAAGAAGCAGCACCAACCGGGTATTTTAATTTGATGGGACTGAGTGAAAATAAGTTATTAAATATGACTGTAATGAAAAACCTTACAAAACGGCAGCCTGTTTGACCTATAATAATCAAAACATCCAATATATTTATTGAAAAAATCTTATTAATTCACAAATAGCTTTTAAACTAGTTCCGAAAATATTCAAAGCGAAGAAAAACACAAATTTATTCGACTTTCATTCCTTGAGAGATAAGAATCTGATTATTTTTATTATTATAATAATTTTTTTAACCATAACTGAAAATATCTTTTCGAAATGACATCCGGCTTCAAGTTGGGTTTAAGACATTCAGAAATATGTACAAAAAAAATACAAAAACTGTTTTCTAAAGAAAATGCTTTTGTATGTTTTTGGCACAGTATATTGGTATGTATACATAACCTCATCGTATATATAAAAAATTCTATACTTTACAGAGACATACACACACCGTTAAAAAAAACGGAAAATTGTTACGGAAATCACCATGAAAAATAGAATTTTTTTAGTCCTATTGATTATTATTATTTTTATACGCGAATCTCTTACACATTTAAAATATTGGTATGTTAAGAATAAATTCTTACTTTATATTCTATTATTTTCCAGTTACATGGAAATATTTCAATTCATATTCTATTTCCTTTTGCTTTTCATTCTTTTCGACAAAAAGTAAAATAAATAAATAAAAATATTTTTTTTTTGTTGGATCGTCAGAAATAAAAATAAAAAATAATCGTAATAATAAAATAAATTGAAAATTATAATTCTTTTTTTATGTATTTTCCTTTGAATTTCCCTTAGCTTGTGAATATGTGTATAGCGAGTATGTTTAGCTGCGGTAGAAAGAAAAAAAAAAACACCCAACCGCACACACAAATTTGAATAAAAATTGTTTGACAGTTGTAAAGATTCCGGTAAAAATGTTTACATATTACTTTACTTAAAAAAAGTAAAAAATGAAAATACATCAAGTAAAATTATTGTGTGTACAATTCCGTCTCTCTGTACATAGGTATACATACCTTAACATATTATATGTAGGTACAACAAAATATGTGAATGTGCGGAAAAAATGATTTCTTTTATTGAAAATGAAAGTATAGAACCTAAATAAAATGTATAAGTAGAATTATTTAAATTTAGATTACATTCTTACTTCTCTTATTATATTGTATTATATTATATTGAATTAGAAATACGTGTGTATGTTTGTACAAAATATGATTTGATGTTTTATGTGCCTAGATTGGGAAGGAAACATAATACATATTTTCGGGTTTCTCTGTGTGCTTACATAAAATAAAAAAATGTGTATATAGTATATATAGTTAAGGGTATTATTGTAATTTCGACTTTTTCGATTGCAAATTTGAGGTCAGTGATATGAATTGGAAATTTGATAGCTTTCACTTTTTTTATGTACATATGTTTGTTTGTGTAGAGGTTTATTATTTTTTTTTTTGGAAGTTATTAAATATTCATACAACCACATCAAGAATTTTTGCGTGTTAGACATGTGACTAATATTGATTTTGGTATGATAACAAATTTGTTACATGATAATTTTCATATTGATACAAGAATTTTATTTTTAGGTTTTGTTTCGATCAACAATTTATCTTTTTTACAGAGTGGTGTAAAATTCAAATTTAACTTTTGCTGGATTTGTTTGATGGTTGTTAAAAGTTAAAATGTACATTCACCAAAATTGTAACAAAATTTTTTAAAATATTTTTTTTACTAGATGACAGATATGGGACTTTGGACTTTGACTTTAAAAATTAACATTTCGAGCTAGAACCTCAACGCAGATATTTAAATTTCGCTCATTATATAATGCTTGTCGATTATTTTAAAGAAGTGGTGATAGCTAGAATTTGGTTTAAAATTCAAATATTTTTGTAAACGCCTCCTTTATAGCCTCCTTTATAGATCCATACAGAGCTTTGCTATTGTCAAATCTGTTAAGCATTCTAATACTTAAGGTTAAGAAAGTTAAACATGATTTTTGTGATATCTTTGGTGTTAACATTAACGTCAGTTTAGTACTAAAATATTGTAAATAGCTTACTGAGTTAGGTTTAGCAAAAGTTAAAACACTAAGATTAAACAATTATTAATAACATTTTACATAATTTGGTGTATATTCAAATATATACACAAAACGACACCAAAAAAAAAAAGTAATACAAAATTTAGTATGCTAATGCCTATACTTATAGATGCAAATCTAAACTAAACTCGAGTAATCTCGAAAAACTTTGAAAAATATAGAAAGATTTATAAAATTTCGAATATTTAAGCATAAAAGAGTCCGAAAAATTAGGTTTAAAAGTTGTATCTCTTCATAAACAAACTTCTAGTTAATGTCTACCTACGTAAATAATAATAATCAGCAGTTTAAGTATGCATAAACAGTTCGTTAAAATTAGTTAAATTAACCCTCTCAAACGCCTTGTACAATATATTGTACATCAACTTTCATCGCTTCGACCAACCGTAATTTTTAATTTTTGTCTCATTTATCTTGTACGATCGTTCTCTTATGTATTTATGTTCACACTACAGTTTTATGAGCAATACCATATCATAGCAGTGCATAATTGTGCTACGTATTTTATTTTTGGAAGAAAGTCAATTTTAAATGGCGTTTGAAAGGGTTAATTAGTCACCAATATAGAAGTTTGAATTTTTCTATGCTGGAATCCGAAGAGTTTCTGGAAAATGAAATTTTGATTATAAAATCGAGCAAACCAAACTTTCAAATAATGGCTGTTTATCGGCAACCGCGTTCGAGTTTGCCGCAATTCCTTGAATTCTTAGATTCTAAGCTCGATAAATTTCCTCAAATATTAGTTATTGGTGATTTTAACTTGAATCTTTTTAGTTCGAATGATAGGTATGTTTTAAAATTAACAATATGTCCTCGATATACAACACTAGGCAATCCATGTATAATAATCAGACAGTTAGAACCTTGATAGATCATGCGTTTACATCTTACAGTCATGATTATAATGTTTTAATTGATAACATTGATATAAGTGAACATAAGTATATTCTGATCAATTGTAACATGTTACTGGATAATGTTCCTCAAGTTATTTCGTATTATGATTATAATGCAACATTTGAACAAATTAATTCTGCTGAATTTTCTTCTACCGATTTTTATGGAAATTATAAATCATTAATCAGTATAGTTGATAATAATAAAAAAAACAAAATTATTTCACAGAAAATTAATTACAAAAAGCCATTATTTAACACTACCCTGAATAATTTAAATAAAAACAAAAAGAAATTCTATGATCTGTCAAAAAACTATCCTATCTAATAATACGTTTTTCTTAGAGCAGTTTAAACTATATAAAAACAAATTTAGAAAAGAAATCCATATATCAAAGAAGATTTATTATTCAAATGAAGTACTGAATCACATAACCAATCAAAAGAAATTATGGTCAATCCTAAATGAAATTCTTTATAAAAGGTCTCATAATTACATGAATACCTCTATTGTGCTAAAAGAAAACAATGTCATCATATCCAACCAATTAGATGTAGCTAACACGCTTAATAAATTCTATAACAGTGTTGGTGATTCTGTTTCTAATTTTAATTATAATTCATTTTCTTTGTATGAACCCCTTATCTCAGTTCCAAGATTAACGACGTTTGGTTTAGCTACTCAGGATGAAGTTCAATCAATCATTGATAATTTAAATGATGGATCTGCGAAAGGCTATGACTGTTTATCTACCTCGGTTGTAAAATACGCATGCCCTAGAATTATTACCAGCATAGTCTTTGAAATAAATAAAAGTATTCAGGAAGGGAAATTTCCTTGCTATCTCAAAATCGCTAGAATTATTCCCATATTTAAATCCGGTGATAAGTATGACAAGTCCAATACTACACCTATTTCGGTATTACCAGTTCTGTCTAAAATTTTTGAACGTTTTTTGTTAAATAGAATTTTAAACCATCTAAATAACTATAATTTAATTCATCCAAAACAATTTGGGGTTCAAATACAAACTAGCACTCTTTCAGCAACGCTTAACCTAACTGAATATATTTATTCCAGTATAAATAATAAGAAAATAACGTCTTGCATTTTTCTTGACTTGCGCAAGGCTTCAGATTCTAGCTGCAAAGTTACGCAATTTTGGGTTTGACGGTAAGGCCTTGAAGTTAATACATGACTATTTAAGAGAGCGGAGACATTACACTGAAAAAAATATACTGCGTTTTATTTACGAATGGCGTTCGTTAACCACAATTCGTACTATTAATGTACAAATTGCTATATTTACGTAAAAAAATGAAATTTAGAAAAAAATCATAAGAATGTTTGCATTAATAGTAAGAATCATAGTTCGTAAACTAAAATATTGTTTATTTTATTGTACTATACGTAAAATACAATCACATGTTGTTTGCGTATTAGTGCAACTTGCATCATTTTATTAAAAAATCATATTTATGAACAATTCATAATATTTATGAATGAGACTATGTACGAAATTCGTCATATTAACGAATCTGATAATTATTCGTATGGAAATCATACACTACAAACACAAATTAGATTTCTGGTTGGGTTTTTGATTTTGATTTAGTTGAATATAATTCACTAAGTCGATGCACTTTAGTTTATATATAATGTATAAAGCGAGAGTTGAATTATTGTATTATTGTAGTTCGATCTTAGCTAGCTGAAGAGTAGACCTTACTTTTTCTGTACGAAACCGAACTACCAACACAAGAACTCAAAAAGATTTCTATTTTTTGAGAGTTGATACACTTTGTATTGACTCTGCGGGAAAGAAAAGGGGGAGGGGATAATATTTCTACTTTGATTGGTAGATATATTATAAGTGATTGGCCTCTGTTATTTTTCTGATTTACCAAATCGAAAATACAGTGAATGTCATTTAAATTTGAAATATTCATTTGAATTATTCATAACCACTAAGTATTCCATTCTTCCTAGATACATACGAATATTTTCGTATGCACAAAATAATGAATTTCTAAACTTATATGTATGAATTTATTCGTTAATATGATGTAACATTTCGTTAATGTTACGAAAAATTTCATATTATGTTTAATTTCTTACGTTAACAATACGAATTTGTTCATCCACAAATGCTTTCAACTGCATTAAAATTATAACATCTTTCGTATCTTATATGAATCAATTCATAAATATTACAACGTAAGTAGTGAAAGTTAAAATATTTTTTTTTGTGTTTCATCATATTAACGTATGATTTTCGTACTATTAACGAAGGGTCGTATTGGCTCCATTTTAACGAATTTTTCGTACTATTAATGCAGTTTTTGTCTGCATTGATGTAGGATTTTTTTCAGTGTATGTTCAAATTAATCGAGTTGTATCTACTGTCCTAGATCACAGAAATGGCGTACCTCAGGGCTCCATTTTGAGACCCACGCTATTTCTTATATATATTAATAGTTTATTAAATCTTCAACTTAATGGCAATGTTCAATGTTTTGCAGACGATACGGTAATACTTTATAGCTGTGACAACTATCATCAACTTAAAGAACAAATGGAAGCAGATATGTGCCTGGTCAGTGATTGGTTGTTATGTCATTCTCTACAACGGAATGAACAAAAATCAAGTTTTCTAATCTTTTCATTGCAAGCAAATACGGATATTTTCGATTCAATTAACTTTCATGGCAAAACAATTTATCGCTCTGAGCAGGTAAACTATCTTGGCCTACGTATTTCGCAACAATTATCATGGTCGCCACATGCTGATTATATAAAATCTAAAATATCGCCTTTTATTGGCCTTCTAAAGCAATGTTCTCGTTATTTGAACCCTGTAGTCAAGCAAAACATATATTTTAGTTACATTCATCCCCATTTTACATACTTACTTCCAATTTGGGGTGCTTTAACAAAGTTGAAGATTAACGAACTTGCTGTGTTGCAAAATAAAGCTTTAAGAGCGATTCATGGATTGCACAATTTGTATCCAACTAAGCTGTTATATTCCCACAAAATATTGCCCTTTAGGAAGCTTATAGATTATGAGTATATATTTTTAATACACAAAATTATCATGAAACTAATTCGTACTAATAATTTTCTTATATTAAACCAGGATATAACGAAACGTAGTAGTCGATCTTCCTTGTGTTATCGCCCCTTTCCATATAAATTTAATATTGCCTTGGATAGTGTATTTTACAGAGGGGTGTTACTACATATTCAATGGTTTAACAAAACTTATCGATAAAACCACTAAACCGCAACTGTTCAAAATATAGTTAAAAATAAATTATTTCTTGAATACTGTGAGCAGTACGATATTTCACACGGATTGATCAATGGTTAGGATTCCGAAGTACTTCTCTAGTTAACTGTTTTTACCTGATTGTGATTACATTTACCTATCGTGTTTAATATTTTTTTTTTCTTCTGTGTCTTATTTCCTGCATGACCTAGTTTAACAGAAAAAGTAAGGTTTTTGATGTGAAAACATGTTTAGCAGCAGGCGTAAGTAAACAATTTTATAGGACTCGGGTTACGGAAATAAAAGTTCCGAACAAAAAATATTGCAGGCATGTGTGAATAACGACAAGAACAAAAAAAAAAAAAAAAAAAACGTAAAATCACTGCAAAATCTACGCATACACATGTAATATACAATACCATCACCCAGTTGTACTTTGATTGAGCAGTCGAAGATTTTTGTGTGAAAAGGCATACAAAAAACATGAAACAGACGTGTAAAAGTACATAACGTATTGTTCGGCTTTTATAAATGTGTGTGCGAAATTATAGTTTGTTTAATTTGAGTGCTATAGTAGCGCTTTTTGAGCACTCAAACGGACAAGTCGGTAAAACAACGTGCACAATCCTGGTGATAAATAGCGATAATAAACCAAACTGTTCGTTTTTGTTTGTTTTCTTTATTTATTATTCTTGAATTTTTTTTATAATAAAGACATAATTTTTTCAAATATAATTTTGCCATATACCATAAATGTAATTTTATAAAAAAATAACAAACTATGTAAGTACAAGGATTATTTAATTAAGTTTAATTGCAAAATAATTAAAGTACACATGTTTCTTTAATATTTTTAGATGTGTGGAAGTCCCCCGTTGACAGCATCGAAATTTCCAAATTAAATTGAGGTGTGAATTTCGAAAGGCACATAACCGGGGTGCCTAATAAAAAAACGCATTATTTGTGAAATGTATAAAAGTTTTTATAACTTCTACCTAAATTTCTTTGGAAAAAATTGTCTTTTAATTTTTAATTATGAAATGTTTTGTAATAACAATAAATGAATTCAAAATTCAAATTCAATTTGTTTTATTTCAAAATAATGATAATTGAAATGCTATCTGGTAGCAGTATTAAAAAAAGGAACACTACGTTATCGACACATTTTTGCGTTTATGTCAGCACCAAATACCAAGCATTATCTAAAATATATTATTTTACCAATACTACTTTACGCTATTTTTAAATTAATCGGCCTACTTTCGTATATTTGTACACGAAATATGGTGTAAACTGATGCTCAAAATGAGGTATTATCGAGCACTCAATTTGATCGCTAAATTAGCGCTTTTCGAGCACTCAATCGGACAACTGGGCATGCATTTCAAACACATCGTGAGTCGTGACCCGAATACAAAAAAAAAAAAAATCTAAAAAAACCGCCTAGCTACTTTAATTTATTTTGTTGTGAAAATATCTGATATAATATATGACCGCAGCAGCAAGTGTTTTTGAAAATGAAAATTACATACGAGCAAAAGGACCACAAATTATGCTTGTGTAGTGAAAAAAAATTAAATATGAATAGTTTGCTATGAAAATTGTACATTTGATACATAATAAAATAATAATTTTAAAATTGTTTAATCGCGCTACTGTCTTTCCAATTGTAATGATATTACGACCAACAGTGCACCCAAATAGAACCGCTCTATTTAATTTCTTTTAAAATGATCAGTGATAAAGCGATGCGATTTTTCTTTGTTCAACAAGTTTGCCGTGACCATTTACTACTATGGAATTTTGAACAAGATTGCTGTGTATGAGTAATGGTATATTTTAAAGCGTGCATGGCAAGGTTAGGTGATGAACTTAACAGAACTGTATTTTGTTCATGCTGAATTAATGTTAGTAAGATTCGTCCTCCAAATTCATAATAGTAGAATAACTTGACTTTTTCAACCAAAAATATAACTTAGTTTAAATACTGAGCGAACCCATCCATCTTTATGGAGGGGTTTCTGGCCTTATCGAAATGGCTTGAAATGATTTAATAGATATTTATACAAAAAGGTTTTCACATAAATCTTTTGCAAGTTGAGGGTGAATACGCTCGTTGTTTTTTTATAATGGGGCCACTTTTCCAGGACATCGTTGGTACAGCTTTGCGTTTTATTCATTAATTCATCTAGCTAATTACATCTATATTTTTTTGTGTTAGCAATTATCTTTAAGGATACACTCTAGATTATGATCAATATCAATTCTTGGTTCTGAAAAGAGAGATGAAGGTAAATAATTTTTAAATTTTGAAACTATATGGTGTGCATTACCGGTTTCTAAGCCCACTCGGTTTCTTAGGTGTTTACTCTTTTGACTACTAATAGCATGACATCTCTTTTCGATTAGCCCACAGTCTTTCATTGTCCTCTGAAAATTAAATACTTTGCATATATTTTCGATATAGCTCGGCTTGTGATGAAAAAATCACGGCTGGTTAAGGTAAGGATCAATGAATTAATCAGTCATTATCCATTAAAATAACGATTCGAAACTTCATCATGAAGCGGCCAAATCCCTCTATGGGATGTAGCGCCAGCGAAAAAAAAAAAAAAATATATAACTGTTAATCATTTTGTTACACTTAAAACAACGCAAACACATTTTAAATGAATGAAGATTACTTTATGTTAAATACAATTTAGTTCTCTAGGCTCACTGTAGAAAACTATTTAAAAGAAATCGAAATATCTAATAATTTAGATACAGTTTTCTAAAAGTTAAATTCTAAATGTGCGACGCGCATGCAAAATTGGTCTAAATTGAAATTTTAGTACATTGGATATATGAATGTTAATTTTTCAAATTAATGATCAAAATGATAACTTCAACCTTTATAGTATCCCTATAGGGATATACAGTGTGCGATATTTTCATGTTACAGCACAGATTAGATTGAAAATTCCACTCGAAATTTCACATTTAAACTGCAAAACAAAAATCTCGTTAACTGTCATAATATTGAGATCATTATAACATACGCATTATCACCTTCGAAATCATTCGGTTAGGTCTTTGGCATGGTAAGTGCCCAATGTTTTTCCCTTGTCATTTGCCACTACATAGCTAACATTCTCTTCGCGCCTAACCACATTTCCTTTTACTCTAACAGGGGCGAATTTAGCTCAGAATTATTGCTTGCGTTACTTTGAGGATAGGTTTTTATATAAACGGTTTCGCCTCTCGAAAATGTTTTCGAATTTGAGTATGAATAATCGGCATTTTGTAGTGATTTGGTAAAATGTCGGATTCAGAATCAAGTAAACAGTTAGCATCTTAATTCCGTATGAAAAATTCGGTGATATCCGAACATAAGGTAATGTGGCGACTGATGAACGGAGCTTCTTAAAGCAAAGGCTATTTCGGAGATATGTATATCCCAATTTTTATGATTTGCCTTAACATACGCGCGGATGGCAGCTATAACCGATCGATTTACTCGCTCCGATGCATTACTTTGAGGAGCATAGTAAGCAGTATTTTGAGACCGAATGCCTAACTTTTGTAAAAATTCTAAGAACTCCTTACTTTTAAATTGCACCCCGTTATCAGAATATAACTTTCGGGTATGCCAAACAGATCAAATTGTTCTCTAAGAGAAGCCACAATATGTTTAGTATACGGTTTCGGCAGAGTTTTGAGTAATTCAAACTTAGTCAACTGGTCTAGAACAATGAATATATGTATATGTTTTTTATGAGCTTGATCTTAGATACGGTCCTAAAAGATCCACGTACACCCGCTGCCATGGCCTCTCTGATATTTTCGTATACCCGATTAATGGTCTGGCTAGCTTATGGACGCTTTTGTGGTCTTGTATATTTCACAGGAGGTCACGAACTGGTAGACCTCGTTACACATGCCCGGCCAATAGTAGTACCGTCGCAGTCGATCTAAAGTTTTTCGTATCCCACCATGTGCAGCTTGTGGTACGTCATACTCACTACGAATGAGGGTGTCCGTCATGGTTGAAGACACATATAGCTTCCAAACTGATAGGTCCAATAGACTTTGATTGTTCTTCGGCTCTATTCGAATATAAATTTTCTGATTGCTTATCTTCAAGTTTGGAAAACGTTCTGGAAATTCTTCGATCTGCATTCTGAATTTTACATAATCTTCGCTCTCGAATTCTGTAGAGTTCAAATCGATATTAGAGTGGTTATTTATTTTGTTAAGGTTGTTTCCCAATTCAGCTATGGTATCGCAATATTCTCTTGATAGGGCGTCGGGTACCACATTAAATTTACCTTTTTGGTGTAGAATCTCGTAGCCATATTGTTGAAGTTCTAAGCTCCAGCGTGCTAGTCTACCCATCAGATCTTTTTGCGTCATCAACCATCGTAATGCGGCATGGTCTTTTATAACTTTGAACCTGAAGCCCTCTATGTAAGGTCTAACTCCTGATAAAGAACGCCGCCCAATCCCTCGGTACTGGCATCGCACCTTATCAAAAATAGTTTGGTGTAGTCTGGGTTTACCAACACCGGTGCACTCATTAACAATTGCTCAATTTTGCTAAACGCTTCTTGGCACTGATCAGTCCAGTTAAACCTCTTATTTTTCATAAACAGGGCAGGAATTGGGGCTGAAATATCAGAAAAAGTTGGCACGAATCTTCGGTACCAACCAGCCATCCCTAAAAAATCGTTGAACTTGTTTCACGGTCGTTGGCTGGGGGTAATAACAAATAGCATTGACTTTAGCCGGATCGGCGATTAACCCTTCTTCCCCTACGATATAGTCTAGGTATTTAATTTTCCTCAAAGCAAATTTACTTTTCTCCTTATGTCGGTGATACCACCATGGTAAATGGCCAAGGTATATGAAGATTTTCTCTCTTAACTACTCATGAGGAATGACGATGTCCATAAGACGGCACATTGATGCATGACCTTAAATTGGTACAGTTTTCTTCCAAGGATTGAAAATGCGGTTTTGTCTTTTGATTCCTCTGCCAACGGTACTTGCCAGTAAGCATCTTTTAAATCGATGCTCGATATAAATTTCTTATCACCGAGCCGTCCTAGGAGTCCTTCAATATTAGGCGCCGTAGACCGTGCGCTGACATTTCCATATTAGTAGTGTCTATAGTTTCTAGTAAAGCTGGTGCAATTCCGAAAGCTTTCCATAAGTTGATTCCTAGATATAGTTGAGCACGTAATGTGGGAACAATGTAAAATCGGATGATTGCTGTTTTGTTCCTTAAGCTCACTGGAACATGAACGTAGCCAATAATAGGGTTTGGTGTTCCATCGGCTGTTCTAACGATTGAATCCATTTTATGCAATTTAGCTCCTATTTCGTGTATTAATCGTTCTGCGTTGCAACCTAACATACTGATCGTTGCTCCACTATCCATTAGTCCTCTCACACGAACATCTTTTATTTTAATGGTGGCAAAAGGTCGGGGGTCATCCTCTTCATTCTATATTTCTGGTAACGTGACGGCTGAACACTCCTTTCTTATATTACGTTTCATTTTCCAATACTGGAGAATTCGGACCAAGCGGTTAGCTTTGGGACTTTTAGACATACCATTAAAGGATTGAGAAGCTGACATTAAGTACTGACGGGTGGGCTTCGCTGCGAAATATTGTCTTGTAGGGGTTGAAGCGTAAGTATAGTTGATTAGCGAATATTGTTTCTCGACATTATTCTGGGCGCCTCCTTCTCTCCCGAATGGGAAGTCCCAGGAGCTGACGCACTCGGACGTTGGTTTAACGACTGCTTTCTGCCTTTACATGTAATACACGCGGGTTTTATGACTCCTTCTTTGCCACATCCAAAACAAAATAATCGGTACACGATTCGCTTGCAATCCTTAAACAGGTGTCCTATATCTCGACAGTTCTAACATATTAGAATTACGTTTGGTTTGGCAATTGACATCCGTTCCATATCCGCTATATTTTCAACCAATTTTGGTGCTGGAAAATAATTCTCCGTTGCCGGTACAATTCCATAATCTTGATTAGGCACAGTTAACTCACTGATCTGCGGATTGGTGTAGCGACGCCTATTAATATCGCCGAATTTTCTTGGATCATATCTTAATTGCGTCCATAACATCTTGAGACTCTTACAATGTTTTCTCATACTTTCAATATTTGGGAACGTGTATCCCAACACTTGAGTTTTAATAGCCGGATACAAGTTAGTTTTTATAATTCGTAGTACTTGATCCTCGCTGAAACTCATCTATTGGTAACGTTCCTTGCTGTTTTTGTTGAAGAAGTAACCTTTCTTCCTCGTCCGCACCAGGATCAGAGAAACGTGATATAAATTCTGGTCGTATATGGGACCAGTTCGCACCCGGAAACTTACGCAAAAATATCAGAAGCCAAGTTTGGGCTGCGCCTTCTACAAAATTAAAAATGACCTGGTGACGGGAAAACAATCAAGCATTGCCATATTTTCAATTAGGAAGATCAAATCGCGAATATTCAAGCCTTTGCCTGTTCTAGTTGGCGTGAAATCCTTAAATTTCGGAACATTCCACCTGACTTGTTTTATAAACATATCGGGGGAAACTTTACACGCTGGGGTTCTTGCTTTGAAGTTACCGTCCTAGAAAAAGCAATTAGTCCAGTCGGGCATCGACAAATTTAAATTTTTGCCTAATCGCTGTATTTGGGGATCAATTGAATGGCTTGGAAAAGGTCCAAAATCTAAACCACCACCAAAATTCGAAAATTCGCTAGCAACAACCGAGGATGGTACGCTCGTCATTCTTGAATGATTCCAAATCATGTTATACTCTGAAGGTGGTTGTTCCAGTGGGCCACTAAACATCATACTACCAGGCATCACCGCCGAATTAGGCCCCGTGTTGCTTCACGTAGAACTAGTGAAGGCCTATTTTAATGCCAATGTATCGACTTGAGGTAAATAAATTGTAGAAGGGGTTGCAGGTAGCTCCATCGTGTTAGTAGTAATGGCTTCTGACAATTCTTCAGGTCGCTGGATTTTGCCCCGTCCTTCATACATCTTTTCAATAACTGTAAGTATCGTCTTAAGTGGCTAAGTGTGGATTCTACCTCCGGCGGGTTTTTAAACGATTTTTTGACCCGATAAATTCGATCATTCCAATGACATACCCTAGCTAATGCCGTGAATAAAATTAGCTTTGGGGTGTTTTCATTATAATATTGTCCTTCATTTAACAGCTCTTTACCTCGCTCGATACATAATTTTATTTCGCTCTCTTTCTGTTCCTTCGAAACTTGAGAGACGGTTGGCCTCAAGACCAACTGAATATCTTCGCGTGTTAACAGATCGTTCAGCTTTATCGCGGCTTCCTCATCAGCAGGCTCTATAGAACTCACTTGGCATTCTACACTAAACTCGTCCTGTTCAAGACACTTCGACCGCAACAGCGCCATCTGAACAATTGGAAAATAAGAAAGTATCCAAACGAATCGATTTTTCAATGTTAACTTAATCGTAACAAAGACACAAATAAATGCACCCAAATAATTGCAGCTTGGTGAAATAAACTCACCAGGAGAATTAATTGTAAAAGAATTATGAAATAAATTATATATAATTTGTAATTAAATTTAAATAACTAAAAAGAAAGCACAGTTAACTTTACAAAAAAAAATTTAGCAAAAATGATAATTTTCAAACAAGATATTTAAATAATGAATACATGAGATTGATTTCCACCGCTCCAAAAATTCCACTTTAGTCATGTTATTATCCACCCACGCGTATATTCTTCCAAATTTTAAATACGCGGGATCGTTTCACAAAAAAAAAATTCTAGCAAAAGATATAAAATCAATCGGATTTAAATTATCAAAAAAAAACTTTTGAATTGTTGAGTAGAAAGCATGGTCTAATGAGTAATTTGAAATAACGGCAAACTTCTATCATCAGCCCCATACTATTCTTAAATCATCAGTGTTATCTCTCGGTAACTTGAGCAGTCCACCTCTGTGTTTACGAGGAAACCAATATCCAGTAACTCTATCGCATTTCACAGGTGCACTATCAATCAAGCAAAAAAAATTATGTTTAAACTGAATACTAACTAGCTGAGGTGAAACCAATAACCAAAACAAATTTAAGTACACCGCTATAAATCTTTAGAAACCATCAAGTCCCTGTTTCGGTGCCATTTTGTAACGACTGGTCAATTAAATAAATAAATAGAATAATTTTCATAAAGTATTTTGTCAAAATAATTTTTTGATTTATTCCGTTCGTTCTCGAGTAAAAAATATTTAAATGATCCTTTCACATAAATGTGTCAGCCATCTATCAGATATCGTAATTTAAGCACCCAAAGTAATTTTATTATGTATTGGAAATATTGTCGACGATGTCTATAGAAATATTAGAGGCTGATAATACCGCAGTCCATAGGGAGGGGGGGGGGGAGCAGATTCACCCAAACATGCTTGAATGCTTGAAGTTATAGCCATCTACGGTAACTTTAACAAAAATCTTTTTTTTTTTTAATTTTCAATTCAAGTCACTCAGTTGTTTAGTTCCTGTCTGATAACATTTAAGGAATTATGGATTGTTTAAACTGAATCTATGTATAGAAATGACTACCAGCCAATAGCAAAACATAAATTTTTCCAGCTATCTCAAATAGGCTATATGACATTAAACGAGTTTCGAGAAATTTTTCGAAATTACAGCAAATTATGATTCTTTCTTCGCAACTACGATGGTGTGAGTCGTACTCTCGAAACTTATAATTGAAACTCAAAATACGAGAAATTCACATTCGATAGCTGGAGGTAACCCTTGCAAGTGATTGAAATGTGGATGCATTAAAATCAACTACATCTTGCTGTATACAATTGAAGTGAGATTGTAAAAACTAAACCAATTAAATAGCATAACAAAAAGGTTTAATGTTGCAGCTCAATACAAAATAATTGTACAGTATAAAACAATTATGATATAATGTCCATCATATCTCAATATACTGAAATATTTTAATCTATACCAAATATAATATTGCCGATCTCATGGAAAAATTTTCGCCAAATTTAGAATTTTTAGAATTCTATTTATAGGTGGACCTACCGTTAAGTTGTTTTATATTTGGTGTATCCCCCTTTTTGTTAAAGTTTTTAATGTATGTTAGTGTATAGAATTTTTTTTTAGAAAACAAATGTCATGAAAATGATTTTAACCAAATAAACACATCTGAAGTGATTTTTGTATTTAAATTTGATTTTTTCAAATATGTAAATTTAAATTAGGAATACATACATATAATTTATATACTTTTGAAAATTCTCTTTTTTATTGTTATTACTGAAAATGATTTTAACCTGTGAACGAAATATTAAACCACAACAATTCAATGTAGTATATTATCGTTGGTTTTACAAGATATAGCAAAATATTCTTATTCTTCGACTTTGTCGTTTATATCTTTAACCCTCTCAAACGCCTTGTACAATATCTTGTACATCAACTTTCATCGCTTCGACCAACCGTAATTTTTTAATTTTTGTCTCATTTCTCTTGTGCGATCGTTCTCTTATGTATTTATGTTCACACTACAGTTTTATGAGCAATGTCATATCATAGCAGTGCATAATTGTGCTACGTATTTTATTTTTGGAAGAAAGTCAATTTTAAATGGCGTTTGAAAGGGTTAAATACCTTGTAATACAAAAACTACTTATTTAAATACAAAATATGCATTTATTTAGCCATAAATTTAAATCTGTATTTAGAAAAACGTCCATACTTTTGTTATGTAGTAACGCTTGAATGAAATTTTACATTTAAATTTTGGGCGCTTGCTTATACAACCAATATCTAATTTCCAATTTTGAATATAGTTGACCTTGAAAATTTTAGCCCTCATCGACAATAAGCAATCCACAGGAATCATTTTCTGTGTATCCAAAATTTAACACCTACCGTTTTTATGAATGAAACAAAATGTTAGGGATGAATTAACTTTCCATTATCAGCCAATTTCTCTCCACATTGTTTTATTTTTTATTTTCGCGTGTGATTTTTGACCATGTGATTTTAGGATGTTATATTTTCGAATAGTGTGTTTTTTCCGTTGTGATATTTTCGACGTGATATTCTATCGCGTGTGATTTTCTCGTGTGATCTAATTTCATAGAACCGTGCGAACTTCTATAACTGCCATAAAAGTTTTGAAAGGCAATATTTTGGTGAATTTTAAAACAATGAATAATAATAAAAGTGACAACGAAACTGATCTACCTACCCCTCCTGATATTAACACATATGGGAAAAACGCAATTATGCTTCAAATAATTTAGTGAAATTTGTGACAATTTCAATTGATTCTAGTCGGCTCAGGCCTTAATTAAATTTTATCCAGGCCCTACAAATTTTGATGAAAAAAACCAACGACAAATTAGATGAATTCCATGAAACAGAACTACTAAGGACCGCAGAACACAATCCAAAACGTAAACAAGTTTTAACAAAGCCCTTTCGTGAACACTAACTAAAGGATTTAGGGAAATCTAGATGATTGAAGAAAAGATATATTTTATTTTATAAGAATTGAAAATAAAAATTCTAGACATAAAAATGAAAGAAGCTAACAGTGCGTTTGATAGTGATTTAGAAAATTCTTATAATAATATGAATTTGATGGGTGAAGATATTGATATAGCGGAAAATATCGTGGAGTTGAATCACCCAATTCAGAAAATAGTGAACCATTGAGGATAATTTCAACGAACACGTTGCAAAAAAGAAATGTAACTGAGAAAATGTTGTCTGAGAAAATTTTAATGGAGAAAATACTGAGTGCGCAGAAAAAATAATTTTATTAATTTGCGGATTTGTTTGCAATATTGGTAAATGCTTCGTCAACCTTGCAGATATAAATCAAAGAAGTTATATCGCTCATATCGCTTCTACTGATAGATGTATTCTACAAATGTGATCATTAATCAAGCTGTATTTCGGTAAATGTCAGATGGCTCATGTCTAGAGTAAGTTACTTGTTAAAATCCCTCATTAAAACTCTGTTAGCGACTTCCAGTGACTTGATTCACCGGCTCAGGCGAGATCTTGCTAATAAAGACATACACAAAGCAAATTACTTCCCAGTTAGAACAAGCTAGAAGAATATATGTATCGTTCGGTATAAATAATTCAATCTTTATATGAATTTCCGTTGGCTCCACCAATTAAAAAAGGCTGAATTAAAAAAAGTGAATTAAAAATAGTGATTTTTATTTTTTGAAATAAAAAATTTATTCTTTTTCATACAATATTCGCTATTTTTATTTCTATAATGAACTCTTTTTTTTAATTCAGCCTTTTTTAATTCGTGGAGCCATTTCCGTTTTCTTATATGTACATATCCACATACGGTAGCCAAAGCAAACCATGGTACAAGCGGCAATACATAGTCACCTTGTCGATACCACTCTCTCAAATTTTACTGGTGATCTGGCGCCCTATTCTTGAACTATTGCGTTAATTTTCAGTATCGAAAATATTAATAATGGTTCAAGAATATGGTTCTGATTTGAAGAGTAATAAAAAACCGCATTTGAATTCAAAGATATTTTCTTAGATTTAATTGAAATAATTGGTAGTTCAGCCAGTTTATTGAAAATCAAATATAAATTAAATATTGTAATACGGTTTAACTAGATAAAATATCTAATTTCTATAAATACTTTTTTTTCATCCAATATCCAAAAACAGTTTTTCCTGATTAGAATTAACAATAAAAAATCCAATGCCTTAATTCTGTGATTATAATAATTATTGCTTTCTTCAAACCAAGAGGAATCAATTTTGTTGGTAAGATCAATACACTCTCTCTTATAGTTTTCTTTAAGATATTTAATATGAATTCGTTTTGCAAACGTTTGTTGAAAATGATAAATATACATCCTACACAACTTGAAAAATTTGGCGCTAGCTGCCGAGAAGGTTTGACCTTTTGACTCGAATTTTATATTTAATAAATATTCTCTTGGTATAATTATATTCCTTTCCTTTAGGAGATGAGAACAGCATTCCTCGCATTTATTCCTTTGTATGATTTTGTTGGTTACATATGAAACAAAGTATGTTACCACATTATTACAATTAGCAGCTTTCCTTTTTATCTCTGGAACTATTATTTTCATGTTCATTAGGAAATCTAGTGCAGTATTAAACTCTTTTGGCGATGGATTCCGGTTATTGCCGCCTTTGCTGCGAACTAAACTAAACATATTTTCCAATATATGTTGATTCAGTCTTCGTGTTGGTAAAATTTCTATATCGAAAACTTTGAATATGTGCTTTGACATCCATCATTAAAAGCATAAACTCTTTTTTTACGTTTTCCCTGCTTCTGAAACAATTTAAATTTTTTCTATGTATGATTTCATATCGACTAGAAATCGTAAGCTATCGTTATTGTTGCGCTCAAGAAAGCGATTATTGCCGTGCAAATTGTTGAGATCCGTATTAATAAAATCAAATAAATCGTTAAATTTTTTTTAAAAGAATTTCTGTCGCCGTTGCCGAGTCTATTTCTTCATCATTAAATTTACTTAAATGTATTGAGAGGTTTATCGCCGAAGCAACGGAGTTGCTAATTATTTGAGTTGCAAGGCATACTCTCATTTTAGCAAAATTGTTGGGCTCGATATGGTTTATGGTCAGTTTTGGACACATTTTGACACTGGTGGTTTTGCCGAACTCGTATATTTTTTTAATAAACTTGAAATCTGCCATACCACTAGAAGTTTCCCGAATATTAGAAATTAATATATTCCGCACTGATTTAATGAGATGTGGTGTACAGTAAAATGCAAAAAAAGAAAAAGAAAATACTGCGTGTCATAATTTATTTTTAAAATGTTGTGTAATGCACGGTTATTGGAACCTTGATCACACACTAAAGCACGACTGCGGATATTATTTTCAAAACACTTTTCTAAAATTCGTTTTATTTGAATTTCCAGTAGTTCACCTTTTTTGGCTGAATTCGATAAAACATGCCCAACAACAAAATTCCATGAGGTAAGGAGGCCTCTAATTAAAAAATCGCAGACTTCTTTTCCAACTGCATTCGACCTGTGGCGTGCACTGTGTCTGTACATATACCGTCTTTACAATCCATTGCGCTATTGTACTCCAGCGAAAGCTTTATGTGAATTTCATCGAAAACTAGAACACATTCATTTTCTTGTGGATTAGTACTATTTTCAAGATGAGTTTTAATTTTTGAGAAACTATCATCATGAATTCCGAAAGAGAGAGTTTTAATCGGTAGCCAGGTGTTTATTGTTGATCTGGAAGGTAGACGAAATCCTAAATCTTTTAAATAATTATAAAACGATGGTGCTTTAAAATAAAGTTCTAGTGCAATATCGCTCTCTTGTTTATTGTAAATTTTTTTAACCGATTTATTTCGGAGTATCATTAAACAAAATGCTCCAGGGATTTCTTTCACGTGCGTAAAACGTTTAATTTCATTTACGATTTTATTGCTAGAGGCTTTTTTAGAACTCAAACTGCGTTGCTTTTCAATGTGTTTGAAATGTTTCTCATAGGCGATGGCATTTAATAAAAAAAAAAAAAAAATTCTTCTAAAAACTACAACTCGACTTACAATTTAAGAATTTAAAATTTTCCCAATCAAAAAAACTATAACTAGTACCTACAATACTGTTTTAATAAAATTGTACACGGTGAGTAACGCGTTTAACTGTTTAAACTAATTTTTTTAGATTTTTTAAATGATTTGCTAAATTGTTAGGAGAAATGAACTATTTGCAGTACAGAATATTTTTAATTAAACATGTATCCAAAAAGTTCTAGTTGAAAAACCTAAAAAGCGTTCTCCTAAAAATCAACGTTTTTGACTTATCGTTATCTTGCACGGATAGTGCGAATTATATAATAATAATATACTATATTATATAAATTGTGTATAGTCAATAAATTTATAAATAAATATGTACCATATAACCAGGTACATATACTAGATAAACATCGTACGTTTCAGCATCAAATATATAGTTACCTATTTTAAATTTATTTGAAGAAATCAAATTTAAATTCAAAAACTTGCTTCACTACTTGATGCACCTACATACATATGTACATACATATATCTATTTCGTTTGGTTATATGTATTTGATTTCGTCACCCAGGGTAAAATCACTTTCAGTATATTTGCTTTCCTTTCAGTAATTATAAAAAAAAATATTCGACGCGATATATAAAATGCACAATACAACAATACCAATAAAAAACCTATACACTTAGCCACCCAGCAAATTTTTTGTCTTTGGTAACAAGTCTTGTGCTTGTCTGGGGTAGAGAAAATAATATGAAATTACTCTGTTTAAAAAGAGACAAATTTCTTAGGCAACATGTCTTGCGGTTGTCTTCAGTATGTTACTAGAGACACAAACGTAAAGTAATTTAAAGCGCTCCTATCGGTGGGAAATAGAAGGAATGGTAACATGTCTTTTGGTTGTCTTGAAAATGTCTTCAAAAACCGCTTCGTTATCGACACCAATGCACAAAAAGCATTATACTTCGCCATTTTTTATAGTTTTTATTATTATTTTTGTGCAGATATTTTTTTTGTGGGTATAAAAGAATTAAATATTATTGAATTTAAATATAAAAAATATTTTTCTTTAAATATTTTAAATTCAATACAATATTTATTTGTGATTAAAATAGAACAAAAAGTGTTAACAAACCAGGAAATGTATCTTACACGGTAGACAGGTACAAAATTATTCGCGATTTTCGTTTATCCCGATTGTCAAAAATCGCGTTGTGAAAACGAAATAATCCAGTTTTTTGTGAAGATTGTGTAATGAAAGTCAACTGTCATTACGCGATTTTCACCTAAACCGGATTATTTTGTTTCCACAACACGATTTTTGACAAAAATAACAACTGAAAATCGCGATTAACTCTGTGTCTGTCTACGGTATTAAGTAACATATGGAAGACAAACTCAAGACATGTTACCAATAAGCGACCACCAGACATGTTACCAATAACGACCACCAGACATGTTACCAATAACGACCACCAGACATGTTACCAATAACGACCACCAGACATGTCTTTGAAGACTCTTCGTCCCAAATACATGGAGTTGTCTTTTGAATGACTTGGGTTTGTTACCATAACAAGTCTTGAGTTTGTCTTGCATGTGTTACTTAAGACACGTTTGCTGGGCAGTCACAAATCACAATACATTTGACAATTTAAAAACTGTAACAAAAAGGGGGATACACCAAATATAAAACAACTTAACGGTAGGTCCACCTATAAATGGAATTCTAAATTATTTTCACCAAAACTAGATGGCATTATGAATTTTGAAACTTTGATAAAATTAATTATGAAAACAATTTCCGCTAGATGAGTTACTGTGCATTTGTTCTCAATATTAAAAATAAATTTGGCGAAAATTTCTCCATGAGATCGGCAATATTATATTTGTCTATACAAAACAAGCAAAATACAAAAAAAAAAACATTTTTGTAAGCCATAAATTTATTTTATGGCTGCAAGCTTTTTATTTGCATTACTAACGTCACCGTACTAAAAACTAAATTAAATATTTTTTTCCCAAAATTAACTTTTGCAAAAAACTTTTTTTTTTTGTATTAAAAACTTAATTTTTTTAAAGTAGATTTTCGTATTTTATTGTTATTAAAAAAACAACTTTTTTTCGATAATTAAAAAATAAAATAATGAACACAGAAGAACAGAATTATATTAAGCCATACATTGTTTCAATAATGATTATTATGGTTAGCTAGCGCTTTTATGCTCGTTGGAAAGTTTTCAAAATAAAATAAAAAAAAATTATTTGGAATTGAAAAATGTATAATAATATTCGTAATAGTAATCATATAATAGTGATGCAAAACTATACAGTACTTCTATAATAATACACAAACATATCATGTTATATAAAACGAAATGGTTTAATTTTGGAGGATATACAGAATGGTTGAGTCAACATCTCTGCATATAACATACATACTATACTTATTCACCATACCGCCATATAATCATAGTCGTTATAATAATAATGCAGAATGATCATAAAAATAACAATTGTTTTCAATAACACGGTTTTATGTTCGGTTTTATAACACAGAAAAACCAACATATTTTTTTATGCTTATGTTGTTTTTGTTCTAAGCATTAGATGAGCCAACGGTAAAAAAGTGATATTAATTTCGAGAAAAAAAGGATTTAAGATTTGAAATATTATCAGCTACATACATATATAGCGACCGGTAATTTTATGTTACTGCTGCAATATATACTTATGTATGTACTTTAGCAGAGAATAGAAAAAAAATAATAACACGACGGTTGTTATGTTAGTTTTTTTTTTTAATTTTAACATTTTAGAGAGAAATTATTAGTTTTAATATACAGAGCAAATCGATAGAAAAAAATAATTTACAAACATTATTTTAGTAGTTGTTAAAGGTAAGGAGGATATATAAATTTTGTTTAACAGCAATATTGAATTTTGTCGTTTAATAAAACTTTTGTCAACATATTAAATAGAAACGAAAGCACCATTCGTATTTACCGATTAATTTTATTCCTGATTCCTAAAACTAATTTAACATAAAATATGAGTAGAGACCTCGGCCTTGCTTGCAATTCGACGTGGAAGCTGATATTTCAAAATCTCATAGAATCTTCTTTAATTAAGCGTTATAAAAAACTCAAAATCAATTAAAAACAATTATTTGTATTGTTATCGTTTAGAGGAAATTGAATGATGCTAAACATCACGGATATCCTCAATCGATTGGATTGTTCACACTATTTTTCCTCCTGCATATTTCAGATACCTATTGGTGTAAGAAACAGATTTCAGTACCGAAACGGGAAATTACAAATTTTCTCGCATGAGTACTTTTCATGGATTGATCTTTTATGGATGTAATGGCCTAAAATGTCTAATTTACTTTGATGACGTTTTTAGTTTTATGAGATCAAACATACTTCAGTTTTTGTTTAGGGCAATACAATCTTAAGGTGAATTCCGATAAACAAACGAGAATTAAGCCAGGTCCTACAAATATTGATGTACAACACCTATAATGACTTACGATATGAAGTTATTAATTGGTTTTGTTGGTTACTAACGTATCGTTTGTCCTAACCTCTCAAAAATTGCTAAACCACTGACTGAATTTAAAAAAAATATTACATTGTTATAAGATCCTTTTTGTGGGAAAGGTTTCCAAAATAATTAAAGTATTTTAAAAAAATCTTTCAGTCTTGCAATTTCCGAGTTTCTCAAAGTAGTTTGTGCTTACTTGCGACGCAAGTGATATTGCACCAGGTTCGATTTTGTCTCAAGACCTAAACGATGCTTTATTTATTTATTTATACAGAGAAAAGTCCACAAATTTGACTTGAATTTATAACATATTGAACAGGGTAGAATAAAAATTAAATTAAACAAAAAAAGAATAAAAATTGACAAAAAATATTTTTAGGTTGGAGCATAATGTTACTTTAACCTACGTTTAAAGCGATGCTGATTTACTTGCAGCATATACTAGCAGGGAGTTGAGCAGTAGCTTACATATGGAATTTTTGTATTATCAATATTCCGAATTTTCTAGGGCCAAGTTGTCTTCAGTTGAAGCCTTACTTGTTCAAGAAATACTTCATTTATATACTCTTTGATATAATCACATATAATATTTCGAATATATTTATAAATGATTTGTCGAATTTTAGTAAAACTCCTAGGAAGTGGCCACCAAATTTTACTATCTAAAATTTACTAAGACCTTAATTATTTCAGCAATATTTCACTTTTCCCAAAAGGTCACCAGCATGCCCTACTATATGTTAATCTTTCATAAAATCTTATATATTCGAAAAATATTTCACTATTGGAAAAAGTGGGCCATACCTGTGGCCTGGGCGACTTCAGGCCCACCATACAACACCCTTTACTAAAACCGAAGTATAAAAAGGAAATTCTGATATTTTAGATTAACCTGATAATACAGACATACACCCAGCGCCATAAAAATGTGCGAATTGGTTTATTTTCACTTTGTTTCTTTTGTTTATTTTATGTTTTTGTTTTTTCGCTCTTTTCTGATTTATTTACTTTTTGTTTTTTGCGCTCATTTATTTCTCTTTGATATTTCAATTGTTGTGAAATAATTTATATTGGTAATCGAAAAAAATATTAGTTAGTTTCAGTTAAGCTATCAAAGAGTAAATTTTACAATGGGTCGTTGTAAACTAAATATTGACGAAAAAGCAAAAATTTTGCAATTTCATGCTAAAAAATACACAAATATGCAAATAGCGGAAATAATTGTATTGAATCCGGAATAAGACGTTTTTTAAAGCGATATTGTGAAAACCCAACAATTACAAGAAAGACTGACCTCCGATCGCTTAGATTGAGAATTAAACCGATTAACGGTAAGGCACAAATTCAATACTGCTGCGGAGTTAAGAAGAGACCTTTTAGCAACAACTAACAGCTTAATTCCGGTTCGTGCCATACAGAGAAGGTTAAACGAACTATGTCTGAACGCTTGTCGACCGGCGCAAAACCGCTGCTTACCCTAAACATGAGAGCAGCAAAAGATTAAAATTTACAAATGAACGGAAAAATTGGACTTCCGAGGACTGAGGGAGAGAAGGATTTTCAGACGAGCCCAAATTTAACTCATTTGGGTCCGACGGAAGGATGAAAGTTCGGCGATGAAGAAAAGTATTCGACCCCGACATTAAAATATTCCGTATATGTTATGGTATGGGGATCCATAACAGCTTTTACAATGGGATCCACTCACCTTCTAGAAGGTTCTGTAAATGGAGTATAATACCAAAAAAATGTTGAAATCTACTATTGAGGATCTGACACAAAATATTACAAATTCAATATTTGAAGATGATTCGACTCCATTTCACAGATCACGTCTTGCAAGATATAGCCGTTATTGGTAATATAAGAATGTTTATTTATAATGCCATTTTCCTTTAGGTAACAGAATTTAAACAAATTTTGGGGATCGAACCACTACCATGGCCAGAAAATAGTCCAGTCTCCAACATTATAGAGAATTTATGGGCGTTCAAGGGATAAAAGATTAGGCAATATAAGCCGAAAAGTTTTAAAGAACAGAAAAAATTAATTGAAAAAGTATGGTTCGAAGAAATTTCAACAGAATATTTGCAGAAATTATATGATACTATGCCGTCTCGGATCAAAGATGTCATCAAAGACAAAGGAAGACCCTGAATTTTTATATGTTTTTTTTATTTTTTTATTACTCACAATCACAACCTTAAAAATTATATACAAATTTATAAAAAACACTTAAAAGCTAATTAAACAAGGTTATGAAGATAGGTTATTCTATGCCAAAAGGCAGTAGCGAATAACCTTAAAAATTAGAAAATACAAAAAATACAACTTAAATAAAATATAAAACCATCAAACAACACAAAATATAAATTATTTATTTTATAAACATAAAGCCAATATCAAGATTTTAAAACAACCAATCCTTAATCAAATTAATAGTTGATTTATTATTAAACTGCGCACGTAATAAAAGTGGCAAACGATTAAAAAATGTGGGGACCGAAACTAAGTAGTACTTGCGGTAAGCTTCAGTAATAAAAGCCGGGACTGAAAGGAAGTATCTGTAGTTATTACGAATGTCGTAAACTGTACTTAATCTAAGAATTCGGTGTCCACTTCTACAGAAAAATAATTTCAAGACTTTGAAAACATATAGATGTTGCAATGGTAAAATTTTACAAGCCAAAACTAATGGCCAAGAACGATCACGACAACTTTTAAAAAACATAACACGAACAATATATATTTTGTAATATGTGTAATGGCCCCAATGTATTCATATAAACCCCGCCACAACAAGGTAATCCATAGGAAAGCCTAGATTCGAAACATGCATGATAAAAATTTAATAAAACTGGAAATGGGCATAACTGGCGCAGCATATACATGGCACGTAAGGAAAAATTTAATGTCTCTTTGATCTTCTGAAAATGAATTTTCCAATTAAAATTCGCATCCAAATGCAAACCTAGGTAGGGTACTTAAAATTATAAACATGTTCGATTGGAATGCAAAAGTTACTACAGTTTACTAAATTACAATTCTCCACATGGCAAACAATATTTGGAACAAAACTCGAGTATGGATCCTCAGCTAATCTAAAAAACATAATTTTATTCTTATCGCTTAAAATCATGGAATGATCATCAAACCAAGATCGGAATGTTTTCATATCAGAATTAATATGGCTGGATAATTCCGAAGCACTTGAACCATAATAGCTTAGTACCATATCATCAGCAAAAGCGATAATTTTGCCCTTTAAAACTAAGTTAAAAATAGAGTTAATATAAACAAGAAATAACATAGGACCGAGGACCGAACCTTGCGGAGCTCCAAAATCAGCTTTAAACGGCATACTGAACGAATTATCAATCTTTACTTTAAAAGACCTGTTGCTAAGACATGATTTAAACCATTGATAAGGTACACCTCGAAAACCACACATGTAGAGCTTTAGTAAAAGTAAATTGTGGTCAACCATGTCAAATGCCATTTTAATATCAATAAAAACAGCACCAACACACTTTTTCACATTTAAATTAATATGAACCCCATTCAAAAAATCAATTAGAGCTGACTCAGTATTCCTTCCAGACCTAAAGCCGTATTGACAATTATTTAAAACATTATGTTTAGAAAAGAAGGCATCAACCCGCAACTTAAAAGCCTTTTCCAAAATTTTCATAATTGTGGGCTGTAATGAAATAGGGCGGTAATTATCCTTAAGTAGTTTATCCCCCTTTTTGAATAAAGGAATTAAAACTGCAGTTTTCAAGGAATCCGGAATACTCCCATTCAAAAAACTTTGATTGATAAACTGCGCCAAAATTGGAGATATAATATCTGAATTATATTTTAACATATTGGGACTACTACCGAGAATGTCTCTACTATTACTGGATTTTAAACCATTAATTAGACCAACAATTTCAGTAACATCAACAGGATTAATAAAATTTTTTCTGAGATAATGACTTCGCTATGAGTTGAGCATGCCCTATTATTAAACAAACCATTGGTTGCTCTTAAATGAGGCACAACATTTGAAAAATAAAAGCCAAAATCATTTGCTATAGATTTACAATCCGAAATAATCACTAAATCAGGATTACCAACACTATCACCTAAAATTTGATTAACAACCGACCATGTCTTCTTACTATCTTTACCACAGTGTTGGAATTTATGGTGATAGTAACTGAATTTGTCAGAAAGTATTTTATCATCAATTTTTTGGCATAGTTTAAGAAAATATTTCTGAAGCCCTTTATTTGCAGGATCCTTCTGACACTTTTTACTAATTTTCTTTTTCTTAGCCATTAAATTTATCATATGGAACGAGATCCAAGGTTTAAGTTTATTTTTAGAATTATGTTGAATGAAATTAGAAATACATGAACCAGCTATGGAGTTCACCATAACAAGGAAACGTGACAAAATGATAACCGAATCATTTTCCTCAAGTAATCCAGCAAAATCAAACGTAGAGAAAAAATTTGAAATTTCAAATCGAACATTTTTGTGGCGCTGGGTGTATATGGTGTAGATTTAGTCAACAGTTAGTAAACATTTTAGTGCTATAAACCATAAATAGTAAGCACAAGACAACAGAATTTCATAACTACATACATGTCAGATGGCTATTTTTAAGTTCTTAAAATTTATTCTTGAACATTAAAATCAAATTACCCAAGTATTCAATAATAAGTAATACTAAATAAGGAGAACAAAAAATTTATATTTGAAATTAGATTTCGAAACAAAATATAAAACATCCCAGTAAAACAAATAAAATTACTATTCTCAATTCCGCATTTACTTGCCGCTGCAGGTTCATAGAGCGGTTTCTAAAAATATAATGCTGAATTAGGTATATACAGTGCCGTGATTTTTTTTTCACTGGCGCTAAAGAAGCTTAAAGCAAGCATGCTACCAACCCGGTGGCATGGTGGCATTCGCTAAGACTCGTGCTGCAAACTTAAATTCTCGTGGGAAATGAGCATCATTCCGTGCTCGTTGTACAATACACTATTATAATAATTGGATGAATAATCTCCATTGGATTTAATTTTAAGCAGTAATATTGTTGTAATGAATTTTCTAATACAAAGCAATGGTAATGCTTATGAGTTTTTTCGATTTTTATTTTTTCCATAATTAGAAATTTAGGATAACTTTGTCGTTATTTGATCTATGTATTTTCCAACCAATCGAATATGAATTTTCCGATTTTAGTAAATCCCTTATTGAATATTTTATTCTCCTATAGTCTACTACATCTACCAACGCGTGGCTTCTTCCAATTTTAGTTCCATTTGTTTAATTAATTCATTATAAAGGGATACATTTAGATTCAGTTCAACGGACGCACTATATTTTACTATAGATATGTCACTTTCAATATTCTTACTCACTATATAATAGATAAAGATGAATCGTATAGCCTATTTTTGGCAATTGATGAGGGCAAATTGCTGCTAACTATTATATCATTTGTGTAATATTTAAGCTCCCGATGTTTTGATTCAAACCGCATGTACCAAATGGGGTTCAAAAGCACCGATTTTCTAATTATATATAATTGGTAATATAATTGGTTTTGATGTTTAGGTTTAAAGTTCTCATTGAAGTATTCGAATAAAAGTTTATTATGCTTTTTAATTAATTCCATGAGACAAAGAATGTCATAATTTGAAAAGCTGTCTTTAAACACTAGCTCAACAAAATCTTGTAATGTGATTAAATAATTCAATCACGACTGTGAAGTTGGTATGATATCTCCAATATAGCATAGAACAAGCTTTAATAAACAGAGTGCTTATCTATTATTGATATTCGGATATAACATCTCGGTAATACGCTAGAGTTGGCATTTCCTTCCAATTACCCCGAAATATTTTATCAATAACGTGGAAATTCTGCAAGTTCCTTTCTTGCTTCTGCATTCCTATAGGATTATCTTTATTTTTATTTTTTTAGAGGATTATACGATATTCTCCCACATCATTATAGTATGATGTTTCTCCTTTGATGATCACGCTGCGGGCTTTCATTTTTTAATTGAAATCCTTTTGCTTGGATTTAATTTAAAATGCTATGATGCTGGAAGCTTCGGAGTGTCCTTCGACTTAGGTTTTCAATCATATAATTTGCAGTCTAGTTCCAACTTAATAACGGTTCGCAAAATGCGAAATATTAATTCGACCTCTCGTATGTTGTTTGGTGCATCTTTCCTTAGCTAGTAAGAAATCATGAAAATAACTATATGATTTTTGTTCAACGTTACGTTCATTTAATTAAATTGATTGTAAATTGCCGAGGTAATTTTATTGGATCCTTTTTGGCCCAGCCGACTCCAACCATGAATATATGACCATTTCCACTGGTCTGGATAGATTTTGATGTTCCCTCACACATTAAGTTGTAAGTATTGCTGTGACTAGTAAGAAGCTTAGTCAGCAAATTTCGGCAAAACTTAGTTTTTCTGGCAGTCATAGCTCAAGATGATTTCTTTTTCTCGGTCGCTTTTAAATAACTTAAAAAGCTATCGCCCGTAGTTTCCGAAATCTTAATTCACACATTAAATTTGATTTCTTCCGCTTCAATATACAAAATGAGCATGCGTTGAGTGCCGCAGCTCCAACCTGTATATTGTACGATGTATTAAATCTCTTTCTAAAATATGAATGTTTTACTTTTTGAGTGGGGCTTGTTGACTCGTTATACATTCCCCATAGAGAAGTGTTGCCTTTTGGAATTTGCACGGCAATAATATGACTCAATTTTAGTTAATTTCAATTTCTTGATTTATTGACTTTTTTTGGCTTCGTACCAGTATCCATATGACAATTGCATACAATATTTAATTGGAATTTTGAAATGTTGAGAATCTCTAAAAATGCTTCTCGACAAGGGTTGCCTGAACCCTTTTTTAACATAACACTTTATAGTAAACTTTTTCTCTCGTAATCCAGCTCCAGCAAGATTTTTTCTTTTAGGATAGTAGGTATTCGTATAGACGGTATAGGTATTCCAAAATAAGGTTATCTTATGGTTTATCTTATTAGTCGTTTAAAATAAAAGCAAAATTAAAATGCTTAATGTCCTTTCCAGTCAAGCTGCTGGAGTAAGCAAATTTAGTTGTATTGTGCCCACACGTGGGTAGGAGTAAACATTTGAAAGCCTTATGCCTTCGCAAAATTAAATTGAATTTATTCTTAAATAATATTCAGTCTTGCTTGTACATTATTAGGGTGGTCCTAATAATGGTTATTTTTGAATTTTAATCGATACGCCCCCGACAACTCTTCTAAATAATTCAACAAAATCTTGCAAATTTTTTAACCCCACCTCCAAGGCGACGAAAATTTTACATGGGCAAACACATGTATTTTTTAAAATCAAACTTCAAATTTCTATAACTTTGGTAATAATTGATGAACATATTTAATATTTGGCATAAATGTAGCTGCTTATAAAATATATAAACGCGGGTTCATTGGAAAAATTTGTAAACAGTTATTTTATCAAAATGTGAAAAAGATATTTGACCCGGTAGATTTTGAGCTAATGGGACATTTTGTTATTTTAAATTATCAGAATCAGTTTAAGCATGAATGTCATCTGGAATAAAATCTGAAATTTCGTATTCTGTAACTTCATCACCAATTGATTTTAATTGATCGATGTGACGATTCCTATTTCGACCGTCATATAATTTTACGACATAATGTAATGTACCTATTCTTTAAAAAGGCTGATTCATTAACCATCATAAGCACCATTCATAATTCGGTAACCATTATATATGATGAATCTCAAGTACATCAGATTCCTCAAACAAAATAGGTTCCTGTCTGGCATCATGTAGGAAAGTACTGCATCAACACCTTTACTGGTGAAGCGTCAGTAGCCAAAACAATAGGAAGCTTGTCGGAATTATGTATTAAAAACTCATCGGTGATAATAATTTATTAAGCTGAAAATGGATTATAATTCCGCTTTATTTGTTAGCATTTCTGACCGCCTCAATTTTAGGATCGGCTTTTTACATTCCAGATTTAATTCATTTTACAACAATTCGGTTTCTTGTAAATTTACTTTTAAACCGTATTCAGCCAACTTAGAAAAAGTTTGTTCCAATCGTTTTAAAGATCGATAAAAACTTCGAATCCTTCAATTCCTTGTAAAATACTCTCTATTTTCCGTTACCATTATACGCAGCAGAAAGCATACGCAGAATTCATTCCGTAGAATATTCGAATACTTCTGTTCAAATCTTTGTGTGTACTGAGAGGTATATGTTGATTAGTTTCATGAACTTTCCATTGAAGGTACGAACTTTTTAAGTCAATTTTAGAGAATTTCTCTCCACCAGCCAAATTTTTTAATATTTCATCCGTAGATGGAAGAGGATGCTCATCGATTTTTAACTGTGGATTTATTGTGATTATAAAATCACCACAGATTCGAATATTGCCATTTGATTTGACAACGGGATTAATTGTTGTAGCATACTCACTATAGTCAACCTTTACGAGTATTCCTTGTTCGACTAAACTGTCAATATATTCTCAATACGATTACGAATTGTAAACGGAATGGGACGTGCCCGAATATATATTGAGGTTGAATTTAATTTTAATTCCAAAGAAGCAGGCTCACCTCTAAATTGTTCGATTTTATCGTAAATTAGACAATCGTATTTTGTAATTAAATTTTGTAGTGAATATTCAGTTGAAACTTGATCAAAAAAAACTAAATTTATGAGGTTTGAGAGGTTTGAAAATTTTAGCGAATGATTCCCATTTGAAATTTGAAATCCATTCCGGTTCTAACATCGCATGTGTCTTTCCTAACTTTAAACCTTTTGATTGATTTTCAAAAATTACATTTAGCGTGGCAGAACCTATAACTTTTAAAAATTCATTTGAATATGTCATGATCTTGACAACCTATAACTTTTAAAAATTCATTTGAATATGTCATGATCTTGACAACAACAAAATATCAAACCGTCCACATTAAATATTTACTGTACAAATATTTGAATTTTCAACTAAATTAATAAAGTGTTACTTAAAATGATTTAATCGTTGTTTGGTTTTAATTTTTTTAAACATAAAAGCTCAGGAAGCTATGTACAGTATTTTAAAACTAAGCAGATGTTGCTATTTATACCAACTATAGTACACAAATCAAGTGTAACCTCCTAAATTACATAATTTTTGATTTTTTTTTTTAATTGGCTTGGCTCCTACATAAAATAGAGATATATTGCCAAAAATCAAAATTTAAAAAATTTCTAGTTACATTTTTAAATTAATAATTCAATTTTGCTTTATAATTTCACACATATTTTGCCGGCTCCACCTTATTTTGTTTTAAACTGTTATCCCACTCATCCTAATAAATTCATACATTTCCGTATAAACTAACCAGCCTCACTTCTTCATTAACTCACTTAAATTTAATGTGCTGTTTGGATCTGTACAACAACAAAATATCACATCGTGTTCATTTGATATTTGCTTGATGTATAACCTATTTAAATTAACCGAAAGTTTAAAGTCGATAATACAGATTACGTAATTAATAATCTAGCCGAAAATAAAAAAAATTGCGGTTATCAGCCGAAGGTAACTAGGATACATGGATTGTAATAAAAAAATTTTGTAAATAGTCGTACGTGGAAAACTTTCTAATCGCGGAAAATATAGGAATATTAAAAGATTACCCAAAATGGAAAGAAATCAACCTCTAGAGTGTATATCTGAAGTTGAATCGTTTTATTAGGAAATTTCGGAAAATTCGATTTTTAAAAAAATCATTAGAAATTTTGTGTAAAATCGGCCTCTGGAGTGCTACGTCTTCCGATGTATATTTTACTTATGTGACTTGCCAATAGCTATCGCAGGAAACAATTCTGTACACATTTCCCGTCGGGAATCTCCAAAAATTATTAGAAAATTTGAACTGAATTTTTTCCCTGAAATAGCTTTTAGCTAGATACATCAACAAAATACATCTCCAGACATATCACTCTAGAGGCTGATTTTATTCCAAATAAAATGTTTTTTTTTTTGGGTTTCGCAACTTTTCCACAATTTTCCATGAGAAGCTGGAGCCTGGCTTTGCCATATAAGTTTATTGACAAAGGTATTCAATGCTATTAATGCATCCTTAGTAGTTTTTAGGCTAACCTCTAACGATTGATATGGACTCCTTTAATTTCGGCTGGGTTAACACAATCTGCATTATCGATTTGTTTACTCCCAGTTAGGTTACCACAATCTGCATCATCATTTTTTTACTTTGACCAGAAAAGTACAATCTGCATTATCGACTTTCCACTTTCGTCTGCCAACTTTCGGCTAACTTTAACAGTATTTGATTTAGTATTATTTTTGGTTTTGTCATATTGTGACTTCCGGTCTTATCCTGTCAAACAGTTAAAGAAATACTGACTGAATTTAGTTTAATATGCCTAGAGGTATTGAAGTTGGCGTTTTAATATTGGTTTGAAATTTTTTCTGGCAGCATCATCTTCCTACTTTCCGGAATCTTTCTAATTTGCTGTAAGTGCCAGGTTTGCACTTTAAACAAATGATACACAAACATTAAAATAAATCCAATTGCTGCTTCATAAAATTTTATTTTATATATTCAAAAGTATTGAACGATACATGAAGATTAATATTGAAAAAATTATTTGCAAATATGCAGTTATCAGATTAAATTAAAGTTTAACTTTTATATTTTAAACTATTTAAAAAACAATAAAATCCAATAAAATGTTATTGGTAAATATTTGATCGGTACAAATCAAATTGCATTTTGATAAAAATATCAAAATGAAAATTCCCTTCATGTGACATAAAATTTAATGCACAAATGTGGGAATTGAATTGTAAAGGAAATTATTTTGTTCGTAGTTTTTGTTAAAAGATACGAGTATAACACTAGCTGTTTCTATATACATAGGTAAAAAATAAACGAAATAAAATAAAATGAAGACGACAACGAAGCACATTCAGTTACAACGATTGAAAATGCATTCACAAAGAAAATTTTATAAATTATTTTCTGCTTAGCATTTGTACGAGAATATAGCGTTGTGTATTTATATACTATATATACCTATGTGCATATGATTATAAACGTACAAAAAAAAAATGCGGGGTTATTTTTCCTACATAATATTTAAGAACAAATCATCTACAGATACTCTTAACAACGTACGGGTATAAATTTTGTTTTGTTATAATTTTACAGTTACTAACAAGGAAACAACTAAAATTTGCAAGATAATAAACAAACATTTTCTTTAGATATATCAGGAACAGAATATACCTGCATCTTGTTTACAGAATAAACTTAGTTATTCTGTGTCTCTATATATGTACAATGAATCTCAAAGTTTTTAGTTGATTAAACTTTTTGACGGTCCCTTTATACACTATATACATATACAAAGATGCAACCAACACTTCTATTGTGCTGATTCCCTCTGGCAACGATTAAAGTACACACTTCAACTCTAAACATATTTCAAATAAAAAAAAAATGATCGCAATCCAAAATAAAATCATTATTCAATTTGCAAGAATATAATAAAGCACATTTGTTTTATAGTACAACAATGAAAGTTTTAACAAAATAATTGTGTTGTATTTTGTACTAAACAATTTCATATCAAACACGCGAATTTTAATAAAATAAATTTTGGACAAAAAAAAAATTGAATTTAGTTTTTTATTGTACTTTGTACATTGTACTTAATGGAAATATACAAAAAAAAATTGTTTGTATATTTTTACCAAAGAAAACACGCGGAGGAAATAGATTAGAATTTTAAAGTATTTCGTGTGTGCATGTTTCGGCGGGAATGCTTTAATCCAGTGAATTTCATATTTTTAGTCTAATAAAAAAGGAAAGTTATGATTTTATTATTTACTATTGGATTGTGTTATGTTATACTCGATTTTAGTTGAATATTATGGCATAAAGAAAATTTTCGGAACTGTTTGAGATTATAGCTGGAGTTAAGTAGAGGAACTTTCCACAATTAATATAACCTCATAAAGCAAATAGATCTATAAAATGAAGACTAAATTAGCCTTAAACTAACCTAGCTGCGAAAAAAAGCTCAATTTCCTCAATTGAAACAGGAGATTAACAATAAGTTTTGTCAGAGAAGCTTCATTAGTAGGCCAAAGTGAACAGCAATTCACAATTTAAGTAACTATGAAAACTTTTAATATTTTCCCCAAATACTGAAATATTTAACAAATAGTTAATACCTTTCTTGAACTTTGAAAATTCTATATAAATTAATTAATTTGGGTAAACTTGGCTGGATACAGTATAGAGCGCTTCTCGAGATCAGTTAAATATTGTAGAAAAATATGTCAATATTTTTGCCAAACTTCAGGATGTTCGATACTGTTGTAGAATTTCCCAGCCCTTTCTGAACCTTCGAAGGGACTTCCGGAACCGGAATGTGGTATAACGTTAGAGTCAATTCTTGAGCGTTCTAGAATGTTCTAATGTTCTTCTGGAACATTCCTAAATGTTCCATTATCCTGTTGTTGTGGTGGGGATATGTTTCAGCGCAGCAGGATATTAATAGGTGATGGCGAGACGCATGCGGCAGTGTTTTGGAAATCGAGTTGAAAAATGTATGAGATTCATGTTTCAATGATAACAATTTTTCCACTCTTTGAAAGACTTGTAGCATCAAATTATGTCACTTGAAATCAAGCATTGTACGCGGTATCATATTTTGTAGAAAATTTTTTAATTCCGGAGTTTCCCTAGTTATGTAATGAAATATTTTTTTCAGTGTTACAAAACAAATTTTTCCACTCATGCAACATATTCCTGTTGTTTCTCTGGTGAGTTTCTTAGCAACGCAGAAGTAACACACTTTCATCCATTTTTTCAATGAAAACGTGTTTGTGTTTGTTGTATGTACTTTTTAGGGGATCATAACGGAATGCCTTATCTGCCTAACTGTAATCTCTACTTCTTCTGCTTTGTACTTCTCCTACACTAAGATTCTTGTTATGCGCTTTCGAAAGTTGTCTTTCACTACTCGTTGTCCTTCATTTGTCTCATGTGTTTTTTGTGTTTTGCTAGCGGGATCAAACTGCAGTGGCTTTTCTTATTCTGGTTGGACCCGTTAACTTGTCCCTAGTGAGCTTGTTAGTCTTATGCGTATCTTATGTCTCTTTACGGTTGCGGGACGATCATCTTCTCTATACTACTGCCTTTCTCTATATTACTGTTTGTTTTTATGACAGTGCGAGTAGTATTTCGGTGGCCTGTTCGTGACGTAATTCTTGGCTGGTAGTAGTTACCTGTAGTTATTGTACCGCTACTATGTCTGCTTCTCTCTTGGGTTTCTGTGGGTAGAATAGTAGTTTTAAATAAGTCCCATGTCTGATTTGGTCTGCCACAATAATTATATATTAATAAGCTAAATTTTTGCAGGTTTTCGCTTTGATTTTCGTAGGGTTGTACTTGCCCCAATGGTTATTTCTAGCATTAATTTTGTGGCTTACGTCTCGATAATTAGTTCTTCTACGTATTTCGATTTAATTATTGCAATTTGATTTTACTTTGCCCACTATAACGAAGTTATATTGGGTAATATTGTAATCTCGAAAAAAAAAATTTGTTCCAGATTTTCACATTTTTCAACGAATTGGGTTACCAGGATCCCAAAGCATTGATAAGAAAAATGTCGTGTCCGTCCTTCCGTCAGTCACACATTTTTATTATTTTTGTTTTGTCTCCCATTCTCACAAATATTGATAGTTTTAGTCTAAATTGTATACAAAGACAGATTGCAAGCAGATTAGTAACAAGCAGTTCGTGTTAGCCTTTAGCATCATTTGAGTATAAAATAGAGGAGGTGGCAGTGGAATAGGAAACTATCAAACAGATTTTCTCAAAAACGGTAGAGACGATTTTTTTTTATATATTGATGAAACGACAATTGGTCATTTAGAAAAAAAATTTGAAATCACTTGAAGATTTGCGTGGGACTCGTTTTAACAGAATTGAGTAAAATAAATTTATTGATGTATTTTCTAAGGTAATGTCGAACCTTTTGAAGAAATATTTTCCTACGGTTAATGCACCTTCCAAATTCCAACAATTGTTACCTACGTACCTTTAAGACAAAATGAATAAATTATCGTGTAATATGGATTTAGATTTCTAAATTTACTTAAAATATATTGCAACATTTAGAATTTTGGCTTCAGCTTTTTTATCACCGTAATATTCTAATCGGCACTGTACGTAATGTGAGAAATATTTTCAAGAATATAACCTCCCACGGAGTACAATACAAGTAAATACATTATTAAATCTGTTTATGTCATGATGACGTCCCCAAAAATTAAAACATACAACATGTCTTCAAAAAAAAAAAAAAGATGTTTGCAATATTGTGTAAACCATTTTATTTGCGTTGTTATCATTAACCCTAATTATCATAAACATAATTAAAAATTTTTAACAAAAACATGGCAACTTTTTTTTTTAATTTTTTATTTTAGAAAACGGGTCGAAGGCAAAGTGTAAATTTTGTGTTTTGCAGAAATAAAAATGATGAACAGAATTCAGTATGAGAGAGAATGAATTATAAATACACACCCGCACACACAAACACACTTACAACTATGTATATGACAAATGGGTATAAGCAAATTACCCGTATTACTTAGAGTCACGTTTATTTAAATGAAACGAAATTAAAAATGAAACACAAAAAAAAAAAAAATTCTCGAGTTTCTAAAAGAAAAATGAAAGAAAATAAATTAACATTCTCTTTGTATTTTCTGCGTCTTTTGGGAAAATGCCTTCCTCGAAAATATGAAAAAGGCAAAATAAAGCTTTATTTTATCTTCTTCTGTACCCCTCTCTTTAATGCTCTAGTTCAATAAAACTAAAACAAAAGCTTCTTTTGTTATAAGACGCAATATATAAGTAAAATAAATTTAATTGACTGGAGATTAAACAATGATAACTAATTTCTACTTAATTAAATTATTTTCGTATTAAATTAAATTAAAAAAAAATTGTCTGCGTCTCTCAGCGTATAATACATTAATAACGTACCAATATATCTATACAATTAATTAAATATCTAATTACGAGACGAGAAGAATACCAAATAAAATTTAATAAAAAAAGCTCACAGCTCAAAAGCTTTTTTTAATTTTTTAATCTAAAATAATGAACCAACAGAAATAATGATACGAGTTCAGGATTATTTAGTGCAATGACATTGTTTTACTGTACAAATATAAGACTATATACGTAAAAGGATATTATTTAGTATTTTTGTTAAGTACTCTGAAAAATTTGTTTCCAGTTTGATGGACAGATAATATTCCCCAAAAAATACATGCGTCGAATTTTAAATTTGTCTTTTCTTTAAACTTCGTATTAAAATTAAATGCTTGCGTGATTAGAATAAACATATTTTTTTGGTGTTTGGTGTAAGTACAAAATTGTACAATTAATCAACAAAAAGTTATCTGTATAGGTAAATGAGGAGCGTATGACTTAGACCTTGCTAATGACAAAGTAAATAAATTATGTGCGATAGGTAACTGCTAATTATACGGTAGTCATTATACTCGTATAGTACGCCTTTTGAGACTTTAGTCAAATACCCTAAAGTACTAATGGCAAAATATAGGATTAGCTAAGAATATTTAATTTTGTGTTGTTTTTTATTCAAAAAGGCGCAAAACTTATAAAAAACAGAGAAACACAAATAAAGTTTAGTTTAAAGCCGCATCACAAAATATTTCTTCCAACATTTATTTTGTATTACATAGTTACAATTTACGATGATGACGACAAATATTATTTATGGTTGATTCCAATATTTTGATTTGACTCCAAATCCATTTCCATCCTGTATGTGGTCTCTATAAAATTTCAGTATGGTAAACTTTTCACATATTGTTGTTTAGAAGCAATCCAAAAGTCTACGAAACTTCCGTTATCCGCTAATCGTGGAATTTCTCTAGTTCTTTAAATTAACTTACCGGCTTTCGGTCTAAAAATACGAAAATGACAAAAATTAAAGAACTTTTATTGTCTGATTTGCACTGTTTTTTATTCCCACCATTTTTTTTTCGATGAAGAAGCTTTATTTTGGGTTTCTGCTTTATTCAAAAAATGTATGCCAGTAGTTCATATCAGTACCACACTGAGAAAACGTTGAAGTAAATTCAACACTGCGGCACTTATAGCTTTGATTTTGGGCCAAAACAAAGTTGTTAAATTAATTTTGATAATCATTAAAACTATAATAATATGGTATTTACTTCGAACTGATGAGCTTTTGATTATGAAAAAATCAATCATCTCATCACGCCGTCGCGACTGTACTGATTGTACCACAATTTTACATTCTAAATATACAGAATGTACTGTGTAGGTTGTATTAGCGAATTATACCAATACATCCAAATTCTCTTACAATTTTTTTTCTTCGTCACATTCATACGACGCTTTCTTATAAGAAAAATTTTAATTTAAAGTACAGGCTGAATTAGCAAATTTTACTAATACACCCAGTTCTTAATCATAAGCTCATCACTTCGAAACTGGATTAAATCCTCTTACAATCTTCGGGATTTATTAAAATCATATACATTAAAATTAAATACCAATGGAATAAAAATCATAGAATCCTGCCTATCTATAGGTTTCGCTGAATAATTGTTCTTAAATACTTATATACTTCTACGTGTTAATTCGTAAAATACATTAAAAATGGTCTAAGGACCGGTTGCATATTAGAAAATACAAGAATTAATTAATTAATATTCAAAATTAAAGTGTAATACTTGTGTGTATTTAGTTAACGTGTGGTCGGTTAGATAGATGTGCTTTTAAGCTTCAGCAATTTTAGTTTGAACTTCATAGGAAAGGTGAATATCATGTGGTGCCCAAAGTACTTCTACGAACATGAAAATCGAAATCGTCAAATAAGAAATAGGTCTCTAATATGATAATTTAAAATCAGGGGTACTAAAACTAATTCCGGAAGAATATTCTTCCATTAAAATAGTTAGTAATGAATTCTAAAAAATTTACCAAAATTATATCGAAAAATTAGTGTGGAACTGTGTCGCTAAAGAGATTTACCTGCTCATCTTAATAAGAAAACCTTCGCTCGAATTAAAGAAAACTATTATGGGCCGAACATCTAAACACCGTCAAAAACTATGTGAGTAAGTGTGAGTATGTAAAGCGTCAAAGGAATTTTCTACGGTGTGATCCCCAGTTGGACTCGAAAAATTCCTCAAAATCGTTGATCAAAACCTTATGGGACCTCTAACGAGATCAAAATAAGGTAATGTTTCTGTATTTGTGGTCTTGGACATTTCTACAATTTTTTCGATATGCGGGTTATTATGGCCTCGATCCGGGCTTACTTCAAAGAAAGCCACAAACATTGGGACAAGGAACTGTCTAAATTTGGTTGTGCACTTTGGATTGCACAACACGAGTCTACGGGATTCGTACACTATAAATTGTTGGCATGAAATGTATGCCTACATACATATTATATAGCATTGGAGGAGTAACCAAAAGTAAAAAAAACTGGAAGATTTTTTTAAGTTACGATCACCTGTATACAACAAAATATCGAAAAGTTCGAATTTCTGTTCGCTGTTATAATCTAAAAACCTAACTCGTAAAATATAACCAGACATACTATATGGGGAATTTTTTTAACTTGCTTATTCTCTTTCACGAATTCAAGAATACAGGAATTACGATTTCCGAACATTTTTATGAACTTTGACAGATGTCCACATGTGGAAAACAAATGTGAAATTCTAGAATAAAGGAAATAAAAATTCCACTGGAAGAATATTTTAAATTTAACGATCGATTATATGAGTGAATCGCTATAGCTTCATCTAATCGGAGCAATTCTAGGGTCATCATTTACGTAAAAAAACCGTAGAAGTTAATTAATGTTATATTTACATAATTAATCTCAACATAAAATTTAATTGTAATTAAAATATAAAAAAGCGGTTTACGCTGATTGAGAGCACTGCATTGGAAGAACGGCTCATTTGATCTGAGTATTGCTATAGTGTCAATTTAAATGCAATAAAATGTCGCAGATAATTAATTTTAAATTATAATAATTAAATTCCAAATAAATTTGAATTATAATTAAAATCTACATAATGGTGGTTTAGAATATTTGAGAGCACTATACTTGGGCATAGTTGGGAATAAATCTTCATTGCCAACCCGCCATTTCAAGGAAGTGCATTATTTCGGACATAGTTCGGAGACATTTTCTCCAACCACGCACCCAAGATTCGTTATCTCCTTTGCTATAGAGCACGGTAGCGAGAGAACTACTGATCTAATCAAAACAATTCTAGCAACAACATTAATTTATTTTATTTTTTTTAATTCATTTACACATAAATTCACAAAAATTTTAATTTTAATTAAAATCTATAAAATAGCGATTTAAAATTAATGAGCACAGAGTAGCGAGAGTCGGGCTCATCCGACCGGAGCTATTCTGGTGGTACTTGTTGTGTAAAGAAACGGTGGCGGGTAGTTTATTTAAAATTATATTAATTAGTTTTTACATTTTAATTAAAATTATTTTCTACAAAATAGCGATTTACTATGCGTAAAGCTCTGTGTCGAGAGAACACCTCATTTGAACGAAGCAATGCTGGTGTGTATTTGTGCGAAATCAAAATTGGCTGTTAATTTATTTTAAATACAATTAATTAATTTCTACATATATTTTAAATAAAATCCAAATTTTAAAGGTTTAAAATAAATGCTTGAGAGCACTGTAGTGAGAGAACGCTTCGGGATCTAATCGGAGCAATTCTAATGTCAAAATTTACATAGTTTAGCAGTTGCGGTAGATTAATTTTAAATTAAAATAATTACATAGTTTGAACATTAATTTTAATTATAATTAAAATCTACAAAATAGTGATTTACAATGATTGAGAGCACTGTGATGACAGAACGGGTCATCTGATCGAAATATTCTGGTGTCAATTTCTCCCACAAAAAAACAGTGGCGGTTAATTAACATTTAAATTAAAATAATGTATTGCCACACAAATTTTAATTAAAACTGAAATCGTTAAATTGTCGGCATACAATGAGTGATAGCAATGTAGCGGAGAAACGACTCATCTGATCGCAGCAATTCTAGTGTTAATTTGTGCATAAAAAACCGTGGCAGATAAGTTAATTTAAATTAAAATTATTAATTTGAACATATGTATCAATTAAAATTAAAATCTACAAATTAGCGTCTACATTTATTGATATCATTATAGAGGGAGAACCGCTTATCCAATCGGTGCAATTCAGGTGTAAAGTTTTGCGTTACGCTACTGTTGCAGTTAATTAATTTTAAATTTTAATTTATTAAATCTCGATGTAACTAATCATAAATAAATTGATTTTAACAAACATATTATACAGTCTTTAATTTCTCTCGCTGCGTATGTAAACGTTATCACGTAAAATACATACGGCAACGTAGAAAAAAAGGTCCAGCCTGATTATTTTTATTAGACGCAATAATGTAGTGTAAGTTTTTTTTTATGACTAGCACTAATTAGTCAATAATTTTTTTTTAAATATAACTTGACTTAAAATTGCCGCTATAAATGTCCCACACAAATCTCGGACAAAGCTCTACTCATACGCAAATAAACAATTTATGCTAATTTTTTCTCTTAAAAATAGTTTTTTATATATATTTGGTATTTTAATTCACTTTAAAATTTGAAATAATTGTTTAACTCTTCTTTCTTCAGTACTGGATCAAAATTTTAATCTAGATCACTGCTTGAACATATGATATGATAACAAATTTCCGTAGGGTGGAAATTCGTATCAGGAGTAGAATATTTATACTAGAAGCATTTTTCATGAGCTGGATGATATTGAGTTGTTGCTTGGGGTCATAACGTCCGATGTGGATGTGATCGTCATTACTGAAACTTGGCTACAAGATTGTACGTCAGTTTATATTAATTTGTTTAACTATGTGAGTTATCACCCTAAAGATCTAAGAGTGGTGGTGGAGTGGCTGTCTTTGTTCGTTCTGATCTTTTGTCTGCATTAATTAATAGCAAAGTAATTGAAAATAAAACTAACTTTCTTATAGTCCATCTCTTTTAACATTGTGTTAGCAAAAGTATACAGAACTTGTGATACTAACTTTGAATGTTTTCAAGAGTACTATCATGCAGTACTCAGTAAATTCAATAATGTCATGTTTATTGGTGACATTAACAGCAATATTTCTGATGATGGCAAAACTACAACCAGAGTCTCAAATATACCACAATATTCTGAATTAACTTTCTTTAAAAATTGCAACTAGAGAGACGGAACAGTTTTCTTCAATTATTGATATTTTTTAACTAACTTAGGTAATAAGTATCATTTACTTGTTGATGATATTGATTTCAGTCATCACAAAGTTAGGTTGTTGGATGTTGATTGACAACGACCTAAACAACCCAAGTGCAAGTGCTATGACTAAATATACCTACTACTCGCTTTCACTTAGTTAAAAAACATGTGCCGAATTACGGTAATAACTTAGGTATTGCGAATTTAAAGTAAGATGATTTTCTGGGTTAATTAACTAGTTCAATAAAAGATCGGGCTTGTCAACTAGTGCAGCCTGTGGTCACATACAAGAACTATTTGTGGTCACATGAAATCATTAATCGTTATAAAGAAAAAAAAAACGTCTTTTTAGACTTATTAAAGCAAAGGAAGTTAATGATTCCCTGAATATACGTTATTGAAGTGTTAAGCAACGTTAAGACCCAAAATAAATGTTTATTACGGTAGCTAATTTTCAAAAAAATATTAGTTGAAACTTATTAACACTCTTCTCTACAACATTACTCCTTGAAATGGCACAGGAATTCATTATTTCACTTATAGGCACAACGTATATAACAGATAAAGATAAAGCTGATGAGTTAAACTTTTTTGTGTCACTGTGGGTAAAAACTTAAATGACTGATGTAACTTGGATTCTGTTGATGAAGTCAACACAAATATTATCGCCAAATATGAGGGAAATTTTTGTTTTTGAATCTTGTTCGGATTAGCAAATTTCTCTCTTGATACTTGGTCTTAAAATTTCTGCTGCACCGGGTCATTATAAGGTGACCTCAAAATTGATTAATTTAATGACGGTGTAACTGGCTCCGACCATTAAGCATCTTATCAATGAATCTCTTAAATCGGTATTACCCCTGTCGAAATTAAAGTAGCTCGAGCTATTTATAAAAAGGAAGGGGCTTAGAGTGTACCCGGTAATTACATACCTACCTATCTCTGTCCTCGTTGTCTAAAATCTTTGAACAGGTTTTAATATCCAAACTTAGCTGATATTAAATTTAATGCTAACAATCAGTATCGTTTTCTGAGGGAGTCTTCAACGTTCTCAGCTTGTTTGAATTTAGTTTAACAACTGTATAGCAACATTGAATCAAAGAAGACAACTTTAGCTCTTTTAATTGACATTAAAAAAGTATTTGATAGTGTTAACCATGGGATTTTACTTCGGAAGCTAATTTAAATTGGTGTGAATGGTTAGGCGCTTATGACTTTTGACAGCTATGTTATACGAACAGAAGGCAATTTGCGCAGGTTGGATAAGCTGATAGTGATGAAATAATGATAGGTACTGACGTTCCCTAAGGTTCTATTTTGCTGATAATTCGGCTGTGATTCAACTATTTGCTGATAATTCGGCTGTGATTTACGGTGAAGTTTCTTACTCTAGTTTAACAACAGCGATGGAAAGATCTTACGGCAATCCGTAATTGGATGATGAAAAATAAACTCACAACGAATGCCAACAAAACTATACTCCTGACCTTCTGTTTGAGAAACAGTTCGACGGAAGGTACATTTTATTACCTTGGTCATGATGGAGTATAAATTAATCAGGTCCTAGAAGCCAAATTCCTTGGACTTATTTTAGATTACAACTATAGTTGCGCACCCCATTTTAATTTAATGATTAACCGGCTTTCTGGTCTTGCTCTTTGGCTCTTCCGGGACAGGTTCGAAAATCAATATCAGTTAATGGCATCCGAACATTTTCCCCCACAGTGAGCAGTTTTGCTCAATTAACTGGTTAATTGAGACGACGCGCTTGCATCACAAAATCCTTGCAGTTCTACAGGTTCGCCTTTCCATGAAATGTACCTTTTTATGTTGATGTCCTTGAAGTGATTGAATTTGTCTCGCAACTGTTTCCATTTCAATCGAATATCAGCTGGTAGTTCAACATCCAAATCCAACTTGCGTAACCAAAAGTGCTTGAAATAATATCTTCACAACTACTATGTGTTCTTTTAGTATATTTTATACTATCATTAAGTTTAACATTAAATTCAAAACTATCCATTTCAGGAACCCAAACCAAACCAAGGACTTTGACTGTTTGGTTGTTACTCTCTTTAATGATGATTAGATTTCCAAACTCATCTTGACCAGGATCGCATAATATGGGCAAATTGGAAACCCATTTTCTTAATGGAAATCCTCCAGAACTTAATATTGTATTTAACCCACCATTTAATTTAATCGCTTCTGTCACATCCTTCATACCCGATAAAAGGTCATCAACGTTGAAACCGTTTCGAATTATTTCAGCTATTTTTGGATGAAAATGTTCGTTAACTTTTGCCAGTTGGACGAGAGATCGAATGGCTATAAATGGTGCTGCTTACGTCCTGTATGTTACAGTTTTCAAGCAATAATGTTGAATATAGAGTTCGGATGACTCTCCCCAAACTATCCGTTGGAAATTTACATCTTCTTTGCGGACCCTGACCTGGCGATACATTTTTTCTACGTCCGCACATAAAGCAATTGTATGAATGCGAAAACGTAGAAGAATTGACCAGAGTGAAGGCTGAATAGTGAAGCTGACCAATAATGTATCATTTAGAGATACGCCGATTGTTGTCATAACTGACCCATCAAATACGGTTCGCAATTTTGTCGTGTTACCTGATGTTTTAAAGACATCATGATGAGGCAGATAGCAATGGTCACTATTTTCCAACAAATTTTCAGGATCAATTTTTTCCATATGATTTAATTTGTGATATTCGCTCATGAACTCTTTGTATTGGTTTTTATATAAAGGATCATAAAGGATCAGGTTTCAATCTGGTAACCGTCTGTTTATAATATTCTTCAGCCTCTTCTTCTTCCTTTGTTAGTGAGCTTCCGGCTTCTCCTATATCTTCCATTTCGAAAAACTTTTCTAAAGTTATATTTATACTTTCCCCATACATATTTATGTTAAAATAATATAGAGTATTTGTTGTACTAGTATCGCAGTATTCACCAGAAATTATCCAGCCAAAGGCCGTATTTTGTGCTATTTGAGTTCCCTCCTTGCCCTTTAGTTGGCCATTTTCCAACAATTCAAAGAATTTATTAGATCAAATCACAATATCAATTTCATTTAGTTTATGACATTCAGGATCAGCTAACTGAATATTTTGCAAATACTCATAGTTGTTTATGTTAAATTTGCTCGGTGACAACGTAGTTAATTTTTTCATAACAAAGACATTTACTACGAAATTCTTTCCTGAATTGTATCGTGATCTCAAAAATAAAGATGACATCCCCCTAGTATACTGGTTATTTAGAGCTATACCAGATACTTTGTATTATGCATTGGATCTTGATAACCCCAATCTCTGAATACAGGCTTCCGAGATAAATGAAGCCTGCGACCCAGAATCTAACAGAATCCTACAACGTCGAAACTTTCCTGTATTGTCTTTGACATCAGCTAACGTCATTGGTAAAATAGTAGAGCAATATTTTAAATTGGAAGCCATATGTGTTAGAACGGTTTCATCTAAGTCGAGGGTATGGCCAATGTCATCATTTACTTTCGTGTTGTTTATTTTTATTGAGGTAGTGTGATTTTGTTGTTTGGTATTGCCTGCTAAAGTAAGCTGTGAATCGATACATTTGTTTGGATTTGTGTGCGACAATGTGTGATGCCGTCTTCTGCATTGCTTACATCCGAATCTGGAAGAGCACGATGTGACGCGGTGATTGCGCGTTAAACAATTATAACAAACGTTGTTATTTTGAACGAAATTTCTTCTGGCCGCAGTCTCTAGATCTTTTAAGATCGCTCAATGTAGGAAAATCCTTCTCAGACACTACTTTGGTCCATGATTGTTTTGTTTCTTTATCAGCCCTTTCTAACATCCAGTAAATAATCCATGGATCTCTTGTGTTTGCCTCAGGTCCCAGAGCCTCTAATCCTCTAATCACTTCATCTGCGATATTATATAGTGATTGTCTCAAGTGTACCCTGTTCTGAATTAGTTGAATAGCAAAAAACATGTTTAGAAGTGATGTGATAACGCATTTTTTTTTATCATAACGGGCCAATCATTTATCCCACGCATTCTTGTAATTGGCGTCTGTGACTAAAATATGCCTTATTAACGTAGCTGCATCTCCCTTTAACAGGCCTTTCAGATATTGAAATCATTGCACGTCAGACAAAGACTCTTTTTTGTGTACCTAGGAGATGTATAAATTCTTGAATGCAGGAAACTCGGTATAATCCCCAGCAAATTGTGGGATTTGTAATGGTGGCAACCGAACTTCTGAATATGATGAGTTTGGTACATGAAAACTATCTGAGAGGTTATTTAAATACTCCCGCTGCTGCCCCGCAAATTGTATCATCGATTCATTGAATTGTTGATGTAACGTGTAAAATACTGAATTACGTGATTGAGCAGCATCCCGAAGCTTTGATTTTAACCCAAAATATCGGGTTTCAATGGCTTCTAACTCAGATAGCTCATTAACTATGACTAACATGAAATCTTTTTTTTTTAAATCTAAAAACGCCGTTTCTAGTGCTTCCAAGCGTACGTTTAAATCTTCTATTGTGTGAGCAGGTGATAATTCGTTCTGAAATTCAAACGAGTTATTGCTGCCTTTGCAATACCTCTACGCGCCTTTGATTCCTCTTTTTCAGCCATTTTTCACTAATGTATCAAACTGTTTATGTATCACCCTTTTATAATTTTATAACTTTTTTATATAGCACTCAATCCAAAAAAAAATTCACATTCACTCAAAAGTAATTTGGCCACCAAATTGAATTTTCAATTCCAATTAATTGAAATATGCACAAATTCGATTTTTTTTTTTTTTTTATATTCGAAAATTAATTATGTAAATAAATTGGTCTACTCACAATTTGTATGTGGTTTTAATTTATATAAGCTGCCAGTACCACAACAGAATCGCCACTCAAAAATTTGTAATCAATACTGTTATTTAATACGAAATGAGTGAGTGAACCGGCTGTAATCATGGAGTAGTGTGAGCATCAGGTAAGATGATAGTGAGAATTCTTTAACTGCCATATTCATATTGTTGTGCGAAAGCTAAGGTCCTGGACTGAGTCCAGGCGAATATGGCGTACCTTGGTGGCATAACCACATATTATTTATATTATTATTATTTTTGCTAACGGTGACTGCCCTGTTCCCAGAGTGGTTCCGTTACAATGTCACCAAACATAACATTATCTTTTTTATATATCACCTCGATATACTACCACAATGCCTCCAGCATTCGAGATAAAGCTAAGGTTTTTCATTTAGGCGTATTGGACAACAATTATGACGCCATAATAATCAGCGAAACCTGGCTTACGATAAATATGTTCTCCGAAGAATACTTTCCATCCGATTATGTTGTTTATAGAAAGTATAGATACAACTTTGACACCAGTCGTAAAGGTGGTGGTGTTTTGATTGCGATAAAGAATTCGTTTCCTAGTGATGTGATTGCATGTCATCATAGCCTAGACGTGATTGCTGTTCGAGTCAGACTGGCCAATAATACTTCGATTGTTGTAGTCGCCGTGTATATACCGTACGGGTCAAACTTGGATTATTATAATACGTTTATCAACTATATCGACTCAGCTGTTATGCCTCTAGTCCGTCCTAGTAATCAACTTATCATTGTGGGTGACTTTATTTAATTTACCCATGATATCTTGGGACGATGTGGACGGCGTATTTTCTTCATCTTCTACTGATGAGAGGGCGTTGGCTATCATCGATTACTTTGCTGCCATCTCAACTACGCAGGAAACAATCGGGGAAAATTCCTCGATCCATTACTTGCTAATGATGTTATGCATGCCGAGATTTCTGCGTATCCAGACTTCACTGGTTGTGAGAGCATCTATCACGTACCAATTATGATAAATAATTTTTATTCCAATTGTACAAATAACTATGTCTCTAATGATTATTATTTTAATTTTAGAAAGGCCGACTACACATCCTTGAATGAATTTTTTAACATTTCTGAAGGGAACTTTTTACAACGCGGTGGAGATTTGAACTGTACGGTGTTGAGGTTCAACGATCTTCTCAGGTGTGGAATCGAAAAGTATGTTCCGCGGGTGAAAACAAATCAAACCGGCATTCGGGAGCCATGTTATATATAAACTGGTTCCTTTATAACAACTATATAGTGCGAATTGAAGAAGAGTTAACATCTAGTCCTAAGGAGTTCTGGAAGTTCATTAATAGTAAGAAAAAAGTGGCTGGCTTTCCGTCTACCATGTCGTACAAGAGCCCCGTCGCTAGTCAGCCCTCGGACATCTGTAACTGTTCGCTAATTTTTTTGCGTCGTTTTACAATCCAGTTCCTTCGCCTATTATCGTGACTCCAGCTTTCTCCAGCTTCGGTCAATTTAAAGACTTCAAATTTATCGAGAAAGAAGTTCTGGATTGTTTGCTCCAGCTCGAGGTTGGAAAGGGATCGGGTTATGATGGTTTTCCTCCGATTCTGTTTGGGTGTTGTGCTGAGAGTTTGGTCCTCCCGATTACCTTCATATTTAATGAAAGCCTTCGTCGCGGGTTTTTCCCCGATCCTTAGAAGATTTCTTGCATTCATTCAATTTTCAAGGCGGGTAGAAGAAGTGATGTGAGTAATTACCATGGGATCGCCATTCTCTCCGTCTTACCCAAGCTGTTTGAGTCTATTGTTCATAAAATCTTGCATTTCCATACAAAGAATTCCATTTCTCCGGTACAGCATGGATTTTATCCCGGTAGGTCCACAGTAACTAACTTGGTCTCATTTTGCAGTGATTTATTTGAAAGTTTTAATTCCAAACAGCAGCTCGACGTGGTTCATACAGATGTTGCCAAGACTTTTGATATGATTGACCACTCTATTCTTATTAGTAAGTTAGAGAGTCTAAATTGCCAGCTCATTCCTATTAAATGGTTGCGTTCCTACCTTTCTGATCGTTGGCATTCCATTATATTCTTGGGTTCTTACTCCCAATTGTATCGTGTACCATCTGGCGAGCCTCAAGGTAGTCACATTGGCCCATTATTGTTTTCATTGTTTATCAACGATGTTGTTCAATGCTTTGAGTTTGCTAACTGTCTCCTCTTCGCAGACGACATTAAAATTTTCGCCCGTATTGCTAGTATATTTGATTGCGTAAAGTTGCAGGAGGACTTAAATATATTTTGCAGTTGGTCAATTAACAATAGATTGGCTCTGAACATGAGCAAATGTAAGACTCTTTCCTTTAATCGTATCCGCTCACCCATTTTTCACCAATATCAGCTGTACAATGTAGACGTTGACCGAGTTGAGTTCATTTCAGATCTTGGTGTGATTTTTGCATCCGACGCTTCATTTACTAGACATGTTAACACCATTATTTCAAAGTCGTTGGGCTTTATTAAACGAAACTGTAGGGATTTTAGAGACCCGATAACTTTGACATCACTCTATGTCTCGTTTTTTCGTTCTATTTTGGAGAGTGTTCAGAAACAATTTGTTATTTTTGCGCTCCGTTGTTTGCCGTCCATGCGTGCTATGGATTATGTCCTCCCATCTTAACAGGATCGATGTAATCTTCTGAAACTGCAACGTCTAGACTGTCGCCGGGATGTAGCTTCCGCGCTGCTCGTTTGTGATATTATTAATTCCCGCATCGATTGACGTCTTAGCCCTATGTAGGGCTCTGTACCTAAGAATAAATTGCAAGAAATTCAAGTTGTGCAAAATATAGCGATTAGGAATTTTTTAATTTATCCTTCCGAACGCATACTGTTGATTAATACAAGGATAACTTTCTGCCGATCACTGAGCTGGTCAATTTTGATTTTATGGTCTACATATTCTATGCAAAATGACTAAAACAAATTTTATTTTTGCGATTAACTATTTGTATCATGAGCAAAATACCCGAATGATACTCTTATATAGGATAGTTTTTGCCAGAGTCTCAACCACTCAACATAGAATTTTTAGTAGAGGCCCCAATTTGTCTTGCCAGGCAATATTAAACCACTGAGCGAATCGCTAGCTTTGAAAGCTACTTAAGAATTCGTCTATTTAACAACCTCCACACTTCATTTCTATTCTTTAATTTGTAAGTATATCATATGGGAGCATTGATGCACTGACTAGATCTTTTCGTGGTGTGCAATAAAAAGTCGTTGATAAGCACATGTTCAGCAAATTGTATTTTTTTTTATAATATTGTTAACTTCATAAAGTTTTAATTTTAGTACCTTTTGTGGTGTTTAATATCGTTAATATAACAAATAATTTGCAGATGATTCCTTTCATAGGTCCTATTTAGAGGCCTCTAAAGTAAAGCAATGGCTTTAATTTTTGTATTTTAATTTTTGTGATAATAAAAATAAATGTTAAATGAAAAATCCCAAAAAAACTGGTCTTTCCGAATTTTCACCTTTACAGCAAAAAAATTAAAATTTGTACAAACAAAATTTTTTGGATTCAGTCTGGAATTATAAGTGGTCAATAAAATACACCAAAAACCAAATTTAAATTGTTTAAAGTTTTTATTTTCAACCAATAATCTATTGTAATCAATTTTGTAAAAATAATAGATTAAAGCTATAACAGAAATAGATATCCGTCACTGGGAATAAAGCTAGGTCATTTTACCACCACATCGTGGAATCACTGGGCCGAACTTGCTCCAACCATTAGTGTTCTAATAAAACCGGTGTCTAAATTACTCACCATCTAATTATACCGTTTTAGAGTTTTTATTTTAATAATATTGATGAAAATACCCACCTTGACGACGCATATAATTTCTTAATTGAACAACTTCAAATTGTGATACGTTATAATTGCGTTCCTATATCATATAAAACTTGAATCCACCATGTACTTAAATACAGAAAAAAATTTCATCGTATCCATTTTTCTACACTCTACACACCACAATACTACTTTAGTAGTTATATAAATATGTACTAAAGCAACCAAGCCAACATAGATTTTAGTGTACTTCAACAACCACTTTTCCAAAACTATATTTTACATGCTTTTATTTTATTACTAGCGGTATATCTATATAATTCCTATTGTTGTTTTATTATGTTATGATAGAAGCACAAAAAAAAGCTTCCCTCTATTTCTATTTGTACAGAAGGTTTAGTTATTGTTGTTGCACTACATTTCAATTTTTAAAGTAGCATTAAAATATATAAACAAACATCACTAGAGACTAATAGAAAATTATATAATACTAATATGTAGATAAATTGAGTGGATATAACAAAAAAAAAAAAAAGCTCCGCTATATTTATAGCAACATTTATAGCTATTCACTACTATAGAGTTAGAGGATATAATTTTGCGTTTGAATGCAGTAATATATTTAAATTAGAACGTAATTAAATTAATTGCATTTTGGAATTATAATATTCTAAGCGGTTTTTTTGCTGTTATTTTTTGTTGACGGTTATATATTAATTAGTGAAAACAAAATTAAAATACATAAAAAAATAACACAATAATTTAATTTATTGTAACAATTATTGTTCTGTTTTATTCAGCCGGATATTAAATTACAAAACCAACAATCTAAAAGCTCTATGTAGGGATTGTTGTATATCCCCCATTTCATACACAATTTTACAACGAATTGTATTAATTCGAAGCAAAAAATTAATTTAAAATTTTTATTATTTTAACTTTTAAAATTGCATTATTGAAAAAATAAATAAAAATTTGTATACGATTTGCATTTTGATTTATCGTGTTTCGGTCGATATGATTTTTTAATTTGTTATTTCGTAGAATATTGTATTCGCCTGTGTATATACAGCACAAATTTATAAATTAGGCTAATTATCTAAACAGAAGGTATTTATGGTAAAAGTGATCTTCTAATTACTCAAACTTTCCACCTAATGAGTTTTTGATTTCAACCATTCTATTTACCTTTCATTACAATTCAGGTGTGCACTAACCATTAATGTGTACACAAAATAAATTCTCGCTAAAATATCCAAAATGTAGTTTTGCAAATTAAAATCCGACACAACATAAATATAACAATAACAATTGTTGAATATTTACGTGGTACACAAAAAAAGCGGATTAAATAGAAAATTTTCTCAACAGAAATGCTTTTACTTTGAGCTTTTAAAATTAATTCTGTTTCAACACCTTAAGATTGTTGTTTACAATTTTCTAAATGAAAGTTTTGTGTTGTTAAATTATTTTGGTTTGTTTGTCTAAAAATTATACATAATATATGTATGCACACATAAAGAGAAAATAGTTGTACAAATATATGTGTACAATTGTACATGAATAACATCATACCTCATTCATATAACAATGGAGCACGAAATGTTGCTTGTAGAAAATTATGATGAAGGTGGAAAAACGTAAAAAAAAAAACGTTTAACAAATGAATAATTTTTTGGAAGTTATAATATTTAACGGTGAAATGTATGAGTGAGGGTGAAATAATTGTGACTCACTTTTTTTTTCTGGGGGTATACACAAAAATTAATGAAATTTTGTAACCCTCAATGATACATTTTTCTGTCATTGTTGTTGTACAACCGGCTTGAAGTGTTGCGTGGAAAATATTTAATTAAATTGTACATAATAGAATTTGTTTGACTGTAAATATGTGGTTTTATTTCTTCTTATATATTGTACGAATTAATGTGGTAATTTAATATTAACGTTGGCAAATTGTGTACTTTAAACAGACAGAGCCAGTTAGTTTTGTTTTTTAATGCTATATTTTATTCAAACAAATTAAAATTTTAGTGTTTATATTAAATTATTACTGCACAAAACCAAATATGTGCCAAAAATCTTTAGAAATAGCAATGCACATGATTTTATTTGGTTTGAGTCGTTTAGATAATTTAGTGGATAATTAAACATCGCTAATTTTTCATTTATTTTAATTTTTTTATTATTTACTAATTTATTTATTTTTTTCTTATACGAGCATAATCCTTATAACGCAAGTGACTATGATACTTATAACTGACCACCTGACACGATAATCACTTGCTTTAAATATTTTTCGATTATCTATGTAAAGGTGGGATATAATAAAAATTACAAAATTAAATTTGGTACATGACAATTATTGCAATACATATATAATTTATTTAAATTTAATTTAATTATAAATAAAAAATTCGTATCTTAGTAGTAAATAATCATCGAAACATAATAATTTATATTTTATTAATGTTCAATCCATGTGAGTACTCATTTTCAATTCAAATATTTTAATAATTATTTATTGCTGAAATAATTTGATCAGGTTATTATGAACTGTTTTAATTTGTTATTTACGCGTAATGTTATATTGACAGGAGAACTAATTTCTATGATTTCAAAAGTGAACACTTGGTTGTCACCATAGTGGTGAACATTTGGTTTTGCGCACTTCATATTTTAATAAAACAAAAGCTAATTAACTGCATAAGTTAATTCTAAGTTATACCTAACACGCACTAAAAATAATTAAAATTTGTACAAAACTTTGATGCACAATTCATATGGTAGGCCTTGTTGCAGACAAAACATGCAATCAAATTTGCAGTTTTTGAAATGTTTCCAGCACAAGCGTAGCAGATCCCTGTAGTAATATTTTCATATATAGGATTTTCAAGATCTTCAGGACCACTAAATTGTCTAATAAGGTTTCACACATGAGGTTCTTTAATTTTGTTGTATTAAAAGGTAATATGTCAAGTTTATTATCAATGATAATTTATCGAAGAAACAATAAGCATTAACTACCCAACTAGGGTTAATATATTGAAAATATAATGTGTAATATAATGCCGTTTAAAATCTTCGGATTATCCTGAGCTTTTTAACTTTGCTTTTATCATTGACGATCTTGGGATTTGATTTGGTAGATGGACGTTTCTTCGACGCTATAGATTTTTTTTTGTATGATTACTCTCTTTCGGTTATTCATTTAAAATCTTATTTGCTAGCCTTTCGATTTTCCTGTCTATTTTTTGTTGTTTTATGGCAGTCTTCTCATCAATCTTTGTTGTGATAGCATCCTGGAACTGAGTTGAAGTTATAATGTAGCTGTGCATTTGTACATTTCGCATTCCTTTCCAAGCTGGAGTTTTAATAACTTTTAAATAGCTTTGAATTTCAGTTTTGTTACTGATGTCATTTTCATTTGCAATTGAAACCATCGGGATATCATCTTTGTGAAATATTTGCATAGGATCTTGATTTATCTAAAGAAAACATGTAATTTTAAATTGTGTATCTTAATAAACATTACTCATGCTTACATCAGGCATAAAGCTCTCTACTTCTTCAGTCTCAAAAATAACCACCTCTTGTCCAATCTCAAATTCAGATAAGGGTATTATAGTTATACAGTCCAGAAATTAAATTTAAGTAGTTAAAGAGGCATCCAGAAAATATTGGAAAACCCCTGGTTTTATCATAGTTGGTTCGTCCCTATTCGGATTGACTTGTACGTTACTACTGGTAGCCGTGGTATCCTAAATCAAAATTAATTAGGTACATTAGGTATATTTAGTAAATTTGGCACCAATATTAAAATTGCGTAGGTAGGTTACGTTACCTATTATATCCACCTACTTTTAATATTTGATATATTTTGTGTAATAGAAGAAAGTCCCCGGAATGTGTGCTATTACTCTGATTAATAGTTCCAGCTGTTTGATTTTGTCGGATCCAACAATCTCCACAAATTGGTTAAAAATTAATGCTGTACGTATTTTCTTCGGTTACCTCAATTCGTTGAATTTTTTTTTTTTGGAATTGTTGTTGAGTTGGCCAGACACTTCGAGTAATCTATGGCATTTGCATCGAAGAACTAAAACCCATAACTGCGAAACCCATTTATGAATGTATCCGGTTTAACATATTTCTCCATAACCTTTTCCAGCATCGGTGCGAGATATTTTTTTCAAAATTGATCGTCGAGGTTGCTGCTATTTGACAACTGCACTTCTTTTGCCAAGCCTATTTATATTGGTCTGATATAGTACTACTGATAATTTAATTTTTTTCTACACCTGTGTAGGATACAAAACTTCTTTAATATAAAAGAGAAAGGCTTAAGGGCTTAAGAAGTCATCCACCCCGAATCGGTCTTTGTGAATACTATTCCCTCCGGAATTGAATCCATAACATCCTTCGGTATTCTTTTATAATGGGAAACTATCATCGGTGGAAGAACAACCCCATCAGCAAAGAAACTGAACATTAAAGTTATAATTTCTTTGGCTCAAAATTTATCAGTCTCGTAGACATTGTTTGCTCCCTTAGGAGTCAGCACGGTTCCACCTTTAGGGAATAACAGAAACCCAGAAAACAATACAAATTCTTGATGGATCTTTAAGTAAGTCATAAGTTAGATTTTTGGAAGTAAAGTAATCCTCTATTTGCTCAAAGCAGTCTCTAATATCGTTTTCCGATATACATGCGCTACCAACTAGTTACAGCCTCTGGTGTTCTTAGTTCTTAAAGGGCCTAAAGAGCCTATTTATAAATGTTTTGTACCATTTATTTCCTGGTAGGTTATTAATAAACATGTTTTTTCTCGCATTGGCATCTAGGAATTCTCTCACAACTCCTCGCACTTCATGTTTCCTTCTAGGAAATCCTCTGGCATGGTTGTTAAATATCCAATTTACAATTTTGTTCGTCTGACTGAGTGTAAATTATTAATTAATCTGATTAAGTCCGGTGAGAACGTTGCAAGGCTCCGTTTGTTTTCGGATAGTATGCCGAAGAATTTAATTTTTTTGTATTTTTAATGACTTACACACTCCACTGAACAGGTCGCTCATGAAATTTGCTCTGTAGTCCGACAATATTTTTTGGCGAACTCGGAAGGCACAAATTAATTTCTCGATAAATACGGGAGCTATCGGCTTCTTGACTATTAATTTAAAATCCAAAAGAAAATATTGTTAAGTCGTCTTGTATTGTCAAAATATATTTATTTGCTAGGTAAGATGTAGGAATGGGACCGACTATTTCAAAGAATATTTTTTCAAATGGCTGCGACGCCGTAGATGTTATTTGCATGGGCACTTTTGTTAATTTTCCACATTGTTTTTTTTTTGGCATTGTTTATAATGAATAAATTTTTTAATTCGAGAAAATAAATTTTTGAATTGGTAATATCTTTTTAATCTTTCAGCTGTTTGAAATTCACCTTGATCATATGAAAATTTTGAATAATTTCAGCGATTTTCATCTAGTTAAATGATTGATTTTCCAGTTAGAATTGGTTATATCTGGATATGCAGGACTTGACTCGTTTACTAAATTGATCTGGGATCATGTCACAACATTTATTTCTGTTTCCAAAGGCTTATTTATCTCTAATTTAATACTGCTTAAGTAATCTGCGTTAATATTTTTGTTTTGTGGCTTATGATTGATTGTGTAATCAAAACCTCATCAAGCGGGATGATGGATTTTTTAAATTACAGAGCCACATCAATATAGCTTATGATTTGTCACAATTTTAAAATGTCGCCAAAGACGTAAGGGCAGAAATATTTCACAGCCCATACCATCGCCACTAATTCCTTCTCAATTGTGGGGTAGTTTATTTCTGCCTTATTCAACGCACGACTGGCATGAGATATTGGCAAATCGAAATTATTTTAGATAACACTGCACTTGTTCACATCAGTTGATATTATAAAAGATTCAGAAAATTCCAGATACTGTAAAATGAAAGGATTAAATAAAGATTTTTTAATAAAAATATTTGAACTATGAAATTCTGGTTTGAATTTGATTTAGAATACTCCATTTTGGAATTTCTTGGATCCAAACTGTAGTGATCAGTTTTGTTGTTTGAACGGATCCCATATTGTTCCTCGAGAAAAAGGCGGTTCATTTTTGAATGTTTCTAAACTTAATTTATTCTGTGAATTGACTGATGTTTTCTGCAAGAACATATTTTATGCCTTAGTATTTTACAGTATGCGCAGATAACTGTCTCTTGTGCAATGTGTGTGTTTGGAAATGGCTTTATATTGTTTAAATTGGCAGCAGATTTGTTAGACGATGTAATGGTTTTACAAGCAGAATTAAAGTTTTGTACCGTATTTATACTAAAACAGTTTTCTGCTTAATATCCTTTCCGCTTACAGATTTGACATTTGAATCGGTTATGAAAACTTTTGCAGAATCTGCTCCTCCGGCCTCGATGCATACTTCGGTTAACTCAGATAGCAACATCTTTACACGATCTGCATATGTGATGACACTTTCATTTCGATGTTGACGAACGTTAATAAGTTATATTTGTAGTTGCTATATTGACCGAGAATATCCCAAGAATCGAACGGTGTATATTCTATTACGTTATAAGCTTTAACTGATAACTTAGTTTTTAAGGAATTTAAAAATTGGCCGTTTTCTGTGTTTGCTAAACTATCCAGTACTATTATCACAGAATGCCAGAAATCTATGCAACTACTCCGAATTTCCGTCAAAAACCGGAATTAATTTTAGTGCTTCGATATTTAATTTAGACATAATTTTTATGGGATTATCCAAAATCGATTTAAAATCTGCTGATTCAATATTAGAATCTAACAGAATCCAAAGATATCGACCGTCTTGGTTTAGTAGTGAGGACACTATTGCACTGCATATTCGCCCATTAAAACTCAGTCTCTAAAATTTTTTGGGGTCACTGTTTACGAATTCATGGATTTAGGTGGAGGCAAAATAGGTGTTATAACATTCAGTTAATAACTACTATTGTAATTAATCGAAAATTTAAACAAAACCATTCAAATAAGAAATTATGGGATCGCTAATTTATGTGAAATTAAAAAAATGTAATTCAAAATGCCAGATCAACTATGGGCTCTATAAAATTAAAAATGTTAAGAAGTTAGTTAGATTTAAATAAGAATATTAGCCATAATCAACGAGTCCAAAACCAGACATTTCAAAATTGTGCACCTATGCAGTTTGAAATGCTAACTTTGAATTTATTGTCCAATTAATTTTGTCTTAATTCTCAGTAGGGGGAGGTCAAAAATGCGATAAAGAAGCCAACAATCAGCATAACGTCAAGTAACATTTGCTATGGCTAAACAAATTTAGGTGACCGCATCACATCTTCCCTTTACTCCCCTAAGCACTGTAGAAAATAATTAAGAAAAGGAAACAGAAATAAGTGTGATTATAGTAAAAATAAGCGATAATAATTAATTACTTCCAGCTAAATGGACGCTTTGTTAGGTAATTTGTGTTGTGCTGTGCTAACCAATTTATTATTAAAAATAAATAAATAAAAATGTACAATAATATTTTAGCTATTAAATACACAGGTATATGTAACCCGGTCAATTATGTCATTAGTATTAATTAAATCCCTTCCATCCTTTGGTCTTGTTATGTGTAAACAGAATTTATGATCAATAGGGTATTGATACACTTATCAATATATTTTAATTCTTAATTGCAGATCCATAATATGTCGCTCATAAAATACCAAAAAACTGATATTTCTTGTAATGATTTGACGTCTATGAACCACTAGTACAATGACCATATTCTATAATCTCAGGGATGTTATCTAGTGTGGACCCTTATTTTTTTATAGTGGACTAGTTCAGCTGTCCGATACAATCTCCATTTTCATTAAGTGGACACTTCATGTCATAACCATTTCTGTTACTTAACATAAAAAAAGTTTGGCATTCAGCTACTATTTTTGATATTAAGATAAAAAAAAATGGACAACGTCTTAACATTTTAAACCACCGTTACCATGTCGATTTGCTATAATCTCATAAATAGTAATTTATGATTAGTTTTTAAATATTGTATATAGCTTTATGAGCTTCAATGTTTAGAAAGAGCTAAAACCAAATGACGGTTATATTATTTTTAGTAATCCTAATTTGATTAAAAATTTACGCATTTTGCGTAAATACGAAATTACCGCAAATATTTAATGAGAACTGTGTGACATTTTATTGTTGTCAAAACATTTAATATGGCGTTGTTGTTGTCAAGTTTACCTACTAAATACTAAATAACTTGTGATTGAGGAGGTTAAACATGACTTATTTGGCCATAATTGTTATTAACATTAATGTTAATTTAAATTAATTGTGTTGTACATAACTTTATGAGCTTTTAATTTTAGGAAAAGCTTAAACCAAACCACGATTAAATTATTTTAAGTAACACTTAAAGTGTAATTATGGTTTTAAATTTGTAAACACCTATTTTATATCAAATAATTAATTAAAACTGTGTATTAATTTGTTGTTGTCAAGATCCTTATTGATACGGTGTTGTCAAATATAACGTTTAATATTAAAATACTTGAGATTTAGGTGGTTAAGCTGGATTTTTTGTCATATTTCTTGTAAGTAATAATTTCAGGATTGTTCTTAAATATTGTACACAGCGTTATGACCTTTTAAGATTAGAAACAGCATAAACCAAACAATAATATAATTATTTTTAATAACACTTTAAAACATTTGATTTAAAATCGAAATAATTTTTGTAGATACCAAGTTACCGTAAACATTTAATAAAAACGGTGTGATATTTTGTTGTAGTCAAAATTCTTATTGAGACCATAGCATTATTTCTTGACGTTTGATTGTTGTTTACTCGGTTCAACATTTTGATCAAAAGACAAAAATTTGATAAATTTTTGTTGTTGCTTTCAATGTAAACTTTGATCTGATCCGGATCACTATACGTCAAGAAATACGGCTATTGTTGGTGCCAAGTCTATTAAATATCCAAATACTTGTCATTTAGGAGGTTGCATTTGGTTTTAATGGATTTTTTAATGGATAAACTAATGGTTTTCTTTGATAAGGGTTCGACTCTTCCTTGATTTTGATTGGATTGTGGCCAATATTGCTGATTGATGGCCAAATCAAAAAGATCTGCAATAAGTAAACTTCGTCTATTCTAATAGTATGTACTATCCAGGGATGACCATTCAATTACGATAAAATTATCATGGAATCATTCAATGCCAGTAAATCTTGTCTTGATATTCTTCGTTCTGCACATTATAAAATAAACTATCTCAAAAACGCCACTTTTAAAGAAGGCAATTCAAATATGTTTTCTTAAATATTAAGTATAGATTACCATTGAATATCAAGATCGTTTTATTAAAAATCTTATTAACTGAAGCAAGACATGATCATGTACGAAATGCTTTGGTATAGCTTTGCGCGTTTAGCAGATATTATATGGAATTTGTTTTAGACGGGACAAACCTAATAAAATGAACAGTTTACGTCGATATAGATTATCAATGCGGGAAATCGATGTAATATAGAGCATAATAAAATCATTATTATTTAATTATTGGAACAAGGTTTTTAGGATTTTTGAAAAACATTTTATTTTATAAAAATGTAATTAATTAATCTAATAGCTTTAAATTAAATCGGATTGTTTAGTTTTCTGAGAAAAATTTATTGTAAAAAAATAATTAGTTGTTTACTTTGATACCATAATTTTATAGGTAACTTTATGTTATACGAAGTGCGAAAATTATCAAGAATTTTGGAAGTTCAGTTTCGATCTGAATGAGGATTTCGAAACTTTCTATTATTTTTCATTCAATACCATCAGACTAAATATAGCGACTGAATTAATAATTTCACTTTTGATTACTTCCAATATATAGAAATCAACAATGTAGTTAAGTTTTAGTGAATTATATGCAATACACATTAAATTCGTAATATTCTTAATTTTATTTTATTTAACGCATATATACGATTTCTGTTTGAAATTAAGATTATTCTGGTAAATAACCAGATAATTATTTTTTACGAAGAGCGAAAGTATTAAGGATTTTGCTTTTTATTTCGGTCTTCGTAAAAAACAAATATGTCGTTATGTACCAGAAGAACCCTCATTTCAAACAGAAACCGTATTTATGCGTTAAATAAAATAAAATTGAGATTATTTACTATTTAGTATGTATTACGTTTAATTCGCTAATACTCTATTTGCAAATAATTAACTAGAGTATACTCTATATGAATCGTTTATTTTGAAAGTGGCTTAAGTCCATATTTTGTTGAAACGAGATAATGAAAGAATAGAAAAACAATAAATGAAAAAACATATGGGATTTTGAATTTTCTTATTTTTTGCACAGGTGTAAGAGATTCATTTTTTTTTGTTTTGACATTAAATCATTTACCGTTAGAAAGATTAAACTGTTATTTATCTATTGTTATCATTAACTTGATTTTTTTGAAAAATGGATTTAGGCCACTTTCAAAATGAACGGCTCATATATAGAAAATAATCAAAAGTGTAATTAGCAATTCTGCCGCTATACCCCGATGAAATTAACTGAAAAATAATTAGATTTTACGTAATTCTCATTCAGATCGGAACTGGTTATGCACGTACAGAACCTTAATTTTATCTGAGGTTAATAATCTGTAAAATCCTTGGTAATATTTTGGAATACATTTTTGTTCATAAACACCATTGTAGTACCTACTTCAAGCAAGGGGCCATCCATATTATAGTAAATACAGTTGTAAATCCTCTTTGGTGCATCATGACTCTAATTTTTATTATATAATTTTTTTTTAGGACATAATGCTTGAAGCCCAGCTTGAAAATAGTCTTGGTCATTTTGAATACTTTAAATAAGTCTCCAGTTACTTAGGCATTCCTCATGAGTAGAGGTAGAATTTTTATTTAAGTGAGGTGCAAGCATTCAATTCCCCCCCCCCCCCCCCCCTACTGAGACTACGGCGTTCTAGCATATTTTTTTTTTAAATACAATTTTTATATCTTTTTTAGTTAAATTCTCTTTTGTTGGGGTGTAACCCAATATTTAGTCCCATAATTATTTAAATATATTTATTACTTTTAATTTGATAAGTTCACTAGGTCAAGTGGCGGTCAAGTGGCTGGTTCTTTGGAGTATTCTTTCAACGACAGAGTTATCTGTCACATGGCAAATATCGCCGTTTCCATTTGTCTGGAGCCTTATCTCGTATTTTGTGGCATGCATTTTTATTTTATCTTTGGTTCGTTCAAACAGTAGGTCCCTGTGTGAAGGTCCTTATTTCTTGTGTACCACAGAGCATTGACAATGCTACGAAAAACCATGTTTTGAAACGTCTGTATCATTTTGGCGTGAGTTTGGTTGCTACATCCTTTGAGTTGTCTAATCTAGGTTCATATCGCCTTCAGAATTTGGCGATATTGGAGCAGCTTATTTTGAATTATAAGCTTAGAGTCTCTAACTATGAGCCAGAATATTTTTCTTACCTTTATGTTTAATTCTTCTTTTTCCATTTTTGACATGCTCTCGCCACTTAAGCTTGGCATAGAGTGTCATGCCAAGGTATTTATCAGCATTTGAGTTAATTTCTATAGGTAGATTGTAAGATTTTTAATATATAAAGTTAATGTGCACGGACGATAAAAACTGATTAAAACTGGGTAAATGCTATTGAGTTGCAAGACAAAGCCATATTTCGGCAACTTGCAACATACCGATCATCGTCAAACTACCATAATTATTAGCCACTTGTATGCCCATTTAAAAACTATACCGGTGATTTTTTGACCTGATACACTCAAATATCTCGGAAAATAAGCACTCTACGAAAAAAATGATTAAGATCAAAATTTAATTGTTCCGAGGGGGAAATACATTAGTGTTAAAATTAGAATCCCCTCCTCCTCCTTGTAGGTGGGGCGTGGGATAACTTTGAAACTAAGATAGGAACTCCTATTTTTTATTGCAGATTCGGATTTTACGGCTAAAAATACGTAGGATTTGACTAAAACATTTTTTTCGGTTCATGATAGATGGCGCTGTAATTGTCGATATTCAATACAAATTTTTTGAATGTAATTAGTAACCACGACCAAGGTAGAGTTCCGATTTAAACTTGCGAGGATTTAAATGATAGCGAAACATCAAAGTCACGATATAGTAAGACCAAACATTTATAGAAGGCTGCTAATTAAACCATAAGCGATAAGGTTCCATGAGATTTTATCGACAAATCTGGACCACTTGCGAGATGTCAAAGAGAAGTTATAAAATCTAACTAAGGGCATATACATCTTAATTGACTAAATCACTATTTAATTAGCAAAAAAAAAAATTTAATTTTAATTAATTTACTATTGTTTTACTAATTATATTCAAAAAATTTGTATTGAATATCGCAATTACAGCGCCATCTATCATAAATCGAAAAAAATGTTTCAGTCAAATCCTACGTATTTTTAGCCATTGAATCCGAATCTGCAATAAAAAATAGGGGTTCCTATCTTAGTTACAAAGTTACCCCCCGCCCCACCTACAAGGAGAGGGTGGAGGTACTAATTATAACAGTAATGTATTTCCCCCGAGGAATAATTAAATTTTGATCTGTACCATTTTTTTCGTAGAGTGCTTATTTTCCGAGATATTTGAGTGTATGTATCAGGTTAAAAAAATCACCCGGCATAGCCCCAATCCGAGAATAAAAAATAATAATATTGTGATTTATTTTCAATTCTGTTAATTATGAATTTTATGTATTAGACCAACTTGTATTTATGTATTTATTATAATAACTGAAATATTTTATATTCGATTTTCTTTGTTTTTCATTGGTCTGATTTTAATGAAAACATTTTTATTTTAATTAAATATTATAAACCCTGGGCTGGGATAACTTCACACATGAGTATATATTGCATAATTTTGTTAGTGTTGCCTGATTAAATTCTTTTATTTTCTGGAATAAAATCCTGGGCTAACTTCACATGCCTTCTGAAGTGGAAATTTTCATCCAATTACACAGTATAGAATCACTTGCTATGGTTCATTAATCTAATACTTCCGATCTTACTGCCTCACATAACGTACTTAGTGAAATCTAGTTTAACTAAATCTGTATTGTTAATGCATGGAAAATTGCCTTAAGTATTCCTAAAATCCGTTCTCCAGCTACTGTAAATAATGATTTTCGACCGATTAGTATATTACCAACATTGTCTAAAATTTTTGGAAAGGTCATTCTATTACAGATTAACGCTTATGTGACAAGTCATATCTTACTAAATACTCACCAGTCGGGTTTCCGAGCAAACCACAGTACTACTACGGCACTGCTAAAAATTGTCGATGATATTACCTCTAACATTGAAGTTGAAAGAGCGGCCATTCTAGTTCTTTTAGACCTTTCTAAAGCATTTGACAAAGTTCATCATTCAATGTTAATATCTAAATTATGCTAAAATTTAATTTTTCCAAAAGTGCTTGTCAACTTATATTTTCCTAATTGCCTTTGCGGCATTAATCGGTGGAATATTATATAAATATTACTCACTCTACATAAACCAAATAAATATGTGAATCCATTCAGGGTTCAGATGATATCATGTATCATTTTTCTGTAGATGATTTAGAAATATATTCAGTTCGTGATCCTAATTATATCGAGACCATAATAAATAACTTGCATGTTGCCTTAGGAAATATATTAGATTGGTCCAAAAGGCATAAACTTCAAATATATTAAAAAATTATTTTATCATGGATATATAAATTTAAAGGTTTCCAGCATTACCGCATGAACTTTTCGGATTTTTTTTACTATAATAAATGGGTGAAACAACGGCGGGACATGAACGACCTACGTTTGCAGAAGATCGAGCGAATAGCTAAAATTGAGGTTGACCTACTGTGACTAAACTCGAAAAATTCACTAAATCGAATTTATTAATCCGCTGTCTGTCAGAGGTATTAGGGTTAATCAAAAAAAGGGATTAGCTGAAATCGAAGTTCATATACTAGGATGGAACTCGAAAAATTCACTAAATCGGTTTAATTAAGTGACATAATATATCCAGGGCATTAGTCTTCTTTTGCAAAAATAGACATTTAGACATTTTATAAGAGATCATTAATCTTAGCCAACTGCAAAACAAATCTAATTAAAAGAACTAAAAATTTACATCCGTTGCCACAATAGTTACTTTATGATTATTGTAAATCTCAATAACAAAATATTGCAGTAAAACACAACAACACTCTCTATATAGAAAATTACTTTGTACAGAAATCAATTAATTAAATTAAAATGTAATAATTTCGGATGGTAAAAACTATGTTTTATTCTGTTTGTTGTACACCACAAACAGTTAAAAGCATCTATACAATATAAGATTTTTATTTTTTTTTAAATGGATCGTTTTATTTGTAAATTACGATTATTTTTATGTTTGTTCCAAATATGGTAGAAAATACCTTACCGCATTGCAGAAGTAGAAAAATATTATTAAAAATTATTTCGTAGTTTTTTACGTTTTTATTATTCAGTATTAAAGACTGATATATAGGTAGTTTACTTTTCATTTTGATACAATTTTCAATTTCCACTCGTTTCTTCATTTTGTATTGGAATGAATTATAATAATTTTTTCATTAATTTTCTTTTTTTTTTAGATTCTGTCGTAATTTTTCAATCTTCGGTTATAATTTCTTAATTTTTAATTTTTTTTTTGGTATGGTAGCAACATATAAAGTATTTTTCGTTCATCTGGTGCAGTTTTATGCATTACAGATAACTGATAGACAGACTAAATTCAATAAAGAATTAGATACATAGTAAATTATACTTTCTTTCATTTTAGAAGCATTGAGATATGGTTTAGAATATGAAACGGCAGATGTTGACTCTACACATAAAAAAAAAAATCGATAATAGTAATCACTTTACTGAGCATTTAAAATTTAAAGAAGCTTATAAATCAAATCTGTAACCGCAGTTAGAACTAATACAATGGAATCTGGCTTGTTTAAACATGTTTATTAATGGTACCTTTTTAATTTAAGTGCCACAAGTAGATAAACAGAACATCTAAATAAGTTTTAATTGCATTAACTTTAAAGGGTCAGTTGTCAATTTTAAGCAATATATAACAGAGATTGTTCATAGGCATTCAAATTTATCTAAAATGAAGGCATGTTAGTGTGATATTTTTTTGTTGTCATACACAGACGTAGTTGCTGTCAAATATAAAATGTAAAATTTGGTTTTTGTACCACATTTGGTATTAATAATAACTTAAATTTAGTTTTAAAATGTGGTATATCGAAGGATGAACGATATTATTAAAGTCGCAAGAAATCTCGTCTAGAAAAAACCTTCCCTTGTAATGAATTGGGGGTGTTTTCTATAGTTTATAGGTTTACACACTTAAAAAACTAAGGGTTTACCTGCTGCGATAGATCCTTATTATTATTATGATTATTATTAAAGAAGCATGTATAGTGTACCCGGGTAGTCGAGTACTAGATTTGTTCACGGGGTTACCCGGGTACCCGGGTAATAAACAAAAAACATAAATACATAAAATCATTAAAAAAATCATAGATCATGCTATTGTCACCCTCTCTTTGGGTGGCACATACTACATTCTGAGTCCTGTTTCTCTTCCGTCTAAAATGATCTCATATGAATTATTTGTTAATGGCATGCATTAAAATATATAGATTAAACTATTTTTTTAAAATCAAATCAATTCAAATATTTGTTACATTTTTGTCGTAACCTAAAATTTTCGAAAATGCCTTACCAATATAAATTTGTAATTATTTTCTGTTGTACTTATGACTATAAGACAATCAAATTAAATTATTATACTTGAATAAATTTAATAAAAAAATGATTTTAAAATCCTTCATGGATACGTGAAGAATTTATGTTCTTATATATTTCAAATATTTGTCACCATCTACTCGTGATTTTCTAAATTAAATAAAAAAACTAAAAATCTAAAATATCACCAAAAGCCCAAAAACATTCCATCAAGAAAAAAAAAGTTATCGAAATTTTAATTAATCTGGAAAATTGATAGAACGCATCAAATTTACATTTATTACTCGATACAAACTAATGTCGTTTTAGATTGATTTCTTTCCTCAATGAAAAATGAATCGCAATTTTGGCGTCAATCAAACAAGAAAATCTCATTGATCTTTTATGTTTGTCCATTATCTGTCAAAATATAAGAAGCTTGCAAATTGCACCTATAAAATTTAAAAAATTCGTTTGCCAATCAATGTTGAAATTAATTTAATGGCATTTTTAACAAACGCAATAACCAGAGTAAAGTTGTCAAACTGAAAACGTCAGCCAATTAGCCAAATTGCTAATAAGCCTTTAAACATACTTATGGTAAAGGGGAATAAACTTACGGAAAATTTAAATCGAAAAATTGCCCTCGATCTGAAATATTTTGCTATCAGAACACCATTTTCTCTTTAATCGAACAAAATAAAATTCACCTTTCCAAAATTTTCTTTGAATCAAATTACCCGGGTGGCCGCTCAAATTACCCGGGTAATCGAGTAGTCGAAAAAAGGCCAAAATAGCATACACTACACTGCGGCCTAAACTATATTTTGTGCTTCGACCCTGCTTAATTATCCGTCCAGTCAATATTTAGGCTCTTAATGAACCTGATAATACTGCCGGTTGGTACAATCTGGGTCCATTGCTCTACCTCCTAGATGTTTACTTTTGCATGTACTTCGGCTAAGAGGACGGTAACATTGGTACCTAAGAAATACGAGAGGGCAGACAAAATTGTTTAACACTTTTAACCGATAACCCCAAGTAACAATTTGTGTCCTAAATTTGGTCATACTGACCAGTTTTTGTGGGCTAAATAGCCTTGCTATAAATGCTAAAAAGTTAAAATTGAGAATGTGCAGAATGATTTAGCTTTCTCAAATGCTAAATTTTTGGGCTATAATGCTGTGTGCTTATCAAAATTGCTATATAGTATAATAGTCATTTAAATAGCTTAATAAGTTTCATAGCTAATTTGATATATTCATGGTAAAATTGCGATTATCAAAAATTAGTCATTTGAAAGGCAAAATAATTATTTGGGCTTAGAATCTAAAATGACCATATGTATATAAAAAAATTAAATTGTTCTGAAGAATAACAAAATAACTTTTGTAAAATCATATTTCTATAAAATAGTTATTTTGTTTTTGTATTGACATTTTACAATATTTTTAACATCGTATATATTTATGTTTACAGCAGCATTATGCGTAATGAAATAATAAATAAGCGCATAATGTTGACCCAAAATTAGTTGGGAAAAAAGTTTCATCATGTTAGTTTTTAAAAGTAGGTCTAAAAATCTTGACGCCCCGCAGAAATACGTCTTATTTATTGTAACTATAAAATATATTTTTTGACCAAATTTCAAAATATGGGATAATAATTAGAGATATGTAGTTTGTAAATGCAATCGATAGGGAATTGAAAGATAGGACTGAAAATGTATTTCTTTTTTATGTACAACAGAGAAAAACGAAAAAAATTAAGAAAATAAATAATGCAAAAATCGGGAAAAGATGGCAGTCATAACATAATAGCGGAAAAAAATGGTAGCCATGACATAATAGCAGTAGCAGAAGCAATAATTTCAATATGATATAATATTCACGTAAAATGCTAAATATTCATTCTACGTAGCTAATTATCATATTTATTCTGGAGACAAGAATGCAATAAAAAAATGCTATTTTGTCACATGATTTACCAAATAAGATTTATAGCAATTTAATCGGAGGGGAAGCAAAAGCGCTTTTCCGTATGACTAAATGGCTATTCACACCACAAAATTGTCATAAAACAAATAATTTTTCAAAATGGCAAAGGCATCATAGCTGTATCAGAGACAATAATGTGAATATGACCAAATTGTCACGTAGGATACTAAAGCTATTCTGATAAACAAAATGCTATGACAATTGCTATTTTGTTAGGAAATTTTCCGAATAGCATTTATAATTTTCCGTATGACTAAATACCTTGCAAAATACAACTTGTTCACGAAAAGCAATGTCCGCCATTAATTATGGCTAAGTATGTGATGATAGTAAACCGAAATATTGTACTACCACGAACAAGTCAGGAACAGTATTTTTTTGCAATTTGGTCAACAATCGATGTCAAAAATTATGTTCCCTAAACAGATAATTTGCTAAAATAACCAAATAACTCCAATCAATAATATATAGTCATTTTTGCTCTTTAGCTGCCACGAAAGCAATAGTGTAGCGTAACATCTTTGGAGATAACTGTTTAGCTGTTATGTCTAACGTTTTACTGTGGTCGCTTTTGTGCTATTTTATTTTCTGGCTAATTTACCCGCATAAATGCAAATTACCAACAATATAGCATAATAACTTTTATGATGACTGTTTTGCTATAAAGCCAAATTGCTGTTGTAGTGACTATTGTGATATTTTTTTTGTGGGTAAGTTGCCCGTACAAATACTTTTTAGTCATATTAGAAAGTTATAAAAAAAGTTATAAGTCATAATATCACAACAAAAACTTTCTGTTATATGGAAAGAGTCTATAGAGTTAAAAATAGAATTTTATTTAATCCCTGTCAATTTTTATTCGTTTATAACTAGGTCATCTTGATAGTTAATTATAATATTTCTAACGAAACCCGAAAATTCCAAATAAACATATTTTGTTTGAGTCTTACTCCTTTTACATAAACGGCAGTAACAATTACTACTAAAAGATGAAATGTATGCTAAAATTGAATTTAGACCTGTGTTGTCGCCAAGAACTTGCTCTATCACAAAATGTAACCTTACAATTTTGGAAGAAGTTGTAATATCCAATCCAATATGTGTATTAAATAAATAAATAATATAATACACGGGAAAAACTAGAGATGTTACCACGAAGAAAACGGATTTTTAATTCAAGAAAATATACTTTTTCTCCATTTAAAAGATAATTTTCTTATGTCTTTCGAGTTTTTCTTCATGTAAGATTTGTGTTTCTTGAAATGATAAAAAAATTCTTGAGTTAAAATTTGTTGCTTAATTGTAATCTGAGATTTAGTTTCTTGCATCTATAACTGCTCAAAATTCTTGATTGAAGAAAAAAACACCGAATGGAGAAAAATACGATTGTTTTGTTTCCAATTTTTCTTGCAGCTAGAAATTGACTCATTTCTCAAACTACACTGCGCCAATTAAAAAACGGAACAGAAATTTTCTTTGAAAAAATACCCAGATTTGAACGCTTGTATCTTGGTGAAATAACACATTTCAGAAAAAAAAAATTATTTCTAGTTGAAGGAAATTTTGTTTTCTTTTTGAAACTGGAAACCGTTTTATTTTATTTTGTTTTTTTATGACATTTTTGAGTAAAACAAAAGGGGCCTAAAAAAAATAAAAATTTGCTGCTGTTTGAAACTGTAGACGAACTTGCTCGATATTTGATTCAAAAATCCAAATAGGCCATTTTATAGAGAATTTAGAAACCTTGCAAAATGATACTAGCAAAATTTCTGTGTGGCCACTCCTTATCGAGTTATTGAAGTTTTAGTGTGTTAAAGTTTTAGTATTAAATTTTATCGTAGAGTGCTAAGTTTACAAGAAAAAAAAATTTACTTCTACGCTTTTTGATACGTTTTCTCTAAAACTTCAATAACTTTACAAGGAGTGGCCGCACAGAAATTTAGCTAGTATCATTTTGCAAGCGTTCTAAATTCTCTATAAAATGGCCTATTTGGATTTTTGAATCAAATATCGAGCAAGTTCGTCTACAGTTTCAAACAGCAGCAAATTTTTATTTTTTTTAGACACCTTTTGTTTTACTCAAAAAAGTCATAAAAAAACAAAATAAAATAAAACGGTTTCCAGTTTCGAAATGAAAACAAAATTTCCTTCAACTAGAAATAAAATTTTTTTTCTGAAAGGTGTTATTTGACCAAGATACAAGCGTTCAAATCTGGGTATTTTTTCGAAGAAAATTTCTGTTCCGTTTTTTAATTGGCGCAGTGTATATTGTCCAATTTTCTTGGAATTGGTTATTTTAAAAATAAAAAAAAATTTGATCCACACAAATGCAATTTCTTGATTCAAGAAACTATTGAAATATTAATGATAAGTTTGAATTTTTCTTAAATCTAGAAATAGAACCTTTTCTCAAAAAATATAGGTATTATCCAATTTTCTTGAAATCATCCATTTAAAAAATTTAATACATAGGTATATTGAAATAAATAAATGAATTTCATAAAAGCATTTTTATGTTTTTATTCAAATTTAATTATTTATGGTTTGCAAACATTTGTGGAGAGTACTGTATGTAATGAGAGATTAGGTTATTTTGTACACATTCTGCTAACTTTGTTCTTTTCTATAACTGAAATAATTGGGTTACAATACACAACTAAGTTGGGTGTCTAGAAATTTGATTAGCCGGTATAATATTATGGTTCAGAATATGGATAATTTGGAAAATATAGAACAGCATTCCGAATAATTTAGAATATTTTTAATTAGGTGGCACAATAAGAAAAAGTTTATTCTCTCTTCGAAGCAACCAATTTGCCTATGTTATTCTTGAACTAAGAAAGAATCTTCAATTGAAGAAAATATTCCTTAATAAATTGTCTTAACAAGAAAACTATGATTTTACGTCTCTCAGGACAAGAAAACATTTTCTACTCTTAAACGATCTTATTTAAAAATCGCATTTTTCATTTGAGCAAAAATTTCTTAATCTAAGAAAATACTTTTAATGCAAGAAATTATTTCATAATATAAAATGCTTGTTTCTCATAACTATAGAATAAAGTATTTCAACTAAGTAAGACTTTCTTGAAACGAGAAAATTATCGTTAAACTGTTATAATTGTATGTATATACAATTATATAATGGATGTTCGTACCAAAAAAGCATTCTATCGCGAACTTTCAACAGTGAAAAACGTAAATTTTTTTTGTGATTTTGAAAGTGGGATCTTGTGAAAATTTTCTTTTGTTAAAAGTGAACAAACTTTGATTTTTTAAACGGTGGTATTTCCACTTCAAAGTGGTGTCAAGTGAAAACAGACAAAGGATTTCAGGAAACATTTAAAAATGTTTTTAATATTTTCTCCCGCCTTGCTCAATATTCAAATGTCTCAGATATTCAAAACATAAGTATGTAAGTATTTCTGTTATTAAATACAAGAGAATTACTTTAAAAAAATCCTATTTCCTTTGTTTTACAGAGAAAAAGAACTGGTAAAAATTATTGGCAATATTATGTTGACACAGAAGACGGCAAAATATGTATTTATTACATGTAAAGAAAACAAATCTAACACATTTAAATCATTTGATTTACACTTCCAAATGGAATTAAAATATTTAAATCACACAAAATTTTAAATTTTTTTGATATAGTGATACTTTTTGTAATAATGTTTTATAATTAAATTCTTAGATAAAAAACAAAAATTGAAACTCTGAACTTAACATTATATTACAACGATTATAAGCTTAGTTCTAAGTGAAAATTATTTATAAAATTATAATTATTTATATTTAAATATAATGAAAGAAATAACAATCGAAATTATCAAATTTGTATTTAAATATTTTCTGTATCTGATGGTGAAATAAAAAAACACAAAAATAAATTTTCATTGTTTGTATTATTTTAAACAGCCATTTCACAATGGTTTCGCGTAACCACACCTGAAGAAATATTGCATTGTCTCAAGAAAAGCATTTCTCTAGTGAAGAATATTCAAGTTCCCTGGAAGAAGAAAACCGATGCATTCAAGAAAACGCAAACAATAATATAAATCTATTGTTCTCTATAGTCAAGAAATAGCAAGTTTCTTATAAGAAATAAACGGATGCATACAAGAAAATCCAAACAATAGATTGGTAATTTTTTACTCTACTCAAGAAAATATGTGTTTTCCAGCAAGAAAATATCTGTTTATTTACAGAAAATGGTACTTAGATAAAGAAACGAGATTTCTCACCATAAAAATTTCTAGTTTTCATTCAAAAGAATCGGTTTCTACAAACAAACCGATTTTGTTAAACTTAAGAAATAAGAATTAACATGAAGAAAACCATATTCTCTATGTAATCACGTTTTCTTGTATCAAGAATTTAGTTTTCTCATATCAAACAAATAAAGATTATTTTAATATTTTAGAAGAATTTGAAATTGAGAAACGTAAAGATTGTAGTGAGGAAAATTTCGTTTAGCTGAAAAATGATGTACACATTTTGTTGAACTAATCTGTTTTTTCTTCATATTAGAAATTATTTTTTTCCGTGTATTAATATAGTTATATTATAACTATGATAATGGGTTCAAAAATAATTTAAACTTAAAAAAAAAAAAAAAAAACATGTTCTAACTCTTTAAGCACTGATACAAGTTTATTTAGAACGGTTCTATTACCATATTCGCTTTTATATTTTGCTATAATAAAGCCAGCTACTTGGAGAGTTGAAATTCCGGAAATACCGGAGATATGTATGTTTTGAAGAATTTCTTAGAGAACATTACCGCTTTCAAAATACTTTTTAAAAAAATACTGTTGTAGGAATGCCCATACTAGCTTGCTTGTCTCCGAATATTTTAGATTGAACAAAAAACATAATTTAATGGTTATATCTAAAGCTCTTATAAAAGTAGTTACAGAGCACTTTACCTCATGGAAATATATATAAAACTGCCCTAATTTGTCTATTGATGGACCAACAGCTATTATTTTTGGTTATATTTTCCGGGTGCGTTTGATATATTCACTTTTTATGTTGTCGATACACAATTGCTTATTTTTGATGCTTAATACATGTATCAAAACATATTCTTTACGTATATGCCAAAAATATTTCGTAGATCTGGAAATGTATTAACTAATTGGCTGGGTGAAGATTTGGCCGTGTTTCAACCGATCTAAGAATAAATGAGTTGGATGATTGCTTATCTAACGTAGTTGTTGCACTATTATATAAAAATGAACTATTCGTCATCGAAATTTCCTGTAAAATATTGTGTAATTAATAAAAGTAATGATTCATAGCAATAATATAGACATTGCTTGCAGGCCACCTCTATTAAATTCGATAAATATATTTAATTTTTGAAAGGGGTAAAAGGAAAAAAAAAATTACGATTTTTCTATTGATATTCAAATTATGCGAAAAGTCAATTTTATTGCCGTAAATGATAACCCAAAGCCAATTAGTGCATCCTAGCATTATCAATTCAATCCGCATAGGACATGTAAAACAAATCGATTCTTAAATTTGTTCGGTTAATCGAATATGTATCAATTAAACATTTTCAAATAAGATACTATAATCGAGCAATCATTTTCTTGAAATAAGTGTATCTTAATCAATTCTCGAAAAATCATTAATCAATAAAAAAGTGACTGACAATTCAATAATCACTTTTTCTGTTCTATGTACTAATTTAAAATAAGGAATTATAATAGGAAAATGGATAATTGCACTAAATTAAAAAGAAAGTGACCAGAACCAAAATTGTGTATTAGGATAAAAACAATAACCACAAGTTTTATTATTTTATTAACCAACTAATTATTCGTGTTGTGTACATTTTGGATGGGTGGATAATTTAATTCTCACGATTCGAGAGATATCCCCCCATAACTGGTGACCCCGACATGACATCAGAAATGTCAACGCTGGTAAAACTTCAGCCATTCTGGGTGGACAAACCAATCAATTGGTTTAACGCTGCGGAAATCATGTTCACGATCCAAAATGTCAAAAGCGAAAAAAAAAATTCGTTCACGTCTTGTCTGCGCTATCTCCCACCACGAGCGATGTGATCGCAGACATCCTCGCGGCACCACCTCAAACGAATATGTACAGCAGATAAAATGTACGAGGCAATTTGGTATAAACCACAAATATCGGCATTTAAGCAACCATTCAGCTCGATGGTGCGAAGACCAACGGGTCACGACGGACAACGTCCCATCTCTAGCTCGAATACAATCGAGGACCGACTCGTCTTCGTCACCATACGGAGGCCGTCGAACTCGATCACAATCACGCAGCCCCAGCACACACAGCCAACATGGTATGTGCTGGTACCACTATAAGCATGGTAAAGCTACTCGCAAATGTTTATCCCCCTGCAAATTCGGCCCAAGCTCAAGCAAATCCATGAACAACATGGGGGTGGACGTTTCACATAAAAAAAAACGATTAAACTACCGGGTCGAGAAGCAACGCAAAACACCCACAAAACAAACCGTCTATTCATATATGACAAATCAAACCACCTGACTTTCCTTATAGGTACTGGCGCTGACCTTTCGGTCATTCCAGCAGCAAAACGTTTCACCTCACTTTTTAATATTAAATCAAATGATCTAGTTCTTTCAGCCGCCAATGGCTCAATCATTAACACCTACGGCACCAAATTGCTACAGGTTAACATCGGACTCAAACGAATCTTCACCCATTGGCGCCGATTTTCTAAGCAAGTTAGGACTTCTTGTCGATTTAAAGCGAAAAAGGCTAATTGATTCAGCAACGCAGCTGTCAATTAATGCCACCATGGGTCTCGTCGACACACCGACACCGATCCATTTTGCAATTGACAACGGCTATGGCATGCTGCTCAAGCAATTTCCTTCATTGACAGCAGAGCCAAACTACAAAATGCCAGTCCGTCACAACGTGGTCCATCACATTGTCACAGCAGGCCATCTGCCCGTGTCAAGACCACGCAGGCTAGATCAAATCGGCCACAAAGCCGCTTTTACAGAATTCCAGCACATGGTGGAATTAGGAATTTGCAGGCCATCTGCATCTTCCGTTAGTTGTCGACTCCATATGGTGAGAAAAAAAGATCAAGATTGGAGACCATGTGGGGATTATCGGAGGCTAAATATGGTCACAACACCTGACCCATATCCGATACCCCACATCCAAAACTTTTCCATGAACTTACATGGATGCACAATCTTCTCCAAGATTGATCTCGTCAGAGCATACCACTTAATTCCCGTCGCACCTGAAGACGTTCACAAAACGGCGATCACAAGACCATTTGGCCTCTTCGAATTCACTCGAATGCCATTCGGTCTATGCAACGCCGCGCAAACGTTTCAGCGATTTATCAACGAAGTTGTTTACGATCTCGATTTCGTTTTCGTCTACATTGACGATATTCTTGTGGCTTCAAAAACTGAGGAGCAACACAAAAGGCACTTGGAACAACTTTTCCACAGACTACCGCAGTTTGACGTGCATATCAAGAGCGCAAAATGGGTCTTTGGCGCAACCACTCTTGATTTCCTCAGTCACAAGGGAAGCCATTAGGGAATTCCCAGCTCCAACATCAATCAAACACATTCAACGTTTTGTCGGTATGGTAAATTACTACCACCGATTTGTACCAAAACTTGCACAAACGCTCGCACCAATTCACAGCCACTTGGCAGATTTACTAAAAAAACCCAAGTCACCCAAGAACTTCTCTTGGCCCGATGAATGTCAACAAGCGTTCACGGCACTAAAGGCTGAATTGGCCCAGATAACACTTCTGGCGCACCCACTGAGCGACTCAAAGCTCAGCATAACCACTGATGCATCAAACACTGCTGTCGGTGCAGTACTACAACAGTACAATAACAACTGTTGGGAGCCATTGGGATTGTTCTCAAAGAAACTCTCGGATGCCGAAAAGAAATATTCCGCATTCGACCGGGAATTACTCGCAATCTATCAGGCAGTCAAACACTTCAGATATTTTGTCGAGGGTCGGGAATTCACCATTTATACCGACCATAAGCCTCTGACTAGAGCAATCCAATCAAAAACTGAACGTAATCCAAGGCAATCTCGTCATTTGGATTACATCAGTCAATTTACAACGGACATCCAACATGTTCACGGACATGACAACGTTGTCGCGGACACACTATCTCGCACAGCTGACAACGAAACGGCCACATTCGAGACACAAATCGACTTACAAACAATGGCAAACACACAAAAAGCTGACCTAGAACTTCAGAATTTATTTTCTGGTTCCGAATGTCACACTAGCGCATCATTAAAACTAGAGCTTTATAAACTACCTGGCCTCGAAATAGTCTGAGAAACATCAACTGGGAAAAATCGCCCATACATCGCAGAACCATTACGTCGAACCATTTTCGACACGTTACATAATATTTCGCATCCTGGAGTCCGTGCAACTCGCAAATTAATCACTGTTCGCTACTTTTGGCCCAGTATAAACAAAGACGTAGGCCAATGGGCCCAGTCTTGCTTATCCTGCCAACGTTCTAAAGTTCAAAGACACACAAAATCACCCCATGGACAATTCGAAATTCCACCTGGTCGATTCGAACATATCCATTTAGACATCGTAGGTCCACTTCCTCCGTCTAATGGATATACATACTTGCTCACCTGTGTCGATCGCTTCACTCGCTGGCCCGAAGCTTATTGCATGACAAACATGTCTGCTGCAACCATTGCCACTACTTTCGTCACCAATTACGTATCACGATTTGGCGTGTCCCTTCAAATCACAACAGATCAGGGAACACAATTCGAGTCGAAACTTTTCACAGAGTTAACGAAACTCCTCGGATCTCATCGTTTACGCACAACGGCTTATCATCCATAAGCCAATGGCATGGTCGAACGCTTCCACTGGAAATACCAATCGTTCTACTTGGTATCCGAGCAACCGTGAAAGAAAATCTTAAGTGCTCACCAGCCGAAATTGTTTACGAACAAACCATCAAGCTACCAGGTGACTTCTTTGTCGAAAATCCTCTTTCACCCTTACCAACCAGCGACACAGTCGTCGACCAACTGCGACAAACCATGCAAAACCTTGTTCCAAACGCAACTCGTCAATAGAAACAAGATGACATTTTTGTTCCGAAATCACTTAACGATTGTGATTTTGTTTTCACAAGAACAGACAATGTCTTCGCAAGCATTTCATCGTATCGATTAATGGTAAAAATCACAACATTTCAATCGATCGACTCAAGACAGCATACGGAATTCTCTCAGCTGATCAAACATCAAGCCCTCGTTTACACAGACGAGTCCATTTTGCCACTACTCATTCAAGCATACACTAAAGAGGGGATAATCACTTGCGGGGGAGTCCTGTAGTGGCTCACTTACTAATTCAATCATGCAAACATAAATACATTCATTCACATTCAAATATTCACTCGCCGCCACAATTAGTCAGAGCATCGAAACATAAATTAACATAAGAACATGATGCAACATTGTGCATGCGACCACCTGCAGAAATTACCAGCGAGCAAAAGCAAATCGTATAATTTTACTCTACGCCGAAACCAATTAGCAAAAACAAAATATTTTTTCGACTTTTTAATTTTTACTTATTCATTTTAACTTATTACGTTTTCAACTTTCTCGCAACACGCACACGCAGTGTCATTCGTTTTATATTTTCAATAAAAATTATAAAAATCAAGCGACCACCATTATTACGACGCTTAACATTATTTTTGGTGCAAACCTTTTTCTTTTTCTAAAATTAATAGATTAATAGTTTACGTAGTGATAATTTAAAATCTAATATATTGTGTATCTGGGCAATGAATTTATTTAATTATAATAAAATTGTGTATTAGCATAAAAACAATAACCACAAGTTTTATTATTTTATTAACCAACTAAATTATTCGTGTTGTGTACATTTTGGATGGGTGGATAATTTTATTCTCACGATTCGAGAGATATCCCCCCATAGTGTTTTAATATACACAATTTTATATTGATATTAGTACACGAATAAACAATAAAAATATTAAGTTTAAATAAAATTTGCTTTGATCAGTTAATCAGTATAACAAAAAATTCTGATTAATTGTTATTCGAAATTGGCTAAATCGATTAATCGACTATGCTGATGATTTGAATTTTTGATAATTTGAAAAGCACATGTACACAAAACAATAAGGTTATGTTGTAATAAATGTACTTACGATTTCTTTACGCCAGTCCCCTAGGCCGGGTCGAAAGAGAACTTTTGCTTCGTATTTATCTAAATCAGGAAACACTTCTTCTATATCAGATGACACAAACTTTTTTAAGACGATTATATTCATTTTTAAATTCCATAAATAGTCAGAAATGTCGTTTGGAATACCCCAACTGTATAACAAAACTTTAAAGTTTATTTCCGACTCGTCAAGTTGATCACAAACTAAAACTGTGTACTCATTTTCACTGTCAATTTAAATATTATCATTGATATTGTTACTTACAAATTTTACACAGTAAGTTTAGGTTACAACTAGATATTTCGTACACAAATTAAAAATGTGTACATGCCGGAAGAGAATAAATCCATTTAAATTTGGTTTAAAACTTCTTTAAATATTGCCTGAAATTTGCTGAATTACATTAAACAAGTAGCGGATCAAATATCACTGTACACCAGGTTCGTACAATTTTACATGCAGGAAGAGAAAATATTAATAGAAATTTGGTTTAAAACTTCTCAAACCGTTCCAGAAAAATTTGTATACTAATTTAATGCTTTAAGGGTCAAAATACGCTAATTGTGAATCTAATAAATTTATAAAAAACATTTAAAGATATTTATTCACAATCAGTTATAATGTTAAAAATCAGAAAAAATTATTAACAACTTTTAACGCCTAATGGATGCAATACCACTAGTTGAGATCCTGATTAATTCATAAACACGATAAGTTTAGCTTACAATTACAAATTTCGAACAGAAAGTAAAGATTGGGATATGTAGGATAGAATACATCGATATACATTTGGTTTAAAAGTCCTCAAATAATTCCAGATACAATATTGTTTACCACTTTTAACCCCTAACGGATCAAATGCCACTGATAATGATTCTGATTAATCCAGAAAAATAGTAAGATTAGCAGAATATTTGAATAAAATAAAGCGGTAAAAGTTACATAACTAAAAAGAAATTGTGATAATGTAACCCGATTTTTTTTAGCAATATTTGAAGGAGCTCTGCACTACATTCCAGGCAATTCGCGAAATAATGATATTCAAAACTCATCAAAACTCTATCGTGCATTTTAACACAATTCTTAGGAGCTGTGTTAAAAACAAAATACTACAATGCGCCAATAAGGGCTGTTATTCATCACATAGGGCTCCAATTGTGCACAAAAGTAACGAAAAACTTCCTCAAAAGAATGGCGGACTATATAAGCAAAGCCGATGCAGGTAATAAATTCCAAATATTTTTCGTTTCCAAATTTTTTTTGCTTATGAAAACCTATTTTAGTTTAAAAATATTTCAAATCAATGCCGAATTCCTTACATCATTCCAAAATGTTACAATGCAGACAATATTTGTATTTATTGCCAACAACAAAGCTGTACACAGGACGAGATAACATTTCTTAGTCAACCAGAGAATTAAATTGTGTGAGTGTTTTTTTTTTTGTGGATCAAATCATAATCAGATAAGTAACAAAAACTTAGATCTTATTATAAAAAAAAAGACAAAAAAAAAATAAAAACGAAATCTTAAATTTTCTTAAATAAATGAAAACAAAGAAAACTTTAAAGTAAATGTAATTCCCCTAACTTTTATAATATACCACAGTCTTCGTAAACCATAAATATGTATCGCAATCTCTGAAAATATGTATCCTGGCTGTTTGTTGTTTTTGTTGTTGTTAAATTGTGTTTTCCTCATCAAAACCGTCTTTTTGTTTCGGCTCCGATATACTTATATATGTTGTACGTACATATCTAGATATACGAGTTTATAGAAAATATTTGGTTTAATTTTTTCTTGCCATGATTTTTACAAGATGTGTGTTTGTGTATCTATAATATACAAGATTTTTGGTTTTTATACTTTCATATATACCAAAAGATAGATACGCGTATGTTTAAGTGTGAGGTGTAATTTTATTAGACGATACACATATTTTCGTTCTAGATGAAATTAATTTATCTTATTGTGTACGCGTCTTTTTTTTTTTTGTATTTCGTGATGGCATGAAAAATTTTCCAGAGCAGCAAGAAAATAAAAAAATTTTGTGTTTATATAAGAATGGAAAATACCAAAAAAATGTTTTTTTTTTTTTTATTTAAGGGTAAATAGAAATTGAGTTAACAATAAAAGAATAAAATTAAAAAAAAAAAACGAAATATCAAAATAATATTGTCATAAAAAAATAAAAGATGGGTGCTGAAAAAGTAACCCGAAACATATTTCCATGGAAAAATGAACGAAACAAATTAAAATTCTGAAATGTAATAAAATAAAAATTAAATTAAGAAAAGACGAAAAATATACAAAAAAAGCAAAAAAAATTATTTGATTGTGATAATGGAGCAATTTTATGATTTTTTTTGTGTTTTAATTTTATAACGATAAAATTATAATTAAAAATAGACAAATTATTTGTTTAATACTAGAAAATCTTTTATGATTGTATAAGATGAATTTAAATAAGATTTTTATTTTTCAATTTAATTTTGTTTAAGGAAATAATTTAATTTTTATTTGGGTGTTGTTTATTATTTTATTTTAAGACGAACAAATAATAATAAAAAAAGGGTTATTTTCATTTTGGATGAAAATTAGAATTTTAATTTTTTTTTTTTGCTATTTTTGGTGCGGTTAAGTGTTTCAATTTATGATTTATATTCAATTTTCTTAGCAAATCATTTGAATAAAATGGCAAAATGGTTTGTGGGAAATAAATTGTTTGTATTTTTGTAAATAAAATTTGAATTAATTAATAATGGATTTATGGTTATCGTTAATTAATTTAAAAAGGATTATGAGGCAAGTCCAGCTGAAAAAAATAATATTTTATTTGACTGTGATAACAATAGCTTGAGCGAAAAACTAAATACATAGAGAATTCATTCCAGAAAGAAACTGCAGCGAATCTGAAGTATCACATCTGCAAAATGGCATTGGCAAACTAGTTGTCATTGGTAATTTTAAAAGTTCCCTAAATTAAAAGAAATTGATAAACTGTTAATTTTTAATAAATGTTATAGTTAAATTCAATTTAATTGCTTTATTTTTGACAAATTATTAAATAATAAAATTTGTAATATTATTCAACGAAAAAACTAATTATTCATACGGAGAAATTAAACATGTGATACTTTAATTCGCTGAAATAGATAAAAGTTGTGTAACACACCAATAAGGAAAAGTTTTAATAGGGTACAATTTAAATAAAAATTTAATCAACTGCACTTCATTTTATCACAAAATTTCACTTTTATCACATTAAAGTAGCAAAATAAAAATAATGTTTCTTCTTAATCACTTCATTTGAAGTATTGGGTGTGTGAATTAATTTTTAGACTTTTTTTATAAAAAAGAAATGTTTATTAAAAGATAACGATACAGTATATTTTATCCAATATATTCGCCATCGTTATCTATGACTTCCTACCATCTCCTGGGAAGTTTGTGGATTCGTCGCTTGAAGAAGCCTTCAACTTTCCCAGCTATCCAGCTATCGATCCAATTTCGCACTTCTCCGGCGTTTCGGAAGCGTACGTCAGCCAGGCCTATTTGCATTGACTGAAACAAATGGTCGCCGGAAGGTGCAAGGTCTGGAGAATACGCAGGTTGTTCAAGCCGATCCCAACCGAATGGCTCTACGTTGTTTTGAGCGGTTTTTGCACGATGTGGTCTGGCATTGTCATCATGAAACAAAACTTTGTCCAGTTGGCGTCGGTAGTGATCACATGTAACCATTTCATTTGGATTTAACAGCGCATAATACACCATTCGCCATCTTCAAACTTTTTTGGCTAACCTGGCCGCTCTTTGTCTGTCAAGTCAAAATCACCACTTTGGAATCGATGAAACCAATTGAAACAGATTGCTCTCGATGGAGCTTGATTACCATAAGTATCAGAAAGCAATCGGTGAGCTTCAGTGGCAGTTTTCTTGGAATCAAAAAAGAAAAGAAGAACACCTCGAAAAAACAACTTATCACGATCCATTTTAAATCGATTACAAAAAAATGACGTAATATGAAAAATAACACTTTCTGCTTTGAATTAGATTGACAATCGATTTGTTATGGAACAAATATTTCTTTGTTTTTAGTCATTCGCTTAATATACGAGTGATTATTGCCACACTCGTTTTGCGAGTGACCCTTTTCCATATATTTGTGGGAAATGCTGACGTCGTAATGCTGGGATTCCCATGCATAAAAGGCATATACTATTAGATTTCTGTTTTGACCAGAACAATTATCTGACCAAAAACGAACCTCTTTAGTATTTGAATATATTTCCATACATTTTTTAAGCAACTGTCAAATCCAAGTCTTCTGCGTTTTCTAACGACCTCGTGCCACACAACGCAATATCCATGTTATCGTTTAAACAAAATCTGTAAAATTATAAATGAAATATTTTCTTTTATAATAAAAATAGGAAGCTCTGGATTATGGCAAAATCAAATTTTTTTAGAAATCTAATACGGCCGCATGGATAACTCAAAAAAATAATAAAACTTTGTGGACTGTATTTCTGTATTTCTATGTGGTTGATGACAGACTGAATTTTTTATTTCTTTACAAGATATTTAACAATGTACATTATACAAGGTATTTTACACACAAGTTAAATTATATAAGGTAACATGACATTATGTGAGTGAAGTCTGCAGCGAAACATTAATATTTAAATGTGTTTACCTACACTATACATTTTGTAATCTTGGTGGTTTGTTTTTTTTGACTGTACGTCAAAAAAAAAAAAAATAGAAAAATTTGCTACGAATTAGACGTAACCATCCTCACCGCCTTGAAGCAGTGCCTTCAATAATGTATGCTTAATTTTTAGTCTTCCAGTGGGAGTTTAATCAATTTGTGCACACTTCTTCTGAAGATTGAAGTTGCTGTACGCACTGAAACCACTCGGACAATTCCGTCAGCGCCTTCATGTGTCTCAATTATGCGACCGCGAGGCCACCTTCCAGGCTGCAAACCGTCTTCCTTCAGCAAAACCAAATCACCGATAGTCAAGTTCGACTTAGCATTTTGCCATTTATGCCTGTGCTGGAGAGTACTTAAATACTCACAGTGAAATCTTCGCCAGAGCCCGTTGACCCGCGCTTGAACTTGTTTCCATCGCTTAGAACATGGAATAACCTTGTCGCTTGAGTCTGCTTCCAGCAATCCAACTGAACCACCCATTGTTAGAAAATGGTTCGGGGTAAGCACATCAAAATCATCTAAACTGTTATCATTCGGGCACAATGGCCTTGAATTCAATATGCCGGCGATCTGATGTAGTAACGTAGACAGCTCTTCGAACGTCAAATTAGAATCCTGTGTTACTCTGTATAAATGGTACTTCATCGACTTAACCGCTGACTCAACTAATCCGTTGAAATGAGGTGATGCTGGCGGATTAAACTCCCAATGTATTCGATAAGATGTTAAGTGTTCAAGTACTTCCTTCTGGTGTTCCCTTGAACAGATTAGGTCATATACTTCTTTAAGTCGTCGTGATGCCCCGATAAAATTGGACCCATTGTCTGTTTGAATATATGATAGACACCCTCGTAACCCGACAAAACGCTTCAATGCCATGATAAATGCTTCCGTGGTCATGTCGGACACTGCTTCCAGATGGACGGCTTTAATTATTGTATCTATAAAAACACAAACATAACCCTTTATTAATTTAGCCCCACGCCCCTTTTTAGATAAGAGACTAATTGGCCCGGCAAAATCTATAGCTACGTTGGAAAACGGCCTTCCTGGGTTGAGTCGAGCATGAGGAAGATTTCCCTTCAGTTGTTTCACAGTTGTGGTTTTATACTTCACACACGTTATGCACTTCCTTGATACATCCTTCGCAATTGACTTTGCACCAATGATCCAATACTTCTGTCTTGTCAGGTGAGTCAACAAAGATGGCCCAGGATGTAAATGGAACCGATGAAACTGTGTAATCAACAAACGACCGACTGGTGAAGACTTCGGAATTATAATTGGATGCTTCCCCACACGAATCAAACCATCCTTGTCGATGAATGGCGCCAATGTAATGATAGATGACTTCTTTGGTATTGGGCAATTTTGCTCGAGTGCATGAATTTCTCTACAGAAGACTTCTTGTTGTTGGTGTTTAATGACGACCACTTCAGCCTTGGATAATTCTTTGACACAAATTGGACCTTTGAATTTATTGTACTTGCACCACCGATACATGTATGAAATAACTCTAAGCATTTTGTCCCAACCGGACACCCGTTTCATTACCTCCTTGATTGGATGATGCTCCTCACAATTCAATGAAAAAAGCAATTTGATTGATTTTGCTTCTCGGTTCGCATATACGATTGACTCGTTGTTAACTTTAAACGACAAAGGCCAACAAAACTCATCTTCTTGTAGCCAAGCGGGGCCACTCCACCATTGGTTGGTATCAATGATATCGCGTGGAAAGAGCCCTCTCGTTGCGAAATCGGCAGGGTTGTCGCCAGATTTCACATGTCGCCAACTGCTGAATGGAATAATTTGCAAAATCGCTGAAGTTCGGTTGGCGATATACGTTTTCCACTTCCTTGGTATCTCTGAGAGCCAGGCCAGGACAATGGTAGAGTCCGTCCAAGCAAATAAGTGGTAGTCCTCAATATTTAGTGATTCAAGGACTTGCTGAACCAGTTGGCTAAGGAGCCACGCTCCACACAACTCCAGCCTTGGGAGTGACATTTGCTTCAATGGAGCCACCTTACTTTTCGCAGTCAGCAAACGTATTGTTACCTGTCCCTTTGTATTGGTAACTCGGGAGTAGACTACGGCAGCATATGCATCCTCACTCGCATCCGAAAACCCATGGATTTCGTATTTAGTAACCCCTTCTAGTCCATCAGATAAAAAGCGAGGTAAGTTTAATCCGGACAGTTCAGGCAGTTGATTTCTGATTTTAACCCACGACTTTGCTACTGCCACTGGAACTTCTTGATCCCACTCAATCTTGAGAGCCCAAAGTCTTTGAAATAAGATTTTGGCAATTATAATGACAGGTGCCAAAAACCCAAATGGATCATATATCTGAGCCACTTGCGAGATAAAACTTCGTTTAGTCAACGTTTCATTAACGTTGAGAGAAACGTCGAAGGAAAACGAGTCGTTTGATGATTTCCAAACGATGCCTTAAATTTTGTGAACATCTTTCTGTTCGTCGAGCGTAATCTTTCGGCAATCACCTTCCGTTAATTCCACGTGAGAAGAGACCACCTTTCTCAAGTTAAAGCCACGATTTTTAAGTACGTTGGTTATTTCATTTTTGAGTGCAATCGTTTCAGTAATGGTATTTGCTCCCGTGATTAGGTCGTCGACGTAGAAATCGCGCAATATGATTTGTGCCACTTTCGGGTTTGTATTTTCTAGTGATCGACCTAGATGCTGTAATGAAGCTATGGCAAGAAATGGAGCGCATGAAGTGCCATACGTTACCGTTTTCAAGTGCCATACGTTACCGAAGCGGTTTTGAGGTGTTATTTCGCCATATGATTTTGTGAAATATGCGGTCCGAGGGTTGAATCCATATTTGGCGGTACATTTTCTCTATGTCCGCCACTAACGATACCGCATGTTTTCGAAACCTCAGCAACGTTGACCACAATGTAGGTTGGAGAGTTGGTCCTATCAATAACGAATCGTTGAGAGATCTTTCGGAACCATTTGGCTTCACAGATCCATCAAAAACTACTCTAATTTTCTGTGTGCCATTATTGTTTTTGAATACTGCGTGGTGTGGGAGATAGTATTGCTTAAATCTTCCCTTTATTGATCTGTCGTTCTGATCAGCCAACTCCATATGCCCCAGAGCACTATACTCTTGTATGAATTTTGAGTATTCCGTCCTTAATCGTTCATCTACCACAAACTTCCGCTCAATCGACAAGAATCGTTTAAAGGCTACACCGTAGCAATCTCCTGACACTAATGCATCCGATTTAAACGGTAATGATACCATGTATCGACCATCAGCAGCTATTCTAACCGTTTCATTGAAAGTGTTTGACGGCCAATATCTCTTCATCGGTGTATTCTTCTTTGTAATGAATGGACTCCGATTTCCAAAATTTTTCCAAAATATTATCCAAATTACAATTCAACTGAAAACTATTGAGCGTCTCCCGGTCAGCATTCGTATTACTTCCTGAAAACACCCAACCAAACAATGTGTTTACGACGACCATTCCTTTGATAATGTCTTACGACCTTCAGTTATAATGGAGAAGAAGTAATCTGCCCCAATAAGGATGTCAACCGGCTGATTTTGTTCATAGCCGGAGTCCGCAAGACTCAATTTTGATAGTTGATTTAAATCGTCGTTCGTGAACCTGATGGATTTCGGCGGTATTGTCATCAGCTGTTTCAAAATGTAAGCGTGAATTGACATGCTTACAGTACTTCCTGGCTCATTTGCGTATATGCGAAAATTGACGGCACCCTGTGTGACCATTTCACTTGTTGCAATTCCGGATACTGACATTCGTGCCTGCGACCGCCTCAACTTAAGTCTGTTAGCTAAACTTTCTCGAATGAAAGTTGCCTGTGAACCAGAATCCAGTAGAATTCTTGCGAGTACCCTTTCTCCAAATTGATTCTCAATCCAAACCTGCGCTGTTGGAAGTAATGCGACTTGATCCATCCGAATATGATGTATGTCTAATTGGGCACAAGTTGTGTCTTTCACTTCATCTGTGGGTTTAGTAGCCAATTCCTCCGATTCACATGCAACTGAATTCATTTTGACAGATGAAGCGGGTTGTTCGACGTGATCACCGTGCAACAGTGTATGATGTCGACGGAAGCATATCCTGCATGTTGATCTAGAAGGACATCTTTCTTTGATATGTGACCTGGACAAACAATTGAAACATGCTCCTTTTGTTCGTAGTAACAGGAATCTATCATCCCGACTGATGTCTTCAAATTCCTTGCACCTATACAAAGGATGATCACCATTGCACTTCAAACAATTTTGTGTGTGTTCGTTTACGTTGTGACATCTGACGGTTTGTTGGCTCTGAGAGTGGTTAGGAAATTTAGGTTGATTGGTTTCAGCCTGACAGGTTTCCATTGCATCGCACTGTATATTTAAAAATTCGAGAAACTCTTCAATACTTGGAAAGTTATTGTTGGCCGATGATAACGCCCATCTGTGTTGTATGTCCTTATTCAATTTAGGTAGCAATATCTGAATTAACCACGGATCTCGTTTCTCAGCCTGATCTCCCAGCGCCCGCAACCCTCGTAACACTTCATCACTTTTATCACACAACCGTCGTAACGATCCGTCCTTTGATGGAATTGGTGGCTGCTGCAAAAATGTTTGAATCATCTCAGCCACAATATAACGTTTCTTGTCATATCTGTCGACAAGTTTCTTCCAAGCGAGCGGATAGTTTGCATCGGTCAACTGCATATGCTTGATTAGATCAGCGGCTTCTTCCACTAACAATCCTCTGAGATAATGAAATTTATGCGATGTTTGTAGATTTTCATTTTTATGCACCGAAGCCTCGAATAGGTCTCTGAACGATGGAAAATCGCGATAACTTCCACCAAACTTAGGTATATTTAAACGTGGCAACCGTAGGTCTTGATTGTTCGCGTATGATCTGTCGAGTGTTGTATCCAAAAGTGATTTTTGATGTTCTGCTAACCGCCCGACAGCAGAGACAACTTGAGCCTCTACCTCTTTCAAAACCAAATTACGAGACGCCGCTTGTTTCCGTAGCTCAACTTTCACGAACAGGTATTCTTCCTCAAATTTCTCACCATCAACAGAAGTATTATAATTTTGCAATGAATCTTGATAATCATTGAACTGAACGTAGAATTTTTCGAGCAATTCTATTCGGGCGATTAATTCCTCGTACGTTGTAACTTGAGTAATTCCCTTGACAAAGCGCCGTAATCTAGCTAACCCCTCAAAACAATTGCTTACTTTCTTTTGTAACCCCTCAATAATTTGAGCTTCTGTTGGCATTTTGTAAAGAAGAGGCCTTATCATCAGTAATTAATTCAACTTTCACAAGCAAATTGGCAATATGTTTTAATTATAAAATGGCGTTCAATAAACTTGATTGGTTGAAATGAATAACGCACCTTTGTACCACAATATTAATTTCGATATTTATCACAAAAAATGGCAGGCAGTATGAACGACGTGGCGTGTTAAATACAATATGGCGTCCAAGCGACTTGGTTGTTTGAAACGATTAACGCGTTATTGCACCCAAAAATGAAATAAATTGTACTCACGTATTTGTAGCACTTCACGGTGATTGCGATCCAATGTTCCCAGAAAATAGCTTAAAATTCTCCGTTATTGTGTGATCCGGCTCGAAGGACCTTATGGATAACTCAAAAAAATAATAAAACTTTGTGGACTGTATTTCTGTATTTCTATGTGGTTGATGACAGACTGAATTTTTTATTTCTTTACAAGATATTTAACAATGTACATTATACAAGGCATTTTACACACAAGTTAAATTATATAAGGTAACATGACATTATGTGAGTGAAGTCTGCAGCGAAACATTAATATTTAAATGTGTTTACCTACACTATACATTTTGTAATCTTGGTGGTTTGTTTTTTTTGACTGTTCGTCAAAAAAAAAAAAAAAAATAGAAAAATTTGCTACGAATTAGACGTAACCACCACAGTTATTTCCGGGCTTCTACTTTATTATATAAATGCTGTTCTAGGCTACACTCTTGTATCCTCAGCAGGTAAGCTGCCATGAAAACCTAAATTAAAATTTTCGGTGAAGTTGTCCCTGTATTGTTGTTCGGCTACTTCATGAACAATACTTTCTGCTTTCATTTTTTCCAAAAATAACCAGGAAGGCTATTTGTTAATTCGATTCGAACGTATTGGAGTCTTCGTAGTATTGGATTCTTATTTGAATTGAATCAGATTCGTTCGTTTTTTATTTAAATCAAATACGAATCTTATATTTCGAAGAGTCGAATACGTTCGAATTGAATTCACAAATAAACAAATGTGTGTTCGCAAATTGCATAAAATACAAAATAATTGTTTAGAATTAATTTCCCTCGTATAGGTCCCTCGAGTATCTTTGTCAACATTTCCTTTCCCTTCTCTTTTTTTGCTGGATGTAGATATGTATATAGCCAGTGTATTAGTTAACATTTGCTTGCAAACCTAAAAATAAATTACGTTACAATTTGTTCAAATAAAAATCAACTAACTTATAAACTCACTCGCTGTTTCTCGATTACTGGGTTTGTATCGCATGTTGCTAAAAAAATATTGGCGATTGGGGTTTCCTTTCAGTTTTAGTAATAAAATTGCTCAATATTTTTCTGTTTTCTCAGTATTCTGAACAATGAAATTCCATTGCCGATATCTTTCACCAAGTGACCAAAATTTATTAAAATTTACCTTTCTGTCGCGTCTAGTAATGTGATCAGTACACTTCAAAGTACAAGAGGCGCATAGCGGCTCTAATGCTCACCCAGTTATTTATTTTCGACTCAGATTAACATGTGACAGGCCTAGATTATGATATTTTTATGCGATGATTGATTTCAATCATTCCTTATGTGTTTTACGTTTTCTGATGTTAGGTATTGTGCTTATTGGACTTAAAAGGCACTCACTTTTCAAATTGGCTCTAAACTTTGAAGTAATCGGGCTACAGCTGGATTTTGCATTTCTGGTGTTTCCAGTGTTTTTCGACTTTCCGTTGATAAATGGGTTGAGCTCAACGCACCAGAATTATTTCCCGGTGCTTGTGGTGAACTAACTAGGCTCAACTCATTAAAATATTTCCTCCTTGAGTGTTTTGAATGAACTGGGCTCAACCAATTATAATTTTCTATGGGTGACTGCATTGCATTAACCACTAGATTTGTGGTTTCTAAAATAATAATTAATTGATACCATTATTTTTAAAAAATTTAATTAATTCTAAAATACACTGATCACCCCAGTGTTTGATTTTGAAAAAACATGTGTTACAATATTTGCTGATTTTAACTTTTTTGGATCGTTTAGTCGCACTTGAGCATTGGCCCGCGAAGGTTGTGTTATTAATATTTTCTGTATTTGAAAGATTTCGATTACTGCTTTTACCGTAATTTTTCTTCTGAAAATGGCTAATCACTCTTGAACAGCGAAGCGCTATTTATACTCTATGTGAGGAAGGATACAGAGAACGTCAAATCACAGAAAGGCTCGACATTTCTTGTAAAGGCGTACACTAAATCTTTGCTAGAATGCAAGAAACTGGTAAAAATTAAGATAGAAAAAGATCTGGTATGCCAAAATCCACAACAAAACAAGTGGATAACTTTATCAGAGTTCTCTCTAAACGGAATCGATATTTAACTGCACCACAAGTTACTGCAGTTCTGAATGATATGCGAGAAACACCTTTCAATAGCAATTGTTAAAAGATGTCTCCTATCTAAATAATTCGACATAAAAAAATAGACTAGGTAAAGGCGCATAAAAAATGGACATTATACTAATGGAAAATGTCCTTTAGACTAATGAATCAAAGCTTCTAATTTTCGGATCCCCTTAGAGGTATGTTTGTATGCCGGTCAAAAGAAGAGAGAGCTTTAGAAGCATGTACATTGCCTAGTATCAAACATGGTTGTGTTAAAGTCATGGTTTGTGGGCTTTTTGGAACAGTTAACCCGGAAATCTTGTGAGGAAATTATTCAGGATTCCGCCATACTGGATTAATTTTGGAACAGGGATATGATCCTAAGCATTTATCTAAACTGTGCCAGAACTTTTTGAACAAAAAAAAGGTTGAAGACATTTTAAAAATCTTTCAATGGCCATCTCAATCATCTGACCTTTCTCCCACTGAACTTGTTTGGGGTGAACTCGACAGAAAGGTAAAAAATCGATCTCCTATGAGCTCAGAACATTTGTGGCAACTCAACCACAAAATGTAGGGCATTGCCTTCAAAACAACAACCACTATTGTGCCTTTATTAATTTGGCAATGGATTTCAATATCATGTCGTGGCTACCATGCACGGCGTTACAAAGGAGACTGTTTGCACCACAGAACGATGCGTCTGTTTTCCGAAAAAACGTGGAGGACATTCCCCCTAATTTCTATATAAAAGGAGATTTTTCCAAATGTTTGTATATGTGTTGATGGTACAATTATTAATATTGATGCACCATCAAACAACGAAGTTATGCGGACCGAACAATTTATTTTGCGCCATCAATGCCAATTGGCCTGGAAAAGCGCACATTATTCTTGAGTTTTGTGTAACACAGCAGTATTTCACAAGTAACTAATATAAAAAAAATTGAACTGATATCATTTACATTGATTTACTGTATTTACAGATTTGGAAGTGGTTGAAGACCCTTTGTTGGTTGATCCCATCGATAAATAAAAATTCAAGGGATACCTCTGTCCAGAATATTAATAAAGCACACAAAAAAACTCGTCCTCTATTTGAACATTCTAGAACCGCAGCAAAAATTGTACTCGCTTGTTCAACAATACACAGTACGGCTTATACGATAGCTCGAGAACATAGAAGGGGGGATTTGTTGATGGTTGGAAAAATTAATTTGGTGAAACATCTACACGAAACATGAACAAATAGATGAAACTCAAATTAAAATTAGCAAATGCTATCAACAAAAAGCTATTTCTCCTGCCTAGCCGTAAACAGCATGCCTTTCCTAACGGCAGACGTATTAAAAATACCATAGGGATTAATGAAAATGTCTTCAGAAAATTGGAACATCGGTTTAGGCTAGGAGTAGGTAATTACTCAAGAAATATCCGAAATTTTTATTTATATTAGAAAATTAAATTTATTAATTAATAAGTTATGTCAAACTATCAAAATTCAATTATCTAGATATTATTATAATAGGTTTTTAAACAATTTGAAGAATTATTATAATAGCGTTTCCGAGGGGGTAGTTCGGGAACCAGAAGTGTGGATAATAATAACTTGAGTGTCAATTCCGATAAATAGTTAGAAAATTTGTCTAATTGTGGTGTTATAACTGTTGTTGATAATGTGTTGAAGTTGTGAGAGAAGTTTTGTCCGCCTGTTCCACATAAGTTAGTTCCATATACCCAATAAGGTCTGACATTGAAGGCAGACTTTCTGATAGTAGAATTTAGAATTAGTGTTGTAGGGCCATGTGGGCGTTTAGCCACCTCGTACTGCGACCTAAAAGATCTTTCTTGCTCCAAGCCCTGCTTAATTATCCGCCCAGTCAATATTCAGCGTCTTAATGAACCTGATAATACTGCGGACCGGTACGTGATACATACTATCTGGCCTCATTGATCTCCCTCCTAGATTTTACAACTGCTATAAAAGCGGAAGCATTGGGACTCAAGGACTTCGAGAGGGCAGTCCTACTCCCATATATTCCTACCCGTGCCTCGTCTCCCGTTTTGATTTAATTTTTGCGAGTTGCTGAATAGAAAGTCGCCTGTAGGTCACTCAGCTTTACTACAGGAAGGTTAAATAAAACTGGAGGGTGCCTGGTATCCAGAGTCCGCATATATGAACTGATTAACTTATCAGCCATTCATCCTTCGGCATATGCTGTTCCACCTTAGATCAGAACTTTTTGTCAAGGTTTTCTCCTTTAGTGCCGTACCTTGACCTGTCCCAAAAAGCCAAATTCTGCCTAATGGTTTCAGTTAACAGTGGTGCCGCGAGGTGGCAGTACGTACACTTGCGCCTACTGAAGGTTACGGAGCTGGTAGATAATTCCAGTAACTTTGGTCAGTAACATTCCAGACAATGATTGGTTTCAAGTTAGAAGTCAAACTAATTTTAGAAATCGCTCTTTTCACAAAAGAGTGTTAACAGTTGATGAAATGGTTTTAGTTTAACAAGTTTTGGAAACCAAAACTTTCATTAAACAACATCAAGATATTTTTGTTACGACCGCCGGGGAATGTCACAGTAATAGTTAACCGTAGTGACTCTTTGGAAAAAATAGAATTAATTCTCAGCAATACAAATACTTACAAATGTGTGAATAAAGAGAGTAAAAAGCTATATAAGATAATAGGATAGATGCTTGCACTGGTAAAAATCTAAAGAATCACAATGGAGTTATTGCACAAAAGTATGGATTGCCAAAAATTAAAAAAATTAATGTACCGTACAGACCCATTGTGAGTTCGATTAGCACCCCTTTTTCTACACTCTACCTTCCTTTATTTCTAATATTTTAAATCATGCGATAGGAAAATTGCTTTCATCAAGAAAGAACTCTGAAAATTTCCGTGGTAAAATCAAAAATATAAAATTCCCAGATAATTATAAAATTATAGCATTAGATGTTGTATCTTTGTTTACAAGTATTGACAGCAGACTTGTATTGGATTTAATAAAATAAAAGTGGAATTTAATTAAGACAAATTCCAAGACCAAACTAACTAAAACACAATTCCTCAGAGCATACGAGTTGCTTGTAAACAACAGTAAATTCATTTTTAACAGTAAAAATATAGACATCATTTTGGCTCGCCGATGGACTCACCTGTCAGTCCTGCGTTATCCAATTTCATTATGGAACATTTAGAATCCAGTGTTCTTTCCTCAATAGATTTCCAACCAATATTTTCTGTCAAATTAGTTCTATAAATTCTATTGACACCTGTAATTGCCATGCCTATACCGGCATTTCAGTTGCTCGATTATTTCTATGCATTTGGTAGAAAATTCATTTTTATTGAAAATAACCTAAACAATAGGGCACAAATTCAAAGCACCAAAAGTCAAAAATCTACAACTCTTCTCCGATTACAATGGTTTATTGCTATATCAATTAGCTATTGAGACCTATAATTATCATGCCAACGGGCATTTGAGGCCTCGAATTCAGAGCCCCAAAAATCAAAAATCAGCAATGGTGCTTCAATTTCAATGATTGGTGGCTCGATCATTAGGCATTAGGGACCTGTAATTGTCATGTTGATGGTCTTTTGGATCGCTCAAATATGTATATGTATATAAATCCTCGTGAAGATCATGTATGAATGTTTAAACAGTGAAATTGTGTCCACAACTTTATGCAAGTGCACAATACTACAAAATGAAATTACAAATATAAAATTTTGCTATTTACAACGTTGTAATGCATGATTCATCCAACTATAGGTGGGATAAGCAAATGATGCAAAAGTTTCTTCATACTTTAATCGGACGACTGCGGTTACTGAAACCGAAGTACTTTGGAATGCTTTTTTTAATGTGTCTGTGAAACTTTAAAAATAGAAAACAAGTATCTAGAGAAATTGCATCCCTAGAATTATCGTCATTCTACGCATTGCTTAATCGAACGAAAAAATAGTCTAATAAAATACATTTTGACTATCAGTATACGCATCTGTCTCAACGATGCTCTGCTATATATCATCGGGAACCAAAACGAATGTTCATACAACGGTTGACAATTTCTCAAAGCAAATTTAATCATCTGAACGATATATATTGGGCATAGGACTGCATACTGGACCGTACCCTATAATTTTTTTTCAATTTACGAGTATTAGTACTATAATAAAATAAAATAAAAAATGGTAAAACCTCGGACTCTAAAGCTTCTAAATGGATTTAGAAGGAGCTTCTTGTGATCGGTTTAAATGTGATTTAAACAGATTGTATCTAAACTAATAATTACAATTTACAATTTACCCAATAACTAATATTGTCGTTATTCAGGTGGGTTTTTTGTTGCTGATCACGAAGTTTGGTCCAAATTTTGTAATTCTAAATGGCGGATATAATACGGCCGCTATAATTTTCAATTAAAAATGTTATCATAATTATACAAATAATTTACAGAACCATACAGAAAATTACTTTTGATCTCGCTGATTACGAAACTGAAGTCAAAAGCACAAATTAAATTAGAAATGTCTGTACCAGATTTACTTGTTGTTCACACTAATAGTATAAATCAAATACAGCATAACTGAACTTAGTTCTACTTTTACGTTATAGGTTATTGTTATTTGGTCGAGCTGGAACGTTTGTTTCATTTTGTCTTAAATAAACTGAAAAAGTTAATCAATATACATGCCGGATATTAATTTGTGAATGAGTATTTGTACCCAACAGCAGATTGAGTACAATGTCAACCAACATCATTAATATTCTTTAAACTGAAAAAATCGCATAATCCGCATCATTAATTTGGTAATTAAAGTATGTAGAACCACTGACCGATTCATGTATTTCACATTTCAACCTACAATGTATTTTCACAACAAATCTATAAATAAATATTGGTGTTAATTAAAAAATAAAATAAAAAATTTACTCACACCAAGGTATTATCTCTGTAAATATAAAACAAACACCGTATTTACACCAAACCAGTTAATAATCGATTTTAATAGTTTTTAATATGCAAGAAATTGTATGTATGACAATTTTAAGTACTGCAGGGAATTACACTCCATATAAAAGTAATCCGGCACAAATAAAATAAAACTAAAAAAAAAAAAAGTCAACAGACCACATAGAAATGCATAACGAGCATACGAGCGTACAAAATTTCCTAACACCTCTGTGATGCTAAACAAAAATTTATAAATCCATGAAAATCACTAAGGATTTTCCATTCCCATTCCGTGCACACACATAACCTGTTCATTTCTTACGTTTTTTTTTACAATATTACCATAAAATTATATAAGAATATACTAAACCCCCCTCCACCCAAAAAAAAAAAAAAAAAAAAAAAACCAAAAGCAGTTAACAACAAACCTAAAAGTTACATATTTTTGTAGTTGTTATGTTTAAAAGCATAAATTCTCGAATGTGAAATAATAAAACGGAAAATTCAGTTTCAAGCTTTACGTACAGTACTTATACACTATATGCAATTTTTATTGTGGTAAATAAACGAAGAAAATTTTTATTTAACGTTTACAATTTTAAGGAAATGTTACAATTGTACAAAAATGAAAAAAAAAAAAAAAAGTTATGATTATTATTATCAGAGAATAGATAAGATCAAAACGTGAGGTATGATGAAAGAAAATTTGTTGAAAAATGAATGAAATTATTGTTAAAGTTGAAATGATTAATACGTGTTTGTGTATTTTAAAATTTTTTTGAGCTTTTTTCTTTCGTTATTGTGGTGTGTGTGATGTGTTTTGTACAAAGAACTAAGTCCCACATCTTTAAAAATGTTATCTTGATTTTTATTTTATTTTATATTGGAATAATTTGTTTGGTGGCGGTAATACGGAAAGGATTTTATATTTTAATGAGACAAAATATATGGTAATATTTTGAAAAATTGCAATTGGGAGAAATTTGAATATGATAAAAAACTGATCTTGATAAAAACCGTGAATGCCTGATAGGTTAATTAGTCAAAATAATGTGGACACTGGATACCAGGCACCCTCTAGTTTTATTTAATCTTCCTGCACTAAAGCTGGATGACCTACAGGGAACTTACCATTCCCAGCAACTCGGAAGATAAAATCAAAATCGAAGACTAGGCGGTGGTAGTAATATACGGAAGTGGGACTGCCCTCTCGAGGTCCTAGGGTACTAATGCTACCGTCTTTCTAGCAGAAGTATAGTATATTATGAACATCTAGGAGGAAGAGCAATCAGCCCAGATACTTATCGCGTAACGGCCAGCAGTATTATCAGGTTCATTAAGAGCCTGAATATTGACTGGACGGATAATTAGGCAGGCTCCAAGCACCAAATATATTTTAGGTCGCTGCGCAAGGTGGCTGAACTCTCACATGGACCTTAAACTTAGTTTAGATGTAGTTGAATGAAACGAAGCAGATGTTTACCGATGGACAGCTAGGTTTTAATAATAAAAAACTAACTATTAGTAAACGAAAACCATTTTTCGAAACCAAACCAAAGTTTATTTATCTGAGGATCTGATATAGTAACATTTTCAGGAGGTATACTAAGGAAACGGAACTGTGTAAAACTAATTGTGAAAGGATTATAGATGAACATAACAATTTGTAGGAACATAACTATTTTGTAAGAATTATAGATGAACATAACTAATTTATATTATTTGTATGAGTTCTTCTAATTTATCTAACCTTATATAATGATATTAGTATAAAAAAGACAGTTTCATCAAAATATTCAAAGGCTTTGATCTAATAGCACTGAGCATGTTATTATTAGAGGAGTATTTTGAATAACCACAGATGTTCACTAAAATTAAAATCAATTTTAACTCGATTTTATTTTCGATCTGAACTTTTGTAGACAATTCAATTTTATAGAAAACCAACTAACGTATAGGCCACAATTTCAAATTCATTGAAATTGTTGTCCGATTTCGATGGTTGATAATCTCTATTAATAGTCATTAGGAGATCCAATTAGAAAATCCAATTTTATAAAAAATCAACTAAATTATGGGCCACAAATTCAAATCACAGAAAAGTTAGTATAGATTGTTAAATAGTTGACAATTGAGTTGTTAGCGCAATGGATTATAAGGCAGAAGGTGGCCAGTTCGAATCTAAATCAATATTTATTTTTTAACTATAAATGCTTTAGAAATTACAAAAAGCAATATTCTGTTTCGACAACGAGTATAAAAATTAACTCGGGAGGAAAAATCTGAGCTGAGTTTTTATGCTAACAGCGCATTTGGTTTGTCTTAAAAAATTCGCTTGTTATACTATGGTGCAAAATGTCTGAGGTTCGATTTTAAAAACTAATGCGGTTTTTTTTTTTGAAATAATTACTAAACATTATTGTTAAAAATTTTAAAAAATATTTGTTGTCTCGATATTTGTGAGAATTTCAACATATCTTTTCTGAAAATTTGGGCTGTTTGGCGTAGAGGCGTTGAAAGACGTTGGTATCTATAAATTTATTTGACCTATTACAGACAATGCGCAGTGCGGCGAAATCGAAAAAAGCTGGCCAAAAGTCCAAAAAAAAAGTTCCTAGATTGGTTTTTTGTCCATTGGGTTGGCTAAAGTACATGCCTAACGTTCAGGAATCACTCAGAGAAGTTTACATTTCCTTATATCTACCCTGGGCTATTCATCACAATGCTACATTTGTTCGAGTAGTATTTAACATTGTTAAAAGTAATACAGAAAATCGAAAGCTCAACCAATTCTTATCGGACAAAATGGAGTCAACTTCTGAAAGTATGTAAAACATGAAAATAAATTGTAATGCACTAATTTTGAAAGTATCAAATATCAAAAAAGCAGTAGTTGTAGTCGATTTTTATCTCTTGTCAATCTTTAATAATGTTATTATCAAAAAATTGTGTTGTTCTGTCGTGTTCGATTGTAAAATTTATCAGAGGTCATACGTAGAAGTATTATCTTTCAAATAAAAAAAAAATGGCTGCTTATTTAGATTTTATTGAATTTTTTGAAAAACAGGTTGGGGATAAAGTATTGAGAGATTTCTTGTCATGTTTCGAACAAATTTTTCATGTATTCAAAATGAGTTTTATTTTAGAACATATTGGCCATTATCTCTGACCTTTTGCCTTTTTTCGGGAAGTTTCATAATTTTATCGGCGTAGAACTTCTGGGGTTTACCGGCGAAAAACTTGGCCAAGTAAATTTCACAGTCCTTTTTGAAGCTAACTTTAGACCATCAATGGAGGTTTGCAGAGATCGAAGTAAATGGTAGTATGTGTGAAAGCTTCCCAGCCGAGTTCTCTCAATTTTTGCCGAGTCATTAAAAATGGGTGTGGTCTGGCGTTGTCATGATCGAAGACAACAAGCTTTCTATTGATCAATTCTGACCGTTTCTTTTTATTTGCTTGCTGCAGCCTGGTTAATTGCTGATAGAGATTAGAATCAATAGTTTGACCATATTCTAGAACCTCATAATGTACGATTCCCTTCTAATCCCAACATACACACAGCAGAACATTATGTGGCGTCAATCCTGGCTTTGAAGTTGTTTGTGGTGGCTCACCTTTCTTTGACCAGGATCTTTTTCAAACGACATCTTGTACTGTACCCTGTAAATGGGTTGATTTCGTTGCGTTTCAGTAGTAACTCACTAATGGAAATTTTTTCAACGAAATTTTTCATCGAAAATTCTTGTGGCACTCAAACATCGAGCTTTTTTGCGTATCCAGCCTTACGCAAATGGTTTAAAACGGTTTTGTGATCAATATCTAATTCCTTAGCAATGTCATGGCTGCTTAGTGCTTATGTGTCGGTCTTCTTCGATTTTTGGTAAGATTTCATCGACTTTTTCAGTGATTGGGCGACCAGAACTGTTTCAATTCATTTGTGAACAGAAAAGTAGTCCGTAAATGATTAAAAAAAGCTATCCCTATATTACTGAGTATGAGAGTGCGTCTGCCATGTACTTAACTTGCTCATTGTCGATATCTTCAAGATTCAGTCTATCAACAGATTGAAATCTTTAATCGTACGGATGGTTTCAGAACAAAAAAAAACTCACCGATTTTGCTTTCTACCTTTGAGCGCATAAAGCGCGACTGTAAATCTCAGTACATTACGCTTAATCTACTATAAACACCATGAAATTCTTTTTTAATCTCTCTATTAAATTTGGTTGAAACAAGTTATGCCCTGAAGGCACTGGCTATCGAATATGAAGGGTAGTCAGTAATGAAGGCACTTACTATCTCCTCCATCCTAAGCGAATCGTTTTGAAAAACAATTGAATAATTACAACCGCTGTATTATATGGCAAAATTGCTTGAACCAGCTAATCGAGGAAAGAATCTCTCGGAAACACAGAAACTTGTAGCGAATAAGTTTATTTGTAATGTCACAGAACTTCACCCAAAATATAAGTAATTACATCAACCCAATAATTGAGTCGTTGGTGCATTAAACAACGAAGGTGAAGTTGTTTCTGCAGAATCAAATACAGATCAATTATTAATTGAGAAGCTGCATATTCATATTCCCTTGAAGAACACGATGATCTGGAAGAAACTATCAATTCTTCGGTAATAGAGGATGTTGAGGCTGAGGATGATAGTTGCTTCGATGTAGATGACCCATACATTGATTAAATAGTTTCATATTTAACTAAAATTATTATTTACTGTACATACTGAAATACTTATGTGTAGTTAATTTGTTTAAATATGTAGATCAAGCTGGTTCTCTTTTGTCCATATGTCAAATTTTTACATCTGTTTTACAATTTGGAATCAAAATAAAAGTATTACCTATTTTACCCGTGTTGCCGGTAATTTTTTTTTAAACACAACTAGTTGTGTTTCGCGAAATACCCCCGAAGTTCATATCTAAAGACCCTCGGAGTGCTAAGCGGGGAAGGGGGGGTCCAGCGACCTCCCGCAAGCCTGTGAGAGTTACCGAAGCCGTTAGCCTATATAATTCTAATTTAAATTTAAACTAATTTCAATTTTTTAATTTTTAATTTATTTATTTATAAATTTGTTGCCAGTTAATTATTTTTGTCTCCCAAAATGTCTATTTCGATGCCAAAAAATAATTTTTTGTATACCCTTTCAATAGTGCCAAAAAATTATAAATGTTGCCAAATTATTATAATTTTGTTCCAAAATATTAATTTTTGTGTGCCGGTTTATTGCCAGCCAAAAAATAATTTAGGAGTGACTTTGCTTGAAATCCGTTATTGGAATCTGTAATAAAATATACATTTTGTAGAACAGCAATAAAATTTTCTGATACATCTATTTCTTATATATGTAGACACATCGAAAATACATCTACCACGAAATGAAAAATTGAAGAATATTTTTAAAAATCGAATTGTAGTGTTGCTTGAACTAAAACAATATCAAAAAATGGCTGTGTATGTATGACTATACTAGTATGCTCTAAAATCAACGTAAAGAAATAAACGATGACATTTGGGCGTATTTATTCGTACATATATTTAGGCGAATTTAAATATAAAATTGTTTCGAAAAATTAAAAACGATGTCAGTATCGCCATCTAACACTTCACCGATGAACTTCACATGAAAGTACTATATGTATTTATACTATGGTGGAATGGAATTTGGAAGATGTATTAGCAAAGCAACCTTGATTATACAAGCCATAATCTAAAAAACGAAGCTTTTATAAGGGAATTAGAAACGACGAAAAAACCAAAATTTGCATAGTAAAACACATAAAACATATGGGAAATTACATTTTTTCCTAAGACAAATTTGTAAATGAAAACGTCGCAAATTCTTAATTATGATTTCTGAAATATTTTCATAAATGTTTAAATTTCAACATATATGAATCTCGTTTAAGTAAATCGTTTTCATTTTCTTGTAATAATTGATTTATTTAAACCAAAATATAAAAAAAAGTTCATAACAACAGCTTTCTGGTCAAATTAAAAAGAAAAGCTTACTACAAATCGTGTGCATTAAGTCAATATACATAGATGGCAGTGGGCAGTAAACATTTTGAAAAATCGTACCAAAAATTGCCACTTGGGGAGATTTGAGTTCAAAAGTTGTAGGAAAAGCAAAACAAATTCACAAAATATTTAAGAACGTGTTATAATTTTGTGATTAAACAATCTTTTTCGTATTTTTCTGTATAAATCTGAGACATCTAACGTACACTAGTAAAACTAAAGATAAATTTAGCAAGTATTATTTTAATTCGTCAGAGCCAACTTTGATGTATTTTTCAAAATGAAACTTCGAAAAATATATTTTAGAAATAATTTTATTTCAATATTTCTGCAATTAATATTTACTTAATACGAATATAGAACACTTTTGTATAAAAATTTTGTAACATTTTTGCTTTTTTCATTGAAAAACTTGAAGCTAAAAAACACCATTTTTACTATGGATTCCTATGGAAATTAGTGAAAAGTTATACCACTAAAAAAGCTTCGAAAAAATACGTCATAATGCTTATGGCTCTATACTCTAGAAGGCTCTGGTATTAGCCGTAGAAAAATTTCTTCGAAAATTTTGATACTATCTCGGAAAGCATTTCAACAAGTTTTTTTTATTATTTTTTGTTAACATGACGGCATGGCGTGGGATGCTTCAAATTTTGTGAACAGGAAGATGATGGATTTTGAAATTTTTCTTCAATATAACAAAAAATTCGTGGGTCTCGTTCTTGAGAAAATCTGTTTGACAGTTTTCTATTCCACTGCATCCCCTTTTATTCTAGACTCGAATGGACCTAAAAGTTAGCACAATCTGCTTATTACGAAAATCTGTCTGTGTATAAAATTTCGAAAAAAACTATCAACATTGGTGAGAAAGGAAATCAAAGCAAAAATAATAAATTTGAATGGCCATAAGGATGGACACCACATTTTTCTAATCAATGGTTTTATAGCCTTGGTACCCGTATATGAGAAATGTGAAAATCTGAATACACTATATATACTACTTATTTAACATAACTTCGTCAAAATTGTAAAAGTAAAATATTAAAACTAATTTTAAATATGTGATTGTATGTAGTTTAAATAACTTCAGAAAATTTCTAATCAAGTAATGAAATATTAATTTAAAATTTATTGTATATGTGATTAATTAACAAATTATTAATGCATATTAAGTACTAATGGAAGGAGGAATATTCTATGTTGCTAAATAAAATCACACAACCACAGTCATTATATTGGATTATCCGATTTTACACTAGCATGCGTACTAACTATATAGCAAAATTCTAATTTAATTTAAAAATTTGTATTTCATTTTTATTTTTTTAGATCTATGTATTTACTATGTAGGTACGAGTACACAAAACTTAAATGAAAACTGAAAATCTAATTTCTATTTTTGTTATTTATTTTTCCAGGTTTTGTTTATTGTGTACAGTAGATTTAATATAAATAGTCGATGCATAGAATAAAAAATAGAAAAACTAAATCAATTTTCATTGTTAGTTTTATTAGTTTCCATTATAATTTTTTATTTTTTACATTTTTTTTTTTTTTTTGGTATAGTTTCGGTTTGGTTTTGATACTTTAATGTAAAATCAATAAATAAATAAACAATATAAAAAGTAAATATTAATTTTATTATTATTACTATGTATTTTATTAGTAAGCAAAAAAGAACCCAAAAAAACACAATCCTAAAATTACTGTTATAATAAAATATTAGAACCAAAATAAATATAAATTTTATTTTTTTTTATTTTGTGGTTGATGTATTAGAATTATTGTTTAGGTATCAGCAAAATACAATTAAGTTTATAAATTTAATTATCATACCTCGAATGTTTGTCTTTGGAATGAGTGCTAAGGTTTGAAAAGGAATCAATGTATATCACCATCAAAATCTATCATTGTTTTTATTGGGTTGTGTGAATTTGATATTTTGCTCATTGGTATAAATGTTGTTGGAAATTGGAGAAATTATTATAAACATCAATATGCCCGAAACTTGACTTTAATAGTAAATACTTGAATTTTAGTGTTTGTATGCTGTGAAATGCGAATATAGAAGTAAACTAGTACTTGAAAAAGTTATACTTAGTTTTACTGGTGTACTTCAGATGTCGACATAATCACAAAATTTTCACACTTTGTAATATTTTGTGAATTTGTTTGAATTTGTGCAACACAGATAGTGACAGATTTTAATGACCTTTTTCTGTTTTTTGTTTAGTCATAATCTCTTATCACCGTTTAAAAATAAATATTCGTTATTTCAATATATTCCATAAAATATATTTTCTGTTCTCTTCTAGAAATCTATAAGTACGAATTTTTATTAACCGCTCTGTGGTAAATATATCGAAGGGGATAACTGTAGTTATACCCTTTTTTTACGAATTATGACAATTTCGAAATCTCCGTAGTCTGAGAAAAACGTGAAGGTTAGCAATTTACAAAAGGTAGCTTTTACCCAAAAAAATACATATGTAAATATAAAAAAACTGCATTTGTGTTTTATAATAAAGAGGAAAAATTTTAAACGCTATAATTTCTTTAAATTTTTCTCTTTAAGAGCGCTTTTCTTTGATTTTTTGCAATTCTTCAAAATCCTTAAATACTTCCGTTTAATTCTAAAACCCTTGAATTTCTAGAGATTTTTCTATATAAATTCTTCCTTTATTTAGAAAGATATTTAAATAACATAAAGAAATTAATAAAATTTAAAGATAATCATTGAAACAGTTTACAGCATTTAAAAATCTTTAAATTTTCAAAATTCATTATTATCTTTAATATCACTTAAGCACTTAATTCTGTAAACTACAATTTTTATTTTTCTCTTTAAATAATTTGTAATTATTAAAAAAATGTTAATTCTTTGATTATTTAAATTTTTAACTTCATAAAATCTTTTAAATTATCTTATTTTTCCAATCCGTAGAATTCTTTAAATTTTATAAATTATTTTTAAATATTTTATATTCATAAAATTTTATTCTTTCTTCCATCTCTTTAAATTCTATAAATCTTGAAATTCTTTGAATTTTGAAAATCATCTAAATTTAATTTTGCATCACTAAATTTTATAAATTTTTAAATTTTAAAACTCGTTTCTAAATTTTCAAAAATCTTTAAATACTTATTTTAAATTTTTTTGAAATTTAACAATTTATTGAATAAATTTCTAAAATCGTTCAAATTTAAATATTTTGAATTCTTTAAATTGTTTAAATTTTAAACAATATTCAAGTCCTTGAATTTTCTAGGTTTTTTATAACCTTTAAATTCATTGAATTCGTTAATTTATTTAAAGGTTTTAATTTTTTAAATATTAAAATTCTTTATCTGAAATGAAATATTTAAGTTGCTTTAAAATCTTAAAATTGTATACAATCGTATACTTTTCAAAATTCTTTGTAGAAAGAAAATTCGAGTAAAAAATTTAAAGATTAGAATTTAATGGGTTCACAGAAATTAAAAATGTAAGGAAACGTTTAAAGTTTAAATAATTTAAACAGATAAATTTATCTCTATACATAATATATTCGTTAAATTCTTTAAATTCAGATAGCTTAATGTTTTGTTGTCCTTTAAATTGTTTAAATCCTGTAATTTCTTTTAAGTTTTTAAATACTTAACTTTTTTAAGATTATTTAAATGCGTTTAATTTTTTAAATTTTGTCATTTCATCAAATTTTTCCGATTCTTTTAAAATCCAAAGTGCTTAATTCAATTTGATTTATTAAATTCTTAATATTTCGCAGAATTTTTAATTTTGTTAAATTGCATTGGATTTGAAGAATTTAAAGAATTCCAAAAATTTAATAAATTGTTTCATTTTCTAAATTATTCAATCCTTTAATTCTTTAAATTCTGAATTTTAAAATAAACAAAATAATAAAAAATAAAACGCTATCTGAATTCTTAAAATTATTGAAATTTTTATACTCGGAAAATTTTTAAGAATGCATTTTTTAAATTCTTAAATTTTTTTGAAAAATTTCTCAAATCCAATAAATATTTAATTTATCTCAATAAACCAATAAATTCATTAAAGTTTATAATTTGTTTCATTCCTTAAATTGCTTTAACTTTTATGTTATTTAGACGTTTTTATTTGTTTAATTTATAAATTCGTTTCAATTTTAACATTTTTCGAAAATATAGAAGTGCTTTAAAAAATTTTAATTTTACTTGTTTTAATTTAACAATTCTTAAAATTCTTAAATAGTTTAATATTTTTAAATTCTTCTCCTTAATGTTTTTTAATTTTTTATATCCTAAAAATGCTTAAAATTTTTTAAATAATTAAATTTCTATAAATTTAATAAAGCATTAAATATTTAAGTCCCTGTGCCTAACGTCGAATTTTTTGAATAAATTTTCAACATTTTCATTTTATTGTGAGGCAACTTTTCAATTTAGTTGTCTTTTATAGAAAGGGTGCTTGGATTAATATGCGTTTTGCAAAATTTAAACTTGGACAGTGTTTTGTAGAATATTAACGCTGATGAGTAACAAATTCAGTTTGTTCACCATTATTATTGATAATTATATTAAGTGCAATTTAAGCACGACATAAATCTTTTATGGAAATATTGTAGAAATTACAGAACCAGCATCATGTTTCAAAACGTTTCTAAAATATGTATCTCCACTCTGTCTTAGTATGTCTTAAGCGTATGATATTGGTAAAGTCGTTTTTACCGATGCTTCAAGCACCTAATGAGGTGAAGGTCCATACCAAATTTATACAGACACTACTGGGAGTAACGAGCATTCGGTTAGGAAGGTCACAACTTCAATTTTAAATAATGGTAGTTCTACAATTTTTTGTGTTTAATAGGTTATTCTTTATAATGAAAATTAATTTCTTTCACATAAATTTCGCTGTACAATATTTCACCAATAATATGTTTAACCACTCATTTTGATAGTTTTTCTTATAATTTGGTAATTTTATAACAAAATAAACAGATAAATATTTATTATATGATATTATAAAATAATATTGAATGACAAGTGAAGCACCTAAAAATTTTGCGTATTGAGTCAGGAGCTCACAAAGAATTTTATGACGAACCATACCCGAACTGTGTGAGTGACTTTACTTTAAGGTTAGTTTTGGTTCGAATGTATTTTTGTTTATTATTTTGTTTTTAACTGTATTTGGAATCAAAATGTTTAATTTTTATTCGATTCATTTTTGGACACACAAGAAAATTAAAATACGATTCAGTTAGCAACCGATCAACAATTTTAAGGGCAAAAGTCGGTTCATGTCCAGTTCGATAAGGCAATTACTACTAGTAACCATAAGAAACGACAAACAAGCGAAACAATGTTCGTCATTAATTTGCTGACGGTATTTTTCCGACTATCGCATAAATGGTAGAAAGATATCGTGTTTGGCGATCCATTTTTGAAATTGCATAAAAATTGGTTTGCGACGGAAATTATGATAAGGACCCCTAGAAGTTTCTTCTTCCATAACCGTATTCTCTGCATTTGCAGGTTCAATTATTTTTTTCCAATTTAAAACCACTTTGATTATTTAACATTTAATTGGCAAAGGGTTATTTTAATCTACAAAAATAAATCCAAAAGGACACGGCCTTAGCAAATTACGTCGAAGGAAAATTTATTAAGATCTAAGAGAAACCCGAACCTAGAAGGCGTAATCAAATATAAAATTGAAACAGTCACAGCATCAGATTGGGTCAATTTCATTTTAGATACAAAGATGACACTCCCTGCTGTTACAAGATAACCAATACGCTTCACTTATTTAACTACTGTTATATTTTATAAATTTTAGTGGCACAATTTTTGCTTTTCAATTTATTTAATTTAATTTCATTTAATTTGGAAAAAGTTTCATTCCACTCGAAATGAGTTTCATTCTTTCCGAAAAACGATTTATTCAAGTCGGAATAATTTTCATTCATTTTAGAAATAGTTAACTTAAATTGGAGAATTCGTGTAATCAGAAATTTTTCAATAAATTTCAAAATTAATCAAATTATTCAAGAAAATTAAAATTGTTGTCATATTTAAATAAAGTTTATTTATTTTTGTACTAAAGATTTTAATTTCAACTTTCTGTTGAAAATTATGTGGTAAGTCAGATCATCTGTAGGCAACACGGATTGTAGAATCTTTTGGGGCGAACAGAGATATTTTCTTCAGTTTACCAGCGCTAAAATATTCTTTCCGGGTTTTTCTAACTCATTAACGACTTTGCAAGTCTCTAGATGTTGTTATAGCGCCAATAAACTAATTTAGTATTTTGTAGATACTTGTGTACGAAATATTGAGAAATTTAAAAAAAAAAAAAAATCTTGCGCGTTAACCAAAATGAAAAGGAACGAAAATTCAAGCAGTATTCCTTGTTATTACCATCAAATAGTAATAATAATTCGGTTTACGTTCGAAAAGTCGAAATTTAGAATAATAAAAACCATAAAGAAAAATGTGAAAAGTCAGGAACAGATTGTCTTATTGACTCTTATGCCATCTATGAACGACAGTTACGAACTAGTCGACAATTTAGAAAAATCAACAATTTAGTGAAAAAAATCGATGTTAGGCATACAGCATTAGAATTCCATACAAATTGATTAAGTCTATAACCTTCACTTTGTCGATAAAAAAATCATTAATTTTGACTGCAAATACTTCGGTATAGAAAAGAAAATCATATATACACCCTCGACCAACTAAATCGACTGAAGCCTTCGCGCGCACATAAAGTCATATTTTTTTAAAATGGTTTAACCGATTTTCGTAAAACAACTTTTCTTTGACAGTTTAGTATTTTATCTTTACAAGGACACCTTTATCATTAAAATCTATACAGCATTTTTCTAATGAAAGCAATCTTATAGCAACTAGCGATGTTTCCATGAAAACAATTGTCGTGCTGCAATCTCTTGTATAATACCACGTTGACCGATATTTACCATCAGTCACTTGTCAGTTTCATTCGTTGTTTCCTTAAAATCATGGATTCTACCCCATAAAAAGCTGCACAAGTTGTTGCTTTATTGCAAGAAGGACGCAATCAACGAGAAGTCGCTCGTCAGCTAAACGTGAGCCAACCTCCTGTCTCAAGAGTATTCAGAAGATTTCAGGAAACTAGTATCTACAATCGGAGATCACATACCAGCCAGTATCGGTGTACCTCTGAGAGTGACGATCGATTTATCGTCCTAACTTCAATGCGAAATCGCTATCTGAAAGGCGTCGATATGCAGCAGGAGCTAAGACAAATTTGAGGAAGCCAATCTTACTGCAAGACGGCCCGCTAGAGGCCCAAAATTGGCAGCACGCCACAGCAAAGAGCGATTCGAATTTGCTCGCGAACACATCAATTGGAGCATCAAGTAATGGAGGTTCGTTCTATTCACTGACGAGTGTAGAATATGTCTCCATGGTAGTGATAGGAAAGGCCGGGTCTACCGGAGTCCAGGAGAGTGATTTTCGTAGTGCTGTTTTACTGAAACAGTCTCGTACGGCAGCGGTTCGTGCATGGTGTTGGCTGGCATATCGCTTGAGGGAAAACAGTTCTTGTTTTAGTACATGGTGGATGCCGTAGAGGAGGTCTAACCGCTGAACGATATATCGAGGACATTCTCTTGGGTCATGAAGTGCCCTACGCAGGATATATAGTAGAAGATTTCATATTGATGCATGACAATGCCTAGTGTGACACAGCTCGAACCAGTCGGCAGTTCATGTATGAGGTTAGACTCGAGACGATGCGGTGGCTAGTTCTCAGTCCAGACATGAATCCAATTGAGCATTTATGGGACGAACTAAAAACGGATGGTCCAAGCCAGAAATCCGGTACCGTCTAACATCTGTGACCTGAAAATTTCGCTGAATGAGGAGCGAGGTGTGATCTGCCAAGTCATTGTCAACAATTTAATAAGGGCAATGAGGAACCGCAAGCGAACCATTGTAGACGCAAGGGGGTAATACTAAGTATTAACCAATACTTGAATTTTTTGTTGTAATTGTAATTTAAATATCCCCAATATTTTTTTTCATAATCATCAATTTTGGTTGCGTTTTCATTCAAAATTCATTATAAACAAGAGTACTAAACCAATTTGCATCAAAATAGTGTCATTTTAAAGTAAAAAATATCATCCTTTCAAAACAATATTGTCTTGTGAAAATCAGTTTAGCCGTTTTAAAAAATTCTCCTTTCTGTGAGCGCTGAAGATTTGAGTCGATTTAGTTGCTCGGGAGTGTAGTTTGAATGAAAACATTATTGACGATTGGTATAGTTGAAAAAGCGCCTTAAGCGGATAATAGTGAACTACTAGACTTCTAATAACAAAAATTTGCTATATGACGTTATATGGAAATAGTGTCTATTTAATTTGAATTGTTATGTATTAAAAGTGTGATGGTTGGAAAATCTAGTTAATCTATTACATAGTTTAAAGTGTAATTTTTGTATATTTGATTCATTTGGTACCACTGTTTCATTTTAGATGCCAAAAAATGTTGCTTAAATATTGCATAAATTTGATATTAAGCTACTTAATACTAAAAGCATAACTGTTTTAAAACTATTAAAGTTTGGCTTCTAACTATTTGTTAAAACATGGTAAATATACTCTAATTTAGTTTGAAAAAGGTTTAGTGACTCAAAGATGTATTTATAGTGAATTTAACATTAAATTTTTGCAATTTTTAAGCACATTTTTCGAGCATTTAAAACGATAAAACTGTTCTAAATGAATCAACTATACAAAAATCACACTTTAAACTACATAATAGATTAACTAGGTTTTCCAACCATCACACTTTTAATACATAACAATTAAAATTAAATAGACACTATTTCCATATAACTTCATACATCAGATTTTTGTTATTACAAGTCTAGTAGTTCACTATTGTCCGCTAGAGCACACCATACCAGTCGTCAATAGGTCCGAACTAATTTACGATATTAGTGTTTTTTTTTTCATTTATTTACTAAACAAATTAGAGAAATATTCAAAAGTGAAAATTCAGATCTATACTAACCGGGGTATATACAGTCAAAGTGAAGGATTTATTTATTTATTTGTTTATTGTACTTTAACATTGAAAGGAAAAGCACTGATGGAAACAGAGTAAACGGAACAAACGAAAAATTAAAAAAAAATTAAAATAATGAAGCTGCTTCCATTAGGCAGAAAAACCTCTTAAATTTTTTCAAACAATTTCCACCTCATGCATACACATTCCATTTTGAGCAATAGCTCATTTACAATAAAATGTAAAGCTAGAAGTGAAATAATATTAAAAATTAACAATAATAACAATAATATTAAAAATAAATTAAAAAACCTTGTATACTACTTATATTATACCATTTTTATTGTTGAGAAATACATAATAATTATGTTTGTTTTAGCAAACTTTCCTTCGGTAAAATCTAAACCATGACTAAAAAAATCATAGTTTGGCTGCCACTCGGCTCGAATATAGTTGAACTCATTAACAAGCAAAACCCCGAGATTTGTCGCACCATCCAAACAATAAAACGATAAGTGCTAGTTATACGTTTATTGCATGATTGCACTTTTAAAATCTGTGCAAGGTGCTCCTCTATCGTCCTGTCTAACCAGTGTTTTCTTTCAGGTCCTCCTGCACAAGTTATTCAACTTTAATGAAACGTTTTTACAGGGATTCCTTCACAAATCACTTATAATAGATTACGCCTTCGTGGATTTCGTTTTCGTAGTTTACTGCGCATTACGTCAACTGAGAGTTGCTCCTAAGATATTACAAAGGACATGAATGAAAAATAAGGAATTTGTCTAATAAATGTATAATATGTAGATGTATTATGGTTGAATATGGATGTATTATGGATGAAAATTTATTTTCTCTTACAAAATAGGATCCATGCTTTCTACAATTTCTTATTTGTTGGAAAAGAATGAAAACTATATATGGACAATTATTTATATTGTTATTGCAACAATTAAATACGGCGCACCACGTTATTTATTTAATTTAATTGGATTTTTGGACTCATTTACACACAACAATATTGTGAAACAAAACTGTTCACTATCATTTGACGTCATTATTGCGAGCCGTTTATTTTATGATCCAAATAGTCAAAGTGCGCAAGGCGTAATCTATTATAAGTGATTTGTGGTCAAAGCCTTCTTCTGAAAAACAATGTTTTTGAGTTATCGTTTTATTGTTTGGATGGTGCGAATTGTGTAGATACTAAATTCCCTTTAATTGACTAAAAACCAATAAAACATTATTTTAGAGTCGATAAGAAACATTAATTTTACATGTCTTCTCGTTTTGAGATGAGCACGGCCTATTATTCAGTTTTAACGCCGAAATCCTTATTTCTTCTAAAAACATTGGCTTACCTTATTTAAATCATATTTTTTTTATTTCAATACTCTTTTGAAAATAAGGTTAGTCATAATGTGTATTACTATTTTATGCCAAATAAAAAAATTGTTTTGGAAAAAATTTTAAAATAATGAACCACGTCATCTAGAAATCAGGCGACAGGTTTCGCTCTTCATATCTCCGAAACAAAAAAAAATCGCTTAACTTGAAACTTTCTAAGGATTAGTGTCTCATGTTAAACTCTCGATTAGACTACTTTTCAATCAAATTTATGAGATCAAATAAATAAATATAATTAAGTTAGTTTTGGAATTAATCTGTTTGAATATTATAAATATTATAATTTTTTCAACGAAAGCTCAACTGCAATCCTTGCTGGCACATCAACTAATGAATTTAATATTTAACTAACTCTGCCGGCGATCAGAGTTAACTAGAAGAATACACAACTTCATGTAATGTATTTCCAGGTAGCACTAAACATATTACCGGTAATCCTTAGTTGTACAATATTAATTAAAACCATAATTAAAGTCAAAGCAGATTACCATTGTATTCGATACAAATACTGTCGCAATTTTGTTTGATGCAATTCTTGCATTGAAATTGCTTTATCGATCTAATTAGCAATTAAATTGTATTCGATACAATGGCTGCATCTAAATTTTATTTTCGATGCAAATAATTCTTAAACAGAGTTCGGAGCAAGGCTTGTATCATAAAATGACATAAACTTATGTTGAAACAATATGCGATGCTAATAGCATTGTGTATAGCAACATTTTTCGATTGTGCGCCTTTTTTTTTATGAGATGTTGTTGTTGTCAAATTTATTAAAATTTCAAATACTAATTATTTCTAATTTTAAGCTTTATGTTTGTATTTTATTTGGTGTTAGCAAGAATACAAATTTTGTTAAAAAACAACGTTAAGGCTTTATGGGGTTTTAATTTGTGGAAAACCTTAACTAGATAACGATTAAAAAATCGTATATTCAGAACCAAACTAGAAAATTCTGTTTTACGTTGTATCATTTTATTTAAATTCCAAATTTACATCCAATTTTTTAATTAAAAAATTACGATATTTTGTTGTTGTCAAAATCTTTCTTGAGTTGTTGCTGTTGTCAAATTCAATGAAATTTTAAATACCTGTGATTTTAGAGATGAAGTTTTATGTTTGTGTCTTATTTGGTGTTAATAGTAATATAAATTTAGGTACGAAGCAAAGTAAAAGCTTCGTGAGCTTTTATTTTAAAGATACTGAAGACATAAATTAATTTTTTATTCGTATATAGCGAATGCGTTCTTCAGAACAAAAAGGAAATATAAACTCATTAATTACCACAACAACAACGTGGTAAGTCATGCTTGTGTAAAAATAAATCCACCAAAAAACGTTCAAAAAACTTTTGTGGTTTGGAAAAACTAAAAAATCGCGGATTTTTGTTTTGTTTTATCTGTTTTATAGTGCAAGGTGCAAGCTGTAATAGATTAGCGAATTAAAGCTTTTTGAAAATATAATAATTTCTTAATTTTTTAGTACACGTAAATAAGTAATTTGATATGTTTTCTGTGTGGATAAAATTACATTTTCAAATATTTTTTCAATCTATTTTTAGAGTGATGTGTGTTGATTGCAGGTTTGACACTTCTGTTTTCCATTTTATTCGCTTATGGAGAGATTGTAAATATTCGATAGATCATTTTTTCCAGAACGCTTGTGTCATATGCTGAATCTGGTACTATCGCTTGGGTCGATTGTTGTTGATTGTTGTCAAGTCTGGCTCGTGAATTCGCGTGAGTGGACCCCCCAATCATAAAATGCGCCGGTGTTAATGGTTGTGGATCGTTAGGGTCATCGGGGAGAACGCTGAGGGGTTGACTATTCAGACAACCTTTTATATAAGCCGCTAATGTGGAAAGCTCCCCAAATGAAAGAAAATGCTCGTTTGTCACTCATCGCAAGTGATCTTTTATGGTCTTTACCCCAGTCTTTCATAAACCTTCATGATGTTGAGAACGTGGTGATATGAAATGTCATGAAATGTTATATTCATCGCTGCAAGCTTCAATGGCTGCTCGGTTGCTATCGAATAAGAAGAAAATCTGCAGCGGTTTCAAATGATTGCGGGCACCAACAAAGTTGGTGCCATTATCACTATGTAAGGATATTGGCCTTCCCCTTCTGGCAATAAATCCAAATACCGCTGCAAGGAATCCGTTCGTAGTTAGATCGTTGATGACTCCAAGATGGATTGCCTTTGTGATGAAATGAACGAATACCCCGATATAAGAGTTCAACGTGCTTTTTAGTCGTGTACCAGCGATTCTAGTTAAAAAACGACCCAAAGGATCTATTTTTATCACTGTGAATGCCTTGTGAGTCGTTACTCGGTCCACTAGTAAATCACCCATAATTTGTTGAGCGGGCATTGGATTTTGTCGAATGCAAGTGAAATATCTCTATTTGGCTCGTTTTGCTGCTAATTTATCCGTAATGGTCCAAAATATTTGTCGCGTGTGATACAGTAATGTTTGCGCTCCACACTGCAAACAAATGACGTTATACTGTCGAAACAGGACATCAGCGAAGTGATGAGCATGCGGCAGCAATAGTTGATGGCATCGTACAGATAGTAGGTCACTCTTACTTATGCGATCGCCAACGCGTATAATTCCAAACTTTCCAATAATGGTGTCAGAGCCATCAAACTACTTGATCGCAAAACCTGTCTCTTAAATTGAAAATTTCTTTTCCCCTCAACAAATGTATCAGTTTCTTCGATGAATGCTGAAATTTGCTCTTTGTTAGGTAATTTAAAGTTGCGAATTTTATTCGTTTGATTAATGAATCTGACGTAATATTTGAGGTCTTCTCAGCAATTTCATGTATGAGCTGCGATGATTTATGAGGCACCCTATGGCGTTGCAACTGAATTGCGTTGCAAGTACAATCGGATTGTCCTTCCGTTCAATTACCTCGACTTCAGACAAGCTCAATACGTATTGCTGATAGTAAAGGGATGTCCTCAAAAAAGGTTAGTCCATGCCATAAGTTAATGTCTAATGCTATACTCTTGAGAGGATAGCCGCCTGAAACGAGATGTGCAACGTTTTCCTGCTATTCAAATGATACCAATTTATTCAATTCGTGAGCTCCATTCGTAGGATTTCTATCGCAAAAGCCGAGGAATGAGAATATAAGCCTATCCCACGTAAAAAACATCACGTTTTCATTGGAAATACTCGAAATTCGTCATCAAAACAATTTATTAATGTAAATGGCAGGTGAATAAATAATTTTAGCTTAAAATAAGTGTTCAAGACTTCAATGCACTTATTAATACGCATTTCCAATGATTGTACACAACTGAGAAGTGTGTTTGGTTGAATTTCAGCACACGCATTTCTGATTCGCTCAATCATGTTCTCACGTGTTGTTGGTTCTTGTTTGTAAACTTTGTCTTTGAGATAGCCCCACAAAAAGAAATCTGGCGAAGTAAGATCTGGTGATCTGGCGGGCCAATTCACGATCAAGTACCTCACGTGCTACCAACGAATAGTGTGCAGGACAACCATCATGTTGAAACCACATGTTCCGTCTCAATTCTAAGTTCAAATTTTCAAGTAATATTGGCAGTTCATTTTCCAAAACGTTTCGGTACATTTGACCATTCAAGTTGCCTTCAATAATGTGGGGGCCGATGAGTTGGTTGCCAATTATTCCACACCACACGTTGACAGTTCAAGGGCGCTGATGTTCAACTTGGCGAAGCCAGTGTGGATTTTCAACACCCCAATAATGCATGTTGTGTCGATTAACCGTTCCATGGTTTGTAAAAGACGATTCGTCAGAGAACATTACGCAACGAAAAAAATTGGGGTTTTGTTGTATTTGTTCACGTGCCCATTGACAAAAAGTTACCCGATTTTGGAAATCAGCGCCATGAAGATCTTGGTGTAAAGACACATGATATGGATGATACTTGTGCCGTTTTAAAATTCTCCAAACACTGGTGAGGGACAATCCGGAATCGCGAACTATTTCTCGTGTACTAACATGAGGATTATGAGTCGCTGCAGCCAATACAGCAATTTCATTATTTTCTTCAGTGACTGTTGCTCTACGGGTCCCCTTTTTCGTTTGAACATTTCCATCAGCAATAAATTGTTTGATAGTACGGAATCCTATCCGGAAAATGTTGAGCGTAAATATCATAGCAACAGCATTTTCAAGATTTCTGCCAGCTTCTCCATAAACCAGAACCATTTCAATTTTCTCTGGCACAGTTAAACGGTCCATTCTAAAGTATTTTATCGTTTATTTTGCAATTACGAAAAACATGAAGATAAGAAATAACACAAACGTTAAATGTGATTTACAAAACTGAATAAATTGTTTTGATGACGAATTTCGAGTATTTCAGAATCGAATGCGTGTGTTCTAAGAAGAAGAAATTGAAAAATTGAATTTCGTCGATTACAACGCCATCTATCATGAACCGAACAAAATATTTCATTCAAATCATACGTACTTTTAGTCGTAGAATCCGTATCTGCAATAAAAAATATGGCTTCCTATCTTAGTTTAAAAGTTACCTCCGCCCCACCTACAAAGAGGGGGGTGGGGGACTATTTTTTTGCGCTAATGTATTTCCCCCGCGGTATGATTAAATTTTGATTATGGACATTTTTTCCGTAGAGTGGCTATTTTTCGAGATATTTCATCGTCTCAGTTTAAAAGAAACACCCGGTATATGTATGTACTGGGTTTGGTGCTGTACTCACTACTTTGTATTTAAACTGTCGGACATATTTAATACAACACCTAAAAATCTATACTACCATCTTTTGACGGTATCAACAACCAATATATTAACAAATACACTTTTGCTTATTTTAACTTTATTTTAAAAGATATCGTGGCTCTTGTGTCAGGTATGGAATCAGCAACAGTCCTTGATTTCGACAATGATTTTCCAATTTCGTATTCCAAACATGTTCCAAACATGTTGTAACCTCCTCCTCGAATTGATAAATGTAATTATTAACAATTTTCAAATGTAAAATCAAAACTAAAAGTTGTATGAAATATGTAGATTTTGCCTTAAATGTCGTTCTTAGCCAATGATTTAGCTACACACAGTGGATTTAGAACACATACCAGTCCGTACAAACTGTCATTGACAACTATTCAAATGTTGTACAATTAATTGCCGAGTACAACCATAATTTTACACTGCATTGTCTAAAATAACGATTGGTTCAACACTGCATTAAACCACCTACTGTTGTAACCTCCTCCTCGAATTGATAAATGTAATTATTAACAATTTTCAAATGTAAAATCAAAACTAAAAGTTGTATGAAATATTGTAGATTTTGCCTTAAATGTCGTTCTTAGCCAATGATTTAGCTACACACAGTGGATTTAGAACACATACCAGTCCGTACAAACTGTCATTGACAACTATTCAAATGTTGTACAATTAATTGCCGAGTACAACCATAATTTTACACTGCATTGTCTAAAATAACGATTGGTTCAACACTGCATTAAACCACCTACTGTTAACTTCCGACATATAGCTCGTTCATATTGTTCATTTCATTGAATGTAATACACAACAAGAATACAACCTAAAATATCCTTAACCTATCCGTATCATACTCGAATAAATAATTTAATACACGAATTGATTATGATCAATGTTTTATTTTTTTTTTGTGGTGTATAGGGTTTTGTTTACTTTCATCGAGTTCAACCACTTTGCATTTGTATAATAAATAATATTTTATCTAAAAGGCTCGCACCTCAACAATGAAAATGATTTGTGAATTTTGTATTTTTGTAGTATACATGCAATCAATTTGGAAAGAAAAATAAGTTGAATATATAGAACAACATAACACAAACGAAGAAAAATACAACACCGACAAACACAAACATACTACTCGTATAACATAAACAAAGCAAAATAAAACAAACAAATAAATATCAACAAAATCGGAAAAGCAAAATATATACAAGCCGACACATAAGCATACACAGAGACACAACACAAAAAAAAATGATTTATCGTTTTTCCATTCCAAAAATTTGTACATACATACATATTTACTATATACAACAAAAACACACTGAAAGCTTTGAATAGAGAAAAGCTGTTTCAACAAAGAAAAACAAAATAATAAAAATATATCTGCATTTGATACAAGAGCTTTTTGTGTTTTCTTTTCAAGAAAATCAAAACAACAACAACAACAAAAAATTGTTCAGTTCTTTCTCTTGTACACAAAATAAAATGCTAAATCGTGAAGCAAAATATGAAAGATGGTTTGTTTTTACACCGATCAATGTGGCAGGTGGATTGAGATTTTTTCTACCAGTTTTTTTCTTTTCTTCTTACATTAAATTACATTCTCATATGTATAAGAATATGTAGAATAGACAAACAAACAAATCGTTTGAATACCAAGATTAAATCAAATTACTTGTTTTTGTATTATATAAGATTTTATAGAACTGAAGCTGGAAAACAACAGCATATTTTCCAAGCTTCCATGATGACGTCAAAAAGCGAACAAACTTTAAAATAACAAAAGTTAACGATATTTTTATTTTTTTGTGTTTAAGAAACCAAATTTAATATTAAAACTACTTTTTTTTTTTAAGTATCAGGTTGCGAATGGCAAATCAAGAAAAGTTGAGATATTTTTCTTTCAGATTTTTTTTTTTTTTGTATCCTAGACTTTCAGCTAGAAGATGTAAACAAAGTACGTGTGTTGTGGATATTGCAAACCTAGTAAATATTAAATTTGTATTCAAACTTTATGTTTGGTTTAAAATGAAAAAAATAAAATAAAAATTAAATTAAAAATCAAGGTGGATGAAGTTGACTAGTTATAGAGAGCAGCTATTCACATACGTTAGTACAATGATTCAAGGATCGTGGTTTCATAACAAACTTTAGGGAGTTTTGAATCAAAAGGTTATACCTTGAAAAGGAAGTACGTTCCTTCAATTATTGAGATTCAATTTGAATATAATTTGAAGCTTTCGCTCTTCTGGCATTCTCTGCACATTTCCGATATTGTTTAGTAAAGCTGCATATGCAGGATTTATTTAAAATCTACATTTAGTTTTAGATTATTGTACAGAGCTTTATGAGCTTTTTAGTTTAGAAAAAGCTTAAATCAAACAGCGAATTAATTATTTTCAATAATATTTTAAATAATTCGGTTTCTGCTTCAAGCATTTCTTAAGAATACCCGTTTTACATCAAATATTTATTGAAACAAGTATGAGATTTTGTTGTTGTCAAAATCCTTAATGATACCGCGCTGATGTCAAATTTATTAAATAATGAAATACCTGAAATTTTAGAGACATTACTTGATTTTTAATATCATATTAGATGTTAATAATGACATCAGTTTAGTTCTAGATTATTGTACAGAGCTTTATGAGCTTTTTAATTTAAAAAAAGCTTAAACCAAACAGCGAATTGATTATTTTCAATAATATTTTAAATAATACGGTTTCTGCTTCAAGCATTTCTTAAGAATACCCGTTTCACATTAAATATTTATTGAAACCATAGATTTTGTTGTTGTCAAAATCCTTAAAGATACCGTGCTGATGTCAAATTTATTAAATAATGAAATAGCTGAAATTTTAGAGACATTACTTGATTTTTGATGGCATATTTGATGTTAATAATGATATCAGTTTAGTTCTAGATTATTGTACAGAGCTTTATGAGCTTTTCAGTTTAGAAGAAGCTGAAACCAAACAGCGAATCGATTATTTTCAGAATTACTTCAAATAATTCGGTTTCTGCTTCAAGCATTTCTTAAGAATACCCGTTTTACATCAAATATTTCTTGAAACCAGTATGAGGTTTTGTTGTTGTCAAAATCCTTAAAGATACCGTGCTGATGTCAAATTTATTAAATATGGAAATACCTGAAATTTTAGAGACATTTCTTTATTTTTAGTCGAATATTTGATGTTAATAATGATATCAGTTTAATTCTAGATTACTGTACAGAGCTTTATGAGCTTTTTAGTTTAGAAAAAGCTGAAACCAAACAGCGAAACGATTATTTTCAGAATTACTTCAAATAATTCGGTTTCTGCTTCAAGCATTTCTTAAGAATACCCGTTTTACATCAAATATTTCTTGAAACCAGTATGAGATTTTGTTGTTGTCAAAATCCTTAAAGATACCGTGCTGATGTCAAATTTATTAAATATGGAAATACCTGAAATTTTAGAGACATTTCTTTATTTTTAGTGGCATATTTGATGTTAATAATGATATCAGTTTAATTCTAGATTACTGTACAGAGCTTTATGAGCTTTTTAGTTTAGAAAAAGCTGAAACCAAACACTCAAACAGCGAATCGATTATTTTCAGAATTACTTCAAATAATTCGGTTTCTGCTTCAAGCATTTCTTAAGAATACCCGTTTTACATCAAATATTTCTTGAAACCAGTATGAGATTTTGTTGTTGTCAAAATCCTTAAAGATACCGTGCTGATGTCAAATTTATTAAATATGGAAATACCTGAAATTTTAGAGACATTTCTTTATTTTTAGTGGCATATTTGATGTTAATAATGATATCAGTTTAATTCTAGATTACTGTACAGAGCTTTATGAGCTTTTTAGTTTAGAAAAAGCTGAAACCAAACAGCGAAACGATTATTTTCAGAATTACTTCAAATAATTCGGTTTCTGCTTCAAGCATTTCTTAAGAATACCCGTTTTACATCAAATATTTATTGAAACAAGTATGAGATTTTGTTGTTGTCAAAATCCTTAATGATACCGCGCTGATGTCAAATTTATTAAATAATGAAATACCTGAAATTTTAGAGACATTACTTGATTTTTAATATCATATTAGATGTTAATAATGACATCAGTTTAGTTCTAGATTATTGTACAGAGCTTTATGAGCTTTTCAGTTTAGAAGAAGCTGAAACCAAACAGCGAATCGATTATTTTCAGAATTACTTCAAATAATTCGGTTTCTGCTTCAAGCATTTCTTAAGAATACCCGTTTTACATCAAATATTTCTTGAAACCAGTATGAGGTTTTGTTGTTGTCAAAATCCTTAAAGATACCGTGCTGATGTCAAATTTATTAAATATGGAAATACCTGAAATTTTAGAGACATTTCTTTATTTTTAGTGGCATATTTGATGTTAATAATGATATCAGTTTAATTCTAGATTACTGTACAGAGCTTTATGAGCTTTTTAGTTTAGAAAAAGCTGAAACCAAACAGCGAAACGATTATTTTCAGAATTACTTCAAATAATTCGGTTTCTGCTTCAAGCATTTCTTAAGAATACCCGTTTTACATCAAATATTTCTTGAAACCAGTATGAGGTTTTGTTGTTGTCAAAATCCTTAATGATACCGTGCTGATGTCAAATTTATTAAATATTGAAATACCTGAAATTTTGGAGACATTTCTTGATTTTTAATGTCATATTTGATGTTAATAATGACATGAGTTTAGTTTTAGATTATTGTACAGAGCTTTATGAGCTTTTTAGTTTAGAAAAAGCTTAAGCCAAACAGCGAATCGATTATTTTCAGAATTACTTCAAATAATTCGGTTTCTGCTTCAAGCATTTCTTAAGAATACCCGTTTTACATCAAATATTTCTTGAAACCAGTATGAGGTTTTGTTGTTGTCAAAATCCTTAATGATACCGTGCTGATGTCAAATTTATTAAATATTGAAATACTTGAAATTTTGGAGACATTTCTTGATTTTTAATGTCATATTTGATGTTAATAATGATATCAGTTTAGTTCTAGATTACTGTACAGAGCTTTATGAGCTTTTTAGTTTAGAAGAAGCTGAAATCACACAGCGAATCGATTATTTTCAGAATTACTTACAAATAATTCGGTTTCTGCTTCAAGCATTTCTTAAGAATACCCGTTTTACATCAAATATTTCTTGAAACCAGTATGAGATTTTGTTGTTGTCAAAATCCTTAAAGATACCGTGCTGATGTCAAATTTATTAAATATGGAAATACCTGAAATTTTGGAGACGTTTCTTGATTTTTAGTGGCATATTTGATGTTAATAATGATATCAGTTTAGTTCTAGATTACTGTACAGAGCTTTATGAGCTTTTTAGTTTAGAAGAAGCTGAAATCACACAGCGAATCGATTATTTTCAGAATTACTTACAAATAATTCGGTTTCTGCTTCAAGCATTTCTTAAGAATACCCGTTTTACATCAAATATTTCTTGAAACCAGTATGAGATTTTGTTGTTGTCAAAATCCTTAAAGATACCGTGCTGATGTCAAATTTATTAAATATGGAAATACCTGAAATTTTAGAGACATTTCTTGATTATTAATGTCATATTTGATGTTAATAATGAAATGAGTTTAGTTTTAGATTATTGTTCAGAGCTTTATAAGCTTTTTAGTTTAGAAAAAGCTGAAACCAAACAGCGAATCGATTATTTTCAGAATTACTTCAAATAATTCGGTTTCTGCTTCAAGCATTTCTTAAGAATACCCGTTTTACATCAAATATTTCTTGAAACCAGTATGAGGTTTTATATTGAATGATTGGTTTAAATATTGAAATACCTGAAATTTTGGAGACATTTCTTGATTTTTAATGTCATATTTGATGTTAATAATGATATCAGTTTAGTTCTAGATTATTGTACAGAGCTTTATGAGCTTTTTAGTTTAGAAGAAGCTGAAACCACACAGCGAATCGATTATTTTCAGAATTACTTACAAATAATTCGGTTTCTGCTTCAAGCATTTCTTAAGAATACCCGTTTTACATCAAATATTTCTTGAAACCAGTATGAGGTTTTGTTGTTGTCAAAATCCTTAATGATACCGTGCTGATGTCAAATTTATTAAATATTGAAATACCTGAAATTTTGGAGACATTTCTTGATTTTTAATGTCATATTTGATGTTAATAATGATATCAGTTTAGTTCTAGATTATTGTACTGAGCTTTATGAGCTTTTCAGTTTAGAAGAAGCTGAAACCAAACAGCGAATCGATTATTTTCAGAATTACTTCAAATAATTCGGTTTCTGCTTCAAGCATTTCTTAAGAATACCCGTTTTACATCAAATATTTCTTGAAACCAGTATGAAGTTTTGTTGATGTCAAAATCCTTAATGATACCGTGCTGATGTCAAATTTATTAAATATTGAAATACCTGAAATTTTGGAGACATTTCTTGATTTTTAATGTCATATTTGATGTTAATAATGATATCAGTTTAGTTCTAGATTATTGTACAGAGCTTTATGAGCTTTTTAGTTTAGAAGAAGCTGAAACCACACAGCGAATCGATTATTTTCAGAATTACTTACAAATAATTCGGTTTCTGCTTCAAGCATTTCTTAAGAATACCCGTTTTACATCAAATATTTCTTGAAACCAGTATGAGGTTTTGTTGTTGTCAAAATCCTTAATGATACCGTGCTGATGTCAAATTTATTAAATATTGAAATACCTGAAATTTTGGAGACATTTCTTGATTTTTAATGTCATATTTGATGTTAATAATGATATCAGTTTAGTTCTAGATTATTGTACAGAGCTTTATGAGCTTTTCAGTTTAGAAGAAGCTTAAACCAAACAGCGAATCGATTATTTTCAGAATTACTTCAAATAATTCGGTTTCTGCTTCAAGCATTTCTTAAGAATACCCGTTTTACATCAAATATTTCTTGAAACCAGTATGAGGTTTTGTTGTTGTCAAAATCCTTAATGATACCGTGCTTATGTCAAATTTATTAAATATTGAAATACCTGAAATTTTAGAGACATTTCTTGATTTTTAATGTCATATTTGATGTTAATAATGACATCAGTTTAGTTCTAGATTATTGTACAGAGCTTTATGAGCTTTTTAATTTAAAAAAAGTTTAAACCAAACAGCGAATTGATTATTTTCAATAATATTTTAAATAATACGGTTTCTGCTTCAAGCATTTCTTAAGAATACCCGTTTCACATCAAATATTTATTGAAACCATAGATTTTGTTGTTGTCAAAATCCTTAAAGATACCGTGCTGATGTCAAATTTATTAAATAATGAAATAGCTGAAATTTTAGAGACATTACTTGATTTTTGATGGCATATTTGATGTTAATAATGATATCAGTTTAGTTCTAGATTATTGTACAGAGCTTTATGAGCTTTTCAGTTTAGAAGAAGCTGAAACCAAACAGCGAATTAATTATTTTCAATAATATTTTAAATAATTCGGTTTCTGGGTCAAGCATTTCTTAAGAATACCCGTTTTACATCAAATATTTCTTGAAACCAGTATGAGATTTTGTTGTTGTCAAAATCCTTAAAGATACCGTGCTTATGTCAAATTTATTAAATATTGAAATACCTGAAATTTTGGAGACATTTCTTGATTTTTAATGTCATATTTGATGTTAATAATGATATCAGTTTAGTTCTAGATTATTGTACAGAGCTTTATGAGCTTTTCAGTTTAGAAGAAGCTTAAACCAAACAGCGAATCGATTATTTTCAGAATTACTTCAAATAATTCGGTTTCTGCTTCAAGCATTTCTTAAGAATACCCGTTTTACATCAAATATTTCTTGAAACCAGTATGAGGTTTTGTTGTTGTCAAAATCCTTAATGATACCGTGCTTATGTCAAATTTATTAAATATTGAAATACCTGAAATTTTAGAGACATTTCTTGATTTTAATGTCATATTTGATGTTAATAATTGACATCAGTTTAGTTCTAGATTATTGTACAGAGCTTTATGAGCTTTTTAATTTAAAAAAACCTTAAACCAAACAGCGAATTGATTATTTTCAATAATATTTTAAATAATACGGTTTCTGCTTCAAGCATTTCTTAAGAATACCCGTTTCACATCAAATATTTATTGAAACCATAGATTTTGTTGTTGTCAAAATCCTTAAAGATACCGTGCTGATGTCAAATTTATTAAATAATGAAATAGCTGAAATTTTAGAGACATTACTTGATTTTTGATGGCATATTTGATGTTAATAATGATATCAGTTTAGTTCTAGATTATTGTACAGAGCTTTATGAGCTTTTCAGTTTAGAAGAAGCTGAAACCAAACAGCGAATCGATTATTTTCAGAATTACTTCAAATAATTCGGTTTCTGCTTCAAGCATTTCTTAAGAATACCCGTTTTACATCAAATATTTCTTGAAACCAGTATGAGGTTTTGTTGTTGTCAAAATCCTTAAAGATACCGTGCTGATGTCAAATTTATTAAATATGGAAATACCTGAAATTTTGGAGACATTTCTTGATTTTTAGTGGCATATTTGATGTTAATAATGATATCAGTTTAGTTCTAGATTACTGTACAGAGCTTTATGAGCTTTTTTAGTTTAGAAAAATCTGAAACCAAACAGCGAATCGATTATTTTCAGAATTACTTCAAATAATTTGGTTTCTGCTTCAAGCATTTCTTAAGAATACCCATTTTACATCAAATATTTCTTGAAACCAGTATGAGGTTTTGTTGTTGTCAAAATCCTTAATGATACCGTGCTGATGTCAAATTTATTAAATATGGAAATACCTGAAATTTTAGAGACATTTCTTGATTTTTAATGTCATATTTGATGTTAATAATGATATCAGTTTAGTTCTAGATTATTGTACAGAGCTTTATGAGCTTTTTTATTTAAAAAAAGCTTAAACCAAACAGCGAATTGATTATTTTCAATAATGTTTTAAATAATACGGTTTCTGCTTCAAGCATTTCTTAAGAATACCTGTTTCACATCAAATATTTATTGAAACCATAGATTTTGTTGTTGTCAAAATCCTTAATGATACCGTGCTGATGTCAAATTTATTAAATAATGAAATACCTGAAATTTTAGAGACATTACTTGATTTTTGATGTAATATTTGATGTTAATAATGATATCAGTTTAGTTCTAGATTATTGTACAGAGCTTTATGAGCTTTTTAGTTTAGAAGAAGCTGAAACCAAACAGCGAATCGATTATTTTCAGAATTACTTACAAATAATTCGGTTTTCTGCTTCAAGCATTTCCTAAGAATACCCGTTTTACATCAAATATTTCTTGAAACCAGTATGAGATTTTGTTGTTGTCAAAATCCTTAAAGATACCGTGCTGATGTCAAATTTATTAAATATTGAAATACCTGAAATTTTGGAGACATTTCTTGATTTTTAGTGGCATATTTGATGTTAATAATGATATCAGTTTAGTTCTAGATTACTGTACAGAGCTTTATGAGCTTTTTAGTTTAGAAGAAGCTGAAATCACACAGCGAATCGATTATTTTCAGAATTACTTACAAATAATTCGGTTTCTGCTTCAAGCATTTCCTAAGAATACCCGTTTTACATCAAATATTTCTTGAAACCAGTATGAGATTTTGTTGTTGTCAAAATCCTTAAAGATACCGTGCTGATGTCAAATTTATTAAATATGGAAATACCTGAAATTTTGGAGACATTTCTTGATTTTTAGTGGCATATTTGATGTTAATAATGATATCAGTTTAGTTCTAGATTACTGTACAGAGCTTTATGAGCTTTTTAGTTTAGAAGAAGCTGAAATCACACAGCGAATCGATTATTTTCAGAATTACTTACAAATAATTCGGTTTCTGCTTCAAGCATTTCTTAAGAATACCCGTTTTACATCAAATATTTATTGAAACCAGTATGAGATTTTGTTGTTGTCAAAATCCTTAAAGATACCGTGCTGATGTCAAATTTATTAAATATGGAAATACCTGAAATTTTAGAGACATTTCTTGATTTTTAATGTCATATTTGATGTTAATAATGAAATGAGTTTAGTTTTAGATTATTGTTCAGAGCTTTATAAGCTTTTTAGTTTAGAAAAAGCTGAAACCAAACAGCGAATCGATTATTTTCAGAATTACTTCAAATAATTCGGTTTCTGCTTCAAGCATTTCCTAAGAATACCCGTTTTACATCAAATATTTCTTGAAACCAGTATGAGGTTTTGTTGTTGTCAAAATCCTTAATGATACCGTGCTGATGTCAAATTTATTAAATATTGAAATACCTGAAATTTTGGAGACATTTCTTGATTTTTAATGTCATATTTGATGTTAATAATGATATCAGTTTAGTTCTAGATTACTGTACGGAGCTTTATGAGCTTTTTAGTTTAGAAGAAGCTGAAATCACACAGCGAATCGATTATTTTCAGAATTACTTACAAATAATTCGGTTTCTGCTTCAAGCATTTCTTAAGAATACCCGTTTTACATCAAATATTTCTTGAAACCAGTATGAGATTTTGTTGTTGTCAAAATCCTTAAAGATACCGTGCTGATGTCAAATTTATTAAATATGGAAATACCTGAAATTTTGGAGACATTTCTTGATTTTTAGTGGCATATTTGATGTTAATAATGATATCAGTTTAGTTCTAGATTACTGTACAGAGCTTTATGAGCTTTTTAGTTTAGAAGAAGCTGAAATCACACAGCGAATCGATTATTTTCAGAATTACTTACAAATAATTCGGTTTCTGCTTCAAGCATTTCTTAAGAATACCCGTTTTACATCAAATATTTCTTGAAACCAGTATGAGATTTTGTTGTTGTCAAAATCCTTAAAGATACCGTGCTGATGTCAAATTTATTAAATATGGAAATACCTGAAATTTTAGAGACATTTCTTGATTATTAATGTCATATTTGATGTTAATAATGAAATGAGTTTAGTTTTAGATTATTGTTCAGAGCTTTATAAGCTTTTTAGTTTAGAAAAAGCTGAAACCAAACAGCGAATCGATTATTTTCAGAATTACTTACAAATAATTCGGTTTCTGCTTCAAGCATTTCTTAAGAATACCCGTTTTACATCAAATATTTCTTGAAACCAGTATGAGATTTTGTTGTTGTCAAAATCCTTAAAGATACCGTGCTGATGTCAAATTTATTAAATATGGAAATACCTGAAATTTTAGAGACATTTCTTGATTTTTAATGTCATATTTGATGTTAATAATGAAATGAGTTTAGTTTTAGATTATTGTTCAGAGCTTTATAAGCTTTTTAGTTTAGAAAAAGCTGAAACCAAACAGCGAATCGATTATTTTCAGAATTACTTCAAATAATTCGGTTTCTGCTTCAAGCATTTCCTAAGAATACCCGTTTTAAATCAAATATTTCTTGAAACCAGTATGAGGTTTTGTTGTTGTCAAAATCCTTAATGATACCGTGCTGATGTCAAATTTATTAAATATTGAAATACCTGAAATTTTGGAGACATTTCTTGATTTTTAATGTCATATTTGATGTTAATAATGATATCAGTTTAGTTCTAGATTACTGTACAGAGCTTTATGAGCTTTTTAGTTTAGAAGAAGCTGAAATCACACAGCGAATCGATTATTTTCAGAATTACTTACAAATAATTCGGTTTCTGCTTCAAGCATTTCTTAAGAATACCCGTTTTACATCAAATATTTCTTGAAACCAGTATGAGATTTTGTTGTTGTCAAAATCCTTAAAGATACCGTGCTGATGTCAAATTTATTAAATATGGAAATACCTGAAATTTTGGAGACATTTCTTGATTTTTAGTGGCATATTTGATGTTAATAATGATATCAGTTTAGTTCTAGATTACTGTACAGAGCTTTATGAGCTTTTTAGTTTAGAAGAAGCTGAAATCACACAGCGAATCGATTATTTTCAGAATTACTTACAAATAATTCGGTTTCTGCTTCAAGCATTTCTTAAGAATACCCGTTTTACATCAAATATTTCTTGAAACCAGTATGAGGTTTTGTTGTTGTCAAAATCCTTAATGATACCGTGCTGATGTCAAATTTATTAAATATTGAAATACCTTAAATTTTGGAGACATTTCTTGATTTTTAATGTCATATTTGATGTTAATAATGATATCAGTTTAGTTCTAGATTATTGTACAGAGCTTTATGAGCTTTTTAGTTTAGAAGAAGCTGAAACCACACAGCGAATCGATTATTTTCAGAATTACTTACAAATAATTCGGTTTCTGCTTCAAGCATTTCTTAAGAATACCCGTTTTACATCAAATATTTCTTGAAACCAGTATGAGGTTTTGTTGTTGTCAAAATCCTTAATGATACCGTGCTGATGTCAAATTTATTAAATATTGAAATACCTGAAATTTTGGAGACATTTCTTGATTTTTAATGTCATATTTGATGTTAATAATGATATCAGTTTAGTTCTAGATTATTGTACTGAGCTTTATGAGCTTTTCAGTTTAGAAGAAGCTGAAACCAAACAGCGAATCGATTATTTTCAGAATTACTTCAAATAATTCGGTTTCTGCTTCAAGCATTTCTTAAGAATACCCGTTTTACATCAAATATTTCTTGAAACCAGTATGAGGTTTTGTTGTTGTCAAAATCCTTAATGATACCGTGCTGATGTCAAATTTATTAAATATTGAAATACCTGAAATTTTGGAGACATTTCTTGATTTTTAATGTTATATTTGATGTTAATAATGATATCAGTTTAGTTCTAGATTATTGTACAGAGCTTTATGAGCTTTTCAGTTTAGAAGAAGCTGAAACCAAACAGCGAATCGATTATTTTCAGAATTACTTCAAATAATTCGGTTTCTGCTTCAAGCATTTCTTAAGAATACCCGTTTTACATCAAATATTTCTTGAAACCAGTATGAGGTTTTGTTGTTGTCAAAATCCTTAATGATACCGTGCTGATGTCAAATTTATTAAATATTGAAATACCTGAAATTTTTGAGACATTTCTTGATTTTTAATGTCATATTTGATGTTAATAATGATATCAGTTTTGTTCTAGATTATTGTACAGAGCTTTATGAGCTTTTCAGTTTAGAAGAAGCTGAAACCAAACAGCGAATTAATTATTTTCAATAATATTTTAAATAATTCGGTTTCTGGGTCAAGCATTTCTTAAGAATACCCGTTTTACATCAAATATTTCTTGAAACCAGTATGAGATTTTGTTGTTGTCAAAATCCTTAAAGATACCGTGCTGATGTCAAATTTATTAAATATTGAAATACCTGAAATTTTGGAGACATTTCTTGATTTTTAATGTCATATTTGATGTTAATTATGACATGAGTTTAGTTTTAGATTATTGTACAGAGCTTTATGAGCTTTTTAGTTTAGAAAAAGCTTAAGCCAAACAGCGAATCGATTATTTTCAGAATTACTTCAAATAATTCGGTTTCTGCTTCAAGCATTTCTTAAGAATACCCGTTTACATCAAATATTTCTTGAAACCAGTATGAGATTTTGTTGTTGTCAAAATCCTTAATGATACCGTGCTGATGTCAAATTTATTAAATATTGAAATACCTGAAATTTTGGAGACATTTCTTGATTTGTAATGTCATATTTGATGTTAATAATGACATGAGTTTAGTTTAAGATTATTGTACAGAGCTTTATGAGCTTTTTAGTTTAGAAAAAGCTTAAGCCAAACAGCGAATTAATTATTTTCAATAACATTTTAAATATTTCGGTTTCTGCTTCAAGCATTTCTTATGAATATCCGTTTTACATCAAATAATGAAATACCTGAAATTTTGGAGACATTTATTGATTTTTAATATCATAGTTAATAATGATATCAGTTTAGTTCTAGATTATTGTACTGAGCTTTATGAGCTTTTCAGTTTAGAAGAAGCTGAAACCAAACAGCGAATCGATTATTTTCAGAATTACTTCAAATAATTCGGTTTCTGCTTCAAGCATCTCTTAAGAATACCCGTTTTACATCAAATATTTCTTGAAACCAGTATGAGATTTTGTTGTTGACAAAATCCTTAATGATACCGTGCTGATGTCAAATTTATTAAATATTGAAATATCTGAAATTTTGGAGACATTTCTTGATTTTTAATGTCATATTTGATGTTAATAATGATATCAGTTTAGTTCTAGATTATTGTACAGAGCTTTATGAGCTTTTTAGTTTAGAAGAAGCTGAAACCAAACAGCGAATCGATTATTTTCAGAATTACTTCAAATAATTCGGTTTCTGGGTCAAGCATTTCTTAAGAATACCCGTTTTACATCAAATATTTCTTGAAACCAGTATGAGATTTTGTTGTTGTTAAAATCCTTAATGATACCGTGCTGATGTCAAATTTATTAAATATTGAAATACATGAAATTTTGGAGACATTTCTTGATTTTTAATGTCATATTTGATGTTAATAATGATATCAGTTTAGTTCTAGATTATTGTACAGAGCTTTATGAGCTTTTCAGTTTAGAAGAAGCTGAAACCAAACAGCGAATCGATTATTTTCAGAATTACTTCAAATAATTCGGTTTCTGCTTCAAGCATTTCTTAAGAATACCCGTTTTCCATCAAATATTTCTTGAAACCAGTATGAGGTTTTGTTGTTGTCAAAATCCTTAATGATACCGTGCTGATGTCAAATATATTAAATATTGAAATACCTGAAATTTTGGAGACATTTCTTGATTTTTAATGTCATATTTGATGTTAATAATGATATCAGTTTAGTTCTAGATTATTGTACAGAGCTTTATGAGCTTTTCAGTTTAGAAGAAGCTGAAACCAAACAGCGAATCGATTATTTTCAGAATTACTTCAAATAATTCGGTTTCTGCTTCAAGCATTTCTTAAGAATACCCGTTTTACATCAAATATTTCTTGAAACCAGTATGAGATTTTGTTGTTGTCAAAATCCTTAATGATACCGTGCTGATGTCAAATTTATTAAATATTGAAATACATGAAATTTTGGAGACATTTCTTGATTTTTAATGTCATATTTGATGTTAATAATGATATCAGTTTAGTTCTAGATTATTGTACAGAGCTTTATGAGCTTTTCAGTTTAGAAGAAGCTGAAACCAAACAGCGAATCGATTATTTTCAGAATTACTTCAAATAATTCGGTTTCTGCTTCAAGCATTTCTTAAGAATACCCGTTTTACATCAAATATTTCTTGAAACCAGTATGAGATTTTGTTGTTGTCAAAATCCTTAATGATACCGTGCTGATGTCAAATATATTAAATATTGAAATACCTGAAATTTTGGAGACATTTCTTGATTTTTAATGTCATATTTGATGTTAATAATGATATCAGTTTAGTTCTAGATTATTGTACAGAGCTTTATGAGCTTTTTTATTTAAAAAAAGCTTAGGCCAAACAGCGAATCGATTATTTTCAGAATTGCTTCAAATAATTCGGTTTCTGCTTCAAGCATTTCTTAAGAATACCCGTTTACATCAAATATTTCTTGAAACCAGTATGAGGTTTTGTTGTTGTCAAAATCCTTAATGATACCGTGCTGATGTCAAATATATTAAATATTGAAATACCTGAAATTTTGGAGACATTTCTTGATTTTTAATGTCATATTTGATGTTAATAATGATATCATTTTAGTTCTAGATTATTGTACAGAGCTTTATGAGCTTTTTAGTTTAGAAGAAGCTGAAACCAAACAGCGAATCGATTATTTTCAGAATTACTTCAAATAATTCGGTTTCTGCTTCAAGCATTTCTTAAGAATACCCGTTTTACATCAAATATTTCTTGAAACCAGTATGAGGTTTTGTTGTTGTCAAAATCCTTAATGATACCGTGCTGATGTCAAATTTATTAAATATTGAAATACATGAAATTTTGGAGACATTTCTTGATTTTTAATGTCATATTTGATGTTAATAATGATATCAGTTTAGTTCTAGATTATTGTACAGAGCTTTATGAGCTTTTCAGTTTAGAAGAAGCTGAAACCAAACAGCGAATCGATTATTTTCAGAATTACTTCAAATAATTCGGTTTCTGCTTCAAGCATTTCTTAAGAATACCCGTTTTACATCAAATATTTCTTGAAACCAGTATGAGATTTTGTTGTTGTCAAAATCCTTAATGATACCGTGCTGATGTCAAATTTATTAAAAATTGAAATACATGAAATTTTGGAGACATTTCTTGATTTTTAATGTCATATTTGATGTTAATAATGACATCAGTTTAGTTCTAGATTATTGTACAGAGCTTTATGAGCTTTTTTATTTAAAAAAAGCTTAAACCAAACAGCGAATTGATTATTTTCAATAATATTTTAAATAATACGGTTTCTGCTTCAAGCATTTCTTAAGAATACCTGTTTCACATCAAATATTTATTGAAACCATAGATTTTGTTGTTGTCAAAATCCTTAATGATACCGTGCTGATGTCAAATTTATTAAATAATGAAATACCTGAAATTTTAGAGACATTACTTGATTTTTGATGTAATATTTGATGTTAATAATGATATCAGTTTAGTTCTAGATTATTGTACAGAGCTTTATGAGCTTTTTAGTTTAGAAGAAGCTGAAACCAAACAGCGAATCGATTATTTTCAGAATTACTTCAAATAATTCGGTTTCTGCTTCAAGCATTTCTTAAGAAAATCCATTTTACATCAAATATTTCTTGAAACCAGTATGAGATTTTGTTGTTGTCAAAATCCTTAAAGATACCGTGCTGATGTCAAATTTATTAAATATTGAAATACCTGAAATGTTGGAGACATTTCTTGATTTTTAGTGGCATATTTGATGTTAATAATGATATCAGTTTAGTTCTAGATTACTGTACAGAGCTTTATGAGCTTTTTAGTTTAGAAGAAGCTGAAATCACACAGCGAATCGATTATTTTCAGAATTACTTACAAATAATTCGGTTTCTGCTTCAAGCATTTCCTAAGAATACCCGTTTTACATCAAATATTTCTTGAAACCAGTATGAGATTTTGTTGTTGTCAAAATCCTTAATGATACCGTGCTGATGTCAAATTTATTAAAAATTGAAATACCTGAAATTTTGGAGACATTTCTTGATTTTTAATGTCATATTTGATGTTAATAATGACATGAGTTTAGTTTTAGATTATTGTACAGAGCTTTATGAGCTTTTTAGTTTAGGAAAAGCTTAAGCCAAACAGCGAATTAATTATTTTCAATAATATTTTAAATATTTCGGTTTCTGCTTCAAGAATTTCTTAAGAATATCCGTTTTACATCAAATATTTATTGATACCAGTATGAGATTTTGTTGTTGTCAAAATTTTTAATGATATCGCGCTGATGTCAAATTTATTAAATATTGAAATACTTAAAATTTTAGAGACATTACTTGACTTTTAATATCATATTTGATGTTAATAATGATATCAGTTTAGTTCTAGATTATTGTACAGAGCTTTATGAGCTTTTTAGTTTAGAAAAAGTTTAAGTCAAACAGCGAATTAATTATTTTCAATAATATTTTAAATAATTCGGTTTCTGGGTCAAGCATTTCTTAAGAATACCCGTTTTACATCAAATATTTCTTGAAACCAGTATGAGATTTTGTTGTTGTCAAAATCCTTAAATAATGAAATACCGGAAATTTTAGAGATATTATTAATTTGTAATGTCATATTTGATGTTAATAATGACATGAGTTTAGTTTTAGATTATTGTACAGAGCTTTATGAGCTTTTTAGTTTAGAAAAAGCTTAAGCCAAACAGCGAATTAATTTTTTTCAATAATATTTTAAATATTACGGTTTCTGCTTCAAGAATTTCTTAAGAATATCCGTTTTACATCAAATATTTATTGATACCAGTATGAGATTTTGTTGTTGTCAAAATCCTTAATGATACCGTGCTGATGTCAAATTTATTAAATATTCAAATATCTGAGATTTTAGAGATATTACTTGATTTGTAATGTCATATTTGATGTTAATAATGACATGAGTTTAGTTTTAGATTATTGTACATAGCTTTATGAGCTTTTTAGTTTAGAAAAAGCTTAAGTCAAACAGCGAATTAATTATTTTCAATAATATATTAAATAATTCGGTTTCTGCTTCAAGCATCTCTTAAGAATACCCGTTTTACATCAAATATTTCTTGAAACCATTATGAGATTTTGTTGTTGTCAAAATCCTTAATGATACCGCGCTGATGTCAAATTTATTAAATATTGAAATACTTAAAATTTTGGAGACATTACTTGACTTTTAATATCATATTTGATGTTAATAATGATATCAGTTTAGTTCTAGATTATTGTACAGAGCTTTATGAGCTTTTTAGTTTAGAAAAAGCTTAAACCAAACCGCGAATTAATTATTTTCAGTAATATTTTAAATAATTCTGTTTCTGCTTCAAGCATTTCTTAAGAATACCCGTTTTACATCAAATATTTCTTGAAACCAGTATGAGATTTTGTTGCTTTCAAAATCCTTAAAGATACCGTGCTGATGTCAAATTTATTAAATATTGAAATACCTGAAATTTTGGAGACATTTCTTGATTTTTAGTGGCATATTTGATGTTAATAATGATATCAGTTTAGTTCTAGATTATTGTACAGAGCTTTATGAGCTTTTCAGTTTAGAAGAAGCTGAAACCAAACAGCGAATCGATTATTTTCAGAATTACTTCAAATAATTCGGTTTCTGCTTCAAGCATCTCTTAAGAATACCCGTTTTACATCAAATATTTCTTGAAACCAGTATGAGATTTTGTTGTTGGCAAAATCCTTAATGATACCGTGCTGATGTCAAATTTATTAAATATTGAAATATCTAAAATTTTGGAGATATTATTTGATTTTTAATGTCATATTTGATGTTAATAATGATATCAGTTTAGTTCTAGATTATTGTACAGAGCTTTATGAGCTTTTTAGTTTAGAAAAAGCTGAAACCAAACAGCGAATCGATTATTTTCAGAATTACTTCAAATAATTCGGTTTCTGCTTCAAGCATTTCTTAAGAATACCCGTTTTACATCAAATATTTCTTGAAACCAGTATGAGATTTTGTTGTTGTCAAAATCCTTAAAGATACCGTGCTGATGTCAAATTTATTAAATATTGAAATACCTGAAATTTTGGAGACATTTCTTGATTTTTAATGTCATATTTGATGTTAATAATGATATCAGTTTAGTTCTAGATTATTGTACAGAGCTTTATGAGCTTTTCAGTTTAGAAGATGCTGAAACCAAACAGCGAATCGATTATTTTCAGAATTACTTCAAATAATTCGGTTTCTGCTTTAAGCATCTCTTAAGAATAACCGTTTTCCATCAAATATTTCTTGAAACCAGTATGAGGTTTTGTTGTTGTCAAAATCCTTAATGATACCGTGCTGATGTCAAATTTATTAAATATTGAAATACCTGAAATTTTGGAGACATTTCTTGATTTTTAATGTCATATTTGATGTTAATAATGATATCAGTTTAGTTTTAGATTATTGTACAGAGATTTATGAGCTTTTTAGTTTAGAAAAAGCTTAAACCAAACAGCACATGGATTATTTTCAGTATTATTTCAAGTTATTCAGTTACAGCTTCAAGTATTTTTGAAGAATACCCGTTTTACATCAAATATTTATTGAAACCAGTATGAGGTATTGTTGTTGTCAAAATCCTTAATGATACCGTGCTGATGTCAAATTTATTAAATAATGAAATACCTGAATTTTTAGAGACATTTCTTGATTTTTATTGGCATATTTGATGTTAATAATGATATCAGTTTAGTTCTAGATTATTGTACAGAGCATTATGAGCTTTTTAGTTTAGAAAAAGCTTAAACCAAACAGCGAATCGATTATTTTCAGAATTACTTCAAATAATTCGGTTTCCGCCTAAGCATTTCTTAAGAATACCCGTTTTACATCAAATATTTCTTGAAACCAGTATGAGATTTTGTTGTTGGCAAAATCCTTAATGATACCGTGCGGATGTCAAATTTATTAATAATGAAATACCTGAAATTTTAGAGACATTTCTTGATTTTTAGTGGCATATTTGATGTTAATAATAATATCAGTTTAGTTCTAGATTACTGTACAGAGCTTTATGAGCTTTTTAGTTTAGAAAAAGCTGAAACCAAACAGCGAATCGATTATTTTCAATGTTACTTTAAATAATTGGTTTCAGCTTGAAGCATTCTTTAAGAATACCCGTTTTACATCAAACATTTCTTGAAACCAGTATGAGGTTTTGTTGTTGTCAAAATCCTTAAAGATACCGTGCTGATGTCAAATTTATTAAATAATGAAATACCTGAAATTTTAGAGACATTTCTTGATTTTTAGTGGCATATTTGATGTCAATAATGATATCAGTTTAGTTCTAGATTATTGTACAGAGCATTATGAGCTTTTTAGTTTAGAAAAAGCTTAAACCAAACAGCGAATCGATTATTTTCAGAATTACTTCAAATAATTCGGTTTCCGCTTCAAGCATTTCTTAAGAATACCCGTTTTACATCAAATATTTATTGAAACCAGTATGAGATTTTGTTGTTGTCAAAATCCTTAATGATACCGCGCTGATGTCAAATTTATTAAATATTGAAATATCTGAAATTTTGGAGACATTACTTGATTTGTAATGTCATATTTGATGTTAATAATGACATCAGTTTAGTTCTAGATTATTGTACAGAGCTTTATGAGTTTTTTAATTTAAAAAAAGCTTAAACCAAACAGCGAATTAATTATTTTCAATAATATTTTAAATAATTCGGCTTCAGCTTCAAGTATTTCTTAAGAATACCCGTTTTACATCAAATATTTCTTGAAACCAGTATAAGATTTTGTTGTTGTCAAAATCCTTAAAGATATGCTTCATGACAGATTTATAAAATTGTGACAATCTTTCAAATTCTAGAATTATATAAAGAATTCTGACGTATTGAATTTGGATATAAATAACTCAAATTCTTTCTTGACATATCGAATTCTGTCATCATTTATCTAATTTTATATGGAAATTTATCTTAGCGCGAGCAGCATATCGATCTATAATACGAATTATTTGTTGCCTGGATTAAATTTTCCATTAACTTTAAAGCTCTTTAAATTCTATACAATGCTTTGTAACTAAATTTGTGATATTATTATTTTCGATTATGTATAACATAAAATGTAACCTAAATCTCGAAGATCACACACATTTAAAATTTTAACAGATTTGGCAAAAACCATTTTTCATAACAGATTTTGATAACAACAAAATATCGAACCTGTTTAATTTAAAATTGCCTTTAACATGGGTTTTTAAAACAAATACTGCAATCTGAAATGAAATTTCTTGAATTGTAACTAAAAACGATTTAATCTTTGTTCAGACAATCTTTTTCTAAACTTTAAGTTTATTGAGCTCCGCACAATGTTTAGAAGCTAAATTTGTTGTATTTGTATTATTTGTCAAAAGCATTTCAAATTTCAATAAATTTGGCAGCAAGAACGTCTCATAAAAATTTGACAACAACAAAATTTCGCAATAGTCTAATTTAAAAGGGGGTCAAAAATTGGTTTTTACAGCAAATGCTACAATTTGATGACGAATTTATTTATTTGTAACTAAAAGCGATTTAATCGTACTAACCTAAAAGCTCGTAAAACTCTACACAATGCTTTAAAGCTAAATTTGTATTGTTAACTACAAAAATAACCTAAAACTGATACTTAATCTACAAGATCACATGCGTTTAAAATTTTAATTGGTTTGACGAAAACAACGTCTCATAAAAGGTTTTGGCAACAACAAATTATCGCAAAAGTTTAATTTAAAGTTCTAAAATTAGTTTTAAAAACAAATGCTATAATCTGACACAGAATATATGAAATTGTGACTAATAGACAATTAATCGTTGTTTATGTCAGCCTTTTCTAAACTTTAAAGCTCGAGACGTTCTGTTCAATAGTTTAAAACAAAATTTGCATTATTTTCCGAATACGCATAAGAAAAAAATTTAGCGAAATTCGCCTTTTTTGAAAATATGATAAAAGTTCTCTGCTAAAATTATACCTTATCAACTAAGCACAGTGGTGTCAATAAAGTATTGAGCTTTTCGCTAATACACTTACTAATACTTAGGTCTGCCTACACATATGTACCTATATACAATTACAAAACTAAGTACTAATTATATAAAACAAAGTGATATATTCATTTAGAAATAATAAATGTATAATTCATTAAATGAATCAATAATTATTGCAAAATTTACCAGAGTATCTCGTAAATCATAGCAGAAGTGCCCAATTTGTAATTTTAATTATTTTTTGTTTGTTTATTCTAAACCAATTGTACAAATTCATTGGTGTGGGCAAAATTCGTACAAATAATAATCGAACGTATGTAAAATTAAAATTTATTTCTATTTTTAAATTCATTATTTACAATTATAATATAAATTGCTAGACTATGTTATACAACGGATAAAATTGAATTTCTAAATGAGATTGTGGTTTTTGAATTTTAATTGAGTTCATAATGTTATGAAATGAATCAATATCACAAATATAAATTTTTAATATTTTTGAATTGGATACAAATTAGTTACTGTTGGATGTCGATGTATTCAACAAAACAAACGATTTTCGAAATTAGGCACTATTTAAACATATTAAAGCAGTTTTCAGCAACATCTTTTCAGTTCTTTCAATTTAATTAAAAAGATCGCTGGATAATTCCATCATCGAATAAATAAATTCTGAAAGATATTTTTAAAAAACAGCACATGAATGTAAGATATTTGCCTAATGTTTGGCAAAAGACAATGCTGGACTCAATTTTAAATTGTATTTCGGGGTTTAATAGAAGTACTTTTTACACTTTCTGCCGTAGGCACTTGGCGAAACACACTTAATCCACACATTTTTAATTTTTTTAAAACACTTGTTAAATATTTCGCAAGATTTTGCGAAATATTTAACAAGTGTTTTTAAATTGTATGTGTATTTTTTATATTTATATATCTAAACTAAAAGAGGATCTCGGTGTCAATTATGAGTGGCTTTTAAGAAACAGCTCTTGGGGAGAGACTGTTTGATGAAGTACAAAGTTTTACAACGAATACGATGGTATCATAACCAATTCTAAACCCTTGAAGGCTGATAGGTTTTTTTGGAATTTTATTCAGATGCTAAATGTAAATCTGAATATATCCAACAAACTACTAGATTCGAGAAATTAAAAACTGTAAAAAAGGTACTCGCGATTTTCATGCCGTCATTACTTCAAAGGCTACCTACATTTTAAGAAATATTCGAATACTGAAAGTTATGTAAAATTTAAATTGTAACTGTGAATATTTTCAAATTTTTTCTTTGTTTTGTCATAAAATATTATTAATCAATAATTTTTGTTTGAAATTTCATTTTAAGATAATGAACATGGGGTACAGTGGACCCCAGACCTTTTTCAATCGTAAATACTTAAATGTTTCTGGTTGACAGCTAGCAGCTGTGTAGAAAGCTCCAAAATCACAGTGGGGTCCAATGGACCCCAGTGTGTCATATACGTATATTTGTGTGAAAATCGGAATAATTTTTAGGCATCTCAACTCTAGCAGACCTAGAGCGAGAGAGATGCATTATACCCCCGCTGCTGATATCTGCCTGTAAGCAAAGTAATTCGAGAGGTACTTATCCGATTTTCAAGAAATAAAGACAGACTAATAGACCTTGACCAGATAAGAAAAATGTGATATGACTAAGATCTCCAGGTGATCGGATTTGATAAAAATTGAATGGAAATATTTGTATTGTATACGAAATAATTTTTCAATTCAAATGCGTTTTTATGCAAAATAAATACCTTTTTTTAAAGATTCAGTATCAGACTTATTTTTATCTAAAAAGATACTATCTCAAGGGTACACCACTAAATTTTTAGCTAAAAATATTAAAAATTAAAAAAATACGGTTAATTTATGTAAAAAATGCCATTTTTTTATTTTTTTCACAAACTTATTTTTTTCTTGGTATCATAAAATTAAAATTTAATTAATATAATAATTTGGTCTCCTTCAGTAAACTTTAAACTATATTGAAAAAAATCGTCAAAGCTAAATATTCAAAAATTCAAGAAATAATGGGCAATTTTCAAGCTGAGGTCTAATAGACCCCAGTGTGGCATTTATGTGATTTTTCTTAAGTGTGTTATTTAAGGGTTAAATTTCAACATAGAAAATATTTTGATAGTAATCGTTTGCTAAACGAAACTATTAAAAATATGAAAATGTTAGAAATATTTGCACAGTTAAAAAACTGTATACCTAAATTGAATGTTTTGGAAAAAATTACTTTATCGGAGATCAGTCTAACTATTCCGTTTTTTTATATCTGGATGGTTTTGGAATAGATAATCCGTTAGGTTCTAAATCAGGCAGAAATTCAATTTGTGGAATTTATTATTCGATTTCTGTTATTCCTTAACATCATCAGTCAACATTTAATAATATTTTAGTAGCAGGAAATATAAAATCCTGCGATTTTAATGAATTTGGTAATCGGATGCCGCTTAAACCATTACTAGATGCTATAAAGGAATTGGAATTAATAACTATGACTTATACCATTGACGGAGTAGTTTACAAATAAAAATTTAAATTAGGACACATTTTTGGTGATAACTTAGCATTAAACATAATTTTAGAATACAACAAATCGTCTTCTTCTTTTTCCAAAAAATAGCCAATTTGATTTTATTGACAAAAGCCAACTTATCGAAATAAAACCGACGAGCTTATATCAGCGACACGCCCTATTAACGTAGGACTGCGTACAATTGAGAAAACTTTATTTGTACAGTTTAATTGAAACCAAAATTTAGAAATTACAAATTAAAAAATACCGTTAATTCGTACGTCTAATGCTGCCATCTTTATGCATTAAGGTGAATCAGCCTAAACTTTTAATAATTAACTTATTGCTTATACAATACTAAATTTTATATTTATCAATTCGTTATGCCACAATGAAAGCCGTTTTAAAATAAAATAAAAGTTGGGGCTATCCGCCTCCTCGGACAACATTTTTCCCACAAAGCGTCCAATAAAGTTAAAAATCACCAAACCTACCATTAATATTTTACAAACATTTTCTGTTATTTTGAGCATTTTCCTAAATTTGGAGACCTCTTCCCAAATATCACAATTGGTCACGACAATATAAATGTTCTACTCTGTTGCCGCCAAATCACAGGCTCACAAATAATTTTACAACGGAGCCTTTTGTACTGCCAAATTCCAAAAATTATAAAAACTATATTCAAACATTAAATTATTCTGGTGTATTCCAGATTGGTAAATATTTTATGAAGAGGAGATATATAGGAATAAATCAGGGTAAAGTGTGATTTATACTATCCTTTCAGCGCAGCGCAGAATCGTTCAGTATCAGACATCGAGTATTTATACTATACGCGCGTTTCAGCTCATACATTTGGTTCGTATTTTCTCGCTCGATGTTTCGTGTTTATTCGATGTGCTTACAATTACAACACAAGATAAAAAGTAAAAACTTTAATAATTTAAACAATTTTAACTTATATACTTTTATAAATATCTTAAAAAAAGCAAAACCTCGTTTTGATATAAATCATTTTTCATTCATCATAAATCACATACTAACAAACGAACTGAGTGTTCAGTGTAGAGTTGTAGACTAAATAATTTTATCGGAACGATAAGGAAAGGAAACGAAACGATAGTATAAATACTCTTATAGTAAAAACATGTAACAATGTTTTTTTTGTAGGAAACGAAACGATACTGCGCTGCGCTGAAAGGATAGTATAAATCAACCTTAATAAGTTTAGCAGTTCAGTCGCTATAGAATTATGAGATGACTGAAAGATGATTTATTTTTGCTCAGTGCTCGCAGATCGAAACTGATTTGCAAAACTATTAACAATTTCTCCTCTTCATAAAAACTTTAACTAAAGTTGTAGTACTCTATGAGAGAATAACGAAAACTTTTTTATTGTCGGCAACCAAGCCCTTTTTTGGGCATTAAAACCACCCATTAATTTGCGAAAAAAGTTTGTTTCATCCTCTAAAAAAATTTAGATGCAACCCTTATAATCTAATTTACTAAAAATTAGTTGTACTTTTTATGAGGAATAATTAACAATTTGTTTTACAAAAAAAGTGTAGTAGAAGTCGAGATATATCGGAGAAAACAGGTTTCGTTAATGTCTCACGACTTAGAATAGTTTTTATAATTTTTTTAATTTGACATTTCAAAATGTTTCCTAATAGAGCCAGTTTACACATCTTTAGAATACTGCTGAAAATCCTTAAGAACTTAAATTACTTCGTCTAAAGAGCATTGTGGATGCTCAAAATATAGAGCATATTGTGGACTTCAGAATTTCTTTTGCGAAAATTTGTGTTGTTTGTTCAGATCACCTTATTATGTAAGCAACGTCAGAATTGACCGATATGATTCTTCACTCAGTCCTTGGCATTACTGTGGATCATTCGAGAATACAAAACACAAATAATACAAAATCAAAATTAACGTCAATTATCTTTCGTCACCGAATCCCACCTCTCGTCACACACCATTTCATTTAACACTAGGTTTACGAAGCGCGTCAATTTGACCCGTTTTCAATTTCACATAGAAAAATTCGGAAATCGGTTAGATTTATCTCGTACTACTTTTGCCTACAATTATGCATTTCGCAAGACGAATATTTGACAACATTTATTTTCTTCTACGCCTTCGAATTTCGAAGTTTGCTATGTGGTATACCTATCTCTACGGGGACGCGTTAATTTGAAACAATGGTAACGCGAATAGCAAAGTGCAAATACTTCGTTGTCTCACGTCTCCAGTGGCTGTTACAGGGTTACTTTATGTTCCTATGTATAGAGTAATGTATGTAGTGTAGAAAGCAGAGATAAAAACGAAACAAAAACAAAGATGTATCCACGTCAAAATCAAAACAAACTAAAACAAAGCAAATAGGTTTTTCACACATAAATGCGTGAATACTGTACAAAAAATGTACCAGATCAATTATATTTAGAGAGAATTTCATTTTTCAATTAGCCCAAATATTGACCTTCAAGAGCCTCATACATCAGCAGTCAGCACAGCGTCAAACTGTGAAGTTGGATTTTGCAAAAGAAAAAGAAATAAGTACAGTAGAAATTGCAAGACTGTTTGTGGAAAACGGACACATAAAATTGAATATTTTTTCTGTCATTTCCGCGTAGGTCGGGTTTTTCAGTATGGGCTAAAAAAATTAATTTTTAACCGGCAGTAATATTTTCTCTAAATACCGTTGGTAAAAGATGGCTGAGAACGTTTCAGAACATGGGGATTGCATAACAGTATGTAATTTTTTATTTCTTACTAAATCGTGAAACCAATTTTTCTTTTATTGTTTTGTCCGAACTGACCAATCAGCTTGCAGTTTTCTTTTTATTATTATGATGATTTTGATATCAATACACCTGTAAGACAATGTTTCCTTAAAAATAAATTAATTATTTTACCAAAGGTTTATTTTTTTTTAACACGCGTCAAATTGACGTGTACCGTAGAGATAGGTATATAAGAAATTCCCGTAAACCTAGTGTTATTATATTTCCCAGCGCCTTTCTCCAAAACTTGTTCCACCCTAATAGCGTCCCATACTAATTTGCTATATTGAGGTTTATTTACGACCTTATACCACGAGAATTTATTACTCAGAAATAATACCTTTAAACTCGATTTTGATAAAGCAATTCACAAATAATATATCGATCAATATATCGTTAAAATTTCAAACCAATAAAATGTTACAAAATGTCAATAAAACGACACAGATATATCAATGTCACAGAAATGGGAATGTCTTGCTAATAAAAGCTTACTAGAGATAATTTATTTTTAAATAAGTGTATTGCTTTGGTAAATTTACAAAAAACTACAACAACAATTGGATTAAATAAATCCAAAAAAAAGTCTGCTAAATACAATTATTTCTTGAGTTTACTTAAATCAAATCCGATTTTTAGTTTCAATACCTACCACTAGAATTTGCTTCATATGAAACACATCAAACAAAAATTAAGTTCAAAAATAAATCTTTGCGGGTTTCTTTCTGAAATCTTAAATTCAAACCTAAATCTAATCTTTTTTTACCAAAGGAATACACTTAATATTGACGATCCAAATGACGTATTAAATCAAAAGTGAATTTAGCCCCATAGCTAAGTGAATTTAGCCCCCATTGAAGTTCCATAATATCTGATTTACATTTAACGACATTCGACGTCCGCAAAAAAGGTGAAACACAACATATGAAAATCAGCAAAGACAAAAAGAGAAAAAATAATCATCTGCTTAAAAAAGTAAATTGAAACCCGAAAAACAAACCCAAAAATCGCCGTCTGTTTTTTTGCAGATGCCGAGTTTTATCTTTTTTCTGTAAAATCGTCGATGCGTGAATAAATAACTATAATAAGGTTACAAGAACAAGAAAATCAATCATTTGTATTGGTTTATGACATTTTCTGTTTAAATTTATTTTTTAATGTGTAAAGAAAACGAATTTTTGATTTGACATCTGCATCTGCTAAAATCTTTGAATGTAAATCAGTCTTAACTTGCAAACCTAAACATTTTTCGGCCTGATCTTTGGGGTTGGGTACAGTTGCTCGTATGACAAAATACCGTTTACAAAATCCCGTATTCGAAAATCCCGTATTACAAAATCCCGTATCGCAAAATCCCGTATGCCAAAATCCCGTATTCTATCATGATACGTTGGCTTAGGTTAGGTTAAAAATCGCGCGATTTTTAACCTAACCTAAGCCGATGTATCATGATAGAATACGAGATATGTGGTCAATTGGTCATGTATGTGTATGTGTGTGTTTGTGTGTGTATTTGTGTATGGGTCATAAAAAGCAAAAAATTACAAGGGACAGGAACTTGGAACAGAAAAAAACAGAAAGTTTACTCCAATAAAAAATAAAATCGATCTTTATAAAATAACTAGCTGGAGTACTCGGCTTTGCCCGGGATAAAATAAATATGCTTTGTTTTATTTTAGCAAAGTAATAAACTTCAAATTTTTCATCTGTACCTATTAAAGCAAATAAAATTAAATAATTGTGGTTTCAAAGGATAAAGAAATCGAACTCGTTGATTTAAATAAACGATGACAACATTTTAGTATAAAATATATTTAAATAAATAAGATTAAATAATGTTATCTAATTCAAGAAATAGCTTCTGGACAATGTTTCTTGTTTTACCATCTTTGACATAGATAAATAGATTTTTTTGGATTGCCCACTTGGGAGCAAACCACATATAATTATAACTATGAGAGAAGCATTCACACTCTAAATTTATTCCAGCTGTCTTTAGAGATTGTCCTTGTACCTTATTGATGGTGATAGCAAGGGCAATTCGAACAGGATGTAGTCGTTTGAACTTAATTGGAGTGTTCGAGGGCATCTAAATCCAGGGGCCCGATCTTTCGAAAATACCACGAAAATCTGCTCATAAGTAAAAGATGGCAATAAAATGTAACACCCTCGAAATTTTACAAACATTCTGTTTGGGGGCACCCAGGAGCCGGACCTCTTCGAAAATACTACGAAAACCTGTTCATTTTGGTATGAAATCCTTATGGAAAAACTAAATTTGATTAGATGATCGGTGTGGAATCGTATAAAACACATACATACATACAGATTTTCATTTTTATTAATATACGTACATAGATCACGAATAATTTAGTTTTAAATTAAATAATATTAAATATTTTTAAAACTATGTATTTATTAAAAAAAATTACAAAAAATTACTTAAAACCAAAAATTGTTTTTTAATTTGAATAATCCCGTAATCCCGTAAAAAATTCATATTACGGGATTTTGAAATACGGGATTATGAAATACGGGATTTTGTAAAACGGTTTTTTTGTGATCTACGGGATTTTGTTCATTCTGGATTTTGTAATACGGGCATTAGTACCGATCCCAAAAAAGACACGTATATTAGATAAGGCTTCCTTCAAATTAAGTGCTCGGCAAATGAAATGTTTATTTCATTTCATTACTCTTATGACTGGAGAAATTATTGTTCCGAGTGATATAGTTTACAATATATGATTATTTGAATATAAATATTGGATTTGCTAGTATACATACATACAATATCAAATTGTTAAATCAATTAAAGCAGTTAATTGAAAGTCATCATGAACAATATGTTAATTTATTCAATTACAATTTAAAACCTAAATTCCATATTTGTTTACATTACTCAACAGTTATTCAATATCTAGGCCCTCTCAAATACTTGTGATGTTTTAGATTTGGATCTGAAAATCAACAACATAAGAAATCTCCAATTAAGAGAGTTCACGTAACTCCTACTTTCATACCAGTTCATTTTTTCAACAACTTAGGGTGGTCGGTCGTTGACGCTCGAAGAAGAAGGACGTGTTTTTGTCGTCTTCTTCGAAAAAAATTTTAATTTAATTAATTTTTAGTTTATTTATTTTCTAATGTAGTGTAAAGTGTTTAAATATATAATTTATATATAATTTATTTTAATTTAAGTTATTTAAGTAAAAGTGTGTGCATAAGAATAGTGAAAATTTAAATATGGATAGAATGCAATCCATCGGGATGCATTCAACAGGCATTGTTTTATATTTTTATTTTTATTTTCATATTTATAGCGAAACAAGTCAAATTTTGGCTTTCTCGCTTAATAATGCATGTCTTAAATTTGTGTAGTTGGTGCATAAAATTCGAATGGTCAAATACATTATCTCGTATTTAAATTTAATTAAAATCGAATAAATAAATTTGCGCATTAAATTTCTGTTTCTGTACATGAATATACAAGTTTTCGGTTTCTCTCTTTCCTCTTACGAGATTATGTATGTGTTGTATTTTTTGTTTTATGTGGAAACGACACAAACACATATATTCTTTATTTATATACATAAAAAGAATATAATTTCTATTATATAATTTCTATCAAGACAACATTGGTTCTATAGTGTTCGATTGTTGATATTTGCTTCTGAATTGTATTCACGGTCGTGTATGTGTAGTGTACGAGGTTATTTTCGGAAATATATACAGTAATATATAATATAGTGAAGCCTATTATATATGTATATAATATAGAGAAGGCATGTATCAAAACACACTATGTACACATCGATACTTTCCCTGCTGCGCACGTGAAGGATTATATGAAAACGTTTGTTTTCTCTATGTGCGTTGGTGGTTTTAGTTTTGTACTGTAATACGATTTTATTATTTTTACTTGGCGTTGTTGTATTCTTTGTGTTTATAGTGCTCTTTATATACAATGAACTACACAACGCAAAATTTTCATGTATTCAATTCAAATAAGATTCTTATACTACGTATAATCGAGTAATTTGAGTTGAATTGGAAATTTAATTAGAATTAAAAGTTTCTTGTGTTCGATTCTAATGGGATTTGTTTACTTTGTATTATCGAGTAAATTTGAGTTGAACCAGAAACTATCGTATGTAATACAGTGAGGTCTAGTTATAGTGAATACTGATTTAAGGAAATTGTAATTTCGCAAGGAAATTTTATTCGCCAAAGTGATAAGTGTTTATGTGAAAATATATGGTTAATAAGGAAATAAAATAATAAAACTTTGCAGATGTAAATACACAACTAAATTAAATTATTAAATAATTAAATACATTTCTCCGGTTCCTTTGGCTGCGCTGTTTCGAGATTTCACTGTTCATATAAAATTTTTTTGTTTATTTAAGCATGATTATTTTTAATACGGAGTAGTTAATTTTACTGAACTGCACGGAATTCCTAAACTGAATTCATACTTCAGAAACTAATTAGTTCTTATAACTTTAATTTTGGGTACTGGTGATATTAATTGTAATTCATTCCAGAAAAGTCATCACAGATGAAACTTCTATACTTTAAGTGGCAGGTTCACGAAAATGGTTCATTTATAATAGTAGTTTTGAGTTAAACTGTAGTTTTTTGGATCGGATTGGTGAAATTGGGATTCCGGGAAGGACTGGCACCCTATTGATTTTGTTTATCAGTTATTTTTGTTAATATGTGAATAGTATCTAAAGGAGTTCCTTTTTTAGTTCACTGATTAATAAGTTAATTTTCAGAATATAACTCAGTTCCAGAATTAATCATTATTAGAGGGATTAAAATTAATCCTTTCTAATAAAGAAGCTAATTTCAAGTATAGATTATAGTTTCAGAATTAGTAATTATTAGGGATTAAATTAATCCCGTGTTTCAGAATTAAATTCCAGCTTAAATCAACCTTCCAGGATCAACAAGGAGTGAAGAAGCTGAAATTAAAAATTGTGTTAATTTTGTAAGCTGATGAAATTAATTAATTGTTAAAATTTGTAGGGGTGCCAACTAGAGGATTTTTTAAATTATTTATTGAATTATTTAAGTGGCCTAGGCTAGGATTGATGCGGATGTAATTTTAAGTATACTTAAATTAATAAAATCTTAGGTGTTTAGAGGGGTTTATTTTAAGTATACTGATGAATAATTTAATTTGTTTCAGAATTTAAGATTGCTCCAGAATTAATCATTCTTAAAGGGATTAAATTTAATCCTAATTTTCAGTAATAAAGGTATAGCCGGACTCAACGCTCCAGGAACAACAAGCAGTTAACAATCATGTAGTTTAGAAATTGTGTTGTCTTGTGTTGTCTTATTTACTAACTATCAACCGCCATGGTGTCTGGAACCGGGTTGAGTCTCTGTTACTAACATACCTTTCCTTTCCCTCGATTTTGTTATTCGTAAGAGGGTGTACGGTGGACCCGGCGTATCCGGGAAACTTGCCTTAGGCTTGGTCGTACACACTAAATCAATCAATCAATCAGTTCATTTTTTCAACAACTTATACTATTAGATAAACCAACTCAGAAAATCGATATTAGAGAATTGTGTCGATTATTCTCAAAAATCCATAACTCCATCTCAAGCCATTTTATGGAAAACGTAAAAAACTTATATTTTATCAAACCAAACCAATAATGCTTACACTTGTTTGAACTGGTCATAAGTCGTTGGTAATTAAACCGAATTAGAATCTAATTTTTATTTAATTTTAAGGGGAAACAGTGTATTGAAGTTACAAATTGTTTTGGAATTGGTGAGTTGTGTAAATAACTTTAGGAATTAGGGACTTTTGAAAGCAAGTATGATAGAATTGTTGATCCTTGAAATTAAAAAGTCGGCATTATTGGGTAAAAAAAAAAAATTTCTTACAAAATAAATAAAATAATTTTAGTCCAATAACAAAATTCAGTTCATAAAAAAATAAAAATTGATCTTGTAATTTAAATCATTAAAAGAATTATTAATTCTTCAGAATGGCTTCATTCCCTTTCCAAATTGTCTGAAATTTCAATATCCACGATGTTTTGCTGGGGGGCAAATCGAAGAACCGATTTATAAAAGTCGAGTTCATCCATGTCTTCACAATTGGCCACAAAGTGTTTTGTGACTAGTTTTGTGGCGTTATCAATTTTTGCCGATTTCACAGGCACTCCGATATTCATTTGATTAGGCCGTAATAGTGCTAAGTGCGACTTGCAGTTTTGTTCCCCACGCACTAGTACCGCATTCGTCATTTTGGTGAGAACAAACCTTTTCGCCTTGTTAAATTTAAAATGCCATTGCCCCGGTGGTTTAACGCATACTGCAGTAGCTGTTTTCCAGTAATTTACTGGCATGTAGCGGACCGTAGCCGAATAATCTGCCCATGCCCTGAATACAGTTCAACATATTCCTGTGGCCTTATTATTCGCTCCTTGGCTTTTACTTTTTTTTTCGAGCTGAGCAAACACTCTGTCAGGGGGAACATAAGAGTGGCCAGGAACCGAAAATATATTATGTGGACCTCATTAACTGGTGCCGGTGCCACCGGTTTAAACCAAAAAGAAAGCATTCCAATAACAGCCGAATTTTTGTTTTGTGCAAATGTCCGAAATGTCTTGCAATGAAGTTGAGCTTAGCCGGTGGTACAAAGCAGAAGCAAATTCGTTCGATCCTATCACGTGCTCATTTTTAAGCCAAATATATAAAAAAACATTGTCCTTATGAAGATTTGCTGAGCCTTGAACCACACCAAAATTATGTAAGTACGTATGAAAAGTGCGCTGCTTAATCCGGTAATTTTAGGAGCACCATATTTTTCTGGCAATCAGAGGATATGGCAAGCATCCCATCAATTTCCTCCCATGCTAGTTGGTAAAAGCTCTTAGCTCGCAAATTATGCACTCTTTTTTTAGTCATTATGTCGGACTTTAATTTTGAGTCTGTTGCCGTTTTAAATTGTTCAATTAGCATAAGACAGGTAGAACATTTGTCGAAGAAAGGTATCTTAAATCCTATGTTAAAACGTGTGTTAAAAATCCGACGAAAATAACTTAATTTAACGTGTATTTCCTTAGAATGATCCGAGAGATACATTTGATGCATTCTACTGATGGACAAATCACCTGTTAAGTATTGGCGACCAAAATTTTTAGCAGCGGCAATAGTGTAAGTCAACGGCCTTAAACTTTTTGATAAATATTTTCACAGCTCCTTTTTTTAATAAAAATTTGTTACTGCTACGGTCACCTCTACGAGAGTCAACTGGCAGAGAATGTTTATTAAGGAAATGTTTCATATTACTAATATCAGGATTGAATAATTTAATTTCTGAAGTACTTTAAATCTGATTTACTCTAATATTTTGTTGAATTAATTTATATTCCGCGAATTTTGAAAAAGTCAGTGAGCTCACTTCATGATTCTTTTTGCACTTTGAACATTTTATTAATTTAAATAAATGGGGACCGCTGCATTTTTTACATATACAACATTTTCAAAACAATGTGATGTACTACGTGACCGAACATTTGACATCTTCAACTTTGTGTTATAATCTACATATCTTGAGTTTTACTGAAACATGATTTATAGATTAAATTTTTTGAATATTATCAAATGTAATTTTACTTCTGTTCGTTTATTTTCGTAACGTGGACTTTCACCCTGGTTAATTATATTTATATTTTTAGTCATGCCATAGCTTATTCCATTACCGTTCCGGAGTTCTTTCAGGTCAATAATTTGGGTTTCCGAAGGTACACAGTTGAGCATTTTTATAATACGCGATAAAATTAGCATTGCATATTGATCCAACATAAATTTACCTACATCACTTTATGCTATACAAGACTTGTTCGAAATTAGTTTAAATAGTTTGCATCGAAAACGGAATTTAGATGCAGCCATTGCTCATCTTTGAAATTCTTTAAATTCTTTTTGTTGAATTCTAAAAACTTTTTAAATTGAGATTACTGCTTCAATTTAAGGGTAATTCATTGCAAAGCATACCTCACGCACAAAGTAAACCCAATATGTGTTTTTCGCAAAACGTGGTACAAGACACGATAGCAATTACCAATACTTCGAACATCTAGGACTCAGTTAACACTCATAGTACACTCAACGAAACTAATTGTGCTTCAGACCTGCTTCTATTGCCCGCGGCAATTGTTTGGGCTACAAAATATTAAGGAACCATTTTTCCTTGAAGAGCAATACTAGATAGTGGCTAAAAATCGCATTTTGTCACCGAGCGCATATGCCAGTTGCCAAAATTTATAACGGAAATATTATACGATAGTGTCGATATCTGGAATATATCAAAAATCAAATAATACCATAAGTGTCGATCAGGATTCAGTCAAGGATTTCCGATAATGTGGCATATTTTATATTCTTGGTGCTACCATGCATTACCAATGATTTACCTTCGAATTATGTGCCTGTCAACAAAAAAGAAATTTTATATTCTGAACTCCATTGACATGATCTTGGGCGCAGAGATTTTTATTGAATTATTTCGAATGAAAATCTAAAATTGTTTAAGGTAATGCCTTCATTCGTTAACACCTCCTTCGGTTTTGTCATAGCAGGCAAAATACACAATCCACTAAAATTAGAGTCGCCCATTAAAATGAATTGTAATATTAACAGCGAATCTTTAAATTTTGCTTGTATATATTACAACAGATGTGCACTGAAATCCAGAAGTTCTGGGATATTGAGTCAGTCAAAATCGAAGATTGCAAGAGTAAGAGTTGACACATATTATAGAAGAAGTATCTGATACAAACATTTCTATTTACCCCATCATTGAAAAAGTAACTTACAGGTAGTGTTTAACGCTTCCCAAAGATCACCAAATGGTGTAACATACAATGACTTTCTTTTGGTGGTACCCATCATACAACAGGACTTTTGATCCATAATTGTGAGATTTCGAAAGCACCCAGTGGCGTAGCCAGAAATTCGTCGAGGGGGGATTTTAAAAAAAAAATAATTTCTATAAGAAAATAATGCATTCGAATTTATTTGAATTCAATTTTTTATTAGTTTTTTATAGTTTTATATTGATTCGTCGTGACACGAAGGCCAATTCATCAAGGACACAGGCTATAACCACATCTCTATGAATATTTAATGATGCCGATCCATTTAGTCGCTTCCCTTCGATTGTGTTTCTTAGGTAATTCTTAAGACGCCTGAATGTCTTAGAACTCTTCAATTGGAGAGATTATCCAGATTAAGAATACTACTAAAAATCTGACAAATATTTTGTGCTAATTTTGTTATTATAGGTACAAGCGTTCAAATTAACTTCGCTTATGTATTCTAATTTCAACTTAATCTGGAAAAAACGTCTACACAGATCTGTAAAAATTAAGTCTAATATTACGCCGCTTTGCTTACATTTCTTTTATGTGAAGAATCAATAATAGGTTACATACGTATTATAACAGGTAATGAGCCTTATTCGAATTATAAAATATTTTGTGTGGATCAACACATCACCTTGTAATAATTTTAGTATAATATGTGAAACTCAGGGGGGGTTTCAACCCCCCGCAACCCCCTTCGCTACGCCACTGAAGCACCCTATAGCGTTTTGTGCTGATATCACAAAGATGTATTCCCAAACAAAGATAGAAGATTCCGATTCAGATTTTCAAATTATATTTTGGAGGGGATCTAGTGAAAATGAGATAGAATATTGCAAACTTAAAACGGTAAATATGGCACAGATTCAGCAACATTCTCAGCGGTGTGGACTCTACATCAATTGGCGGACAACGAAAGTTTCGGTGTTAGGACTACTGTGGGATTACAAGAATGACAAATTTCAAATGCATTTGGATCAAATCGAAATAAGTAAAAAGATAAAATATACGAAGCGTGTAATATTGTCTGAAATAGCACGACTACTCGATCCAATAGGAACATTTGCTCAGATGATATTTATAGCACCCACTAGATCAGAGCTTCTGCATGAATAGATACAGCTCACACAGAATTAAGTTGGGACACTGAGTTGCCTTCAAACATGAAGGAATGTTGGGTTGATTTCAAAACACAAATAATTAAACTAAATACGGTATCGTTTCCTCGAGAAATTGGATTACAAAAGGCCAAACAAATTGAACTACACAGTTTTGGGGTTACTTCTGAGAAAGTATATGACTGTGTGAAATACGTACGCATCGTTCATTAGGACAATAGTGTAACTCTTCGATTATTGAATACCAAATGGCGAGTCGATCCGCTAAAGGTTAAAACAATACTAAGATTAGAGCTGTGTGCATCTCTGTTATTAACTGAACTTATGGAAAGAACGCTGCATATTATGGACGTAAAATTTAAATCAGTTTATTACTGGTCTGACTCCGAAATTAAACCATTGTGAACCATTGAACCATTGTGATAAATAGTTTTTCTATTAACTCGTCTCAGCCAGATTCAGCTGATTTAGTATGAAGAGGCGTTATGCCAGAACAGTTTGTTGAGCCTTGTTTATAGCGGTACGGTCCACATTTCTGTATTTGAATCGTGAACTGTGGCCAAAACCATCCTCAAATAAAATATCTGTTTTTAAAATCCAAACCATGATGGTGAGTCGTGTTGGGAGTTGGGATCACTGGGCTGAATATTCATCAATAAATAAATTGCTGCGAATCACAACCTGGTGTAAGCGTCTAATCGATAATTGACGATTGATATCTGGAACTAGAATATTCGATTGATAAAGATAATACAGCGCTCTGAGTTTGTAGACAAAATAAAGGAGTTGCAAAACTCACGAATTCTAGCAACTAAAAGTCGGTTGAAGTTGCTTAGTCCGTTTTTGACAACGACAACAAGCTTCGATTATGAGGGCCATTGCAACACGCTAACACTATATATACATAACATTCACAGCATCAATTCATATTGCCAGCATCGCCTATCTTCACAAAGCTGTTAGCGCGTTGTGTGCACGAAAGGCTGTTGCACTGTGGCCCTTTAACATTTTCCATCAATTAAGGGAAATATACCCGTTAAAGTATATGTCACCCGGTTAATTTGTTTTTCTACAAAGGCTGTCCACATGGAGATTGTTATCAACTCAAAGTTTCATCGCAATGGTTCGTCGTTTTGTAAATCGTAGAGGATTATGCTCGCACTATATTCTGATAATGTACCAAATTTCATGGGCAGCAAAGAGAAATTAAATGAATTACAAAGGTTGGTTACTGCCGAATCACACCAGCGTCAGGTTGATCAATTTTGTTCTGCAAACGGTATGCAATGGCTCACAATCCGTGTTTGACACCGGGTAATTTTTTAATTGGAAAGCCATTAACCGAACTTCTAGATCCATCATTGGAATATTTAAATAATAATGAATTATCTCATTATCAGCGCATTCAATATTTGATCCAACAGTTTTGGAGAGATGGTCAAAGGAGTATTTATTGCAATTGCAACATTTGAACTATTTAAACTGGTATTTCTTGTATTAATCCATGAGGATCATATTCCACCAATGAACTGAAAAGTTGGCCGATTTGTGAAAACGTTCACTGGTGACGATAAAAAAGTACGGGTGGTCCTTGTCAAAATATCGACCGGTGATTTCAAGCGTGTTGTAACAATAATCAGCGTATTACCTGTTGAGGTATGATCGAATTTTTTTTCTTGCGTCTAGTTTGTTTGCGAGTTTAACTAATATGTATAGGTATGTATATTTATTTTAAAAATAGCATTTTGTGAAAATTATATTGAACATGCAGTATGAAGTAAGAAATACACGTATCAGTTGCATAGATTTAAGTATTATTATTCAACATGTTTTATATATAACAATTTTTTAAATAAATGTTAATTTTTGAAATTAATGATTTCAAGGAGGTGGGCATGTTGAGAATTAACGCTAAAGAAAAAATGGAATAATTCTCAGTTTGCCGGTTCGCATCTCTTTTTAGTTCAAGTAGGTACCTATAGTTTTATATTATGTTATTTGTCTTTTTTGGTTTTATAGGTTTTAAAAAACAAAGTCGTTATGGGTTTATAAAAATAAACGCCCTTTGAGGGCGGACAAAGTAATTAGCAACTTTTACAAATGAAACTTACAGTTTTACTATATTGTACTACAGATGCCTAGATGCTGAAGTAAAGATTATTATTTACTCAAAATTTCCCCACATAACATCCTACGCTTAATAATCGACTAAATTCGCCAACTCTATAAACCTAAAGACGATTCATTATAATTTACCAAATATGCATGGTTTATCAGATTTCAAAATTTTGCATATACATAAAGTTCAAATAAATATTTTTTACCAATAATTTCAAATTTTATAATTCAATAAAGTACCAATTTTATAGATATTCTTAACAATAGAATATGTAAGAAAATAAAAAATAAATTTTGTATATTTTTATACACGAGTACATATTCTAGAATTTTTTTTTTTTTGGTTAAAAGCAAATAAATATAAATTACTATTTAGAAAATAATTTTCTTCAAATCTAAATCCAATTTTAATGTAATCTTATTTCTCTATATATTATCAGATCTAATAAATAGATTTTTTTTTTCAAGCATCTATGGTACTTATTGGAGATAGTTCTTTCTAATCGAAAGATATAATTTTTGAAAATCATAATTTTCATTTATACATCGTTTCTGTACGTCTCACTGGTATACATCCCAAAATATATAAATTTTACCTCTCAATATGTGTAAACATATATGTAGGTACAATATTGTCTGGTTACGATTTTACTTTTATTGTTACTCGTTGCATGAACGTATAATCATAAATATTGTAAAGATTACATTATACATAATAATATCAGCACACATACAATATTGTATACTATAAGGTAGCATAAGAAACTAAAAGTTTTTATCGTGAACAAATTTTGTTAAAAACGAAATCAAATAAATAAATTCATTATATGCTTTAAGGTTATTGCACATAAAATATCCTGATAGACACATTATGGTGTATATAAAACCTCAAATTGATTTGAATCATTTTCTATTTTATATATGTAGCTCCAGTCACGTTCTGATCGAAACAATAAAAATAAAATCTATTATGTACTAAAACTAAATTATGTTCTAATTTTCTGATTTACCATCAAAATTTCCATATTATTATGTACAAAGTTGTCACAAACAATTATAATACGTTAAATTGTATACCTACATTGATTTTATTATTTTGGTTTGGTGGATGGCATACATTTTTTTAAATTTTCTAATAATCGTAAATTTGGTTGTAGGAAATTTTTTTTGTCATAAATATCTGAACCATGATAAAATTATAGCGATATTCTTGCTAAAGAAACATAAGACAGTTATGGGAATGAAGTCATGTAAGTCTTAAAAGTTTTATAACTCTAAAAGAGGATGTTGTGTGATGAAAAGATATTGAATCAATGAATTTATCACTCATTATCCGTTAAAAAAATTACGAAATTATATTTAAAATTTTTTGGGGGTAGGCGAAATTCACCAAGGTGGAGCAATAGAAATGTTCTACACCTTTCCTTACAAAAATAAGCCCAATAGATAAGGAAATTTTAAAAAGTAAAAGTTTGGATAGGGAACTTTTGAAATATTAGTAAATTTTCAGATATTCATTGAAAACATGAATTTTTTAGCAATGCCTCGAGCTTTACACCGACAATTTATTTTAGAGTTTTTAGAAAAATATTAGTAAATTATTTAATATTCAATGAGATTTGAAAACATAAGACAAGCTTTTATCATATTAAATACTATATTCATTTCTAATCCGAGTACGAGAAGAGATTTTAAATAAAAAAATTTGAATCCAATTGTACTTGTTGTTGAGTCACAATCCTTTGAATTTATATTGACCGCAGTCCCACTCGCGAATACATTTTCTGAAAACAAAAGAAAATAAATTTTATTAAGTAAATTGAATTTGAATTACATATGTACTTATATTATGAGAAATACTTAGCTTAGTTAACTTTATTATCCTTAAATTAATTAATCTGCAATTGAAGAAATTATATGAAATCTTATTAGAATTTAGTTAAAATTGTACATACCTTAGGCATAATTCCAATTTGACATTTTTATTGTTTATTATCATTTTACATTCACTTAGATTGCAGTACTAAATTGTAGTATAGAAGAATTATTATATCTCTGTGAAAAAGATGAAAGGTCGAAAAAACCACTGAACTGCAGAATATAATTACAAGAAATTTGTGAAAACTGGTTTCTTCGAATTTTCACTTTTTCCGAAAAAAAATATATATCTGTACAAACAAAAAAATTATTGGCATGCATTCTGAAAATATAAGCAATCACAAATAGACAAAAAAATTTAAATTGTTTTTTCAAGTGTTTTATTCAAAGCCATAATCTATTATCATCAATTTTGCAATAAATCGTTGTGCAAATTAATAGATTAGAGCCATAACAAAGCTAAATCAAACAGGCGGAATACATATTCGTCATTGGGAACAACGCAAGGTCATTTTACCGCAACATCGTGTAATCAGTGGCCCGACCTTGTTCCAACACCTGTTAACAGTTTCTTTTCAAAATTTAAATATTAAACCAAAATCGAGAATTTCGCTTACTTTTATGTTGCCATCGCATTATATCCTTCAAACAAATTTCAATTTGTGAAGAACCAGCTCATCTTTCAGGTAAATAAAAAAACACAAACAAAGATTTTATATCAATATGAGCATTTCACAAAAAAGCTTATCTTAAATTGATTTTTTGAGCTTTTCGTTAAAATTCAAAATGATTTATACAAAAACTTTCTATTTGGATAAACGTTATTAAATAAATCACAAATATTTTTGCAAAAAACCAAATTTGTCAAAACCGATTCTAATTTCACTGTTCAAAGCTTTCACACGAAACTTCGAAATTTCATAAAATTAATATTTAATAAGTAAATTTTCATATGCTTTAAGTTTTAAAATTTCTTACTTATTAATTTTAAAACCGTGAGAGTTTTTAAATAAAGCTTTTAAATATAAATTCATTATTTTCAGAAATTATTTTTAGAAACCATGGTGAACGGGCTTTCAAAATTTCCAAAAATACTCGTTTTTTACTTTGTTTTACGTAAGTAAAATAAAGTATAGTAATCATGAAAATTTTCGACCTTGAGATTATTGAAGATTTATCTGTTTTGAGGTCCCCTGAGTACGAAAAAGTGGGTTTCGAAATGATGTCTGTCTGTCAGTCTGTCCGTCTATCAGTCTGTGTCCACTCTACAGCCCAGATGGCTTAACCAATCGAACTTAAACTTCAGATTTAAGCTTTTTTGACAAATTGGGCGGGTATATCATTGTATTTACATGAGAAGTTAGATTTTTCTACATCGTTGCGAACAAGAAATGTCAACTTGCCTATCAATAGGACAAAGGTTTACAATAACTCCTGTTTGGTGAACATGATTGTCATTTGGAACAGCCTACGACTGGAACTTTTATTTATTTAATAAGTATTTAAACCAATACTTCAATGAGTTTTAAGTGTGTTTAGGATTGTTATACTGTTGAAAAATAAATGAAGCTGTCATGTTTTCGAATGTGTTAGGATCCACGACATTTTCAAGATATCTCTCTGTACATGTGTTAGTCCATTCCCTTATTATTTCTAAATATTAGCCTGATGTCGCGCCAAGAAAATGCTTCCAAGCCAAAAGTTTATCTGGGAATCAAATATTTATTTTTCGGGTGTCTCGCATACACCTTGCCTTCCAACTCAATCAAACCAAACTTCGATTAGACGTTTCAAAGAACTTGTAAATGTTGTTTTGCGAATTTGTCATTCGTTTCATGTTTTCTTTGTAAATATAAAAGTGTAACAGAGGTGTAACAGACCGGTCCGACCAGCTTTGCAGTTAAATGGTACCATTTATTTTCCTGGAGGTTTAAAAAGGATAATTCCTCCATCCTATCTTATTCCTGCCAGTGCAATTATAAGTTTTAATGGCATATACGTGCTCAAATTGTTGCATTCCTCTCGCAATATTTTTGTACAATCATCTTCCTGATTTCTGGTGGGCAGCACTTATTTTAAACCATTTTTTAACTAACTATATTCATATTAAAATTTAAAATATAACTTACCCGTAAGTTTAAAATTTAATTTTTATCTACTACACTATTTATAGCCAGATATTTTATCAGGATATGTTAAACAATTGCTCCAAGCTAACTAAAACCATAACATTGTCTTATTATATAGCTTCGTTTTGTTCACCTTTAATGCCGCAATAGATAGCCTTCATACAAGCCAATTGGGGGATATTTATTTTTAAGTTAAACTGTACAGGAACTTGGTTTATTAACTATAATTCGAAATTGTAATCGGGAATTCCTATATCGAGAATTCTCGAGACTTTAAAATGATTGTTCAACTATCTTGTTTAGTATATTTACTAAATTTTGTTGAAAATTGTAGAATTATTTTTTCCCAAACCCTATACAGAGACTAAAATGCTGGTTTGTCCATCAAGAGGTCGGGATGGAAATAATTTAATTTTTTAGGTTAAAAAGCAATCACAAATTTAATGGGCTTATTGATGTAGATACTAATTAAAATTATGTTACAGTCTTTTCATAAATCTAAATTATGTACGCTTGCGGCACAATTTCGATTACTACAGAAAAATTTAAGTAGGTAATCTCTAAATTATACGAATCTCGATTGATCTGCCTGAAAAATTTGGTAACCCCACGAAAATTCCAAAAATTTGTATAAACATCGAATTATCTTTGAAGTAACTTAATGTTACTAGTACTATTAACTAAGTATATGCTACTAATTAAGATAATGCTAAGATCAACAAAATAATCGAAGAATGGAACCCTCAAATAGCAAAAGTTCTAAGAATCTCGAGTAACATCGAACTATCAAATACACTCGACAAATCTCAAACATATCGAATAATCTCGAAAATCTCGAATAACACGCATCCCATTTCCAACAAAGAAAACCACCATCACTAACTGCAGAATTAATTTGGAATTTGCAATTTCTTTATATTGAAAATATTTTTTTCAAAATAAACCGGTTTTACCAATTTTACCGTTGAATTAATTTTTTATTTGCTGTTTGCCGGTAATAAAAATGATTCAGTAAACGAAAAGTAACACTAAAATCCTTATAGTTTGTTGTCGAAAGCTTCGATTCCAAATGAATTAAGCAAATGTTCATCTAAATTTAAATACCTATCTCTATATGGCTTCCGATTACGTGTAATTCCTATGCCATTCACTTTCAGCAAACAGGAAGAAATTGTTCATTTCTTATTTCTCTCAAAACTAGACCAGAGCCTTCTTTTAAAATTTCCTAGAAAGGTCCCGTTTTGCAAATTTGAAAGGGTGGTCCACTTTAAGCTTAATCTGAGCTGCCATCCCTCTAACCTTGATTTTAAACTAATGTTCAAACGCTTGATAAATTTGGTTGGAACCAGTGACCGTGGTCGGCCGCGGGTACTGCTACTTAATAGGTCCCATGTAAATAATCCCATGTAGGTATGTTCAAAAAAATTTATCAAATAAGTTTATAAAACATACAAAACATAGTTTTCCCGATTCTTTTTGCAAATTTTTATTATACCTTAATTTCGCTGGCTGCCATAAAATTAAAGCAGATTAGGCAGAATTCCAGGTTTAATTCTTCGAAACTAAATTTTATTTTAAAATGATTTATACTAAATCTTTGGTGATTTTAGTATTTGAGAGCTGAACCGCCGTATTATTAATCGCCTCAATTGTTAAAAGGTTTCAGATTAAATTTAACTTAGCATTTGGATTTCAATAGTTGGATGAAATACAGACCCGGAATTATCAATGAGTAGTTAAGTACCTACTGTGTAATGATTACGATTGCTACAAATAAAACGAGAACATATAAAAAAAAATATTAAATCTAATCTATCTCGCGGGCATTCATAAAAACAAAAATAACCATAAAATAATTTACACGACAATCCTATCAAATTAAATCTCTATATACTAACCTACATAGTCATATGACCAGTGGCAATGCTATACATAGTTGCAATTAATAAACAATTTTTTTCATAATTATAATAATTTGACCAACCATCTCCTCGTCGTCATCCATAAAAAAGTAATAAATAAATTTGATTATCTACAACAGGCTGATAATTTGATTAAAATTATTAATCAGATCACAAGCAACTAACAACTTTATTATATCATCTCTGCACCAAAACGTATAATTTACGATTTTTTGCTTATTAATTTAAACTGTATCAAATCAAAAAGTCATTAGTTTTATGTATAGTATGTATATACGCAAGAAATGTGTAAGATTGATGGTTTCTATATAATAAATGAATAGGTCGAAGATGAATTAATAATAATCAACAAAATCAACAGATGTTTGATCAATAATTCAATTGTGATATCGAAGCCGCTTATAAGATATACTCGCAACATTTATATCTGTACGAATTTTTATGATTTGTTATCAAGAATTTTATTGCTGGTGTGACACAAAATCGAATCAATTTTTATTTAATTAACTCAGTCTCGACTGCCAACTGTTATAAAAATGCTATCAACAAAATTCTACCAAATAAATGCTTTAATTTATACGTGATAAATTGCAATATGATTAAAAATAAATTAATTTGTTTTTGTTTTCGTTTGTTTATTGTGTATTAACTGTCGCTAATCGATATAAGATTTTGCCAATTAATTATTAAATGATTTACCACCGAAGTTGATACACATTTTGTACAGGAAGTTATTATATTATATGACAATTAAATGATTGATTTTTGTAGCAACTGTGCATTTTGCAGCAAAGTTGAGAATTCGATAATTTCGTTTTAATTTAATTATTTTAACTAGAATATTAACAAGGTCACTCTCAGGACCCCTTATTACTGTGGAATTTTTAAGATAAAGTAAACGACCTGAATAAAAATGACCAATTTTCAAATGCTAGATGTTCAAGAGTAGGATGTGCTCTAAAACTTAGATCATATATTGACCATAATTGGCAGATAGAGATAGAAACATTAATTGTACCATCCAGTACACCGTATTTACCAGCTCAACCCGCAAATATGCGACCAAAGGAAGTCGATAAGTTTAGACCGTTAGCTGACCCAGCTTTTAATAGACCAGACAAAATTGACTTGTTATTGGGATGTGAACCATTTCTTCATTCTCTTGAGGACGGGACTAAACACAGTGGATTTAGCTGGATAATCGCAGGCCATATACCGGAAAATTCCAGAAGTCTCAAACCTATCGTCAACGCAATGCATTCAATAAAAAAAATCTCGTGTTAAAAATAATTGAACGATTCTGCAGAATCGAAGAGAATGTAGCTTTAAGCCCACTAACTTCCGAAGAAAAATGGTACATTGAATTATTCAACGATACAACGGAAATTGTTGCTAATAAAATATACGTTCGACTACCGTTCAAGCATATTTCACCAACCATTGGAGAAAGTTATTCAAAAGCAGCTTACCATGAATTTTTGAAAGATTATTTGGCGATAAACGATATGGAGGTTGTGCCGGAAAATGAAATGGATAAGGCACATAATTCAATATTTTATTTACTACATCACCCTGTGCTGAAAGCATCAAGCACCACAACAAAGGTGCGCGTAGTATTCGACGCATCTGCAAAATCAAGCAGCTGCCACTCTCTCAATGACAACCTGGCAGTTAAACCGACTGTACTAGATAATTGAATAAACATACTCATCCGATTCCGTAAAAGCACAAGTAAAAATATTCCAGCAAATTTAAATTTTAAAGCGATAAATACCGTAACCGTACCGCCTCAGCACCTAATTTAGCAACTGCTGCCCTACATTATTATTAGCCGATAAATTTGTTGACACATTTCCGACAGATAGTGCAATCCTGAAGTCAGAGTTCTACATGCACGATTTGATGTTTGGAGCTGACGACTTAGTTTCTACGCTTTCACTATAAAGGGATTTAATCAGTTAATTGAAACTTGTCGGTTTCAGCATTCGTAAGTGGTCCTTAAATTGCCTTTGTGTTTCGTGAATTTTAGCTTATTTAGTAAAAAGTTTAAGTTCATCACAAATTTTTTAGTGAATCCAAATTCACTATAAAACTTCGTAATACTGAAAATGTCGTTGTTCGTTATAAAGAGATTTCACTGTATTGAAAAATATTTATTATAAAATATAATCTATGTTACGCATAAAAGATGCTGGTAAGGTAAAATTTGATTCCGAATAAAAATCCGTCGGTATTACAGATTTTTTTCTATTAGAATTTTCTGCTTACTTCAGTTACCTTTACCTGTTTATGCATTTCTTATTTTTAATAAGCTTTTTATTTAATTTACTAAGAAAAACCATTTCACAATAGTGCCCGTTAAAAGTCTGCAAATTTAATGTGGATTTTTTTTTTAAATACGCAAAAACATCATTCATTAAGGCCAGGAAGCATTTAAATAGATAATTCCAAGAGAGATGATTAGGAAAAATGGTGGCAAAGGATTAACCAACCATTAGCTTTTTCTATCTTTCCTTTCTTTTAAGACCAAATAATTTTACCGTTACACCAATCAAACCAACCAATATCTCCCCTCAAGACACAAACGCCAACACAATTCCTATTCTACAAAATAAACTAAGTGTTCCGTTGAATGCCTAGCTAAATACAAATTGAAATAGCAAACAACGAATCTCATTCATTTTTAACAAGTAAACGAAGCGTGAAAATATTGTTTTGAAGAGCACAAAAAAAAACAATTGGTTTGTTTCACATAATTTTTCATAAACGAATTTAAATAAAGTACCCAACAAACAAACAAGAAAAAATCAATCATACACAGTAGTAGCAGTCGGCAGTCGGCAGCACCATCGCCCCACCTAAATATGTATTAATCCAAAAATCTGATTTGTGTCTGTGTGTGTGTATGACTTAACTTTTTGTTTTATTTTTATAGAAAATATTGTTGATCGTTATGCTCGTCGTTAAAGAACAAAAGAGAGTAAAATATGAAAATTGTTTTTATTTTTCGTATTTTTTTCATTTGATTGTGAAGGAAATAAATTGAAAATAAATTAAATTACATAATTTTTTTTACATCAAACACCTACAACAACAAAAACAACAAAATGAACGACGGTGCAAAAAAAAAAAAACGAAATGAAAATAACGGAAAATTCTATTAACTTTTCTGTTTTTATTTTATTATTATGATTATTTTCCATTTTTTTTGTGCTTGTTTAATTTACACCTAACAACTGCTTTGCTATTTTATTTTTATTTTATTTCAGGAAGGAAAACAGAAAAAATGACAAAATGAACATTGGAAAAACAGGAAGAAGAGACATAACACAAAAAAAAAAAAAAATAAAAATATTGAAAATTATGAACTATGAATTGAAGAATGTTGTTGTCTATATTAGAGAAATAAATGAACATAAGGAAACCGGAAAATATGTCTCAGGTGTTAATATTTAGATGGGGAAATATTTTTTGCGTTTTTAAATTATGTATATGGCAACAAGAATTTAGAGTTATTTTGTAACATTGTTTTGAACTTTAAAAGATCAAACGTTTCAACATAACGAACTCGGATGCTAAGCAAATTTGTAAATTAAGAGCCCAGATGATTAAACTGTGTTTTATCAGTGTTTTGTTAATTGTATCGTTTGTCGATTTGTATTATTAAATTATTCACAAAGGCAATTTATTCCTAAAAGGCGTCTACTAGTCCCTAATGGAAAAAATAATAATAAATCCCAAAGTTCAAAAAAAATATTTCAGTAAATCTTCAAAAAAGAAGTTTTAGTAAAAGCCGATTGAAGCATTTCTGCACCAAATCGATTTTGTAGGATTTCTCTCATCTATGTCAGATATTTTACAATTTTGATATCTATATGAATTTGGAATAAATTTTATCAATTCATTCAACTGCCAAACCTTTCGAATTTAATTTTAAATTTCAATTTTTTTTAAATTTTTATAAAATTGTCATTTTGCAAAGTTAGCCACAAAATTCCAATTGATGAAGCTCTTCCAACTGTAATGTATTATGTTCGCCTTTTTTAATTGTTAGCATTAACTTTTTGTCCGAGTTAAAATTTAATAAATCAAATTTAGTTACAGGGTTGGTCTGTTTCCGATTTAATTTAAAATAAATTCGTTGTCACATTGATATCATACACAACCAGCATATAAGATCCAGACAACTGAAATTTGGAAACATTCTACATAAGTCGGTATAAGCCAATAATATTACTAAGAATGCATGAATATTCAAGGCGTTTGACAACATTTCTACGTGGCCAGATCTCTCGATCTTCTTTCTTGTAGAAAATTCTTAAAAATCCGCGGTAAACAAAAAATATTATAAAATGGTATAAAATCAGCCCCTAAAGTGTAATGGTATGAAATTTTTCTAGCAATAGCTATCAGCAAATCACACTAATGCAGCATACATACCTCAACACATCACATACTCTAGAAGCTGATTGTTTAGAAAATTTCTAATGACTTTTGGAAAATCGAATTTTCCACTGATTTTTCTTTTGAGAAATAGCTATTAATAGAAGTTATATCAATGCAATCCATCTCCAGATATAACACTGTAGAAACTGATTTGATACGAAGTTTCTGATAATTTTTGGATAAACAAATTTTCCCCAGATTTCCGACGGGACACTTTAACCGAATTTTTTTCAGCGATTGTTATTAACAAGTTACATGAATGCAATACATCTCCAAATAAAACAATTAGCTGATTTAATACCAATTTTAAATAAATTTTTGGTTCCGCAGATTTTCCTCAATTTCTCCAAACGAAAGGTTTTGCCATCTAACAATCCTTAATGATATTTGGCTAAACAATATATTCTGATACAGATTTAATTTTTTATTTTAAGCTGGGATAACACCAGCTGCATTATAAATTTTTTACTACTGCTGAAAAATTTATCGAATATTTCTAGATTTCCTATCTGAAGCTTGAACTGAATTTTATATTTCAGTCATATTAAATGCAATCCATCTCCAGACTAACACGGCTCTAGAAGATTACATATATACAATATTTCTAATGGTTTTTGGAAAATTGAATTTTTCCATATTTTCCACCGGAAATATGAACTGAATTTTTTCCAGCGATTGCTGTTGAGAAATCATATCAATGTAGTCTATTTAAAGACATGACACTCTGGTGGCTGAGTTTAAATCAATTTTCAAATCTCTAGGGGATCTTATATAGTTCTGCATTATTGACTATTAACTTTCGACTGAAAAATTGCACTGTATCAATTGTTCGTAATTAATTTGCCAATATTTTTGTGGGATAAAAAGGTAAGCTTTTATCATATGATTTGATTATATATTTTGTTTACTAGAGCAGTATTTCAAAATACGTAATCCTGGTATCTGGATGATGTACTCTGGATTATGAAAGACCAAACGCGGTTTCTATAAAACGTAATTCAAAAATATGTAGATTCTTTCAACTTTACAGAATTTATGAGATTTTGATAATTTAAGAAACTATAACTGAATTTTTAGACTTCATAAAATCTGTAGAATTTACACAAATTTATAAAATTTATAATATTTAAAAAATTCGTAAAGTTTATAGAATTTGTAGATATCATAAACACAATTTTACAAAATCTATACATTTTCAAAATTCAATCAATTACTTTTTCAATTTTCTAGATAACTATGAACTCTAAAACTAGAGTTCTATAAAATGATTCAAGTTTCCTTCTTATATAAATTCTTTAAACTAAAATTTTAATGATTACAATAATTTTATGTTTTATATAAATTTTGGAAATTCTGTTAATTATACAAATAATATTTAATTAAAAAATTATAAATGGTTAATAATTCTATAAATTCCATTTCTTTAAAAAGTGCTATAAGTTTTGTACAATAAATTCTTTAAATTATTTCAATTCATTAAGGTCTAAATATTCAGTAACTTGTTTCATTTTTATATTTTGTAAATTTGATAAATTGTGTCTCTAATAAATGGTATAAATTCTATAAATTTAAAATATTACGTGAATTCTACAAACTTTTTGAAGTATGTCAGTTCTATGAATTTCAAAATCTCGAATTCGCCTAATTACAAAAATTCCATAATTTCTATAAATTCTTTAAATTTTAGAAAATAAACAAATTCGAAATTTTCTATAAATATAAATATTTCTATAGATTTTATGAATTCTATAAAACTTAAAATTCAGTAACCAATCTTAAAATTCTATAAACCTTCTAAATTCTGTAAACATTGTGGTGTTTTACAGAATTTACAGTATTTATAGAATTTAAAAATATTTTATAAATTTGAATAACCCTTCAAGTTATTAAAATTTATAAAATATTATTAAATTTTGTAAATACTTTAAATTCTGTAAAACACCACAATGTTTACAGAATTTAGAGGGTTTATAAAATTTTAAAAGCTTACTGAATTCCCTTTAAATACCGATTTAAAGCTTACCCCTTAAATTCTATGAATTTTTAAATTTCGTAAATTGCATAATTCCCATAAATTCTTAAATTATTGTAAATTTTATAAACCCTACAAATTTCAAAAATTTCAACTTCAAATTATTTTATAAATTTTATTAATTCTATAAATTCTACAAAGCTTATTGATTTAGGAAATTATTAAAAATTGTATAGTCCTTTAAATTCTATAAATTCCTGGAATTCAATAAAGGCTATATACTCAGTGAGGTTTTTAAATTTTACAAATCCCGCCAATTTTGTAGTTCTTATGTATTCTGTAGATTTGAAAAATTTTATCTCAGAAATGCAATAATTTTGATAAGTTCTACAAAGTCTATATTTATTATAAATGCTTTAAATTTAAATAATTCTGCGAGTCCTATAAATTGTTTCAAGTATGTCAGTTCTAAAAATTTTACAATCTCGAATTAGCCTTATAATAAGAATTCCAAATTTTCTATTAATTCTTTAAATTTTAAAAATTTGATTTATTCGAAAGTTTTATAAATTGTAATAATTCTATTAATTTTATGAATGCTAAAACCTTAAAAATTTAGTAAGCTCTTTAATTTCTATAAATCCTGTAAATTCTGTAAATATTGTAGTGTTTTGTAGAAATTACAGGATTTATAGAATCGAAATTTTTTTAAAAATTTTAATAAATCTTAAAACTCTATAAATTACATGAAATATTAAATTTCGTAAATTTCATATCTCTTATAAATTCTTTAATTTTTTGATATTTTATAAATCCTTCAAATTTTAAACACCTTATAACTTATAATAATTTTATAAATTTTGTAAATTTTTTGAATTCTACTAAGGTTATTAATTTAGAAAATTCTATAAATCCTTAATAATTACATAAATTTCCAAATCTTTAAATAGTTCTGAAAATTTTGTAAATTCTACAAAGTCTCTGAAATCAACAAAGACTAAATATTCAGTAAATTTTTTAAATCTACAAATCCCCTCAATTTTGTAGTTCTGAAAAATTCTATAAGTCAGAAATTCAATAAACTCTATAAATTTTATAAATTCTATAAATTCCACAAAATCTACAATATAACACTTATTTCTTTAAATTTAAAGATTCTGTGAGTTCTATAAATTGTTTGAAGTATATCAATTTTATAAATCCTGCAAACTCGAATTTGCCTTATAATAAAATTTCCATTTTTTCTATAAACTACTTAGTGTCTACAAATATTAAAAATTTAATAATTTCGGCAAGTTCAATGAACTTTATGAATTCCTTAAAGCTTTCATGTCAGTAAACTTTTTAAATTTATAGACAGTCTAAAACATTGTTTTCAGTATTTGCAGGATTTATAGATTTTATAAATTTTAATAAATCTTCAATTTTACAAATTTATAAAACTTTATAAATTCTAATAATTTTACAAATTTTTTAAATACTTTGAATTCTACAACGAATATTGATTTAGAAAATTCTATAAATCCGTAATAATTCTATAAACTCCCGATTCTATAGCCCTATAAATTCTATAAATTTTGAATTCCTTAAAAGCTAAATATTCAGTTTTTCTAAATTCAACAAATTACGTCAATTTTGTTGTTCTTATATATTCTGTAAATTTTATAAATTGTATCTCAGAAATCCAATAAATTCTATATTTTTCATAAATCCTACACAGTTTATAATTATTATAAATGTTTTAAATTTAAAAGATTCTGTGAGTTCTATAAATTGTTTCAAGTATGTCAGTTCTATAAATTCTACAATCTCGAATTAGCATTATTATAAAAATTCCATATTTACTATAAATTATTTAAATTTAATAAATTCGAAAATTTCTGTAAATTTTAACATTTCTCTAAATTTCATGAATGCTAAAATGCTTAAAGATTAAGTGAGCCCTTTAATTTCTATAAACCCTGTAAGTTCTGTAAACATTCCGTAGTGTTTTGCCGAATTTACAGGATTTATAGTAATTAGAAGTATTTTATGAATTTTAATAAATTTTTAAACTCTATAAATTCCATGAATTATATGAATTATTAAATTATATAAATTTTATAATTTCTATCATTTGTTTAATTTTTTTGAATTTTATAAATCCTTCAAATTTTGAAATCTTCATAAATTATAATAGTTTCATAAATTTGATAAATTTTTTGGATTCTGCTAAGTTATTAATTCAGAAAATTTTACAAATCCTCAATAATTCCATAAATTTCTAAATCTATAAATATTTTTTCAATTCAATAAAAGCTAAATATTCAGTAAATTTTTTAATTTTACAAATCCCGTCAATGTTGTAGTTCTGATAAATTCTGTAAATTAGGTAATTTCTATCTCAGAAATACAAGGAATTCTATAAGTTTTATATATTTTATGAATTCTACAAATTCTATAATTATTATAAATTCTTTAAATTTAAAAGATTCCGTGGGTTCTATAAATTGTTTCAAGTATATCAGTTTTATAGATTCTGCAATCACGAATTTGCCTTATAATAAAATTCAATATATCGTCGTCTTAGGACTAGAGTACGCTAACCACCAAATTGCCATTTTTCGGGTTTTGATGGATTCTGAGGATTTAAAATATCCTCTTTCGTTTGCGCGTATTTACGTCTTAATCAGTCTACCCATTCCTGAGGGAACTGGTTTTGTGTTTTCCGCTATCCACTATGTCATAATGACCTTGCAAACTTTAATTTTCATTTTTCTCAAAATAGTGATTTTGTCGCTTAGCGTACTCTAGTCCTGAGACGACGATATTCTATAAATTCCTTAAATGAATTTAATGAATTCTATAAAGCTTTAAGTTTCAGTAGTTGTTTTGAGAATAATTCTATGAAATTTTAAATTTCATAAATTTTATAATTGCTATACATTTTTAAATATTATAAATTCTACACAGTTAAAAAAATTTATAAATTCTAGTAGTTTTATAAATTTTGTAAATTTTTTGAATTCTACTAAGTTTATTAATTTAGAAAATTCAATGAATCCTCAATAATTCCATAAGTTTCCAAACCTATAAATAGTCCTATAAGTATTGTAAGTTCTATAAATTCAATAAAGGCTAAACATTCAGTAAATTTTTTAATTTCTATAAATTTCCTCAATTTTGTAGTTCTGATAAACCTACTCTGTTAATTCGATAAATTGTACATCAGATATACAATAAATTCTATAAATTCAACAATGTCTATAAATGATATAAATTCTTAAAATTTAAAAATTTTGTGAGTTCTATAATTTGTTTCAAGTATACCAGTTTTATAAATTCTAAATTTCGAATTTGCTTTATAAAAAAATTCCATATTTTCTATAAATTATTTAAAGTTTACAAATTTTAAAAATTTTATAAATTCGACATGTTCAATGAATTTTATGAATTCTATAAAGCTTGCAAGTTTCTTTTGACATAGCAGTTTCACTATTGCACTAAATTGACTCAACCCTAATTTCCGTTAATAAAATCATAAGATTAGCGGACTGGTGCGGTCTGGTGCGGTCTGGTAGCTGACTAGAGGTCACGGTGGGGCGTGTGGTTTCCCAGACATTATCTCATGGTTCAAAAACCGCATGATATTATCAAAAAAAAACAGGAAAGAGAAAATTTACATTATCTTTGCCACGTCCTCAGTAGCTAAGAAAATAACAAACTTGTTCGTTCGGGACGACAGCTTCAACCCTCGGCAATCTCCGACTTAACTGCCATAATGACCCTCTTATCATCGGACCACCTACCGGAACCGCCTTTAAAAGGAAATAGAGAGGCGGATCCTTCATAAAGCCTGCCCCACAATAAATAGATCAAAAGGAATTATTTACTCACACATAATGCGTAAACAATACAACGAACAAAATAATTTCATAACACTATACATCATAAAACAAAGTGGCCGTATCAAGGTCACTACGGTATGATAACATGCCACAATAAAAAATAAATAACAAAGAATAACACGTGATTAGATTATGCCAGAAAACAACAACGAACGGTACTATTGAATTGGAAATTTTAACTTTAAAATGACTGAGATCTAAGAAAAAAAAATCAACGGAAATTTAAATTTTAAAGAATCAAAATAAGTATATATTAAACCTGAAAATTTTAGTGAACGGAAAAAAAATTTGAATTGGTGGTGGGTGGAAACGACCCACCAGGCGCAAGCTGAAAAAACGTTGTCTGAGCAAAAGAATATATAGCAAAAATCTTAGAACAAACTGATGCGAAGAATACGCGACAGTCAAGATCGGCTCACAGAGATCACAAACTAATATCTATAATTAATAATTACGTTATAATTTTATGAGGCCCAACAAAAACTTTAAGTTAAAAATTCTCTACTTTACTTTATACAATAAAAAAAAAATTAATTTTAATCAAACAGAAAAATCAGACCAAACATTGATCCACAACAAATTTTACAGTTTGTTCTTGTTATATGAAAAATTTCACCTTTAGACCCGTCCGGCCAAATAGCTATCACCACCCGACGCAGATTCCCCCTAACACCGTCCTCGACCCACAGCAAGGTCTGCTGCCACAAAAACACTTCAAACAGCTTCGTGTGATGTGTGATATCTCAATACATACAATCATTATGTATGAATAAACATAATGGTGGTGTTTTTACAGAATTTACGGGATGCATAGAAATTAAATTTTTTTTATAAATTTTAATTAATCTTCAATCCCTATAAGTTATATGAATTTTCAAATTTCTTAAATTTTATAATTCCTATCAATTCTTAAATTATTGTGAATTTTAGAAATCCTAGAAATTTCAAAAACATCAAATTCAAATAATTTTAGAAATTCTTTCCTTAATAATTCTATAAATTTCAAACTCAATAGTCCTATAAATTCTTTGAATTAAATAAAGGCTATACATTCAGTAGATTTGCTAAATTTTACAAAACCCGAAAATGTTGTAGTTATAAGATATATATAAATATATAATATAAGATAGGAATATATAAGATTCTGTAAATATATGTAATATATAAGATTCTGTAAATTTGATAAATTGTATCTCAAAAATCCTATAAATTCAATAATTTTCATAAATTCTACAAAGTCTATAATTGTTATAAATGCTTTAAATTTAAAAGATTACGTGAGTTTTATAAATTGTTTCAAGCATCAGTTCCATAAATTCCACAATCTAGAATTCCATATTTACTATAAATTCTTTAAATTTTAAAAATTTAATAATTTCGAAAATTTTTATAAATTTTAATATTTTTATAAGTTGTATGAATGCTGAAAAGCTTAAAGACTTAGTAAGCTCTTCAGTTTCTATAAACCCTTTAAATTCTGTAAACATTGTAGTGTTTTGCAGAATTTACAGGATTTATAGAATTTAACAATTTTTTATGCATTTTATTAAATTTTCAAACTAGTACATTTTATAATTCCTCTCAATTCTTTAATATCTTGAGTTTTATAAATCCTTCAAATTTTAAAAACTTTATAAATTCTAATTGTTTTGCACATTTTCTAATTTTTTTAAATTCTTCTAAGTTTATTAATCTAAAAAATTCTATAAATCCTTAATAATTCCATATGTTTCCAAATCTATGAATAGGTCTATAAATTTTGTATATTCTACAAATTTTTTGAACTAACAATTTAGTACATTTCTTAAATTATAAATACCACTCAATTTTGAAGTGCTGATAAATTCTGTATCTCAGAAGTTTAACAATATTAGCACATCTGCACATATGCTTTTTTATCGTTTAAAAGGCTGTTGTAAAAAAAAGAAGATAAATGTTATACAGCAATACAAATCAAATAAAATAAAAATAAAAACTCAATATAAATAAAAGTTATGACATATTAAATAAAATAACATTTAATGTTTAATTTAAATTAAGTGAGTAACAAAATTGCTTTAATCGAATATACAATTAATAATTCAAGTGATAAATTTTGAATAGATTTATAGAATTTACTTCAATAATTGATTTTGGAATTTTGTTCCAAATTGAAATGCCTTGAACTAGCACCGAGCTATTATATATTAAGTTCTGAATAATGAGGTAAACTCAATATTATCAAATCGGTTCACGAAATTTGATCTATTTGAAAATAAATAAAACCATCCTAAAAATTAAATGGAGCGTCAAGGACTGATTATGTCCAATAAATGCAATAAATTCTATAAATTTTATAAATTCTATAAATTCCACAAAGTCTAGAAGTGTTATAAATTCTTTAAATTTAAAGTATTCCGTGAGTTCTATAATTTGTTTGAAGTATATCAGTTTTATAGATTCTGCAATCTCGAATTTGCCTTCTAATAAAAATTCAATATTTTCTATCAAATTCTTTAATGTCTACAAATTTTAAAATTTCAACAAATTTAATAAGTTCAATGAATATTATAAATTCTAAAAAGCTTAAAGTTACATTAAGCTTTTTCAATTCTATAATTCCTTTAAATTCCGTAAACAGTGTTTTGAGAATTCAAAGAACTTATAAATAGAATTTAAATATTTTTTTAAATTTTAATAAATCTTCGAACTCTATAAATTACATGAATAATTAAATTTCGTAAATTTTATAATTCCTATCAATTGTTTAAGTTGATAAATCTTCCAAATTTTAAAAACTTTATAAATTCTACCAATTTTGAAAGTTTTGTAAATTTTTTGTATTCTACTAAGCTTATTAATTTAGAAAATTCTATAAATCTTCAATAATTTCATAAATTTCCCGATCTATAAATAGTCATATAAATTTTTATAAATATAAATTCTACAAAGTCTTTGAACTCAACAAAAGCCAAACATTCAGTAAATTTTTTAAATTCTACAAATCTCCTCATTTTTGTAGTCCGTATGTATTCTGTAAATTTAATAAATTCTATCTCAAAAATCCAATAAATTCTATAAACTTCATATATTCTATTAATTCTACTAAGTCTATAAAAGTTATCAATTTTTTAAATTCAAGATTTTCGATGAGATCTAACAATTGTTTTAAGTATATCACTTCTATAAATTCTACAACATCGAATTTCCTTTATTATAAATATACGTTTTATTCCGCAAATTTGAATAATTTAATAAATTCGAAAAGTACTATAAATTTTAATATTTCTATAAATTTTATAAATACTATAAAGTTCAAAAATTCACTAAGCTCTGTAAAATCTACGATTACTGTAAATAAATTCTGTAAACATTGTGTAGTATACAGCATGGACATTTTGATAAAATTTTCTAATTTTTATATATCCTATCAAGTCTTTAAATTTTTTGAATTTTATAAATTCTACAAATTTTAAAACTTTATAAATTCTAACAATTTTATCAATTTTTAAATTCTTCTATAAACTGTTATAACTGATAGAATTCAGTAAATTCGAAAAATGCAAATTGCTATTCCATTTTCTTTTTGTTTTTTTAAATTCTCTAATTTATAATAAAAATTAAATTATCTGTGATAAAATTCTATGTAATTTCTAATTTTCATATTAAGACTTATTCGTCGTCCACAGAGTTTTGGAAAATATTGATAGGCGGAATTTTTGTTGAAATTAAACCAAATTAGTTCTACATTGTAAGAACTAGAAAAAGATTGTGTTAAAAATGTTTTTAATTAAACAAACGTTTTGGTTTAACTCGCTGCTGTTTGATCCTACTGTTGAACTCTGTCGAGGAGGAATATGTTTTTTTCCATAAGTGGAATTTGAAGGTGACTCAAAAATGGTGCAATAGGAGACTATTAATAACCCATTTGTGACCGAGGTTTTCTTTTTTGAATATTTCAGATGTTTTTATGTTATATGATTTATTATGAATTAAATAGGTATAAAATTGATTAAAAAAAGTTGAAAAGATTACAGAAACATGCATCAACAGGCATACGCCAACAAAAAAAATGTTTTTGGTTTTTTATAAATTCATTTATTATTATTATTATTATATATTACATTCGAATTAAAATTAAAAAATACAATATCAGTTCATAATAATTTTGTCTTATAAACTTTCCTGATTAAAAATAAGGTTTTTTAAAACCTAAGCGATTATTTTTGGGTTATCTTGCTTACATTAGCTGGCTATGGAAATTTTTTGAGCATTTCGTGTGAAGTGCAGTATTGCAAGAGGAGCACTTATGTATATAATATGGTTTGTGAGTGAAAATATTTACAGCGCAACCGAATTACTCCTTTCACGCAAGTATTAATGCCTTTGGCTAAAAGTGTAGAGCTTTTTGGTGTTTTATTGCCTATAGACACCAATTTTCCATAGTGGGTTAGAAGATCTGATCTAGGTTGATGTTGTATGACTTAGCTAGAGACCAAGCGTTTATTACTGCTGCATCTCTCATCCAAAGCACTATAAGCATATACAATTTTTTGCTGCGACTACATATTCGGTAGTTAGATATATGCATGTCTAGTAGCGACGAGCTATGCCTACTAGATGTTCTCCAAAATGGTTTGACAATAGCGATCTAACTTAGTTACCCACCTTGTCAACATTATTTCATTGCCATCTGGGCTTCTTAATCTAAAGCTTTTTGTGCTTTATATGTATATTTTTTAACCAACTTTCACGTACTGTTCCAGTTCCCGCGCAATGTATGTTGTTCAGAGCACTCGTATAGGTTCGGCCCAGTGAGAAAATTGTCGAAATAGAATGAAAATATGATGTCTGGGTATAGCTTTTGCATTTTTTTAGCAAACCCTAGTAGTATTGACCCACCCAACCCTAAAATTGGATCGAGCTGCTGGTTTCGCTCCTGATAGACGTCTAACTCGTAGCAATATCCTAACCAACCGGCTGCTATGCAAGCTTTATTTTAGCAGGTGCATATTTAGGGAAAACATCATTTACATGGTCGATGCTTGGTTGAATTTTAGCAAATCGATCATTTGTTGAAAGGATTTGATCAATATCACAAAAATGAATATTTGTGAAAATATCCTCGAATGTTTTCTGCCATATCCATTTTCTAATAAATGTGTTGCCAACATCTTCATCGTTTTCCTAATATATCCGTCGGCATGGTAAGATGTTGTAGCCGGATAAGATTATTGTACCCAGAATAGCGTTAATGTCATCTGCGACGATATTGATTGATTTCTTTTTCTTTTTTAGTGCGTAGTTTATTGTGTGAAGTACAACTGAATCAATAAAAGTTTTCGGAAGAAACAGCTCAAATAAATCAGTTGCGTTCGACTGTGCATTAAAATTCAATGGAGAAATTTTAGGTCTTTTCAATAAATTAGATTTAAACATTTTCGCAGATAATGGAAATTTTTCTTCGATCCCCGGTTCCCAGTTTTGCTGAACTCTTGTGCGAATCGATTGTGGAACTGACTCAATTGTATAATTTATTATTATATCTTACGTAGCCGATCGTCCAAATCTAATCTCTACCCCAGCCTGCAACTAACGTGTAGAAAATCGATCAGGATTCCCTTCATCTTCTTCCCTGGAATCTTCATCGCTTTCCACGTTAAGTTCAGGAGTGGGATTTTGCACAAAAGGCGAGAAGCGAGTTTATGTCTTTTTTTAAAAGAGTAAGTTTTAACTCCATTTCATTCGGTCGATGTCGCTTTTTCCATTGCGATCTCCGTCTATCATGTTATGTAAAAGGGCTATCTCTTTTTCTCCGCTTCGACCACGTACCTTCGTTGGTGAGAGACACTGAAGAATGAAAGTTGAAATAGAATATCATTTTATTCTGGTTAGGTGAGATCGCATTCTTCAAATATATGTATACTAAGCGAAATAGTGTTCATATTCAGTGTAAGTAAAAGAGATACAAACTCGCTTCTCGCCTTTTGTGCAAAATCCCACTCAGGAGGTTCAAAAAATAGATCAGTATTCGGTAGGCATTTATACTTTATATGGCATATTTTCAAACACTTCTAGAGCTTCAACAACTTTAAGCGGAGGTTCCCATAAAAAAATAAATTATGACCCAGTGACCATTAATGCATTTACGCAACACCTCTACAAAATGGATGCTAAAATGCACATGTAATATATTTTTTAGAATTCATTCGAATCTTTAATGTATTTTAAATATAAACTAATAAGAAATTGTAATAAAAATGTATTTTTAGCAAACTTGCCATTATTTTCTTGTGGCGGAATCCATTTTAACACTATCAGCGTAATTATTTTTTTATTTTTTAGTTTGTCACGCGGTTATGGATTACAAAAGAATATAAAATGTGGTTCGTTGTATTCTTTGTAATCTATATTAATAACGGTAATTAAATTTACAATAAAAAACTTGTTGGATTTTTATAAACGAAAAAAATGTTGTTGATACGATTAATCGAAAAATTCGTTTAACCTTGATGAAAAAGCTTATCTAAAATCACTTATTGATAAAAGTGTGAACTTATATATATAGTTAGGCCAGTATTGATCTCGTTTCTTTCTATTCGCTGATTTTCTCTAACAATGGTTTATTAACAGTAATTTTTCATACCTTATATAAATATTCCACAGCTTGAAGTTGGTGAATTTTTTTATTATTATTCTTATTTGTTGTCATTAATTGATTGTGCATGACCACACATAAGAACTTAAAAAGTAGTAAATTTATTGCTATTGGAAGTGTGTAAAAGGTAATATTGCGCAGCAGCACGATTATATCTAATTTGTTTTCCGATCAGATTTCATCAACTAAGTTATGAAGTGTTTGCTAGAATCAAAGAGTGTGAGAGGCAAGGGTCTCGAAAAACACGTCAACTTCTCAGAACTCTGACTGTTTAACGGTATGAACCATGAATTCTGGTAGTGCTACTGGTATGTTCAATTTAGATCCCCATATTTAATTACGACAAATTCAAGTGCAATCTGGCATTCTACGAGAAACTGCAAGAAGAATTGTAAGATTTCATCAGTTTCATCCGTATCACATCACACTGGCTCAAGAGTTAATGCAAGCTGATTTTTATAAAAGATTCCAATTTTGAAAAATGGGCACGGTAAAGATTGTGAAACTACTGCAATTATTGGTCTTCACAAAATCCTCATTGGGTTCGAGCAGTCGATCACCAAAGTGGTTGAAATCTCATATCATGGTATTATATCGTTCATGGCCTTCTTATTTGGCCTCATTTTTCTGATACTACGGTTAACTGAGAAAGATACCCTAATTTTTGACAAATGCAATACCGAATCTTTTAGTTGATATCGATTTACAAACAAGAGCACGTATGTGGTTTCAGCATAATGGAGCACCATCTCATACAAGCTTAGCTATTCAACAATTTTAAATGAAAGGTGAATGGATATTATTATTTCCAATACCTATCCACTAATCGGAGGAATGAATTGAATCTATTCACCCACCCGGAACCAAATCTCACGAACCCGGATTTTATCTTATTCAGAATAATATAGACCACAATAGCTGTCTTCTATTGGGGCAAATTTGCTACTAGCAGGCACTTGTGAATTACATTTTATTGAAAATTAACTGAACAATAGATCACAAATTCAGAGCCCCAAAAATCAAAAATCTGCAATTGTGCTCCCATTTCGATGTTTGATAACTCATTCAATAGGTGTTGAAACATATAATTGTCATGCCAATGGGTATTTAGATCGCTCGAATATTTCTACACATTTTGTAGAAAATTTAATTTTACTGAAAACCAACTGACCAATGTACCACAAATATTCTTTTTTTTTTCTATAAATCATTTACATATTTCTGATTTGGGGTTATTTAAGTAATAACTATTGCTTTACAAACAGCAATAAAAACCTCAATTTCTCCTAAAATTTCCCTATTTTTCTTAAATTTTAAAATTTGAATTAACTCAATACTAAATTTTAAAAATGTTTAAACATTTTAATTTGTTGACGAAACTGAATAAAATTCCAAAATATTTAGATGAAATTTCAAAGTAAATTTGATAAAACCCAACGTTTTTAAATTCAAAATTGTCGATACAATTTTCAAAATTGGTGGGTCCGAATTAAATTTACTTTAAATGTATTTGGTTTAAAATTCGGAATTCTATGTTATCAACATTTTTTGGGAATTTAGCAGAACTGCATAGTTAGATTTTGATGGCAATAAATATTAAATGATCGATACATTTTTAGAAAGTTTGTTTGCTTGTTTCATTAGCTTCAACAACTCTCCTGCTGATAAAACTGATCTATACAAAATTATCACTCAGAAGTTTATTAATTTTCTAATCAGACTACTTTGATAGAAATAAAATTGTAAATATCTAACCTACAATTTTACCACTTACACTGTTCAGGATAATCAACAGGAAATACTAAATTTTCCGGATGATCAATATAAAAGAAAAAACTTTTCGTTACTGAGAATACCTGCTTTATACAGAATTTTTGATTGATAAAATTATGAAAAAATAATTTATTGGAAAAATTCTCTTCTAACGAAAATAATTATTTTTACAGTATTATAAAAGTTATCAATAAGGAAACATATTGGCAATTGAGGTAAATGGAATGAGAACAAAAGAAATATTAAGTTTGTCGTACGTAGTGTATGCTACTTTCAAATATATGTATATAGTCTATAAATTATGAGAATGATAAAAGTTTTTGCTGTAAATGAAGCAAAAAAAAGTTTTTTTAGTATATTGCGATAAAAGCTCAAAAGTTATTTATGAGTAATGTCAAACAATGTATACATACGATAATTGGTATACAATTACATATTATAAAATATTACGGACATATTGTATGCTTTTATGACAATTCCGGAACTATTGATTCGTATAGATATTGATACAAAATAAGATTGTTGCGCTTCACATATAATAACATTTTCTTTAATATATTGTTGATTTTTACGAGTTTGTTTTCAAAATAAATAAATAAATAAAATTGATTTTATTTATTTATTTAGTTGTTGATACACTGAATATGTATGTTTAAAAAAATAGAAATTTATACCGGAAAAAAGGAAATATAATATCCTGATAACACAACAATGATAGTACGTACAAGTATATCAAATACAAAAAAAAAAATTTTAAATATGGAAACCAAAATAAATGAGATTGTTAAAAATGTGAGCTTCTTATTTCACATAAATTATTAAGCTTCAAAATACATTTCAAATTAATTGTTCAAATTAATTGTTTAGGTGAACATTTTAAAATTTAAGAATATGCAAAATTGTTAAGTATAGTGTGCTAATTTTAATATTTTATAATTGTAACAATTTTCGTTCAGCTTAATTCTTTTATAAAAAAAAACTGATAATTGGTTCCAGTACCAACAAAAAATCTCATTGTAAAACACCAAAGGCCGTCGCCGTGCCAACCAAAACCAAATAAAAATCAAAAATTCAATTTTATTTATTAAAATTTAATTTTAATTCAAAAAGTTTTTTCCATTTTCCACAACAAAATAAAAAATAAAAATAAATAAATATTGAGGCTTACCTATAAAATACAAAAACAATGTTTATAATTTTTTGTTTTGTGTTTTTTATAAAATCGGCAAAAATATTGAGTTTATTTGGAAACAAAAAAAAATCGAAATATTTTTTTTTCGGCTTAAAAATAAAATGCGATTTGGGAATTTTAAAGTTGCTTGTTTCACTTTTGGGGTAGGTACATACTTTGCTTTGTTGGGTTTGGTCCACATATATCAGCAATATAAGGGATGCGGAAAAAACAACAAAAATGTTATTCATATTTTCACTTTGAGATTTATACATTATAATTCAAAACATGTTTGCGATTTTTATTTTTTTTTTTTTCATATGTGTTTATGGGTGTGTTGGGTTGTTTTAATACTTGCGATAAGCTAAATGCTAATAAATTTATTACGAGAATTAATTTATTATTTTTTTGGCATATCATTTTGTTTTAGAAATGTGAGATGCTTTTTTATCGTGAATTTTTGCTCTGCGATGGTTAAAATTTTAAAATTATAAGCGACCCTCAACATAGGAGATGATAAATATGTATATTATCTTAAATTTTGTTTTTCGCAGGTAGGGTTGAATATTTGTTTGTCTGGTAATAAATAATCGCAAAATATAAAGCGGAGGTACTAATCTGTCAAATAGAGGATTTACCAAATTAAAAATAAACAAGTAAATGGACAAGATTTCTATAAGTTTTTTGTAAAGCTCAAGCTTTAAGCTTTACAAAAAACTTATACGTGAAGCAAAACTTATGTTTTTGAGTTGAAATAAATCTTACAATTCTATCAAATAATCAAAACTTTGCAAAAAATAATTAAATATTTGGAAAAAGCTCTATGTATGTAATATAAGACAAACGCTTCTTTATAGACTTTTGTCAATTTGCGTATTTAGAAAAGCGGTTACTATTAAAGTTAAAATTACTCGGTTAAAATATTTAAGATTAAAAAAGATTTTAAACGTTTCAATTTTAGAAGAATTTCAAATTTGAAATAAAATGAGATTTTAGTTCGTTTAAAAGTGGCATAACACAGAAGTTGAGCAGTAAATTGTTAATAAGAGATTCGTTCAATATTTAACTAAGAATTTAAAACAAAATACCACATTAATGCCTTTTTATGATAAATAGTAAATAAAGGTTATCCTAGTGCATTAAATATCAAATAATTGTTCAATAAATAATATTTTCTAATCTCCAATGATATAATAATTATTAACTCACAACAATTAATAGTTTATATAACGATATTAACAAAACTTTTAGCTCAATTGAAAAATGCATAACAAAATTATTTACAATAGATCAAAAAAGCATTTTACATGTTTACAAAATTATGTTAAATAAAGTTCAAGGCCTAAAATTCAAATAATTGTTTAAATTACTAACTTGCAATAGAGTTTTCTAAGCTTTCATTTCTTGTTAGCCTAAATATCGTAATAATTATCAAAGCTTTGTTAAACGAAATAATGTGGTACAATCAATACGAGCTTACAGACAATATTAAATGTTTTATTAAAAACATCTTAATAAACGTATAAAGCTTTTAGTTTGAACATGCTATATTTTCATGTAAACTAAAAAGCTCTTTATCATTTGTATAAATGATGTTACTGTTTACATCTTTTTGTATAATTTCTTCTAAAGTAAGTTACTTGTATAAAAGCTCCAATTATTTGATTATTACTCGATTTTGCTAGATTTCTAAGTCTAAGCTGCTTGAATATTATAAATAGGCTAAACATTCTTATACAAATGAACTAAACCTTGAAAATTATAAAAATTTATAATTTCAATAGTCTTGACAACAATAATATTTTACAAATATAAAAGCTCAAGTTAATAAAAGTTCGGTGCAAATTTGGTAGTTTTTTAGGTATGTATTAAGAAAATACATCAACTAGCCTTAAATATTTGAAGGAAAAGGGCTCAAGTATATGAGAAGACAGAAAATTTAAAATGAAAGCTATACGAATAGATTGAATTTGCCCTGTTTTCGCAATATACTATAAAATTATTTTCAACGTGTTCAAGTATTTTATTTGACTTAAATATATTAAAGATTGAAAAGTCACAAATTGTTAAATATCATAATTTATTAAAACTAAACATTACAAATATCCAGTAAACGCGAATTTTATCAAGAAATATTGAAATAATCTGAAAAGCTAGGTATTTATTTTTTTAATGCTGTAATTTGGTATAAAATAAGAATATCTTTGTATTTACTGTATAAATATTATAAGTAGGCGCATTCTTAGAATAAATGTTTGTAAATAAAATTTAAGCTTTATTTAACACTTAATATTTGATCCAGTTCAATTTCTTATTTATTTTCGAAGTCCTCGTCAGTAAAACAAATGCCACGCATTCTCCAAGTTTTGAGGTTAAATTTGTCCTTTCTCTTACAAAATTTTAACCAATTTTTTAATATTTTGTCAGTTCAGTCTGCTTGATCTTGTGAAATAAGCTAGTGCATTAAAATTAATTTTGGAGCAAACAACCGAATCTAACATATTATTAACAATTGTATATAGCAAGTATTCATCTAAAAGCAGTCGTCTAATTTTAAGTAACTTCAAATTAAATATACCAAGTCTAACATCATAGTTTAACTTCGCAGTAACCGGAGCTAACTTGAAACATATGAACCTAGTGATTTTGTTTTTTTTTCTTTGAATCAGTTCAATTTTTGTGGTATATATTTCTTGGCAAAGATTCCAAATTTGGCACCTGTACCTGAAGGTACTACGCACTAAATGATTAAATACTATAAATAATTAGTACAGAAGTTGACATAAATTCACGACCTATTCTAAAAATAAAACCAAGAATTCGAAACGATTTTTTACGCAAAGTATCACCATGTGTTTCAAGTTTCAATTTGCCATCAAACGTTATTGCCAAGTCTTCAACCTCACTGCTCCTGTTGAGTAAAACACCATCAATAGTCAACGTATGTAGATTAAATTTAGCTTTCTGGTGTGGGCGACAATCACGCATTTACTAATATTTAAATATAGGCCGCTCAATAAACACCATTGAAAATCCCGATTAAGGTTGTTCTGCAAAATTAATGCGTCAGACAAATTAAGTACCTCACTTTAAATCTTAAAGTCATCTACAATAAGTAATTAGGAACAACCGAGGACCTAATGCTGAACCTTGTGGAACTACAAACGTAGCAGTAATATTCTGAGATATATGATTATTAAAACATACACATTAGGTCCTACCTAACAGATAGGTTTGAAAAAATACTTCGTCTATTTTGATAATCCAAAAGCCATTAGTTTTGATCATAACTCGGAGTGATTTACTTTATTAAAAACTTTTCTAAAATCTGTACACATATGAATAATCAACTTGTTTGTTATTATCGACGGAATTAATGACATAATCAGTAAATTCTAACAGATTATTACGAGTAGATCTGTGCTTATAAAATCCATGCTGTTATGAGAAATTAAATTTCTAGTCAGGTTAAATTATCGTACTATGTAAAATTTTCTCGAATATTTTAGTAATAGGATTTAAAATAGAAATCGGCCTATAGTTCGCAATATCTGATTGGTTATCACTTCTATATATTGAAATTGACTGCTTCCATTTGTCAGAAAAATAACTCGTTGTGATTGAATAATTGAAGATTTTGGTTATACGTTTGAACAGATAAGCTTTAATCTTTTTACAAAAAAAAAATAGGGATTGAGTCAGATCCAGCTCATTTCTTAGCTCTAAGACATTAATTTATTTATTTATTTATTTATTTATATTGAGAAAAGTCTACAAATATGACTTGAATTTATAACATATTGAACATGGTAGAATAAAAATTAAATTAAACAAAAAAGAATAAAAATTGACATACAAATATTTTTAGGTTGGAGCAAAATGTTGCTTCAAACTACGTTTAAAGCTGTTTTTACTTAAGTAAAAGTCGAACAGATGGTCGATTTTATTAAAACTCTTCGACATCATGTTTACCGGTTCATTGTCACCATAGTTTGTTCTGTGTTTATTTAGATGAAGGAACTCATGATCTCTTAAATTCCTACTCGGTGCCTTTATTTTAATTGATTCCAGTATGGATGGTGCATCGATTTGATCAAGTAAAATATTTCCAATAAACGAACACTTTAAAAGCTCTCGTCTATTTGCCAATGTTGTCATTTGATAGGTTTTGCATCCAGTAGCATATGATGGTAATCGCTTTAGGTTAACGTGGTGCGGTAAGTCATGGTCATAATCCCATCCGTCTTTACACGTTATATACCGTATAAACTTTTTTTGGACACTCTCGATTTTTCTGATAGGTTCGTCGTAAAAAGGACACCAGATGTTGACAGCATATTCAAGTTGAGATCTCACGTAGGCATAATACAGGATCTTGATTGTCTCTAGGTCATGAATATCCCCAGTCCAACGCTTAATAAAACCAAGCATGGAATTGGCTCTAGCAACGCATTGTTCAATATGCTTAGTAAAGCACATGTTTTCAACGAAAGTAACCCCTAGGTCTTTAATCTCGAATACTTTTTGTAAAAGTACGCCATTTATTTGATATTGTTGTGTAACAGGGTTAACTTTTCGATGGAACGATAAACTCTTACACTTGTTGATGTTGAGACTGAGGAGGTTAGACTCACACCATTTCGCTAGATTGTCGATGTCTTCTTGTAGCTTATGGGTATCGCCGATGTTTTCTACTGTTTTAAAGATTTTGAGATCATCTGCAAACATTAATACCTTAGAATGTTGTATTACTTCAGTAACGTCATTGATGAAAATTATGAAGATCCAAGGACCAACATGAGAGCCTTGTGGTACTCCTGAAGTAGCTTGAATTGATTCTGATCTTCTATTACTAAGCTCAATATACTGAAAGCGATTACTCAAATATGATTTAAACCACGCAACAAACTGTTTAGAAAAACCGAATCTGTATAACTGTTCCAACGTTTTACAATGACTGATGGAGTCAAAGGCTTTGGCAAAGTCAGTATACACCACATCAACTTGCTTATGCATTTCAATTTCTTTAATGGTGTTGCTGGTAAATTCAATAAGATTTGATGATGTTGATCTTTTGGGTATAAAACCATGCTGACACTGTGAGATGAATCGAGGAATCAAAGATCTGAATGAGTTGCATACAACCAGTTCAAATAATTTGGGTATTGAAGATATTGATGTAATTCCTCTGTAACAAGAGACATCATTTCTTGCTCCTGTTTTGAAAATTGGTGTTACTCTTGTTACTTTCCATTTCGTTGGAAATACGGCTAGTTGTAATGATTGATTAAATAGAAGACACAGAGGAGTTACCAACGATGTGAAATCTTTCAATAATGAAGCTGGAATGCCATCAGGACCACATCCATCTCCGAATACTTCTAAAGCTCGATGAATATCCTCGGTTTCAATCCTTGGTGTTAGTATGGTTACGTTGTTTTCACCATTGTTTGGATGTTCATACTTATCAATGTCTTCCGGTTTATAAACTGATTGAAAAAACTCCGCAAATATGTTTGATATAACCTGCGGGTCACAGGATTTACGTTCTTTGAATGTCATACAAGCTGGGTAACCATTAGTTTCACGTTTTTCTTTAAAAAATCTCCAAAAATGTTTTGGATCGTTTCTTATTTTTTCCTTAATACGGCTTATATAACTCTTATACTTTATCTCAAAGTATCTCTCGAAATTTTGATTACACGCAGTGAATTTATGTTTGCTTTCGTCTGAACTGATTTTGAGATTTGCTTTGTAAGCTTTGTCTTTCTTGTTCTTAAGATTGATTAGTTTATCGTCGTACCATGGTGGATATTTGTTCGATTTGGCCGCAGCAGTAGTAGGAACAAATAGTGCAATGCCCTCAGATATAATTTTGTAGAATTTCTCCACGTTAATATCTATGTTGCTACTGATTAGTTCATTTTTCCAGTTAATCTGCTCAAAATAAAGATGAAGGTTTATTCTGTCGGCTTTTCTAAAGTTGTAATACGGCTCTCTGTTTTGATGGTTATCAATAATATTGCTACCCTTGCTTTCAAAAATTATTTCTAGGGCTTTGTGGTTAATATCATTAATAACGAATGGTAATGGTGATTCATTTACTTTAAATAGATTCCGTTCATTTGTAAAAATTAGATCTAGAATTCGGTCAAGACCATTCTGCACCTCGCAAATTTGGCTAAGATTTATATCGAAAACAGTATCGATAAACAGACACTCAATTTCAGAACTCACGTTCAATGGTAAAATTTCATCCATTTCTTCGTCATATGACCAGCTAATAGTTGGAAAATTAAAATCCCCCGTGATCAAGATTGTATCAGTTGAATTAGCAGCATTGTTTATTTCCATTATTGTGTCGCAGCAGGCGGTGTAAGATGATATCGGTGAGCCAGGCGGAACATATGCAACGTAGATAAAAATTGACTTTTTGTTGATTGCAATCTTAACACACAATTGCTCGATGGATAGGTTAGATATTTCAACTAACTCATTCGATAATGATGCATCAACCGCAATTAAGTATACTAATATGACACAGAACCAAGTAAATCTGAGAATTATACTTAAATATAGACACTACATTATATTGAACTAAACACACTGCTACTGAACTATAAATACTCTTAAAATTGTCAGCAAATAAATTGGCAATTACAGATCCATCAGATGAACTACATTGGTCAAGAAACACTGAAGATGGGAAAATTTGTATATTGGCCGTAATATGCGATTAATTTGAATCTGGGTGGAAATGGTTTAAATCAAGGGCCGCGTTCAGTACAGCGCAATCTTGTAAAATATCCTTATGCATATTAGCAAAAACGCTACTCTATGCTTTTGTGTCTCATCATTTCACTGAATCGCTTCTCATTATGTGCAGCAAAATCTAGTATGGTTTTCTTTGCAGCAAATATATTTCATTCAAATGTTTTTAAACGTTTATTTATAGTAGTTACTGCAACTAAAACTCTTGCTATAGTAACAGTTTTCATATTTATAAACTTCACTATAAGATCTGTTATACACTCCCGAGCAACTGAATCGAATAAAACCTTAAGCGCTCACATAAGGGCGATTTTTGTTAGAACGGTCAATCCGATTTTCATAAGACATTATTTTTTTGAAAGCCTGATATTTTTGCTTTAAAATGTCACTATTTTCATGAAAATTGGTTTAGTACTTTTTTTTGTAATGAATTTTGAATGAAAACGCAACCAAAATTGATGATTAAGCAAAAAATATTGGGGGTGTTTAAAATTAAATTACAACAAAAAACTCAAGAAAAACAAAAATAATTTTATTGGTTAATAATAAGTATGGCCCCCTCCTTGCGTCTAGAACGGTTCGCGTGCGGTTCCCCATTGACCTTATTAAGGTTTTGACAAATATTTAGGGGATCGCACCCCACTCCTCCTCTATCACTGATGTTAGATGATACCGGATTTCTAGCTCGGACCCTCCGTTTTAGTTCGTCCCATAAATGCTCAATTGGATTCATGTCTTGACTGAGTGCTGGCCACCTCATCGTCTCGAGTCCGACCTTATCCAAGAACTGTCGAGTGGTTCGAGCTGTGTGACACCGGGCATTGTCATGCATCAATATGAAATCTTCCCCTACATATCCTGCATAGGGCACTATATGATCCAAGAGAATACCCTCGATATATCGTTCAGCGGTCAGACCTCCTTCACGGCTTCCACCAGGTACGAAAACAAGATCCTGTTTTTCCCTCAAACGATATGCCAGCCCACACCATACACGAACCGCCGCCGTATGAGACTGTTTCAGCAAAACAGCACTGCGAAAATCGCGCTCCTGGACGCCGGTAGACCCGGTCTCTCATATCACTACCATGGAGACATATTCTGCACTCGTCAGTAAGTAGAACGGACGTCCATTGCTCGATGTTCCAATTGATGTGTTCGCGAGCAAATTCAAGTCGCTGTTTGCGGTGGCGTGTTGTCAATTTTGGGCCTCTAGCGGGCCGTCTTGGAGTGAGGTTGGCTCCCTTTAAGCGTCTTCTTACTGTCCATTGACTAACAGCTACATCTCGAACTTGTCTTAGCTCCTGCTGCACATCGACGCCCGTGAGATGGCGATTTCGCAGTGAAGTTAGGACGATAAATCGATCGTCCCTCTCTGATGTACACCGAAACCGGCTGGTTTGTGGTCTTCGATTGAAGGTACCAGTTTCCTGAAACCTTCTGAATACTCTTGAGACACCAGATTAGCTCATGTTAAGCTGACGAGCGACTTCTTTTTGATTGCGTCCTTCTTGCAGTAAAGCAACAACTTGTGCGGATTTTTCTGGAGTGGTATCCATGATTTTAAGGAAACAATGAATTAAACTGGTAGAGATTTGTTCAGGTCAACGTCTGAATGATAAGTGACGACAAATATCGGTCAACGTGGCATTATACAGGAGATTGCATCACGCCAATTGTTTTCACCGAAACATCGCATTTTGCTAAGACTGCTTTAATTTGAAAAGTACTGCATGGATTTTAATGATAAAGGTATCCTTGAAAAGATAAAATACTAGTGCTCGGGAGTGTAGTATAATGTAACAACATTTATAGTGATCAAAATTCACCATATCGAATTTTTGGCATGCTTTTCGAAAATCGCGGCTGTAATAATAGCAATAGTTATAATTATAAATTTGAGCCTAAGTTTGTTGTTATTTTAAGAGAATAATTTATCAATTTGAAACATTTTAAAAATCTACAGAATTTTAAAAATTGAAAGGATTTAAAAAAATTAAAACTAATGAATTAAAGAATTTAAATAATAAACATGGAGAAAGGTTTAAAAATTCTAAACAATATAAAATAATTAAGATCTTAAACAATTTGAGAATTTAGAATAATTAACCAATTCATTGCTTAACAAACTTCAATAAAATTCTAAGGGACTTTGACAATTAATGTATCAATGAATTTGAGGAAATTTGAAGTATTTAAAGTATTAAAAGAATCTCAATAATTCTTATAATATAGAGCATTTAAAAATATTAAACAATTTAAATTATTAAAAATTTTAAGAATTGTTAAATTAAAAGAGTTTAAACAACTACAATAATTTCGAAAATTTTAAAATTTATAGAATGTATAAAATTTGAAACATGAATTTTTTAAAATGTTTGCGAATATAAGAGAAATTCAACGAATTTTAAATAATCAAAGGATTACAAATTTAGAAAATTAAATAATTTAAATAAATAAAACAATTAAATGATTTTTTGAATTATTTAAATTACTTAAATTCAAAGAGTATACAGAACTTAAAAAAATTAATTAAATTAACAATTTAAGGAAACTATAATGGTTCCACAAATTTAAAAGGATTTAAATAATTTAAAGGGTTTAAGATAGTAAAAAACTGAATTTAAGAAATATAAAAAGATAAATTCGTCCCTTTGAATTCTTTAATTTTTTATAGTTTCTCTACATTTCTAAATTCTGCAATTATTGAATTTGCAGATGCTGAATTCTTATTGTTAATCAATGGCAAATGTTGTTCACTGGATTCTGGTTTTCCAAAATTAAACAATAAAAAAAAAACGAGTGGACTGTATTAAATAATTTTCTTTACTTTTACAATGTTAATTTTAATTTACACGTCCGCAGAATCACTCTTTGTATACACTCTTCAACGCTTATTTACCAAATGATCCTAGTACATCCGTACATAATAAAGAGCCTGATTACCAAAGAACAACCGAAAACAGACGATTGAAACTTTTTAAACAAAGGAATATGTATATAAACGTAGGTAAACAAGAGTAAACATAAATAAACTGCTATTTATATATGGATTTACATTACGTAACAACATAACAACTTAACATATCGATCCCCTTGAAAGGATTGGCTTTCAAAATTATACAATATTATTTCAAAGTAATTTTCTTAATTCAAACTTCTTAATTACTAAAGTTATTTTACATAATAACAATGGTTTAGTTTTTTTTTATTACTAAAATTAATTTCTTGCTCTTGTGTAGTAAATTAAATATCAATTACTTATTAATATGAAATTAAAAATCTAAAGGTAATTTACAAACCTTAAAAATACTTAGCTTTAAATTGCTTGATTTTGTCTTAACAATAACAACCCGTATTTTATCATCAGATCCCGAGAACGTTTCCACAATTCGACCCATCAACCACGTATTAGTTGGTAAATTTTCATTAGCTACCATGACAATATCGTCAACCGCAATATTCGATTGTTCCGATTTCCACTTATTTCGATGTTGTAAATTATGAAGATATTCTTCTGAGAATCTCTTCCAAAACAACTATGTAAGTTTTGTAATATTTTTAAAATAATCTAACCGGTTATCAGGGATGTCGATGTATGAAGATTCAGTTGGAGCAGTAATAAGCCTTCCTATTAAAAAATGTGATGGTGTAAGAGGTTCCGGGTTATTAGGATCAGTCGACATAGGCGTTAACGGCCTTGAATTCATAATACCCTCTATTTGTATTATAAGTGTGTTAAATTCTTCATACGTAAATTAAGTAGCTAGAGTGGTTCGTTTTAAATGACCTTTAGAACATGTGATGGCGGATTCCCACAATTCACCGAAGTTAGGAGACCTGGGTGGAATGAATTTCCACTCTATTTCGACGACACCGCAGTAATTTTTAATATCGGCGAAAGATAATTCACTGTGAAACAAATTATGTAGCAGTTTTAATTCATTATTGCAACCAACAAAATTAGTTGCATTATCTGATCAAATTTTCTTACATTTACCGCGTCGAAAAATAAAACGTTTTAAACATGCTAGAAACGATTGAGACGTAAGATCTGATATTATTTCTAAATGAATCGCCTTTATAAGTCGGAGAATTGCGAATTCTTTTGGTTTTAATGTTAAATGGTCCATATAAATCAACTCCTACAACATTAAATGGTGGAGCAGGGGTTGTTCTTCCTGTATGCAAAGATCCCATCATTTGGGTTTGAATTTTTGGGTTAGCCCTAAAGCATTTTATACATCGTCGTACAATATTTTTTGCGCAATTTTTTCCATCAATTGGCCAATATTTTTGACGAACTAGCGACAAAAGTGATTGAGGAGGAGCATGCATATTTTTCACGTGTTCCGTTCGAAATATCACTTCTGTAAAATAATGTTTGGCTGGTAATAAAATTTGATGTTTAGCGTCGTAGCTAACAGACGCATTTTTTAATCGAACTCCTACTAGAAGAATATTGTTGTTATCTAAAAATGGATTCAAACTACTTCTACTTCTCGGACTTACGTGATTTTTATGAAGCAATTGGTTTATGTCCGCAGAAAATACCTGCTGAACACTTTTTATTATGATAATTAACGATTCATTAAGTTCCTCCGAAGACAGTTCCACACTGCTATATAAATTTTCTTTAGATCGGACCTTAAAAATTCTCCTACAATATGCTATAACGCGAACAAGCGTATTGAAGTTTGAACACTTTTCAACAACAACATTCAAATCGGGTGCAATCAAGGATACAATAGCCAAATTTTTTAATTTTAGCTCAGAAACGTCAGTCTCAAATTCATGAATAGATGGAATATTCTGCCGATCGGTTTCATCATCCAAATACAAAAATGGTGGTTTCCACCGTAAATCTAAATTATTTAAAGTTTACGGTAGTACGCCTCTTGATACAAGATCCGCGGGATTATTTAATAAATTTACATGGTTCCAAACAAAATTATTAGTGAATTCTTGAATTTCATTTACTATCTCTGTCTCTATCCATAATAATGTGATTGTCGTAACATAAGTCACCGTTGTTAAGTGATATGTTTCTATTTTATCATCTGGATTAAATCTCTAGAGAATAGACTGCAATGGTTGTTGGTCTAGAGCTATATTGATTTGCCTATACATTTTGCAAATGTCAGCAGTCACTACAAACATATATTTCCTAAATCGCAAAATAATATCAAATATATTTTGTTGGAGTGTAGGGCCAACTCGAAGAGCATCATCTAATGAAATATTGGTTGAAGACTTGGCTGGCGCATCAAACACGACGCACAATTTGGTCGTGGAATGCGGCATGAAATATGAACAATAATTGATTTTATTACATTCAAGAGATAATTTCAAATGTTCTAATTCAATAAATTCCTTAATGAAATTCGAATATTCTACCTTAGCACTAAACTTATTTTCGAGGCATTTTAATCGTTTCACAGCTTGATCTTTTGATGATTCGAGGAATTTTATTTTTTCGTTTAATGGTAATTTATCCATATACTTTCCTTTAGAATCTCGACTAACAGTATTTTTTAAATGGTTTTCACATAATTGCTCTTCATTCGAAAGAAATTGGCGAGGAGAATATGACTCTAATTCCCATAACATTTTTATTAGTTTTTATATTCGAGAAAACGATAAACAAAAATTATATCTAGAACAATTATTTTGTTGGCATTTGCCACTAACGATGTACCCGAATACGGTTTCTTGGAACGTTGGAGAATTATCATCAAATGTATACTTATTTTTTAAGAACAGCTCTAAAAATAATTCAGCTCCAATTATTATGTCAATCGGACTACTATTATTGAAATTAGGATCTGCGAGGGCGATATCTTTGGGTATATGCCAATTTTCCAAAGTAAATGATTGCGAAGGGAGAGAATTACTAATTTATTCTATACCTCAAAATTATTATGACATGATTTAATTTTTGTCTGAAGTTTTTCACTTACATAAATTCGTTGAATTTGAATTTAAACCAAATATCTCTTTGCCCTTAATTTTACGCACATCGAAATTATGTTTTACTATATAATCTTCATAAATAAGGTTAGACTGACTACCGGAATCTAACAAACTGGGCCTTTACATAAAGAATATCTACGTAGATTATTAGCATATTTTTGATTGTTATCAGTACCAACAAATGTGTTTGAAGTTGACGATTTCAATCGTTTGTGATATGGTGTTTTAACTGATTTTTGAGAACCTAATGACTCTAAGACTGTGCAACGATTTTCTAAATAATTTAATAGAGAATTCCATTTAGGCAATTCATCGGCTTTTAACTGATCTTCCCAATCCTTACGTAAGGAATAATCTATTTTTTTCCATATCAAATTAACTAGCATTTGTTACGCTAACCCTTCAACTTTTTGACCACATGCTTCTAATGAAGACGTATGTGAGATTGATTGATTAATGATTTCTCTAATATTTTAGCGATACAGTTTTCAAGTTAAACAGGGAATCTAATGTTCATCAATGATAATGCGCACGTTATCGAATCATCGTTTTAAATCGCCCCACGTTTTTATAATATCCTTCTGAAATTAAAGTAATATGCCCTATTACTACTTTATCGTCCCTTTTTAATTTATTTAATAAGTACGTAAATTTTACGATATTGTCTAACTTGGGATTATTATGAACAATGAAAATAAATGTTTCTCTGAATGCGATCCTCGGATTCCCATCATTATATGGAATTGAAATATCAGACAAGTTTATTTTGGGTTCAATTTTTCTTTCTGTAATAATTTTGGGTAGATGAGATTTAAGCTCAATTATTAGCGGTGTATAATATGATTCAAATTCTGTAATTGACGCATCTAACTCATCAAAGTCTTCTTTAAAATCTGCTTTTAGTTTATTAATATCAGCCAAACGAATTTTCAGATAGAGAATTTAAAAGTTTAGAAAATTAAAGAATTTAAAGATATAAATAACAAAACAAATTTATAGGAATTAAAGATGGTTTGAAATTTAAAGAATTTGAAAAAAAAATTGAAACGATTTAGAAAATTTAGAGGATTTATCAAGAACTTATAAATTTCAAAGAATTTTAAGATAAGTATTTAAAGAATTTAAAAAAGTTAGAGATGAGTTTTACAATTTTAAGAATTTAACAAATTTGGAGATAGATAAATAAATTTTGATTTTTAAATTCAAAGAATATATAGATTTATAGAATTTATAGAAATGAAAATAAATCTAAAGGATTTTAAAAATTTTAAGAATTTAAAATTATTATAAATAATTTATAGATTTCAAAAAACTCTAAGGATTTAAATAATAAACGAAATAAAAGTATTTAAAGAAGTAAAAAATTAAAACAATTAAAGAATTTAAATTTTTTTTTAAAATTATAAATTATTGAAAGGGAAAAATCAAAAGAGTAAAATAATTAAAAGTATTAAAAATTTTAAAGAATTTTTAAAATTTAAAGAGTTTAAAGCGAATAATTTAAATAGCTTACAGATTATTTAAATCTGTAAATTAGAAGAATTTTTAAAATTTAAAGATCGTTGAAATGCTGTAAATTATTTAAGATAATTAAATTTTTCTTTTTAAATTTTTTAATTTTTTTATTTAATTTCTTCTTTAAGAATCTCAGGAATTTTAAAAATTTTAAAAATTTTGGAATTCTACGAGACGAATATAAAGAAATTATGACACGAATATAAATTTGTTACTGTTCACAATACTGTTTAATAAATTTATTTATAACTAGTAATAACCAGGTTACTGGTTTACGAATTAGTGGTAATTTTTATATAAATTTTCCAACATTTTCTTTAAATAAAAAGCTATTCCGTAAATTATGACATTTATTAATGTTCCATTTTCCTTAGGGAGAGAAATAATTTTTGATTATTTAAAAAAATCGTTGAAAATATTTTGCGACTATTTTTAGGAAGTATATTAAAAGTGTGAGTGAGCTAGTACCAATTATAGAGCTGGTAAACGGCTAACAGAAATATATACTTTGGTCGCAAATATTTGGAATAGCATAATGATTTGCTAGGAATTTCTGAAACTATACTGAAAGTCGCAAATAGCACTTTTATGTCGATTTTTTGTTCTAGGCATTTTGTTGAATGCAACTTGTGTCTCATGTTTGATTCGTCTTCTTTTTTTTTGTATTTGTACAGGATAAAACTAGTTATTTTGTTAGAAATGTAATATCAATTTAAATTACTCTAGTAATTTAATATGTCATGCATATAATTCGCTAACACTTAACTAAGTGATTGTTTACTATATATAGAAAGTAATCAAAAGTGTAACTAGCAATTCAGTCGCCAAATCCTGATGAGATTGACACTAAAATAATTAAAATTTTCGTAATTCTCATTCAGATCGAAACTGAACTTACAAAGTACTTGTTAATTTCGCTCTTCGTATATTTTTATTTTTTTAATTTGATGTAATTTCACCTTAATTAAAAACGATGCTGGTTGTCATTGCATTCGATACTAATAGTGTCACCATTTTATTTGATGCAAAACTTTCATCGAAATCATTTTTCCGATGTAATTAGTAATTAAATTGTATTCGAAACAATGACTGAATTTAAATTCCGTTTCCGATTCTAATAATATTTAAACTGATTTCGAAGCAGTGCTTGTAGCATAATGTGATGTAAATTTATGATGGATCACCATCACACCACAATAGTTGCAAACATTAATATTAAGTTTCATATTAAAACATGACAAACAAAATTAAAAAAATTAAAATTACTCAAAGCTACGAAATGGCAAATGTTACTTTTTTTCTTAGCACGGCATGGCAATTTAACAATCACTTTGCTGGGATAATAGATATATTTTGAGATGTTCAAAATCATTTGGAAAAATATGTAACCAGAATTAATAGTTGAACAGTGTATAGTTACAAGATTCATATACACAATCATTCAGGAATATCATTCACTTTGTTTTATCCAATCATAACATCATTTTCAATCAGAAGCTGTTAAAAATTAAAATTTTATAACACGTCAAAAATAACAAAAACGTAACTTTTAGTCCCTTTCAACAACAATTTTACATTTATTCCCATTGAAATATGAGTAAACGATTTATAAGTGAATGATGTTATAAAAGAAGTGGAAGTCTACAACAAGCTTCCCTTATTTTTTTTAATACAGAGGCGGGTTATGCCATTTGTGGTTAGGGGGTACATCTAAGGAGTATTTGTTTAATTCTATAGCCTTCAAATGCTCGATATACAGACTTACTTATTGGCTTTGGGAATTGGAGATTATTTTGATCAATAACACTTATTAACATTAAAAGAAGTTATGCACGTAAAGAGCATTATGGCAGTGAATTACTAATTTTGTAGATAAGAATATCAGGTGAATAAAACCTACTATTTGCCAAAATCTACTATCCTAGTGTTTTTAATCACTTTTCCATCATCCTTTATATTCATAAATATATTTATCCATTTTGTGGTAACATTGCCAAATTATATCGTCAGAGGCAACACAACCTTGGCCCCCGAATTTTCAGCATTCACACATTAGTTTGATTATATATAGACCTTCGGTTTTTCACATTGCTCAATATATCCATTTAAAAATTTTAGAGAGATACTCTGCTACTTATTAGAACGAACATATTGTTTTCTGTAATTTAGGTGCCCATTAAAAAAAGTATATGTATGTCTTTGTCTTATATTTAGCAATAATAATGATGGTATACTGAGTAGGTTGTTTGGTCTCGTAAAATTAAATTACGAACCGTTACCTCGGAACTATAAATTGTAACTACCCATTATTTAAGTCAACCTCCATAAAGCACGTTATAAACTAGATTAATGAGGACTAGCCATAACTTTACAGTTTGTTCTATAAATAGTTGTAATCAACTTGTTACTAATTCATCGTAATTCTTAAAGTTTTACTTAATTGGCTATTTTTTTATGCTTCCAACGAATTTAATTTAAATTTTGTGTATCTAAACTATTTCACAATATTTATTATTACATAAGTATGTAACCTCTAATATTTATTAGCAGCCAGTATCTTTTCTAACATCTAAACGATGTATAGATAACAATATAAACATAAGCAACAAAAAGCAATAAATTACAATTAAATGTATGAGGTAATTAATTATTACATAATAAGAAGCATTTTTTGTTAGCAACAAAATAACAATTCCAAACAAAACATACATTTACACACACAGTAAGCTCCTGGTAACAATGTGAAGCAAAAAGTATGAAACACGACAAAAAACAAGATAAAAAAAAAAAAAATCTTAAAGGAATTACAAAATTAGTCAAGTGTGTCAACATAAAGGAAAAGATACAAATAAATTTTAACAAAATGTTAAGACAAAATCCGTATATAACTTTTGAGTAAGAATGAAAAGAATAAGACACACAATTAAATATGACAACAACAAAAACAAAACAACGATACAAAACAGGAATAAATAAGAAAATTAAGAGACTTGAAAATGAAACAAATTTCTGGTTTGTTGGATATTTTGTATTGTATCATTATCTTGTAATTTAATATGCCTTGGCGAATTCTCTTTCTCTCGCACTCTGTTACTGTGAGTCTTGTAAATTGAGGTAAGGGTCACGTTGATTGTTATGCGGTTGTTTATTGTCGTAAAATTGAAATGGAATTAGGCAATAACAATTAAAAATTCGAAAAAATTTACTTTTATTGTTGCTCGTGTCTGTTCTAATTGGCCCAAATAATATATTAACATTTGCTTGACAATAAAATATTTTTTTTTTTTTTTTGAGTAGTGATGATCTCTAGCTTGATGAAACTGGTAATTTAACCGAATCGATTTTATTTGACCCAAAACCATTTTCTGTTTTGTTAGAACCTATTTAGGGTAAAATTAGCTAGGAATTTATTCTACTGGATACAAATTACCTTAGATTATATTGGCTCTGTATAAGCACGTCGACACCGACTCTACTACCACGGTACTTAAAATCCCCTTTATTTTTATTCCTTTGGCAATAAAAACCGGTAAATTTAACATGAAATAAAAATAATGTTTATTGATTCGAATAACAAATAAAATTATTAAAACATAATTAATTGTGTTGTATAAATGAGTTATACCTAAAGGAATTGATGGTGAATAAATAAAATATACCCCTTAACTATACATACTAGCTGCATAGTAAAAAGCAAAAAACCAAAAAGCTTGTTTGCAATAATGGGATTCCAGTTTAACATATGAATAAACAAGTGGTTCTAATGAGATTGCCGTTTCTGGTAAATGACGGATTTTTGGAGGCAAAAATAAAATAAAATAATTCGAGCTAGGAATCCAAATGCCCGTTGGCATGAAAATTACATATCTCAACACCTACTGATAGAGTCATTAACGCCAGTTGATATAGCCGTCAACCATTGCAATTTTTGGACTTGTAATTTGTGGAATACTTTCAGGTAATTTTCAGTAAAAATGAATATTCTACGAATTATGTAGAAATATCAGAGCGATCCAAGTGTCCGTTGGCATGACAATTACAAGTCTCAACTCCGGTCAATAGAGCCATCAATCATAGAAATCGGAGCACAATTTGAGATTTCCTGTTTATGGGGCTCTGGATTTGTGGTTTATTGTTTAGGTAATTTTAAGGTATACAACAAGGCTAAGAGGAAAATTTTCTTTAAATATAACAAAAAATTATAAGTAATATTTCATACATATACTGACAAAAAGTGATCAATTTAGGAGCTACTTTTGGAAGTTTTAGAGTATTTCTATTTTGCGTTCTCCATGACATGACACCTAATAAACGGATTACGAAACAATAAATGCTTGTCCTTGAAAACTACCTGACGAATTTACGCATTTAGTTTTATCCGTCTATAAAATGCACATTGCAAATACGTGTTGTGTTGTTTCTTAGTGTTTAAACTGAAAAAGATACTTCATACATACTAACTATACAGACTTGAATAAAGTCTAGTTTCGGACTCAAACAAACAAATTCAGAAACTTTCCCGTCGTTTAATTCCAGTTATAAATTTGATGACATCAATCCAAGTTCGGCGCCGATGATATAATTTAAAAATCAAATAATCTTGCCCCTTGGCCCAGAATGTTCTGTGTGGGAACGTTGTTGCAATAAAAAATATATGATTTTATCAGTTCATCAAAAACAGAAAGAATTTTTCGTTCATCACCATATCGCTGGTGACGATGCAAAATTGTATCTACACAATTTTATGTGGTTTTCGATTCACCAAAAAAGAGCAAGCCGGCTTGCTCTTTCTGCTGTCAAACTGTTCGATTCATGAAGAAAAGTCGCTCGGTCGAGCAAAATTGTTGTTGTTTCACGAATCTCGATTTTTTGGCAGATTTACAAACACAAACACAAATAGAACTGTCATTTTGAATGATATTTCATTCGATTTGAGTTTATTGAAAGCGTCATTTGTGTTTTGTGTCTTTTTATTTGTGTTTCTGTTTATTTTTATATAAATATTTTATATTAAAGAATAAATAATTTTGTTATCGAGTATAACCGAATGTTTAATAAAAATTATAGGTTATGTTTATACAAACGTCATAAACGTCAAACACACACATATATATATATATTACGGAGCAACTGTTCGATTCACCAGCAGTAAAGAGTGATCTTTTAAAGATTTGGTAAAAGGTGAATCGAAACCGACATTAGTTTACAAAAAACGTTTTTGCATGGTCACCAGCGCACATAAGGGTTTTAAGTAGTGTTTAGTCCCAAAAATGTCTAGAGCCTAGAAAAATGCACAAAATGCAATGTTTTTCGATATTGAAAGTTGACAGCTGTCAATTAGCAGTCAAATCACTTTCACTTGTTATAAATCTTGAATTTATTCTCATTTAGTACGTTTCTTGGGTCTCTGATTTCAAATCTGACGTCGGATTTTCAATAACAAATATCTGAGTATGTACTGATTTCCATGCATACAAAAAATTTTCAGACAAAATACTCATGAGGGATCTTTTAAGAATCTCATAAAGAGTATTTTAAAAAAAAAATACTCAATTTGGTGCAGTTTTCTAGGCTCTAGACATTATTGGGACTAAACACTACTTAAAACCCTTATGTGGATTGTACTACTCTTCGAGAAATATTGACACCAAATTCTAGCTTAAACGATTCGTTAGGTTTAAAGAGAAAAACAGGAAACCCTTGATTTGAATCATTTATGGCCAATTATACGAAAGATACTAAATCGCAGTAGGAGTGCGTAGAAAAATGAATTACTTCGGTCTAAAAAGACCAAAGTATTGAAATCCTGTCAAAAATGACGAAAAATTTGGTTGATCCAAAACCATTTTTCTCGACGTTTTGAAAGTCCCTGAATCTGAAAATGCACAAAAAAAAAAAATGTCCGTCCGTCTGTCTGGATGTCTGGATGTCTGGATGTCTGTGTGTCTGGACCCATGGTATCTCGAGAACGGCTTGTCCGATTTTGAATTTTTTTTCGCCAATCTGTTTCTATGGTCAAGGCGGAGATTTGAAAAGCTTTTGGAGACTGTACGTCAAGAGGGTGGGGTACCTGCCATACGAATTGACCCAAAATACCTGGGTTTTATAAATATTTACGATTTTTTTATGTATGCTGGTTTGATTATTATTGAATTGGGCATTGAATTGGGAATTGATTTGAAGGTTGAGTTAGGGGTAAATTTGAGGATTGAGTTGAAGTTGAGTTGGAGTTGAGTTGGGGTTGCATTAGGATGTAGTGAGTAGTTAACAAATTTTTTATATTGTGGAACTTGCGCTTGCCTATTTATCAACCGATTACTATGAAATTTGACATGTGTGTCGGAAATGGGAATCTAAAATGATTTCTGGACAAAGTTCTGGAATATGGCCAAGTATGATGGAAGTTGCCTATTTTTCAACCGATTAAGATGAAATTCGATACGTGCGTTGGAAATGTGATTCTACACACAAAAAAATAAAAGGTCACCACAACACCGAATCGGTGTTACATAGTGTCCCACCGATCGGATATTTATAATTTGAATCCAATCGGATATTATAATAAAAATGGCATAAAATACATTTGGATAAAAACTTTTACACCGCATAAAACCCAAACAGGAACATTCATCTTTAGGAAGACACCTAGAGGTGCATTTTATTAAATCCAAAAGGAGTTTTTATAAAAATTTATCTTTTCGGATAGATAAAAATATTTATCAATCATTTATAAATATTTTAGAAAAATAAAATACTTTTTCGGATAAAAAACCAATTAACACCGCACATTTTTTGATTGTATGGTTTTTATCCCATTGGTATTTTATTTTAATGTATATGATTTTAATATGTTCCGAAGATTGTAAGAGAATTGAATCTTCTCATCAGGCCGCTGCGACTAGACTGATTGTATCACAATTTAAATTCTATTATACAGAAGGAATATGCATGTTGTTTTAGCGAATTTAACTAATACAGCTAAAATCTCTTAAAATTTTACTTTTTCACGAAAACTCCAAACGGTGTAAATATTTACTCCGGTAGAACGAAAATAATCTCTGGGAAGTACTTTTTAAAAAAATCCGCTGTTGACAACTTTTGCGTTTACTCCGAACGGTGCAAAAGTATACTGTTCGATCCTTTTGGATATTTTAAAATTTGTACCCGATCTTGCGGAGTTAATATGGTACTATTGGATAAAAAAAAAAGTTTTTTTCGGATAAAATACCATTCACACCGCAATATTTTTTTGTGTGTAAAATGATTTTTGGATGAAGTTTAGGAATATGGCCAAGCATGATGGAACTTGACTATTTCTTATCACATGGGCGTTGAAAATGGGATTCTAAAATTGTTTTGGATGAAGTTCTAGAATATGGCCAAATATAATGGAACTTGCCAATTTCCCAACCGATTACGATGAAATTCGACATGTGCATTGGAAATGGGATTCTAAAATGTTTTTTGGATGAAGTTCTGGAATATGGCCAAGTATGATGGAACTTGCCCATTTCTGAACCGATTATGATGAAATTCGACATGTGTGTCAGAAATGGAATTCTGAAACCAATTTTGGATGAAGTTCTGGAATATGGTCAAGTATGATGGAACTTGCCCATTTCTCAACCGATTATGATGAAATTCGACATGTGCCTTGGAAATGGGATTCTAACATGGTTTTTGGATGAAGTTCTCGAATAAGGCCAAGTATGATGAAACTGGCCCATTTCTCAACCAATTTTGATGAAATTCGATATGTGTAGGTATTGGAAATGGGATTCTAAAATGAGTTTTGGATGAAATTCTGGAGTAGGATGGAACTTAGCAATTCCTTAATGGAGTATCATCAAATTTGAGATGGGTGTTGAGAATGGCTTTCTAAAATAATTTTTTGATAAAGCTCTGGAATAAGGCCAAGTAGGATGGAACTTAGTTATTCATTACCCGATTATGATGAATTCTAAAATGATTTTTGGTTAAAGTTCTAGAATATGGTCAGTTACACGGTTAGAAATATCAGTATAATTTTGTATACTACTTTCGGTATAAAGTTCTAAAATACGATTTTTCGTGTTATATTGGATTCCTGTACCCCTGCTACTAAAGCTTTTGCCCTGTTTGGCTGTTGTTGTATGTATAAGTAAATGAATCGTTTATTCTTGAAAGGGCTCATGTCCACTCTTTCAAATTATTCAGGAAATAAAAAAAACTATATATTGTCAACAAAAATAAGTTTAGGAGGGAATTTGAGTTTGTTGATGAAAATGTGAGTAGCTATGAAGTGTTAAGCTGAATTTTGAGGTTATTTGCCAATTATTTCAGCTTTTATGCTCATTTTTAAAGCATATACATGAGCCCTTTCTAGAATAAACGAATCGTTTATTCTTGAAATAATTGAAAAATAACCCCAAAATTCAGCTTCATTTCATTTTTAACCATTCTGTAAACAGCCTCATAGGGAATAATTTCTAAAATCAAAAACAGAATGTGTATTTATTAAAAATCATAAATTTCAAATTAATCAAATTAATAATTTATATATTAAAATGATGTCGATGTTTGTTTTAATTATTTAATGTGAATTACGGTTAATTGTTACAATGACATGTGCCTTTTTTAGAATAAATGATTTTTTTTTTGCAAGGTAGGTGCCGTTCCATTAACCATATGGTAATTTCGTCTTGTCATAAAACGAATATAAGTGTCTATGATACAAAACCGTCATAATACTAATTTCGACAAAAAGTGGACATGAGCCCTTTCAAGAATAAACGATTCAAATATATGTTAGTTACAATAGAAATCAGTACTGTCAAAACTGTCACACCAACTTTATAACACAGGTGACAGGTGAATGCAATCCTCATTGGAAAAATCAAAGACCGAAGTTCTGATCACCTCGTGAGGTTTAAGCCCTTTATATTTTATATTTAAAAAATTTATATAATTATTATAAATTCTAAAAAATGTATAAATTCTATAAAATTTTTAATTCTAGAAATTGTGTAAGTAGTAACTACGATTTAGTATTTATCATATATAATAAAATTGTTGTTTCTTGTAAAATTTAATTTTTAATCAAATTATTTAAAAAAAAAGTCAATTCTGGAATTGATTCCGAAATTTCGGAATCGAGAATATTTAAATTCGAATATTCCGGAATTAGTTTTTGGCAAAAAATTGGATACCCTAGTCATTATACGGCGATTTTATAAAATGAAGATATCTGGGAACAACTCTACACACAAAAACATATCGCGGTGTGAATGGTATTTTATCCGAAAAAAACTTTATTTTTTATCCAATAGTACCATATTAACTCCACAAGATCGGGTACAAATTTTAAAATATCCAAATGGATTGAACAGTATACTTTTGAACCGTTTGGAGTAAACGCAAAAGTTGTCAACAGCGGATTATTTTAAAAGGTACTTCCCAGAGATTATTTTCGTTCTATCGGAGTAAATATTTACACCGTTTGCAGTTTTTGTGAAAAAAGTAAAATTGTAAGAGAATTTGACTGTATTAGTTAAATTCGCTAAAGCAACCTGCATATTCCTTCTGTATATATAGAATTTAAATTGTGATACAATCAGTCTAGTCGGAGCGGCCTGATGAGAAGATTCAATTCTCTTACAATCTTCAGAACACATTAAAAACATGGGATAAAAACCATACACTCAAAAATTGTGCAGTGTTAATTGGTTTTTTATCCGAAAAAGTATTTTATTTTTCTCCAACTGAATATAGTTTTATAAAATTAAATACGCATCAACGGATAAATATTTTTATCTATCCGAAAAGATAAATTTTTATAAAAACTCCTTTTGGATCTAATAAAATACACCTCTAGGTGTTTTCCTAAAGATGAATGTTCCTGTTTGGTTTTTATGCGGTGTAAAAGTTTTTATCCAAATGTATTTTATGCCATTTTTATTATAATATCCGATCGGTGGGACACTACACGGTGTGGGGGAAGCCGAAAAAAGTTGGTCTAAAATGTAGAAAAAAACTAGCATCATATATAAATTTAGCATGCTCAACAGTGTCATAATCCATTAAACAGAAAATCGTACCTGATCATTTAACAAAGAAATCGCGAAAAAGCGCGATTTTTTTAATTTTAATTGAAAATATCATTTCGGCGGCCAATTTAAAAAGGAAGAAATTAAAGATGATACAACTTTTATACTTTTTTCTTAATCTGTATTCCTTTATCTACAAAATGAACCCTATATCAATATTTTGCGATAACTAGTTTTTGTTTTACATCCAAAAATACACTAACATACAATGCCGAAAATCAAAATACTCCGCCTACTTTGCTTGAAACAATACTAACTCAAGGACACTTTATACGGTAAGGGGAACGAAATTTACCAAATAGGTATACTGAATTCAATAAAAACTTAACCATTTTACACAGAATCAAAAAAGGACCTAAATTAGACAGGCCAGAAGAGCTGGAAATTTACAAAAACAAAAACAGCAACAATTTACTTAACGTCAAAATCAACACCAAAGCCAATACAAATTACGATTACGACTTAATTTTATCCATAACTTAAAAACAAAGGAGGTGCTAAACAACAGCACACAGCAACAGTTTATAAATACATAGCTTCAAAATAAATTATGTAATAGTAGTAAAAGATACCGAAGAAGAAATTATCATCGAAATCGATATTTCTAAAAAAATTAAAAATAAAAAGCTTTTCATTTAAATACATATATAAAGTGACAAAAGAACACAAAAAATAAAGTGAAAATCGGCTTGTGAAATATGGATAGACGTTTTAAACTCAATTGCTTTTGTTACGTGTGTGGAAAATTTAAAATTATGACCAATCGCCGCAAAATAAGTAATGAAACCGCTGATTTATATCGACTACACACTTTTCACAAAAAGTTACTAGTGGAGTAAATTGGACGCCGCGCCGTCTATTGTTTGTACGGCCAGCATTTTCTATCTGCATAATTGGCAAAACGAGACCCGATGATATGGATAGATCCACAAGTACATGATCCAATTCAATGTTATGGGTGCGTGAATTATGTATATTCTCGGTACGAACAGAAAAAAAATTGATGCTTTGACATACACTGCAACGACATATGCTCAATTATCACTGCCGCATTCAGATAAAATTCCTGTTCCGGAAAGATCAAATCCGACTGAAGAATATTTACCACTAACATTTGAATCTGATGAGAAACACCTGTATCAATGTATCAATCATCAAATGTCACTGCGCCATGCAATCACATTGAAATCTCGCAAAATCGTTTGGATAATATGGTACGACGCCTGAAACTATCGCAGCGACAATCCATTCCTTTGTCAATGGATTTAACACAAGTGAACATTTTGGCTCCAAATGTTCGGATGTATGGAGCAATAAATCGTCATCGTCATCGTCATTTTACGAATTTTTTCAAATGTTGATTCACTCGCTTTTTGCATTGATTTCGTTTCCACGCACCATGCATATAATTCAGAATATTGGCGATTGTCTATCGATTCCTCCAAAAACCGTTTGAAGCCAGTTCTCCTCTACGTTACCTCTACTCAAAATTGTTTAGGCAAATTTCGTTCCCCTTACCGTACACAGTGTCCTTGAGTTAGTATTGTTTCAAGCAAAGTAGGCGGAGTATTTTGATTTTCGGCATTGCATGTTAGTGTATTTTTGGATGTAAAACTAAAACTAGTTATCGCAAAATATTGATATAGGGTTCATTTTGTAGATAAAGGAATACAGATTAAGAAAAAAGTATAAAAGTTGTATCATCTTTAATTTCTTCCTTTTTAAATTGGCCGCCGAAATGATATTTTCAATTAAAATTAAAAAAATCGCGCTTTTTCGCGATTTCTTTGTTAAATGATCAGGTACGATTTTCTGTTTAATGGATTATGACACTGTTGAGCATGCTGAATTTATATATGACACTAGTTTTTTTCGGCATTTTAGGCCAACTTTTTTCGGCATCCCGCACACCGTGACTATGTAACACCGATTCGGTGTTGTGGTGACCATTTATTTTTTTGTGTGTACTTAAATGTTTTAACAAATGGATTATTATTATGAGAAAAATTTGTAAAATCTATAATTGAATCAACTAAAGATTTTGACGAAACTAAGTTTGCACAAGTTTATTGTAGACATCTCCTTACTAGTTTAGTTTGTTTGCTAATTAGAAACCAAAAAATCAGCAGCGTGGTTGATTCTGCCCTAATCGTTCAAGTCGACCATTATTAAATGCTACTCTGGAAAATAGGAACTAAAGCATTGAAGATCGAAGTTCAGGAGAAATTTGTTATCCAATTCGATGTAAGTTAATTTTGATCTTACAGCTACTAAAATACTTATATTCCTTATAGCCATTAGAAAAAGCTACCAATTATGAAAGAGCATTAATTAAGTCAAGTTTCGGCGATCAACTACGTGTAATTTTGTTGGGGATTTTAATATTTTTTTAGTTACGGTAATTGATAAAAAATATTACTTTGACAATCCACATCAAGCAGTGCTAAACTGTATGCTTTTGTACATGGCGCTAAACATATCATACCCTCCGGAGAACCTTACTGTATGGAACTACATTCAACAATGTGTCTTCTGTGTAAAACGAAATACATCAAAAACTTACTATAAAGTGTGACCACACTTTTAAATCGGTTAGGGGAGTTATTATAGGGGATAATTAAGGAGGTATTTCTGTGCTTGGCTTTACAGAATCATTTAACTTTTGTATCATTGTAGATTTTGTAAATGCTATATCAAAGTATTGAAATATCTATGTGGTGTTGAGGAATGTTAACAATTATAATTGCGATCTGGTTAACGATACTGAATTGATTGGTATTAAAGAAAATTCTGTATGGAATGCACCAATCAATTTTCATGTAAGTGAAAATTTTAGCACCGATTGTAAGCACGATCTACTGGAAGTGGTTTGCCACTAAAATTAATTTTTAAAATCCTTTTAATTTTTAATACTTTTGTTTTCGAAACTTTTTTGTTTTACAATTGAAAAATTAAACAAAAGATTACAGTATATATACTTTTTGGCCTGCCACTCAAAACCCTCCTCTATTTATTTATTTATTTATTTTATTTATTTAATTCAAGTTAACATATTTAAGTTAATTATAACTTTTATAATTATATGTTATTAGAGCACATATACATAGATACAAATTTTGGGCTACAGTTACAAAAACAATCCCTTATTACCCTTCCCTCTAAATAATTAAATAGAAAATTAAAAATTAAATACAATATAAACTGAAACAGCTACAAATTTACAAATAGACAGCCATATCCTAAAACTCGAATAAAACCAATGCAGGTCCATTCACAAAAGATCCTTTTCAGCATACAAAATTATACGTCCGATAATATTTCATTTTAAAACTATTCGACGATGCTGCGACGATCCAGCTCAGTCTGACACCTATTATATCATAATATGTACGTTCCTCTTTCCATTTATACAACAAAGCTCTTAAACGATTAACAAATTTGTAGAGCAAACCGATTAGTAGAAATAAAAATAAAAACGCTTTATTATAGTTTTACAACACCAAACGTGGTGATTAATCTATAAAAGCACCAATTAAATTACACAAATTTAATATTATTGTGTTTGTTTTGTGCAAACCACAATCATAAAATTCCAAAACGTTCCAAAATCGTAGAGAATTTCTTTTTGACTGAAGTATAACTTTTATTATTTTCGTTTCTCATTCTAAAGGCGAAATCATATTTTCCACTTTAACCATGGCACACGGAAAATACAATAATAACAATATAATAATAAAATAACAGAAATAACAATAAAATTTCTGTTTTTTATTTTTATTTTTATTATTTCTACACTGTGGCATAAATATTCACTTTACCGCCGGTACCACACCACCCACAATCCATCTCAAAAAATAAAACTATGCACAAGCAAGTAAGGTGTTGTTTATTTTGTATATAGCGTACATGATATCAAGCAACCCGATTTTATCTCACACACACACCCCTGACATCTAGCATAAGAAAAGGGGAATTTCTAGATTTCTGTGTACTATAAAAAATTTGTTATGCATTATTATACACATAGACCAGAAAAGAAACTATTTTTTATATCGTACAAGTTATTATATTTACTTTAATAATATTATTGCATTGTGATGTACGTTTTTATTATTAAAACATAAAAATTTGTTTACACCGTTACCATATAGGCCACAACCGATCGTTATTGCGTCCCTTGCGTGTTACAATTCCAACCAAGTGTTGTAAATGGTCAGCCTAAAGAAGAAAATCGATGCCACACTATTTTCCAATTTTCCATCATACTACGACCGGATGGATGTAATATTCCAATTTACAACAACTAGAGAGTGTTTTGCTTCTAATTAATTTGTGGTATAAAAAGTTAAAAATCGTTACGGTTATTTGTACGTCCATTCGTTTCCTAAACAATAAAAACATAAATAATTTTTTTAAGTTTTTTGTGTTATAAAATTTTTTGTTTATCTTAATTTTATTAACAGTTAAAAACTAAAATTATTTATTGTGTTAATTTTATAAAATTGTTATAAATTATGTACAAGTACGAGTACGTAAGTTGTATAGAAAGGTAGGAAAATAGGTATTTTCGAATTTGATTGACATTTGAACAGCTGACAATCGATTTTTTTTTCGTATTAAATGTTTTCAACTTTATTTTAAATGGATGGTAGTTATTTTTGTATCGAGGATATGACGTTATATAAAAATTCAATTGTGGTTCAAGTGGAGTGTTTCCTATATAGTATTCCTCACCGTCACATTTATGAGTGTATTAGATGCTTGTGATGCTTTTCCGGAATTGTTCCGAAAATTATATTCGCTATCAATGTGTTGGTGCATCATTCAACAAAGTTGATTGTCGAATGTTCTATTTGGCGATTAAATGACGTTACAAGGGCGGTGAATGAGTTGTTACAGTACGAGTTCTACGTTTATTGGCGCGCAAAACACAAAAAATCACAAAATCTCGATTACCTGCCGAACGAGTACCTGAACAGTACCGTTATTTTCATTTTGAAAGTGATTAATAATGTATGAATATTGTTTAGCTAAAGTGAAAAATTATTTTAGTTAGTATTAAACATGTCTTAATTTGGTACACTGCTGTTCCTACTAAACGAACATTTTGAAAAAAATGGGATGACGCTGTATTGAATAAACGTACTAGCCGAAAAAAAGAAAACTAGTGTTTAATTGCTCAATTAAAATGAATTTTGTATTATATGCTTCTCGCTGTTCAAATTCTTTAAAAATTGTTTAAAGGGTTTTTAGAATTTTTTAGGAATAATTTAGCAACTACACCACATAAACATTATGCAAGAATCATCAAAGATAAACGGGTTGGATTGAGACACTCAATTTTCTCAGCCCTGCTTAGCAAAATGGGAAGCCTTTATTAGTCAAATAAATATTTATTCCAGAAATGGCATTGTTTCGGAGACGCCTACGAAATAGGTAAATTGCCAGACCATTTCAAACATAATAAGTCAGAGTATCATTTTTTTTGTCATTCTTATGGCTTTATATGCTTGAAATAAATAAAGTTAATAAAATAAAATGAATGCAGTAACTATAATATGTGAGGTACTTTACTTTGTCTGGAAAAGTTACATTTATATTCTCGTACATGTTCAACATCTTGAGTCAGTATAATACCACAACATTTTTTTTTTTTGGTCTTGTGTTGCAAATTTCTCCCAAGTATCTAAAATACATATTGTATCTCTTATGAATGCGCATCCATCTTTACGTATACAAGGAGACAATTATTTATTGCAAACACGATTTATATGCTTCAATTTCAATAAAACGAGTGGTTTAACAGATATTTATCTAAAACGTATCATACAATTGAACAAAACACAAAATACTCTCTGTATTTCTAATAATCCGCAAGTCAAACATTTACAAATTAAACAAAAAAAAAAAAAAATTGCCAGAACACGAGTGTATGTATGTGTTTATAATACGGGAAAGTTTTTGATGAAAAACACTTCTGCACGTTCAGTTTTTTTTTTTATTTATTTAATTTCTTTTATAATTCAAATTTGTATTTCTTTTAATATAAAGTAACACGTCATAATAATGTGCGCCAAACATAAAAACCCCACACCAATATAATACAGGATAATATCTAATTTGTACTCGGGTGCAAAAAAAAAATAGAAATACAGGAAAATATAGAAAAACTCTGGAAAATTGTTTGTCAAAGAATAATATAAAAGAACACGTACACAAATATAAACGTAATTTTTTTTACGACTGTCAACTTATAACATAATTGGATGTTATTTTTAATTTGGTAGATTGATAGAATCAAATAAAAGGACAGAAAATGGGTTTTAATGAATCGTTGTATCTAAATTATCGGAAAACTATAATTAGGTATGAAGGTGTATTGCGCTTGATTGGCGAGAGGTAAAGTTTTAGTTCAATTCTCTGGATTTGGTTTGCTTTTATTCATGAAATAATTAGTATTTTAGATTTCTGTTATCTTTAATCTCTTTATTGTTTAATGTTATCTTTAATCTCTTTATTGAAAACGGGAAAACGACACACTTAATTGAGCAAAGTAAAGAAATCAGAAAGAAAAATTGTTTTGTGATTTTGTGTTTTTCAGTAATTGCTAAATGTCTGACTTGTGACTTATATAAGTAGTAATATCAAAATTAAATAAGACCAATTTTGTTTTGACCATATTCGCGATATGTATAAGAAGCCTAAAATGAATTGATCTTAGTTATTTATGTCAAACATTAAAAATTACAAATAGTAAATTATAAATTACAAGTAACAAATTTTAAATTACAAATTACTAATTACAAATAAAATTACAAATTACAATTTACCAATTACAAATTTCAAATTACAAATCACAAATCACAAATCACAAATTACAAATGACAAATCACAAATTACAAATTACAAATTACCAATTGCAAATTACAAAAATGAGATTACAAATGCAAATTGTAAATTACAAATTATAAGTTAAAAATTACAAGTTACAAACTACAAATTACAAAATACAAATTACAAATTACTAACTACAAATTATAAGTAAAAAATTACATGTTACAAACTACAAATTACAAAATACAAATTACAAATTAATAACTACAAATTCCAATTACAAATTATAATTTACAAATCATAGATTACAAATTGCAAATTACAAATCAAATTACAAATTACAAATTGCAAATTACAAATAACAAGTTAAAAATTACAAGTTACAAATTACAAAATACAAATTGCAAATTACAAAAATCAAATTACAAATTGCAAATTGCAAATTACAAATAATAAATTAAAAATTACAAGTTAAAAACTACAAATTACAAAATACAAAATACAAATTACTAACGACAAATTCCAATTGCAAATTAAAAATTACAAATTACAAATCACAAATCACAAATCACAAATCACAAATTACAAATCACAAATTACAAATTACAAATTACCAATTGGAAATTACAAAAATGAGATTACAATTTGTAAATTGTAAATTACAAATTATAAGTTAAAAATTACAAGTTACAAACTACAAATTACAAACTACAAATTACAAATTACTAACTACCAATTCCAATTACAAATTATAATTTACAAATCACAAATTACGAATTGCAAATTACAAATCAAATTACAAATTACAAATTGCAAATTACAAATAACAAGTTAAAAATTACAAGTTACAAACTACAAATTACAAAATACAAATTACTAAAATCAAATTACAAATTACAAATTGCAAATTGCAAATTGCAAATAACAAATAACAAATTAAAAATTACAAGTAAAAAACTACAAATTACAAAATACAAATTACTAACGACAAATTCCTATTGCAAATTACAAATTACAAATTACAAATTACAAATTACAAATTACAAATTACAAATTACAAATTACAAATTATAAATCACAAATCACAAATCACAAGTTACAAATTCCAAATTACCAGTTGCAAATTACAAAAATGAGATTACAATTTGTAAATTGTAAATTACAAATTATAAGTTAAAAATTACAAATTATAAGTTAAAAATTACAAGTTACAAACTACAAATTACAAAATACAAATTACAAATTACTAACTACAAATTATAAGTAAAAAATTACAGGTTACAAACTGCAAATTAAAAATTACTAACTACCAATTCCAATTACAAATTATAATTTACAAATCACAGATTACAAATTGCAAATTACAAATAACAAGTTAAAAATTACAAGTTACAAACTACAAATCACAAAATACAAATTACAAATTAATAACTACAAATTTCAATTATAAATTACAAATTACAAATCACAAATTACAAACTGCAAATTACAAAAATTAAATTGCAAATTGTAAATTACAAAAAACAAATTAAAAATTACAAGTTAAAAACTACAAATTACAAAATACAAAATATAAATTACTAACGACAAATTCCAATTGCAAATTACAAATTACAAATTACAAATCACAAATCACAAATCACAAATCACAAATCACAAATCACAAAACACAAATTACAAATTAGAAATCACAAATTACAAATTACCAATTGGAAATTACAAAAATGAGATTACAATTTGTAAATTGTAAATTACAAATTATAAGTTAAAAATTACAAGTTACAAACTACAAATTACAAAATACAAATTACAAATTACTAATTACAAATTACTAACTACAAATTTTAAGTAAAAAATTACATGTTACAAACTACAAATTACAAATTACTAACTACCAGTTCCAATTACAAATTATAATTTACAAATCACAGATTACAAATTGCAAATTACAAATCAAATTACAAATTACAAAATGCAAATTACAAATAACAAGTTAAAAATTACAAGTTACAAACTACAAATTACAAAATACAAATTACAAAATACAAATTACTAAAATCAAATTACTAATTGCAAATTGCAAATTGCAAATTACAAATAACAAATTAAAAATTACAAGTTAAAAACTACAAATTACAAAATGCAAAATACAAATTACTAACGACAAATTCCAATTGCAAATTACAAATTACAAATTACAAATTACAAATCACAAATCACAAATTACAAATCACAAGTTACAAATTCCAAATTACCAGTTGCAAATTACAAAAATGAGATTACAATTTGTAAATTGTAAATTACAAATTATAAGTTAAAAATTACAAGTTACAAACTACAAATTACAAAATACAAGCTACAAATTACAAATTACTAACTACAAATTTTAAGTAAAAAATTACATGTTACAAACTGCAAATTAAAAATTACTAACTACCAATTCCAATTACAATTTATAATTTACAAATCACAGATTACAAATTGCAAATTACAAATCAAATTACAAATTACAAATTGCAAATTACAAATAACAAGTTAAAAATTACAAGTTAAAAACTACAAATTACAAAATACAAAATACAAATTACTAACGACAAATTCCAATTGCAAATTACAAATTACAAATTACAAATCACAAATCACAAATCACAAATCACAAATTACAAATTACAAATCACAAATTACAAATTACCAATTGTAAATTACAAAAATGAGATTACAATTTGCAAATTGTAAATTACAAATTATAAGTTAAAAATTACAAGTTACAAACTACAAATTACTAACTACAAATTACTAACTACAAATTATAAGTAAAAAATTACATGTTAGAAACTACAAATTACAAATTATAATTTACAAGTCACAGATTACAAATTGCAAATTACAAATCAAATTACAAATTGCAAATTACAAATAACAAGTTAAAAATTACAAGTTACAAACTACAAATTACAAAATACAAATTACAAATTATTAACTACAAATTATAAGTAAAAAATTACATGTTACAAACTACAAATTACAAAATACAAATTACAAATTAATAAATACAAATTCCAATTACAAATTATAATTTACAAATCACAGATTACAAATTGCAAATTACAAATCAAATTACAAAATACAAATTGCAAATTACAAAAATCAAATTACAAATTGCAAATTGCAAATTACAAATAATAAATTAAAAATTACAAGTTAAAAACTACAAACTACAAAATACAAAATACAAATTACTAACGACAAATTCCAATTGCAAATTAAAAATTACAAATTACAAATCACAAATCACAAATCACAAATTACAAATCACAAATTACAAATTACAAATTACCAATTGGAAATTACAAAAATGAGATTACAATTTGTAAATTGTAAATTACAAATTATAAGTTAAAAATTACAAGTTACAAACTACAAATTACAAAATACAAATTACAAATTACTAATACAAATTTTAAGTAAAAAATTACATGTTACAAACTACAAATTACAAATTACTAACTACCAATTCCAATTACAAATTATAATTTACAAATCACAAATTACGAATTGCAAATTACAAATCAAATTACAAACTACAAATTGCAAATTACAAATAACAAGTTAAAAATTACAAGTTACAAACTACAAATTACAAAATACAAATTACTAAAATCAAATTACAAATTACAAATTGCAAATTGCAAATTGCAAATAACAAATAACAAATTAAAAATTACAAGTAAAAAACTACAAATTACAAAATACAAATTACTAACGACAAATTCCTATTGCAAATTACAAATTACAAATTACAAATTACAAATTACAAATTACAAATTACAAATTATAAATCACAAATCACAAATCACAAGTTACAAATTCCAAATTACCAGTTGCAAATTACAAAAATGAGATTACAATTTGTAAATTGTAAATTATAAATTATAAGTTAAAAATTACAAGTTACAAACTACAAATTACAAAATACAAATTACAAATTACTAACTACAAATTATATGATAAGTAAAAAATTACAGGTTACAAACTGCAAATTAAAAATTACTAACTACCAATTCCAATTACAAATTATAATTTACAAATCACAGATTACAAATTGCAAATTACAAATAACAAGTTAAAAATTACAAGTTACAAACTACAAATCACAAAATACAAATTACAAATTAATAACTACAAATTTCAATTATAAATTACAAATTACAAATTACAAATCACAAATAACAAGTTAAAAATTACAAGTTACAAACTACAAATCACAAAATACAAATTACAAATTAATAACTACAAATTTCAATTATAAATTACAAATTACAAATTACAAATCACAAATTACAAACTGCAAATTACAAAAATCAAATTACAAATTGTAAATTACAAAAAACAAATTAAAAATTACAAGTTAAAAACTACAAATTACAAAATACAAAATATAAATTACTAACGACAAATTCCAATTGCAAATTACAAATTACAAATTACAAATTACAAATCACAAATCACAAATCACAAATCACAAAACACAAATTACAAATTACAAATCACAAATTACAAATTACCAATTGGAAATTACAAAAATGAGATTACAATTTGTAAATTGTAAATTACAAATTATAAGTTAAAAATTACAAGTTACAAACTACAAATTACAAAATACAAATTACAAATTACTAATTACAAATTACTAACTACAAATTTTAAGTAAAAAATTACATGTTACAAACTACAAATTACAAATTACTAACTACCAGTTTCAATTACAAATTATAATTTACAAATCACAGATTACAAATTGCAAATTACAAATCAAATTACAAATTACAAAATGCAAATTACAAATAACAAGTTAAAAATTACAAGTTACAAACTACAAATTACAAAATACAAATTACAAAATACAAATTACTAAAATCAAATTACTAATTGCAAATTGCAAATTGCAAATTACAAATAACAAATTAAAAATTACAAGTTAAAAACTACAAATTACAAAATGCAAAATACAAATTACTAACGACAAATTCCAATTGCAAATTACAAATTACAAATTACAAATTACAAATTACAAATTACAAATTACAAATTACAAATTACAAATCACAAATCACAAATTACAAATCACAAGTTACAAATTCCAAATTACCAGTTGCAAATTACAAAAATGAGATTACAATTTGTAAATTGTAAATTACAAATTATAAGTTAAAAATTACAAGTTACAAACTACAAATTACAAAATACAAATTACAAATTACAAATTACTAACTACAAATTATAAGTAAAAAATTACATGTTACAAACTACAAATTACAAATTAGTAACTACCAATTCCAATTACAAATTACAAATTACAATTTGCAAATTACAAATAACAAGTTAAAAATTACAAGTTACAAACTACAAATTACAAAATACAAATTACAAATTAATAACTGCAAATTCCAACTATAATTTACAAATTACAAATTACAAATCACAAATTACAAATTGCAAATTACAAAAATCAAATTACAAATTGCAAATTGCAAATTAAAAATAACAAATTAAAAATTACAAGTTAAAAACTACAAATTACAAAATACAAAATACAAATTACTAACGACAAATTTCAATTGCAAATTACAAATTACAAATTACAAATCACAAATCACAAATCACAAATCACAAATTACAAATTACAAATCACAAATTACAAATTACAAATTACCAATTGCAAATTACAAAAATGAGATTACAATTTGTAAATTGTAAATTACAAATTATAAGTTAAAAATTACAAGTTACAAACTACAAATTACAAAATACAAGCTACAAATTACAAATTACTAACTACAAATTTTAAGTAAAAAATTACATGTCACAAACTGCAAATTAAAAATTACTAACTACCAATTCCAATTACAATTTATAATTTACAAATCACAGATTACAAATTGCATATTACAAATCAAATTACAAATTACAAATTGCAAATTACAAATAACAAGTTAAAAATTACAAGTTAAAAACTACAAATTACAAAATACAAAATACAAATTACTAACGACAAATTCCAATTGCAAATTACAAATTACAAATTACAAATCACAAATCACAAATCACAAATTACAACTTACAAATCACAAATTACAAATTACCAATTGTAAATTACAAAAATGAGATTACAATTTGCAAATTGTAAATTACAAATTATAAGTTAAAAATTACAGGTTACAAACTACAAATTACTAACTACAAATTACTAACTACAAATTATAAGTAAAAAATTACATGTTAGAAACTACAAATTACAAATTATAATTTACAAGTCACAGATTACAAATTGCAAATTACAAATCAAATTACAAATTGCAAATTACAAATAACAAGTTAAAAATTACAAGTTGCAAACTACAAATTACAAAATTCAAATTACAAATTACTAACTACAAATTCCAATTACAAATTATAAATTACAAATCACAGATTACAAATTGCAAATTACAAATCAAATTACAAATTGCAAATTGCAAATTACAAATTGCAAATTACAAATAACAAGTTAAAAATTACAAGTTACAAACTACAAATTACAAAATTCAAATTACAAATTACTAACTACAAATTCCAATTACAAATTATAAATTACAAATCACAGATTACAAATTGCAAATTACAAATCAAATTACAAATTGCAAATTGCAAATTACAATAACAAGTTAAAAATTACAAGTTACAAATCACTAACTACAAATTACAAATTACTAACTACAAATTATAAATTACAAGTTGACAATTACAAATTAAAAATTACAGATTCTTAAATTACAAATTGCAAATATTCAGTATAAACAGGGTTAATCATACCACGCAAAAGAAGGGTTACCGATGTATACGATAAAATTAATAGTGTACTAAAGTTACATTTAATTCAATTTCAATTGCAATTCTTCACATAATTCTTAGTTGGTAGTAATATACTATTTATATTTATCAACTATGCAATTCTGCATATAATTTTTAAGTGAAAATTGTGTATATTAATCAAACACATTGACTAATAAAATCAGTATTAACCAAACCATACTCAATATTATTTCATTATCTGGTAATAGCCCCCACCAAACAGTAAGCTCAGAATAAAATGAAGAAAAATAGTTTCAGGCTGAGGCAGAATTTAATAAAGTGGTCCTTCGAGCCATCCAATAACTGGCGATAAGGCGTGGTCTAGGCCTTTAACATAGACATTAAGGGAAACTAAAAATGTGGGCGTTCCAAAAACCCAAATGCACTCGAAAAACACAAATATTGGATCAGATCCAACAAATTTGGAACTACAATACCTCTGAATGAGAAGCCTCTACCAAAAAAAAATTGAGGACGACGGAGATCTTGTTGAGACTGTGACAAAACCGGCAATGAAACTTTCACTAGCAACAACGCAGAAACTCATGGATCTAATAGCCGAACTTCATGAGGGATCATGCATGTTAGTTAGTAATGAAAAAGAACACCAAATAAATTATTCCACAGAACGATACTTCGAGAACATTGAAAGACAGTATCAAACTATCATCCTTCAAATAACCAGGAATATACAAGGAACGGAAAAAAGTAAACCATCAAACAAAATAACGGACATTCTGTTACCACAAATTCAAATCCTAATATTTGCTGGGGATTACCAAAAGTGGATCGAATTTCGAGACATATTCAGCAAGCTGATCCACGAAAACAGACAGATCTTCGACACCCATAGAATACACTATTTATAGGGCCAGTAGGGCAGGATACTGCTTATTTCTACATATTTAAATACGCTGTTGTGTCAGACAAATATAAACGAGTCTGCCGCAGCGCTGAAAAATTTTCACGATACAACAACGGAATGTTTTTATGGAATACGGATTGCAGGGGTAAATATTGAATCTTGGAACTCAATAATAATATTCACCTCGTCTAAAAAACTGGACAACGAGTCACGATGACTCTTCGAAATTTCCTTTGGCAAATCCAAGGAAATTCCAGTCGGATAATTTAAAATTCTTGGAAAGAAGAATTACATTATTAGAGGCAAATGCCAACCAAAAGCCAATAATGATACCTACAACCTCCACAACAACAAGAGAAAACAAAGGTCAAACAGTACAACGGGCCTTTGTTTGTACTGTAGAGATGGACATAAGATTAATTAATGCGGAGGATTCAGCAAATTTAATACCAGCGAGAGATCGCCCATAGAGTTACTACAAAAGTTATGCAGAAATTGTTTAGCAGCGAAACATGAAACAAATGCATGTAAGCAAAAGAACGAATGTACTATTTGTAATGGAAGGTATAACACGGAGTTGCACATCGGTTACAAGGCAGACAAGCAGCAGGTATCTAAAAGTTAGGTGACAACACAATCATGTATGTACATTGATATTACCCACAGCTATGATCACATTAACAACAAATGAGGGAAAACGTATGCTTGTCAGAGCATTAATTGACCCAATTGACCATCCAGGAGACGATGGCAGCAAACCGTCTTAAAGCGAGGCAAGAACAAATCAAAACTATAATATCAGGAATGGTGAAAAGGAAGCCGGAGTCTGAAATCACAAAGTTGAACTAGGTTATGTTTGAGGCAAAACTGTTTAAAAATTAACCGAAAGTATTCCAATGTCGACTTTGATACCAACAAGTGGACATATTTGCAGCAATTACAACTTGCAGATCCACAATAAAACAAGTCCAGTAGCATTGACGACATAATTGGCGTTGACCATTATCTAGATCCAATTGCCAAAGAAACTGAAATTGGTTGGATCATAAGGGACCGTATGCAGCAGCCAGGAGGTCGAGAGTTTTTCAATGATTACCACTAAAAAAATGGGCAACAATTAGATTTACTGATAGAAAATGGTTCTATCTCGCAAGAAAAAACACCTGAACAGTAGAAAGCAGGCTCAGAAAAACTATTTACAGAGGCAACAGCGCGACTAACAGATGGAAAATACATGGTTCAATTATTTTTAAAGGGACAACCATCTTTACTTGGTGAATCCAGAAAAAAGGCGGTAGCACGGTTACTGCAAATCGAAAGGAAATTTCTGAGCTATGGGCCATTCGCCAAATTTAATCACGAATAAGGCAAGGCCATATGAGCCAGGTGATAGCCCGACATACTACACCCCACATCATGGAGGGATCAACCACGAAACTACTACCACACTGAGAGTAGTATTCGATTTATTTGAACGATCTGAATGATACAATGATGAACGGGCCAAAATTCAAAGTAACCTAATTGATATCATCTTGAGGTGACAAACACAAAAATTCGTATTAACAAACTATAATCATTCAACAACAGATGGCGAGACTAGCACAGAGCGGATGGTTTCCATTGCACAAGTGGTCGTCAAATATAGGTGAACTCTTAACTAACGTTCCGGAACACCTATGAGCCAAAGGAATGATTAATATAAAAATTAACGATATAACAAAATCCCTAAGAATTCTTTATAATCATAAAGATGAAACGTTTGAATTTTACATGACCAGGTTGAATATTTCAAAGGAGGAACCAGCGAAACGTCTATTATTGTCCGATTCTTCAAAATTATTTGATCAGGTCGGCTGGCTATCACCAATGACGATATCACCAAAACTGCGAATGAAAGATACTTGGAGAGCTGATATATTGGTTAAGGTATAAAGTGCCAGGTTGTTTCATCCTGTTGTAATAAACTTACAATTTCCGGTTCTGGAGTTGTAATCTTCTTGCTCGGTTGTTTGAATACTCGATCCGCACCAACAGAGTTGGTCCCATTGTCCGAACAGATGTCTGTATACAAACCTCTGCATTATGTGGATATGCCGTAGGCTGCTAAAAAGGCTTCTGTTGTTAATCTGCTGACTATTTTGGCCTTGGTGGCCATGTATACCAATACTGCATTGTCTCTTCCCATCTTGTTCTTTAGTTGAATCGGTGCGGCATAATCAATACCCACCTTGTGGCAAATACAAATTACAAATTACAAAGTAAAAATTACAAATTGCAAATTAGAAAAATCAAATTACAAATTACAAATGACAAGTTACAAATTACAACTATATTATACCCGTGTCTAATATTGCTTTCATTTTCACAAAATAATGTAGACCAATATAAGCAATACAATGGCCAGTCCGAAACGATATCTGTAACAAACTGAATAATAAGTAGGATTATGTTTTGTGTTGTTTATCCCGAATAAAGGAGGACTTACCGAAACATTTTGCATATCATAACTGGGAACGTGGCTTAATCGTAAAATAAATCGGATTTTTATATCTATTGATCCAATTCGCTTTGTGAACATGATCACAAAAAAATGAACAACCATGTATATTCATTTTCATTTTATTATCCATAAAAAACTAGCGGTTATTGATGGTCGATCGGTAGTGCTTGACGAGGAAAGACGTGTTTTGTCTTTACTCATGATTTTGAGTAAATTTATTTTGTTTTAAATTTATATCAATTTGTTTAATTTCAGTAAAATTCAATTTGACTTAATTTGCTTAACCTATTTAATTGTTTATTTAAAGTAATTTTGGCTGGAAATAAAACAAAGTGTTGTATTAGTGTAGTGTGGTGACATAAATTAATTGTCGAAGGTTGAACAAATAAGTCCTTTAGTTTTTAGTTTAAGTTTTTGTGTTGTGCGTAATATTATGGTCGAGTTTTTTTTATAAAAAACGTGTTGTGAATGTGAAGTGGGTACAGTAATGGAAATGCGAAATGTAATATGGAATCTGGTTTTAAAAAAATTAATAACGGTACTAGTCGGGTATCTCGTAGTCAGGTATTCTCACTTCACATATTTTGCCCGTGACTATGAATATTCATTACAAGAGAAAGTTTTGATTGTGTTGACTTGTACAAGCATAATAAAAAAAACGAATACAACATTGTTATATGAAATATCAAAGCCGACAAGGTCGTCTATATAAATGTATAAACATTTTTATTGGTTTTGGTAGTATGTGTACTATTGATTGTTTATATTTATAATAAAGTAAACTTTTGCGCTATAAAAGATTTTTGTTTGAGTATGGGTAATATTTAATTGTACGTAGGATTGGCAAAGCCTGCAGCGATTCTATTTTACGCAAAGAGGAATTTTGCCGAATTCTTTTGCCAATTTGATTTACTCTTGGAGGTGTACTTATTTGTAATTTATTTGGTTCTACGAAAATGAATTTTGGCATCATAAAATTTGAGCGAGTGGTTGGATAATTAAATTGTTGTAATTGTCTATAGGGGTGTTATGGGGAATCGGAAATACATCAATAGATTATTTTACATTGGAAATAGAAATTGCAGTGGTGATGGGCGAGGGTTTATATGGTTACGCGTGATATTTTGCTTTACGCTACCATACAGAAAATTATTATGGAATAAAATAAACTAAAATATTGTTATATTTATGTACAATACTACAATATTTGCATACTTTGCTTGTTTAATATTGTTCATAGAAAGATTTTCGTTGGTTTTGTGTGCATTCTTCAACAAAGATATTTAAATGCGGTTGTATTGGCATCGAACGCGATCGATTTGTTACTGTTTTTCAATTGTGATGCAAGAAAATATGTATACCTATTTGGACATGGGCTGAAAACAATTTTTATTAGAAGAAATGCGTTCGATAAAGATAAAGATTATATTTTATTTTATTTTGTTTTGTTTTAACAGTCCAGAATGCTGGAGTTTTTCAAAATTTAAAAATATCAATTTTATTTGGGAAAAGGTTAGCTAATTAAGTTTGAAATTTGGAATTAATTTAAAAATTGATTGATAATTAGGAACGGATTGGCGCTTCATTGTTTATTTTTTATTGGATTTTCGGAGTGTACACACCGGGCGCAGCTGTTGATTTATTTATTGTTCATTATTTATTTTTATACTCGGGTTTTTAATTTAATTTAGTATGGTAACTTTAAGCTATTAATACTTAATATGTATGTTCAGATTAATTTAAACTATTTTGCTAAATCATAAACAAATGAATCATTTTATCGTACATCTTCCGTCTTTTAAAATAGAGCAAAAGTTGTAAATAATGTAAACGTATGTAAATAAGCTACTTGTTTCCTATTGTACTAAATGAAAATGGTAGATATACTAAAAATTAACTTTTCATGTTTTCCATTAACTTTGTTTATTTCCACTTCGGAGTTGAACCTTATTATTGGATATTGACTGTTCAAATACTCCAACGTACTACACTACTCCAAAAAATTAAAGGAACACTAATTTTTTTCAAGTTTTTTAGTGTTTTTTGAAGAGCTGTATCTTAGTAAAATACTATTCAAATCTCTAGTTTTGAGAATTCTGAGCGGAAAATTTTTGTGAGATACCGTTATCACGCAATCATAAGAAAGAGCGCGAAGAAAAAAAATTCGAATTTTTTTATTTTTTTGTAAGGTGCCATGGGCTCGGGAATTTTTTTTTAAGTTAAACCAATGCATAGGTCGATTAGCCTATTAATTAGGCGTAAATTTAATTTCATTCTGGTCTCTCTATGTCAACTTTTTGCTGAGTTATCTGACTTTGAATCAAAAAAGATCCTTTTGCGTTTGATCATCGATATCTCAGCAACCAACGATTGCACAGTAAACTTTAGGGCAGCCTTAAAAACTTCAGTAAATTTCCTATAAGACCCTTTAATGATTGGTGGAGAACAAATTTTTTTTTTCACCCTCAATACTGATTTGAAAAAAGTACAAAAAAACGACTTTTTAGGTTGTCTTAATAAATCTACCGTTACTTTACCGTTATTGATGAAAAGACTAATGTTGCCAGGTCATTTTACAGTTTACTGTACTCCTAATAGCCCTGTATTATTTTCAAATTGATCCATCTAACCGTTTTTTCGGACAGATTGATCAAAGTTTTACAAAACAATTAATGGAACAAGTATTCATCAAAAAAAAAAAACGACTTTTTTCATATTTTGCGTTAGTTACTTGTTAACCCTTCACGATCGTACGATTTTTTTTGTAATACTTGCCGATAAGAGACGATAGAAAATTAAATAAAGTTCTGCAATATGACCAATTATTATGGAACTTGGCCATTTCTCATCTGATTTTAGTGAAATTTGGTATGCGTTATTGAAATGGGATTCTAAAACGATTCGTGGATGACCCTGTTAAAGTTAGCCGAAAGTTTCCAGCCGAAAGTAAAAAGTCGATAATGCAGATTACCTTATTAACATTCCAGCCGAAAATAAAAAATCTTGTGGTTATCAGCCGAAAGTAAATAGGATACGCTTGTCATAAACAATTTTGTAAATAGTCTTACGTGGAAAACTTCGTTTAATCTAATCGCGGAAAACATTTGAAAATCAGAAAAATCCACAAAATTGGAATAAAATCAACCTGTAGAGTGTATATCTGAAGTTGAATCGTTTTTATTGGATTTGTCAATAGCCATCGCAGGAAAAAAATTCAGTTCAAGTTTCCCGTCAGAAATCGCGGAAAATTGGAAAAACGTTCCAGCCGAAAGTAAAAAATAAATGTCAGCCTCTAGAGTGTTATGTCTGGAGATGTATTTTATTGATGCGACTTGTCAATAGCTATCGCAGGGAAAAAATTCAGTTCAAGTTTCCCGTCAGAAATCGTGGAAAATTCGATTTTCCAAAAATCATTAGAAAATTTATATAAAATCAGCCTCTAGAGTGTTATGTCTGGAGATGTATTCTATTGGTGTGACTTGTCAATAGCTATCGCAGGGAAAAAATTCAGTTCAAGTTTCCCGTCAGAAATCGCGGAAAATTCGATTTTCCAAAAATCATTAGAAAATGTATATAAAATCAGCCTCTAGAGTGTTATGTCTGGAGATGTATTTTATTGGTGTGACTTGTCAATAGCTATCGCAGGGAAAAAATTCAGTTCAAGTTTCCCGTCAGAAATCGCGGAAAATTGGAAAAACGTTCCAGCCGAAAGTAAAAAATAAATGTCAGCCTCTAGAGTGTTATGTCTGGAGATGTATTTTATTGGTGTGACTTGTCAATAGCTATCGCAGGGAAAAAATTCAGTTCAAGTTTCCCGTCAGAAATCGCGGAAAATTCGATTTTCCAAAAATCATTAGAAAATTTATATAAAATCAGCCTCTAGAGTGTTATGTCTGGAGATGTATTTTATTGATGTGACTTGTCAATAGCTGTCACAGGGAAAAAATTCAGTTCAAGTTTCCCGTCAGAAATCGCGGAAAATTCGATTTTCCAAAAATCATTAGAAAATGTATATAAAATCAGCCTCTAGAGTGTTATGTCTGGAGATGTATTTTATTGGTGTGACTTGTCAATAGCTATCGCAGGGAAAAAATTCAGTTCAAGTTTCCCGTCAGAAATCAAGGAAAATTGGAAAAACGTTCCAGCCGAAAGTAAAAAATAAATGTCAGCCTCTAGAGTGTTATGTCTGGAGATGTATTTTATTGGTGTGACTTGTCAATAGCTATCACAGGGAAAAAATTCAGTTCAAGTTTCCCGTCAGAAATCGCGGAAAATTCGATTTTCCAAAAATCATTAGAAAATGTATATAAAATCAGCCTCTAGAGTGTTATGTCTGGAGATGTATTTTATTGGTGTGACTTGTCAATAGCTATCGCAGGGAAAAAATTCAGTTCAAGTTTCCCGTCAGAAATCGCGGAAAATTGGAAAAACGTTCCAGCCGAAAGTAAAACATAAATGTCAGCCTCTAGAGTGTTATGTCTGGAGATGTATTTTATTGGTGTGACATGTCAATAGCTATCGCAGGGAAAAAATTCAGTTCAAGTTTCCCGTCAGAAATCGCGGAAAATTCGATTTTCCAAAAATCATTAGAAAATTTATATAAAATCAGCCTCTAGAGTGTTATGTCTGGAGATGTATTTTATTGATGTGACTTGTCAATAGCTGTCACAGGGAAAAAATTCAGTTCAAGTTTCCCGTCAGAAATCGCGGAAAATTCGATTTTCCAAAAATCATTAGAAAATGTATATAAAATCAGCCTCAAGAGTGTTATGTCTGGAGATGTATTTTATTGGTGTGACTTGTCAATAGCTATCGCAGGGAAAAAATTCAGTTCAAGTTTCCCGTCAGAAATCGCGGAAAATTCGATTTTCCAAAAATCATTAGAAAATGTATATAAAATCAGCCTCTAGAGTGTTATGTCTGGAGATGTATGTTATTGGTGTGACTTGTCAATAGCTATCGCAGGGAAAAAATTCAGTTCAAGTTTCCCGTCAGAAATCGCGGAAAATTGGAAAAACGTTCCAGCCGAAAGTAAAAAATAAATGTCAGCCTCTAGAGTGTTATGTCTGGAGATGTATTTTATTGGTGTGACTTGTCAATAGCTATCGCAGGGAAAAAATTCAGTTCAAGTTTCCCGTCAGAAATCGCGGAAAATTCGATTTTCCAAAAATCATTAGAAAATTTATATAAAATCAGCCTCTAGAGTGTTATGTCTGGAGATGTATTTTATTGGTGTGACTTGTCAATAGCTATCGCAGGGAAAAAATTCAATTCAAGTTTCCCGTCAGAAATCGCGGAAAATTCGATTTTCCAAAAATCATTAGAAAATGTATATAAAATCAGCCTCTAGAGTGTTATGTCTGGAGATGTATTTTATTGATGTGACTTGTCAATAGCTGTCGCAGGGAAAAAATTCAGTTCAAGTTTCCCGTCAGAAATCGCGGAAAATTCGATTTTCCAAAAATCATTAGAAAATGTATATAAAATCAGCCTCTAGAGGGTTATGTCTGGAGATGTATTTTATTGGTGTGACTTGTCAATAGCTATCGCAGGGAAAAAATTCAGTTCAAGTTTCCCGTCAGAAATCGCGGAAAATTCGATTTTCCAAAAATCATTAGAAAATGTATATAAAATCAGCCTCTAGAGTGTTATGTCTGGAGATGTATGTTATTGGTGTGACTTGTCAATAGCTATCGCAGGGAAAAAATTCAGTTCAAGTTTCCCGTCAGAAATCGCGGAAAATTGGAAAAACGTTCCAGCCGAAAGTAAAAAATAAATGTCAGCCTCTAGAGTGTTATGTCTGGAGATGTATTTTATTGGTGTGACTTGTCAATAGCTGTCGCAGGGAAAAAATTCAGTTCAAGTTTCCCGTCAGAAATCGCGGAAAATTGGAAAAACGTTCCAGCCGAAAGTAAAAAATAAATGTCAGCCTCTAGAGTGTTATGTCTGGAGATGTATTTTATTGGTGTGACTTGTCAATAGCTATCGCAGGGAAAAAATTCAGTTCAAGTTTCCCGTCAGAAATCGCGGAAAATTCGATTTTCCAAAAATCATTAGAAAATGTATATAAAATCAGCCTCTAGAGTGTTATGTCTGGAGATGTATGTTATTGGTGTGACTTGTCAATAGCTATCGCAGGGAAAAAATTCAGTTCAAGTTTCCCGTCAGAAATCGCGGAAAATTCGATTTTCCAAAAATCATTAGAAAATGTATATAAAATCAGCCTCTAGAGTGTTATGTCTGGAGATGTATTTTATTGGTGTGACTTGTCAATAGCTATCGCAGGGAAAAAATTCAGTTCAAGTTTCCCGTCAGAAATCGCGGAAAATTGGAAAAACGTTCCAGCCGAAAGTAAAAAATAAATGTCAGCCTCTAGAGTGTTATGTCTGGAGATGTATTTTATTGGTGTGACTTGTCAATAGCTATCGCAGGGAAAAAATTCAGTTCAAGTTTCCCGTCAGAAATCGCGGAAAATTCGATTTTCCAAAAATCATTAGAAAATGTATATAAAATCAGCCTCTAGAGTGTTATGTCTGGAGATGTATGTTATTGGTGTGACTTGTCAATAGCTATCGCAGGGAAAAAATTCAGTTCAAGTTTCCCGTCAGAAATCGCGGAAAATTCGATTTTCCAAAAATCATTAGAAAATGTATATAAAATCAGCCTCTAGAGTGTTATGTCTGGAGATGTATTTTATTGGTGTGACTTGTCAATAGCTATCGCAGGGAAAAAATTCAGTTCAAGTTTCCCGTCAGAAATCGCGGAAAATTCGATTTTTCAAAAATCATTAGAAAATGTATATAAAATCAGCCTCTAGAGTGTTATGTCTGGAGATGTATTTTACTGGTGTGACTTGTCAATAGCTATCACAGGGAAAAAATTCAGTTCAAGTTTCCCGTCAGAAATCGCGGAAAATTGGAAAAACGTTCCAGCCGAAAGTAAAAAATAAATGTCAGCCTCTAGAGTGTTATGAATGGAGATGTATTTTATTGGTGTGACTTGTCAATAGCTATCGCAGGGAAAAAATTCAGTTCAAGTTTCCCGTCAGAAATCGCGGAAAATTCGATTTTCCAAAAATCATTAGAAAATTTATATAAAATCAGCCTCTAGAGTGTTATGTCTGGAGATGTATTTTATTGATGTGACTTGTCAATAGCTGTCGCAGGGAAAAAATTCAGTTCAAGTTTCCCGTCAGAAATCGCGGAAAATTCGATTTTCCAAAAATCATTAGAAAATGTATATAAAATCAGCCTCTAGAGTGTTATGTCTGGAGATGTATGTTATTGGTGTGACTTGTCAATAGCTATCGCAGGGAAAAAATTCAGTTCAAGTTTCCCGTCAGAAATCGCGGAAAATTCGATTTTCCAAAAATCATTAGAAAATGTATATAAAATCAGCCTCTAGAGTGTTATGTCTGGAGATGTATTTTATTGGTGTGACTTGTCAATAGCTATCGCAGGGAAAAAATTCAGTTCAAGTTTCCCGTCAGAAATCGCGGAAAATTGGAAAAACGTTCTAGCCGAAAGTAAAAAAATAAATGTCAGCCTCTAGAGTGTTATGTCTGGAGATGTATTTTGTTGATGTGACTTGTCAATAGCTATCGCAGGGAAAAAATTCAGTTCAAGTTTCCCGTCAGAAATCGCGGAAAATTGGAAAAACGTTCCAGCCGAAAGTAAAAAATAAATGTCAGCCTCTAGAGTGTTATGTCTGGAGATGTATTTTATTGGTGTGACTTGTCAATAGCTATCGCAGGGAAAAAATTCAGTTCAAGTTTCCCGTCAGAAATCGCGGAAAATTGGAAAAACGTTCTAGCCGAAAGTAAAAAAATAAATGTCAGCCTCTAGAGTGTTATGTCTGGAGATGTATTTTGTTGATGTGACTTGTCAATAGCTATCGCAGGGAAAAAATTCAGTTCAAGTTTCCCGTCAGAAATCAAGGAAAATTGGAAAAAACGTTCCAGCCGAAAGTAAAAAATAAATGTCAGCCTCTAGAGTGTTATGTCTGGAGATGTATTTGATTGATGTGACTTGTCAATAGCTATCGCTGGGAAAAAATTCAGTTCAAATTTCCCGTCAGAAATCGCGGAAAATCGAATTTTCCGCGATTTCTCACGGGAAATTTGAACTGAATTTTTTTCCCTGCGATAGCTATTGACAAGTCACACCAATAAAATACATCTCCAGACATAACCCTCTAGAGGCTGATTTTATATACATTTTCTAATGATTTTTGGAAAATCGAATTTTCCGCGATTTCTGACGGGAAACTTGAACTGAATTTTTTCCCTGCGACAGCTATTGACAAGTCACATCAATAAAATACATCTCCAGACATAACACTCTAGAGGCTGATTTAATATACATTTTCTAATGATTTTTGGAAAATCGAATTTTCCGCGATTTCTGACGGGAAACTTGAACTGAATTTTTTCCCTGCGATAGCTATTGACAAGTCACACCAATAAAATACATCTCCAGACATAACACTCTAGAGGCTGATTTTATAAAATCGAATTTTCCGCGATTTTCTGACGGGAAACTTGAACTGAATTTTTTCCCCTGCGATAGCTATTGACAAGTCACACCAATAAAATACATCTCCAGACATAACACTCTAGAGGCTGACATTTATTTTTTTACTTTCGGCTGGAACGTTTTTCCAATTTTCCGCGATTTCTGACGGGAAACTTGACTGAATTTTTTCCCTGCGATAGCTATTGACAATTCACACCAATAAAATACATCTCCAGACATAACACTCTAAGAGGCTGATTTATTATAACATTTTCTAATGATTTTTGGAAAATCGAATTTTCCGCGATTTCTGACGGGAAATTTGAACTGAATTTTTCCCTGCGATAGCTATTGACAAGTCGCATCAATGAAATGCATCTCCAGACATAACACTCTAGAGGCTGATTTTATATAAATTTTCTAATGATTTTTGGAAAATCGAATTTTCCGCGATTTCTGACGGGAAACTTGAACTGAATTTTTTCCCTGTGATAGCTATTGACAAGTCACACCAATAAAATACATCTCCAGACATAACACTCTAGAGGCTGACATTTATTTTTTACTTTCGGCTGGAACGTTTTTCCAATTTTCCGCGATTTCTGACGGGAAACTTGAACTGAATTTTTTCCCTGCGACAGCTATTGACAAGTCACACCAATAAAATACATCTCCAGACATAACCACTCTAGAGGCTGATTTTATATACATTTTCTAATGATTTTTGGAAAATCGAATTTTCCCGCGATTTCTGACGGGAAACTTGAACTGAATTTTTTCCCTGTGATAGCTATTGACAAGTCACACCAATAAAATACATCTCCAGACATAACACTCTAGAGGCTGACATTTATTTTTTACTTTCGGCTGGAACGTTTTTCCCAATTTTCCGCGATTTCTGACGGGAAACTTGAACTGAATTTTTTCCCTGCGACAGCTATTGACAAGTCACACCAATAAAATACATCTCCAGACATAACACTCATAGAGGCTGATTTTATATACATTTTCTAATGATTTTTGGAAAATCGAATTTTCCGCGATTTCTGACGGGAAACTTGAACTGAATTTTTTCCCCTGCGATAGCTATTGACAAGTCACATCAATAAAATACATCTCCAGACATAACACTCTAGAGGCTGGCATTTATTTTTTACTTTCGGCTGGAACGATTTTCCAATTTTCCGCGATTTCTGACGGGAAACTTGAACTGAATTTTTTCCCTGCGATAGCTATTGACAATTCACACCAATAAAATACATCTCCAGACATAACACTCTAGAGGCTGATTTTATATACATTTTCTAATGATTTTTGGAAAATCGAATTTTCCGCGATTTCTGACGGGAAACTTGAACTGAATTTTTTCCTGCGATAGCTATTGACAAGGTCGCATCAATGAAATACATCTCCAGACATAACACTCTAGAGGCTGATTTTATATACATTTTCTAATGATTTTTGGAAAAATCGAATTTTCCGGGATTTCTGACGGGAAATTTGAACTGAATTTTTTTCCCTGTGATAGCTATTGACAAGTCACATCAATAAAATACATCTCCAGACATAACACTCTAGAGGCTGACATTTATTTTTTACTTTCGGCTGGAACGTTTTTCCCAATTTTCCGCGATTTCTGACGGGAAATTTAAATACTGAAATTTTTTCCCTGCGATAGCTATTGACAAGTCACATCAATAAAATACATCTCCAGACATAACACTCTAGAGGCTGACATTTATTTTTTACTTTCGGCTGGAACGTTTTTCAAATTTTTCGAAACTTTCCACGGGAAAGTTGAACTGAATTTTTTTCCTGCGATAGCTATTGACAAGTTACATCAATAAAATACATCTCCAGACGTAGCTTTCTAGAGGCGGTTTTTATTCCAATTAAAATATTTTTTTGGGTTTCTCGAATTTTCCATAATTTTCCACGACGAACTGCAGCCAGGTTTTGCTATATAAGAATAATAACAAAGGTATTCAATGATAATCACACATCCTTACATTCCTTAGTAGGTTTTAGGCTAAACATTACCGATCGATATTAACTTAATTTTTTATTTTCGGCTGGTATAACACAATCTGCAATACCGATTATTTTTTACTTTCGGCTGGGATAACGCAATCTGCAATTACCGTTTTTTACTTTCGGCTGGAAACTTTCGGCTGAGAATAGTACAATCTGCATTATCGATTTTTCACTTTCGGCTGCCAACTTTCGGCTAACTTTAACAGTATTCGTGGATGAAGTTCTGGAAAATGGGCAACTAGGAAGGAACTTGGCCATTTATTAACCGATTTTGATGAAATTCGGTATGCACGATGGAAATGGGATTCTAAACTGATTTTTGGATAAAGTTCTGGAATATGGCCAACTAGGATGGAACTTGGCCATTTCTTAACCGATTTTGATATAAATCTGCTTTCTTCATCCATACTATACACTGAATTGCAATATCAACTGGAACTTCAGATTGTCCTTAACATACATACCGGATGGTTGCACCATTGCATTTAGCTCATTGAAAAGCCATATTGATAGCTTGTTCGTAGGAGTATTGGTCTCATCATATTTCCTTGTTTATGAATTTTGGATAGAGCTCTTTTGGATAGGAACTCTGGGGATTTGGCATGCTCATATTACAAGTGAAAAATTTGCGTACCTGTAACGACGTTTCTAAAAACTTTTGCCAATTCTTTTGCGGACTTTATCATAGAAGGTAAAGGATTCTTACTGTTCCCATTTTTATATTTGAATTCCGCGTATGGGCCTTCGCTTAGCATTTTCAACACTATGTTCTCCTAATCTGTATTGTCCAATATAACATGAGTGTTGCCTTGTCTGCGTTGATGTAAATGACATTTTTTGATTTTAATAACTTGGTGCAATCTTTCTTATAATTTTTGGTTTTTTTCTGTGTGATAACGTTGTTGTTCAGCAAAATTTTTTGAATTTAGAAGCCGAATTGATTGTTCCTCATCGATATTTAATTTTGATAGACCGCTCTCTAAATCTGCAACAATCTTTTCTATTGGCACAAATTAGCCTTCATTCGGATTCAAACTTTCAGCCTCTTTGTGGCCTCATAATCTCACCATATCTATAATTAATCCTCTTGTTTATATATTGTTCATATTCGTGTCAAAAAACATGATAACATAGACCATCAGTGTAGTATTCACGAAATAATTTGAGGTGTAAATAATAAGTGTGTAAGTCTATGAGTCCCAATTCTACGTAGCAATTTCGATTTTAACTCCTGTTTGAGGCTGAATGTCTTATGAGGTTGCTTTGTTCATACCGGGAATTTTGCTTAGGATTGGTTAAAAATTCTAATCAATCATATAAAACTTGTGGTTATTATCGGGACATTTTTCGTAAAATAAAAATTTTGCCTGCAAAGGCACAAAGATTTTAAAAGATGCCCGACTCGGCAAATTTATCCGGTAAATTTAATTTTTTTAACGAAGCTTTACGAATAGTCGCACAATTAAAATTAAAATTTAGAAAGTTTAATAGCGAATAAATTTTAAACTATGGAACATTTTTGATTTACTCCATTTAGGAAATCTATTATATCATCAACACCATAAAAATACGTTATTTTCCAATCTCATAAAATGTTTGACAATAAATTACAATAGAATGCAATATTACATTAAAAATTATGTGTGGCCAAGAACTTGGTTCAAAACTTAAGAGGACATTTTTCGGTACCAACTTATAATTATGGGTTAACTAATAAATTTCTATGTAGCAATCAGGATTAATTTATCACATGCTAAGCGGTTTACTAACAATGATTTTATTGTCATTTTTGGTGAAATGTCATGACCGTTGAATTGACAATTTCGGCTAATTGCAATTTTTAATACAGGGTGGGCTATCTGTTAGCTCTTTCTCTTATATACAAATAGACATCAAACATTTTCGGATGAACAGTTAAAATATTTGATTGATAATGATAGGTAGTTCTGTGCCATTTATGTATGAAAAACAATATCCCTCACATGCCCACAACGGCTTCGTCTATAGGCCTGCATTCGAACATTAAATTTTCGATAACTTTTTCCAATAAAAGCGGACCAATGACCAATTTCAGCTTGAATGTAATTTTAAAGTTATTGTGTTATTTGAGTAAAAGATGATTTTTGATGAAATCCTTCATTTCGTTCAACCATTCAATTTAAAAAACGACGACGATTTAAATGGGCTGGTGGCCTAAATTTTTGAGTTTGTTGAATTTTGTATGGATGCAAATGAATTTCGACATGCAAATGCGTCGTAATGTGGTTCGTGAAATGTTTAGTTCTTGTGAACGATGCCTGGTTGATGCGCTTGGTTCATTACGAACACTTTCACTAACAGCTGCGACTGATACGGTCTATGACCTTCCACTAAACGCTCCGTAGGACATCCATGTCGACCAAAACACTCTCGTAATTTACGAAATGTTGTTGTTCTTGAACGATTATTCACATAAGTAATAAATTTTGGACTCCATGATGATAAATTGAATATATTTGACTTTTCATATGTCAAAAGAATTTTTTAAAACACATTAAGTACTAAAATTCATTGACTGAAAGAAGGACTAACATATGACCCACTCTGTACATAATTCCATGTAACTTAAACTTAATAGATTCGATACTTCGATACATTGAGTTTTAAGTATATTTTAAATTGTAGAATTTTAGATTCAAAATTTAATAGATGTTTTACAAAATTATAAAATGCCGACGCGATTTAAACGTGTAGAGAAATCGTTAAAACCACTACTTGTCATGGTAACGGGCAATTAGATTGCTTAAATATTTTTACACATTTTGTAAAAAATTCAATTTTGTTATATCACTTGAACAATAGACCACAAATTTCAAGCCCTAAAAATCAAAAATCTGCAATTGTCCTCCGATTTCAACAGTTGATCGCACTAACAATAGGCGTTGTGACCTATAATTATCATGCCAACCGACATTTCGATTGATCTACTATTTGTACGCATTTTGTAGAAAATTCAGTTGTATTAAAAATCACCTGAAGAATTGACCACAAATTGGAAACTCCTAAAATCAGAAATCTGCAATTGTCCTCTGATTTCAATAGTTAATGTCTCTATCAATAGGCGTTGAATACTGTAATTTTCATTTTAAAGGACATTTGGGTTGCTCGAAAATTTCAACACATTTGGTAGAAAATTCAATTTTTTTGAAAATCATTTGAGCTATAGACCACAAATCCATCGCCTCAAAAATTGGAAATGTGCAATGTGCCCTGATTTCATAGGCTTTCATATAGGCTGGTTTGATAATGGACGATATTTTACATATTGATGCAGAATTTCTTAATGAGTTTCAATATATAATTTACCAAAATCTGGTTTTAAGCTTTTTCCGGCCTTGAAAGCACATACATAAAGTTCTTAACTTCACAAAAATCACAAAGAGGCTAGATTAGGACTAAATATGGCACAAAAATTAAATTCATCTTTGAATCTTACAAGTATTTGCAATTTTAAGATAATTGACAACAACAACATTTGGATTTTTTATTTAAATTGGGTATTTTAATAAGCTTCCTAAGATTTTCTGTAGAAAATTTGGTTAATCAGTTATGACTATACTTATGTAGATATTTGATAAGTTGTATAAGATTGCAGCAAACAATGTGTTCTGACACACCATAATCCAAATGTCCTTCAGAATTGAAAACTGATTTAGTTTCCAAAGGTCGAAGAGTTGAGAATAACGAATGTCGTAACCAAACAACGACAAATACTATCATAATTTTTATTTTTCCAATCCTTTACAACAAAAAAATTGTTAATTAATCGTCCTGCATTAAATGTCCTATTTGTTTATTGCTTTAAATCTAAAATTAGACAAACGTAACTTGAGCTATGGAGAACTCGTTGCTTAATCCATTTTTTGTATGAACATTTTCCTTCAGTTTTATTGCTTAAAATTAAATATTTTTGCGATAACTGAGATTTTGGATATTTGTATGCCTTAAATTTAAACATAACAAACTAATAATTAGTAACGTTTTATTTAAACATCGTATTTAATTATCCTTAATTATTTTTATTTGTTAGAAATTTCGGTTTTTACACTAGACACTATCACAGGTTTATTTTTAAACAACGTTGATCTCAAATTTAAGTTCAAGGCAATAATATGTATAATAATAAAAATTATAGGCTTGTCGCAACAAAATACTGTGTAATAAAATTCGAGCCACCCAATTATTTTATTACCTCAAAATAATAATATGTTAATAGTTAAAATGAAACGCATAAAATGTATAAATTTATGGAACAGCATAAAATTGTAAATAATCTCACAAGCAATCCATAAAAATAAACAAATTAATAAATTAGATTTTGTATAAAAAAAATTGATTGAAAATTAGAGCCATTTAGCACGCAAAAATATAAAACAAATCTTGTGACAACCTACCTGCACAGCTTTTTTTTATTACATTTTGTTGACGGTAAAAAAATTAAAAGAAAAAACGGAAAATTTACTTTCTACCCTTCTGCTACTGTTGGTTTTCTTTTTTCAGTTCAATCAACTGCAGTAATAATAATTTTTGCATGTTTTCATTTAATTTGTTGAAGCAATAAATTTAAGAATTAAATCTTTTACAAATAAAATAATTTATTAAATTTACTTTTCACTCCATTCCATTTAGGAGTAGGTAGCACTGTGATAAATAATTTTTTTTTTGTTTTTTGTTACCTATGTATATACCCAAGTTTTATTATATTTTGGTGCTGAATGATAATTTTGAAGTATGGATTGTTTTGTTAATAAACGGATAATAAAATATTAAGGGCATGTCGGAGAAAGGACCTACACTGGCGTTCCTAAGTGAATATTTTTATTTTTTATTAGGAATCTGATGTGCAACGACTGATTGATATTTGGGGTTTTTCATCCTTCTAGATCTGTCCTTCATTCATTATTTTCGGAAATGATACCCAATTATTAATTTAATATTTTTATTCCACTAATTCTATTACACTAAGTACCGTTACTAAATCGTAATAGTTACGAAGCAAAATGGAGCGCTTAAAATTTGTGGGGACTTGAAAGTCACATCTAATCTGCAACTTATCTCTCTCGACTTTATCAGTTAACTAATGCGAGATGATAAATTCAGCAGAATAAAAGCGTGGTTAAAATTCAATTGGTGTGCTAAAAGTGATATTTTTATTTTAAACTTAATTAGAAATGCTTCAAGGCCCATTTGAATACAATTTCTGACGTGGGTTGAATAAAAACAAGGAAAAAATAATTTGTGGGGTTTACCGCAATGCTTGCTTGTAAATGGCAAAAACATCATCATTTTTTTGATTTTGCTACCGGAGCTAAAACCAAAAAAATTTTTTGAAGTTCCTACTCTTGAAATGAAAGTGCGTTTTCTGTTACGTATAGAAGGCCAAATAAGAAGGATCGAGTCCTATTAGTATTTTCTAGAGAATTTTTTAAATCAAAATTTAATTGAAACAGTTTTATCAAATTTTTAATTTGACTGCCGCTGCAGCAGAAATAGTAAAGGTTAGATACCAAATTTTTTGCTCATTTAATTACGATGCGAACAGATTAAACATATTCTACCGAGTTTCGAAGCTATCAGGATTTTCAGAATTTTCAGGATTTTGAAAAATCAACAAGGCTATAGTCCATGCTATCAAGATTAGCTAAAATATTTTTTGTTGGTAATCGCTTAAAGAGCTTATGATTATGATAGTATAATTTATAACTATTTAACTAGTTTTGATTTCAATGAGCTAGCATAAACCATTTTGTAGAAATAGCTGTTCTTAGTAGACCATATTTAGACTATTAGTACACTATGATATACGCTCGGTCGGATCGACATAGCTTCGAAAATAGATCGAATATTTACAATCTGTTTACAGCATATCCCTTTCGGTCATGATTTAATTCTAGCAGTGATAAACAATCCTACTGTATATTTTTTTGTTGTATTAGACGTCACAAAACCGATTCTGAAAAAAAAAATTTTTTTTTGGGCCAGTAGGCCAGGATTGGGACATGTACTCAAATGAGAACAAATCCGTTCAAAGGTTACAAAAAAAAAATAAAAAAATTCTTAAAAAATAAAAAATTTATTTCAATTCAATGAAAGGTACGTAAATATTTCGTTATCACAAATGAAAATAATATTATAAAACTAAAAAATAATTATTATGTAACATTATAATAGAATAATTATAATAAATAAATTAATAATTTCAATTCAGTCTTTCGGGAATTATTAAGGAATGGGAACTTGGTTTAGCGAAGTTATATTGAATTATATTTTTTCTTCGTCTTTGCTGTGGAATTTGTAAAAGCAATTGTTGTCTTTACTAAAACAAAGATGCACATTACATTTGCAACAATAAACTCTACTCTTTCCTGCACATTTTGAATATTTACAGCGACTTACTGACTCACTCCGCAATGGAAGATGCCGTGTGTCATCATAACGGATTTCATCAATAGGTCGAATTTCTGTTCTAGTTTTTTTCGAAGGTTCGCTGTGGCAAGAATCATTGTTAGTTTTAGATAATGGTCTTCCTCTTTTTCGGGTAATGCTCTGATTAATAGTAGTTAAACAGTGTGACAAATAAAGCCGAAAATTAAGTAAATCCATAATATCTTTCGAAGGAGTGCCGATATTTTTATGGGCAATTTTATATTCAATCCAGCTTGATACAACTGCAAAATCAATAAAATGCGCGATTACCCGTAATGTCCATTTTCTTGATTTATGAAAAAAGCGATAGTAGCTCAAAAGTTGATCAAACAAATCGACGCCACCCATTCCCATATTATAAATTTTAACGATTTGTGGTTGTTTTATTTGAACATATATTGATTTGAGTTTATCGTATCGTCGTACCATTGCTTCTTCTCCGATTCCAACAAAATTTGAAGCCAAATAAACTGCCTTATTGTCTTGCCACTTGATCACACTCACTTTCCCATCTTTGCTTGTTATTTGGTCTGAAGATCCACGTCCTTGCCTTTTCAAAGTTTTATCATCGATGTGAGGCGGGTTCCGAAATCTATTGACACGAATCGTTCCAATAGCGTTTATCTGAAGTTGAGTCAAACATTCAAATAATTGATAGGTGCTGAAATAGTTATCGAAACATAAGATATGCCCCGTAGTTTTGATCCTCTCAACTAGTTGTAAAACGATTGCAGCTCCATATCCAAACCGCTGCACATAAACATTTTTTAATTCGGTTGTTGAGCCTTGATAAATTATAAAGTCGTAAGGTAATCCGCTCTTACCGCATAATAAAAATACCTGAAATTGAAATAAAATATTATATTTAAATGATATTTAGGTACAAGTATACCAAATATGATATGCATACCTTAATACCCCAAGGACAGGGTTTCCCTTTAATGTACTGTTTAATACTTAGATGACCTTTGAATGGAATAATTTGTTCATCCACGGAAATATTCTCTTCGACAGTATGCTCTGCGCATCTTTTACGAATACAATTAATTAGCGGCCGAGTTTTGAAAAACTTGTCTTGATTGTCATCGGGTACATCTAAATTATTTACGAAATGAATCGTATTCCGAAGTTGGGAAAATCGCTCGTGTGACATAGCTTGTATAACTGTTTGAATAGATATGTATTTATTAAAATACATACGAATTCGTGGCATTTTTAGAGTACCCATTAAAATTTGAATACCAACAAATTTTAATAATTCGTTTGATGTCGTTGGCCGAAAATTAGCTACATTTTGCTGCTGAGCATAAAGATTTGTAAAGATAGCCATACTTGAAAACATCTCTTGAGGAATGTATTTCATAAAAATGACATATGGAGATGTTACCAATTCATCTTCGGAGGGCTCATGTTCAAATAAAAAGCGGGTTGACTCGATGTTCCTTCTCATCCATGCAATTTTTGATTTATCGGTTGTTTGAAATTTTCGACTTTCATCAATAAATTCAAACTGAATATTATCATCAATAACTATTTCAGCGCTTTCGTCGGTCCCCATTGCTAATAGCGTAGCATTTTCCTTTGACAATTCTTCCTCCTCATTGGAACATTCTGCTACAACTGCACCTTGCATCATTATTTCATCGAATAAATCGCTCGGTTTTTCTTTATTTACGTTTACTAAATCATTCTCGTCCTTTTCGTTGAGGATATCCTCCAAATAGTTCGTAGTAACTGAAACCTCTTCGTCCTCAGATAAATCAAGTTCAGAATCACTTGCATTTATCAAAAGAGCAGCTTCGTCTATAGTAAGTTTGGCTTTTATATTTTTAGCCAATATTCGCTTTAGTGCTTCTTTATCACTCATTTCAAAGTAATAATAAAATTATGTTAGCATAAAATTACAACAGTTCAGTAGGAATGTCTACAAATAAGAACAAATTTATTAATGTATTTATTTGTACACACAACCTTTGAACCAAAATGTATTCATTTGAGAACACACAATTAAAGCAAGATTTAGTCAATTAAAATAATAAATAAACTTACTTACTACTTGGTTTATGCAAATTAAACACTTTATATTTATAATAATATTTTTTTTTAATTATTTTAACCGTTTTTTAGTAATAAAAAACAATATTTTATATGGAGCAAAAACGATATGCAACATTCACCTAACCTCTATGAATACAAACTGTCATTATTACTAATATTACCACAAAAGTTCTGTATAAAAACGAGGTAAAATACACTAAAAACAATACTGATCAAAATACATTGAAAAAGCAAACGGTGTTGGGAAAATTCTAAGAACTATACTGTTTGTAAAATGATGTATACAAATGAGTACATCATGACTGAAAGGGATATGCTAGCCAATAGGATAGTCTATTAAATTCATTAAAATTAAAATTTCTAGTCCCAGTAGTATTTTCTAGAGAATTGTTTTAATCAAAATTTAATTGAAACAGTTTTATCAAATTTTTAATTTGACTGCCGCTGCAGCAGAAATAGTAAAGGTTAGATACCAAATTTTTTGCTCATTTAATTACGATGCGAACAGATTAAACATATTCTACCGAGTTTCGAAGCTATCAGGATTTTCAGAATTTTCAGGATTTTGAAAAATCAACAAGGCTGTAGTCCATGCTATCAAGATTAGCTAAAATATTTTTTGTTGGTAATCGCTTAGAGAGCTTATGATTATGATAGTATAATTTATAACTATTTAACTAGTTTTGATTTCAATGAGCTAGCATAAACCATTTTGTAGAAATAGCTGTTCTTAGTAGACCATATTTAGACTATTAGTACACTATAATATACGCTCGGTCGGATCGACATAGCTTCGAAAATAGATCGAATATTTACAATCTGTTTACAGCATATGCTAGCCAATAGGATAGTCTATTAAATTCATTAAAATTAAAATTTCTAGTCCCAGTAGTATTTTCTAGAGAATTTTTTTAATCAAAATTTAATTGAAACAGTTTTATCAAATTTTTAATTTGACTGCCGCTGCAGCAGAAATAGTAAAGGTTAGATACCAAATTTTTTGCTCATTTAATTACGATGCGAACAGATTAAACATATTCTACCGAGTTTCGAAGCTATCAGGATTTTCAGAATTTTCAGGATTTTGAAAAATCAACAAGGCTGTAGTCCATGCTATCAAGATTAGCTAAAATATTTTTTGTTGGTAATCGCTTAGAGAGCTTATGATTATGATAGTATAATTTATAACTATTTAACTAGTTTTGATTTCAATGAGCTAGCATAAACCATTTTGTAGAAATAGCTGTTCTTAGTAGACCATATTTAGACTATTAGTACACTATAATATACGCTCGGTCGGATCGACATAGCTTCGAAAATAGATCGAATATTTACAATCTGTTTACAGCATATGCTAGCCAATAGGATAGTCTATTAAATTCATTAAAATTAAAATTTCTAGTCCCAGTAGTATTTTCTAGAGAATTTTTTTAATCAAAATTTAATTGAAACAGTTTTATCAAATTTTTAATTTGACTGCCGCTGCAGCAGAAATAGTAAAGGTTAGATACCAAATTTTTTGCTCATTTAATTACGATGCGAACAGATTAAACATATTCTACCGAGTTTCGAAGCTATCAGGATTTTCAGAATTTTCAGGATTTTGAAAAATCAACAAGGCTATAGTCCATGCTATCAAGATTAGCTAAAATATTTTTTGTTGGTAATCGCTTAGAGAGCTTATGATTATGATAGTATAATTTATAACTATTTAACTAGTTTTGATTTCAATGAGCTAGCATAAACCATTTTGTAGAAATAGCTGTTCTTAGTAGACCATATTTAGACTATTAGTACACTATGATATACGCTCGGTCGGATCGACATAGCTTCGAAAATAGATCGAATATTTACAATCTGTTTACAGCATATGCTAGCCAATAGGATAGTCTATTAAATTCATTAAAATTAAAATTTCTAGTCCCAGTAGTATTTTCTAGAGAAATTTTTTAATCAAAATTTAATTGAAACAATTTTATCAAATTTTTAATTTGACTGCCGCTGCAGCAGAAATAGTAAAGGTTAGATACCAAATTTTTTGCTCATTTAATTACGATGCGAACAGACTAAACATATTCTACCGAGTTTCGAAGCTATCAGGATTTTCAGAATTTTCAGGATTTTGAAAAATCAACAAGGCTATAGTCCATGCTATCAAGATTAGCTAAAATATTTTTTGTTGGTAATCGCTTAGAGAGCTTATGATTATTATAGTATAATTTATAACTATTTAACTAGTTTTGATTTCAATGAGCTAGCATAAACCATTTTGTAGAAATAGCTGTTCTTATTAGACCATATTTAGACTATTAGTACACTATGATATACGCTCGGTCGGATCGACATAGCTTCGAAAATAGATCGATTATTTACAATCTGTTTACAGCATATGCTAGCCAATAGGATAGTCTATTAAATTCATTAAAATTAAAATTTCTAGTCCCAGTAGTATTTTCTAGAGAAATTTTTTAATCAAAATTTAATTGAAACAATTTTATCAAATTTTTAATTTGACTGCCGCTGCAGCAGAAATAGTAAAGGTTAGATACCAAATTTTTTGCTCATTTAATTACGATGCGAACAGATTAAACATATTCTACCGAGTTTCGAAGCTATCAGGATTTTCAGAATTTTCAGGATTTTGAAAAATCAACAAGGCTATAGTCCATGCTATCAAGATTAGCTAAAATATTTTTTGTTGGTAATCGCTTAGAGAGCTTATGATTATGATAGTATAATTTATAACTATTTAACTAGTTTTGATTTCAATGAGCTAGCATAAACCATTTTGTAGAAATAGCTGTTCTTAGTAGACCATATTTAGACTATTAGTACACTATGATATACGCTCGGTCGGATCGACATAGCTTCGAAAATAGATCGATTATTTACAATCTGTTTACAGCATATGCTAGCCAATAGGATAGTCTATTAAATTCATTAAAATTAAAATTTCTAGTCCCAGTAGTATTTTCTAGAGAAATTTTTTAATCAAAATTTAATTGAAACAGTTTTATCAAATTTTTAATTTGACTGCCGCTGCAGCAGAAATAGTAAAGGTTAGATACCAAATTTTTTGCTCATTTAATTACGATGCGAACAGATTAAACATATTCTACCGAGTTTCGAAGCTATCAGGATTTTCAGAATTTTCAGGATTTTGAAAAATCAACAAGGCTATAGTCCATGCTATCAAGATTAGCTAAAATATTTTTTGTTGGTAATCGCTTAGAGAGCTTATGATTATGATAATATAATTTATAACTATTTAACTAGTTTTGATTTCAATGAGCTATAGCATAAACCATTTTGTAGAAATAGCTGTTCTTATTAGACCATATTTAGACTATTAGTACACTATGATATACGCTCGGTCGGATCGACATAGCTTCGAAAATAGATCGATTATTTACAATCTGTTTACAGCATATGCTAGCCAATAGGATAGTCTATTAAATTCATTAAAATTAAAATTTCTAGTCCCAGTAGTATTTTCTAAAGAATTTTTTTAATCAAAATTTAATTGAAACAGTTTTATCAAATTTTTAATTTGACTGCCGCTGCAGCAGAAATAGTAAAGGTTAGATACCAAATTTTTTGCTCATTTAATTACGATGCGAACAGATTAAACATATTCTACCGAGTTTCGAAGCTATCAGGATTTTCAGAATTTTCAGGATTTTGAAAAATCAACAAGGCTATAGTCCATGCTATCAAGATTAGCTAAAATATTTTTTGTTGGTAATCGCTTAGAGAGCTTATGATTATGATAATATAATTTATAACTATTTAACTAGTTTTGATTTCAATGAGCTATAGCATAAACCATTTTGTAGAAATAGCTGTTCTTATTAGACCATATTTAGACTATTAGTACACTATGATATACGCTCGGTCGGATCGACATAGCTTCGAAAATAGATCGATTATTTACAATCTGTTTACAGCATATGCTAGCCAATAGGATAGTCTATTAAATTCATTAAAATTAAAATTTCTAGTCCCAGTAGTATTTTCTAAAGAATTTTTTTAATCAAAATTTAATTGAAACAGTTTTATCAAATTTTTAATTTGACTGCCGCTGCAGCAGAAATAGTAAAGGTTAGATACCAAATTTTTTGCTCATTTAATTACGATGCGAACAGATTAAACATATTCTACCGAGTTTCGAAGCTATCAGGATTTTCAGAATTTTCAGGATTTTGAAAAATCAACAAGGCTATAGTCCATGCTATCAAGATTAGCTAAAATATTTTTTGTTGGTAATCGCTTAGAGAGCTTATGATTATGATAATATAATTTATAACTATTTAACTAGTTTTGATTTCAATGAGCTATAGCATAAACCATTTTGTAGAAATAGCTGTTCTTATTAGACCATATTTAGACTATTAGTACACTATGATATACGCTCGGTCGGATCGACATAGCTTCGAAAATAGATCGATTATTTACAATCTGTTTACAGCATATGCTAGCCAATAGGATAGTCTATTAAATTCATTAAAATTAAAATTTCTAGTCCCAGTAGTATTTTCTAGAGAATTTTTTTAATCAAAATTTAATTGAAACAGTTTTATCAAATTTTTAATTTGACTGCCGCTGCAGCAGAAATAGTAAAGGTTAGATACCAAATTTTTTGCTCATTTAATTACGATGCGAACAGATTAAACATATTCTACCGAGTTTCGAAGCTATCAGGATTTTCAGAATTTTCAGGATTTTGAAAAATCAACAAGGCTATAGTCCATGCTATCAAGATTAGCTAAAATATTTTTTGTTGGTAATCGCTTAGAGAGCTTATGATTATTATAGTATAATTTATAACTATTTAACTAGTTTTGATTTCAATGAGCTAGCATAAACCATTTTGTAGAAATAGCTGTTCTTAGTAGACCATATTTAGACTATTAGTACACTATGATATACGCTCGGTCGGATCGACATAGCTTCGAAAATAGATCGAATATTTACAATCTGTTTACAGCATATGCTAGCCAATAGGATAGTCTATTAAATTCATTAAAATTAAAATTTCTAGTCCCAGTAGTATTTTCTAGAGAATTTTTTTAATCAAAATTTAATTGAAACAGTTTTATCAAATTTTTAATTTGACTGCCGCTGCAGCAGAAATAGTAAAGGTTAGATACCAAATTTTTTGCTCATTTAATTACGATGCGAACAGATTAAACATATTCTACCGAGTTTCGAAGCTATCAGGATTTTCAGAATTTTCAGGATTTTGAAAAATCAACAAGGCTATAGTCCATGCTATCAAGATTAGCTAAAATATTTTTTGTTGGTAATCGCTTAGAGAGCTTATGATTATGATAGTATAATTTATAACTATTTAACTAGTTTTGATTTCAATGAGCTAGCATAAACCATTTTGTAGAAATAGCTGTTCTTAGTAGACCATATTTAGACTATTAGTACACTATGATATACGCTCGGTCGGATCGACATAGCTTCGAAACTAGGTCGATTATTTACAATATGTTTACAGCATGTACTAGCTAGTAGGATAGTCTATTAAATTCATTACAATTAAAATTTCTAGTCCCAGTAGTATTTTCTAGAGAATTTTTTTAATCAAAATTTAATTGAAACAGTTTTATCAAATTTTTAATTTGACTGCCGCTGCAGCAGAAATAGTAAAGGTTAGATACCAAATTTTTTGCTCATTTAATTACGATGCGAACAGATTAAACATATTCTACCGAGTTTCGAAGCTATCAGGATTTTCAGAATTTTCAGGATTTTGAAAAATCAACAAGGCTTATAGTCCATGCTATCAAGATTAGCTAAAATATTTTTTGTTGGTAATCGCTTAGAGAGCTTATGATTATTATAGTATAATTTATAACTATTTAACTAGTTTTGATTTCAATGAGCTAGCATAAACCATTTTATAGAAATAGCTGTTCTTATTAGACCATATTTAGACTATTAGTACACTATGATATACGCTCGGTCGGATCGACATAGCTTCGAAAATAGATCGAATATTTACAATCTGTTTACAGCATACGCTAGCCAATAGGATAGTCTATTAAATTCATTAAAATTAAAATTTCTAGTCCCAGTAGTATTTTCTAAAGAATTTTTTTAATCAAAATTTAATTGAAACAGTTTTATCAAATTTTTAATTTGACTGCCGCTGCAGCAGAAATAGTAAAGGTTAGATACCAAATTTTTTGCTCATTTAATTACGATGCGAACAGATTAAACACATTCTACCGAGTTTCGAAGCTATCAGGATTTTCAGAATTTTCAGGATTTTGAAAAATCAACAAGGCTTATAGTCCATGCTATCAAGATTAGCTAAAATATTTTTTGTTGGTAATCGCTTAGAGAGCTTATGATTATGATAATATAATTTATAACTATTTAACTAGTTTTAATTTCAATGAGCTAGCATAAACCATTTTATAGAAATAGCTGTTCTTATTAGACCATATTTAGACTATTAGTACACTATGATATACGCTCGGTCGGATCGACATAGCTTCGAAAATAGATCGAATATTTACAATCTGTTTACAGCATACGCTAGCCAATAGGATAGTCTATTAAATTCATTAAAATTAAAATTTCTAGTCCCAGTAGTATTTTCTAAAGAATTTTTTTAATCAAAATTTAATTGAAACAGTTTTATCAAATTTTTAATTTGACTGCCGCTGCAGCAGAAATAGTAAAGGTTAGATACCAAATTTTTTGCTCATTTAATTACGATGCGAACAGATTAAACATATTCTACCGAGTTTCGAAGCTATCAGGATTTTCAAAATTTTCAGGATTTTGAAAAATCAACAAGGCTATAGTCCATGCTATCAAGATTAGCTAAAATATTTTTTGTTGGTAATCGCTTAGAGAGCTTATGATTATGATAGTATAATTTATAACTATTTAACTAGTTTTGATTTCAATGAGCTAGCATAAACCATTTTGTAGAAATAGCTGTTCTTAGTAGACCATATTTAGACTATTAGTACACTATGATATACGCTCGGTCGGATTGACATAGCTTCGAAAATAGATCGATTATTTACAATCTGTTTACAGCATATGCTAGCCAATAGGATAGTCTATTAAATTCATTAAAATTAAAATTTCTAGTCCCAGTAGTATTTTCTAGAGAATTTTTTTAATCAAAATTTAATTGAAACAGTTTTATCAAATTTTTAATTTGACTGCCGCTGCAGCAGAAATAGTAAAGGTTAGATACCAAATTTTTTGCTCATTTAATTACGATGCGAACAGACTAAACATATTCTACCGAGTTTCGAAGCTATCAGGATTTTCAAAATTTTCAGGATTTTGAAAAATCAACAAGGCTATAGTCCATGCTATCAAGATTAGCTAAAATATTTTTTGTTGGTAATCGCTTAGAGAGCTTATGATTATGATAGTATAATTTATAACTATTTAACTAGTTTTGATTTCAATGAGCTAGCATAAACCATTTTGTAGAAATAGCTGTTCTTAGTAGACCATATTTAGACTATTAGTACACTATGATATACGCTCGGTCGGATCGACATAGCTTCGAAACTAGGTCGATTATTTACAATCTGTTTACAGCATATGCTAGCCAATAGGATAGTCTATTAAATTCATTAAAATTAAAATTTCTAGTCCCAGTAGTATTTTCTAGAGAATTTTTTTAATCAAAATTTAATTGAAACAGTTTTATCAAATTTTTAATTTGACTGCCGCTGCAGCAGAAATAGTAAAGGTTAGATACCAAATTTTTTGCTCATTTAATTACGATGCGAACAGATTAAACATATTCTACCGAGTTTCGAAGCTATCAGGATTTTCATAATTGTCAGGATTTTGAAAAATCAACAAGGCTAGTGATTGGCCTCTGTATTTTTTTGATGTGCTAAATCGAAAATACCGTCAATGTCATTACTACTAATATATAGCCTATACTAAAGCCGAAAAATCAATTTAATTAGAAAGTTGTCTATATACTCGTAAGTTTAGGCACCGTAAGCAGTAACACAAACATTTTTTTATATTTAGCTAATTTATGTAAATGAAACAAGTGTTTTTTATTTATTGTCGCGTAATGTATATAAACGACATAAGATTTTACTGTATCCACCCCAAACACACATTTACACATACTAAAATACATAAGTTTTCAGAAAAATATTCATTAAACTAGAATATAAAATAAAATTTATTTTCACTTGTGGTTTTGGTGGTATGAAATGAATTTCTTTTTGGTCGGAAAAATTTATCAACATTTTTCAATTACGAATGCCACCAACTAAAGTATTCCTATTAATAATAAATAGAAATTAAAGTTAAAATATTTACACAAATACTTGAAATAATTAATAAACCCATTTAAATAATTAGAGATAAGAAAAATTTAATTGTTAGCGACAAGAGTAGTATTAAGAGTTTTCGACCTTGATTTTTGTAAAACAACCCATTTTTCGTTATTTTACTCTTGTGTAAACCTATACTTCACTTCAATAACATTTTAATTTAAATAACAGCGGTAAATAAACAAAACAATATGGATTAATCGAGAGAAAAACCAGCAACCCTTATCTGCGACCTGAATTATATTATATTTATGAACACATTTTGCATTTCATTTCCAAACCAAAATGAAATATTCAGGAAATAACTACGAGAGCAAATAATAAGGAAATACGTATTTATAGGTTCAAATGCAGCAGCCCATTTTAACCATTTTACATTTCCTTTCCGTATCTCTAGTGTTTTGTGTCCATTTCTGTAATTTGTTTTTCGACCACCTGCGTTTTTTAGTGTGGTGTTGTTTTTGTGGCAAAAAAAATGTGAATTCCTCTTTACTACCGCTGTGTGTATACCGAAAGAAGAAAATGGGAAATGTTTTATGTTCATGCTAAATGTATTTCGATTTATTGGAAAAGAGCTTGTATGTAGTACATAAAAAATGGGTTAATTTTTGGTTGAATATTTTACCAACAGAGTCACTCGAACCTAAATTTATATAAACCGTAATGTCGCAGAGAAAGCTTTTAATAAACAGCTAATTGGCGATTTGTACTTAAAAAGTAAAGGAATTGAATATGGTTTGGTTATTCTGTATGAGATCGACATGCTAGATAATTTTTGCGTATGACAAACAATAAGAAAACTTTGTAACTCACTTTTTTTAGGAGTGTGTCTTTACTGCTCATCCGAAGCTTCACACCAAAATTCTAAATTTCGTATAACAAATGTTTTAGATGGTGTGTTGCAATTTTTTAAGTTTCAAATTTGGAATTGCATTTATTTTAATAAAATGTTTAAATAAAGAGCTTTAATTTTTATTGAAAGCTTAATTTTAATTAATAAGAAATTGGTAATACCTTACTGGGAAATAAATATTTGATTGGTGACAAAAGCTCCATAATATTGTGAAAGTTACTTTTAGTCAGTTAGTCCTACTTAATCATTAATTTCCTCCATAAACAGTTGTAATGCTAATGCATCATCTTCGTTAAAAAATCAATTAGCTGTGTCAAAATCCAGTGTCTTACCATTTGATGGGAATATTAATTGTTACTAGTCAATCCAATCCAAAAGGTCATTTCAAAGATTTAGAAGCCAGCTGTGCCACCACCTCATACATTGGTTAAATTTGGTCATCTAATATAGTTTTATCCACAGTACAACTGCATATTATTGATGGGTGCAATATGTACAAAGGACTAGTGCTTTATGGGATAGTGGATCTCAATTGACGATAATTACTGAATCATTGACTCTGCTGCTAAATTTACGGTGGTTTTCAGCTTCATGTATGATTAGTGGAATAGCGGCAAAACCAGCGGCTTGAGGATGGATGAAGCTACAATTGCTGTCAATTTATTCAAACACAAGGATACTAAATATAGGTGCTTTGATTTTGTCAAAACTTATTTCACAAAATCAACCAATCAAATAAATACGGCACGATGGAAAGCATTCAACGATCTGAATTTAGCTGATCCAAATTTTGCAACGCCAGGATCCATTGCTTATTTCGCGTATTTCTCGACATTTATTACTGGAAAAATGTATTATTCAACCAAATGCGCCGTTGGACTCGTATACCCAGGTATCGGGTGCCCGTGTACCCCGGTATTTTCTCAAATTTTTAACTACCCGGATACCCGGGTTCCGGGTAGTTAAAAATTTGGGAAAATACCCGGGTACTCGAGTAACCGATACCCGCAGCATACGATTTTTGGTCGGGTTATTGGTTGAATGACAATCGTTTCACATAACAACAACCATAAATCGTGATGAACTGGATATAGTAGAAACATTTTGGCAATTGGAACAAAATATGACGAAAAGCAAGACAATATCAAAGACGCACAATGTGAGCAACATTTAAAGGCCACAACACTTAGACAAGTTAATGGGCGATCTTCAGTTCAGCTTTTATTTAAAGAAGCACCTGATGCTTTGGGGTTATCTTAGAGGCATAATTCGCATCCTTTCATGAATCTATGCTTATGTATAATAAAATAAGATTTTGATTGTTCCGAAAAATTAAAAATGGATTATGGAGCTTTTAGTCTTCGTTTCCGGTACATTAAACACTATTTTTAAGAAATTTTTAAAATTAAAATTAAATTTAAAAAAAAGTCAAAAATTATAAAAATCTAAATTAAATTTTAATTGTTTTATTCAACGACACTTTTATTGTTGGCGTTGATTCGCAAAGCTCGCCCTAATGTTGGAGATGATATCTGCTAAAATTGTTTAAATTTTAATTATTTTTACAAATATGAAAAATTTAAAGGGCTGAAACATTACGTACTGATCAGAAGATCAGTTCTTAAAATTACAACTTTACGACGCTTATGTGAACCCAGTCTAATCTCTAATTCAACTCCCAACCCTCAGTTCAAATACAAATCCAAACCCTAACAACTTTCAAATTAACCAATAGTCAAACCTTGAATTCAACGTTTAATTATATTGAACCTCTCACTCAACCCAAACTGAAACTCAGTTAAATCAAATCTCAACCTGCTACTCAACTTCAAACTCAACGGCCAACGGTCAATCCTTAATTTCAGGATTTTACGAATGAAAAACCAATTATCCCCAATTGAACCCATCACTTAAATCTAACTTAACTTCAATTTAAATCCTGTTCAAACTCAACTGGAGCCCAATTCAAACTTCTACACAACTCTTAACTCAGGCACAACTCAACCTTTAACCCAAGCGACAACTAAATAATAAAACAATCTAACTGCACTTTATCATAACAATTACGGCCTCAGATACAGAAATCAAATATGTACGCCGAACTAGGAGGGGCGATGTCCTCTTGGAATTTAGCGCAAGCGCAGGAAATAAGGGAACCTTCTGCAAGGCTTTAACCTTCGAAATCAGGGACCTTGACTGTCTGTCCACTGAAGATGAGGTGAAAGCAGCCATCCAAAGAGATTTAAAAGAGTTAACTGGGGTGCTAATGGTGTCAGTTACAAAGAAAAATGCGAGAGAACAACGTATGGGTTTCGTGGAGATTGGTGCTCGAGAAGCATATAAGCTTCTTCAGATAAGCCGGATAAAAATAGGATGGTAATACTGTAGGGTAGTGCGCAGAAATGTAGTTACACTGTGTTATGCTTGCTTTGAATTTGGTCATCAACAGACGACCTGCAAAGGACCATATAGGAACGAGCGTAATATGTATCCAATTTGGGCACATGTGCAACGTAGGAGGAAAGGCCATATTAAGGAGGACTGTCAGTCGGACCGAAAAGGTTTTCGGGTCCGGTACTTGCAAAATCTTTAGGCAGGCCCTTGATAAAGTAAGAAACAGAAGCACTAGGTGAAGGTTCTTAAGGGTAATATTCATAGAATTAAGAAAGCGGATGCCCTGCTAGATCGTTGGCATGACGATTGCAGGTCTTAACGACTATTAAATGAAGTCGAAATCGGAGCACAATTGCAGATTTTCGATTTTTCTGGCTCTGAATTTGTGGGCTATAGTTCAGTTGATTTTCAATAAAACTGAATTTTCTACGAGATGTGTAGAAATATTCGGTCCAGTTGATTTTCAATAAAACTGAATTTTCTGCGAAATGTGTAGAAATATTCGAGCGATCCAAATGACCGTTGGAATGACGATTACACTTCTCAACGCCTAATCACTAATTCAGATCCCCAAAAATCGAAAATCTGCAATTGTGCTCCGATTTCGACGATTGATACCTCTATCAATAGATGTTGAGACCTGTAATGGTCCTGCCAACGGGAATTTAGATCGTCCGAATATTTCTACACATTTCGTAGAACATTCAGTTTTATTGAAAATCAACTGAACAATAATCCACTAAGTCTGATCCCCAAAAATCGAAAATCTGCAATTGTGCTCCGCTTTCGATAATTAATACCTCTGTCAATAGGTGTTGATACCTGTAATGATCCTGCCAACGGGTATTTAGATTGCCCGAATATTTCTACACATTTCGTAGAAAATTCAGTTTTATTGAAAATCAACTGAACTATAGTCCACTAAATCAGATCCCCAAAAATCGAAAATCTGCAATTGTGCTCCGATTTCGACGATTGATACTTCTATCAATAGATGTTGAGACCTGTAATTGTCATGCCAACGGGTATTTAGTTCGCCCCAATATTTCTACATTTTTCGTAAAAAATTCAGTTTTATTGAAAATCAACTGAACTATAATCCACTAATTCAGATCCCCAAAAATCGAAAATCTGCAATTGTGCTCCGATTTCGACGATTGATACCTCTATCAATAGATGTTGAGACCTGTAATTGTCATGCCAACGGGTATTTAGTTCGCCCCAATATTTCTACATTTTTCGTAGAAAATTCAGTTTTATTGAAAATCAACTGAACTATAGTCCACTAATTCAGATCCCCAAAAATCGAAAATCTGCAATTGTGCTCCGATTTCGACGATTGATACTTCTATCAATAGATGTTGAGACCTGTAATGGTCCTGCCAACGGGAATTTAGATCGTCCGAATATTTCTACACATTTCGTAGAAAATTCAGTTTTATTGAAAATCAACTGAACTATAGTCCACTAAATCAGATCCCCAAAAATCGAAAATCTGCAATTGTGCTCCGATTTCGACGATTGATACTTCTATCAATAGATGTTGAGACCTGTAATTGTCATGCCAACGGGTATTTAGTTCGCCCGAATATTTCTACATTTTTCGTAGAAAATTCAGTTTTATTGAAAATCAACTTAACTATAGTCCACTAAATCAGATCCCCAAAAATCGAAAATCTGCAATTGTGCTCCGATTTCGGCGATTGATACCTCTATCAATAGATGTTGAGACCTGTAATTATCATACTAACGGGTATTTAGATCGTCCGAATATTTCTACACATTTCGTAGAAAATTCAGTTTTATTGAAAATCAACTGAACTATAGTCCACTAATTCAGATCCCCAAAAATCGAAAATCTGCAATTGTGCTCCAATTTTGACGATTGATACCTCTATCAATAGATGTTGAGACCTGTAATTGTCATGCCAACGAGTATTTAGATCGCCCGAATATTTCTACATTTTTCGTAGAAAATTCAGTTTTATTGAAAATCAACTGAACTATAGTCCACTAATTCAGATCCCCAAAAATCGAAAATCTGCAATTGTGCTCCGATTTCGACGATTGATACTTCTATCAATAGATGTTGAGACCTGTAATTGTCATGCCAACGGGTATTTAGTTCGCCCCAATATTTCTACATTTTTCGTAGAAAATTCAGTTTTATTGAAAATCAACTGAACTATAGTCCACTAATTCAGATCCCCAAAAATCGAAAATCTGCAATTGTGCTCCGATTTCGACGATTGATACTTCTATCAATAGATGTTGAGACCTGTAATGGTCCTGCCAACGGGAATTTAGATCGTCCGAATATTTCTACACATTTCGTAGAAAATTCAGTTTTATTGAAAATCAACTGAACTATAGTCCACTAAATCAGATCCCCAAAAATCGAAAATCTGCAATTGTGCTCCGATTTCGACGATTGATACTTCTATCAATAGATGTTGAGACCTGTAATTGTCATGCCAACGGGTATTTAGTTCGCCCGAATATTTCTACATTTTTCGTAGAAAATTCAGTTTTATTGAAAATCAACTTAACTATAGTCCACTAAATCAGATCCCCAAAAATCGAAAATATGCAATTGTGCTCCAATTTTGACGATTGATACCTCTATCAATAGATGTTGAGACCTGTAATTGTTATGCCAACGAGTATTTAGATCGCCCGAATATTTCTACATTTTTCGTAGAAAATTCAGTTTTATTGAAAATCAACTGAACTATAGTCCACTAATTCAGATCCCCAAAAATCGAAAATCTGCAATTGTGCTCCAATTTTGACGATTGATACCTCTATCAATAGATGTTGAGACCTGTAATTGTCATGCCAACGAGTATTTAGATCGCCCGAATATTTCTACATTTTTCGTAGAAAATTCAGTTTTATTGAAAATCAACTGAACTATAGTCCACTAAATCAGACCCTCAAAAATCGAAAATCTGCAATTGTGCTCCGATTTCGATAATTAATACCTCTATCAATAGATGTTGAGACCTGTAATTGTCATGCCAACGGGTATTTAGATCGCCCGAATATTTCTACACATTTCGTAGAAAATTCAGTTTTATTGAAAATCAACTGAACTATAGTCCACTAATTCAGCTCCCCAAAAATCGGAAATCTGCAATTGTGCTCCGATTTCGATAATTAATACCTCTATCAATAGATGTTGAGACCTGTAATTGTCATGCCAACGGGTATTTAGTTCGCCCGAATATTTCTACATTTTTCGTAGAAAATTCAGTTTTATTGAAAATCAACTGAACTATAGTCCACTAATTCAGATCCCCAAAAATCGAAAATCTGCAATTGTGCTCCGATTTCGACGATTGATACTTCTATCAATAGATGTTGAGACCTGTAATTGTCATGCCAACGGGTATTTAGTTCGCCCGAATATTTCTACATTTTTCGTAGAAAATTCAGTTTTATTGAAAATCAACTTAACTATAGTCCACTAAATCAGATCCCCAAAAATCGAAAATCTGCAATTGTGCTCCAATTTTGACGATTGATACCTCTATCAATAGATGTTGAGACCTGTAATTGTTATGCCAACGAGTATTTAGATCGCCCGAATATTTCTACATTTTTCGTAGAAAATTCAGTTTTATTGAAAATCAACTGAACTATAGTCCACTAATTCAGATCCCCAAAAATCGAAAATCTGCAATTGTGCTCCAATTTTGACGATTGATACCTCTATCAATAGATGTTGAGACCTGTAATTGTCATGCCAACGAGTATTTAGATCGCCCGAATATTTCTACATTTTTCGTAGAAAATTCAGTTTTATTGAAAATCAACTGAACTATAGTCCACTAATTCAGATCCCCAAAAATCGAAAATCTGCAATTGTGCTCCAATTTTGACGATTGATACCTCTATCAATAGATGTTGAGACCTGTAATTGTCATGCCAACGGGTATTTAGTTCGCCCGAATATTTCTACATTTTTCGTAGAAAATTCAGTTTTATTGAAAATCAACTTAACTATAGTCCACTAAATCAGATCCCCAAAAATCGAAAATCTGCAATTGTGCTCCGATTTCGGCGATTGATACCTCTATCAATAGATGTTGAGACCTGTAATTATCATACTAACGGGTATTTAGATCGTCCGAATATTTCTACACATTTCGTAGAAAATTCAGTTTTATTGAAAATCAACTGAACTATAGTCCACTAATTCAGATCCCCAAAAATCGAAAATCTGCAATTGTGCTCCAATTTTGACGATTGATACCTCTATCAATAGATGTTGAGACCTGTAATTGTCATGCCAACGAGTATTTAGATCGCCCGAATATTTCTACATTTTTCGTAGAAAATTCAGTTTTATTGAAAATCAACTGAACTATAGTCCACTAAATCAGACCCTCAAAAATCGAAAATCTGCAATTGTGCTCCAATTTCGACGATTGATACCTCTATCAATAGATGTTGAGACCTGTAATTGTCATGCCAACGGGTATTTAGATCGCCCGAATATTTCTACATTTTTCGTAGAATTCAGTTTTATTGAAAATCAACTGAACTATAGTCCACTAATTCAGATCCCCAAAAATCGAAAATCTGCAATTGTGCTCCAATTACGACGATTGATACCTCTATCAATAGATGTTGAGACCTGTAATTGTCATGCCAACGGGTATTTAGATCGCCCGAATATTTCTACACATTTCGTAGAAAATTCAGTTTTATTGAAAATCAACTGAACTATAGTCCACTAATTCAGCTCCCCAAAAATCGGAAATCTGCAATTGTGCTCCGATTTCGATAATTAATACCTCTATCAATAGATGTTGAGACCTGTAATTGTCATGCCAACGGGTATTTAGATCGTCCATATATTTCTACACATTTCGTAGAAAATTCAGTTTTATTGAAAATCAACTGAACTATAGTCCACTAATTCAGATCCCCAAAAATCGAAAATCTGCAATTGTGCTCCGATTTCGACGATTGATACCTCTATCAATAGATGTTGAGACCTGTAATTGTCATGCCAACGGGTATTTAGATCGCCCGAATATTTCTACACATTTCGTAAAAAATTCAGTTTTATTGAAAATCAACTGAGCTATGCCCTTGTTGATTTTTTCTAATCCTTATAGCATGTACACGCTGAGTAGAATCGGCATACTTCGAAACTAGTCCGAATATTTACAATCTGTTTGTAGGGTATGATTGCTTATAAAACATTCTATTAAATGCTAAAAAATTTGGTATCCAACCTTTAGAATTTCTTCTGCAGCGGCAGGCAAATTAAAAAATTTTCATGAATTTTTAAATTAAATTTTGTTTTCAAAAATTCTCCAGAATTTACAACGGGGACTAGAAATTTTAATTTTATTGTATTTAGTAAACTAGGAGCTATCATGCGCTGCAAGCAGATTGTAAATATTTGACATAGTTTCGGAGCTAGTCTTAATAGTCTAAATATAATTGTGATTTTAATTTTAATTAAAAATGTATGTGGAGATTAAGTATTCTAATTTAAAATAAATTAATCACCACTATTTTCTTGTGCAAAAATTGACACCAGAATTGCTCAGTGGTTCCAGCGTTTAATCCGCTCGAAATTAGTGGTTCGCGGCGCGGCTTCCCTCACCGCCTGAGGACGTTAATGCTATAATATTATGCTCGAGGCATGAAGTCTAAGGACCAAACTAAACAATGATATAATACAATTAAAGGTAATGCTTATTTTTGATGAGTAATCTTCCCCACGACCAAGGTTAAAATTTCGTTTCACCCACTTTCTGAACATGTGGTGTAAGACGTTATCACGTCAAAAATAAACACTGTCTTTCAGTTGTATCTGCTTTAATACAGATTATATTTAATAAAAATATTTATCACCAAACAAATTGAAAAAATTGATTTGTTTTTTTTTTTTCAGGAAGTGCTTTCAAAAAATACGTCGTATGACTGATGTCTAAAATTGCATTGAGATAACATCGTTGTCATTGGTTTTATATAGTGATATGTATAACATGTTATGGCAGAAGTAGTAGCATGAGATGCTGTAGAATGCAAGTTGCCGAGTTCAATCCTCTGTAGTGTATGCAGTAAAAATAAAATTCTCACAGATATCGTGAAGAAAAAATAATTTTTGGAAATTTTACTGCAATAAAAATGTTAAAAAAACCAAACTAGTTTTGAAAATATGATGCACAAAAGTACAACGCACGCCATCTTTTAAGCTATAACAAAAACTTTTAGTACTTTTAGCAGAAATACTTTGTACTAAATTTAGTACGTATGCTCTAACAGAGATGTCACCATATCCATATTAAACGGGAGCCGTTTAAATGGCAAACGACATTCGACAAAGTTACGTTTCATCAAACTATCTTTGGCAAATTTGTATATTTGGCAAATATCAACAAATCAAACTGAATGGCAAATGTATGTTTGATCAAAAAATCTATTATAAATTTAACAGGTACGATGTAAATGGAATTTTTAAATGATTTTGGATACAATTTTGGAATATAACCTAGCTGTTTCTTAATCTATTGTGATTAAATTTAACAAGTACGGTGGAAATAGGATTGTTAAATGATTTTTAGATGAAGTTTTTGAATATGCCCAATTATCTTGTAACTTGGCTGTTTCTTTACCGATTATGAAGAAATTCGACAGGTAAATATGATGGAAATGGGATGCACAAATGATTTTTGGATAGACTTTCGGAATATGGCCAATTAGCCTGTAACTTGGCTATTTCTGAACTGATTGTGGTGAAATTTGGCAGGTATGACGCGCGCTGGGATTAATAAAAATATTTTTGCTTGAAAACGGAGATTTAGAATTATCTGTAAAATAGAGATTTATTAGTGAAATTAGAATGGAAATCTCTATTTTCCAGAACATTTCAAAATGAAATTCTGGAAAAGGAAGATTAAATCTTCATTTTCCAGAATATAAATTTTCATTTTGAAGCTAAAATATTTTTATTAATTCAGGCGCGGCACACAGAAATTTTGTTCAATTTTTAGAGTAATCACTTTTTGGCAAATTATTCTTCAGGGATTATGAGGCATTTTGATCGCGCGATCAAAATGCCTCATCATTCCTGAAGAATAATTTGCCAAAAAGAAGTTTGTCAAACAAATATTTGACATAGGTGAATTTGTCATTCATATTTCTTTGCCAAAGAAATGTTTGCCAAACGTGTTTTTTGCTAAAAGTAATTTGATCAAACTTTCATTTGCGAAACGTTTTTTTGCTAAAAGACGTATACCCTATTAAACACGTTTTTTTTTGCTTTGCATGTTGCATAAAACAAACAATTTTATATTGCTTTGTATATGATGTGATAGCTGATATGGTAAGGTGATGGATTGGAGTGATGAAGGTATGGAGTTCGAATTAAAGCAGAACCAAATTTGTTTTTAGAAAAAAATTATATATTTCTATTTTTACATTTTAATATTTTACCATGCTTTAGAGTTGAGAATATAATGCGGTACCGAAAAGAAAATGGTAGGTATTTGAGGTAAGATTTAAGTTAAAAATATATTTCGAAAATCGACGTTGTTCAAAATAAGCAACGAACAATTTATGTGCATTTTCTGTTTGACGTTATAATCCCCTAAATGATTATAGTTCCCTAAATGTTGATTTTAAAGGCAACACAAATAAAGTTAGTACATAGAATATATCATATAGGTGATGGTCTAGGTGTTAGCGCTGTAGACTATAGAACAGATTTTCTCAAGTTCGAATCTCACCGCAGGTACGTTTATTTTTTAACCATAAATGGTTTGAGAAAAAAAAAAAATTGATAATTGCCGAGTTAAAAAAATTGTTAACTGATGAGTAAAAAAATTATCTGGCGAGTAAAATTCTGAAATGTGATTTGCATCAAACACGGTAATATATCTACCTTTGAAAATCGGTCCAATGTCTAACATGAAAATATTTTAGAAAAAGTTATTTTTTCGCTAAGTCCAAAATACAGAGTATTTATACGAAAAATTGAATACAATATATATAGAGGCGAATGGTCGGGTGGTAAAATGATGGATTGATGTCCCAAAGGTCCCGAGTTCGATTCTACCAAATTCCAATGTTTTTTTCCAAAAATCTGAAATTTTTGTTTTTTTTTCGAATTTGGCCAAATTTTGATTTTTTTTCTGGCGGATCTCCAGATCCGCCGATTTTCTCGGTCCCAAATTCAATTCATATATTTTTCATCTAAAAATTAACGTTGGCATTGCTTGGCATCGAACTCGATACCTTCATTTCTGCAGTCCATCACCTTACTCCATCGGCTATCACATCATATAATAATGTACACCAATTTGTTTGTATTATGCAGTCATTCAGCAAAATTGTCTCCAATATATGAATATAGTGACATCTCTGTAAAGACATACGTACTATATTTAGTACAGACATCTCTGTTACGGCATACGTACTATATTTAGTACAGATTGTTTCTACGCTAAAAGTGCTAGTATATTTTATTTTGATTAAAAGAGGGCGTGGGTTGTACTTTTGTGAAAAATGTCTGAGGTTCGGTTTTAAGAATTAGCGCGCATTTTTTTAATTATTTATTTAACATTATGATACAATTTTGAAAAATTATTTTTTTTTTCTCGATATTTGTGAGAAATTGATTGGATCTTACAAATATTAAAAATTAAAATTTTTACTGAATACATTACTTAGCATCGAACTCGGTATCTTGCATTCTGTAGCAATTCATGCTACTACTTCGGCCATCATAAGTTATATTAGTTACACTCAATTTCTTTGTGTTAAGCAGTTAAATTATAAAAACAATTACAACGATATTAGATCCATGACACCAACGAAATACTCATTGGCATGACAATTACAGGTATCAACACCTATTGATATAGGTATTAATTATCGAAATTGGAGCACAGTTGTAGATTTTCGATTTTTGGGGATCTGAATTATTGGACTATTTTTTTTTTTTAAATAATTTGTAAGTTCTAAATATCAAAAAATAGATTTCTACATTCATTTTCAATTTTTCACAGCGTACATTACAGAGGATCGAACTCGTTTCCTTGCGTTCTATATCAATTTATGCTACTACTTCTATGATTAGATGTTGCATTAGTTACAGTAAATTTCTACGTTTTATGAAATCAAAATATAAAACGAATGACGAACGATGTTAGAACGATGACATAAATATTTTGTACTTACCCATATCGCTATTTCTCAAAATTCTCAAATAAATTCGAAATTAAAACACGGTTAGGGAATATTAATAAGCTAAGGGTTGAGGAAGTTTTAGTGATAACATCTCAAGAACTCATTGTCTGGTGTTAACCACATTTTGTTTAACAATAGAATTATCTAAGACACTAAAAGTGGGATATGTCATTTTGTTTAATGTTTTATTTTAGTAACTGCTAACCTAAATTTTATTTTTATGCAAAAAAAAAAGTCGATTCTAAAACTAGGGAGGATTGAATTGGATAATTTTTAAAATAACAATCAGTTACCGAAATAATTTAAGTTGCTAGCTAATCTGGTAAACGTTATTAGTGTTATGTCATATTGTTGCTATTGATTACATGTCTAGGAGTTTGGACGTACCAAGTTTAGTGCTTGTTACAGGTAATATGTACGGTCAGTTTTATGGATAATATATTTCCTGGTTGTTATTAGTAACCAGTCTGAGCATTATTATTTATAACATGTCATGTGGGCATTATTGATAATGTATCTTGCAGTTTTGACATATAAGTTATAGTCGGTGTTGTTGAATATATTTTGTAAGGGTTAACGACAATATCTTTGGTTTGGTTGCGAATTTTATTTGTTCAAATTGTTTGTCTTTTAAGATTTAATTCATTTTTATTAGTTTTATTTAAAGGACCTATTTTAAAATAAAATATTTAGATTTCATTATTTTATGCGTTGTGGAGTTTTCCGGCATTACTCTTTTTTCGGTGCTCCTGGTTAAGCGCATCATATATTCCTAGAATCTAAATTAAAAATTGATTAATTTACAAAAAAAATTTAAATATTTTAATCACATCTCGACATCCATTTTTGGTTGAACCATATCCCAATTGTGGACACTAAGCAATTAGTCCCTAAAAGTTTTGCTTATACCACTTTTGGGATGGTACCCATCCACTGGAGCATATTTCGAATATTTTGTCTGCAAATATAAAATATAATTAATTTATTTAAGTTTTTATTATTTAATATAAACTATATTTATTTAGGCTGGTTTCAATTTGCAACTTATTTCAAATAAGTCGACAAACCGAGACTTTTTCAACATAACCTTACAGTATAATTAATTAATTTTTAGAGACAAACGCCCCTACTTCATCCCGCCGAAACTGACTGCCTTGGTAAAGAAACTGTTTCCGTTATGAAACTCTTGATGGGCAGACCTGTGGATGGGGAGCCCTTTATGTTTATGAGGACTTAGTTCTTCACTCCAATATGGACACTTTATTAGATGAGGTTTCGGCCCACATGTGGGTATCTCCTATGAGAAAGCAGCAGCTCAGCATCTAATAGAGTCCATTTGGATGGATGTACTCCACCCGAAATTAAAAAGGCCAAGGGGAGAGGAATCTGTCCCGGTAATCTCGGGTTCTGCAGTCCGGTCTGCAGTTACTTACAGGCAGGCTAAGCAGGGTCGGTGATCATTAGAATCCTATTTCCTGACGGAAGAGTAGCTTAAGACTCAAAAGGGCATCCTAGAGAAGGAGCTGGCGCAGGAGGCCAAAGAGCTTAAATTGAAGTTCCATAGTAGTCAGCTTCGGCTTGGATTGCTGATAGTGAGCTGTGGTTTGAATAGCTAGCAAAACAGTTTTACTTTAGCATAGCTACAATAGAACGAGCACCGTTCTTACTTAAAAAGCTTTCTGATGCCCGATTTTAATAATGTATGCCTAATATCATCAAATGACACAATCTGATTTCCACTTAATGCATGAAGAATGTTAATGAGATTAAGAAGATTTTCTCTTGAACGATTACTCATCTAGAGGGTCAATCATGTATTTCAAATATATTCATAATTTTCGCTTCAGCAACGACTGAGCATAACGCAAGAACTCGTTTGCTTTATAAAAATATAAAAATCGGGAAAATTAAACAATTTTCATTAAGGTAGCTTTGATATATGACAATAATTAAATTTATAAAATATTTAAAAAGTTTTCAAGGAATTAATTCAGAGTTATTTTTAAAGAAATATATTTTTAAATATTACCGTTTTAATAAAAGCTTTGAATTACAGCTAGGATCTCTATTAAAAATACAAGAGCTTTTAAACATTAAAATTGTTAAATTATTGAGGAACTATAGTACAACTTATTGAGAAAGCTTTAATATTTTTACATCATCAAAGCTAACAAAACATGTGAAAGTTATGCATTTAATAAACCTAAGCATCAAAAAATTTATCTTTTACAAATTAAGTGGGGGTACTCTAAAATGTCTATTGAAAAATTCAGTTCCTATCAATCTCTTCTAAACTTTTAGAAGAAATCTTCAAAACCTTGAACAAATATTCTGTTTTAAATGTCCTACACATATTAAATAATAATAATATATTCCAGAGAAAATTCTAATTAAAGCTTTCATCTATTTCGAAAGCTTTCATAAATATTTTAATTGGAGGCAAGTTTAATAAAAATGTAAGTTTTATTTTACCAAAATTTATGTTTCAAAACATGCTGTTTGCAAGGATAATCCAATTTGGTTTGGAACTGAGAGCTTTACCAAACTTGAGTGCTTTGAAATATTATATTTAGTCGTTTTTTTAGTCGAAAGTATTTTAGCCTGAAAAAAATATCAGACATTGCTAGACGTGTAACCAGTTAATTAATAACAAATCAGTCGAGCTGAACAGCTCTCCCGCAGATAACGTTCAAAATTTAAAGTGAAAGGTTAATTACAATTTTAAGATCCTTGAACAATTTGATTGTTTTCGCAGCTAATTGTTCTGCAGGACCAGAATTTTCCGGCCCGGCTGAAAAAAAAATTCTACAAAATATTTTGAAAACCTCACATATTTGTTGTTTCATTTTTTTTAAAAATAAACGTCCTGCAATTCTTCTAAATTCTCAAAAGTTGATCTCTTAGAATTTTATTAATTAAAATATAAAATTTCAAAATTAAATTTGGGACTATGCGGATGATGTTGCTATTATCCTTGATCTTATGCCAAATACACTTAATAAAATACGGCAGTAGCATAATCAGGAAGAACTTAGCGTCAATCCAAACAAAATTATCATTGTTACTTTTACGAGGAGGAAAATGTTTGCGCTTATTGCTTCCCCGCTCAACGGTACTGCTGTATCCTTTCTTTATTACGCTAAATATCTAGGGCTCATCCAAGATCAAAAACTGAACTAGAAATACCATATATTGAAAGATCAAAATAGAGCTAAAAAGGGCGTGTACTACGAAATCCCGAAAGACAGAATCTCGATTGACAAAATCTCGAAGTCTTAATCCAGGCACGATAAAACCTAGTCATGACAAAATTCAGATAATACAAAATCCAGACAAAGCAAAATTTAGACTAGGCAAGATGTGTCCGCTTTAATGAATCGAATAAAATAAAATACAAATAAAGAACACCAAACATAATCTAAAATGATGCCCAACCATCAAATTCACAAGCTTTTGATAGATATGCCAACAACAATGTCTCTTAAATTATTTTAACGATAACCCAATTTCGTAATAGTTTAGAATTAGAATTTCTTTAATTGTTCAAAACGATTAAATCGTTATGCGGTTAAAATTTTCCAAACTTAAAAGCTTAAAAATTTCAAGACATTGCTCCATAACTAAAATATTTTTATTATAATCTAAGGTCGAGTTCCTTCAACTGTTACTTAAATAATTTATTCATACCAACTAAACAAATTTCGGGTTTCCTTAACTTGAAAGCTCATAAATGTATGGACAATGCTGCATAACAAATATTGCAATTTTGCTAACACAAAAATGATGCTCATCCTACAAAATCAAAAATTCTTGAAATTGTGCAAGATTGGACAACAAAAAGCTTAAATTAGAGGTCTGACAACATCAAAATATCGTGATGATTTAATGGAAATTAGATATTAAAATAGTATTTAAAAAATACAATCTGCGATACCAAAATTCTTAAATTATTACTTAATACGATTAAATCGTAGTTTGGTAAGCTTTTTCTTGTACTTAAAAGCTTATGCAACTACGGGCAATGCTTAATAAATAAATGTATTAGGTATTGTTAGTAATAAATACAACAGGAAAATGATACTGAATCTTGAAAATCATAAGCATTTCAAATATTGGTTGATCCGACAACAACAACTGGACTTTGACAACAACAACATTTTTGTTGGTGTAATTAAAAATAGAATATGAAATTGGTATATAGAGAAATGATATAATTGACCAAATTTTTTAAATTCTTACCTAAATTGATTCCTAAACTGATTGATTCAGCTTAGGATGTTTGTTTGATTAACAGTTCCTAAACTGAAAAACTTATAAAGCTCTAAACATTGCTATGTATATAATAAAGTACCAAGTATCAAAAATGATACTCAACTTCTAAACTCAAAAGCATTTGAATTTTTTGTAGACTTGACAATAACAACTCTTCATAACGGGTTTTGACAGCAAAAAATTTCGTGATGGTATGAAAACTGGATGTGAAATTTGTATTTAAAAAATGTTTGCCATCCGGAGAGATTTTCTCGAATTGTTATCATAAATCTATTTAATAGTAGTTTGGTTTAGTTTTGTTTTCTAAAAATAAGCTCTTGAAGCTCTCTTAATTGTATTATTGTTAATTCCACATACTACCTTTATCAAGAAGTTACAGAAATGACGGCGATTTGGCGCCTGCTGGTGGGGGGATCAGGTGATTTGATCAGCTCCGTAACCTTCAGTAGGGTGCTCATCACGTGAGCTGTTCTGGTCATGTTTCAGGCAGCTGGCGGGATGAGTACGATTGTGGTAGGTTTAACCTTGCCACAATTCGCAAGTGTACGTACTGCCTCCACGTGGCAATCGTCGGTAACTGATGTCGTCTATTACAGTCTTGTTCTAGTTGACTCAGGCCAAAGTACGGCGCTAAAGGAGAAAACCTTAACAAAAAACCTTAATCTAGGGTGGAACAGCATATGCCGATGGATGAATGACTGATAGGTTAATCAGTCCCAAATATGCGGACTCTGGATACCAGGCGCCCTCCAGTTTTATTTAGCCTTCCTGTGGTAGCTGGGTGTCCCACAGGTGACCTTCATTTCCCAAATACTCGTGGGAATAAAATGCCTAACAAAATAAAAAATAATGATAAGGATGGTAACGCTCCTAAAGCGTCACGAACCAGCGAGGATTCTGCGGTGGCTTTCGAGGGCTCAGGTCCTCTTTCCGCTGTGGAAGCCCCAATGGGTGGCACATCGGATGGGGAAATCCGTTCGGAGTTTGAGAACTTACTTCTCAATTCCGGTATGGAAACCTCAGGAGATGAGGAACTGGCCCCCGTAAGTGGGGGGATCTCCTCTGTGAAAACAGAGGAAAGTGCGGACGTCGGGGAGTGTCGGAAGGGTGAGGTTGACTTCAACAAACCTGCTGCGGCTCCTCATGTGAAAATGTGTGGGGCTGCGAAAAAGCGGTACAGGAAGCTTCTAGCTGAGGGCAAAGCGCCCGGTAGTGAAACATGGCTTCTGGCGGTGCGGCCACGGAAGGAGACTTGCGCTCCTACGACGGCCCAACCGCCAAAGAGGGACCGCTCGGATGACGATACTTCACCGGCACAAAAAAAGGCCAGGGGGGAAGAACATGTCCTGGTGGCCACTGGTTCTGCGGTCCGGTCTGGAGTTACCTTCAGGCAGGCTGCGGAATCAGAGATCATTGGGATCTTACCCTCTGGCTTTCCTGAGGTTACCCTCACTGGAGAGCAGCTTAAAGCTGTCCAGGAGGGAATCTTGGATAAGGTGCTGGAGCAGGAGGCCAAGGAGCTTAAACCCAAGTTCCTTGGCAGTCAGCTTCGGCTTGGTTGGCTGGTAGTGACCTGTGCCGACCGGGCCACTGTACAGTGGCTCCGGGAGACCATAGGCACTATTAAGCCATGGGATGGTGCAGAGCTGATTGTAGCTGAGGCGGGAAATCTGCCTCGAGCTATGATCGTGTTTGGTACCTTCCCAAACAGTGCCGAATTGCCCACGGATAAGCTTTTGGGTTTTATCAGAAGCCAAAACGAGGGCATACAGGCGATCAACTGGAGAGTGGTCAGGAGAGAGGCGAAAGGCACTTCAGCTTTTTGCACGTTCTCCATGGACCACTCTTCGGTTGAGAAGCTCAAACAAATTGATTTCATAGTCAATTTTAAGTTTGGGATTGTCCAACTGCACCCCAAGGGGGCCAGGGTGGTGGAAAGTCAGGTTCCAGGGGTGGGCCCCAAGTGGTCAAGCCTGTGGAGGATATCGTGGCTGCACCTGTGAAGGCGATCGTGGCCGCACCTGTGGCGGCTATCGGGGCCACACCTGTGGTCAAAACCACTGGTGTGGCGGCCCTTTCCAGGAGACAGGCGAGGAGAAGGAGAGAAAGAGAGAGGAAGGCGTCAGCGGTTGTACGGAGAATGGCCCCGCGAGGGGTCACCTCGCGCAAACCACTGGTGAAGCCTGGTGGCTCTCAGTCAGCTGTGGACAGCAGCAGTAAGATGGAGGACACGGATTCGCCATCTGTCAATGGCAGTGCGAGCAAGGAGGCTTATCCAGGCCTTCAGCAGACGTCGCTGCAGTGATGGCACACATAACCTGCCTACAGATAAACCTGCATCATGCAAAGGCGTCTTCGGACGTCCTTTGTCGTAGGTTTATCTGCCAGAAAATTGGCATGGCTCTAATACAGGAGCCATGGGTAATAGGTAACCAAATTAAAGGTATACCAAAACAAATGGGTAAGTTGATTTATTGTAACGGAACTGAGAGTCCAAGGGCGGCCATTTTGGCCAGCTCGCAAATTAATTTTATTCCCATTTCAGAGTTCATCTCCAGGGACTTAGTGGCGGTAATGGTGGAGGTTCTGGGTGAAAGAGGGAAACAGGAGGCTATAATGGCCTCCGCCTACTTTCCTGGAGACTCGGAAATGATACCTCCTCTCGAAGTTAGGCGGCTCATAGCTCATTGCCAGCGCAATGGGCTGGCTTACCTAATAGGATGCGATGCAAATGCGCACCACACGGTGTGGGGCAGCACGAACATCAATAATAGGGGTGAGTACCTTTTTGAGTATATAATTACTAACAGTGTAGATATTGTCAATAGGGGAAGGAAACCTACTTTCATAAATGCGATTAGGCAGGAGGTCCTAGATTTGACCCTCGCTAGTACGCATTTTAGTCATTTTGTTAAAAATTGGCATGTGTCTGAAGAGGCCTCCTTATCGGATCACTTGCACATCAGTTTCGATTTGGTGGCCGAGGCCATGCAGCGGCAGGAGATAAGAATTCCAAAACTGACCGATTGGGACTCCTATAGAGTTTCACTCGAATCAGAAATGCCCTCGGTAATGGGGAACATAGAGTCTCCAGAGGGCTTGGAATTCTGTTCAAACCAGCTGCATAATTCTATACACTCGGCTTACGAAAACAGCTGCCCAGTTAAGCGAAGAGAATCCATTAAGTTGGTCCCTTGGTGGAACGGGGCGCTGAGTAAGCTGAGGAAAAAATCTAGAAGGTTATTCAATAAGGCTAAACGCACCGGGGAATGGGGCGAGTATAGGATGGCCTTAACGGAATATAATCTGGAATTAAGAAGATCCAAAAGGGCTACCTGGAGAAACTTCTGTGAGGGAATCATTGAATTACCCTCTGCAGCTCGTCTCCAGAAAGTCCTTGCTAGGGATCACTCAAATGGTTTGGGGCTTCTTCAGAAGCAAAACGGGATGTTCACTGAAAACCGGAAGGAAACCCTGGAGTTACTATTAGGTACCCACTTTCCGGACTCAATAGTGGTAGGTACCCAGGAGGACCCGCATGACCCTTCAAGTGAGGTAGACTATTCACCCCACAGTAGGATCTGGAGCCTCTCTGGAAAAATGTTCACACCCAGCAAGGTGAGATGGGCTATTGGCTCTTTCAAACCGTTCAAATCTGCTGGAGGGGATGGTATCTTTCCGGCTTTACTTCAAAAAGGTATTGAGGAAATACTTCCCAGCTTGGTCCAGTTGTTTCGGGCAAGTTATGCTTTTAACTATATTCCGAAACTATGGAGGAAAGTAAATGTGGTCTTTATACCAAAGGGAGGGGGTCGTCTGGACACCCAGCCCAAGGCTTATCGGCCAATTAGCCTGACATTAGAAATGAAATCCTTGTAAATAACCCACTGCATCGGAACCAGTTTGCTTATCAAGCTGGCAAATCAACTGTGATGGCTCTTAGTGGTCTAGTCACGAAGATTGAAAGAGCGGTGGCTTTTAAGGAAATTGCCCTGTGTGCCTTTGTGGACATTGAGGGGGCATTTGACAATACCTCCTATGGTTCAATAGAGAGGGCAGCCATGGAGAAGGAGGTTCCGCCGTCTACAACTAGGTGGATCCGCTCAATGCTGAAATATCGCGATATTACAGCCACATTAGGTGGCGAGTCAGTAACCATCAGGGCCGTAAAGGGCTGTCCCCAAGGAGGTGTACTGTCTCCTCTTTTATGGTCATTGGTTATTGATAGACTACTGGTCCTCCTGAATAGCCATGGGTTCGATGTCCAGGGCTAATGGCTCGGAAGAAAGCTCAGATGCAATTTCTATATAAACTGAACCAGTGGACAAGCACACAAAGGTACATAATTTTGTAGATTTTTGATAATTTTGAATCGCGTCCTTTCTTAAAGCGGTTGTTTAATGGACCAGCATAATATGCGGTTACCTTTAAAAACAGACGACTTTGTATTGTTGACCTTACACACTACGCATTTGTAGATCATTTTTTAATAAAATTGTTCATTCCAATATTCCAGTATTATTTTATTAGTGTAGATATCATTAAGATCTTTTGCAATTAAATAGATAATTCTCATTCGAATAACAGTTATTCGAACGTGTCTTTTCACAACAAGTTGATACAACATTCAACGTACATCAAACAAACGTTTCATCATACGTTCAGATATTTACGACGTTTAACTGGCGAATATTCAGAAAAACTCACAGCGAGATTAATATTTCGACAAATTAATTAACAAACGATACAATAAAACCATATCAACATAAAACAGAGTCTTCACAACAACACTTTTCGAGAAAAATCGAAAAGCGAAGTAGCATCATCAGGAATTATAATACAACGACTAAATATTTAGACGGCCGGGTGCAAATTGATGCACCGGCCTATTGGTAAGTACCAATTTTCATATAGCAACGGAAGTTGTACATAAGCGAACGTAATTTAATACGCACATTTTCTTTCCTCATTTCACGCGTCTCATACAACGATACAACTATACGTATGGAATTTGGGAAAGTAAAATACACAACAAGTACAACAAGGACAACCACGCCTACACAAACGGCGTAATTAATTTTGCAACAAGCAAAAGGAAATTCAACGGTCCAGATAAATTATATGGAACAAACGGCGATTACAATACATAAAACTAAATAAATTCATCATACGCTGCCTACAAAAACGGCACATGTTAAAATTAGAAATAAAACGGTGCAACGAGAGATTTTTACAATTTATTTCAAAAACAACAAACACCGCAACTGGAACAAATATTCTTTATACAAAGACAACAACAAAAAAAAATTTAAATTAAATCAAACAAGAGGGATGACCAAACACCAACACTCGTGGTGCATCGACAACAATTAAAATATCAAACGCAAGTTTTGCTCTTTTTTTTTAATTTTCGATATTTCAGCAGCCAGTCACTTAATTAATTTGCTTTATATATTTAATTTTCATTTTTCGACTGGGCTGCCAATTTAACGTAGATATTATTTACTACATTACATATATTTATTTATTTTATCAAATCCTGTAAAATTTTCACCACCACTCTGCGCAACTCGATTATTTTAAAATTTCTCCTGTTTTTGTTTTCACTATTAATTTGTTCTTTTTGCATTTCACATTTACATTTTTTATTTTCCACTTTGCCGAATTAATTCGTATCATTTTATTTTGTTCTTCTCTTACGGCAAATACGCGCTTGGTGAGTAGAAACCCTCTCACGAAGTGACACGCTCGTCCCGTTGGCAGGGACGTCTCATCAAACGTGTTTTAAACACAGTTATTCATTTTTCATTAAACTATCAAAATAGTTTGTTAACGAAACGGTAATCAAACCGGTAAAAATCTAAATTTTTGATTTCCATCAAAACGTATTTATTTTTTTTTCTGAGAGTTGATAATGCCATGAGACGTTACATCAAGCAATGAGCCGAAAGCATCGGTCTCAACCCAAAATATTACTTCGCAAGCCTCGGGAGATAAAATAGTCACGGGGGATACAGACGTTCCAATGGAGATCGCAGTTCCAGCGAAATTGAACTTACCTCCATTCTGGTCAACACAAGCGAGCAATTGGTTCGAACTGACGGAAACAGTTCGAACTACAAAATATAACCTCTCAGAAAACCAACTATGCTCATATTTTGTCAAAGACCTCACCGGAGACTTTTCAACAATATCAGATTTGCTAAAACAACCACCACAAAAAGATCACTATGACGTGATAAAAGAGGCATTGGTGGAAAGCACTCTTAACTGGACCAGACCTTGGCGACCGCCGCCCTTCAGAAGCGTTGCGGCACATTCGAGCCCTCGTCGGACAAAATAAGCTCGTCAGCGAAAGACTAGCTCGATCCATCTGGATCCGCAAGATGCCCGAATTAATCAAAATTGCACTTGTGGCACAATCCGAGGCAACTCCGATTGAAGAACTAGCAGCGACGGCGGACCGTATGTACGATATCATAAACATAGGTCAACAACATCGCCAGGTCCACAATATAAAACAAAATTTAAACCAAAGCAGACAACCGAGATCACCCGTGCAGACGTATCGAGGCCGCAGTGGAGATCGTAGAACTCCTTCGAGAAGCGGCACGATCGCAGATAGACTGGCCCTCTCGAAGCACGGCTAATGGCTTGTGTCGAGGCAGATCGCACGGGCGATCCCCATCACGCTCACGAACCAACAACTACAAAGGTTTATGTTGGTATCACGGCAAGTTTGGTAAGGCAGCTAAAATATCCCTCAATCCATGCAACTGGCGCAAGCCAGCTCGAACACCCAGCATGGAAATCAACCAGACATAAAAAAACCAGTAAACCAACGGGATTTGGCCACTTCGTCAAATACCCACACCTCATCTGCCACGTCGATCATTTCACTCTAGGCTCGTCTACACTTATATGACAATATCAATAAACCTACTTATCTAATTGACACTGGCGCTGACCTTTCGGTTATTTCAGTCAAACATTTCAAACATATGTTTTCAATTCACAAACGAACCACAGATCTAGTCTTATCGGCTGCCAATGGTTCGCATATCTCCACTTACGGCACAAAATTCCTACAGGTAGATATTGGACTAAAACGATCCTTTACACATGCTTTTGTAATAACTGCTGTAAATCGTCCAATCATTGGTGCCGATTTTAATCAAAATTTTGACTTCTTGTTGACCTGAAAAACAAACGGCTGTCAATCAATGCCACCATGGTTCGTGTCGACACACCGACACCGATCCACTACTCGGTCAACAATGATTTCGATACTCTGTTAAAACAGTTTCCTTCACTGACAGCAGAACCGAACTACAAAGTACCAGTCCAACACAACGTGGTCCACCATATCGTCACTGCAGGCCACCTGCCCGTGTCGAGACCGCGTAGGCTAGATCCAATCCATCACAAAGCTGCATTCACTGAATTTCAGCACATTGTGGAATTAGGGATTTATCGGCCATCAGCATCTCCCGTTTCGTGCCCTTTACATAATATGGTAAAGAAGAAAGATCAAGATTGGAGACCGTGTGGGGACTATAGGCGACTAAATTCGGTCACAACACCGGATCGCTATCCGATACCTCACATTCAAAACTTTTATGAACCTCCATGGATGCAAAGTTTTCTCCAAAATCGATTTAGTCAGAGCATACCATTTAATTCCCCTAGCGCCTGAAGTAGTACACAAAATGGCAATAACGACCCCATTTGGCCTCTTCGAGTTCACTCGAATGCCATTCGGTCTACGAAACGCCGCAAAAACATTTCAGCGCTTCATGTATGAAGTTGTTCGTGTCTTAGATTTGGTCTACATAGACGATATACTTCTTGCTTCACACACCGAGGAACAGCACAAACTACACTTAGAGCAATTGTTCACTAAGTTAGCACAGTTTGATGTCCACATCAAGAGTGCAAAATGCGTCTTTGGCGTAACCACTCTTGATTTCCTCAGCCACAAGATTACACCTGATGGTATTTTACCATCAGAAGAACGAATCAACGCAATCAAAGAATTCTCAGCTCCTACTTCAATTAAAAGTATTCAGCGATTTGTCGGTATGGTAAATTACTACCATCGATTTTTACCGAAACTCGCAGAAATACTCGCCCCGATTCACTGTCACTTGGCTGCTTTATTTAAAAAGCCCAGGACCGCCAAGAATTTCTCTTGGCCCGATGAATGCCAACAAGCATTCACGTCGTTGAAGACTGAATTAGAACGGATAACACTTCTGGCACATCCTCTGAGTAACTAAAAGCTCAGTTTGACTACTGATGCATCAAGTACTGCCGTCGGAACAGTACCGCAATAGTATCATAACGAGTGTTGGGAGCCCTTGGATTCTTTTCTAAAAAACTCACAGATGCCGAAAAGAAATATTCCGCATTTTGCCGGGAATTACTCGCAATTTATCTAGCAGTAAAACACTTTAGGTACTTTGTTGAAGGTGGAGATTTTTCAATCTACACTGATCACAAACCTCTGACACGAGCGATTCAGTCAAAAACTGAACGTAATCAGCGGAAATCACGTCACTTGGATTACATTACACAATTTACTTCGGACATTCAACATGTTTCCGGACATGACAATGTTGTCGCGGACACATTTTCTCGCACTACCGACAACGAAACGGCTGCAGTCGAAACGCATTTCGACTTGATTAAAATTGCAAATACTCAAAAAGTTGACCTAGAACTTCAGAATTTACTTTCTGGTTCCGAATGTCACAATAGTTCATCATTGAAACTAGAACTTTTTAAATTGCCCGGCCTTGAAATTGTATGCGAAACTTCCACTGGGCACAATCGCCCATACATTGCAGAACCATTACGTCGAGCCATTTTCGACACACTGCACAATATTTCGCATCCTAGTGTCCGAGCAACTGGTAAATTGATCGCTGCTCGGTATTTTTGGCCAAACATAAACAAAGACGTAGGCAATTGGGCTCAGTCTTGTTTAGCTTGCCAACGTGCAAAAGTACAACGCCACACGAAATCACCCTATGGCAAATTCGAAATCACACCTGGTCGGTGTGAACATATCCATATGGTTATAGTAGGTCCACTGCCTCCATCTAATGGATACACATATTTACTTACTTATGTCGATCGCTTCACTCGTTGGCCGTAAGCGTACTGCATGTATATATAGAGTAGACAAATATGTCACATTCGTCAATAATTACGTATCTCGATTCGGCGTACCCCTAAATATCACCACTGATCAGTGAACGCAATTTGAGTCCAAGCTTTTTACCGAGTTAACAAAACTCCTTGGCTCAAACCGAATACGTACAACGGCTTACCACACGCAAGCCAATGGCATGGTCGAACGTTTCCACCGGCAACTCAAAGCCGCGTCGATGGCCAGAAGCAATGCAACTCATTGGAGCTCAGAAATTCCAATCATTTTTCTTCGCATCCGAGCAACAGTGAAAGAAGATCTAAAATGCTGACCGGCAGAATTAGTCTATGGTCAAACCATTAAATTGCCTGGTGAGTTCTTTGTCGAAAATCCTCTTTCACCAACTCCAACAGCCGACACAGTCATCGACCAATTACGCGAAACAATGCAAAACCTTGTACCCACATCAACTCGTCAGTCTAAACAAGATGACGTTTTTATTCCAAAATTGCTTGATAATTGCGATTTTGTGTTCGTAAGAACGGACAAGGTTCGAACCGGATTATCATTTCCATTCGAAGGTCCATTCAAAGTCATTCGACGCCTTCGCAAACAATTCATCGTGTTGATTAATGGTAAAAACTAAACCATTTCAATCGACCGGCTCAAACCGGCTAACGGCATTCTTTGCTCGGCTGATCAAAAATCAATTCATAGAGCAACCAAAACTGTCCGTATTTTAGCCAAATAATTTTTTATGGAGGGATTTCACTTGAGGAGAGTCTTGTAGCGACTCACGCATTTAAAGCATTTATCTACATTCATTTGTCGCCATAATTATTTGAAATGCAACGCATTTTCAACGTTTAAATATAATTGTAATTGAACAGCTTCTTTCGTTCAATAATGACACCTACAATAGAATAGCAATTTGCTATGCAACTATTCTATCGGTGTGTCTGTGCTCAACTCAATAAATATAATATTTCCCTATATTTTGAGTACAGTTCACTATTTTATGTTAAATTAAATATCTTGGATAAATTTGATACAATACGAAATTACTCCATCTATTGTAGACATATGTACAACTCGTACATACAAAAGTTTACTACTCGTCATTTGACACTCTCGTTTTTATTTTTGATTGAGACGCATCGTCCATCTTAGAAAATGAAATTATTAAATCTAAAATCACAGGTTGTGAAGTTATTAAATTCAATTAATTAATTAAATTAGTGTATACATTAAAATTCCGGTGAATTAAGTTTCGTGATTTATCAGTGGTGGTGGAAATTAGCCACCTATTCATATTGTGAAAAGTTTTTGGAAATAAATTTTCCACGGCCACATACAGTGTAATTGTGTGGTTCACAAAACGAATTGTTTGTTTTTAAATTATTTATGGCTATCGAAGCCCCGTAAAGGGTATTGAGCCACCATAAATTATTGTGCAAATATATCCTCGATTTGCCAGAGTTTTTGTATTCGTTTACTCAAATTATCATCATGACAGTAAATTAATGAAACTATATTTTTAGAAGTAATCTGATTAACCTTACTACTAAGCACTAACTACATAACCGAATACAGTTTTGTGAAATGGTGGTAGTTCTTGAACAAGAGACACTTTTTCACAATTCACAATATCAAAATAAACCTCCGCACCTAACAACATATCGATAGTTTGAGATACCTGAAATTGAGGATCACCCAACAGAATTGAATTTGGTAAAGTGTTTACATTAAATTTGACAGGGTATATTGCCGGTTATTTTGGGTAACAACAAAAAATTAAAATTTATTTTAAAATCCAAAACTTGAAATTCAATTTATAAGTTTACTTGGTGACTGATTTGAGTAACCTTTTGGTTTATACCAGTTACAGGCACATGTATCGATTTTTTGTGACACAAGATTTGTCTGGGATACATTTTCGGTTACGAAATTGGATTGAGATCCTGAATCAAGTAAAGTGCGGCGATACATTCGCATACTGATGGAGCCTCCAACCCAAAAAACCGCAATTGACAACAATATTTGAGTTGGCAAGGAATAAAAACAACTATTCTCCATAACGCTGCTAATATGAGACACAAAAAAATCTGACTGAGTGGCAGCCGACGTTGTATTAGCTTCAGATGAATCAACAACATAATTTATTTGACCTGATGAGGGTCCATTAAAATTGTATTAATCCTAGATTTATCTTAATTGTTAAAATTTATGTTGGGATTCGCGGAAATTGAATCACTTTTACCTAATTGAGATTGGGTAAGACTCTCGTTTGAGGTTTCTTTAAAATTATTTGTCGGATGAGAAATATTTGTATTAGTGTAATGAAGTAAACTATGATGCATACGATGACATATTCTACAACCCTTTGATCTACATTGACTGATATGATGTTTGTAAAAGCAGGTTCGACAAATATTTTCTTTTATGACCCAATCATTTCGTTGAGGCCAAGATAAATCCTCAAATTTTTTACATTTGAAAATTGAATGATTTGATTTACAAAAAGGGCAAGATTTATTAGAACAAGTGCTCATATGATTAAATCTCGTGTTAACGTTACAAGGATTTATTTTTCTTTGTATATTTATTTGCTGAGTCGAATGTAACCTAAGAAGTGTTCGAAACTGTAGTCATACTTCTAGAATAGGCGATCTAAAAAATAAGTTGTGCTTGGACCCTGCTTAATTATCCGCCCAACCAGTATTAAGGCTCTTAATGAATTAGATAATACTGCCAGCCGGTATGCGATACATACTAGCTGGGCTGATTGCTCGCCCTCCTAGATGTTTACTGTAGGAAGTACTTCTACTGGAAAGACGAACGCCACTCCCGTATATTCCTAGCGTTAATTCGACCTCCATTTTGATTTTACTCTTAAGAGTTGCTGAGAATGGATAGTTGCCTACTTTGAACTGATTAACCTAGCAGCCACTCATCCTTTAGAATATGCTGTTCCACCTTAGATTAGGGCTTTAAGTTAGTTTTTTTATTTTAGCTTGTACCAAAAGGCCACATTCAGCCTAATGGTGTCAGTTACCAGTGATAGGATGCAGCCCGTACACTTGCGAATTGTGATCAGATTAACCCTTACACAATTGTACCCAACACGCTTTTTCCTGATATATGACCAAAACAGCTCACGTGATGCCCACCCTACTGAAAGGTTACTGAGCTGGTAGATTAATCTATTCAACTTTGGTCCCTTCCCCCTCCAATAGACGCCAAACCACCTACTTGAGAATCAAGAGAAACAATTTTATTATTAATTAAAGAAAATTCTCCACATAGTATTAATTTGCTGCCTTTAAAAATATTTCGAGACATATTTTCTGTTTCGCATTATTATTAAAAATAATATCATATAATCATAAATTAAATACACATAAATAACTAATCAATCAAAATTATGATGAAAATTGACAACAACAACAAAATCTTCGAACATTCATCCGGCGCACAAACATTCTTATCGTTTTTTATTTTTTTAAATACATAATTTAATAAATAAAAATAAAAATTGGTCCCATTGATCCATAAATCATAAGGATATGTACAAAATATTTTTATTTTATTTTTTTATTATAACAATCATAAATTTTAATAATAAATTAATTCATTCCTTTTAAAACAGCTCATAAATTTATTAAATTTATTAAAAATAAAAAAAAAAAAAAAAAAAAATGTTTATTTTTATTAATAATTGAAAATCATTTCATATTAAAAATTAAATATTGTTTAAATATAACGTCCACATGAAAAAAAAATAAATAAAAATACGAATATTTTATTTATTTAATAAATGTATAAATAAAAATTGAATTTTATTTGCATTATTATTGAAATATTGGGCACAAGTTTTTCGCGTTTTTATTTTCCGCGGTGTTACTATATGGATGTCGTTGGTGGATTTTTAATTTTACGTTTGCTGTTATTTTTCTGTAATTGAAATTGGTTATTTTGTTGTTGATAATAATTTATAGAGCATTTTTATTTATATTTATTTATTAATTATTATTTTGCATTTACGTAGTATAGAGTAAAGTCTGTTGTGGGCGTGGGTGATGTACCATCTCACTATATGCATTCGAATATTTTACGTTATTATTATAAATGCGGTTTGAGTTGTTGCATTATTCGGAAATTTCTGAAATTCATTCGGTGATTATTTATGAGATTTATTATGTGAATGTGCCTTAATAAATTATTCGTTTTATTTTTATTTTCAGACTATATTGTGAGATGTGATGCGTTTGGTTTTTGAACTCGGATATTAAAACAAAAGATAACGCCAATTTGGTTATATTTATTACTAGATATTTAATAAGTTCATGCACCAAACAAGTAATGTTTTTATTGTCAATAACAAAATTCAATTTACGAAAATCACTCATTCAAATCTATGTAGTGATACACAAACACTAAATGTAAAAAAAAAATTCGATTGTAAAAAATATAGTGTATCCAAAATATACCTAGGTTGTATAAAAAATATGTTTTTGCAAAAAATCATACCGGATTTCCGTTTAAATTCGATCCCGGAATATTATTTTATTTGCACAAACAAAAGAGCTTTTGATGCGAACACCTAAATATCCTTCAGTGTTAACACCAATACGAAGTTTTTATTTGTTATCAAAATTTTATTATCATCAACATGGATGCTGTTCACCCGAATTTTCTAAAATATCACCCTTCCAGGAAAACCTTATAAAATAAAATAAAAAAAAAAAAAAAAAACTGGAGCAATACTAATTAGTACAAAAATGCGCGCGCGTTGATAAAAATTTAACACGTGTTAATTTATTTTATGTGTTTTCAAAGTAACATAAATTACATACACTTTACACATGAGATTCAAAAGAAGGTTGTTTTTATCAATAAGATTTAAAATTTTATACATTTTTATTGGTGTGATAAGAACATTTTTGAAACAATTTTTTTTTTTCGTTTTAGTAATTATACTTTTAGGGGTGAGCACAAAAAATGTTTTTATTTTTTTTTATTTTTTTGTGACAATGAGAAATGTATGTTACGTGCGGTTAGGGAGGAAGAAACAACATTGCATATTTTTTTTTATTAAAATTTGATACAGCAACAACTTATCGATGGAACAATATTATCTAAATTGTTAAACCATTTATATTCAAGAGAACATCAGTGAACATTTTAAAATTCAGTTAATGTGGGGCCAGGATGAGTGAAAACCTTTTTATGTATAGAATAATTCCTGAACAACTCAAGTTAAACCTTCAAATAAAAGTAAGGTGCAAGCCATGTTCAAGAAAAAAAATCAATTTTAATAATTTTTGTTAATAATTTTCCCTAGTTGTAATGAAAAATGGGGGTTTACTATTGGCTATTTACAGGCAAATTAATGAGTTAAGAGCCGAGCGGCTTATAACTGGGTTTGCTAATAAAATTCTAATACCGGTTATAAGCTTATGGTCAAATTTCTTTTGTATTACAGATCCAAGCGCAAGCCAATTTCAACAACACAACGCAAGCAAAAACAACAAAAAAAGATAAAAACGTGGTGCAGTGCATTCTAACATTGAAGAGAGAAAAAGTGGTGGAGAGAGACAACTGTAACTATCGTGATAATGTAGAATAAACAACAGTGGTAGCAGTAGTTGGCAAAATAAAAAAGTATTGCCTATTATCGGATGATAGCATCATTACGGATCCGGTTAGGTAAATTATTTTTCTAATTCTAAATTCCACTAGGTGATTCGTAATTTTAATTGTTTTTACTTCAACTTGAGTTAATTAACCTTTCTCAAGAGAGAGGCGAGGATGCTAGGTCTTTTTCTCATACAATAGAATATAAAAGCCAGTCAGCCTTAAATAGTGCGTTAATTCCTAGAGGGAAGGAAAATAAGCTAGTAAAGTCATTTATAATTTGAATGAAGCAACAGCGCTAAGATCATTTCAAGATGGGGTTAACCAATCAATTTCGGTGATTGTTACAGCTTGTCGGTTTGGGGCATTAAAAGAAACAATTGACAAGGCAATCGAAGAAGAATTGGTAGTAATGAACAAGTCTAGATCACAATCAGTGCCGAATTTGAAAAATTATTTTCAGAAATGTCAATTGTGCTTCAAATCGGATCATGACGCGACAGAATGTTTTAAGTACAATAAACCTAGCATGTCAAACTTAGAATCTATATCAAAATCTGTATATACTCCTAACTCAGACTATAAATCTAGATCAAATTATGTCCCTAACTCACAAAAAACTCGTAATTCTGAAAATTTTCGAAACTTGGCATCTAATATCAAAGTGGCCAATGACATTACAAGCAATATAAACCCCATTAGATGCCTATATTGCAAAAATTGGGGTCACATGCTAAAAGACTGTCGCAAGAGAATGTGCAATAACCAGAAGCGGGATAATTTTAATTCATCTACTTTGTCGCCGAGATTTACAAACAGGGTTTACATTGCGGAAAACCAAAAATAACTCGAGCAGCCGAAGACGAATACAGTTGTCCGACTTCAAGATATAGGAATATAAATCTGTATTCAACATCTACAACTAAAACACATCCTACCTTATCAAAATTGTTTCGTAAAGCGTTAGAAAATCAAATTTATATAAATCTAGTTTAACTCAAAATTCTGTTACACCAAATTGCAATTATTCATGTACCATATCAGAAAATAGTAAAATCAATAATAATTCACAATAAATACTCTGTCAGTCATCAATCAGTCCGCAAACATTGGTAAATTCGAAATTCGTTAAACTTAGACTGGATCTATCGGGAAATTCATATTTATATTTTTTAATTTGATACGGGGGCAGATGTTAGTGTAATAAAAAAATCGTCGGTCAATCAGGAAATGGTGTGTTATCCTGAATATAAATATGAGATTAGGGGAATCAGACCCGAAAAACTACAAACTCTAGCTCTCTGCAAAGGCATCATACTGATTGGAGACTCAAAACTAAACCAAAATTTTCAATTAGTGTCCCATAATTTCTCTATAAAGTCTGAAGGCATTTTAGGAAAAGACTTATATATTATCCCTTCCCTCTATGTAAATTGTCTGAATAAATTCAAATCGATTTACCGAACTGTACAATTTAGTATTGTCAATACAAACGATTATCACATAAACATCGGAAAAATCAAAGTAAATTTCGATTCGGTAGATTCTTATGACATATGTGATATTGAAAATTGGAAACCGAATGTACAGGAAAGGTTATATAAACTTAGCCAGAATCTTGACCTTAGTCACCTTAGCGAGAAGGAAAAACCATCTGTCCAAGAAATTTGCGGTAACTTTAGTGATGTGTTTTATCTGGATGGCGATATTCTGTCAACAACTAATGCTTGTAATATCGTCTCCTGGAAACAACTAAAGCCGAAATAAACGACCAATTGAACAAAATGCTAAACGACAAAATAATTGAACCGAGCATGAGTCATTGGAACTCACCACTCTACCGAATAGTACCGAAAAAGTCCACAACCGACGAGCGAAAGTGACGTTTGGTTGTTAATTTCAGGAGATTGAATAATATTACAATCGATCAGTTTTATCCGTTACCCAACATAACGTAAATCCTCGATCAATTAGAGAAAGCAACATACTTTACAACGCTCGATTTGGCAAACGGATACCACCAGGTTAAACTATATCCTGCCAACAAAGAAAAAACTGCCTTTAGTAGACGAGCAGGCCATTTTCATTTTGTACGTATGCCTTTCGGGTTAAATAATCCACCCAGAGTGGAATTAAACCCGATCCAGCTAAAATAAACGCCATAATAAATTACCCTATACCGTCCACGACAAAAGATGTAATATCTTACCTAGGATTTGCGGGTTACTAACGTCGTTTTATAAAAGACTACTCTAGAATTTCAGAACCATTAAATAGAGTATTACGGAAGAAAACAAAATTTGAATTGAATGCTCATTGTGATGAAGCATTCACAAAATTAAGGCAAGCAGTTATATCATCCCACAGTCGAGAAGGAGCTGTTAGCCATTGTTTGGGCTAATCAGAGATTCCATGCTTACCTATACGGTAGAAAATTCGTTATAAGGACTGATCATCGTCCCTTAATTTGGCTTAATAAAAATCCAAAGCCTTCCTCTCGATTAATTAGGTGGCGACTTTAGTTAGATGAGTATACATACGATATAGAATATTAACCGAGTAAACTTACGCTAAGTCATATTAAGATCAATGAAGATTTAAACACACGGCAACCTACAAATACAATCGTAGCAATTATTCGAGCACAATCGAAAAATACCACAGTAGATTTAACCCCGCAGATATATCAGAGAATAATATAAACCAAACCATTGAAAATTCAGTCTCTCATTATCAACTAGAGGGGCAAACAGACACAACCATTCCTCCAACAAATACTGTTCCAAATTCTAGTATGCCACCTCGAAGGTCATTATCAGCTGAAGATGAAATAAACGAAGTTACAAAGGAATTTCATATAACTCCCCTTGGTGGACATCAGGGATATTCTCGCACAATTAAAAGAATTAAACAGTATTACGAATTTCCGAATTTGAACAAACGAATCAGTTCATTTATTAAAAAATGTGTTTTGTGCCATAGAAAAACAAAGTATCTAGATCAAATAAATGTTTAATACAGATTACTACGACATCAAAAACGCCATTTAGAAAAATTCGTATGGATATTGTTGGCCCGATGATGGTTTCGTATCATGGAAATAAATATTTATTGACTATACAAGATGACCTAATGAAATACTCCATGGCAATCCGAATTCCGTCCCAAGATACAGTGGCTAGAGCATTTTATATGTAGTTTTCGGAGCACCTAGCGCTATTGTTACAGATCAAGGCTCAAATTTTATGTCGGAGATGTTTGTCAACCTTTGTAAAATTTTTAAAATAACAAAAATAAATACCACAGCATATTATACCGAGTCAAACGGTGCGTTGGAAAGAACACATGAAACACTTAACGGAATTTCTAAGAAATTTCATTCATGACGATCCTTTGACATGGGACCAATAGACGCCATATGCTATATTCAATTTCAATTCAACCCCTCATACTTCAACCGGTTATATGCCAATTGAGCTCCATTTAGGATATAGCCTAACATTCCAAGTTCTGTTCAACAAGATAATAGCCCGATTTATACATATGACGATTATCTAACCGAGTTTAAATCCAGACTTTGATATTCATGGCAAATTCCAAAACAGAAATTAATTGACAACAAAACAAAATTTAAGGAACACTATGACAAAAATTCAAACACACTCATCTTTCGAATTGAAGACAAAATTTTGTTGAAAAATGAGATGAGTTCAAGTAAGCTAGAACCATTGTGGTCAGGGCCATTTGAAGTCATAAAAATATCATCCCCACTAAATTCTTCAATTCGGATCAATCGTAAAGTTAAATCAGTGCATAATCAGTTTTTAAATCGCATCAAGTTCTCCAGATATATAAAAGCTTCATCCGACCATGTATAGAGTACTGCTGGCAAGTTTGGGGAGGTGCGTCTGGTACCACCCTCCACTTATTGGACAGGGTTCAACACCGCGCTATCAGAATAATACGGAATCCCAGACTTACTCAAGAACTAGACAGCTTACAGCATCGCAGAGATGTTGCAAAACTCTGCGTCTTCTACAGATGCTTACATGGTAAATGTTCTGCAGAACTATCGGAGAAAATACCACCATTCGTTACAACAACAAGAGTAACAAGAGTAACAAGAGAAACAAGAGGAACAACCAATGCACATAGGTTTACGGTGAAGCTCCCGAAACCTCGAACTGAAGAAATCAAGCGCGAATTTATATACCGAACATCAAAAAAGTGGAATTCGCTAATACATTTCAAATTTCCGAAGGAATATAAAATGAATAAATTTAAGGTAGCTATTAATTTTTACTTGCAGGATCGCGCATTGGGTAAAGAAGCTCTGACAGTTACAAGGAGCTAGGCCCGTTAATAAGTCCGCTCTGCACCCAATTAAAAAATTTATAAAAATAAAATAAAAATTAAAAAAAAATCCTGGCGGACCACCAACCGTTGGCGTTTGCACTTTGCAACAGAAACAATAACGCCAAGCTGAAAAAATAGAAGGGGCGACTGGAAGAGTATAACTACGAACTTGTTTAAAAGCCTGGCCCTACTAATAAAATTGCTGATGCCTTATCAAGATTGGAAATAGAACCAAACACACTTTCCACAGAAGGAACAATTCACAGCGCCGGAGAAGATTCTACAAGCCTAATAAAATACTGTGAAGCAATAATTAATGCATTCAAAAATCAGATTATACTTAAAAGAAGCAAAGCAATTTACGCTTATAAAGAACCTCATCCATCCTACCATAGGCACCACATCAGCCTACCAGAACTAAATAAGTATGCGATAGGTAGAATACTACGAGAGAAATTAAACCTGAATGTGTCAATGGGGTAAAAATACCTGAGTAATTTATACAAATCTTACTAAAATAAATCTTTTAAGAAACACTTCTCCAGTTATAAAATATGACTAACTCAAAGAATGGTTACGGATATCTGCAACGAAGAAAACAAATAATCAATTATAAAGGAAGAACACAGAAGGACACACCGAAATCATATAGAAAAAAAGGTAACAAATCTTGGAAAAGTACAATTTTCCACAAATGGCTAGCTTAGTGAAAAAATATACGCTAGCCTGCGATACCTGCAACAACAATAAGTATGATAGACGTTCAAATCAAGTGAAAATTCATGAAACGTTCATTCCGTTAACGTTCAAATACTCCATGTTGACATAATAGAAATCAAGAACGAAAAATTCTTATCCTTTGTGGATAAATTCTCAAAATTTGTGAAATTTTTTTCGGATTAAATCTAAATCGATCCCACTTGTAAGGGATAAAACAATTAAGGCACTGCAATACTTTACCGTACCCAAGATGCTTGTAATGGGCAATGAGAAAAGCTTCGCAAGCCCTATTATTAGCGATTACCTGAAAACCTTAGGAGTCGAAATTTACCTATCACTGTCACAGAGAAGTGAGGTAAATAGAACTGTCGAGAGAGTCCACTCTACAGTAATTGCAATCTTCAGATGCTTGCAAGACAAACTCAAGGAATTGACAGTAAAATAATTGATCAATATAGCGGTAGATCGCTACAATAATTCTATACATTTAATCATACATCAGAAACCCAGCGATATATTTTTGGGAAAACACAACGGAGAAACTACCAGAATCTAACCAATTTCAAAACCAAAATATTCAGGATTTATTTGAAAGAATTAAAAAAGTTAAGGAATCCAAAATCGCGAGGGAAAATACAAAGAGAAAAACACGCAAAATATACGAATCCTGGCGAAATGATATTTACAGCAATTAAACAAATCCAGTCAAAAAACAAACCAAAATTGCAAAACCCAAATGGTAGCCGAAAGAAAGAAAACTTCGACCTCAACTAATCCACCAGATAGAACAAATCTGGCAGCTAATTTCATAATCCAAGAGTCCAAAGTCAAAAACCAGAAGATCGATAAAATGGACAGGTAGCGCATGGAAATGGATCGCAGGTTAAGCTGATACTACGGACTGCGATCAGATAGTAAAAAGCCAGAACCATGTAATCATAATAACAACCTACAGTACAAGATTAATAAAGTCTTAATCGACACATTCCAACAGATGCTCAACGAATACAAAAATATTGTTGAACATTTACATGGAGATGGAGACTACCAAATACAACAAGTACTGTATAACAGGCTTATAATTATTAAAGAGGAGATAAAAGAAATTGTTCGAGCTGCGTAATTAGCAAAAGGGAAAATTATCAATATACCAATCTACTGGATAAAGGAGAAATAGGCCGAATAATTACAGAAATAGAAACCTTGCCATACTCCAACGAAATAGAGGCAATGGAATATGGAGAACCTACGATGGTATGGTTACAAATTCTACAATTCTATATGTCATATCGATGCCTAAGACTAGTAAGAAGAACCATAACCACATCACCATAAAGTCAACAATTAACCAAAACAACCAGATACACCTGGAATTAAAACAATTTTTATTAAATCAAAACGAACTATACGAAATCACCTAGGAATGTAAGGTTTTCCTTGCAAACAAGTAAACGGAAGAAACTAAATGAGGACTACTGCATCAATCAACTTATAATAGTGCGAATCATCCAAGTGTGCAAATTGATAGTTTCCTGGCTGTACGCGCAACACATGCGCAAATAGGTATTAAGAACACCGATGACAGAAGCTTTTTAATATCGTCAACGCCATTCCAAAAAACGGCAAAGGTCAGAATTTTGAAAAAGCAACAAGCTGATATGGAAAAGGAGAATCGCATTAAACAGCCAAACATAAAGAAGGAGAACAAATTTAGAGAAAATTTAGCTAAATCTGAACGTAAAAAGGAGATACTGGCCAAAAGCCCAAAACTACTCACTTAAAAAAATTATCCAAAAAAAGATTGTTGACAATCGAAGCGAAGTTTAAAAGTGGCGTAAAACAATTAAGACCAAAAAAAAAATCTTTGCAACGAAACTAAACCGCAGCCAGCAATAATTGAAAATTGACTTCAACAAACTGTGGAAATATCCAATATCCAACCAGCACCTTCAATAAAAGGGCCATAATGGGCAATTATTCAATAACGACAACGAAGTCAAAGAAAATTATTTTGCATTGTCGAAACTGGCATTTGTTATCAATGTGCCGGACATTTTGCATGCATCAAAGTTACATTCTGTGTGAATTACATGCTGTGTTTGTAAATACAGAAGATACTATTTCGCATGCAAAATGGTAACCAACAAACCAAAAGAGGTGGAAGTGGAAGTCAGTCGCGTGGTAGGGGTCAACAAAAAGGTGAAAATAGGAACGTCTAAAGCCGCTGGTTTTGATGCAATCGACAGCATAATCCACAAAATAGTCCTGTTAGGACGTGGAAATGTTTTTCTTACGGTAAATGGCCATGCAGCTAATATTTGTTTTCAACGGAATGAAAGGTCGAGATCATCATTAAGGTCGTATTGCGGTAAAAATAGGTGATATTAATTCCAGTTCGATTTAGAGAATGGGCATCCCTTATTGTAGTTGTACCACGGGCAGATAAAACCCTTAGACTTTGTATTGATTGTAAGGTTACCATTAATAGTATTTCTGAGGCCAAGCACTGCTCGCTAGCGATACGAAATCAACTATTTTTTTGAGTAATTGATTTTAACGGGGCATACCAACAACTAGTCGTAACAGAAAACTCACGGAAATATTTAACCATAAATACACACCGGGGGTTATTTCAATTTACTCGTTTACAATTTGGTGTTAAAAGTGTTCCCGCAATTTTCCATTCAATTATGGATCAACTATTGGTCAGTATAGATTATGTCGTATGTTATTTAGATGACATTATGATTGAAGAAAATAACGTTGAACGCAATGCAGGCATACGTTGAATTTAGTTTTGAAACTGTTGAGCAAATACAACGTAAAAATTAATGTCGAACAGTGTAAATTTTCAAGAATTCCGTAAATTTTTTAGGTCACCTCACAACATATAAGCCGGGGGTATAAAGCTGTAATATGGATAAAGTAACAGCAATCCTTAAAGTTCCAGCTCCAAAAAATCTTCAGGAATTGCAATCATTTTTGGATCTTATAAACAATTATGGCAGGTCTATTCCAAATTTATCGACAGAACTACATGAGTTATACAACCTGTTGAGGAAAGACACAAAATATATTTGTAGTGATGCCTGTGAAAATACATTTCAGAAATGTGAAAATTTGTTGGTAAGCAATAAATTGGTAGAATTGTATAACCCCTCAAAGCCGATTACAGTTGCAACTGCAGCAGAAAAAAATTATTTTCAGCTTCAACGAGAAGCTTAATAAATATATTTCCGGTCATAAGTTGGCTTGGGTTACTGACTCACAAGAACTAACAGAATTATTTAGTTCTTAAAAGGAAGTATCAAACGTAGCAGCGTCCCGATTTCAAAGATGGACAGTAACTCTTTCGACATACGATTATGAATTGCATCTCTAGCCGGGGAAAAATAATGTAAACGCCGATGATTTATTAATGCCCCCAATATAGCTGCAGGTACTACTGTTGACACAGACACCATTAATTTTCTAACAACAGCAAATATTTCAGAGAACAGAAAAACTCTTTAAGTATTCAGGATGGATGTTTGTTTTACGGGAATAGATTAGTGGTCCCAAACCAAGAGATACCGTGTAATTGGTAACCAAGGAGGAATTGTGAGAATAAAAATGTTGGGTAGGAGCGTTTTCTGGTGGGAAACTATGAACGGTGATAACGAAAATAAAATTAGAACTTGTTTAGTATATAACAGTACAGTAAATGTGAAGAAAGAATTAGTGACGTCAAAATGGCCTGTTTCGAATTATCTAGAAAGAATTCATTTAGATTTGTTTCACTGGCAAAATTAAATTTTTTTAATCTTCGTATATTCTCACAATAAATTTATCGATGTAAAATACTTTAAAAAATATGATTCTTCAGAATTGATTAGCCAGTCTTTAAATATTTCGGTCTGCCGAAATTTATTGGCTCTGATAATGGAACGCCTTTCAATTCGTTGGCATTTAGCGAATTTGGAGAAGCGAAATAAATAATTTTGAAATTTTAAAATATCCTCCTTACCACCCTCAGTCTAATGGTTTAGCAGAACAAGGTGTACAAACCATAAAAATATACCTTAAAATATATCTTGTATATAGTTTTCAGAAAATGTTGACATTGAATCGGTTAAATATATTTTTAAAATTGAGCTCATAATCATATATTTTGTTCTTGCTTAAATTTATTGACACCTTTCTCTTTACTCGTTTACCTCGTAGGTTCAAATCGTTCCCTTTGTTGAATTTTTTTTCTGTAACCATTAGTTCAGCTGGTGATGTTTATGTTACGGTTGTGGGATAATTATTGAACGAGTTTAAGAGTCTATTTAATTTTTCTTGAACAGAAAATTTGCTCTTTTTCTTATTATACAAAAATTTTATTAAATAATATTTTACCGTTTGGATCCCACGTTCTGCTAACCCATTAGACTGCGGATGGTATGGAGTAGTTTTATAACACTAATTTCATTAATTTTACCAAATTCTGAGAAAGCGGAACTATTAAAAGATAGGCCATTGTCGCTACATATGTATATGCTACCAGGGCATCCAAAATAAACAGAAACACTTTCTAGGCATTTTATCACTTGGGCTGCATTAGGTTTATTATTAAGTAATAGGAACAAAGCTCCCATTTAGAAATAGGCATTTTTACATTTTGCATCTAACTACAAATGGCACAACCTTCCACTGCATTTTCTATATCAAAATTCATTATTTTCCAGCAAAAAATTCAGTGAGCTAATATCTTCCTCCTTACTATGCTTTCATGCGGTTATTGTGTAAAAGCTTACATATTTTTGAACTAAGTGCTTGTGGAATGACAATACGTAAATATACTAATTTGAGACGTAAATAATATTTTAATGCTTCAAACACTTCTTTTATCTTTTTTAAACACTTTCTATAATAATTGTGGCCAATCTTCAAAGCAAGAACCGGCGTCTAAAATGGCATCTAAGTAACAAAGTGTTCTGTTTAATTCACAAACAATTTTATCAATAACGGATAGAAAAATAGAAGGAGCGCTTTTGACCTCGAATGGTAATCTAGTATATTGATATAATCCCATATGAGTGTGAATTGTTAAATACTGCCTAGACATTTCAGTAACAATAAATTGCTGATAAGTTCCAGCCAGATCAATTACGCAGAAACATTTTACACTAACTAGATTTGCAAATAGATCGTCCATACGAGCAGGGGACAATGTTCTCTCTGTACATATTTGTTTATTGTTATATTACAATCGACGCAAAGACGAATACTTTAATTGGATTTATGTACAACTACCACTGCCAAAGCCCAATCTTTATGCCCCACTGGAACTTGTATACCTTTCCCTCATATAGTGACTCAAATTTTTTTTCGACATCACCCCATATATGATATGGTATACTATAGGCCTTATGAAATAGAGGAACCGTGTCTGGTTTTGAAAGATTTTCCGCATAGGATTTCCTAATAGGTTCCGCAGAGCTCGATAACAAGTTTAGGAATATTTCCGTTATTTTAGATTTTAGATTTTCTACATTAAGAGCAAACTTTCGACTTTCTTGATTAAAACAAAATAAATTTCTTCAATCTGGAAACAATTTATGCAACCAATTCCGGCCTAATAAAGGTAAGGTATCTTTGCCACTCTCAATAATTATCAGCTTCAATAACTGTTCCTCATTATCACTTGGCCTTTTAACTTTTACATAAATTTTCCCGACTACATTGTTGATCCTATTACAGAGGTAAATTGACCAATTACATTTTTAATTTTTAAATTACTAAACTGTTTAAATACTTTATCTAAATTTATTATCGACCAACATGCACTTGAATCCACTTCCATTGTATAACCGATTTGCCTTCGACGGCAATACTACCACTTAAGCCTCTACCAACTTATGAAATTCTGATCGATCTTGATTTACTATTTGAGCCTATTAATGATTGAATTGTTGCCCTCATGTGACACATTTTCGATGTAAGACCAGTTAAATTATAGTTGAAACATTCCCATTATTTAGCAGGATTATGGAATTAGCCACATCTCAGATTTTTTAAACTTGTAGTTTATGGTAAAACCAGCTAAATTCCTTAAGGCAAATTCAAAACAAACATTTTTATAATTAACATCAGCCCATCGTCCAGATTATCATCTTTGTCGTTGAATGATTCACCATTATCGAAATGATTAATGCTTTAGCCTTTATCATCATCCATTTCTTCATCTTTCTCCAATTTCACTCTTTTCCTCCTCATCACCTCCATCCTTTGATGTTTTACGTGGGGTTTCATCATCCCGATCAAATTTCTCATTCTCCTCTAGGACTTTTAATTTTTCTTGCATCTGTTAATTGGTACCTAGGTATTTATGAAAAATCAAATAATTTCAATAAACGGAGATAGTCCCCTTCCTTACTGCATTTGGATAAAGAGAATCTGTACGTGGCAAATGATGAATATGTAAAATTTTATAAATGCAAACTAAATCATTACATTAATACTAAACCGTATAATGTACTTGGAGACTTTAAAGATTCATAGATAACATGTTTTGTTAATAAATCCGATAAGATATTTTATGGATGTACTTCTGGTGAAGTAGTTTTTGATAATCGACATAATACCAATCTCCAGCGAGCCGACATAGATGAAATCTATTCGATAGATTTTCATAATCGTACTTACGTGACGACATCTAAATTGGGGACCAAAATAAGGGATAAGGAAAATGAATTCGATGATACACTGGTGATGCTGAATCCTATCTGTTTCTTTGATCATGAGACATTTTATCATGTAAGGTTGGATTAAAGCGGGTAACAGTTTGTGGGAGAAAAATTTAACCATTGCGGTAAGAAAGCATTAAGATTGCTGGATTTGGATAGGTGGGCGGGCAATTTAAAAAACCTAACCAAAATTACAACCCGAATTTTATTTTTTTTAGTAAATTTATGTCCTATCTGAAAGAGACGTCGGCTGTTTAACATACTCCCTGGAAAAACGAAAACTGTATACTTATAGCTAATTTCGATACAACTACACGTCTTTCTGAAGTGCTAACCAATTGTGATAAGATAATATGTAGCGATCAGTTTGATTCGTCTTCTTTCTGCATATTCCCTAGCCTATGAGTGTTTATACAGCGTGCTCAGTTGAATTTTCGTATTTTGTTGATTGTTTGCTGCACAATCCGTCCAGCATTATTTAGGTATTCTTATTGGTCGAACTTAACACATCCAGTTGGAAAAAAATGAATATAAAACATTTTCTCACTCAACGCTAGTGGTTGTAACTCGGCTAAAACGCTTTCGAGAATTGAATCATATCTTTGCCTCTTATTAACATCAATTTATTGCCAAAATACCGTATGGTTGTGGAACATGTCTGGATGACTAGAAAAAGCCAACGTACTTGTTCGAAAAAGATGCGTAACTCACGTTTGTTCACTTTACTCAACAAAGCTGGGTTGAGTCTTGTTAAGCCATCATACGTTTTTCGGTCCATCGACTTCGTGCAATGCATGAGTTCGGCGGATGCAGACAACTCCTTCTGCACCACATTATGTTTTGGCAACTAACTAATTAGCCGATGTTAAATCAGTATCGGTGAGTGCTAACTGATAAACGGAAGGGCTGGAAGGAAATCCAGCTGTGTAACGACCTTCTAAAATTCAGTCAGTAATTTACTGTTATTACTATTGGCCACTTCGATTATTTCATTCTTTTCTCCCATTTTTTCTATTGAATCCCGGATGTGGCATACAATTTCGTCATAAGAATCAACCGTTCTGCTTATTCTAATACTGTTAAAGTTAGCCGAAAGTGAAAAGTCGATACTGCAGATTGAATTACTCCAGTCGAAAGTTAAAAAACGGTAATGCAGACTGTGTTATCCCAGCCGAAAGTAAAGAATCGATAATGCAGATTGTGTTATCCCAGCCGAAAATAAAAAATGAAGTCGATATCAATCGGATTCGGTAGTGCTTAACCTAAACACTACTATAAGGAATGTAAGGATGCATGATTATCATTGAATACATTTCTTAATATTCCTATATGACAAAACCTGGCTGCAGTTCCTCGTGCAAAATTGTGGAAAACTCGAGAAACGCAAAAAAAATTATAATTGGAATAAAATCAGCGTCCAGGCTGAATTTATACAAATTTTCTAATCATTTTTGGAAAATCAAATTTTCCGAGATTTCTCACAGGAAACTTGAACTGAAATTTGTTCCTGCGATAGCTACTGACAAGTCACATCAATAAAATACATCTCTAGACATAACACTCTACAGGCTGACATTCTGTTATTACTTTCGGCTGAAACGTTTTTCAAATTTTTCGAGAATTTCCACGTGAAACTTGAACTGAATTTCTTTCCAGCGATAGCTATTGACAAGTCACATCAATAAAATACATCTCTAGACATAACACTCTACAGGCTGAATTTATACAAAATTCCTAATAATTTTTGGAAAATCGAATTTTCCGAGATTTTCCACGTAAGGCTCTTTACAAAATTTTTTATTACAAGCCATGTATCCTATTTACTTTCAGCTGATAACCACAAAATTTTTTATTTTCGGCTAGAGTATAATGAGAAGGTAATCTGCATTATCGATTTTTCACTTTCGGCTAACTTTAACAGGGTCTTCTTCTATATCAGTTTAAATATAATCCATTAGGAGATCCACCTGTTTCTCTGACACCAGTACACTTTGAATATTAGCGCCATTCAAATCAGATAAATTTTTGCCTAGTTGTTCCATAAACAGTTCAGCATTACTGACGGCGAAGTTATATTACTGAAATCAGTCGGGCCAAATCGGATCTTTTCTGTAAGCGCATGGAAATTTTCATATCCATCGAATTCATTTAATTCGTTAAGCTCACCCACATCTTCCGCTTCAAATTTATTTGGTTCTGTGTACTCTGGACTAAGTGAATCGAGCAGCCAAATTTTTGGAATATTTTTAAATATTGTGCTTAATGAAGTGTTGTCATAATACACAAATAACATTTTGACGCTTCGGCATTCCATTCTTGAACTGTAAGGGCTACTATGTCGCCTACGACTTCCAGTATTAAACGAATTTGGTGGACTTGGACTTCTAGTTGATCTGTACTTGTAAGTTTTTTCTTTTAACAAATGCAACCTTTACTGATTATCAAGTAACCGAAAATAAATCGCTCTCTCAATGCATCTGTTAAAAATTGACCAAAATTGCATGTTTGGGCAAAAGTTTTTATTTGAACACTATATTCTGCAATTGTTTGTCCTATTTTCAGATCCCCTTTATGAAACCGGTAACATTCTGGAATCTAATTGATATCCGGCTTAAAATGTTTTCTTAAAATCTGAACTAACTGCTCATACGACTTTTTACTCGGTTCGCCTGGAAGCGGAAGTTTTTCTAGAATCGAATAAGTTTCAGCACATATAAATGTTACTACTAGGGCTACTTTTTCCCTTTTACTACATCATTTGGCACAAAAAATTGTTCTAGTCTTTCTATGTCGATGGTTCAAAGATAAAAGTCACTAACTGCATTTTCGTCGAAAATAATATAAGTACATGTATGACTTTATAATTTACTAAACTTTAGTCTTGTAAAATTATTTTCTATATTTTCTTCATTATATATAAGTATAATGAAGGAAATATTGAAAAATAATTTTACAAGACTAAAGATTAGTAAATTACAACGTCATACATGTACTTATATCATTTTCGACGAAAATGCAGTTAGTGACTTTTACCTTTGAACCATCGATGTATTCACTGAAATATTAGCCGAGTACATAAGCATCAACACTGCCTAACATTTTTCTTGCACATATTATTTTAAGTAGGTTTGAGTTGTTTAATTTTATCCAGTATCCTCGTCGCCAAAATATCAGATTCTCAATAACAAAGAAATTTAACGCTTGACCGAAAAGTTAGACGTTTTTTAAAACTTCCAAAGCTAATTGGCTTGCTTCTGCACAAGATATTAAATGGACAATTTCATGGGAATCAATCAATTTGTTAATTAGGATGTTGTTATAGACTAATTTTGAGCAGGTTTGCGGAACATTTTAATAGAAATTTCAATTGGCCGTCATATTTACTGAATTTAAACCGAAATTAATTTTTAGTATAACATTTTAGTCTTTCAGTAAAATAAAATTTCAGATTTTAAATGGAGCACTTTGAAAAAAAAAAATCAATCTGGAAAATGTATTTGGGTTCATGGAAGATAATCTGATATTTTTATTTTGATGAAAATTGAGAATTTGGCGGATTTAAATTTGGCTATAAATACCTTAACGAAGGTACGTGTTTCACAGTGTCTTGCATCTAAGTGATATCTATTGATTAGTAAAAAACATAATTGTTTAAGAAAATTACGAAAATCAAAAAAAAATAAAATTTTCGTTTTTTTCTGTTCAATGTATAAATATTTTCACGTGAAACTATTTTAAAAATTATAAGTTTTTTTAAGTTTTAAATCTATCTACATTGATGTTCCAATATTACATTTGTCGACAATATTGTCATTAGTTGTCCAAGTTTTAATATCACAACCTAGCATCGAAATAGTATAAGATTCTGCACTCTAATTTGTTCTCTAAACTGATAACAAACAACATCAATAAAAATTCTTAATTTATTTCGTTAGCCACCCCATGTAGTGATAACGCTCACCAAATTCAAACATAATTAAAATTTAATAAAAATTCTGAATAACTTAATACAACTTTTCTCATCTGTATGAAACGTAATTATAAAACAAAATAAAATGAAAACCACAATTTTGCAATACTTGTACTTCATTATAAACTTGGGTAAATTTTAATTTGGTTTTGTTACAACTTCTCTCCAATATTCTTCCAATTTTCTTATAATTATAATCCTCCGTCGAACGTACCCAAAAACAAATACAACAAAATAAAAATTCTAAACTTTATAAAATATTTATAAACTTTAAAAAAATAACAAAACAACGGAAAAAAAAATTCTTTAAAATTAAAATGGTTGGACCTCAATTTAAATAATTTAGTTTCCTAATTATAATTTGGATATAAGTTACTGAATATTACGCTTATAAATATTTATAGCTACTCGTATATTGATTGATTTTTTTAAATTACTGTTCTATTCGTTATTCTAGAACTAAACCAGCACATTAAAAAATGACGTATAACTTTGAAAATTACTAGTAATTTGTGTAAATTATACACCAATGTAAAAGAAATGAAAATTTTTCCCCAATTTACGTTCTTCGGCACACTAAACTTTTCACCCTATCGTTACCACATAATATTGCGTGAGTTTCTAAATTTTAATTGAAAACTTTTCTTTTGTTAGAAAATATTAAATATAACAACAATAGCAACAAAAAAAATTAAATGATTTTTATCAAAATCACGTTCAATTAAAAACTATAAAATAATCATAATTTGTTTTGTTGTTGTTGTATTAAACATAAGCACTGATTTTGTTGCTATTTTTAAGGTATATACGAGCATTTGCATGTAAATAACAAATATCAGGCTACAAGTATTAATCTTGCAAGCTTTATAATATTTTAAATTATTGCATAGAAATATTAGTAGAATCAGGTCAAATCAGAAAAATTTTAAAGCTGCTAAATTATTGCTTAAATTAAGACTAAATCTAAATTGAGGTATTAAACAAATTTATTTGACTTAAAAAGTCGGTCGCTAGTTAAATTTTAAATGTAATATTGTAGACAACCCTTTCGAGATACACAGTGACCGGATAATCATTATTTGACTACCAAAATTATTCGTTTGGCCGCATATACAAACAACGAAAGCAAATAATAGTTAAATTTAAAAATTTGTGCAATTACGAAAAGTGGTAATTCAATTAAATAGACCAGTGAATCTACCACAAAACCGCCCTCAATTAAAAAACCTAATAATAGTAACATAACCATAGAAATTGAAACAAATCATCAGAGTTTACATTTTTTGCCCAGAAATTTTGGAAAATTTCAAAGAATGATTTTCAACAAAAATGAAATTTTTCTATGAAACCTGTAGTAACACCTAGGCGATTTATAAGCAAATTGGCACAATATTGGTTGATGTTAAAAGCTATTATTAGTGAAAAAAGTTATAGCAATCAAACCAAATCATCAGAGTTTACATTTTTGGCCCACAATTTTTGGAAAATTTCATAGAGTGAATTTCAACAAAAATGACATTTTTCTATGAAACGTGTAGTAACACCTAGGCGATTTATAAGCAAATTACCACAATATTGGTTGATGTCAAAAGCTATAATTAGTGAAAAAATTTATAGCAATCAACCAAATCATCAGAGTTTACATTTTTGGCCCAGAATTTTTGGAAAACTTCATAGAGTGATTTTCAACGAAAATGAAATTTTTTTATGAAACCTGTAGTAACACCCAGGCGATTTATAAGCAAATTGGCACAATATTGGTTGATGTCAAAAGCTATTATTAGTGAAAAAAGTTATAGCAATCAAACCAAATCATCAGAGTTTACATTTTTGGCCCAGAATTTTTGGAAAATTTCATAGAGTGAATTTCAACGAAAACGAAATTTTTCTATGAAACGTGTAGTAACACCTAGGCGATTTATAAGCAAATTGGCACAATATTGGTTGATGTCAAAATCTATTATTAGTGAAATTAGCCATAGCAATCAAACCAAATCATCAGAGTTTACATTTTTGGCCCAGAATTTTTGGACAATTTCATAGAGTGATTTTCAACGAAAATGAAATTTTTTTATGAAACCTGTAGTAACACCCAGGCGATTTATAAGCAAATTGGCACAATATTGGTTGATGTCAAAAGCTATTATTAGTGAAATTAGCCATAGCAATCAAACCAAATTATCAGAGTTTACATTTTTGGCCCAGAATTGTTGGACAATTTCATAGAGTGATTTTCAACGAAAATGAAATTTTTCTATGAAACCTGTGGTAACACCTAGGCGATTTATAAGCAAATTGGCAGAATATTGGTTGATGTCAAAATCTATTATTAGTGAAATTAGCCATAGCAATCAAACCAAATCATCAGAGTTTACATTTTTGGCCCAGAATTTTTGGAAAATTTCATAGAGTTAATTTCAACGAAAACGAAATTTTTCTATGAAACGTGTAGTAACACCTAGGCGATTTATAAGCAAATTGGCACAATATTGGTTGATGTCAAAATCTATTATTAGTGAAATTAGCCATAGCAATCAAACCAAATCATCAGAGTTTACATTTTTGGCCCAGAATTTTTGGACAATTTCATAGAGTGATTTTCAACGAAAATGAAATTTTTTTATGAAACCTGTAGTAACACCCAGGCGATTTATAAGCAAATTGGCACAATATTGGTTGATGTCAAAAGCTATTATTAGTGAAATTAGCCATAGCAATCAAACCAAATTATCAGAGTTTACATTTTTGGCCCAGAATTTTTGGACAATTTCATAGAGTGATTTTCAACGAAAATGAAATTTTTTTATGAAACCTGTAGTAACACCCAGGCGATTTATAAGCAAATTGGCACAATATTGGTTGATGTCAAAAGCTATTATTAGTGAAATTAGCCATAGCAATCAAACCAAATCATCAGAGTTTACATTTTTTGCCCAGAATTTTTGGACAATTTCATAGAGTGATTTTCAACGAAAATGAAATTTTTTTATGAAACCTGTAGTAACACCCAGGCGATTTATAAGCAAATTGGCACAATATTGGTTGATGTCAAAAGCTATTATTAGTGAAATTAGCCATAGCAATCAAACCAAATCATCAGAGTTTACATTTTTTGCCCAGAATTTTTGGACAATTTCATAGAGTGATTTTCAACGAAAATGAAATTTTTTTATGAAACCTGTAGTAACACCCAGGCGATTTATAAGCAAATTGGCACAATATTGGTTGATGTCAAAAGCTATTATTAGTGAAATTAGCCATAGCAATCAAACCAAATCATCAGAGTTTACATTTTTTGCCCAGAATTTTTGGACAATTTCATGAGTGATTTTCAACGAAAATGAAATTTTTCTATGAAACCTGTGGTAACACCCAGGCGATTTATAAGCAAATTGGCACAATATTGGTTGATGTCAAAAGCTATTATTAGTGAAATTAGCCATAGCAATCAAACCAAATTATCAGAGTTTACATTTTTGGCCCAGAATTTTTGGACAATTTCATAGAGTGATTTTCAACAAAAATGAAATTTTTCTATTAAACGTGTAGTAACACCTAGGCGATTTATAAGCAAATTGGCACAATATTGGTTGATGTTAAAAGCTATAATTAGTGAAAAAATTTATAGCAATCAACCAAATCATCAGAGTTTACATTTTTGGCCCAGAATTTTTGGAAAATTTCATAGAGTGATTTTCAACGAAAATGAAATTTTTCTATGAAACCTGTGGTAACACCTAGGCGATTTATAAGCAAATTGGCACAATATTGGTTGATGTCAAAAGCTATTATTAGTGAAATTAGCCATAGCAATCAAACCAAATCATCAGAGTTTACATTTTTTGCCCAGAATTTTTGGACAATTTCATAGAGTGATTTTCAACGAAAATGAAATTTTTTTATGAAACCTGTAGTAACACCCAGGCGATTTATAAGCAAATTGGCACAATATTGGTTGATGTCAAAAGCTATTATTAGTGAAATTAGCCATAGCAATCAAACCAAATCATCAGAGTTTACATTTTTTGCCCAGAATTTTTGGACAATTTCATAGAGTGATTTTCAACGAAAATGAAATTTTTCTATGAAACCTGTGGTAACACCCAGGCGATTTATAAGCAAATTGGCACAATATTGGTTGATGTCAAAAGCTATTATTAGTGAAATTAGCCATAGCAATCAAACCAAATTATCAGAGTTTACATTTTTGGCCCAGAATTTTTGGACAATTTCATAGAGTGATTTTCAACAAAAATGAAATTTTTCTATTAAACGTGTAGTAACACCTAGGCGATTTATAAGCAAATTGGCACAATATTGGTTGATGTCAAAAGCTATAATTAGTGAAAAAATTTATAGCAATCAACCGAATCATCAGAGTTTACATTTTTGGCCCAGAATTTTTGGAAAATTTCATAGAGTGATTTTCAACGAAAATGAAATTTTTCTATGAAACCTGTGGTAACACCTAGGCGATTTATAAGCAAATTGGCAGAATATTGGTTGATGTCAAAATCTATTATTAGTGAAATTAGCCATAGCAATCAAACCTAATCAACGGAGTTTACATTTTTGGCCCACAATTTTTGGAAAATTTCATAGAGTGAATTTCAACAAAAATGAAATTTTTCTATTAAACGTGTAGTAACACCCAGGCGATTTATAAGTTAATTGGCACAATATTGGTTGATGTCAAAAGCTATTATTAGTGAAATTAGCCATAGCAATCAAACCAAATCATCAGAGTTTACATTTTTGGCCCAGAATTTTTGGAAAATTTCATAGAGTGATTTTCAACGAAAATGAAATTTTTTTATGAAACCTGTAGTAACACCCAGGCGATTTATAAGCAAATTGGCACAATATTGGTTGATGTCAAAAGCTATTATTAGTGAAATTAGCCATAGCAATCAAACCAAATTATCAGAGTTTACATTTTTGGCCCAGAATTTTTGGACAATTTCATAGAGTGATTTTCAACGAAAATGAAACTTTTTTATGAAACCTGTAGTAACACCCAGGCGATTTATAAGCAAATTGGCACAATATTGGTTGATGTCAAAAGCTATTATTAGTGAAATTAGCCATAGCAATCAAACCAAATTATCAGAGTTTACATTTTTGGCCCAGAATTTTTGGACAATTTCATAGAGTGATTTTCAACGAAAATGAAACTTTTTTATGAAACCTGTGGTAACACCTAGGCGATTTATAAGCAAATTACCACAATATTGGTTGATGTCAAAAGCTATAATTAGTGAAAAAATTTATAGCAATCAACCAAATCATCAGAGTTTACATTTTTGGCCCAGAATTTTTGGAAAACTTCATAGAGTGATTTTCAACGAAAATGAAATTTTTTTATGAAACCTGTAGTAACACCCAGGCGATTTATAAGCAAATTGGCACAATATTGGTTGATGTCAAAAGCTATTATTAGTGAAAAAAGTTATAGCAATCAAACCAAATCATCAGAGTTTACATTTTTGGCCCAGAATTTTTGGAAAATTTCATAGAGTTAAATTCAACGAAAACGAAATTTTTCTATGAAACGTGTAGTAACACCTAGGCGATTTATAAGCAAATTGGCACAATATTGGTTGATGTCAAAATCTATTATTAGTGAAATTAGCCATAGCAATCAAACCAAATCATCAGAGTTTACATTTTTGGCCCAGAATTTTTGGACAATTTCATAGAGTGATTTTCAACGAAAATGAAATTTTTTTATGAAACCTGTAGTAACACCCAGGCGATTTATAAGCAAATTGGCACAATATTGGTTGATGTCAAAAGCTATTATTAGTGAAATTAGCCATAGCAATCAAACCAAATTATCAGAGTTTACATTTTTGGCCCAGAATTTTTGGACAATTTCATAGAGTGATTTTCAACGAAAATGAAATTTTTCTATGAAACCTGTGGTAACACCTAGGCGATTTATAAGCAAATTGGCAGAATATTGGTTGATGTCAAAATCTATTATTAGTGAAATTAGCCATAGCAATCAAACCAAATCATCAGAGTTTACATTTTTGGCCCAGAATTTTTGGAAAATTTCATAGAGTGAATTTCAACGAAAACGAAATTTTTCTATGAAACGTGTAGTAACACCTAGGCGATTTATAAGCAAATTGGCACAATATTGGTTGATGTCAAAATCTATTATTAGTGAAATTAGCCATAGCAATCAAACCAAATCATCAGAGTTTACATTTTTGGCCCAGAATTTTTGGACAATTTCATAGAGTGATTTTCAACGAAAATGAAATTTTTTTATGAAACCTGTAGTAACACCCAGGCGATTTATAAGCAAATTGGCACAATATTGGTTGATGTCAAAAGCTATTATTAGTGAAATTAGCCATAGCAATCAAACCAAATTATCAGAGTTTACATTTTTGGCCCAGAATTTTTGGACAATTTCATGAGTGATTTTCAACGAAAATGAAATTTTTCTATGAAACCTGTGGTAACACCTAGGCGATTTATAAGCAAATTGGCAGAATATTGGTTGATGTCAAAATCTATTATTAGTGAAATTAGCCATAGCAATCAAACCAAATCATCAGAGTTTACATTTTTGGCCCAGAATTTTTGGACAATTTCATAGAGTGATTTTCAACGAAAATGAAATTTTTTTATGAAACCTGTAGTAACACCCAGGCGATTTATAAGCAAATTGGCACAATATTGGTTGATGTCAAAAGCTATTATTAGTGAAATTAGCCATAGCAATCAAACCAAATCATCAGAGTTTACATTTTTGGCCCAGAATTTTTGGACAATTTCATAGAGTGATTTTCAACGAAAATGAAATTTTTCTATGAAACCTGTGGTAACACCTAGGCGATTTATAAGCAAATTGGCAGAATATTGGTTGATGTCAAAATCTATTATTAGTGAAATTAGCCATAGCAATCAAACCAAATTATCAGAGTTTACATTTTTGGCCCAGAATTTTTGGACAATTTCATAGAGTGATTTTCAACGAAAATGAAATTTTTCTATGAAACCTGTGGTAACACCCAGGCGATTTATAAGCAAATTGGCACAATATTGGTTGATGTCAAAAGCTATTATTAGTGAAATTAGCCATAGCAATCAAACCAAATTATCAGAGTTTACATTTTTGGCCCAGAATTTTTGGACAATTTCATAGAGTGATTTTCAACAAAAATGAAATTTTTCTATTAAACGTGTAGTAACACCTAGGCGATTTATAAGCAAATTGGCACAATATTGGTTGATGTCAAAAGCTATAATTAGTGAAAAAATTTATAGCAATCAACCAAATCATCAGAGTTTACATTTTTGGCCCAGAATTTTTGGAAAATTTCATAGAGTGATTGTCAACGAAAATGAAATTTTTCTATGAAACCTGTGGTAACACCTAGGCGATTTATAAGCAAATTGGCAGAATATTGGTTGATGTCAAAATCTATTATTAGTGAAATTAGCCATAGCAATCAAACCTAATCAACGGAGTTTACATTTTTGGCCCACAATTTTTGGAAAATTTCATAGAGTGAATTTCAACAAAAATGAAATTTTTCTATTAAACATGTAGTAACACCCAGGCGATTTATAAGTTAATTGGCACAATATTGGTTGATGTCAAAAGCTATTATTAGTGAAATTAGCCATAGCAATCAAACCAAATCATCAGAGTTTACATTTTTGGCCCAGAATTTTTGGACAATTTCATAGAGTGATTTTCAACGAAAATGAAACTTTTTTATGAAACCTGTGGTAACACCTAGGCGATTTATAAGCAAATTACCACAATATTGGTTGATGTCAAAAGCTATAATTAGTGAAAAAACTTATAGCAATCAACCAAATCATCAGAGTTTACATTTTTGGCCCAGAATTTTTGGAAAACTTCATAGAGTGATTTTCAACGAAAATGAAATTTTTTTATGAAACCTGTAGTAACACCCAGGCGATTTATAAGCAAATTGGCACAATATTGGTTGATGTCAAAAGCTATTATTAGTGAAAAAAGTTATAGCAATCAAACCAAATCATCAGAGTTTACATTTTTGGCCCAGAATTTTTGGAAAATTTCAAAGAGTGATTTTCAACAAAAATGAAATTTTTCTATTAAACGTGTAGTAACACCCAGGCGATTTATAAGCAAATTGGCACAATATTGGTTGATGTCAAAAGCTATTATTAGTGAAATTAGCCATAGCAATCAAACCAAATCATCAGAGTTTACATTTTTGGCCCAGAATTTTTGGACAATTTCATAGAGTGATTTTCAACGAAAATGAAATTTTTTTATGAAACCTGTAGTAACACCCAGGCGATTTATAAGCAAATTGGCACAATATTGGTTGATGTCAAAAGCTATTATTAGTGAAATTAGCCATAGCAATCAAACCAAATTATCAGAGTTTACATTTTTGGCCCAGAATTTTTGGACAATTTCATAGAGTGATTTTCAACCAAAATGAAATTTTTCTATGAAACCTGTGGTAACACCTAGGCGATTTATAAGCAAATTGGCAGAATATTGGTTGATGTCAAAATCTATTATTAGTGAAATTAGCCATAGCAATCAAACCAAATCATCAGAGTTTACATTTTTGGCCCAGAATTTTTGGAAAATTTCAAAGAGTGATTTTCAACAAAAATGAAATTTTTCTATTAAACGTGTAGTAACACCTAGGCGATTTATAAGCAAATTGGCACAATATTGGTTGATGTCAAAAGCTATTATTAGTCAAAAAAGTTATAGCAATCAAACCAAATCATCAGAGTTTACATTTTTGGCCCAGAATTTTTGGAAAATTTCATAGAGTGAATTTCAACAAAAACGAAATTTTTCTATGAAACGTGTAGTAACACCTAGGCGATTTATAAGCAAATTGGCACAATATTGGTTGATGTCAAAAACTATTATTAGTGAAATTAGCCATAGCAATCAAACCTAATCAACGGAGTTTACATTTTTGGCCCACAATTTTTGGAAAATTTCATAGAGTGAATTTCAACAAAAATGACATTTTTCTATGAAACCTGTAGTAACACCTAGGCGATTTATAAGCAAATTACCACAATATTGGTTGATGTCAAAAGCTATAATTAGTGAAAAAATTTATAGCAATCAACCAAATCATCAGAGTTTACATTTTTGGCCCAGAATTTTTGGAAAATTTCATAGAGTGATTTTCAACGAAAATGAAATTTTTCTATGAAACCTGTAGTAACACCTAGGCGATTTATAAGCAAATTGGCAGAATATTGGTTGATGTCAAAATCTATTATTACTGAAATTAGCCATAGCAATCAAACCTAATCAACGGAGTTTACATTTTTGGCCCACAATTTTTGGAAAATTTCATAGAGTGAATTTCAACAAAAATGAAATTTTTCTATTAAACGTGTAGTAACACCCAGGCGATTTATAAGCAAATTGGCACAATATTGGTTGATGTCAAAAGCTATTATTAGTGAAATTAGCCATAGCAATCAAACCAAATTATCAGAGTTTACATTTTTGGCCCAGAATTTTTGGACAATTTCATAGAGTGATTTTCAACGAAAATGAAACTTTTTTATGAAACCTGTAGTAACACCCAGGCGATTTATAAGCAAATTGGCACAATATTGGTTGATGTCAAAAGCTATTATTAGTGAAATTAGCCATAGCAATCAAACCAAATTATCAGAGTTTACATTTTTGGCCCAGAATTTTTGGACAATTTCATAGAGTGATTTTCAACGAAAATGAAATTTTTCTATGAAACCTTTAGTAACACCTAGGCGATTTATAAGCAAATTGGCAGAATATTGGTTGATGTCAAAATCTATTATTAGTGAAATTAGCCATAGCAATCAAACCAAATCATCAGAGTTTACATTTTTGGCCCAGAATTTTTGGACAATTTCATAGAGTGATTTTCAATGAAAATGAAACTTTTTTATGAAACCTGTAGTAACACCCAGGCGATTTATAAGCAAATTGGCACAATATTGGTTGATGTCAAAAGCTATTATTAGTGAAATTAGCCATAGCAATCAAACCAAATTATCAGAGTTTACATTTTTGGCCCAGAATTTTTGGACAATTTCATAGAGTGATTTTCAACGAAAATGAAACTTTTTTATGAAACCTGTAGTAACACCCAGGCGATTTATAAGCAAATTGGCACAATATTGGTTGATGTCAAAAGCTATTATTAGTGAAATTAGCCATAGCAATCAAACCAAATTATCAGAGTTTACATTTTTGGCCCAGAATTTTTGGACAATTTCATAGAGTGATTTTCAACGAAAATGAAATTTTTCTATGAAACCTGTAGTAACACCTAGGCGATTTATAAGCAAATTGGCAGAATATTGGTTGATGTCAAAATCTATTATTAGTGAAATTAGCCATACCAATCAAACCTAATCAACGGAGTTTACATTTTTGGCCCACAATTTTTGGAAAATTTCATAGAGTGAATTTCAACAAAAATGAAATTTTTCTATTAAACGTGTAGTAACACCCAGGCGATTTATAAGCAAATTGGCACAATATTGGTTGATGTCAAAAGCTATTATTAGTGAAATTAGCCATAGCAATCAAACCAAATCATCAGAGTTTACATTTTTGGCCCAGAATTTTTGGACAATTTCATAGAGTGATTTTCAATGAAAATGAAACTTTTTTATGAAACCTGTAGTAACACCCAGGCGATTTATAAGCAAATTGGCACAATATTGGTTGATGTCAAAAGCTATTATTAGTGAAATTAGCCATAGCAATCAAACCAAATTATCAGAGTTTACATTTTTGGCCCAGAATTTTTGGACAATTTCATAGAGTGATTTTCAACGAAAATGAAATTTTTCTATGAAACCTGTGGTAACACCTAGGCGATTTATAAGCAAATTGGCAGAATATTGGTTGATGTCAAAATCTATTATTAGTGAAATTAGCCATAGCAATCAAACCAAATCATCAGAGTTTACATTTTTGGCCCAGAATTTTTGGACAATTTCATAGAGTGATTTTCAATGAAAATGAAACTTTTTTATGAAACCTGTAGTAACACCCAGGCGATTTATAAGCAAATTGGCACAATATTGGTTGATGTCAAAAGCTATTATTAGTGAAATTAGCCATAGCAATCAAACCAAATTATCAGAGTTTACATTTTTGGCCCAGAATTTTTGGACAATTTCATAGAGTGATTTTCAACGAAAATGAAACTTTTTTATGAAACCTGTAGTAACACCCAGGCGATTTATAAGCAAATTGGCACAATATTGGTTGATGTCAAAAGCTATTATTAGTGAAATTAGCCATAGCAATCAAACCAAATTATCAGAGTTTACATTTTTGGCCCAGAATTTTTGGACAATTTCATAGAGTGATTTTCAACGAAAATGAAATTTTTCTATGAAACCTGTAGTAACACCTAGGCGATTTATAAGCAAATTGGCAGAATATTGGTTGATGTCAAAATCTATTATTAGTGAAATTAGCCATAGCAATCAAACCTAATCAACGGAGTTTACATTTTTGGCCCACAATTTTTGGAAAATTTCATAGAGTGAATTTCAACAAAAATGAAATTTTTCTATTAAACGTGTAGTAACACCCAGGCGATTTATAAGCAAATTGGCACAATATTGGTTGATGTCAAAAGCTATTATTAGTGAAATTAGCCATAGCAATCAAACCAAATCATCAGAGTTTACATTTTTGGCCCAGAATTTTTGGACAATTTCATAGAGTGATTTTCAATGAAAATGAAACTTTTTTATGAAACCTGTAGTAACACCCAGGCGATTTATAAGCAAATTGGCACAATATTGGTTGATGTCAAAAGCTATTATTAGTGAAATTAGCCATAGCAATCAAACCAAATTATCAGAGTTTACATTTTTGGCCCAGAATTTTTGGACAATTTCATAGAGTGATTTTCAACGAAAATGAAATTTTTCTATGAAACCTGTGGTAACACCTAGGCGATTTATAAGCAAATTGGCAGAATATTGGTTGATGTCAAAATCTATTATTAGTGAAATTAGCCATAGCAATCAAACCAAATCATCAGAGTTTACATTTTTGGCCCAGAATTTTTGGACAATTTCATAGAGTGATTTTCAATGAAAATGAAACTTTTTTATGAAACCTGTAGTAACACCCAGGCGATTTATAAGCAAATTGGCACAATATTGGTTGATGTCAAAAGCTATTATTAGTGAAATTAGCCATAGCAATCAAACCAAATTATCAGAGTTTACATTTTTGGCCCAGAATTTTTGGACAATTTCATAGAGTGATTTTCAACGAAAATGAAACTTTTTTATGAAACCTGTAGTAACACCCAGGCGATTTATAAGCAAATTGGCACAATATTGGTTGATGTCAAAAGCTATTATTAGTGAAATTAGCCATAGCAATCAAACCAAATTATCAGAGTTTACATTTTTGGCCCAGAATTTTTGGAAAACTTCATAGAGTGATTTTCAACGAAAATGAAATTTTTTTATGAAACCTGTAGTAACACCTAGGCGATTTATAAGCAAATTACCACAATATTGGTTGATGTCAAAAGCTATAATTAGTGAAAAAATTTATAGCAATCAACCAAATCATCAGAGTTTACATTTTTGGCCCAGAATTTTTGGAAAACTTCATAGAGTGATTTTCAATGAAAATGAAATTTTTTTATGAAACCTGTAGTAACACCCAGGCGATTTATAAGCAAATTGGCACAATATTGGTTGATATCAAAAGCTATTATTAGTGAAAAAAGTTATAGCAATCAAACCAAATCATCAGAGTTTACATTTTTGGCTAGAATTTTTGGAATAATTGAAAGAGTGATTTTCAACAAAACAGAAATTTTTCTATGAAACCTGCAGTAACACCTAGGCGATTTATAAGCAAATTACCACAATATTGGTTGATATCAAAAGCTATTATTAGTGAAAAAATTTATAGCAATCAACCAAATCATCAGAGTTTACATTTTTGGCCCAGAATTTTTGGAAAACTTCATAGAGTGATTTTCAACGAAAATGAAATTTTTTTATGAAACCTGTAGTAACACCCAGGCGATTTATAAGCAAATTGGCACAATATTGGTTGATGTCAAAAGCTATTATTAGTGAAATTAGCCATAGCAATCAAACCAAATCATCAGAGTTTACATTTTTGGCCCAGAATTTTTGGACAATTTCATAGAGTGATTTTCAACGAAAATGAAATTTTTTTATGAAACCTGTAGTAACACCCAGGCGATTTATAAGCAAATTGGCACAATATTGGTTGATGTCAAAAGCTATTATTAGTGAAATTAGCCATAGCAATCAAACCAAATTATCAGAGTTTACATTTTTGGCCCAGAATTTTTGGACAATTTCATAGAGTGATTTTCAACGAAAATGAAATTTTTCTATGAAACCTGTGGTAACACCTAGGCGATTTATAAGCAAATTGGCAGAATATTGGTTGATGTCAAAATCTATTATTAGTGAAATTAGCCATAGCAATCAAACCAAATCATCAGAGTTTACATTTTTGGCCCAGAATTTTTGGAAAATTTCAAAGAGTGATTTTCAACAAAAATGAAATTTTTCTATTAAACGTGTAGTAACACCTAGGCGATTTATAAGCAAATTACCACAATATTGGTTGATGTCAAAATCTATTATTAGTGAAATTAGCCATAGCAATCAACCAAATCATCAGAGTTTACATTTTTGGCCCAGAATTTTTGGAAAACTTCATAGAGTGATTTTCAACGAAAATGAAATTTTTTTATGAAACCTGTAGTAACACCCAGGCGATTTATAAGCAAATTGGCACAATATTGGTTGATGTCAAAAGCTATTATTAGTGAAAAAAGTTATAGCAATCAAACCAAATCATCAGAGTTTACATTTTTGGCCCACAATTTTTGGAAAATTTCATAGAGTGAATTTCAACAAAAACGAAATTTTTCTATGAAACGTGTAGTAACACCTAGGCGATTTATAAGCAAATTGGCACAATATTGGTTGATGTCAAAATCTATTATTAGTGAAATTAGCCATAGCAATCAAACCTAATCAACGGAGTTTACATTTTTGGCCCACAATTTTTGGAAAATTTCATAGAGTGAATTTCAACAAAAATGACATTTTTCTAAGAAACGTGTAGTAACACCAAGGCGATTTATAAGCAAATTACCACAATATTGGTTGATGTCAAAAGCTATAATTAGTGAAAAAATTTATAGCAATCAACCAAATCATCAGAGTTTACATTTTTGGCCCAGAATTTTTGGAAAACTTCATAGAGTGATTTTCAACGAAAATGAAATTTTTCTATTAAACGTGTAGTAACACCTAGGCGATTTATAAGCAAATTGGCACAATATTGGTTGATGTCAAAAGCTATTATTAGTGAAATTAGCCATAGCAATCAAACCAAATCATCAGAGTTTACATTTTTGGCCCAGAATTTTTGGACAATTTCATAGAGTGATTTTCAACGAAAATGAAATTTTTCTATTAAACGTGTAGTAACACCTAGGCGATTTATAAGCAAATTGGCACAATATTGGTTGATGTCAAAAGCTATTATTAGTGAAATTAGCCATAGCAATCAAACCAAATCATCAGAGTTTACATTTTTGGCCCAGAATTTTTGGACAATTTCATAGAGTGATTTTCAACGAAAATGAAATTTTTCTATTAAACGTGTAGTAACACCTAGGCGATTTATAAGCAAATTGGCACAATATTGGTTGATGTCAAAAGCTATTATTAGTGAAATTAGCCATAGCAATCAAACCAAATCATCAGAGTTTACATTTTTGGCCCAGAATTTTTGGACAATTTCATAGAGTGATTTTCAACGAAAATGAAATTTTTCTATGAAACCTGTGGTAACACCTAGGCGATTTATAAGCAAATTGGCAGAATATTGGTTGATGTCAAAATCTATTATTAGTGAAAAAAGTTATAGCAATCAAACCAAATCATCAGAGTTTACATTTTTGGCCCAGAATTTTTGGAAAATTTCAAAGAGTGATTTTCAACAAAAATGAAATTTTTCTATGAAACCTGTGGTAACACCTAGGCGATTTATAAGCAAATTACCACAATATTGGTTGATGTCAAAAGCTATAATTAGTGAAAAAATTTATAGCAATCAACCAAATCATCAGAGTTTACATTTTTGGCCCAGAATTTTTGGAAAATTTCATAGAGTGATTTTCAACGAAAATGAAATTTTTCTATGAAACCTGTGGTAACACCTAGGCGATTTATAAGCAAATTGGCAGAATATTGGTTGATGTCAAAATCTATTATTAGTGAAATTAGCCATAGCAATCAAACCAAATCATCAGAGTTTACATTTTTGGCCCAGAATTTTTGGAAAATTTCAAAGAGTGATTTTCAACAAAAATGAAATTTTTCTATTAAACGTGTAGTAACACCCAGGCGATTTATAAGCAAATTGGCACAATATTGGTTGATGTCAAAAGCTATTATTAGTGAAATTAGCCATAGCAATCAAACCAAAACATCAGAGTTTACATTTTTGGCCCAGAATTTTTGGAATAATTGAAAGAGTGATTTTCAACAAAACAGAAATTTTTCTATGAAACCTGCAGTAACACCTAGGCGATTTATAAGCAAATTTGCAGAATATTGGTTGATGTCAAAAGCTATTATTAGTGATATTAGCCATAGGAATCAAACCAAATCATCAGAGTTTACATTTTTGGCCCAGAATTTTTGGAAAATTTCATAGAGTGATTTTCAACGAAAATGAAATTTTTCTATGAAACCTGTAGTAATACCTAGGCGATTTAAAAGCAAATTGGCACAATATTGATTGATGTCAAAAGTTATTATTAGTGATATTATCCATAGCAATCAAACCAAATCATCAGAGTTTACATTTTTGGCCCAGAATTTTTGGAAAATTTCATAGAGTGAATTTCAACAAAACTGAAATTTTTCTATGAAACCTGTGGTAACACCTAAGCGATTTATAAGCACATTGGCACAATATTGGTTGATGTCAAAAGTTATTATTAGTGATATTAGCCATAGCAATCAAACCAAATCATCAGAGTTTACATTTTTGGCCCAGAAATTTTGGAAAATTTCATAGAGTGATTTTCAATGAAAATGAAACTTTTTTATGAAACGTGTAGTAACACCTAGGCGATTTATAAGCAAATTGGCACAATATTGGTTGGTTACATAATCTATTATTAGTGAAATTAGCCATATCAATCAAACCAAATCATCAGAGTTTACATTTTTGGCCCAGAATTTTTGGAAAATTTCATAGAGTGATTTTCAATGAAAATGAAATTTTTCAACGGATTATGTAAACCAGGCAAACTGGTAACGCAAGCTGGTACAATATTTGCCAATGTCAAAGGCTATTAATAATGATCCATAGCTTTCGAAACACATCGTCAGAATTAACAATTTTACACAGAATGGGATTAATCTGCTTTACATATTTTCTAAGTATTGTATTTTAAGTTCTTTGATAGCTAATGTTGAACGAGGGATAATTGATAGTGTTAAAGTTAGCCTAAATTTGCCAGTCCAAAATAAAGTGTCGATAATGGAGACCCTTACTAGTAGTTCCAATCGAAAATAAAAAAATCTGTAAGGCAGATTGTGTTATCCCAGCTGGTATTAAAAAGTTATATCTTAATCAGTCGATGTGTTAAAATTACTAGGGATATATGGATGTTCTCTTTTCTTGGAAAATTCGAAAATAAAAAATATATTTAAAATTATAAAATCAGTCTCTAGATTGTTATGTCAAAAGCAAATCCAAGAAAAAATTCAGTACAAATACCCTGTAGGAAATTTGGGAAAATTCGACTTTCCAAAAATCATTAAAACATCATTAAACAATCCCTCCCAAGATTTTTGAAAAATTGAATTTTTCCAGATGTTCTATGGGAAACTTGAACTGAGTTTCTCTTCAGATATACATAACAATCTAGACGCTGATCTAATACAAATTTTCTAATAGTAGATTTTTTTTATTTTTGGGTTCAAAATTCGGAACCCTTTTCTCAGAGAAACGAATTATAACAACTGAAGCACCATTAAAAATGTGACTAATCTTGTAAATATTTGGGAATCAGACTTTGTACGTTTATAAGCTATATGATTGATATACTGCGATTTATTAAAAGTAGTTGGTGTTTTTTTGGAATTTAGTCCCAGTATGTCAACTTAAGTTTTAGCTAGTCGCATATTTCTTTTGCCTAGATAACATGAACGACGTTAGCTAAATTAGGTTAATTGAACCGCAAACAATTTTCTTTGCTTCTTAATCTGAATATATAACAAAATAAAATTTACCCACCAAAGTTGCTATTTAAATAATATTTATACGTTAAACAAAATCAAAAACTTAATAAAACAAATAAAGTAACAAAGTACAAAGTACTATATTTAACAAGACACAGGAAAAACTTTTTTTTTGTTCCTTACTTTTGTTAAGTTTAAAAATACACATTGAGCAGAAAATCATTGAATCATTAAAGGAAAAACCATCACAAAAAAAAATAACAAGTTAATTGACGCAGAAATTGATTTATAATTTTCAATTTTATTCTTCTTGGTTTCTTAGTACTGTTTGTTATTGTTGTTGTGTTACAGCTCACTGAATAAAACATTTCAGTTAATTTTATTTTGTTTAAATAAAATTACTGTTTTTGTTACAAAAGAAATATTGGTGAAAATTTGATTTATGGAGGTCAAAAATTACTTGCCTCCCAATCACTATATTCCAAATCATAAATTATATACTTATGTATATTGATGAGAATTATAATAAATTCCCACCCATAATACAAAACTGTTAAATTTATAATTGATTTTTATGTTTAATTATAGTGTGTTTACAACTCACCAATGTGTTCCAGATTTAATTACAATTAGTTCACCATCCTTTTTCAATGTATACGATTTCATCAAAATAATTCGTTACGGATCAAAGCAAAACACAAAATTAATTATTTTAACACATACACATTTTCTAGTCATAAGTCTGATGTAAACATGAGAAATATCCACTTATGACTTATCGTTATGTTTTCATAACTTTGGTTTTTTTTTTTCAACCAAACAATTATTATTAGTCACTACTGTCGGTTACGTTTGCCGTATATATTTATCGTTGTGAATATGAAGTTAATCATAATTGTACTTAAGGAGTCCAGAAGAAGATATAAATTATAAATCGACACAACAACAACATTTACAACAAAAATTAAAAGATATTTACCAAGATGATTAATTTAAAAGTTTTTCTTAACTACACATCAATTGCGATGTGATCCATGTGTACAAAAATACACAGAGGTATATTCTACAGACGATGTTGATGATGATGATGATGATGATGTGAGGGATATGTATAGTTATGTTTATTTTTTATGTATTTATATTTCGGGGCGTTTGAATACAGAAAAAAATAAAATTAAATGATTTACAGACGACCAAAAAATAACGTCTTATAAAATCTTATGAATCTATAAAATATTACATCCTCGTTGTCCTCGCGCACAGATAATAAGAGGATTTCGTTTTATTTAAGTTTTTTATTCTGATTTCCTTTCTGTGTATATACATACCTAGGTACCTATAATGAAACAGGCACCAAACATTTATATATGTTTCATCAATTAATTCTAATCTCCTTTGATTTAAGATTATTTACCGTCACTTAAATTGACCTTTAATATACCAACATGTATAATACTTAGAACGACGAGATTTTATGTTGTATTTAGGGATGAAAATGTTTAAGTACAAAACGAAAATTATATTGCGTGTAAAATTAATTCAACTTAATGATGATGGTAAATTTGGTGTGGGGAAAAATAATTACCCAATAAACTATTAAAGGTTACATGATAGAATGTAAAATCGTGACAAAATTTACTGATCAGCAGGAGGGTACAAAAAAAGGATTTACGAAATTTTTGGAACTATTGCCCAAATAGAGTTTCAGGCTCCAAATAATTGAAAGCAGGACAACTTCACTCTGTTGAAAGCAGGACAACTGCACACGAGGTGAATGCAATCATCATCGTCTTCAAGGCAATCCTCGCATACAGCGTCAAGAGATAGCCCCATGCGCTGAAAGTGTACCTTAAAGTGACCGTGCCCAGTACGAGTCGCGATCAAGACTCGCAGCTGTTTCTTACTGAGAGATAAAGGAAACTTAGTGGCCCTCAAATTTGGTCCACTAACAAAAAGTTTGGCAATGCGACAGCTACGAGTAGCAAGCCATTGCAGTTTTAATGTACTTACAGCGCAGTTTTTTATCGCCTTCTTAACATAACTAAATGGTAAGGAAGCAACTGGTTCGGGACCGATGAATTTAAACTCAGTCCCAGCTTTCGCTAGAGAATCAGCGACATCATTGCCCTCAATACCACAATGGGCAGGAACCCACATAATCGTCACTCTATTGCTAGAACAGAGAGTATGTAAAAAGTGTTTACAGTCCTTAACAAATTTTGACGCAGTCAAGGGATTGCCCAAAGAATTCAGCACAGATAAGCTATCTGTACAAAAAACAAAATTTTTGTTTGTAACAACGAGATTCAATGCCTCAATTACGCAGAGCGTTAAAGCAATTAGTTCCGCTTGAAAAACTGTGCAGTACCGGCCCAGGCAGCCTGAAAAATGTAAATCAAACGTATGGCAGTACACTCCATAACCCGAACTATTATCAGAGCTAGAGCCATCAGAAAAGAAGACTATCGACTCATACAAGTTCTCAATAAAATCCAGTGATCTCCACTGGTCCCTCGAAGGTCGCACCACTGAATATAATTTAGAGAAATTGAATTCAGTCTATCATTAACCATATCAATTCCTGGTACCAATGATACGAAATCATTTAAGATTGTTCTATGGCCCACGACTGAACCAAGAGAGTTCCACATTCCTATGCTCTTTAGCCGAAATGCAGCAGAATATGCTGTGCTAAGAATGAAAGGATGTAGCTGTGGAAAGAATAGAATTGTTTCCATGGCAAGAAGGGGGGTCGAGGCCATGGCTCCTGTAATGGCCCTACAAGCAATAATTTGTAGACCATTAAGTTTAATGATTGTAGTCTTTAATTTAATAACTGGCCACCATACCATGGAGGCATAAGATAACATTGGTAGAACCAAAGATTTATAGATGAAATGCAGCATTTTGGGAGTTAAACCCCAGGTTTTCCCAAAAGCTCATCTACACTGCCAAAAAATGGCAGTCGATTTTTGTAGTTTATACTCCAGATGAAATTTACAGGAAAGTTTACTGTCCAAGAAGACACCTAAATGTTTAACATGGTCGGATCTGTTAATCGGCCTCCCGAAAAGTAAAGGCACAAATAGTCCACCAATATTACGATTCCTGGTAAATATAACCATATCAGTTTTAGAACTATTAACGTGTAAATCCTTTCCACCACACCACGACTCCACAATACGTAAGGCATTCTGCGTTAAGTCGGATAACACATTCAGGTGCTTTCCAGCAACTGTAATAACAAGATCGTCAGCGTAGCTTTGAGCAACAAAGCCTGACTGCTGAAGTTTCACAAGTAGATCGTCAATCACCAAAAGCCATAACAGGGGTGAGAGCACACATCCCTGAGGACAACCTTTGACAACTTTGACCGAGATTGAAGCATTATCCACGCCAACTTCAACGATGCGAGATTTGAGCATACAATCAATCCATTTTAAAATGGTGGGATCAATACCGAAATTGGTACAGGCGTTAATAATCGACGAGAACGATGTACTGTCAAAGGCTCCCGCAATGTCCAAGAAAGTACCTACTCTTTATTATTGAGGGATCTTTCGATCCTAGTGACAAGTTCATGTAGAGCCGTTTCACAGGACTTACCTACCCTATAAGCATGTTGCATGTTTCTGAGTGGGGAATTAGATAAATATTTATCTCTAATAAATCTGTCGACAATCCTCTCTAATGTTCTAAGAAATGTTGAGGACAGACTGATAGGCCGAAATGCTTTGGGATCAGTGTAATCTGATTGGCCAGCCTTCGGTAAGAAAACAACGTTACTCTTGCACCAAACCTCGTACAGGTTAAGGAAAAAAATTCTACCGAACATACAGTAACTGAGCGTCAGTACCGCGATGTTTTTAACGAAAACTTTAACTTGGGATTTTTCGTCCCAAAAAAAGACCAATGCATTGGCTTCCATAATTTACCAGCCGAAGAAAAAGACGGAGCTAGATTGATGCAGGAGAGGCATTTAACGAATAAACTGGAATCAAGAAAACTTAAAGAAATTGATAAATTGGAAGCCCAGCAAAGTACCTAATGGAAAGATTATCACCGCTGCTTTTGATTTTGAGAAAATATTAACAGTTCCCCAATCTCGCGCTTCTGTTTTATATTATAAGCGCAAGTATTTCGTATATAATTTTACGGTATATTGCCTCAATACGAATACTGCGTGGAGGAACGGAGGTCAGCAGTTGTCTAAAATATTTTATTGAACAGCATTCATCATGTATCGACTTTAGGTTTTGGTCAGAGAATTGTCCTGGCCAAAATAGAAATAAAATATTGTATAGCTTTTATGCCTGGGCTTCAAAAAATTTCAACATTAATATTTCTCACAAATATTTTGAGAAGGGCCCCACTCAAAACGAAGGAGATAGCGTCCATTCATGTATTGAGCGGATGGCTAAAAATCAGGAGATTTTTGTACCGGAAAAATGGTACCAAGTAATTTGCCTACTTACAAAGTAATCGAAATGAATTTCACCGATTTTATTGATTTTAAATCGCCTTCAAACGGTTTGAATTTTAATAAAAATATTGACGGGGAGAAATTTTCTACAAGTAAAATTAAACACATGGCCATTGACCGAAATGATCCAAAATTACTGAAATACAAATATGAGTTTAAGGAAGATTTTAAAACTATTTCATTAGTTAAGGATACAAAATATAGGAAACGCAATCCTGCCAACGGCACCCTAAATTTTGAAATGAACCAGGCTTATAACTCCCCATTGCCAATATCATAGGCAAAATACAAAGATTTATTGGAACTTTGTAATAAAAAAAGCATCAATTCGGCCTACCATAGCTTTTATATAAACCTACCATATTCAGCTGAGAATTTAGAAAATTCTGATGAAGACTAAAATACAAAATAGTGTAACTTTTCTTGGTAAAGTATATTGAATTTTTTTATTTTTATTTTGTGATATTTTTATTTGTGATAATAGTGTAAAAGTGAAATATTATCTTATATTTTTGAATAAAACCTAACATGAGAAATGTATAAAATATAAAAATTATTGTTTTAATATAATTAGTGTATATTCTCTCCTATTGAAACTATGTCATCGTTCTGTAGTAGCGAAAAACCCTACAATATTCTGACGAAGTGTATTATATATTCATCTTATCATAGTACATTCCAAACTTTTTCCAGTTAAGATTATTACAAACTTTTCCATTTCGATTTTCTCTTTACCAATGCATTGAACATCAAATTGGATATTACAAACTTAAAGAACATATTTCAACCCACAATAACATTAAAATCATCGTAGAAGTAAAAATGTTACATTCATTTTACTGGTTAAAAACTTAAATCGTCTCTCCTGAAAAATGACATTTTTCACTTGTCATACTCTCATTTGTGCACGACGATTTGTATTTGATTGATTGGCCAAAAGAGTTGACTATATTTGTCAACATTGATGGTCTCCCGATTAGTAGCAGCTGAAGAAGCTAATTTTGGGTTTGCTTCCTAGCATTAGTGTAGCAGTAGTACCATTTGTAATTGGGGTTTATAGAGGTACTGCAAACCCCAAAGATTGTCATCTTTATTTGAAGGATTTTGTTAAAGGATTGGATCATTTGATGACAGCAAGTATTATAATAAACAATAATACTTAAAAAATAAAATATAAGGTGTTGTATTATAGATACCAGTACTGGGCATATTCCCCTCGAATTAGTTTATATAATAGGCCGACGTGCCACATAGAGTCAATGCCCTTTAATGTCTAATACTGCAACAGCTGATATCTTTATACAGCTCTTTCCACTTTTAGTTGATTAGTTAATCTGATGATTGCCTCTGTAGTGGATCTTTAGTAGAGAAACTCAAACCGCAAATTTGGGATTAGATGTCTGTAGGGCATCCAATTTTTGGCCAAAAAGTAAATCCGGAATTTTTGAATTTGAGTGTTTTCGATTTCGGAATTCCGGAGTCAATTCCGGAATTGACTGTTTATTAAATAATCTCTGATTAAAATTTAAAAATCAAAATTTTAATAAAAACAATTTTTTTATTTCGTTTAAAATTATTTTATAATTAATGTTCGTATTTATGAACGATGCCAAACCGCAGTTAACTTACACAATTTTTACCCTCCGCGGTCGCAATAGGGCGATTTCGTCTCAAGGGAAATTTCACTTGGGAATTCCAGAAAAACAGAAAAAGGAGTAGGGCCTGGCGCCACTTTCTAAAAAATCTTAGTACAGTTAGGGTCCTGCAACCGTTGTTTGCCCGCTCTTTACCGATTAGTTCATGAGCAATAGCGGCACAAAAATGTAAATCTTAATTCTTCTTATTTCTTATTCTAACTCTTTAGGTTTTAGTGAACATTCAAAAGAGAGGATTTTTTTGTTAAAACCTGCTAAAATTGTATCTAGAAACCAGCTCGTTTTGCTGATACACAGACACCCATAATGCCGATTGATATTTGAGAATGCTCAGTCTCTATTATGTGTTTTAATTAATATACAAATTGTCAAAAACATGTGTTTTATTTTTCGTAATGAAATTTTTGTGGTGAAAATGATCTTAGTCGAGGAAATTTTCGATTTCTCTCTTTGATATTATGCATATTCAAGTGGCCAAATAATTATACTTTTTTCTGCAGAAAACCCTGATTTTTCTACTTCAGGATTTTCATTATGAGAATCCATGGTCATTTATGTTTTACTATGGGGGCATTTTTTCATTGCTGAAATTTAGGGCAAGACACCAATTTATTTTAAAAAATATATTAACTTTCGTACTTAAATAATGATGGATTCTCATTCTAGAAGGGTTCGAAAGCCATCATAATTTTTTTATAGATACTTGTTGAAAACTGTACGTGGGCGTTTTTTGATCCAGTACGACCGCGGAAGCATCGAAATTACAGTGCGATTACCGAGGGTTTAGATTTAAAAAAATGTATAGGATGCGTAATGTTTTTAGAATTTGTTGTTATTAAATAAATTCTATAAATTTAAAAATTCTTTAAACGTTTAAAATTATACCAATCTTATAAATTCATTAAACTCTACAAATAAAGTCTAAAAAGTTTCTTAAACTCTACAAATACTATCCGGAATTAATGAATTTCTTTTTTTCACACAAGTAAAACAACTTGGAACAAAAATATATTCAGGGAAACTTCGCTATGTCACTATTGAAGGGTCCCAGAAATGATGGTCAATAATTTGAAAATTCATAATCGGGCTAAAAATAAAAATGTTCTTCCAATGTAACAAAAAATTATAAACAATATTTCAGAGACTGACAAAAAGTGATTAATGTAGAGAGCTGGTCAAAATAGGGAGGTGGCTACTTTTGTTCTAGAGTATTTCCCTTTTGCGTTCACTTTTCTCGTCGCTGAAAATTACCTGGCGCATTTACATATTGTGGCCGTTTCTAAAATACACCAGGCAAATACGAGGTGTTTTGTTTCCTAGTTTGTGTTTTTATATCCAGAATAACCGAAACCAAAATAAGGGCCGGAATATCGAAATTACAAATTCCGGAATTAGATGCCCTAGATATCTGCAGGATATAATCCTTTCTGCATTTTTTTTTCATATTAATCGGTCTCGTATGTTAAGGTTTCAACGGCTTATCAGGCTATTACTTTAGATATCTTCCATGCATAAGAAAAATATGCGTAATGTTTTTAAGGAACGGAAACCCAGATGAAAGGATGTTTTCAATGGCACGATTTGAAACACCGTCAACACTAGGTATTTTTATTTTATTTTTTATCTTACGAACAAAACTGACGACCCCAATAGAATTTTTTATAATGCTCTCAATGCTATCAAATAGAAGAATGAGGCAGGATACGATTGAGCAAAATTATCAACCTAATTAATTATTTGAGGATTTGCATTATAGTCAGAACTACTGAAAACCGACACATATTATTCCTCCTTGTTATTTACAATAACTGAGGGATCAATGATCCGACCTTCCCACCCATCTGCCGTATTATTGTATAGATTTCAGTGAAATCATCCTGCCAACTCTCGGGTTTTTAGGGGAATTTCGTTGGTTATCCGATTTATCATAGTTGTTGAAAAAATTGTGGTGCCCTCTCGCCTCCTATTTTTATGAAATTTATGGGTTTGATTAAAGTAAAAATCGCAGGCGACATTGTTTTATCATTTAACCAAAATGACCGTATTAAAAGTAACTAGGAAGTAGTAACAACAAAATTCGTGTAACACTGCTACTTGTTCCTTAATTAGAAGATTTCTGTAACCGCAATGCCTTCAACAACATTGCCCCTATTGTCTTCAAAAAATCTGTGCCCAACAAAAGAAACTGATCCGAAAGAGTGGTGTGTATTGGACCAGAACTGAGTAGCTCAATTTTAATTGGTTTCAAACTAATTCCAACTATGTAGTGATACTGAAATATCAACAACAAAAAATCACAATTTATCGATATTAATCAAACAAAATCTGTAATATCCGATTTTTACAAAATTATTTTCCACACCAAAAAATCGGAAGCAAAACAAAATACGCTCATTAAAAAGTAAACAGTTTTGCCAATCCTAAATCCAAAATCAATTATTGATATAATTTTTAACTTCCTATATAGCATATTGACAACAACAAAAAATACTTCCAAATATTATTTATAGCCAAAAAAAAAAGCAAATCAAACAAATAAACTAAATACCGACAAATATGTTCCGATAGTACCATAAATACATATTATAAATAATAATAACCGTACAAAACTGTCCCGGCCTCCATCTCTCCCCACCCAACAAAAAAAGTATTGCCAGCACAGAAAATAAAATACCAGTATGTATTAAAATTAATTCGACATATTCATGAAAAAATGAAATAATGACATACATAGAAAATAGATTAAATCGACAAAAATATAAATTTTGCGTTTAGTAATAAAAATTCGCGAAATTAATAAATTTGTTGTTAGTACATTTAACGCGATAGAAAATTTTCTAATTTCATTTTGCTTACCTAGGATTACAACCACAGGTATATTTCCTCAAATTTACATACGTATATATGTGGAAACTGATTTAACCAAACAAAAAGAGCTGTCAACTAATTTTTATATATTTAACTCATGCAACGTACAAAACATAATTGTTTTTTCGACTGAGCTTTTTTTTATAGTTATGTACGTACACAGATATTTATAAAGCATAATGAATAAACGTAAAATTTTTTAAATCAAACATTAATTCTGTTTTATGTTCGGGGTTTTTTTATGTATAGTTTTATGGTTATTTATTAGTGCATATATTATTATATTGTTGTAGAGCTATTTGGGTTTATGTTGATATGAAAATTACTAAAATCCAATAAAAACAAAATAAAATCCAAATATAAAAGCTGCGGTGCTATAAAACACTATAAAAAAAAAGAAGCGAAATATTTATTTTATTGTAAAATTATCTTATATAAATTATAAAAGTTTTTTTGTTTAAACTTTATATTTTAATAAAATATAAATAAAATTTTCTGTTTACCATCTGTATTCCGGCACGTGTCTAACTTGTATATCTCGCTGTGAACATCTTATAAAAACTATATGCAAAGTTTTTCTCCCAAACTAGAGTAAAAAAACAACAAAAAAACAAAGTGTATTTGGTTGAAGTGATAAATTGAGCTATACACAACACAATATGTTTACGAGAATTTTAAAATTTGCATATGGCAATACAAAACTTATTGTTTTTGTGTATAACTTTAACTAACCAAAGTTTTGGTTTTGAAACTGGAGAAAAATACGAAGCTTTTTCTTTGCCAACAAATTGATCATTTGTGCTACACGAATAAACATTTGAATTTCTTAAGAAAATGGAATTTAATTCGATTATTTTTGTATGTATGTATTTGTGACGTGATTAGATATAATTTGTATTTGGATGTATAACTGTATTTTCACCTAGCATGTGGGGCAACAAAAAAAATCGGAATAAACATGTAAACATGCGCTATGTTTATTCAAAAATTCACTATATATAGTGAAATGAAAGAAATTGCGCTTTCATTGTCCAAATAAATACCGAACAAATTGCCAGCCCACGAGTCTCTGTCAAAAGATGCCCAACGAGAAAGTGATAAATGTAAATGTTTCCTTCCCAATTTTTCCCAAAATTAGGGGCACAATTTGAATTTAGGATAATTTTAAAGAAACAGATAACCGATTAAACCGATCAAAGTTTAACCACTCTAATATTAGTTTATTGTTATCAACTAACCGATTAAACCGATCAAAGTTTAACCACTCTTAATATTAGTTTATTGTTATCAACTTTTTAAGAAACTAAACATTTTGATGCAAATATGGGCAAAAGTTCGCATTTATGATATTAAATAATATAAATATTAAATATTAAATATTAAATATTAAATATTAAATATTAAAATAATATTAAATATTAAATATTAAATTTAAATATTAAATATTTAAATATTAAATATTAATATTAGTAAATATTAAATATTAAATATAATATTAAATATTAAATATTAATATTAAATCTAAATATTAAATATTAAATATTAAATATTAAATATTAAATATTAAATATTAAATATTAAATATTAAATATTAAATATTAAATATTAAATATTAAATATAAATATTAATATATTAAATATTAAATATAAATATTAATATTAAATATATTAAATATTAAATATTAAATATTAAATATTAAATATTAAATATTAAATATTAAATATTAAATATTAAATATTAAATATTAAATATTAAATATTAAATATTAAATATTAAATATTAAATTAAATATTAAATATTAAATATTAAATATTAAATATTAAATATTAAATATTAAATATTAAATATTAAATATTAAATATTAAATATTAAATATTAAATATTAAATATTAAATATTAAATATTAAAATATTAAATATTAAATATTATATTAAATATTAAATATTAAATATTAAATATTAAATATTAAATATTAATATTAAATATTAAATATTAAATATTAAATATTAAATATTAAATATTAAATATTAAATATTAAATATTAAATATTAAATATTAAATATTAAATATTAATATTAAAATATTAAAATATTAAATATTAAATATTAAATATTAAATATTAAATATTAAATATAAATATTAAATATTAAATATTAAATATTAAATATTAAATATATTAAATATTAAATATTAAATATTAAATATTAAAATATTAAATATTAAATATTAAATATTAAATATTAAATATTAAATATTAAATATTAAATATTAAATATTAAATATTAAATATTAAATATTAAATATTAAATATTAAATATTAAATATTAAATATTAAATATTAAATATTAAATATTAAATATTAAATATAAATATTAAATATTAAATATTAAATATTAAATATTAAATATTAAATATTAAATATTAAATATTAAATATTAAATATTAAATATTAAATATTAAATATTAAATATTAAATATTAAATATTAATATTAAATATTAAATATTAAATATTAAATATTAAATATTAAATATTAAATATTAAATATTAAATATTAAATATTAAAATATTAAATATTAAATAATAATATTAAATATTAAATATTAAATATTAAATATTAAATATTAAATATTAAATATTAAATATTAAATATTAAATATTAAATATTAAATATTAAATATTAAATATTAAATATTAAATATTAAATATTAATATTAAATATTAAATAATTAAATATTAAATATTAAATATTAAATATTAAATATTAAATATTAAATATTAAAATATTAAATATTAAATTATTAAATATTAAATATTAAATATTAAATATTAAATATTAAATATTAAATATTAAATATTAAATATTAAATATTAAATATTAAATAATATTAATATTAAATATTAAATATTAAATATTAAATATTAAATATTAATATTAAATATTAAATATTAAATATTAAATATTAAATATTAAATATTAAATATTAAATATTAAATATAAATATTAAATATTAAAAATATTAAATATTAAATATTAAATATTAAATATTAAATATTAAATATTAAATATTAAATATTAAATATTAAATATTAAATATTAAATATTAAATATTAAATATTAAATATTAAATATTAAATATTAAATATTAAATATTAAATATTAAATTAATTTAAATATTAAATATTAAATATTAAATATAAATATAAATATTAAATATTAAATATTAAATATTAAATATTAAATATTAAATATTAAATATTAATATTAAATATTAAATATTAAATATTAAATATTAAATATTAAATATTAAATATTAAATATTAAATATTAAATATTAGATATTAAATATTAAATATTAAATATTAAATATTAAATATTAAATATTAGATATTAAATATTAAATATTAAATATTAAATATTTAATATTAAATATTAATACATATCATTAATAGCCACATCGTCCGCGTAACCCACCAAGCGAGTCTCGTCGGGTGTCTGTATTCTTAGCAGCCCGTCGTAAAAAATATTTTAGAGGCGAATCCAAGTATTGATCCCTGGGCTGCTTCCGCTGTGACCGCCATGCTTCGCTGCCCTTCTTCCGTGTCATATATGAGGATGCGGTTCCTAATATAGTCATCCAAAATCCGCGCTAGATAAGCTGAAATATGGAATTGGTGCTCCATGGCGTCGATTATATCCCTCAATCTTACTGTATTAAATGTTTTTTGCACGTCCAAGATTATCAGCAAAACATTGCGCCGCGAAAAGTTGTTGTAATCCTCCACTCTCTTCATTGCTTCCGTAACTTCTTTGATTGCGCCGATCGTGGAACGCCGGGCTCTGAAGCCGTATTGCCTAGGCGAGAGGTCTCCTGCTGCTTGGATCGCCGATATGAGTCGTGCTCGGATTAGCTTCTCCAAAACTTTGCCAGCCGTATCCAACCTGCACAAGGGGCGAAAGGATGAGGGTAGCTCGGGGTCCCCATCTCCTTTTCTAATTAGCACCAGCCGTGCCCTCTTCCATCTAAGGCTAAAAACTCCTTCCATTAGGCAAGCGTTGTACATCTCCAGCATCATTTTAGGATCTTGCTGGGCAACGATTTTCAGGACTTCATTTGGAATTCCATCCGGGCCAGGAGCCTTCTTGTTTTTTAAAGACGAAATAGCGTTCTGTAGCTCTTGGAACCTCTATTTCTTGCCTTGCTGTTATTAGTTCTCTCACTGGATGACTTGGGAAGAGTGTTCTAACAATGTTTTCAGTGGTGCGAACATCCATTACTCGTGTTGGTATCTGGGCTCCTAGTTTCTGCGTAACTATTTTGTAGCCCAGTCCCCATGGGTCTTCGTCAATATCCACTATAAGCTTCTTCCAGCACCGATTTTTGCTCTCATTTATTTTCCTGCGCAGTAGCTTTTTGGCGAGCCTAAATTCTTCGAAAGCGCGGCCAGCTTCAGCACGATCCCTTATTCGCTGGGCCTCTCGTCGGAGTGCAAAGCATCTCCTTCGTACGTCCGAGATTTCCGCGGTCCACCAATACACAGACGGTTTGCTGTGCCTTGGTCTCTTCCTTGGCATGGATACCTCACATGCCGAGACGATAAGACTCATGGTGGACGATACCCGAGCCTCAGTCACAGCTCTTCCATCCGTCCCTATTATATTGCTCGCCATTTGCTGCTTGCCATTCTTTAGCACTTCTCTGAACCGTTCAACGTCCATTTTTTGCAACGTCCATTGTCCATCTACAAGGTTTATCCCGCAAGTCGTTTCTTTGTCTCCTGCCAACCTCAAAAGCAATGTACTGGTGGTCACTGCCGCAGTAATCCTCCATAACCCTCCAGTTCAGGATGTGTGGCACTAGGGCCTCCGATGCAAGGGTGAATATTTAATATTTAATATTTAATATTTAATATTTAATATTTAATATTTAATATTTAATATTTAATATTTAATATTTAATATTTAATATTTAATATTTAATATTTAATATTTAATATTTAATATTTAATATTTAATATTTAATATTTAATATTTAATATTTAATATTTAATATTTAATATTTAATATTTAATATTTAATATTTAATATTTAATATTTAATATTTAATATTTAATATTTAATATTTAATATTTAATATTTAATATTTAATATTTAATATTTAATATTTAATATTTAATATTTAATATTTAATATTTAATATTTAATATTTAATATTTAATATTTAATATTTAATATTTAATATTTAATATTTAATATTTAATATTTAATATTTAATATTTAATATTTAATATTTAATATTTAATATTTAATATTTAATATTTAATATTTAATATTTAATATTTAATATTTAATATTTAATATTTAATATTTAATATTTAATATTTAATATTTAATATTTAATATTTAATATTTAATATTTAATATTTAATATTTAATATTTAATATTTAATATTTAATATTTAATATTTAATATTTAATATTTAATATTTAATATTTAATATTTAATATTTAATATTTAATATTTAATATTTAATATTTAATATTTAATATTTAATATTTAATATTTAATATTTAATATTTAATATTTAATATTTAATATTTAATATTTAATATTTAATATTTAATATTTAATATTTAATATTTAATATTTAATATTTAATATTTAATATTTAATATTTAATATTTAATATTTAATATTTAATATTTAATATTTAATATTTAATATTTAATATTTAATATTTAATATTTAATATTTAATATTTAATATTTAATATTTAATATTTAATATTTAATATTTAATATTTAATATTTAATATTTAATATTTAATATTTAATATTTAATATTTAATATTTAATATTTAATATTTAATATTTAATATTTAATATTTAATATTTAATATTTAATATTTAATATTTAATATTTAATATTTAATATTTAATATTTAATATTTAATATTTAATATTTAATATTTAATATTTAATATTTAATATTTAATATTTAATTTTTAATATTTAATATTTAATATTTAATATTTAATATTTAATATTTAATATTTAATATTTAATATTTAATATTTAATATTTAATATTTAATATTTAATATTTAATATTTAATATTTAATATTTAATATTTAATATTTAATATTTAATATTTAATATTTAATATTTAATATTTAATATTTAATATTTAATATTTAATATTTAATATTTAATATTTAATATTTAATATTTAATATTTAATATTTAATATTTAATATTTAATATTTAATATTTAATATTTAATATTTAATATTTAATATTTAATATTTAATATTTAATATTTAATATTTAATATTTAATATTTAATATTTAATATTTAATATTTAATATTTAATATTTAATATTTAATATTTAATATTTAATATTTAATATTTAATATTTAATATTTAATATTTAATATTTAATATTTAATATTTAATATTTAATATTTAATATTTAATATTTAATATTTAATATTTAATATTTAATATTTAATATTTAATATTTAATATTTAATATTTAATATTTAATATTTAATATTTAATATTTAATATTTAATATTTAATATTTAATATTTAATATTTAATATTTAATATTTAATATTTAATATTTAATATTTAATATTTAATATTTAATATTTAATATTTAATATTTAATATTTAATATTTAATATTTAATATTTAATATTTAATATTTAATATTTAATATTTAATATTTAATATTTAATATTTAATATTTAATATTTAATATTTAATATTTAATATTTAATATTTAATATTTAATATTTAATATTTAATATTTAATATTTAATATTTAATATTTAATATTTAATATTTAATATTTAATATTTAATATTTAATATTTAATATTTAATATTTAATATTTAATATTTAATATTTAATATTTAATATTTAATATTTAATATTTAATATTTAATATTTAATATTTAATATTTAATATTTAATATTTAATATTTAATATTTAATATTTAATATTTAATATTTAATATTTAATATTTAATATTTAATATTTAATATTTAATATTTAATATTTAATATTTAATATTTAATATTTAATATTTAATATTTAATATTTAATATTTAAGGGAGTTCTTGAACGTGTTCATCGCTAAGTTATGTCTTAAGCATATGATAAAAATCCCTTTTCATCCTTCCGATTAGTGTTCGGTCACTTTGTCGGTTTAATTTTTCCTTCGGAAATAAGATTCTTCTGATTTGTAAGTTCTTAATTAAGTGAATAAAATTTTTTGTTCTTGTGCAAATATATGTAATCAGCAATAAGCGCATAACGTGACTAATAAACTTTGATTAGATTTAGATTATTTGTCAGAATACAATTGCGTGTGGGTACAATTCGAATTCAATAAAAAAATTATTAAATTTTACAATAATTGTGGTTTCACCCTGAAATTACCCCTTTGTCCATCGTTATACGCAAATAGTGTGTGTTTAACAGTATTAAATTGTACAGTGAAATATTTCGTGGTGTGTAATATATTGAAGTGGTTGTTAATTTTTTTATTGCATCAGATAAGACAATTTGAAATAAATTTTTTTTCGGTTTTCCAACAGTTGGTGAATAACTGATTATGATGTGTGTATGATTCATGTCGCGTGCGTGTTTTTGTATGAAATGTGACGAAATGTTTTTAATTATTATGCACTCATTTTACATAATTGACTCATTTTGATGCAAATTTTATTTCCAATGTATGCATGGTTTCTAGAAGGGTGGATTTGGATCATTATGATTCAGAGAATTTACATTTGGATGGACAAATTAATTTCCTAAATTAAATTTCTAAATAATATTTTCGTATTTCTGCCATTGAAGATATATAAAGTCATAAAATTCAACATGTGTACAGGTATAGACATTTCTAATTAAATTAAAAAGAAATAACAATAAATTTTCTTATGCTGTATGATTTTAACATAACAATTCAAGTAACATATTCATTTGCATATAAAATATTTGTATTTAGACAACATGTACGTACATGTACAATATAAATACACACGAGTAAGTTACAATTCATATGTAATCAGATAACACTTTTCCTACATTTTCAATGTTACTTTACATAGCTGAACGTAATTTTGCATATACATACAATCATACATACATATACATATATACATAAAAAAGTACTTCGTATAATTCTGACAATAATTTATATTGAATCAACAATATTTTATGTTTATAGTACATAATAGTATGTACCTAAACACTTGTAATAAAAATTTACAAAAGCAAAAAAAAAAATATAGATTGTTATGTAGTGTTAGTGTACATAATTTTATTATCAAACAAAATGTTTAAACATATTAAATTGCATTTGCATGTCTTTTTAAAATTAATAAATAATAAATGATATTTCACCTAATGATAATTTTTTATTTACTAAACAATTTTTTTTTATGTTTTTCGTCTTTTTATTTTATTTTACATAGGTAGGTACTCATGTTATGTAGTAATATAGATATTAACATGCTCATAAAACTCATTCGGCAATGTGTATACATTGGAAATTGGTTAGGGGATGTGGTAGCTCTAGGTATACGAATGAAATAAGTAACGATGGGTGCTCATGTAATTGTGAATGTTAGATATATTATGGCAAATTGTGTCAGTGTCATCAATCAGTGAAAGTCCTAGCTGTGGCTTATTTTATATTTTTTTAATTTTCATAGCAAAATATATAAAAAAAAACCATTGCTATAAAATATATTTAGCTACTTTCTATATGATGGATGAAAACGAAAAATTTGAATAGGGCCATGAGAAGATGTAAGGGCTGTCATACAAACTAATCGACGATTCCCTCTATCGTTGGAGCAAGTGGTTGATCAAAAGGTTGTCAATCATTTTAAAAAGTGAAAGGAGCATCCCAATGAATATCGCCATAAGTTATTGTGCCAAAACACAACAACGATATACGTATCTGTATGGATATACGACGGGCCAATGTAAAAGTTAACCAGGAAAATCATCCACTTCCATCAATTTAAGATCTGTTGGCACATTTGGAATCGCTAATAAATTTTTAAAATATGTATATTAAACAGGCGTATAGTGGCAAAAAATGACTTCTTGTGGACACAAATTTGTCTACGTTTCAATTTTCAAGTGAGAAGGCTACAACAGGTCACTGCTACTTTTCCGTTAACCTGTAGTCTAACCTCAAATAAAGCAAAGGATTTCTTTATGATAATTACTGTTTAAACCGATACAAATAAATGTTTGGCTTTTAGAAGCCTCAGGAGCAAAATCAATGTTATGTTTCTTTGATCAAAAGTTTAAATATTTCGAATAGATCCATGAAATAATAAAGAACAAAAATCTATGTTGTTATTTACAATTATATCATTAATTAATTCCATACAGTAATCCTTCGCGATTTTTGAGGTTAGGTCACAACGTAAAAATAGCAGTGACATGTCCGTAGTTCACCCTTTAAAGAATGATTTAAATAAAATTATTTAGATCGCATTAAAATTAAAGTGTAGGCAGATTTTTGTCCACAAGAAGTTTATGCGTTTCACCCGGTGAAAATATCAGAAAAATTAAGAGAGATAGCAACATTTGTGACGTAAAGAGGATTATTTCAATATTCATAGTTTATGTTTGGTATTTCATTTGCTCCAGAGATTTTACAGAAAATCATGGAGCAAATTTTAGTCAGATGTGAAGGGTGTTTACATATTAGAGATGACATCATTGCATGCGGCGCAACAGAAGGTGAACACGATGAACGAGTTTGGAAAGTATTAAAACGATAAGTGTATATTTAGAGTTATCGAAATCGACTTTTTGGGTCATCATTTGTAAGAAAAAGGCATAAAACAATTAAGAGAACCAGTACTTCCCTTGGTCTAGTAAATTGTGTGGGGAAAATGTATTCCAAACTTCTCGACCCAACACTAAATTTTAATGGGGAAAGAACAAGGTTAATCAATCGAAAAATAAAAATTTGGAGTTTTACAATATCTGCGGTCGAACTCAGGTCATTGCAGATACCTGTACAGTTGGAGCTATTTCAATAATACAATCCTATGACAAAGGTAAAATCATTATTTCTTTTGCTAGACGAAGTTTAACAAATGGGAAAATGGAATATACATTATTATTTATTTGGCAGACGTGTTGAACTATAGTAACATAGCCATTGCAACAATATTTTCACGTAAATCTAAGCGGTATGCTCGGTTAGAAAGGTGGGTTTTACGTCTAGTGTCATACAAACTTAAAGTAGTTTAAAAACTAGGTGACATAAATATTGTGGTGGATTTTTATGTTATGTGGATTCTATCTCTCAGTGAGTCAAAAGCTATTAAACTTCGAAAAACTCATTTCCAAATGAATCTATTCCGCTACAAAAATTCGAAGGTCCAAATACAAATATTGTCATACTATTAAGGTTAGCCGCTATTTTTCATGCGACAAAAAAAATCGATAATGCAGATTGCACTTTTACCACCCCAGCCGACAAATTGTTAAAGATAGCCGACAATTTCCAAATGACAAAAAAAAAATCGATAATGCAGATTAAACAATTAAAATACCACCCGAAATAAAACTTTTAACCATCAGCTGAAATTTATCAGCCGATAATTTCAAGTAGAAATACACAATATTTGATAATCAATTCAAAGATTCCAGGCAAAAATTCCAGATTTTGCCATGTTTAATAATTAATTCAAATATCTGTTGACCATTGATCTCACTATGTCTATTCGATGGACATTAATACTGAATGGGATAAGGAGGTGTAATTTCAAAGAACAATAAAATAATATTAATCTATGTTGTATTATTATTCGCCTCCCGTGAATTGCGTGATAGGTTCGTCACCAACAGACAGCCATCACCTTTGGTCAGATCTTGGAGAATTTGTGGCCACCAGCCAAGTTAGTCGAGTTTTCTGTAGATGAGGGGGAACATTTTATTTAATATAAACCATAACAAATTAAGAACGGAATCCTGTATGGACTGTTTAAGAGACCAATTTTCAGCTTTATTCCCGTGTATAATAAACGTAACAGATGCCAAAATAAAAAAAGCCACAGTTACTATTTACACTCGTAAATGCCAACAATAATCAAGCCCTCGTTTTTATAAATTTATCCATAAACGGAATTTATTGCTGAACAATACGAACATCACATTTTCAGTCATACGCAAAAATTAACGACACAACTTGGGGAACGAAATAGTGAGACTTTAAAAATGAAACATTCAGCTTGTTATGCCACCTATTTCCAAGCGGAATTACGCAAAGAGTGCGAATCAAGCATTAAAAGTATAAGGCAACTTGTGTAATTTTTAGGGGTTAGGGGTACTTAACGTTACTCGATCTGAGGCACTATCTCTTATGGATAATGCGAAAGAAGGCATTTCAGATCTAAGGATAAAAATGAATGAAGTTTATTCAAATTTACATTTTCTAATGATAAATCCCTTTACTATTTATTCAATATCCAAAGATTGGAAAATTGATTTGATTATGCATGTTGATGCTACTGGTTCAGTAGTTCGCAAACCTGACGGCATTTCGACCCAAATTCTTTATTATGTAGGCATCATTAATATTAAAAATAGAGACGGTAAAACTGGCACTAATTTTCCATGTATGTATATTATTCAATGATATAAATATAACAGCGACCAATTTTGTATCGCCCTTAATTTATATCTCAAATTTTTAAAGATTTTATCTTTTTTTTGCCACTTTGGACTCCAATTTTAACGAAATTCGATAAATCAAATTCATTGAGTCGCAAACATTTCACAAACGCGGCAGTTGAGAGTTATTTTGGAGAACTTAATCATAGTTCGGATAAAAATGCTGTTAAACTTGGCAAACGCCCTATTAAAGTTGGGAGATTCTTAGAATTCACAGGACATTATATAAATCAAAAAAATTTAAGAATTTATAAACGATTTTCCAAAAACCGGTTTCACGTACAGTAAAAGAGAAAAACGAAAAAACAAAGAAATTGACCCAACAGAAATTTTGGGGACAGAGCAAAAAAAAATTCTTCTATGAAGCATTACTCGAATATTGTTGCAAGATAAAGAAAGCATCTAGCCAGGTATCTTAAGAAACCATAATCGGGGATGGTAATGATTCACAAAATGAGAAATTCACAAATAATTTATTTAAAAAAGTTGATTACTATTAAAAATTGTAACGTAACCGCACGTTCTGCAAAGCAAAACCTTTGGTAACGCTAACAGACATGGGAATAGCGGTCTGGTTCGGTATAGTAGCTGGCTAGAGCTCACGGTGCGACGTGGGGATTCCCAGACATATTCCCATGCTTGAATAACCGCATGCGAAAATCGAAGGGACAAGAGAATTAAACTACCTCGCCACGACTACAGTGGCTGAAGTAATACTAACAGGGTGCATTCGACCAGAGATGACAGCTCAACCCCCGACGATCTCCACCATGTCTGCTTAAAGGGCCCCCGTATCGTCGGGCCGCCTACCGGGATGCCGTTTCCCAGTCGCGGCGGTGACCGACGCCAATAAGGGATGGAAGGGCGCCTTCCAGACAGATCCTTCCAGGTTAAGACCTCCAGAAGTGGACGCTGGTCATCCCTGGTAAAACGCACCCTGTTATTATTACTTTAGCCACTGTGGTCGTGGGTCGTGGCAAGGTAGTTTAATTCTCTTGTCCCTTCGATTTTCTCATGTGGTTATTCAAGCATGGGAGTATGTCTGGGAATCCCCACGCCGCACCGTGAGCTCTAGTCAGCTACTATACCGTCTGTTAGCGTAACCAAAGGTTTCGCTCTGCAGAACCTGCGGTTACGTTACAAAGTCATATCCAATTGGTGCAGATTATGTGGATTACGTAGTTGCAAAAATAAATGGCAAACACCATCACTTTGATAGTTTCAACTCATTGATGGGCGTTAACTGGGTTGAAAATAAAGTTTGTGACATTTGGTGTGGTTAAAATCAAGGAATTACGCAGATTGCCAAATTGAACCATTCGCTTTTGCTTCAGTAATTATTTTTTTCTAAAAATTCTGGCGAGGATTTGAAAAATTTAGCAAAATTATTTCAATTAAGAAAGAGCTAATAAATAATGCCAATCTTTGATGGAAAAAAGAGGCATTTTCATTCAGTTAGATTGCCTAAATGCGGAATATTTAGCATATGATTCATCCAAAATTAATCGAGACATTAAAGAAAACGAACGTGGAAGTCGATATATGTCTATACCATAGACTTTGTGCCCAAACTTAGAGGGACCAAAATAAAAAAAATGTTAAGAAATCAACAATTTTGTTGTTTACTCCCTATCGTTAAAAAAAAAATTTAAGAACCCTTCAGAAAAACCAAAAATTTATATAAAATCACTTCAATCATTCAAGGACCTCTTGAACGATCCAAGATATACATATGTTCAATTACATATATACAGAAATCCCTTAAACTTATTGGTTCAAGATAAGTTAAATTATAGATATATTTACCATCCATATAACCCAGAAACCCATTTAAACTTATTGATAAAATAAGTTCTTTGGTAGATACATTATCGATTCATTATCAGCATTGACTAATAGTAGAATTATATCGAAAAAAAAAATGCAAGAAATTGTTTGGTGTAGAATTGTTGGCATTGTTTTGCTTTAGGGAAATCTTTTGAATTTATTCGGACTAGTCTCTCATTGTAGATACATTTCTGATCGACCACCAGCCAGCAGTCTCTTGAATTTATTAACAATACTAAATACATTGTAGATAAAATGTATTATTGTCTATTGAATAGGCAAAATAAGATCAATGGTCAACCCCCAAAATTTGGAACGGTAGAACTTTGAATTGATTATCAAACATGGCAAAATCTAAAATTTCGGTCGATTACACCCGCTTAGCCCCTTCTGGCCATCCCTAAATTCGGTCTCAACTTATCTGGTATTGTTTTCTGGATGGGTTGAGCAATTTCTGCTGATGTTTACCATTTTTTTTTTGGCTGGTACTGTGATAGTGCAATCTGCATTATCGATTTTTTTCGTCGACGGATTTGATTAATAATTAAGAGCGAATTAGTTAATTGATAATTAAAAGGAAATTAATTTCGTTATTTCAGAAATAGGAATCAAATTGTGTAGTTTATTAATCGAAAGATCTATGCCCAGGGCTAAAAGTTTTTAATTGTACACTTTTAAAACCAACTGTTGGAATTGCATTTTAGTGACCAAATCTACAATATTTTTGAAGAACGTCTTTGGAAAAAACCATTCTGCTCATCTACAATAAGCACAAAATCACAAAACAATCGACTCAAACAATTTAGGAATTACCGACAATAATAAAAGTACCTTGGTAGTTAGAAACTTCACTTCGATTTCCTAATTCAAATAACGGTGCAATGTGGAACGATTTCCAGACAACAGGAACAGCACCTTTAAAAAGTGAACTATTAAATGAAATTGACAAAGGCTAAGGCATTTCGTTACAGAATAGTTTAAGAAAATTTAAAGAAATCTGGGCCACTTCTATCCTTAAAAAGATGGAGGGAAATGATATCATCTGGAGATATGTAAGGGGTATACAAGCCAGTGTTGGCACAACTGCCTTCGTCAGTTTTATACTCAACAATATCAGTTCGTTTATAAACATTTTGAAAAAATGAAGCAAATAAGTTTGCAATATCATCAGAATTATTCCCAGTTATATCATTGAACGACATTGTTGACAACAAACCCAAAAGTTTTTCTTTTGGAGTCAACGAAATTCCAGAATGATTTTGGATTTGATACCTTGTTATTTTGAACCTTGGCAATACAATTTTTGTATGCATTACAATGTAAACTATCAAACTGTTTTGATAAATGCAAAAATGATAATTTATCGTCAGCACTCTTGGAGAACTTCCACTTTAGGAATAATTTTTTTTAAGGTTTATTAGGTCGTTGCTAAACCACAGAGGATTGTTAAGATTAACCTTTTTAGCAGAAATTGGGACAAACCTGTCGAATCCAATGAATAAAATGTAATAGAACATTTGCACATCACGGTTATTGTCCACCAACGAAAAGCACGAATCCCAGTCAACCGATTTGAAATAAGAATTCAAACTATCCTTATCAGCACGCTTAAAACCAAAAAAAATAATTGAATTATAAGAATTGTTGACACTGGAATTAGACAACAAAAAGTCTGATGTGTTTAAATTGATTTCCATTGAGTTATGGGTGACATCGACAAAATAGAAGCTATACAGATAGATTCAGCCCCCGATATTTTATTGTACGGAATGACATAGTTAACATCATCATCAACCGTCCATTTAACCTTTGGTAAGTTAAAATCACCAAGTATCAGCACGTTTTCATCTAAGTTTAGTTTGGAAATCTTATTATACCATCAGTTTATATATGTCGCATAAACTTCAAGTGACGACCTCGCTGGAATTTATAAGCCCAGGATTTGGAATTCCCATGCCTAAATTCCTCGGAATTCAATCCCGAAATATACCGGTACACAAGCCCTAATTAGTGGAACAAAAATAGTTATGCCAGATAAAATAAAAAGGCAGTTGTTGCAATTAGGGACATCCACGTAAATCGGTGTTGAAAAGAAGATTACAAGCAACAATATTGTGGCCTTAAATTGACTAAGATGCTAAATTAGCTATCATCTAAATTTAGCAATGGTTTTGGGAAACTATTATACACTCATCCAAAAAATTAAAGAAACACAAAATTATTTTTTTAGTGTTTTTTGAAGAGCTGTAACTTTGTAAAATACGGTCGTACAGAGATAAAAAGAAAAGCATTTTAAAGCTTCAAATCTCTAGTTTTGAGATTTTTGAGCGGACAATTTTTGTGAGATGCGTAAGGATCCATGGGCTTGGAAATTTTTTTTAAGTTAAACAATTATAGGTCGGTTAGCCTTTTAATTAGGCGTACATTTAATTTCTTTCTGGTCTCTCTATGCCAACTTTTTGGTGAGATATCTGACTTTGAATCAAAAAATATCCTTTAGTCTTTGATCATCGATATCGTAGCAACCAATGATTGCACAGTAAATTTTATGGCAACCTTAAAACTTGAGTAAATTTCCTACAAGAATCTTTAATGATTAGTTGAGAACAAATTTTATTTCACCCTAAATTCCGATTTATAAAAAGTACCACTAATAGGCCTGTATTATTTTTATATTGATCCATTCAACTGTTTTGCGGGACAGATTGATCAAAGTTTTACAAAACAATTAAAGGAACAAGTTATCATCAAAAGAAAAAATGACTTTTTTCACATTTTGCGTTAGTTACTTGTTAACCCTTATCGATCGTATGATTTTTTTTGTAATACTCGCCCATAGACCAATTGATAATTGGCCATTTCTCAACCTATTAAAGTGAAATTTGGTATGCGCGATAGAAATGGGATTCTAAAATAATTTTTAGATAAAGTTCTGTAATATGGCCAATTAGAAAAGAACTTGGCTATATTTCTCAAACGATTTTGGTAAAATTTGACATACGCGATGGAAATGAGATTATAAAATGATCCTTCTAAAATGATCCTTGGATAAATTCTCCTCAACTAATCATTCAAGAGTCTTGTAGGAAATTTACTCAAGTTTTTAAGGATGCCCTAAAATTTACTGTGCAATCATTGGTTGCTACGATATCGATGATCAAAGATAAAAATATCTTTTTTCTTATGTATTGGTTTAACTTAAAAAAAATTTCCCGAGCCCATCGCAATTTTTTTTTTCGTGCTCTTTCTTATGATTGCATCATAACGGTGTCTAACAAAAATTATATGCTCAAAAATCTCAAAACAAGAGATTTGAAGCTTTAAAATGCTTCTTTTTTCAGCTCTATACGAACGTATTTTAGAAAGATACAGCTCTTCAAACAACACTAAAAAAATTGAAAAAAAATTGTGTTCCTTTAATTTTTTGGATGAGTGTAGTTGGTTTAAGGAATTTGAAGTGATGGAAGGAATTATTGCCTCTGAGTTGGTTAAAATATAATGTCAAGAAGAAAAGAAGGACCAACGGGAAAATTTACAGACTTTGTATAATATTGAGGGCACCCCCGCTAAGCTGATTTTTAATAGAAGCATAAGAGACAAATTGATAACTATTATTCTGCCACTGGAAATGAGAATCATTGGAATGAATAGAGAGCAACACGAAATCCATATCTTTCATTAAGAAAGATAGAAACATTAAGAGAAACTATTTCATTAGAAAAATAGAAACGTATAATTCGCAACGAATATGGAGCGTTTTAACCCTGCATTACTAACCTGAGGGTGTAATCCACCCAATCAGATTTAACGTTGGAAAAATCATTCGAATATGATTTTTTGCCTGCTACAAACTTATTTGTATTTTATCTTTAGGTATTTCCCCGCAATTTAAAATATATTTCAGTATTGTTTTGTCGTTCAAAGTGATCACATCGTAGAATATAAAAAGTGACTGGGTTGTTTACACCCAGGTTAGTAGTTACGTTATATAAATTTGGGTGTCTTACACCCAGGTTAGTAATACTGTTTGTGTTGTTTTTGAGGTGTTTATTTAGATTTTAGATCAAAATTATTGAACAGGTATGTAATAGTTTATGACCTCAGAGGTACGGATTTTTGTGGAATCATATAGGCGTATTTTGTTTATATAGGATGTGCGATTATGAAAGAGAGCAGGAAAGGCTACGAGCGATTCTAGCGGAACTAGATAGCGAAGAGGAGTTATAACGTGTTGGTAGGAACATTACAATGGATAACTGTTTCACTACACATTCATTGGCTGAAAACTTGTTGCAGAAAAAAACACCTTTGGTTTGCACCATAAGAAAAAATAAAAGAGTACTGCCACCAGAATTCACTATCGGTAAATATCGTGAAATATAATCAACGATTTTTGTATATACATAGAAGGAATGCTAACTATCCTACGTTCCAAAAAAGAACAAGTGTGTATTACTACTTTCACCATTTCTTTGGATGGCAATATAATTAGTAATCCAAAAAATTTACCCGAAATTATAGTTTTATAATAAAACAGAAGGTAGTGTAGACACCACCAACCAGCTATGTGCAACATATAATGAGACTATAGAATGCTCGCAGATGGCCTTTGGTATTATTTTTTAGTATACTCAATTTAGCAGGCATTAATGCCCGAATAATATTGCTTTACACCGAAAATCCACCAATCCATTATAAAAAAAGATCATTATTTATAAAGGACCTTGCTTTGAGCCTTATAAAAGCTCAGATCGATCGGCGAATCATGTGTAAGAATGCTAATGTAAAAGGTAGCTGTATTAAATTTGCAAGTAAAACTCCTGCAAACGATCTGCACCAAAAACCAGGACCATCGCGAACAAACACAATCACACAACCATTGCCAAAGAAGAGGAAGGCAGATAAACAATATTGATGCCAGGTGTGTAGCTATAAAAGTGACCAGAAAACTAAAACAACATGTTTCAAGTGTGATAGACACATTTGTGGTACCCATGCAATATCACTTTGTTCCGATTGCTATGAAAAGGAGGTTCAAACGTCTATAGAAATCCCTACATCATGCGATGAATTATAATTTTGATGACAAAAAACAAGGTAAATTTCTCGATTTCTGTGGTATTTTACTCAAAATGTATGCTCTACCAGTAAAAAATTATATTCTAATAAATTTTTGTTTAACATTTCAGCTTTCTAAAGACATATAATATGTAACATGTAATGACTGAAACGAACTAGTGTGATAGGTTTTACAAAACCATTATTATTTTTCTTTAATTTTGTTGCTGATATGACGGGCAATGTTTATCTTTGAAAAAAGTTATTGAACGAATAAATCTTTATTTTTTTTATTTTTGATGTTATTGTATTATTATTGAATTTACTTAAAATCAACAAATTTTACGATTTGGATGGTAAGATTTTTTGCATGAGCCATTTTAGTGTTATGGGTGGATTACACCCATGGTTAGTAGTTCTGTACTGATAATAGAGGTTAGTAATGGAGGGTTAAAGGAAATAATGATGTTCTAAACAAATTTTATGTCGATAGTATCAAGATCTTAAATGGACAAATTCCAAGCGTACAAGATGATTTAGTCGAGATTAGTGCATAAGCGAAAAGAAAATTCGCTTTGAACCAGATTACATTAGCAGAATTAAAGGATATACCTAATCACAAAACTGTGTGATAAGCGAGATGTAAACGGATTGAAGCCAAGTATGATTTTGAAAGCTATGGATGTTATTGGCGAAACATTTTTATCAATTTTTTTGTAAATTCCCTTAATGTATGAAAGTAAAAAATAAAACGCAAAATATCCAGAAGATTTTAGACCTATTCATATACTGGACTGCTTTGAGAAAATCTTCGAAACTATCGTAAACAACCAATCGAATTTTTAACTGTGTAAGGGATATTAATAGAGCAACAATCAGGATATCGTAAGGGATATTCATATGAAATTGTCGAATTCATGTGAATGAGTCGAGAGACAGGGGTGAATATACAATTATAGTATTTTTTGGATTTCCAAAGGGCATTCGAAACAATTGATCGAACAATATTGTTGAAAATGTTAACAAAGATAGGAATTACAAATAACGAATGGAATTGGTTTGAAAGTTATTTGAGTCAGAGGAGTTAAAGTACGAAAGTAGTGCATGTAACATCTGATAGATGTACTAATGAGCTTGGTGTTCCTCAAGGATCCGTTTTGGGTGCCATACTATTTATAGTTTATATAAAAAAATTTTATAGTATAAAGGGTATAGTAAAAAGTTTAAAAATTGTCACATAAATTTATTTGCGGATGACACCTTGATTTATTATAGTGGAAATACCATTGAAGAAGTTGTTGATAATATTAACGGTGATTTGGAACGAGCACAACAATGGATAAATGGAAACAAATTAAAGTTAATTGTTAACAAAACAAAGTGTATGGTTATTGGTAAAGCAGATCATAATTGTGACATCAGAATTAATCAGAGTAACATTGAGCAATGGCTACGGACCTTTTTGTGTCTATGCCTGGTCCTAACCACTAGGGTAGACTTTAACTACTAGGGTAGACCGCCACCCAAACCTAACCTAACATTGAGCAGGTAGACACTATCAAATATTTAGGAGTAATAATTGATAAGAAGTTGAAATTCAGTGATCGTGTGTTTTATATAGGAAGCAAAATAAATCAGAAGATTGGTGTACTGAAGAGATGTCATAGAAATTTGAGCTATTTAAGTAAAAATAGTATATATGAGGCAATAATTGCACTTCATTTTGAGTATTGTCCATAAGTGTTACTTACATGCATTAGAGAAGCTAAGGAGTACCTCTAAACATTTCAGAATGAAGCGATGCGAGTCCTGCTAAACGTCCCAAAAACAACAAGTATTCGAAATTATGTTGATAACATTATGTTTTATGAATTAAAAACAATTTGGTTCCTAGTTACTTAACAAACTTTATTTTTTATGTGCAAGATAAAACTGATTATAATTTAAAAAATAGAGATCAATTTTTGTTACCATTTTTTAAAAGAACTGAAAATCAAAATTCTTTGTTTATAAGGGAATTGATTTATTTAATAAAATTCCTAGTTATGTTAAAGTTTGCCCTAATATAAATGTATTTGAGAGGTTGTTAGTCAAATTTGTAAAAGAGTTTTCAGATAAATATTAATTGTTAAATTTATTATAATTATGTAAAGCAAATATTGAAAACTAAATAGTTTCAAGCTAAATAAATAAATAAATAAAAATATCATTCTCGTTTTCAGCACACATGGCATCTCCTGAACCAATACTACAACAACTACCCGCAACCATCATTCGGAAAGAACAACCACTGAGGACGGTGCTTCATTGCATATACATACATACGTTTAGGTGGCATTTACTGAAGCATGTTTATCTACTAGATCGCCTCATTATTATTTAATTTATGTAGGTACGGTAACACTACCCTGCAAAATTTTGCCCCTGGATAATGAATAGTTGTTTCCGAAGTAATTTTTCACGCTGGATCCGAATCCGGGCTCAGAATTGCTCTATCACGTCAGGTTTTTGAGATATTCTAACATAAAAGTGCAAAAAAACACTGTTTTCTGACATATTTGAGGTTATGTAGCAATGCAGTTTTTACTTTTATATAAAAGTTATGTATGGGATCTTATTGTACAAGTCTTCCTCTTTCAAATTCCGTGGAATTTGCTTAAATATCATTTTTTTCCCCCGACATATCGCATTTTCAAATTTGCATATTCGTGAATTTTTCTGTATAAAAACACTACCCTGCAAAATTTTAAAAATTTGGTGCCACTTGACAATGCATAGTTGTTTCCGAAGTAATTTTTTATGCTGAATCCGAATTTGGGCTCAGAATTGCTCTATCACGTCAGGTTTATGAGATATTCTAGCATATATACCGTAGGTATAAAAGGTAGTGGATGGGTATGCATACAGTATACCGACAAATTCACGAACATGCAATTTTGAAAATGCGATATCTCGGCGAAAAAAAACATATTTGAGCAAACTCAAAGGCATTTGAAAGAAGAAGACTTGTACTATAAGATCCCATACATTAACTTTTGAAGAAAAAAAAATCGTGGTGCTAGATAACCCCAAATATGTCAAAAAACAGTGATTTTTGCACTTTTAGGTTAGAATATCTCATAAACCTGACGTGATAGAGCAATTCTGAGCCCAGATTCGGATTCAGCATAAAAAATTACTTCGGAAATAACTATTCACTGTCAAGTGGCACCAAATTTTTAAAATTTTGCAGGGTAGTGTAATTAGGGAGCTACAAAAAAATATTTAAAAATTTAAAAACCCAAAAACTTTAAAAATCGATTGTCACTGTTTACGTTCCCATCATAACGTACAAATAGATAAAAAACCTCAGATATTACCACAGAGGATTTTTGTTTTTATTTATTATCGCTTTACGTTTCTTTTGGTTCCTATTCTTAAAACATCAATATAGTTCTAATAAATAATCGGAGAATATTATTTCTTATTTTGTTCATATTCAGTCGTTCCGCTAGTCTTCTTCGAAATTCAAATAGAGCAGCATAAGAAATTAATAATGTTGGTTGGTAATAAAATTTATTACGATTTGTTGTTGTTGTTCACGTATAGTGGGTAAATTAAGATTAACATTAATATTATTACGTTAGAGATACGTATAGAGTATAATAGTCTTATAGAGGAGATAATCAATAGGGTATATGTGGAAGAATAAGAATAATGTGGTTACTGTACCAACAATAAAGGAGTATCGATATCACAAACAGAGAAAAGAATATGTTCTACTGTTTAGGATTTTTATTTTTTTCGTTTGATCATTTATCATAATATACAACATATACATAAGCATACATAACAGCAAAGATGAATAAAATAACAATAAATAGATAAATAAATAAAGATACACAGAGAGTGATATCGTTATCGTTTCCTTAAATTATTGCAATTTTTTTTATGAGATACGAGTATTCATGGCGGTTCGTATCAAATGTTTTTGTATGATTTATGCTGTTTAATTTATTGTTTCCTATTAGATACATAATTGTATTAAACTGTAGGAATATAATATATTGATTGATGCTTCGTTTGGGTCGTTTTTTATCCATCACAGACGAGATTTACATCAATGCGTGCCATTTCACAACGAACAAAATTTTTCGCTTCTCCACCAGAATATACAAATAATTAGAAACACTATCAAATTTAATTTAGAATTTTGTTATTTTATGGGTTTCATTAAACTTAAGGACAAAAAATTACGGACAATGCCTTTTAATATTTTACAGTTAATCGTGCACTGTTCGTAAGCAAATCGAACTGAAACAACTTGAGACAGTTCATAAATTGGAGAATGAACGTATCAATAAAGAGATTGAATTCGCCATGCGTAGATGTAAACTGCTAAAAGAAATCGCGTCTTCCAAGAGTTCAGATACTTGCTCTGGGTCAGTCTTTAGTAATGCTTCAATGTATCCGTGAAGAGGAAATGCCATTAAAAAAGAACAATCAAGGTGTAGTGAAAATAGAAAGCATACAGTTTTTAGTGAACACAATACTCAACATTCACAAATAAAACACGTGATTGCCCAAGACAAGACAGAAGCAATAGTGGAAGTAAATGTAGCTCCTGACCAAGTAATGACAAAAATGGTGCTTTCGTTTAAGGATTTACCTATTTTCAACGGCAATCCAGCGGAGTGGCCCAAATTTATCTTGGCTTATGTTTACTCAGCGCAGCGGTGCGGCTATTCCAACGTCGACAATCTCGTTCGGTTGCAGTGGTGGCACTAAGGCCACCAGCATACGACGTAGACAAAAATCGATTAATAATACCAGATACAGTACCAGGCGCCATTGAAAAGCTTCGACGCCACTATGGCTGCCCCGAAGTTATGAAATTTACCAAATGTACGAGGCGACAGATTCGAGTAACTTAATAGTTTTGTATCTGAGTTTGATAACCTATGCTGTCTGGCTGAGGCGTCAGGCGCCCCTGAGTGCCTTAAACGTTTTGAGCTACGTCAGAGGCTGGTCGAAAAATTATCGTATAGCCTAGCTCTTGAATGGGGTACACAGTGTACAACAGCAAAGGAAGTAGATCTGCCAGAATTTGCAAGATGGTTGGACGAAGTGGCTGAAAGTGCAGCACATGTTACACACATGGATCTAACGAAGTTCCTTCCAGATCTTAAAAATACGAAGCGTCATTCAACGAGTGGCCATATTAGTATTAGTGCTCATCATATGGAAACTGCTAACCAAACCATAAGCTACCTAGTTTGTAAGGGGGAAAGTCACGAGTCACTAAACTGCCCAAAATTCAGAGCAATGAGTGTACCGCAGCGCTGGGAAAAAATACTTCAAAAAAAGATGGTGCGGCCGATGCATTGCGCCCCATAACTCTAAAAGGTGCAAATCAAGGCAAACATAAAAATGCGCCCCAAAAATACAGAAGTTCTATATCGAATCCTACCGGTGTGGTGCAAGACGGGTCAAATAATGAACGAATTGAGACGTTCGCATTCTTAGATGATGGCGCAAACGAAACCTTAATCGATTCATCAATAGCCGATAGATTAAATCTGGACGGCCTGATGCAAGAAAAAAATATATCCAAAAATTAAATCAAGACGAATTAATACTAAAAGCAAGATTATGGTACCTACCAATGTTTACTGTGACAAAGTCAAACAAACCACTATTTACAATCCCTCGAATGGAGCTGATGGCCGCAGTTCTAGGAACGCGTAAAGCAGAGCCTGAAATTATCAAAAGAGCTCAATATACAAACAAGATGCCATGATGAAGTAGAGACGCTGCTAAATAATTCGGATGGCAGAGTAGACAGGACGAACTTTACAAATGTTGTGAACTATATTCGAAAATTGTACTGTATCCAACATGTGAGATCAGCGGGCCGTTCAGCTATGTAGGAATAGATTACTTTGGACAAATAACGGTAACAATGACGCGGCACAAAGAAAAATGCTGGCGAGTTTTATTTACGTGCTTGACATCTCGAGTCATACACTTAGAGATTGCGGCAAATCTTACAACCGATAGCTTAATACAAAGTCTAATTCGGTTCAGGTCACGTAGAGGAAACCCAATTCAAGTATTCACGGACAACGGTACAAATTTCAAAGGTGCAGAGAGAAAATTGAAGGAAGAGCTCTCCAAATTGAAGTATGAAGAAGCACAGTAACGTTTATCGGAGTTTAAGTGGAGCTTTATCACACCAGCATCACCTCACTTTGGAGGAGCTTGGGAACGAATGGTGCGCAGTGTGAAACGAAACCTGTATGGAGCACTGCAAAACTAACGGCTAAATGATGAAGTACTACAAACAGCACTAGCCGAAGTCGAAAACATAATCAACTCAAGACCATTAACCTATTTACCCGCGGCGGCCGATAGAGAAGCGCTCACGCCGAATCACTTTATACTTATTTCCTCGGACGGATCAAAGCTCCATGCCAACATTTATTCGTCAAATCGTGCGTTGTATGGCAATAGGTTAACAACACAGAAGGTAGCGCACTACGTATAGCAGAGGACAATGGGCTAAAGGTGTTATTGTTAAAGTCAACAGATCAAAGGAAAGGCAAGTACGCTCAGCCTCGATAAGAATGGAGTCAGGAACGTACACCCGACCCTTCGCAAAACATTGTCCACTCATTTGCTATACTATCATGAAGTAGAGTCATCCCATCCCAGCTGGAGCAACCATAATTTTTACCATAAGCAACACTCTTTTCGTTATACTGGTTGCTTGCAGTTGGTAAGCCTTAAAAAAAATTATTTTCAACCGGACACCAGTATAATCTAAGCACCTTTATCGCTACAGCTCCATCACTAATCTGAAGTTGTTCGTTTAACTGGTTTAGAGTATTCAAATTTGACAACCATTATCGCAGCTTGAAGCCACCAGATGTTAGTATACCTACGATATATCGATTTAACTCGCCTAACCTTCCTACAGTGTCTGCTCCCGTTAACAAATCATCAACATAAAATTCATTTTTTGATATACATACATTGCTGCATCAGGATATTGAGACATGTTTTCGATTGCCAATTTAGTTAAACGTTGCGTTGCCAAAGATGGTGCCAATGCTGTACCATACATTACAGTTATTAATTTGTATATTTTTAATGGCTGAGATGGCAGTATTGCAAAACATCAGGAGAAGTTCCTCATAGGTAACCTCACCTTTATGGATGAACAATCAGTTAAAACCTTAGCAATACTTTATAGCCCGACCGAAGACGATCTTGTATTTCACGTGAATCTACCATCCAACCATGGCAAAACGTCAATTTAGGTCCGAAATGTCAAGAATTTTTGACCCATTAGGATGGCTGGCACCACTAACAGTCAGCTGTAAGATAATGTATCAGACCTTATGGAGTATTAAGTTAAGTTGGGACGACACGCTTCAAACGGAGTTTGCGGAAAAATGGGATCAGATGGAATTAGAACTGAAAGCTACTCAACTCATCCGTATACCTTGAGATATTCTTTACAACAAAGACAACCGTGATAAACTCCATGGATTCCGGGACGCCTCAGAATAGGCACATGCGGCGGTAGCCTACTGTAGAACCATAACCAACGACCAAATAGCGGTGCATCTTCTAGCAGTAAAATCGAAGGTCGTCCCCCTAAAAGCAAAGTTAAGCCGATTAATTCAACAAGTGATAAAGATATTGTACTAGACGTGGATATAAGTACCGTGACCTTGTGGTCTGATTCAATGATCACTTAGCATGGATAGGAAAATCGGCATCAGCCTGGAAGTCATTTCTAAATCGAGTAACAGAGATCCAGACTAACACAAGTATACACTCATGGAACCATGTCTAATCCGAAGATAACCCAACTGATTGTGCATATCGCGGCAATTGACATAATTCCGAGAAGAACACTCCACACTGCAGAAAACAAAAGCCGTCCTCAAACACAGCAGCCTACGGTCATTGCATCTGTTCATCGAAAAACACAACATGATCAGAGTGGGGGGCTCATACGAGTCGCAACGTTAAAAACCGCCGATAATCCTAGCATCAAGAGAATAATCACAAAGTTGTCACAATTACCAATCCAGAAACCAATTTTAGACAAGGGTAAGGATCAGATAGATGCTTCTCCAACACCGCATCGAAGGCAACAGCCAAGTCGACAAGTAAAACAATTAAAGGCATACCACATTAAAAAAGAAACTATTAAAGAGCTGAGCTCAGCGATGCGACCGATACTCTTGATCATCAATAACTTTATTCATGTGGTCATCTTTAAAATATGTTCGTGTATCTAGAAAAGGCATTACGCAATATAAACAAAAGTCCCATACTATCAACCAATAACCCTATTTAATGACATACATTTTAGGAGATTAGCAATCAGTGTTTACAATTTCTATGTTTTTTAATATATAAAAAATTCTTAAATTTCCAAGACCCAAACGCTCAATACGCTTAAGTTTGAAAAGTATACAATGTAATAGTTTCGTTTAGAAAATGCGTCTAAATTTTAGCGAAACTATTTAATCACATTTTTTAAACCGTGTATTTAGTTAACTGCGCTATTTTAATGAATCGTGTTTCATTTAGTGCCATGTGATCACTAATTGTATAACCGAAACGAAATGGATTGTACACGGTGTAAACGGGCAACGTAAATACCTAAATTTTAATTTGGTAGCAATCAGTAATCGAGCGTAACATAGCTAATTAGATTAGTATCGATTATGAAAATTCTTATTTTTTCCAACTAAAATAAATTAAGAAAATCTTCGTTAAAAATGTACCGCTCAAGTGCCTGTCTGTTATTACAAAGTAAATGCGCTTTTCAAAAATTGTTTACATTATTTATAGGATTTCAAAATACAAACACGCACTTTTAACAATTTTGTCTGACTGCCTCTTTATCAGCGCATAACAGTTGCCCAAATTGGACGCCAAATCTACTTAACCGATTTTATATTATCCATCATGGGTTATAGATAACATACACAGCAGTATACTGAGAGAGCATGACATGACCAATGGAGCTCACGTTGCGGGATCAATAAAATCCTAAAGTTTACCTCGTTTGTTTTGTTGGCAAAAAATCTCTGTGTATATGCATAGTATAAATTGAAATGTTCGATTTCGAATATTTACTATTTTCAGATTTTAGCTCATTCCTATTTTTTTTTGTTGTTTTCTTTTGTTTTTTACTTTTTCTGCATATTTCACGTCTTATGACGTATTTAAAACCAAAATAAGGATGACTTATTCGTTTGGCTTCAATTAAGTAGTGAAAGAGATCATTTTAAAATGGGTCGATATAAATTAAATGCTGACGAAAAAGGGAAAATTTTCCAACTAAAGGCATAAAAGTACACACATTCACAAATTGCAAGAGTAACTTAGTGTAGCCAAACAGCTAATAGAAAGTTTTAATGCACTATTCCGAAAATGGAAAAAAAGCGATAATTTTCTAGGAAATCGAATGTTCTATGAAATGAGAAGAACAGGAACAATTTAAACATCTAATGTATTTCAATTTGCACTGGCCTTCGCTTAGGCGAGCCTTATCAGCGTGAAACGCAACGCATACATGATACAACAAGGGCTTCCAGTAAGATACCAATTAAGGTATTTTAAATATCGCGTACCACTCCCGTAAGTTTAAGCCACATGCATAGAAATTGTCGCTAATCGGATTGGTAAACATTTCGCTTCAAAGCATTTGGAAGTAGAATTTATTCTACAATAACCAATCACTATCCAACTTACCGATTTCATGGCAAGCAGCATCAGTAGCAAATCATCTTTCATTCAAACCCGTATATGGTTTCACCCAAACAACTATTTCTTATAGTTGATATAGGCGAAAAGGTAAACTTAAGCATAAACAAATTAGTCTAGCGTATGAAATTTTAATAATAGTAAATTTTCCTTTTAATGAGACGGAATAAACTTAGTTCTCTTTCACCGCTTAAAATTCCTTATTAATATTTTATTTTGACACTTTAACATTTCATACTTAATATTGATTTACAAGTTAAAAAGGATTGGTGATTTTTGTACGGATTAATGAAGAAAAAGATGATGCCAAAATATTCGAAATAATATTTTGGCATCATCCTTTTCTCAAATTTCAGTTAACGACATTATTTATATTTATTTAAGTAGAAGATTTTTGGTTCCTTAAATGTTTTCTAATTTTTCTGCGCCGGAACTCAATAGACGCATTTTTGTTTTCTATTAAATCGTATTTAAGGGGTACACCTACGGTGTTACGACACACAAATGGTCCAACTGAGGAGACGCAATCGTCATTATACCACTTTAAATTCTTTCCATGCTGAAATACACATGAATCACCTCCAGATTCAGGATAGCCATCTGCCCAATTTGTCCAAGTAAATGGCTCACCAGTTGTCATCCAATAGAAGTCATTACCATGCCCACTATTAGTGCCACTGATCCAGTAGCTTTCAAAACGTGTACGGTTTGTTACAAATGTATATTCGCTATGAAGTTTCTCCATGACTTTCTCTAGTCGCTTTTGCTCAAAATATGTTCGTATATCAACCAAGTACATTCCGTTACTTGCACAAGCTTCCAATGCTTCGTACCAATTACACTAGAAAATAACCGATTACTTAAAATATTTGCGATCTGTTTTTCTATTTTTTCATCCTAATACTTACATATGTCGGATAACTAATATAATATTTAAAATTTTCAATAGTATAGACCCTACCAGATTCTACCGAATACAAGGTGCACAGAAAGAGCACGATTAAACTTTGAAAAATTAATAATTCCATTTTGTACAAACAACTGTCTAAATCTTAAAAGTATAACAACCATTTATAGACTATTTGTAATCTGTTAACATTTTCAAGAACGTTTTTTTAATTGACCGTTGCACATCTGATTTATTTTTATTTTTAGCGTATAACATCATTATATCCGAATTAAAATGAAATTGTTTTATACTGCATCGTTCAGATTTACTAGAGTGTACATAGATAATTTGCTCCCAGCAGAGGTGAACTTTTTCCGAAAAATAAATGTTAGTCTGTAATATTTCCATCAGCAATGAAAATCATTTTACCATATTCTGGTATCATACCTTGAGTGTCACTAGGATCAATGTCCATGGTATTGTCGCCCAACTACTAAATGAAGATTTTTTACAATTGATCATTGGTCGTACTTATCACACCATTCGTTACATTATCCCCAAGGCCATCTTAACCATAGGGCTATAAGGGCTGTAGCCCTAGGGCGCCGCATTACTAGGGCGCCAAAAAATGTCCAAGACATAGTCAATTTTAGAAAAAATCTTTTAATTTGAATTTCATTTTTAACTTCAAAGGAAATGCAAACCATTTTATTATAATAAATTTATTCTATTTGTCGCTTGGAATCATCGAAATCGGAGGACATTTGCAGATTTTCGAATTTTGTGGCTCTGAATTTGTGGGCTATAGTTCAGTTGATTGTCAAAAAAATTGAATTTCCCACGGAACGTGTAGAAATATTCGACCGATCCAAATGGCCGTTTGTATGACAATTACAGGTCTCAACGCCTATTGATAGAGGTACAATTATCGAAATCGGATCAAATTTGAAGATTTTCGATTTTTGTGGCTCTGAATTTGTGGGCTATAGTTCAGTTGATTTTCAAAAAAATTTAATTTTCCACGGAACGTGTAGAAATGTGTGACCGATCGAAATGGCCGTTTTTATGAAAATTACAGGTCTCAACGCCTATTGATAGAGGTATCAATCATCGAAATCGGAGCACATTTGCAGATTTCCGAATTGTGTGGCTCTGAATTTGTGGGCTATAGTTCAGTTGATTGTCAAAAAAATTGAATTTACCACGGAACGTGTAGAAATATTCGACCTATCCAAATGGCCCTTTGTATGACAATTACAGGTCTCAACGCCTATTGATAGAGGTATCAATCACCGAAATTGGAGCACATTTGCAGATTTACGAATTTTGTGGCTCTGATTTTGTGGGCTATAGTTCAGTTGATTTTCAAAAAAATTAAATTTTCCCCGGAACGTGTAGACATGTTTTTCCGATCCAAATGGCCCTTTGTATGACAATTACAGGTCTCAACGCCTATTGATAGAGGTATCAATCATCGAAATCGGATCAAATTTGAAGATTTTCGATTTTTGTGGCTCTGAATTTGTGGGCTATAGTTCAGTTGATTGTCAAAAAAATTGAATTTTCCACGGAACGTGTAGAAATATTCGACCGATCCAAATGGCCGTTTGTATGACAATTACAGGTCTCAACGCCTATTGATAGAGGTATCAATTAACGAAATCGGATCAAATTTGAAGATTTTCGATTTTTGTGGCTCTGAATTTGTGGGCTATAGTTCAGTTGATTTTCAAAAAAATTGAATTTACCACGGAACGTGTAGAAATATTCGACCGATCCAAATGGCCGTTTGTATGACAATTACAGGTCTCAACGCCTATTGATGGAGGTATCAATCATCGAAATCGGATCAAATTTGAAGATTTTCGATTTTTGTGGCTCTGAATTTGTGGGCTATAGTTCAGTTGATTTTCAAAAAAATTGAATTTTCCACGAAACGTGTAGAAATATTCGACCGATCGAAATGGCCGTTTGTATGACAATTCAGGTCTCAACGCCTATTGATAGAGGTATCAATCATCGAAATCGGAGCACATTTGCAGATTTTCGAATTTTGTGGCTCTGAATTTGTGGGCTATAGTTCAGTAGATTTTCAAAAAAACCGAATATACCACGGTACGTGTAGAAATGTTTGACCGATCGAAATAGCCGTTTTTATGACAATTACAGGTCTCAACGCCATAAATCATCGAAATCGGATCATATTTGAAGATTTTCGATTTTTGTGGCTCCGAATTTGTGGGCTATAGTTCAGTGGATTTTCAAAAAAATTTAATTTTCCACGGAACATGTAGAAATGTTCGACCGATCGAAATGGCCGTTTGTATGACAATTACAGGTCTCAACGTCTATTGATAGAGGTATCAATCATCGAAATCGGAGCACATTTGCATATTTTCGAATTTTGTGGCTCTGAATATGTGGGCTATAGTTCAGTTGATTTTCAAAAAAATTGAATTTACCACGGTACGTGTAGAAATGTTTGACCGATCGAAATGGCCGTTTTTATGACAATTACAGGTCTCAACGCCTATTGATAGAGGTATCCATTATCGAAATCGGAGCACATTTGTAGATTTTCGAATTTTGTGGCTCTGAATTTGTGGGTTATAGTTTAAAAAATTTAATTTTCCACGGAACGTGTAGAAATGTTTGACCGATCGAAATGGCCGTTTGTATGACAATTACAGGTCTCAACGTCTATTGATAGAGGTATCAATCATCGAAATCGGAGCACATTTGCATATTTTCGAATTTTGTGGCTCTGAATATGTGGGCTATAGTTCAGTTGATTTTCAAAAAAATTGAATTTTCCACGGAACGTGTAGAAATGTTTGACCGATCGAAATGGCCGTTTGTATGACAATTACAGGTCTTAACGCCTATTGATAGATGTATCAATCATCGAAATTGCAGCACATTTGCAGATTTTAGATTTTTGTGGCTCTGAATTTGTGGGCTATAGTTCAGTTGATATTCAAAAAAATTGAATTTTCCAAGGAACGTGTAGAAATATTTGACCTATCAAAATAGCCGTTTGTATGACAATTACAGGTCTCAACGCCTATTGATAGAGGTATCAGTCGTCGAAATCAGAGAACATTTGCAGATTTTCGAATTTTGTGGCTCGGAATTTGAGGGCTATAGTTCAGTTGACTTTCAAAAAAATTGAATTTACCACGGAACGTGTAGAAATGTGTGACCGATCCAAATGGCCGTTTGTATGACAATTACAGGTCTCAACGCCTATTGATAGAGGTACAATTATCGAAATCGGATCAAATTTGAAGATTTTCGATTTTTGTGGCTCTGAGTTTGTGGGCTATAGTTCAGTTGATTTTCAAAAAAATTGAATTTTCCAAGGAACGTGTAGAAATGTGTGACCGATCGAAATGGCCGTTTTTATGACAATTACAGGTCTCAACGCCTATTGATAGAGGTATCAATCATCGAAATCGGATCAAATTTGAAGATTTTCGATTTTTGTGGCTCTGAATTTGTGGGCAATACCTAGTTCAGTTGATTTTCAAAAAAATTGAATTTTCCACGGAACGTGTAGAAATGTTTGACCGATCGAAATGGCCGTTTGTATGACAATTACAGGTCTCAACGCCTATCGATATAGGTATAAATTATCGAAATCGGATCAAATTTGAAGATGTTCGATTTTTGTGGCTCCGAATTTGTGGGCTATAATTCAGTGGATTTTCAAAAAAATTTAATTTTCCACGGAACGTGTAGAAATGTTCGACCGATCAAAATGGCCGTTTGTATGACAATTACAGGTCTCAACGCCTATTGATAGAGGTATCAATCATCGAAATCGGAGCACATTTGCAGATTTTCGAATTTTGTGGCTCTGAATATGTGGGGTATAGTTCAGTTGATTTTCAAAAAAATTGAATTTTTCACGAAACGTGTAGAAATATTCAACCGATCCAAATGGCCATTTGTTTGACAATTACAGGTCTCAACGCCTATTGGTAGAGGTGTCAATCATCGAAATCGGATCAAATTTGAAGATTTTCGATTTTTGTGGCTCTGAATTTGTGGAACGTGTAGAAATATTCGACCGATCCAAATGGCCGTTTGTATGACAATTACAGGTCTCAACGCCTATTGATAGAGGTATCAATCATCGATATCGGATCATAATTTGAAGATTTTCGAATTTTGTGGCTCCGAATTTGTGGGCTATAGTTCAGTTGATTTTCAAAAAAATTTAATTTTCCACGGAACGTGTAGAAATATTCGACCGATCGAAATGGCCATTTGTATGACAATTACTGGTCTCAACGCCTATTTATAGAGGTATCAATGCTATTACGCATTTTCATATTCATCCGGTGTTCTCATTTTATTCATTGTATCGTCTCCGACCGTCGAAGTCACTAACGTTTTTTCGTTTCTGGAAATAATTGCCTCTCTTTCTAAATGCTGTTTGAATTGGTGTTAAAACAGAAGATCATTCTGCACTGGAAAATTTTTTTTTGCTTCTACAAAGGCGCCATATATTTTTAGCCCAGGGCGCCTAAATATATAAGATCGGCCCTGATTATTCCCAATCAGCAATCTATAAAATCGTTATTTTACTCTAGCTAACATTTAGCCGATTTCTACTAGTTTCCCCATGGTACTTGTCAATGTGGCTCAATCTTTTTTTGTTGTGTTCGCAATTGCCAGGAGATGGTTCTTACGAAAAAAATTTTTGGGAAAATCCACCGGAAAATTTGATAAATCGAAAAATTATGATTTGGAGAACAATTGGAAAATTTGAGTGGAAAACACGGAAACTTCCGGAAAAATCCGATGAAAATTGAATTTTTTTTTTTCGATGAAATTTTGAATTTTTTTACCTGTTTTAATGATTTTGCTCTAATGATCAAAGCTTGAAAAAGCTCAGAAAATCATGAAATAAATTGATAAAAACACAAAATTAACGAGATAGATAAGAGATGGCGCTGAGGTGTGATCACTAATGCCACTGCCCAATAGATGGCGTTGTACGTTGACTTAGGTGTTGCGCAATTTGACGGGTGACCTTTTAATTGGGTGCGACAGATTTTTAGTTCTCTTATCTGCTGGCCAAATAACAAGCCGAGCAGATCAGCATATTGTCCAGAATTCTGATGCAAGCCATTTCTGGTGCAATTCTGACAGCTTCTGGTAAGATTCCATCTGGTCCCCTGCTCTTCTTTGTCTTCATTTTGCGTCCTTCATTCCTCCACAGTACAAGGCGAATGTTCTCGAGGATGTATAATTCTCTTAGATCAGTCGGTTATGGTTCAGAAAAAGCGAGCCCACAACATTACTCATGACTTCACTGACAGAGTGGGCACAGTGCGACCAACCCTCTTCATTACAATCTCATAGGCGTCTCCCTCGTCCTCAGCTCGTTTCTAATGCGTTTCAGCTCCTGCTGGAAGGATGAATCCGCCTGACCTCTAGTACGCCTAATATTGCTTTGTAACCTCCTCCATGCTTGATTACAGCTTCTGCGTATCATCGCGATTACTGGGGTCCACCAGTACACAGATTTTCTTCTATTCCGGCCTCTAGGTTGCAATGCCTCCTCACATGCACTTTTAATCGCTGTAACTAGCTGCTGTCGTGTAGCAATATTAGGAGGATCAAGGCAATGTTGTATCGCACTACGTATGCGCTTCTCCCATGCTTCTCGTATACTTCAGTTCCTGCTGATAGCAGTGCTCTGTCCCGTTTGCCTAGTTGTCCCATCTGTGTTAACCCCAAACATAATATAGTGATAATCGCTGAAGCTTTCTGCATCCAGTACTTTCCAGCTCCGAAGATGATTTACAATTCCCTCAGAACTGAACGTTACGTCGAGAACTGCGCCATAGCCGCCTCTCTCAAATTTAGTAGTATGTCATATGTTGAGACTGGTGAGATTACAGGAAGCAGCCCAGTCTGCCAATCCACCGATCACATCCTTGGTCTGGTTCCGAATTATCAGACTGAGTTCATCAAGCCTTAGAGCAAACTCCTCTACCGATCTATTGGACTAAAAGGAGCAGCTCATGAGGACAATATCCTGTAGCTCTACCCAAGCGTCTCCTTTCCCAGCACCAGATTTATTAGTTGCCATGCTCCTTGACATTACGATTAGCGTAGCATCACTCTCCAGGTCTAGCTTCCAATTTCCTCGTTGTAGTATCCGCCGGTTTGGTTCGCTAACCAATACCACAACTAACTGCCTTTTATTAGCGGTAGCGACCAGGAGGTCCTGGGTCGGTCTACAGCGATGTGTATTAAGTTGAATCAAGCGCATGTTGTGTAGCTAACTCTCTTATCTTTGGTGCTAGTGTATTTATAGGCGAGCTTGCCCCATCCATACTTTTAATCCCCGCATGAGTGCTACTCTGCGACTCTTAACAGTCCTTTCTCTTGTGGCCCTCCTTCTCACAGTTGAAGCACAGGGCACTACGATTCCTTCTTGTGCACCGCTGCTACTCCAACTACCTTTCCGGAAATTGCCTTTTTCAAAATATTGGCCTTATTCTCACCACCCCTCATTTGGATCATAAGATCGTCTGCCTTTGTCTTTCTGAAATAAGTTATTTTCACCCCTACTTCTTTGATATCGACGCAGGCCTTCATAGTTTTTAGAAAGTCAGCATACGTATGTCCTTCCGCTTTAACTATGACAGTTTCCTGTCTGTTTTTCCATTTGCCTTCCCGCTGCTCGCCTTCTCTAAATTTCTCAGCCTACTCCTACTGTGGAGCGTTCAGGTTAGGGTTGTCGTCTCTCTTTTCGACGCCCAAATGTTCAACCTTTCTCTCCCTGCCTGCGCAAATGATGATACTTACTCCGTTGTCAATAAAACAACATTCAAATGATTTATTGATAGCGTTTAAGAAGACGGCTTAGTCCTTTCCATTCCTTGGCGGTGTTTCTTATTTTCTTGGCCAGCCCGATGACCTGTTCTTCCAGGACATTTACATCCCCCTGCTAATTCAAATAATCCACCAGTGATGTACGCATGTCGTCACCCGCTCTAGTCTCGCCTTCCAGCGTAATTGTATCCGCACTATGTACGATGGCAACATCTCCCATTGAAGAGCATTATGTCGGAGTACTTGGTCTCCTGGGTGAAAGAAGCTGTGAAAGATGGGAGTTTCACCACCTCCTCTATTCCATTTGTATTTTTTATAATTTTCTGAATGCGACATACATTCTGAACCTTGAGCCCCTTGGCTGTGAGGTCTGCTTTGATTTCCTCAATTTCAGTATCTTGATGGATGCTTTTGATGAAAATTTACCAACTGTCCTCTAGACATACTCGTATAGAATAACAACATTCTTGTAATCATTAAACCCTTTAGAATATTACCGTTGAAGGTTCTTAGTATTTCACATACTGCTTCAAAAATTTCACATGTAGAACGCTAGGTTCTGTTTGAAGAACAATAGCAAACAATTTGCCCCAGTTTTGAATTCCGTCTATGTTCCTAAAGTATTAAATGCAATTGAATTTGCAATTATTTTATATTATTGAGTTGTTGGTCTCATCAAACCGAACAGAATTTACAGAATGGCGTGTTCGATTGCGGTCAAAAGAATTTCTTTTAAATAATCCTTGTAACACATAAAAATCAATTAGTAATTCAATCATATTATCATTATTGTTCATGTATGTGTAGAAGTAGGTATGTATATGGTTCTCTAGATCCTCAAATCTTGTAAAATCTTTCAAACCAATCATTTACATATATAACCGAAGCAACACAAAAAACACATTACAATTGAATTCAATTTGAACCAAAAAATAATCTTTGTTGTTGTTATAGATTGAATATTATTTCTATCAAATATTTATTTTATGATATAGAGCACAAAAATAAAAAAAAAGCTTCGCTCCACATATATTCACATATGTAATATACGTAAACCATTTTTATGGCAGGATTACGAAACTATAAATAATAAAGCACCAACAAAAAAAAAACTTTATATGAACGAAACTACATTCAACACAATCGCATAAAGATTTTGTTCTGTTTTTGTATTTATTTTCCGTATTAACAGACGACTGTAACATATTTTTATCATATACTGAGGTTTATACATATAGACATATGTACAAGTAGCTATATAGAAATAAAATTTATATTAAAAGCTTATATATCCATGTCGAACTTCAAAATGAATGAAAATCAGAATTTCTAAAGTTTCAAATTGCAAATTCTTACATAAACGATTTATTATGTATGTGTACAGCTTTTGAAAAGCTTTGCACATATAAATTAAATTCTAAGCAAATTTCACAACTATAAGTATTCATTGAAAATGATTTAAATTAGATTGCACTCGGTATTCAAATTTATAAATTTTTAATGAAAACAACGATTTCACGGTGTATTAGCCGCGTATATATTATACCAAAATGTTGTCAAAATCGTATAATCCGCTGATAATGCTAATCAAGATTGTCGGCCTAATAAATATTAGTAAACAATAGCCCCACTAATGAATTGTGAATAATATCGATCTAATCGAAAGCTATTATGTCGGATTAACTTTTTAGATTTTAAGTTTTTTTTTTTTTTTTTGTAATGCGAACGTGTTAAAACGATAAAACAAAATATCATTTTTAACAAGGTGAGGGCTCTTTGCTAATTTATAATCGATTAGGTAAAAACAAAACAAAAAATGTAAATGTTATAAATAATTTTTTTGTTGCTGCTTGTCTTAAATGTTTGAGATGCCGACGTATTTTGAACTTGTTAAATTATTAATTTAATTTTTTTTGTTTTGTTTGTGCCCAGTTTATAAATTAAAGATTAATATAATTTGAGATTAAGATGATCTAATTTTGAATATTTAAATGGTACCTATACACGATTATAGCTTCAAATATATGTTATGTTCGCTGATCTTGTATAAATTCATAAGTATGTAAGATAATTGACATTTGAAATATAAATTGGATATGTGCGGTGTACGCGGTTGTATATCGTTAGTTGGATACGCCTTTTAGAGTCGTGAGTTTTTTTTTTTTTTGGGTTGATTTAATTTAAATTGGTTAAATATGCCTGGGAAATTCCACATCTTATTTATTTCACAGAAGCAATTTTTGTTTTGTAATTATGAATGCGTAATATGTAAGAAGATAGGAATTTTTCATATAATAATTTATTTTTTTTGTCTGTAAATTGCGCTCCTGCCAAATTGTATAAAGAATCAAAATTGTACGCTTTAACGATCTTTGAAAAATAAATCTTATGTCTATAACATCTTATGTATGCGTATTGTAAATTTGGACCAACAGTACCAACAAATATTGCTTCTTTATTTTTTAAAATTGCTACGACAAAAACGAGACAAAACAAATGCTTCATAGCAAATAAGTAAAATTGATATTGTTCAGGAATAATTGTCCGGGGTATTGTTCACTTCAAGTTTAATAAAAAATTTAAGCCTAATCTACAAGGTCACAAGCATTTACAATTTTAATAGACTTGCCAACGAAAAAGAATTTGGACAACAATAAAATTTTGAAATATTTTAATTTAAAATTGAGTGTAAAACTGGCTTGTAAAACAAATTCAACAATCTGACACCAAATTTTTCAACAGTAACTTAAGGCGTATAATGTGTTGTTTGAATTGACCAAGTTTTTGAAATATTCAAAGTTCATAAAGTTCCACACAGTGCTTTAAAATTAAATATGTATTATTAGGTACTCCAAGTTTAACACAAAATTAAATCTCAATCTACGAGATCACAAGCTTTTTACATTTTAACAGATTTGACAACAAAAACGTTTCAAAAAGGATTTTGACAACAACAAAATATCGTAATAGTCTAAGTTAAAATTGTGTGTAAAATTGGCTTTTAATACAAATGAAACAATCTGACATCAAATTTTTTAATCGTAACTTAAGGTGGAAAATTGGTTGTTGGGTTAGCTTCTTCTAAACTCTAAAGCTCATAAAGCTTCATACAGTGCTTTAAACTGAATGTGTATTAAAGCCGATTATTACACAAAAATTTAACTCTCTCTACAAGAACACAATCATTTCCAATTTCAACAGACTTGACAACAAAAACGTTTCAAAAAGGATATTGACAACAACAAAATATCGTAATAGTCTAAGTTAAAATTGTGTGTAAAATTGGCTTTTAATACAAATGAAACAATCTGACACCAAATTTTTTAATCGTAACTTAAGGTGGAAAATTTGTTGTTTGGTTAGCTTTTTCTCAACTCTAAAGCTCATAAAGCTACATAGAGTGCTTTAATACTAAATGTGTATTAAACCGATTATTACACTCAAATTTAACTCACTCTACAAGAACACAATCATTTCAAATTTCAACAGACTTGACAACAAAAACGTCTTTTGAAGGATATTGACAACAACAAAATATCGTAATAGTCTAACTTAAAATTGTGTGTAAAATTGGCTTTCAAAACAAATGAAACAATCTAACACAAAATTGTTGTATCGTTACTTAAGGTGGAAAATTGGTTGTTGGGTTAGCTTTTCCTAAACTCTAAAGCTCATAAAGCTTCATACAGTGCTTTAAAACTAAATGTGTATTAAAGCCGGCTATTACACAAACATTTAATTCACTCTACAAGAACACAATCATTTCAAATTTCAATAGACTTGACAACAAAAACGAATTTTGAAGGATATTGACAACAACAAAATATCGCAATAGTCTAACTTAAAATTGTGTGCAAAATTGGCTTTTAAAACAAATGAAACAATCTGACACCAAATTTTTTAATCGTAACTTAAGATGGAAAATTGGTTGATGGGTTAGCTTTTTCTAAACTCTTAAGCTCATAAAGCTTCATACAGTGCTTTAAAACTAAATTTGTATTAAAGCCGATTATCACACAAAAATTTAACTCACTCTACAAAACCACAAGCATTTGAAATTTCAACAGACTTGACAACAAAAACGAATTTTGAAGGATATTGACAACAACAAAATATCGCAATAGTCTAACTTAAAATTGTGTGCAAAATTGGCTTTTAAAACAAAAGAAACAATCTGACACCAAATTTGTTAATCGTAACTTAAGGTGGAAAATAGGTTGTTGGATTAGCTTTTTCTCAACTCTAAAGCTCATAAAGCTACATAGAGTGCTTTAAAACTAAATGTGTATTAAACCGATTATTACACAAAAATTTAACTCACTCTACAAGAACACAATCATTTCAAATTTCAACAGACTTGACAACAAAAACGTCTTTTGAAGGATATTGACAACAACAAAATATCGTAATAGCCTAAGTTAAAATTGTGTGTAAAATTGGCTTTTAAAACAAATGAAACAATCTGATATCATATTTTTTAATCGTAACTTAAGGTGGAAACTTGGTCATTGGGTAAGTTTTTTCTAAACTCTAAAGCTCATAAAGCTTCATACAGTGTTTTAAAACTAAATTTGTATTAAAGCCGATTATCACACAAAAATTTAACTCACTCTACAAAACCACAAGCATTTGAAATTTCAACAGACTTGACAACAAAAACGAATTTTGAAGGATATTGACAACAACAAAATATCGCAATAGTCTAACTTAAAATTGTGTGCAAAATTGGCTTTTAAAACAAAAGAAACAATCTGACACCAAATTTGTTAATCGTAACTTAAGGTGGAAAATAGGTTGTTGGATTAGCTTTTTCTCAACTCTAAAGCTCATAAAGCTACATAGAGTGCTTTAAAACTAAATGTGTATTAAACCGATTATTACACAAAAATTTAACTCACTCTACAAGAACACAATCATTTCAAATTTCAACAGACTTGACAACAAAAACGTCTTTTGAAGGATATTGACAACAACAAAATATCGTAATAGTCTAAGTTAAAATTGTGTGTAAAATTGGCTTTTAAAACCCATGAAACAATCTGGCACCAATTTTTTTAATCGTAACTTAAGGTGGAAAATTGGTTGTTGGTTCAGCTTTTTCTAAACTCGAAACCTCATAAAGCTTCATACAGTGCTTTAAAACTAAATGTGTATTAAAGCCGATTATTACACAAAAATCGAACTCACTGTACAAAAACACAATCATTTCAAATTTCAACAGACTTGACAACAAAAACGTCTTTTGAAGGATATTGACAACAACAAAATATCGTAATAGTCTAACTTAAAATTGTGTGTAAAATTGGCTTTCAAAACAAATGAAACAATCTGACACCAAATTTTTTAATCGTAACTTAAGGTGGAAAATTTGTTGTTTGGTTAGCTTTTTCTCAACTCTAAAGCTCATAAAGCTACATAGAGTGCTTTAATACTAAATGTGTATTAAACCGATTATTACACTCAAATTTAACTCACTCTACAAGAACACAATCATTTCAAATTTCAACAGACTTGACAACAAAAACGTCTTTTGAAGGATATTGACAACAACAAAATATCGTAATAGTCTAACTTAAAATTGTGTGTAAAATTGGCTTTCAAAACAAATGAAACAATCTAACACAAAATTGTTGTATCGTTACTTAAGGTGGAAAATTGGTTGTTGGGTTAGCTTTTCCTAAACTCTAAAGCTCATAAAGCTTCATACAGTGCTTTAAAACTAAATGTGTATTAAAGCCGGCTATTACACAAACATTTAATTCACTCTACAAGAACACAATCATTTCAAATTTCAATAGACTTGACAACAAAAACGAATTTTGAAGGATATTGACAACAACAAAATATCGCAATAGTCTAACTTAAAATTGTGTGCAAAATTGGCTTTTAAAACAAATGAAACAATCTGACACCAAATTTTTTAATCGTAACTTAAGATGGAAAATTGGTTGATGGGTTAGCTTTTTCTAAACTCTTAAGCTCATAAAGCTTCATACAGTGCTTTAAAACTAAATTTGTATTAAAGCCGATTATCACACAAAAATTTAACTCACTCTACAAAACCACAAGCATTTGAAATTTCAACAGACTTGACAACAAAAACGAATTTTGAAGGATATTGACAACAACAAAATATCGCAATAGTCTAACTTAAAATTGTGTGCAAAATTGGCTTTTAAAACAAAAGAAACAATCTGACACCAAATTTGTTAATCGTAACTTAAGGTGGAAAATAGGTTGTTGGATTAGCTTTTTCTCAACTCTAAAGCTCATAAAGCTACATAGAGTGCTTTAAAACTAAATGTGTATTAAACCGATTATTACACAAAAATTTAACTCACTCTACAAGAACACAATCATTTCAAATTTCAACAGACTTGACAACAAAAACGTCTTTTGAAGGATATTGACAACAACAAAATATCGTAATAGCCTAAGTTAAAATTGTGTGTAAAATTGGCTTTTAAAACAAATGAAACAATCTGATATCATATTTTTTAATCGTAACTTAAGGTGGAAACTTGGTCATTGGGTAAGTTTTTTCTAAACTCTAAAGCTCATAAAGCTTCATACAGTGTTTTAAAACTAAATTTGTATTAAAGCCGATTATCACACAAAAATTTAACTCACTCTACAAAACCACAAGCATTTGAAATTTCAACAGACTTGACAACAAAAACGAATTTTGAAGGATATTGACAACAACAAAATATCGCAATAGTCTAACTTAAAATTGTGTGCAAAATTGGCTTTTAAAACAAAAGAAACAATCTGACACCAAATTTGTTAATCGTAACTTAAGGTGGAAAATAGGTTGTTGGATTAGCTTTTTCTCAACTCTAAAGCTCATAAAGCTACATAGAGTGCTTTAAAACTAAATGTGTATTAAACCGATTATTACACAAAAATTTAACTCACTCTACAAGAACACAATCATTTCAAATTTCAACAGACTTGACAACAAAAACGTCTTTTGAAGGATATTGACAACAACAAAATATCGTAATAGTCTAACTTAAAATTGTGTGTAAAATTGGCTTTCAAAACAAATGAAACAATCTGACACCAAATTTTTTAATCGTAACTTAAGGTGGAAAATTTGTTGTTTGGTTAGCTTTTTCTCAACTCTAAAGCTCATAAAGCTACATAGAGTGCTTTAAAACTAAATGTGTATTAAACCGATTATTACACAAAAATTTAACTCACTCTACAAGAACACAATCATTTCAAATTTCAACAGACTTGACAACAAAAACGTCTTTTAAAGGATATTGTCAACTACAAAATATCGTAATAGTCTAAGTTAAAATTGTGTGTAAAATTGGCTTTCAAAACAAATGAAACAATCTGACACCAAATTTGTTAATCGTAACTTAAGGTGGAAAATTGGTTGTTGGATTAGCTTTTTCTCAACTCTAAAGCTCATAAAGCTTCATACAGAGCTTTAAAACTAAATGTGTATTAAAGCCGATTATTACACAAAAATTTAACTCACTCTACAAGAACACAATCATTTCAAATTTCAACAGACTTGACAACAAAAACGTCTTTTGAAGAATATTGACAACAACAAAATATCGTAATAGCCTAAGTTAAAATTGTGTGTAAAATTAGCTTTTAAACAAATGAAACAATCTGACACAAAATTGTTGTATCGTTACTTAAGGTGGAAAATTGGTTGTTGGGTTAGCTTTTCCTAAACTCTAAAGCTCATAAAGCTTCATACAGTGCTTTAAAACTAAATGTGTATTAAAGCCGGCTATTACACAAACATTTAATTCACTCTACAAGAACACAATCATTTCAAATTTCAATAGACTTGACAACAAAAACGAATTTTGAAGGATATTGACAACAACAAAATATCGCAATAGTCTAACTTAAAATTGTGTGCAAAATTGGCTTTTAAAACAAATGAAACAATCTGACACCAAATTTTTTAATCGTAACTTAAGATGGAAAATTGGTTGATGGGTCAGCTTTTTCTAAACTCTTAAGCTCATAAAGCTTCATACAGTGTTTTAAAACTAAATTTGTATTAAAGCCGATTATTACACAAAAATTTAACTCACTCTACAAGACCACAAGCATTTGAAATTTCAACAGACTTGACAATTAAAACGACAATTTGCAGACGATTTTGCAGTGATTGGAAAAGGAAAAAGTATTGATGCGGCGGCTCAAAAAGCGCAAAAGGGAGTAGATGAGTTACTGCAAAAACTTAAAATGTTGAATTTGAGAGTGAATCCTAATAAGTGTGCTTATATGAGTTTTAGAACGAATGCTGCAAATGTTAACATTAGTGTGGATAATTATAGAATTGAGCAAGTAAATGTGTACAGGTATTTGGGTATTTGGATTGATAGACGTTTGAATTTCGGGAATCACATGAAAATTTTGGCAGATAACTGCAAGGAATGCTTGAATGTGGTTAAACGGGTGAGCAAACCTAAGTGGGGCGCTCATCCGAGTGTGACTGACATGTTAAGAAAGGCCCTTATATCCTCCAAAATTGGATATGGTATTAGTGTGTATGGAAATGGTTCAAAAGGGGCTTTTAGCCAAGTAATGAAAGTGGAGAATGCATGCGCCAGAGTTGTATTGGGAGCGATTAACTCAACCCCAATACACACTCTGTGGTCTGAAATGGGTGATTCACCTCTCGATTACAAGAGAGAGTGGATCACAGTGAGAGAGTCAGTGAGAATTATAACTAAGAAAAATGAGTTTTGGAATGAAATGATAGTAAGATTACAAAGTAGGGCGGTATTCAAACCAACATATAGAACTAGCATTGCACTTGAAAATATGACCATTTTTCTGAGTATAGGCAATGCTGGTCCGCAACCCGTTCCTAATAATCTTACTGTATGTTTGAAAATGGAGGAATATAATAAGGGAATGAATGAAGTTATCGCTAAAAGTATGTTTGCGAAAATCAGTCAGCAATATGGGCAATACGATATCGTTTATACAGATGCTAGTGTGAATGAGAATGGAGTAGGTGTTGGTGTCTTTATGCCTGGTAAGAATTTTGAGAATTGTTTTAAAGTGGACAAAAATATCTGTATAATGAATGCTGAACTGATTGGAATGTTTGAAGGAATTAAACTGGCTATGAATGAAGGGGAAAGGAAAATAGTAATATTTTCCGATTCTCAGAGTGGTTTATGTTTGCTTAAATGTGGAGGTGGAAGGGAAGGCAATGTGTATGTTGATTTGATTTTTGAATGCGTTCGATGCTGTCAACGTGATGTGACCATACAATGGATCCCATCACATAGACAGATCGAAGGGAATGAACGGGCCGATATGTTAGCCAAAAAGGGTACATTGAATGATGTGGTTCAGGAGTACGAAAGAAAGGATGCAAGAGACGTACTTCGAATGCTTCAGATGAATCTGTGGAGAAAATGGGAGAGTGAATTTAATGAGAAAAGTTTGACGAAAGGAATGAAGTACAGAGTGCTCCGTGGTACTCCTTTGAGAACGCCTTTCTATAAGGAGCTCAAAGGAGATACGCGAATGTTACGAACGGTTGAGAGAATCAGACTGAACCATGGAAATTGGAAGGAATGTTTGTGGAAACGTCATTTGAGTGAGGACAAAGATTGTGAGTTGTGTGAAAGTGTGGAGGATGTTGAACACCTCATATTGGCTTGTCCTAGGTACAACCAATATAGATCGCGGTTCAACATCCTTCGAAGTGCAAGCAATCTAAGTGATTCAATGAATGAGGGCGGATTGGTATATAAGGAAATGTATGAATTTATTAGAATGAGTGGAATAACAATTTGATATAAAAGAAGTAGTAGCCGACGGAATATGTGTAGGGAGTATCCTGGATCCATTTTAAAGATTAAAAATTAAATTAGTAAAATTAAAATTGAAATTTTATTATTTTTGTTATTATTATTATTATTATTATTATTATATTATATTTTTATTCAATTACAAATAACATTATAAATACATTAACTTACAAACTAAAAGTAACACAAATAAATTGAATAAAAATTAGGTTAGTTCATAGACATACAATGTCTGTTTTGAACTACCTTCATTAAAAAAATTAGTAAAATTAAAATGGTGAAGAGGACCATATACAAAAAATTAAACTATAAAAAAAAATTATTAACAAATAAGGCAAATGAATATAATAAAAATAAATAATTAAAAGCAAGGCAATTTGTAAACCAAAATAAAATTAATGAACAAAATTAACATACAAAATATACTAAATAAATTAAATAAATAACAGTGATATCAACAAAACGTTAAACTAATACATTAAAAAGAAATTCGACACTCTCTTTACTAAATAACCAATCTTTAACAGAAGATAAAAACTTTTTAAAATTCACTTCAGCTCTGATATTGGCAGGTAGTTGATTGAAAATTATTGGAGCTGTAACGAGGAAATATTTGCGAAAATGTGTTGTATGAAATTTCGGAATAATTTTCAAGATCTTATTATTTTTCCTCAAAGCATAGGCATGAAATGACACCGTACGGTTGCCGCAAATAACAAAATATATCTTTAAAACTTTAAAAACGTAAAGATGCCTGAGCGGAAGAATTGAATTCGATGAAAATAAAGGCCAAGATTCCGTGAACTTCCGTTTGAAAAACATAACCCTGATTATATACTTTTGAGCTAGAATGACTGGTTTTATAGTATTAAGGTAGGTCCCACCCCATAAACAAATACCATAACGTAGTCTGGAATCAACTAAGGCATGATAAAAAATTTTGAGAACTGATGGTGGACAGTGATCTCTTAATAGATACATTTTCCTAATAGTATAAATAAGTTGGATAGTTATTGCTTCAACATGTAATTTCCAATTTAAAAAACAATCAACCGTAATTCCCAGGTATTTGATACTATGGACACTTTCAATAGGGAAACAATGCTGAGAGCAGTTATTAACCCCAGAACAGCGGCTGTCATGAAAAATGATATCATTATTCAAGTTTAGGTACCGAGATAAATTGAAAAACATGGCTTTAGTTTTAGGGCTCAATACTAAAGAATGTCGATTAAACCATTGGCTAAGAATCCTCAGATCGTGATTAATATTTGAAAGTGTAGTAGCATAACTATCGCTATTATAAGCAAACGCCATGTCATCAGCAAAGGCCACCACCTTACTCTGAAAAGCTTGGGAAAAAATAGAGTTGGTATAAATAAGAAATAGGATTGGCCCGAGAACCGACCCTTGAGGGACTCCCGCTGATAAATTTTCACGGCGACTTAAAACCCCATTGACCCGAACACGTTGAGAGCGATTAGCAAGATAAGATTCAAACCAAGATAACATAAACCCTCTAAAACCAGCAAGCTCAAGTTTATTTAGAAGCACTTTATGATTGACCATATCAAATGCTTTAGTAATATCCACAAATAAAGCGGCAACTGAGCGCTTTTCATTAAGGCCATCATGAAGAGTGTTAAAAAATGTTAATAAAGCATCTTCAGTACCCAAACCAGAACGGAAACCAAATTGCGCTTCATTAAAAAAATGTTTACTCTCCAAAAAATCAATCATGCGAAATTTAATAGCTTTTTCGAAAGCATGTGAAGTTATCCCAGTTTTTCATCCCAGAAAAAATTAAAATGTTCATCAGGTAACACTATCTCATCCCATCCCAGTTTTTTTCTATAAATATACGAAATCAAATGAAAAAAAATATTACGAAATTTAATTTATTTCATCCCATCCCAGTTTTTTTCTGATGTACTAAAAAGTTTAATTATAATATATTTCTGTTTATAATATTCTTTATATTCTAAGTAGACTACACTAATAAATAAAACTAATTATTATCCCAGCATCAGCCGTTCATTGTAATTTGCACAATCGGCCAGCTTCCAAATGGTCCCATATAAATTTATCATAATTTTAAATATTTTTGAGCCTATCTCCTAAGATCTTAGAGGGCCGGAAATGATTCTTTATGTTTTGAGTTGGCAATAGTATGGGTCAACTCTGATAAATATATCAGCACCAGCCGTTCATTGTAATTTGCACAATCGGCCAGCTTCCAAATGGTCCCATATAAATTTATCATAATTTTAAATATTTTTGAGCCTATCTCCTAAGATCTTAGAGGGCCGGAAATGATTCTTTATGTTTTGAGTTGGCAATAGTATGGGTCAACTCTGATTAATATATCAGCACCAGCCGTTCATTGTAATTTGCACAATCGGCCAGCTTCCAAATGGTCCCATATAAATGTATCATAATTCTAAATATTTTTGAGCCTAACTCCTAAGATCTTAGAGGGCCGGAAATGATTCTTTATGTTTTGAGTTGGCAATAGTATGGGTCAACTCTGATAAATATATCAGCACCAGCCGTTCATTGTAATTTGCACAATCGGCCAGCTTCCAAATGGTCCCATAAAAATTTATCATAATTTTAAATATTTTTGAGCCTATCTCCTAAGATCTTAGAGGGCCGGAAATGATTCTTTATGTTTTGAGTTGGCAATAGTATGGGTCAACTCTGATAAATATATCAGCACCAGCCGTTCATTGTAATTTGCACAATCGGCCAGCTTCCAAATGGTCCCATAAAAATTTATCATAATTTTAAATATTTTTGAGCCTATCTCCTAAGATCTTAGAGGGCCGGAAATGATTCTTTATGTTTTGAGTTGGCAATAGTATAGGTCAACTCTGATAAATATATCAGCACCAGCCGTTCATTGTAATTTGCACAATCGGCCAGCTTCCAAATGGTCCCATATAAATTTATCATAATTTTAAATATTTTTGAGCCTAACTCCTAAGATCTTAGAGGGCCGGAAATGATTCTTTATGTTTTGAGTTGGCAATAGTATGGGTCAACTCTGATAAATATATCAGCATCAGCCGTTCATTGTAATTTGCACAATCGGCCAGCTTCCAAATGGTCCCATAAAAATTTATCATAATTTTAAATATTTTTGAGCCTATCTCCTAAGATCTTAGAGGGCCGGAAATGATTCTTTATGTTTTGAGTTGGCAATAGTATAGGTCAACTCTGATAAATATATCAGCACCAGCCGTTCATTGTAATTTGCACAATCGGCCAGCTTCCAAATGGTCCCATATACATTTATCATAATTTTAAATATTTTTGAGCCTAACTCCTAAGATCTTAGAGGGCCGGAAATGATTCTTTATGTTTTGAGTTGGCAATAGTATGGGTCAACTCTGATAAATATATCAGCATCAGCCGTTCATTGTAATTTGCACAATCGGCCAGCTTCCAAATGGTCCCATATAAATTTTTCATAATTTTAAATATTTTTGAGCCTATCTCCTAAGATCTTAGAGGGCCGGAAATGATTCTTTATGTTTTGAGTTGGCAATAGTATAGGTCAACTCTGATAAATATATCAGCACCAGCCGTTCATTGTAATTTGCACAATCGGCCAGCTTCCAAATGGTCCCATAAAAATTTATCATAATTTTAAATATTTTTGAGCCTATCTCCTAAGATCTTAGAGGGCCGGTGATGATTCTTTATGTTTTGAGTTGGCAATAGTATAGGTCAACTCTGATAAATATATCAGCACCAGCCGTTCATTGTAATTTGCACAATCGGCCAGCTTCCAAATGGTCCCATATAAATTTATCATAATTTTAAATATTTTTGAGCCTAACTCCTAAGATCTTAGAGGGCCGGAAATGATTCTTTATGTTTTGAGTTGGCAATAGTATGGGTCAACTCTGATAAATATATCAGCACCAGCCGTTCATTGTAATTTGCACAATCGGCCAGCTTCCAAATGGTCCCATAAAAATTTATCATAATTTTAAATATTTTTGAGCCTATCTCCTAAGATCTTAGAGGGCCGGAAATGATTCTTTATGTTTTGAGTTGGCAATAGTATAGGTCAACTCTGATAAATATATCAGCACCAGCCGTTCATTGTAATTTGCACAATCGGCCAGCTTCCAAATGGTCCCATATAAATTTATCATAATTTTAAATATTTTTGAGCCTAACTCCTAAGATCTTAGAGGGCCGGAAATGATTCTTTATGTTTTGAGTTGGCAATAGTATGGGTCAACTCTGATAAATATATCAGCATCAGCCGTTCATTGTAATTTGCACAATCGGCCAGCTTCCAAATGGTCCCATAAAAATTTATCATAATTTTAAATATTTTTGAGCCTATCTCCTAAGATCTTAGAGGGCCGGAAATGATTCTTTATGTTTTGAGTTGGCAATAGTATAGGTCAACTCTGATAAATATATCAGCACCAGCCGTTCATTGTAATTTGCACAATCGGCCAGCTTCCAAATGGTCCCATATAAATTTATCATAATTTTAAATATTTTTGAGCCTATCTCCTAAGATCTTAGAGGGCCGGAAATGATTCTTTATGTTTTGAGTTGGCAATAGTATGGGTCAACTCTGATAAATATATCAGCACCAGCCGTTCATTGTAATTTGCACAATCGGCCAGCTTCCAAATGGTCCCATATAAATTTATCATAATTCTAAATATTTTTGAGCCTAACTCCTAAGATCTTAGAGGGCCGGAAATGATTCTTTATGTTTTGAGTTGGCAATAGTATGGGTCAACTCTGATAAATATATCAGCACCAGCCGTTCATTGTAATTTGCACAATCGGCCAGCTTCCAAATGGTCCCATAAAAATTTATCATAATTTTAAATATTTTTGAGCCTATCTCCTAAGATCTTAGAGGGCCGGAAATGATTCTTTATGTTTTGAGTTGGCAATAGTATGGGTCAACTCTGATAAATATATCAGCACCAGCCGTTCATTGTAATTTGCACAATCGGCCAGCTTCCAAATGGTCCCATATAAATTTATCATAATTTTAAATATTTTTGAGCCTATCTCCTAAGATCTTAGAGGGCCGGAAATGATTCTTTATGTTTTGAGTTGGCAATAGTATGGGTCAACTCTGATTAATATATCAGCACCAGCCGTTCATTGTAATTTGCACAATCGGCCAGCTTCCAAATGGTCCCATATAAATGTATCATAATTCTAAATATTTTTGAGCCTAACTCCTAAGATCTTAGAGGGCCGGAAATGATTCTTTATGTTTTGAGTTGGCAATAGTATGGGTCAACTCTGATAAATATATCAGCACCAGCCGTTCATTGTAATTTGCACAATCGGCCAGCTTCCAAATGGTCCCATAAAAATTTATCATAATTTTAAATATTTTTGAGCCTATCTCCTAAGATCTTAGAGGGCCGGAAATGATTCTTTATGTTTTGAGTTGGCAATAGTATAGGTCAACTCTGATAAATATATCAGCACCAGCCGTTCATTGTAATTTGCACAATCGGCCAGCTTCCAAATGGTCCCATATAAATTTATCATAATTTTAAATATTTTTGAGCCTAACTCCTAAGATCTTAGAGGGCCGGAAATGATTCTTTATGTTTTGAGTTGGCAATAGTATGGGTCAACTCTGATAAATATATCAGCATCAGCCGTTCATTGTAATTTGCACAATCGGCCAGCTTCCAAATGGTCCCATAAAAATTTATCATAATTTTAAATATTTTTGAGCCTATCTCCTAAGATCTTAGAGGGCCGGAAATGATTCTTTATGTTTTGAGTTGGCAATAGTATAGGTCAACTCTGATAAATATATCAGCACCAGCCGTTCATTGTAATTTGCACAATCGGCCAGCTTCCAAATGGTCCCATATAAATTTATCATAATTTTAAATATTTTTGAGCCTAACTCCTAAGATCTTAGAGGGCCGGAAATGATTCTTTATGTTTTGAGTTGGCAATAGTATGGGTCAACTCTGATAAATATATCAGCACCAGCCGTTCATTGTAATTTGCACAATCGGCCAGCTTCCAAATGGTCCCATAAAAATTTATCATAATTTTAAATATTTTTGAGCCTATCTCCTAAGATCTTAGAGGGCCGGAAATGATTCTTTATGTTTTGAGTTGGCAATAGTATAGGTCAACTCTGATAAATATATCAGCACCAGCCGTTCATTGTAATTTGCACAATCGGCCAGCTTCCAAATGGTCCCATATAAATTTATCATAATTTTAAATATTTTTGAGCCTAACTCCTAAGATCTTAGAGGGCCGGAAATGATTCTTTATGTTTTGAGTTGGCAATAGTATGGGTCAACTCTGATAAATATATCAGCATCAGCCGTTCATTGTAATTTGCACAATCGGCCAGCTTCCAAATGGTCCCATAAAAATTTATCATAATTTTAAATATTTTTGAGCCTATCTCCTAAGATCTTAGAGGGCCGGAAATGATTCTTTATGTTTTGAGTTGGCAATAGTATAGGTCAACTCTGATAAATATATCAGCACCAGCCGTTCATTGTAATTTGCACAATCGGCCAGCTTCCAAATGGTCCCATATAAATTTATCATAATTTTAAATATTTTTGAGCCTAACTCCTAAGATCTTAGAGGGCCGGAAATGATTCTTTATGTTTTGAGTTGGCAATAGTATGGGTCAACTCTGATAAATATATCAGCATCAGCCGTTCATTGTAATTTGCACAATCGGCCAGCTTCCAAATGGTCCCATAAAAATTTATCATAATTTTAAATATTTTTGAGCCTATCTCCTAAGATCTTAGAGGGCCGGAAATGATTCTTTATGTTTTGAGTTGGCAATAGTATGGGTCAACTCTGATAAATATATCAGCACCAGCCGTTCATTGTAATTTGCACAATCGGCCAGCTTCCAAATGGTCCCATATAAATTTATCATAATTTTAAATATTTTTGAGCCTAACTCCTAAGATCTTAGAGGGCCGGAAATGATTCTTTATGTTTTGAGTTGGCAATAGTATGGGTCAACTCTGATAAATATATCAGCATCAGCCGTTCATTGTAATTTGCACAATCGGCCAGCTTCCAAATGGTCCCATATAAATGTATCATAATTCTAAATATTTTTGAGCCTATCTCCTAAGATCTTAGAGGGCCGGAAATGATTCTTTATGTTTTGAGTTGGCAATAGTATGGGTCAACTCTGATAAATATATCAGCACCAGCCGTTCATTGTAATTTGCACAATCGGCCAGCTTCCAAATGGTCCCATAAAAATTTATCATAATTTTAAATATTTTTGAGCCTATCTCCTAAGATCTTAGAGGGCCGGAAATGATTCTTTATGTTTTGAGTTGGCAATAGTATAGGTCAACTCTGATAAATATATCAGCACCAGCCGTTCATTGTAATTTGCACAATCGGCCAGCTTCCAAATGGTCCCATAAAAATTTATCATAATTTTAAATATTTTTGAGCCTATCTCCTAAGATCTTAGAGGGCCGGAAATGATTCTTTATGTTTTGAGTTGGCAATAGTATGGGTCAACTCTGATAAATATATCAGCACCAGCCGTTCATTGTAATTTGCACAATCGGCCAGCTTCCAAATGGTCCCATATAAATTTATCATAATTTTAAATATTTTTGAGCCTATCTCCTAAGATCTTAGAGGGCCGGAAATGATTCTTTATGTTTTGAGTTGGCAATAGTATGGGTCAACTCTGATAAATATATCAGCACCAGCCGTTCATTGTAATTTGCACAATCGGCCAGCTTCCAAATGGTCCCATAAAAATTTATCATAATTTTAAATATTTTTGAGCCTATCTCCTAAGATCTTAGAGGGCCGGAAATGATTCTTTATGTTTTGAGTTGGCAATAGTATAGGTCAACTCTGATAAATATATCAGCACCAGCCGTTCATTGTAATTTGCACAATCGGCCAGCTTCCAAATGGTCCCATATAAATTTATCATAATTTTAAATATTTTTGAGCCTAACTCCTAAGATCTTAGAGGGCCGGAAATGATTCTTTATGTTTTGAGTTGGCAATAGTATGGGTCAACTCTGATAAATATATCAGCATCAGCCGTTCATTGTAATTTGCACAATCGGCCAGCTTCCAAATGGTCCCATAAAAATTTATCATAATTTTAAATATTTTTGAGCCTATCTCCTAAGATCTTAGAGGGCCGGAAATGATTCTTTATGTTTTGAGTTGGCAATAGTATAGGTCAACTCTGATAAATATATCAGCACCAGCCGTTCATTGTAATTTGCACAATCGGCCAGCTTCCAAATGGTCCCATATAAATTTATCATAATTTTAAATATTTTTGAGCCTATCTCCTAAGATCTTAGAGGGCCGGAAATGATTCTTTATGTTTTGAGTTGGCAATAGTATGGGTCAACTCTGATAAATATATCAGCACCAGCCGTTCATTGTAATTTGCACAATCGGCCAGCTTCCAAATGGTCCCATATAAATTTATCATAATTCTAAATATTTTTGAGCCTAACTCCTAAGATCTTAGAGGGCCGGAAATGATTCTTTATGTTTTGAGTTGGCAATAGTATGGGTCAACTCTGATAAATATATCAGCACCAGCCGTTCATTGTAATTTGCACAATCGGCCAGCTTCCAAATGGTCCCATATAAATTTATCATAATTCTAAATATTTTTGAGCCTAACTCCTAAGATCTTAGAGGGCCGGAAATGATTCTTTATGTTTTGAGTTGGCAATAGTATGGGTCAACTCTGATAAATATATCAGCATCAGCCGTTCATTGTAATTTGCACAATCGGCCAGCTTCCAAATGGTCCCATATAAATTTATCATAATTCTAAATATTTTTGAGCCTATCTCCTAAGATCTTAGAGGGCCGGAAATGATTCTTTATGTTTTGAGTTGGCAATAGTATAGGTCAACTCTGATAAATATATCAGCATCAGCCGTTCATTGTAATTTGCACAATCGGCCAGCTTCCAAATGGTCCCATATAAATTTATCATAATTCTAAATATTTTTGAGCCTATCTCCTAAGATCTTAGAGGGCCGGAAATGATTCTTTATGTTTTGAGTTGGCAATAGTATGGGTCAACTCTGATAAATATATCAGCACCAGCCGTTCATTGTAATTTGCACAATCGGCCAGCTTCCAAATGGTCCCATATAAATTTATCATAATTCTAAATATTTTTGAGCCTAACTCCTAAGATCTTAGAGGGCCGGAAATGATTCTTTATGTTTTGAGTTGGCAATAGTATAGGTCAACTCTGATAAATATATCAACACCAGCCGTTCATTGTAATTTGCACAATCGGCCAGCTTCCAAATGGTCCCATATAAATTTATCATAATTTTAAATATTTTTGAGCCTAACTCCTAAGATCTTAGAGGGCCGGAAATGATTCTTTATGTTTTGAGTTGGCAATAGTATAGGTCAACTCTGATAAATATATCAGCATCAGCCGTTCATTGTAATTTGCACAATCGGCCAGCTTCCAAATGGTCCCATATAAATTTATCATAATTCTAAATATTTTTGAGCCTATCTCCTAAGATCTTAGAGGGCCGGAAATGATTCTTTATGTTTTGAGTTGGCAATAGTATGGGTCAACTCTGATAAATATATCAGCACCAGCCGTTCATTGTAATTTGCACAATCGGCCAGCTTGCAAATGGTCCCATATAAATTTATCATAATTCTAAATATTTTTGAGCCTAACTCCTAAGATCTTAGAGGGCCGGAAATGATTCTTTATGTTTTGAGTTGGCAATAGTATAGGTCAACTCTGATAAATATATCAGCACCAGCCGTTCATTGTAATTTGCACATTCGGCCATGAACAATGCAATTTTTAACCACGGAATAGCGATAATTACGAGTAAAAACAGAAAATTTAAAATTTTACGAGAGTATATAAAGAAATTTTTTTGTAGTATCTGTTTCATTTACTATTCAGACTTTGTGCTGTACGTTTCGATTTCTGTTTTTTGTGATTCTCGTTATTTTTCTGACATACAAACAAGTTTTTTTTAAAACTATCGACTTTGGCTATATTTGGACTTCCTTTAAAACGGTTTATAATTTGTGTATTTTGTAATTTGTGTAACACGTGTTATTTTACTTATTTCGATCTTGGCTTTCTCGTGGACACCCTTTAAAACGGTTTAATATTTTTGTGTTTTGTAAAATACGTTGTGTTATTTTACTTATTTCGATCTTGGCTTTCTCGTGGACACCTTAAAACGGTTTAATATTTTTGTGTTTTTTGTAAAATACGTTGTGTTATTTTACTTATTTCGATCTTGGCTTTCTCGTGGACACCCTTTAAAACGGTTTAATATTTTTGTGTTTTGTAAAATACGTTGTGTTATTTTACTTATTTCGATCTTGGCTTTCTCGTGGACACCCTTTAAAACGGTTTAATATTTTTGTGTTTTTTGTAAAATACGTTGTGTTATTTTACTTATTTCGATCTTGGCTTTCTAGTGAATATTCTTTAAAATATTCTAGTTTATTTGTTTGATAATAAATATTAAAAATGCGGTTCAAACGATTTGTTCTAGACCAATCGCAAATTGATAAAATACAGCAAATTGTAATGAGAAATATTGCCGATTTGGACAATATAGATTTGTGCCAATTATTCAATCAAAGATTGTTTGCCATTTTATGTCGAGAGATTGACAGTTTGTACAATAATGACGCTTATCGAAGGAAACTGCAAAAAGTTTTTAAGTCGAAGCATTTTATAGAAGCTTTGATGCAAAAAATGTATAGAAAACGATCTGAAACCGATCAAGCTACCATGGACAAGTTACCTGTTGATTGCGATAAGCAGTTTAACGATGGCATATTTGAGCATGAGAAAACTCCCTCAGAAAGATCGCTAATTCTAAGTGAGAATGACGTTTTCAAAACAGTTCAGCCCAAAAGTGCCCGCAAAAAAATACGACAGCAACAACTGATTAAAACGTCCAATATTTATACCGTGGCGATTGGAAAATTGGAAATTTCCGGTGATCATTGGAATGCTGCTAATACACCCAAACAGCATAAGTTAGCCAAAAAACTATGTCCAAGCGTTGTAGCTAACATTTTGACCAAAAAAACTGGTTGTGTGATCAACATAAAATCAATTGATTATGGCAAAAATTGCTTGAGTATTCGAGCTTATTGTGGCCATAATAACTGCAGAAGTTACAAATTAAAGAATTCTAACCTTGAAAAGGGTATTTTTGAAGTGTTTTCTACTAATGTGCCCATATGTCACGAGATATTAAAAACACGCCAAGTAAGGGGAACTGAAAGAACTATCTTAAAAAGAAAACTTGTGTCAGAGAATTATGCTGAACAAATTTATGAGAAAATGGTCGTTGATGAGGACGAAGACTTTGTAAAACTTACCAAAACTACAAATGTCAAATCCTTAGACGTGCTTCGAAAAATGCGTTCTGAGGCACTTAGAGCCGATGATAATGATTCAAATGATTTGATGGACATCATAGGGGAAATTTTTAAGAATGAGAACCTACTTCAAAAATTTTCTATAAAACCACTTATTTTAATAACTTACGGCAAAATTCAAATAGAAATGTTGAGAATTATGCTTAAAGAAACCGATAACAATTTAGTTGCTTATTTAGATGCTACCGGAGGCTTAGTTAGAAATCCATTGAAAACAGAAGCTTGTATATTTTATTATGCTCTTGTTATTCCAATTAAGGTTCATGACAATGAAAAAAACGATCCGTTTCCTTTAACTGACATGATTAGTTCCAGCCACAATTTGGATTCCATTGGAGGTTGGTTGAGATCCTACCGAATCGAAATTCAAAAACAATTTAAGACTTGGCCTCTTATTAAAACCATTGTGACAGATTTTAATTTCGCACAAATAAATGCAGTCTTAGACGCATTTAATAGAATGGATATCGTCCAGTATTTGAATTTCTGTCACAGCTGTTTAAGATCACTATCTAAAATGAATAACTTGGTTGATGTGGCCTGTGTGTCTCTCATTTAATGCATTGCATGACTGCAGATGTCAATAAATGTTTTAAAAAATCAATGACAAGCAATACAATTTTAAAAGAAGTTATTGCTTCATTATACTTGATTAATGATTATGCCCTATTAAAACAAGTTTGGGTGGATTTATGTATTATTTTGAAAAGTAAATTCCTTACTGCGTCTGTATACAATGCGCTAGACAAAGTTCTTCTACATGTAACAACGCTTCCTCAGTCAAAATCATTTGAAAATAAAGAACAAATAAACAGTGATAATGATGATACATTTAGCCGGCAATTAACCGAAGCATTATATTTACAGAGTAAGTTTTATCAAGAATTTAATTCTATCACAGATTCTATCACTGTAGAAGACATTCTTGACAAAAATAGTCCTTTTAATTCAAATTTTAGCCCGGAATTTTTGCAATTGTTTTTAAAGAAATATATTACTTATCTACCGTTATGGTCAACGATTTTTAATAAAAACATATTTAGTAACGGGAATGTTGAAAATTATTTTTCCGTGATAAAACGCCGATTGGAGCGGACAATGACCGTTGGGAAACTTCCAGCAAAACCAATACGATTTGTCAAAGAGATTGAAAACCGTAACAATTTTTTAATTAAAAGGAAAACTATTGGGATACCTAAGTATAAACAAAAGGCCGAGATTTTAATTAATGCTACAAATGCTGAAGAAAAAAATTTTTCAGCTGTTCTGGAAGAGGAAGAAACATGGCGAGGTCAACCCAAAACTTCTAAAGGCTATTTTTCCCAGAATGCAATCAAAAAATTGAACGCATCGGAAGAAAAAGAACGAAAAGGTGCTATTATAGGTTATTTAAGTTCCAAAAATGAACAAACCGAAACTCCCAAGAGATCTAAAAGTGTAAAAAAATTGAAAGTGTTTAAAAATTTAGAAACCGACCATTTTTGTTTTTTGAGGAATGGAAGCCTCAAAAATGATCACTATCACAACACATGCGCATTTGATTCTTTTATGCAATGCATGATAAACACAGATACTACAGAGTTTAAGAATAAAGAGAAACACTTTTCTAATTTGATTGTTGCTTTATTAAATTGGAAAGAAGATTCAGCAAAAGTCCATCGGCATGCCATATTAGCTAAGCTTTATGGTTTGGAATGGGACTGCACGGCAAACATATCCAAAATATCCACACACTTTCTAAACGAAATGAAATATTCCAGCATTCAGACGATAGCAAAATGCGGGTCATGCGACAAAGTTGGAATGGATTATTATAAATACCTACCAATTGACCTTGAAAAACTGGATAGACTCGGCATTCAATTAATACAAGAATGTATTAAAGAACCAGAAATGCTTTATTGTCGTTGTGGCAATGAAAAAACGATAAACGAAGTTTTTTCCAGTTCAATACTTTTTGTATACTGTGAATCAACTATCGAGGCACTCGAGAGCCTGAGTATATCCAAGATCCCAACTGTTTTGACAGCATACAACGAAAATTTTACAATAACAGAATTTGTCAGCTACATTCAAGCATCTGCTCATTATATAGCATATTGTTACCACAACGACAGATGGGAAAAGTACGACGACTTGGCGGAGAATGCATTCAATGTAAAATTTCCAAATACTCATAATGTTACCCCACATTTATTAATATACCGAAAAATTTCTCCACAATCTACAGTAAAAAAACAATAATAACACATTAGGTACTAATAAGCACATATAAATACACCACATCGTTCAGAAACATCATAAACACCGTATAAACAATGAGCAATATAAACATTTATAATCCACCAAATACAGTTGCCCGGCTGGGGTTTAACTTTAGATATACTTTAGATATACTCGAACGCCAACACTATGAAATAAAATGTGATGAAATTGGGGTTTGACCTATATCATTTTTTTTTTTTTTTTTCGCTGGCGCTACATCCCATAGAGGGATTTGGCCGCTTCATATTGAAGTTTCGTAATCATTTTTTTCTAACGGATAATAAGTAATTAATTCATTGATCCTACATTAACCAGCCGTGATTTTTTCATCACTCGCCGGGAATCGAACCAGGGACCTCCGGGGCTTAAAGCAAGCATGCTAACAACTGTGCCACCGGGGCGGCAACCTATATCATTGCCAACTTAAAATATACAGTCTCGTTTCCGCCCTTAAAATATTTAAAATTATGATAAATTTATATATGGAACCATTTGGAAGCTGGCCGATTGTGCAAATTACAATGAACGGCTGGTGCTGATATATTTATCAGAGTTGACCTATACTATTGCCAACTCAAAACATAAAGAATCATTTCCGGCCCTCTAAGATCTTAGGAGATAGGCTCAAAAATATTTAAAATTATGATAAATTTATATGGGACCATTTGGAAGCTGGCCGATTGTGCAAATTACAATGAACGGCTGATGCTGATATATTTATCAGAGTTGACCTATACTATTGCCAACTCAAAACATAAAGAATCATTTCCGGCCCTCTAAGATCTTAGGAGATAGGCTCAAAAATATTTAGAATTATGATAAATTTATATGGGACCATTTGGAAGCTGGCCGATTGTGCAAATTACAATGAACGGCTGGTGCTGATATATTTATCAGAGTTGACCCATACTATTGCCAACTCAAAACATAAAGAATCATTTCCGGCCCTCTAAGATCTTAGGAGTTAGGCTCAAAAATATTTAAAATTATGATAAATTTATATGGGACCATTTGGAAGCTGGCCGATTGTGCAAATTACAATGAACGGCTGATGCTGATATATTTATCAGAGTTGACCTATACTATTGCCAACTCAAAACATAAAGAATCATTTCCGGCCCTCTAAGATCTTAGGAGATAGGCTCAAAAATATTTAGAATTATGATAAATTTATATGGGACCATTTGGAAGCTGGCCGATTGTGCAAATTACAATGAACGGCTGGTGCTGATATATTTATCAGAGTTGACCCATACTATTGCCAACTCAAAACATAAAGAATCATTTCCGGCCCTCTAAGATCTTAGGAGTTAGGCTCAAAAATATTTAAAATTATGATAAATTTATATGGGACCATTTGGAAGCTGGCCGATTGTGCAAATTACAATGAACGGCTGATGCTGATATATTTATCAGAGTTGACCTATACTATTGCCAACTCAAAACATAAAGAATCATTTCCGGCCCTCTAAGATCTTAGGAGTTAGGCTCAAAAATATTTAGAATTATGATAAATTTATATGGGACCATTTGGAAGCTGGCCGATTGTGCAAATTACAATGAACGGCTGGTGCTGATATATTTATCAGAGTTGACCCATACTATTGCCAACTCAAAACATAAAGAATCATTTCCGGCCCTCTAAGATCTTAGGAGTTAGGCTCAAAAATATTTAAAATTATGATAAATTTATATGGGACCATTTGGAAGCTGGCCGATTGTGCAAATTACAATGAACGGCTGATGCTGATATATTTATCAGAGTTGACCTATACTATTGCCAACTCAAAACATAAAGAATCATTTCCGGCCCTCTAAGATCTTAGGAGATAGGCTCAAAAATATTTAGAATTATGATAAATTTATATGGGACCATTTGGAAGCTGGCCGATTGTGCAAATTACAATGAACGGCTGGTGCTGATATATTTATCAGAGTTGACCCATACTATTGCCAACTCAAAACATAAAGAATCATTTCCGGCCCTCTAAGATCTTAGGAGTTAGGCTCAAAAATATTTAAAATTATGATAAATTTATATGGAACCATTTGGAAGCTGGCCGATTGTGCAAATTACAATGAACGGCTGATGCTGATATATTTATCAGAGTTGACCCATACTATTGCCAACTCAAAACATAAAGAATCATTTCCGGCCCTCTAAGATCTTAGGAGTTAGGCTCAAAAATATTTAAAATTATGATAAATTTATATGGGACCATTTGGAAGCTGGCCGATTGTGCAAATTACAATGAACGGCTGATGCTGATATATTTATCAGAGTTGACCTATACTATTGCCAACTCAAAACATAAAGAATCATTTCCGGCCCTCTAAGATCTTAGGAGATAGGCTCAAAAATATTTAGAATTATGATAAATTTATATGGGACCATTTGGAAGCTGGCCGATTGTGCAAATTACAATGAACGGCTGGTGCTGATATATTTATCAGAGTTGACCCATACTATTGCCAACTCAAAACATAAAGAATCATTTCCGGCCCTCTAAGATCTTAGGAGTTAGGCTCAAAAATATTTAAAATTATGATAAATTTATATGGGACCATTTGGAAGCTGGCCGATTGTGCAAATTACAATGAACGGCTGATGCTGATATATTTATCAGAGTTGACCTATACTATTGCCAACTCAAAACATAAAGAATCATTTCCGGCCCTCTAAGATCTTAGGAGTTAGGCTCAAAAATATTTAGAATTATGATAAATTTATATGGGACCATTTGGAAGCTGGCCGATTGTGCAAATTACAATGAACGGCTGGTGCTGATATATTTATCAGAGTTGACCCATACTATTGCCAACTCAAAACATAAAGAATCATTTCCGGCCCTCTAAGATCTTAGGAGATAGGCTCAAAAATATTTAGAATTATGATAAATTTATATGGGACCATTTGGAAGCTGGCCGATTGTGCAAATTACAATGAACGGCTGATGCTGATATATTTATCAGAGTTGACCTATACTATTGCCAACTCAAAACATAAAGAATCATTTCCGGCCCTCTAAGATCTTAGGAGATAGGCTCAAAAATATTTAGAATTATGATAAATTTGTATGGGACCATTTGGAAGCTGGCCGATTGTGCAAATTACAATGAACGGCTGATGCTGATATATTTATCAGAGTTGACCTATACTATTGCCAACTCAAAACATAAAGAATCATTTCCGGCCCTCTAAGATCTTAGGAGTTAGGCTCAAAAATATTTAGAATTATGATAAATTTATATGGGACCATTTGGAAGCTGGCCGATTGTGCAAATTACAATGAACGGCTGGTGCTGATATATTTATCAGAGTTGACCCATACTATTGCCAACTCAAAACATAAAGAATCATTTCCGGCCCTCTAAGATCTTAGGAGATAGGCTCAAAAATATTTAGAATTATGATAAATTTATATGGGACCATTTGGAAGCTGGCCGATTGTGCAAATTACAATGAACGGCTGATGCTGATATATTTATCAGAGTTGACCTATACTATTGCCAACTCAAAACATAAAGAATCATTTCCGGCCCTCTAAGATCTTAGGAGTTAGGCTCAAAAATATTTAAAATTATGATAAATTTATATGGGACCATTTGGAAGCTGGCCGATTGTGCAAATTACAATGAACGGCTGGTGCTGATATATTTATCAGAGTTGACCTATACTATTGCCAACTCAAAACATAAAGAATCATTTCCGGCCCTCTAAGATCTTAGGAGTTAGGCTCAAAAATATTTAGAATTATGATAAATTTATATGGGACCATTTGGAAGCTGGCCGATTGTGCAAATTACAATGAACGGCTGGTGCTGATATATTTATCAGAGTTGACCCATACTATTGCCAACTCAAAACATAAAGAATCATTTCCGGCCCTCTAAGATCTTAGGAGATAGGCTCAAAAATATTTAGAATTATGATAAATTTATATGGGACCATTTGGAAGCTGGCCGATTGTGCAAATTACAATGAACGGCTGATGCTGATATATTTATCAGAGTTGACCTATACTATTGCCAACTCAAAACATAAAGAATCATTTCCGGCCCTCTAAGATCTTAGGAGATAGGCTCAAAAATATTTAGAATTATGATAAATTTATATGGGACCATTTGGAAGCTGGCCGATTGTGCAAATTACAATGAACGGCTGGTGCTGATATATTTATCAGAGTTGACCCATACTATTGCCAACTCAAAACATAAAGAATCATTTCCGGCCCTCTAAGATCTTAGGAGTTAGGCTCAAAAATATTTAAAATTATGATAAATTTATATGGGACCATTTGGAAGCTGGCCGATTGTGCAAATTACAATGAACGGCTGATGCTGATATATTTATCAGAGTTGACCTATACTATTGCCAACTCAAAACATAAAGAATCATTTCCGGCCCTCTAAGATCTTAGGAGATAGGCTCAAAAATATTTAGAATTATGATAAATTTATATGGGACCATTTGGAAGCTGGCCGATTGTGCAAATTACAATGAACGGCTGGTGCTGATATATTTATCAGAGTTGACCCATACTATTGCCAACTCAAAACATAAAGAATCATTTCCGGCCCTCTAAGATCTTAGGAGTTAGGCTCAAAAATATTTAAAATTATGATAAATTTATATGGGACCATTTGGAAGCTGGCCGATTGTGCAAATTACAATGAACGGCTGATGCTGATATATTTATCAGAGTTGACCTATACTATTGCCAACTCAAAACATAAAGAATCATTTCCGGCCCTCTAAGATCTTAGGAGTTAGGCTCAAAAATATTTAGAATTATGATAAATTTATATGGGACCATTTGGAAGCTGGCCGATTGTGCAAATTACAATGAACGGCTGGTGCTGATATATTTATCAGAGTTGACCCATACTATTGCCAACTCAAAACATAAAGAATCATTTCCGGCCCTCTAAGATCTTAGGAGATAGGCTCAAAAATATTTAGAATTATGATAAATTTATATGGGACCATTTGGAAGCTGGCCGATTGTGCAAATTACAATGAACGGCTGATGCTGATATATTTATCAGAGTTGACCTATACTATTGCCAACTCAAAACATAAAGAATCATTTCCGGCCCTCTAAGATCTTAGGAGTTAGGCTCAAAAATATTTAGAATTATGATAAATTTATATGGGACCATTTGGAAGCTGGCCGATTGTGCAAATTACAATGAACGGCTGGTGCTGATATATTTATCAGAGTTGACCCATACTATTGCCAACTCAAAACATAAAGAATCATTTCCGGCCCTCTAAGATCTTAGGAGATAGGCTCAAAAATATTTAAAATTATGATAAATTTTTATGGGACCATTTGGAAGCTGGCCGATTGTGCAAATTACAATGAACGGCTGGTGCTGATATATTTATCAGAGTTGACCCATACTATTGCCAACTCAAAACATAAAGAATCATTTCCGGCCCTCTAAGATCTTAGGAGTTAGGCTCAAAAATATTTAAAATTATGATAAATTTATATGGGACCATTTGGAAGCTGGCCGATTGTGCAAATTACAATGAACGGCTGATGCTGATATATTTATCAGAGTTGACCTATACTATTGCCAACTCAAAACATAAAGAATCATTTCCGGCCCTCTAAGATCTTAGGAGATAGGCTCAAAAATATTTAAAATTATGATAAATTTATATGGGACCATTTGGAAGCTGGCCGATTGTGCAAATTACAATGAACGGCTGGTGCTGATATATTTATCAGAGTTGACCCATACTATTGCCAACTCAAAACATAAAGAATCATTTCCGGCCCTCTAAGATCTTAGGAGATAGGCTCAAAAATATTTAAAATTATGATAAATTTTTATGGGACCATTTGGAAGCTGGCCGATTGTGCAAATTACAATGAACGGCTGGTGCTGATATATTTATCAGAGTTGACCCATACTATTGCCAACTCAAAACATAAAGAATCATTTCCGGCCCTCTAAGATCTTAGGAGTTAGGCTCAAAAATATTTAGAATTATGATAAATTTATATGGGACCATTTGGAAGCTGGCCGATTGTGCAAATTACAATGAACGGCTGGTGCTGATATATTTATCAGAGTTGACCCATACTATTGCCAACTCAAAACATAAAGAATCATTTCCGGCCCTCTAAGATCTTAGGAGATAGGCTCAAAAATATTTAAAATTATGATAAATTTGTATGGGACCATTTGGAAGCTGGCCGATTGTGCAAATTACAATGAACGGCTGGTGCTGATATATTTATCAGAGTTGACCCATACTATTGCCAACTCAAAACATAAAGAATCATTTCCGGCCCTCTAAGATCTTAGGAGTTAGGCTCAAAAATATTTAAAATTATGATAAATTTATATGGGACCATTTGGAAGCTGGCCGATTGTGCAAATTACAATGAACGGCTGATGCTGGGATAATAATTAGTTTTATTTATTAGTGTAGTCTACTTAGAATATAAAGAATCATTATAAACAGAAATATATTATAATTAAACTTTTTAGTACATCAGAAAAAACTGGGATGGGATGAAATAAATTAAATTTCGTAATATTTTTTTTCATTTGATTTCGTATATGTATAGAAAAAAACTGGGATGGGATGAGATAGTGTTACCTGATGAACATTTTAATTTTTTCTGGGATGAAAAACTGGGATAACTTCACATGCTTTTTTTCGAATACCTTAGAGATAACAGGCAATAAAGAAATAGGCCTATAATTACCAACATTCGACCGATTGCCCTTTTTATGTAAAGGAATAATAATAGCCGACTTAAGAGAGTCTGGAAATAGACCACGAGTAATACTTTTGTTAAAAAGAATACATAAAATATCGACAATATTGAATTTAATATGTTTCAGTAGTGTGTTACTCAAACCAAATTCATCGACAGAACACTTGGTAGGAAGTGAATTAATAATAAATAATAATTCTCGTGAAGAAAAAGGACGAAAAAAAAAACTAGAGTCCAATGATCTTTCTTGAGCTAACAAACCTACATTCCCAGATGATAAATGAGAGTTGGATTGACTAACAGCACTCGTGAAATAAGAGTTAAAAACATTAGCAATATCATATGATGAAGTTGATTTGACATTGGAATTATCTAAAATTTCACTAAAATAATTAGATTTATTCTTTGAATTTAATACTTCATTAACTAAAGCCCATTGCTGTTTGATATTACCAGACTTCTGATAAAATTTCGTCAGGTAATACTCGGCCTTAGCTTTATTGATGTCACGTTTCAAATTCCTAGAATATTTATTGTAATAGATCCGTAAGCTGGTATTCAACGGTTGGTTATTCACTCTTTTACCAAGCTTATTTTTTTTATTCACACGGCGTACCAATAAAGAGTTAATCCATGGTTTAATTTTAAAATATTTCCTAGTAATGGAGGATGAGCTGGTACAATAAGAAACAAAATAGGCCAATCTAGAAAGAAAAACTGAAAACGCCTCATTAGGATTTTGAATAGAAACAAGGTCAGCCCATGACTCAAACAGTAAAATATTATTCAACTTTGCGTAGTCAATACTCGAAATCACCTTATCGGTTTTAGGGTAAATTATATTAGATTCATCTTGCTGTAATTTTAGTTTCATAAAAGTAGCAAAATGATCGGTTATATGTAACTCCTCTACCCAAGCATTGAAAACAGCATTAGATGATCTATAAAACATATGATCAATACAAGTTTTAGAGTCACCAAAAATTCTTGTAGGACTGTTGATCACAGATTTGAGTCCATGGCTTGCCATCATGAATTTATATTCATCAATTAATCTAGAATTAGATAAAATGTCAATATTAAAATCACCAAGAATTAATAAATTTTTAGATTTAAGAACGTTAAGTATTGAATTGAATTCGTCAACAAACTGAAGTATATTAACAAAATGAAATCTATAAACACATATTATTGAAAATTTAAAGCAACCAATATTACAATCAACTAACAAGATATCAGCACTTTTTAAAGAATAGTTAGTATTTACTATGGCATTAAAATAATTAGGAATAAAAACTGCAACTCCGCCAGCACGATATTTATTATTACAGTTCGCATGCAGATTGTATCCATCGATTCCATAAAGAGATAATTCTTGATCAGATATCCAAATTTCAGACAAAAAAATTAAATTTGGCAAAGCCTTTAAAGATTGAAAATGACATAAGAGTGTGTCAAAATTCTGTCGCATACTACGGATGTTTTGATGCATCACCAACAATTCAGAAACAATAACACTGTTACTTTTACAATTAGAAAAAACGCAATTAGAAGTAAAACTAGAACTAGAAGAAGTCAGATCATCAAGAACCTTAAAATCCCGATTAGATTGCATCATAGAAACTGCAAACAAAAAAAAAAAAAATCATAAAGCTTCAAGGTCAGATAAGTTATTGATGATCTTGACTTTATCCCCTTCAACTTTTCGTAACATGATTTTACCATCGCGCAACCACAAATATTTATAATGTTTACACTTTTTAACTTCTTTTGCTTTTTTGAATAAGTTATATTTAGTTTTAGTCAAACACTCATTTACAAAAATTGGAATATTACTGTTCAGATTTAAACACCTGGTTGATAAATTTTTTATTTTACGTTTGGCTTGTAAAACACTGTTACGGACGGAACGGTTAGTAAATTCAACAATTACTCTACCAGATTTATTAACATCACTCGATTTAAGTTGGATAACAGATTCAATATCAGCTTCGTTGACAGCTACATTTAAACCAGATGTAAATAACAGCAAGGTTGTATTTAATAATTCATTGTTGTTACGTAGCACCGGTAATCCAATAATATCCACTGATTTATTTTTTGCAAGTTGCTCAAGGTTATCGATTTTTGATTCCAATTGCACAATTTTAGATTTTAAATTGGCATTTTCTTGTTGTAAACTATCAAATATGCGGATGATATCATCAAATCTCGAATTAAAAGTTGATGAGCATACATTAATTTTGTTACATATGAATTTGAAAGAACCAGGAATATCATTAAAATCGCACTCGTCGGTAATTGCAGCAGGAACAGAATTTGAAGAGCCACCCTTCTTTTTCTTTTCGACGCAATTGCTGCAGGACCATGCTTTTTTATCTTTGTGTAATAAGTCGATTTCACTGAGCGACATATTGACACAAGATGCATGAACAAATAAACTGCACTGTACACATTTTATTTTTAGATCATCACGACTGACTTTCAAATTGCAAGCAATACACGACATAATTATTAGAATAATTGTAATTAACAAATTGGAGTTCAATTGTACGGTTATAAGCACATAAACAGCAAATTATGAATTAAAAATATGTAAAAGGAATTGTATAAATTTGATTTTTTGGCAATATGGCTCTATTTGATGTAGGAGCCAAGCCTAATAAAAAAAAAAAAAAAAAAAAAAAAAAAAACGTCTTTTGAGGGATATTGACAACAACAAAATATCGTAATAGTCTAAGTTAAAATTTGTATGTAAAATTGGCTATTAAAACAAATGAAACATTCGGAAACCAAATTGAATTTATTGTTTGGAATAGCTTTTGAAAACTAAAACGCTCATAAAGCTTAGTACAATACAATAAAATTAAATTTGTATTATTGTTATGTCCAAATATTACGCAATGTTAAATCTCAACCTAACAGATCACAACCATTTAAAATTTTAAATTTAATTGACAACAAAAAAACAGATGTGTCTAATATGGATGGCTTGCTCGTCTTTTACTGTCAAATTTCTAAGCTTCATAAATTCTGAAAAATGAAATTCTAGAATTCTAAACTTTTCATTGTTTGGTACACATTGGTAATTTTCACTGAATTGTATATAACATATTGTAAGCTTCTCCTTACTACATTAAACAACAAAAAAAATCATTTTAATAATTATTGTCACACGAACTACGAATTTAATCCCAAATGCTACAATATATTACCTGTCTGCAACTTCTTTTAAACAAGATTGCTATCAATTAAAACATTTAATTCCCAATTTCCATAAAAAATTGGAAAAAACTGTGATTGGTCCCCAATATAACCCGAAACGTTATCGTAAATCAAGCACAAAAATATATAGGATATGAAATATAACTTTCCCTTTATAAAACCAATTTAAAAATTCTTAAGACAACTTTTCTTCCATTAAAACTTCCCGAAAAAAATCCCAAGCAAACAACCCTTTTTAGATATCGTCCCTATATTATGTACTATATAGTTATAGGGAAAATAAGTGAAAAAATGAAAGATTTGAAAGTTTCAAATAAACTTTTTTTTTCTTTCTTTTACCTAATTTACTGGTTTTATGAAAGTCTGTTTTTTCACTTGCCATATTTTATTCCATAACTTTCCAAAAAATCAACACGTGATCGACAATTTCATAAGCAAACTTTTTTTTTTTTGTTATTATCTCCGCCTTCTTCATTTTACTCGTTCGGGTGGTTTTTGTTGCCTGGTATAGACCATATACATATAGGTAAATGTTATTATTTATGAATAAATTTACCGAAAAGCTTTTAGTTAAGATTTAAAGTTTTCATTTCGTTCCAAAAAGATTTTTTAAGGGTATTGCCTCAATATTTGCAAGATGTTGGCACGTCTCATATTTGTGCCTAATGTTATTATATAAATTAACACATTAATCTATATTTATGTAGGACATATAAGCTGTGCTTTTCTGCATAACATATGTGATGCAACAATAATGTTGTGCAACGCAAAAAAAAATAAATTTTTCGCAATAAAGCTGTTCTATTTAAATAAATCCATAACCCTATATGGGGAGTATAAAAGGAGTATGTACTTAAGCCAACAAAAAAAAAATTTTCCATTTAGAATCATTGTACTGTAAACCGAATAAAATTTATTACAGAAAAAATATGTAGAATTTCTAGAGTCTTTTATTACACAATTTATGATAAGGTAACGAATTATTACGTTATTATTCCAAAAAAAAAATAAAATAATAAAAATAAATAAATTATATCGTAAGAAGAAACTAATCTTTTTACCATTTCCCGACCAAAGATGATAAAAATTGTGAATGTAATACGATATCTAATGGTATTAAAATATTATTCTTCATAACAAAGGCATACAAGATTGCGTATCAATTTTAAGAATTCTTAATATGAAAAATATTTCACTGACTCATTGTGTAGTTATGACAATTTTAGTTGCAGGTTACTATTTGAAAAGGGGAAGCATCTTAACAACGAACACGAATTATCGTATGTCTCTACAAAATGTTAAGTCAGTTACTTTTCTATTGTATTGAGTTTATTTTTGAAATCTGTTCGATCTTATGAATTTAATCAAACACTGTTAGACAATTTTCTGGTGGCTATCATAAAGGTCTTTATAATTATCGCTTGTCATCCGGAAATCTCAGTAATAATCAAATTTTTTTTAGTGTAAAACAAAGTAACTCCATACCAATAATTGTAAAGCTAAAGCTAGAAAAAAATTAATTTTGAAAATTTGAAATGGATTTAAAATTTAATTACTAGAATAAACCATCAATCGGATCTTTTAGGGTTATTACAATTTTTAAACAATGATGATTGATGGAACAATCAAAATCAAGAGGTTCTGAATTTAGAGCTAAAAGTCATAATTCGGTTATTCCTAGATTGAATTTGGTCACATATAGTTCATTATCAGCATAAATGAAATCTAAAATATTCAGATCAAACCATAATATCTTACGTCAAGCTAGTAAAAATTAACTTAGTAGTTGATAATTACCACAAAAAATGTTTTTTTTTATTATGTCCCATTAGAAACTATAAAGTCGCTTTTTGAGGATCCCGAAATTCTATCTCAGATTGATACAGTTAACGAAAAGAGTAATTTAAAGCTTCGAGATTGTACTGATGGGTTGCTTTACACTAACAACAATTTGTTTTATAATTATAAGAATTAAACTAATATTTTATTTAGACAGCTTTGAGATTTGTAATCCTTTGGGTTCAGCTAAATCAAAATATAAACTATTGGCTGTTTATTTTATGTTTGGGAACCTACATATTTGTAACAGACCAAAAGTTAACAATATAAATTTAGCATTTATCTGACCAGAGTCATATGTTAAGATACTGTTAAAGTTAGCCGAAAGTTGCCAGCCGAAAGTGAAAAGTCGGTAATGCAGATTGTATTATTCCAGCCGAAAGTTTCCAGCCGAAAGTGAAAAACGGTAATGCAGATTGCGTCATCCCAGCCGAAAGTAAACAAAAATCGGTATTGCAGATTGTGTTATCCCAGCCGAAAATCAAAAATTAAGTTAATATCGATCGGTAATGTTTAGCCTAAAACAGACTAAGGAATGTAAGGATGTATGATTATCATTGAATACCTTTGTTATTATTCTTATATGGCAAAACCTGAATGCAGTTCCTCGTGGAAAATTATGGAAAACTCGAGAAACCCAAAAAATATTTTAATTGGAATAAAAACCGCTACTAGAGTGTTATGTCTGGAGATGTATTTTATTGATGTGACTTGTCAATAGCTATCGCAGGGAAAAAATTCAGTTCAAGTTTCACGTCAGAAATCGCGGAAAATTCTATTTTCCTAAAATCATTAGAAAATTTATATAAAATCAGCCTCTAGAGTGTTATGTCTGGAGATGTATTTTATTGATATGACTTGTCAGTAGCTATCGCAGGGAAATTTTATATAAATTTTCTAATGATTTTTGGAAAATCGAATTTTCCGCGATTTCTGACGGGAAACTTGAACTGAATTTTTTCCCTGCGATAGCTATTGATAAGTCACATCAATAAAATACATCTCCAGACATAACACTCTAGAGGCTGATTTTATATAAATTTTCTAATGATTTTTGGAAAATCGAATTTTCCGCGATTTCTGACGGGAAACTTGAACTGAATTTTTTCCCTGCGATAGCTATTGACAAGTCACATCAATAAAATACATCTCCAGACATAACACTCTAGAGGCTGACATTTATTTTTTACTTTCGGCTGGAACGTTTTTCCAATTTTCCGCGATTTCTGACGGGAAACTTGAACTGAATTTTTTCCCTGCGACAGCTATTGACAAGTCACATCAATAAAATACATCTCCAGACATAACACTCTAGAGGCTGATTTTATATAAATTTTCTAATGATTTTTGGAAAATCGAATTTTCCGCGATTTCTGACGGGAAACTTGAACTGAATTTTTTCCCTGCGATAGCTATTGACAAGTCGCATCAATAAAATACATCTCCAGACATAACACTCTAGAGGCTGATTTTATATAAATTTTCTAATGATTTTTGGAAAATCGAATTTTCCGCGATTTCTGACGGGAAACTTGAACTGAATTTTTTCCCTGCGATAGCTATTGACAAGTCACATCAATAAAATACATCTCCAGACATAACACTCTAGAGGCTGATTTTATATAAATTTTCTAATGATTTTGGAAAATCGAATTTTCCGCGATTTCTGACGGGAAACTTGAACTGAATTTTTTCCCTGCGATAGCTATTGACAAGTCACATCAATAAAATACATCTCCAGACATAACACTCTAGAGGCTGACATTTATTTTTTACTTTCGGCTGGAACGTTTTTCCAATTTTCCGCGATTTCTGACGGGAAACTTGAACTGAATTTTTTCCCTGCGACAGCTATTGACTAGTCACATCAATAAAATACATCTCCAGACATAACACTCTAGAGGCTGATTTTATATAAATTTTCTAATGATTTTTGGAAAATCGAATTTTCCGCGATTTCTGACGGGAAACTTGAACTGAATTTTTTCCCTGCGATAGCTATTGACAAGTCACATCAATAAAATACATCTCCAGACATAACACTCTAGAGGCTGACATTTATTTTTTACTTTCGGCTGGAACGTTTTTCCAATTTTCCGCGATTTCTGACGGGAAACTTGAACTGAATTTTTTCCCTGCGACAGCTATTGACTAGTCACATCAATAAAATACATCTCCAGACATAACACTCTAGAGGCTGATTTTATATAAATTTTCTAATGATTTTTGGAAAATCGAATTTTCCGCGATTTCTGACGGGAAACTTGAACTGAATTTTTTCCCTGCGACAGCTATTGACAAGTCACATCAATAAAATACATCTCCAGACATAACACTCTAGAGGCTGACATTTATTTTTTACTTTCGGCTGGAACGTTTTTCCAATTTTCCGCGATTTCTGACGGGAAACTTGAACTGAATTTTTTCCCTGCGACAGCTATTGACTAGTCACATCAATAAAATACATCTCCAGACATAACACTCTAGAGGCTGATTTTATATAAATTTTCTAATGATTTTTGGAAAATCGAATTTTCCGCGATTTCTGACGGGAAACTTGAACTGAATTTTTTCCCTGCGATAGCTATTGACAAGTCACATCAATAAAATACATCTCCAGACATAACACTCTAGAGGCTGACATTTATTTTTTTACTTTCGGCTGGAACGTTTTTCCAATTTTCCGCGATTTCTGACGGGAAACTTGAACTGAATTTTTTCCCTGCGACAGCTATTGACAAGTCACATCAATAAAATACATCTCCAGACATAACACTCTAGAGGCTGATTTTATATAAATTTTCTAATGATTTTTGGAAAATCGAATTTTCCGCGATTTCTGACGGGAAACTTGAACTGAATTTTTTCCCTGCGATAGCTATTGACAAGTCACATCAATAAAATACATCTCCAGACATAACACTCTAGAGGCTGACATTTATTTTTTACTTTCGGCTGGAACGTTTTTCCAATTTTCCGCGATTTCTGACGGGAAACTTGAACTGAATTTTTTCCCTGCGACAGCTATTGACAAGTCACATCAATAAAATACATCTCCAGACATAACACTCTAGAGGCTGATTTTATATAAATTTTCTAATGATTTTTGGAAAATCGAATTTTCCGCGATTTCTGACGGGAAACTTGAACTGAATTTTTTCCCTGCGATAGCTATTGACAAGTCGCATCAATAAAATACATCTCCAGACATAACACTCTAGAGGCTGATTTTATATAAATTTTCTAATGATTTTTGGAAAATCGAATTTTCCGCGATTTCTGACGGGAAACTTGAACTGAATTTTTTCCCTGCGATAGCTATTGACAAGTCACATCAATAAAATACATCTCCAGACATAACACTCTAGAGGCTGATTTTATATAAATTTTCTAATGATTTTGGAAAATCGAATTTTCCGCGATTTCTGACGGGAAACTTGAACTGAATTTTTTCCCTGCGATAGCTATTGACAAGTCACATCAATAAAATACATCTCCAGACATAACACTCTAGAGGCTGACATTTATTTTTTACTTTCGGCTGGAACGTTTTTCCAATTTTCCGCGATTTCTGACGGGAAACTTGAACTGAATTTTTTCCCTGCGACAGCTATTGACTAGTCACATCAATAAAATACATCTCCAGACATAACACTCTAGAGGCTGATTTTATATAAATTTTCTAATGATTTTTGGAAAATCGAATTTTCCGCGATTTCTGACGGGAAACTTGAACTGAATTTTTTCCCTGCGATAGCTATTGACAAGTCACATCAATAAAATACATCTCCAGACATAACACTCTAGAGGCTGACATTTATTTTTTTACTTTCGGCTGGAACGTTTTTCCAATTTTCCGCGATTTCTGACGGGAAACTTGAACTGAATTTTTTCCCTGCGACAGCTATTGACAAGTCACATCAATAAAATACATCTCCAGACATAACACTCTAGAGGCTGATTTTATATAAATTTTCTAATGATTTTTGGAAAATCGAATTTTCCGCGATTTCTGACGGGAAACTTGAACTGAATTTTTTCCCTGCGATAGCTATTGACAAGTCACATCAATAAAATACATCTCCAGACATAACACTCTAGAGGCTGACATTTATTTTTTACTTTCGGCTGGAACGTTTTTCCAATTTTCCGCGATTTCTGACGGGAAACTTGAACTGAATTTTTTCCCTGCGATAGCTATTGACAAGTCACATCAATAAAATACATCTCCAGACATAACACTCTAGAGGCTGACATTTATTTTTTTACTTTCGGCTGGAACGTTTTTCCAATTTTCCGCGATTTCTGACGGGAAACTTGAACTGAATTTTTTCCCTGCGACAGCTATTGACAAGTCACATCAATAAAATACATCTCCAGACATAACACTCTAGAGGCTGATTTTATATAAATTTTCTAATGATTTTTGGAAAATCGAATTTTCCGCGATTTCTGACGGGAAACTTGAACTGAATTTTTTCCCTGCGATAGCTATTGACAAGTCACATCAATAAAATACATCTCCAGACATAACACTCTAGAGGCTGACATTTATTTTTTACTTTCGGCTGGAACGTTTTTCCAATTTTCCGCGATTTCTGACGGGAAACTTGAACTGAATTTTTTCCCTGCGACAGCTATTGACTAGTCACATCAATAAAATACATCTCCAGACATAACACTCTAGAGGCTGATTTTATATAAATTTTCTAATGATTTTTGGAAAAGCGAATTTTCCGCGATTTCTGACGGGAAACTTGAACTGAATTTTTTCCCTGCGATAGCTATTGACAAGTCACATCAATAAAATACATCTCCAGACATAACACTCTAGAGGCTGACATTTATTTTTTTACTTTCGGCTGGAACGTTTTTCCAATTTTCCGCGATTTCTGACGGGAAACTTGAACTGAATTTTTTCCCTGCGACAGCTATTGACTAGTCACATCAATAAAATACATCTCCAGACATAACACTCTAGAGGCTGATTTTATATAAATTTTCTAATGATTTTTAGAAAAGCGAATTTTCCGCGATTTCTGACGGGAAACTTGAACTGAATTTTTTCCCTGCGATAGCTATTGACAAGTCACATCAATAAAATACATCTCCAGACATAACACTCTAGAGGCTGACATTTATTTTTTTACTTTCGGCTGGAACGTTTTTCCAATTTTCCGCGATTTCTGACGGGAAACTTGAACTGAATTTTTTCCCTGCGATAGCTATTGACAAGTCACATCAATAAAATACATCTCCAGACATAACACTCTAGAGGCTGACATTTATTTTTTTACTTTCGGCTGGAACGTTTTTCCAATTTTCCGCGATTTCTGACGGGAAACTTGAACTGAATTTTTTCCCTGCGACAGCTATTGACAAGTCACATCAATAAAATACATCTCCAGACATAACACTCTAGAGGCTGATTTTATATAAATTTTCTAATGATTTTAGGAAAATCGAATTTTCCGCGATTTCTGACGGGAAACTTGAACTGAATTTTTTCCCTGCGACAGCTATTGACTAGTCACATCAATAAAATACATCTCCAGACATAACACTCCAGAGGCTGATTTTATATAAATTTTCTAATGATTTTGGAAAATCGAATTTTCCGCGATTTCTGACGGGAAACTTGAACTGAATTTTTTCCCTGCGATAGCTATTGACAAGTCACATCAATAAAATACATCTCTAGGCATAACACTCTAGAGGCTGACATTTATTTTTTACTTTCGGCTGGAACGTTTTTCCAATTTTCCGCGATTTCTGACGGGAAACTTGAACTGAATTTTTTCCCTGCGACAGCTATTGACTAGTCACATCAATAAAATACATCTCCAGACATAACACTCTAGAGGCTGATTTTATATAAATTTTCTAATGATTTTTGGAAAATCGAATTTTCCGCGATTTCTGACGGGAAACTTGAACTGAATTTTTTCCCTGCGATAGCTATTGACAAGTCACATCAATAAAATACATCTCCAGACATAACACTCTAGAGGCTGACATTTATTTTTTTACTTTCGGCTGGAACGTTTTTCCAATTTTCCGCGATTTCTGACGGGAAACTTGAACTGAATTTTTTCCCTGCGACAGCTATTGACAAGTCACATCAATAAAATACATCTCCAGACATAACACTCTAGAGGCTGATTTTATATAAATTTTCTAATGATTTTTGGAAAATCGAATTTTCCGCGATTTCTGACGGGAAACTTGAACTGAATTTTTTCCCTGCGATAGCTATTGACAAGTCACATCAATAAAATACATCTCCAGACATAACACTCTAGAGGCTGACATTTATTTTTTTACTTTCGGCTGGAACGTTTTTCCAATTTTCCGCGATTTCTGACGGGAAACTTGAACTGAATTTTTTCCCTGCGACAGCTATTGACAAGTCACATCAATAAAATACATCTCCAGACATAACACTCTAGAGGCTGATTTTATATAAATTTTCTAATGATTTTTGGAAAATCGAATTTTCCGCGATTTCTGACGGGAAACTTGAACTGAATTTTTTCCCTGCGATAGCTATTGACAAGTCACATCAATAAAATACATCTCCAGACATAACACTCTAGAGGCTCACATTTATTTTTTACTTTCGGCTGGAACGTTTTTCCAATTTTCCGCGATTTCTGACGGGAAACTTGAACTGAATTTTTTCCCTGCGATAGCTATTGACAAGTCACATCAATAAAATACATCTCCAGTAGTGGTGGAAATCTATCGATAGTACTATCGATATATCGATAGTTTCATACTATCGAAAACAATCGATACTTTTTATATACTATCGATATATCGACCTATTCAAGTAAGAATATGATAAGTGAAAAATCCGTTTTTTCAGGATAGCAGTATAAAGGTTTAATTAGTTCTTTTCACTGCTAGGAATAAGCGGATCACTTTAATTGTGTCGTTTAAGAAACGTTAATTGCATCGTTTATACTGAAGAGTATTATAAAGTGGCTTTGAATTCTTTTAACTGAATTTTTAGTTAAAAACGCATTAATTTAAGAATATAAAATCAGTCATAACCTTATCAATTTTAGAGATAATACTTTAAGATTTTATCATAATAAGAATTCGACATCGTATAGATCCAAAAATCGTATTCCCTTAAAACTTTGATAACTGACGTTTTCATGGCCTTAATTGGATAGGTCGATATTGATATTTTATTCGTACAAGAGTGATTTGCTATTATGCGATGTAACTTTAGTTACGTTTTTCTTTTTGTCATTCCTTTTATATGCTAGTCAAATTATTGGTGATCAACCAACCCAAACGGTCTGAAAGCCAAAAAATGTTGAGATGCTGATTTTCTTACATAAAAACGATTGGCTGCTTTTAAAACAAAGTGGGAAACTGGGAAACTTTCCGATTATAATAACCTCCCTTGACTTTATAGTTTCTGGTTATAGTCAACCTATATGTAATTGAATAAAGTTTATAAATTTATTATCCGATAGTATCGATAGTATATCGATAGTCTTTTAATTTCTGTCGATAGTTTTCTATCGATTGTTTTTTATAATACTATCGATACTATCGATAGTTGAAATTGTCGATAGTTTTCCACCTCTAATCTCCAGGCATAACACTCTAGAGGCTGATTTTATATAAATTTTCTAATGATTTTTGGAAAATCGAATTTTCCGCGATTTCTGACGGGAAACTTAAACTGAATTTTTTTCCTGCGATGGCTATTGAGAAATCTAAAAAAAAAACGATTCATCTTCAGATACTCAGTCTACAGGTTGATTTTGTTCCAATTTTGTGAATTCTTCTGATTTTCAAATGTTTTCCGCGATTAGATTAAACGAAGTTTTCCACGTAAGACTATTTACAAAATTGTTTGTTACAAGCGTATCCTATTTACTTTCGGCTGATAACCACAAATTTTTTTATTTTTGGCTGGAATGTTAATAAGGTAATCTGCATTATCGACTTTTACTTTCGGCTGGAAACTTTCGGCTAACTTTAACAGGGTTATGTTAAGTTGTTTGGAATAAATAAAATATTCGAAAAACTTATTGAGGACTTAAAAATATTGGAAACAAATGGCATTGAACTTTTACGAATTAAACAAAGGATCGATCATTGGTTTGTGGAGATAACTTAGGCTTTCACCAAATAGGTGGTTTTCTGGGAAATTTTAGTACTAACCAATATTTTTGTAGATATTGTCATTTAACTATGGCAGAATTTCGAGATAACTACACAATCCGAAAAGAAATGAGGTCTAAAGGATCATATAATTCAGATATTATTAATCTAAATAATCAAGACTCTAGTAGAGGAACTAAGCAAAATTCATGTTTCAACTCATTGAAGTATTTTCATGTAAGTAATTCCGGTCTGCCACCATATTGCACATGATCTGTATGAAGGTATTATCGCTTATGATATTTGTTTAGCTCTACATTACTTTGTTAGTAACAATTGGTTTATGTACGAATATTTAAATTTAACACTTGCCCGCTTACAGAAATTAATGAAGTACAATGTCAGTTTTCCGATAATAAATAGAAATTGCAAAACAATTCCTGGGCATGTGGTGCAGAATTTTTACTTACTTAATTTATTACCTTTAGTACTTCACGAAAAAATTAAAAATCCAGTTGACAATGTTTTAGAAATAATTGTATTAATTTTGAAGATAACGTAAACTGTATCATCACACACAGTAATTCATTCTCAAATTTTTTTGGAACCCCGGAAACCGGTCTCTAATATATTAAAAATAGACGTTATTATCACTTAAAGAAAGTATAGCATTTAAGTATTTATATTTATTGTAAATTCAAAATAAACCAAATTTTTTGTTTAACAGGTTTGATAGATAGATATCTTGAGCTCCGAGTTATGCTATTTCAAAATGTTAGGCTGCAACCAAAACATCATTATTTGCAACATTACCCCCAATTACTAACATTGTTTCGACCATTAGTTAAATTTTCAATTATGCGCTTTGAAGGTAAGCATCAATTTTTTAAGGAAATTGTTCGAAAAGCTCGAAATTTTATTAATATTACAAAAACTTTAACCGGAATGCATCAAAATTTTCAGTCAACTATGGCAATAATATTAACCATAATAAATTAGCTAAAGATTGTATTTTACAATAATTTTTTTGGCTGATCCAATTAAAATTTTAATATTATGTAATAAAAATTGATAATATTTGTTGGTACCGTTATAGCAAATTCATCTGGTATTTCGGGAACAAAATTAGTTTTAAAAATGGATGGAACAGAAATCGACGACAGCGATGTGTTTCAATACTTATTATTGCGCCAGCAACCATATTTTTTTGTTATTTTATGAGCTGAAAATCACTTTTGGGTTTCAGCACTAGTACATCTATCACCGTTTTAGTTAATATTTCCAATTATAGAAGTCGCCAATAACAATCAGATAATAAGTTGGATTCATTCAAATGATACGGTTTTAAAAAAATATATGCCCGAAACGGAACTTTCTAAATCTCCTGTGTCCTGGAGAAAACCCGAAAACCCGTTAGGATAACTTTTATAAAAATTTGTTCACAGTATTGTTTGTATTACGAGTCGTATTTCCAATTTATATTCAGCAGCCAATCTTTCGTAAAATTACATCACAGATTTTAGATTCTTTTCCAAAAAGTGTGGGAGTAGTTGATAACGAGGGAAATTTAATTTGTAGTGAAGCTGTGTCACTAGCTGCAAGACTGCGGTAAATCATAACAATTATTTAAATAGGACATAAAGTCTTGGGACATACAAACAATATAAAAGAAATATCGCAGTGTCGCTTGGAATTCCAAATTTTGAAAAAAGTAAAGCTGAGCCATTCTCAGATGAAGAGCCGGAGGAAAAACGGCTATGGTTAAAACAACAAATTCTGTACGATTCGAGCAATACGCAAATACACAAAGAAATATTGACTACATTCCTCAATATATTCTTAGCGCAAAGGAAATTTTTGTCAACTAACCCACATATTACTAAAGTACACCAGATGTAGCCTTATTTATTAAAATACAGTTTTTTAAAACATCACTTGCTGCATTTAATGATTTAGAACCAACATCGTTGTTTGATAGATGGGAGAAAATAAAAACAAAATCATGAATTTTGCACGTAAATCTAAAATATTTGATAAAATACGGACAGCGGAGAAAGTGAAGACCTCAAAATTATAAAGATCGTAGCCTAACATTTTAGTGAAAATGCAGAATTTATGCTAAAAGTATTTCCGGTAAGAGTTAACACAAAATCAGATAGTAGTACCAATTTCAACGCCGTGGTTTGGCGTCGTAGATAAAAAAAATGCTGATTGATATAAATATTCCAGAAATTAATATTTATTTTCGATTTCCACAGATCTCGAAGATGACAACTTACCAGGGTCATTCTACTTTTATATTGAAGGTGAAAAGAATAACATTGACTGCAACTCGATTAATCGTGTGATTTTTACAATTATTGCCAGTTAATTTGTTTCTAACATGGAATATCCCGTATTACGGTTTTTAATATTTAACTCATTAAATGATTTAATTTTATTTTTTATATGAATTATTTTAATAATAAAATTATTCTTAAAAATTTTAAAATTGCTTTTTATTTGTATCTGAAAATTGACTTTCTATCGCTTAGTAAATACACTCCGATAGTTGAAAATTCAAATATTTCAGTAATTATGTATACTTGTTCAGGTAGAAATTACTGTAAATTATTTGTAAAATTAAGTTTCAAAAGGTTGAATTTTAAATACTAACTATTTAGAAATTTAGTAAAAAAATACATGATAAGTTAGTAAAGTTACACTTTATGAATTTAGGGGAGAAACATTTAATTTTACACGAAACGTGTAATTATACTTCCCTATATAAAATTACAGTAAAAGTAGTGGCATTTTTTGCCCACAGTTAGTAGCATGTAAAACTCAATAGGATTTTTTTACTGTGTAGTATAAATCTAGATTCATATCACCAAATAATAAGCAGCATGCCTCTAAAAGCTTCCATTTTAATAATAATTATTTCGAAAACACATTTTTGGTTTCGTTTCGCGATATTCGATATACTCCTATTAGGGTTTATAATTTTAATTTTTTACGGGTGTGAAGTTTGTTCTAAAAAAATGATTTTCCTGTCAATGTATTAGTAAGAATAACAAATCTCTCGTTATAGCATATTTTTAGGTAAAAAAATTAGTTTAATTACTATGTAATTTGAATTTACAAAAAAGCAACTAAATAAACTTAAGTTTTAATTTAAATTGCCCAAAGAAAGAATTTAGCAAAATCAAATTTCATTCGAAATTTGATATATAAAAATTACAGATTGAGCCCACAAGATGGCAACTAAGTGCACACATAATTTACCTCTATCTAAAAAACATGACAAAGACTTCATTACGGTTAAAGGGCGATCCCCCAATCTAAAAATAATAACAACATTCAAAAATCTAGAAGAACTAACTTAAGACAAACGTGATGTTTTCCTATGTGTATGTTTCATTAAGTTGGATATTCACAAATTTCTCATTTTGGCCCAAAGATCGTATGCAAAATGCAAATGCATATATGTTATATTTTTAAGGGTAGCTGACAATCCTCTATTTCCCAAAAATATTAAAACTTCCAAAAATCTGGAAGATACGCTACTTAGCACAGACGTGTTGCGTCCCTATACACAGAGAAATCAAAAATTATAAGATTGCCTTATTGATTAATTTTTTGAGATTTCCTTTTGTTTCCTGTATGTTAAATAGATATCTGATTAATATTTGAATAGATTTATTGTTATTCTAATAAAATAAATCTATTTAAAAATTAATGTGCTGGTCTTCTTAAAATAATTCTCTTTAAATAAACAGATTGTATTCTTTCTGTACCCAGCGCCGGCTTTACCCACTAAGCAGATTATGCCTCGCATAGGGGCGCTAACAATTCTTCTCATGCATTCTAAACAAATTCTTTTACTAAAAAAATATTTTTTATTAGAAATTTTGAACTTCAACTCAACTCGATGACACTAGTTGCATCGAGTTTAAAATAACTCAACGGAAACCTAACTCAACTCTGTTTCTATAAACTCCAACTCGTTTTCAAACTAAATCGAAACATGATAGTAATAGTTTCAAAACTCGTCGTGCGAGAGCAGTAAACACACCAAATAAAACAAAAAAGCTCACCTCTCAAAACGTCGAGATTGGTGGTTATAATACTAATAAACAGCAAAAGAATTAGCAACTGATTTAGAAATTAATCCTCAATTTAAAGATAATGCTCTGTGAAGACATAAAAAAAGGCTTTTGGATTACGAATGCTACGACAAAACTCCCACTGATCCACAATATAAATTTAAAATTTGATTTTTATTTCCGATACTGGATACTATACTTAATTCGTTAGATGAAAGATTTGTGGTCATAAATGCTCATACCAATAATTTTAAGTTTTTAACTTAGTTTGAAGGAGTTTGTAAATCGAATGATGAGGAACTAAATCGTTAGATAATATTTTAACCGCTGGCGATGACAAAGATATTTTTACTGTAGAATTATTTAACGAATTAAAAATTTTAAAGGGCACAATGAAAAGTTGTACATACTAATACTAATATTGATACCCATTATTTATATTACAATACATTTACTCAAATGCACTAGAGCAGTGCTTCTCAAACTTTTTAATACTGCGGCCCCCGAAATAGAAAAAATAAAATCCAGGGCTCCCAAAAATGTTATTCAATAATAATGAATTTAGAGTTAGGCATTTTAGGCATTCTTGTTCAAGGACATCAGATGTCTGTCCCGCTAATTAAAAAAAATTAAAAAATGTTCTACTAACCCAAAATATTCTTTCAGCTTCATCCAATTTACAGGTAAAAAAATTCCTAAACGCAAAAATTGTAGAATTCCAGAAAATTGTTAAGCTTGGTTTTAAAAAACATGAGAGGATTTTAAGGAACTATTCAAAATTAGATGTAGCTGTGAAAACTCCAATACACGACTATTCTAAATTTGTCAAAATTGATTTTTGCAAGTTTTTCTAATTTGATCGCAACCCGACCCGAATTTGGTTCGTTTTTTAATTTTCGTGTCAAATAATTTTTACTTAGGTATTTAAACCCAAATTTGGATTTAATATATCCGTCTGAATCATCGAACTTTGAAAATTAAGGAAGTACTTGAACCATTAAAAAAACTGAATTTTTCTCTACAAAATTCGGAGTAATCCAAAGTTTTTTTTTTAGGTTTTTTGAACTACCAATTTTCAACATAATCAACCAATTTGAAAGCTTTGGCTATCTTAGCAAGTTTATATCCAAAATTTGAAATTTTATTTACGACGAGTTCTTCAAAAAAAAACGGAAAGCGCCACAGTATAGAAAATGATAGCTCAGTAGATGAGAGTAGATCGTTTTTTTTGGTCACAAATACCTACGGAATTGAAAATTACCGATCTTTTGAATTGTGGGGGGCAATAATTAGGTTCCTGGTAATTTTTTAATTGTAATATCCGTAATTTCCCGAAAAATTGACTTTCCTAGAAAAGAATTAAAGAATATTTCTACTTCCCTTATAAATTCTAAGTGAGCACATAATTTGCCAGAATTTTTTCATTGCTAGTATTAGTAATTTGACGCACAAACTTTGGTTTTTAATTTTTAGAAAACTGACTGACCCCATTATTTTCTTGAGGTCTGCATACGATAGAAATAAAATAAACGTTTAATTTAAATTGTATGATCGTTGTGAGTCTTAAACAAACCTTATCAATAGTTATGATTACATATTGCTCTAAGGAAAAAATTTACATTTTGTGCAAAACTGCCCTACAGCCGAAAAGGCACTTTCGATTCTACGAAAGTTAGTTTTATAGTTAAAAAGTGTTGCCAGGCTAACTAAAAAGAATCCAACATAATTGTTTACTTAAACAAAACTGCCACTCATTTTATAATTCTAGTCAACTATGTTGCTTGAATAGTAAAGGGTTTTATTCCCCATACCTGCACCATGATTCTCTAAAAATTAAGATAATGAGTAAACGTGTAAACCCGTAAAAAGCAAAGCTTTCTTTTATTTGTTTGCAATTTTCGATTTTATTTGAAGTAGTAATCAAATCGAAAAATTGTGAATTCATTAAGGTAGCCTTAGCTTTTTGCAAGTTTACACGTTTACCCATTATCTTATTTTTTAGAGAATCAGGGTGCTTTTGCCTACTTTTTGTCAACTTTCATGATAAATTGATCGAATTAATTGAATTCTCTTTAGATTTGCTAGGTTTGAAAATAAGAATGACACCAATGAAGAATTATCCATTATGTGTAAAACCAAAGTAAAGGTTTCACCAAATTTATAAAACTTATTAATAATTTTTGTTATATAGGCATTTTATCTGATGATAGTTACAGAAGTTTTCGCTAAGTATTCCAAAAATTTACCAACATTCCGGTAATCAACCGTTTTACCGAAAATCAGTATTGGATGTAATACAAAAACTCGGCATTAGAATCCTGGAATTTTGTCATTAGAGTTCTCCAAACTAACCTGATATACAATTAAACCAAATTGAAATTATTGAAGCCAAATTTGACAAGCTGCCATTTGAAATTTCAAATTAAATTAAAGTACGAGTATCTTTTTAAAATTATATATTACGTACGTTTTCAATTTCCAATTTCGCAAATTTTCATAGGTCTAAGTTTCTATTTTTAGTTTTAATTTAGCTCCTAAATTTCCAATAATTTACTTCGAATATCGATCACGGAATTACTTCATAAAAGGACTAATTTTAAACATGAGCACAGAAAATTGTAGCGGCCATTGATAGGCAGATTCAGAAATTTGTGGGCGGGGAAATTATGCGGTTTATTATAAAAATAATAAGGCGAGGTTTTAGGGGGCCGCGGCCTATAGTTTGAGAAGCACTGCACTAGAGAATAAATTTGTGAATGTAGCGATTGTTTTACGGATTCTTTTAAGTCTTTCCGGTTTCCGTAGCAAGTAGTGAACGATCATATTCACAAATGAAAATAATCTAATAACTACTTGAGATCAAGTATGTCTCAGGAAAGGTTGGTTGGATTATCGAGTATAGCAATTAAAAAAGAAATTGGTGAGAAAATCGATTTAAGTCAAATGATTGATGAATTTGTTACTTTAAAGGCAAGAAATCTAAATTTTTGTACTTGAATTAAAAAAAGAGCGTCTAAGAAGAACTTGCATAGGGCGCAAAGTATTTTAGAGCCGGCACTGTCTGTACAAGTAGAAAAACTCAAATACCATTGAGAAATGAATAACTTATTTACTGAAATACCGGGTTCTAATATATATTTTTTTCTAGGGAAAACCATTGAGATGTGACAGAGAAACGAAAGAGAGAAAAAAATATAATAGGAGAGCATTCTATAAACAAAATCTTTCTTTAGAAACATATTTACCACATTATTACTGATTATTATAAATCAAATCAACTGAAAATGACTTAAACTTATATGAGACTATGGGCTGCCAACATAGAAGAACTGTTTACAAATGAAAAATCTGTAAGTCTTGCTTCATTACTGATATTTAATAATAAATCAACTTATCTCATATTTGAAGTGAGCCACCCTTTGGTAGGCTGTAAAAATCGATTATTATTATCTCCTATTAAATATTGCATGAACAAATTAAATATATTTCTCTTAATGCATATCTGTATTCAAAACTTAAATTTTTTATTAGTATAGCCCACCTACTTTATGCCTCGTAAACCTAGTAAAAAAATCCCACAGGTAAATTATACACCAGATAGGTAAACGACAATCTTATAGAAGAAAAAGCACTGCCAGCTGTAGTCGTACCAAACGATAATTTAACAGATATTGGTTTGTATGAGTATCTTGTGTAAACAAAACTTTTTTATAATATAATTAAAATTCATCTTAGATAACGTTGAATCTCAAATGCTGGCTGGTAAACCATTTCTCACCTTGGCAGGAAGTATGTGATAGATTGGATGCAACTTCAGCCATTAGAGTTCGTAAATTTCAGAATTCTAATCAATCACTGTATGATTTGCTGACAGAATGGCCTAGATTCGATGATCCTTACGGTTACGTAATAATAAATGTTGTTGATTTCGTTAATGAATAATATGTATTTTATGTTTTATAATTTGTTTAAATCGATATTGATTTTCAAAAATTAGTTCTAATAAGCAAAATTAATTTTTAGCCAATTTTGATGAATTTGGCGCAAATATTTTATCTTTTTATGATCAGGAGATTAAAGATAAATATTCCAAAACCTTGCCTAAAAACTTGAAAGATACAGAAATGGAGAACAGTAAGTAGACTTTCTGATTAGATTATATTGTTAAATAAAAATGTTATCAGCTAAATGTTTTTCTTTACAGATTGTCGGCAATGTATTACAGCGTTGCTCTTGCATAGTGAAAATAATATTTTCAACTAGGACAGATAGTTGGTGATAATTTAGCTCTTAATAGATTATTGGGGTACTCAAAATCGTTGAGCGCCAATAAATATTGTAGAATCTGCAAAAGAACTAAACTCCAAACTCAGGTGGCGATACTGGTATAAAATAACCTTCTGTGGTAAATTTAATTGAACATTTCAATGTTACCCAGAATATTGCTTGCGATGTCATGCACGATGTTTTTATTGGTGTCTGTAAATATGATCTCTAGAAAATCTTAAATTACTTTTTTATTTCAGAAGAAATTTCTCATACTTTCCACTTTGAACTATAGAAAACAAATGTTTAACTATGGAAAAACTGAAATACCATATACCAGCTTACCAATTAAAAAAAATCATGTATTAAACGGCTCATTTAAAATGTCGGCATCTCAAATGAAAACCATCACGATGACTTGATAGATTCTTCTGATCCGGTTTACAACTTTTTAACAACATTACTAAAAATAATTTATAATTTACTTTTAGCAAAATTTATTGAAAACGATTTGAACTAGTTGGCCTTACTATCAACGCTTATTTAATGACACGCATAAACCGAAGTTTCATATGATGGTAAACTATCCAAACATTATATGTAGAGCAATTAGGCTCGATTAAATTTTTGTGGTGTTTCAGCTTCGAAGCACAGCATAATTTTTCCGAATTATACGAGCAAAATATCACAACAAGCACTAACATTCCACTAACTCTAGGTATAAAAGCAGCTTTAAATTTTGCATATTTAGTAATTTCTAATGATTTTTTTCAAAAGGATTTGATTGTTAATAAAGTATCAGATTTCAATGTTCTCACGGAGAAATATTTTAAAGAAAGAAATTTCTGGGATGCCTATTCAGATAAAATTGTTTGCAAGTGTAGTCGTATTTCATTTCAAGGACTGTAATATGCAAAAGATTACATTTTGGCCAAAACAGAAAATAATTTAACACATTTATGTCAAATTATTGAAATATTAGTATCTAATTATACGCCTTATATCATCTGTCAACTACGGAGTGTTAAAGAATTTTCCAATAATTTCCAATAATTTTTAATTTTATTATTCAGTCAATAAGAGTTCCTTCAAAGCTAATCAGAATCTTCTTTCTATTTTATTAGTCAAAATTCTTGATTTAATGATACGGCTTAAAAAGTTATAGGAACACTCTTTTAATATTTATAAACTTTCTTTTTGGTTGAAAACCGTAGAGATGTATTATTCATTTTATATAAGCTATGTAAACTTTTATAAGTTTCTTTCTCCCTGTGTATGTATGTTTTCATAAAGTTGGATATTAACAAATTTGTAATTCTGGCCCAAACAACGTACCCTAGTGGACATATAGTTTAAAGGGTAGTGGGCGATCCCCTCTATCTACAAAATATAACATTTATCCAAAATCTAGAAGATAAGCCACTTTGGACAGACGTGTTGCGTAAGTTCGTATAAAGTTAGATATTTTTCAAAAAAAAATTCAAAGACCGTACCCAATTGGACATACTTCATTTAGGGTAGTGGGAAATCTTCCCCATCTAAAAGTGACACATCTTTCAAAAATCTAGAAGATAAGTGACTTAGGACAGACGCAATATATTTTTATATGTAAGTTCGGATAAAGTTGGATATTAAAATATTTCTTAGGCTGGCCCAAAGATCTTACCCAAGTGGACATATAATTTTAAAGGTAGTGGGTGATTCCCTTTATCTAAAAAATATTACTTCCTTTCAAAATATAGAAGATAAGCCACATAGAACAAAAGATCGCTCGAACTAAGCATCAACATAAAGTATTTCAGACAATTAATTTTATTTTTTACGCGATTTATATTGATTTACAGAACCTACATATTAACACCTGATTTGCCGGTAGCATGTTTAAAATGTTTTATATTCAAAAAATGAGATTAATTTATTACTTACTTGCTCTCGTTGACATTGCTGTCATCTTTCATGATCTAAAAAAAAATAAAAAATTTGTTTAATTTTATAACCGAAAAATAAAATAATAATAATAAAACTTAATGATAATTATAAAGTTTAAGGCTATTGTATTAATTTCTTTCTTTCGGTTTCTTTCAACTTTTATAAAGTCGCAAGTTGTCACAGATCTGCGGTTGATGTCGTTTGATTACAAATTTGTCTCCGATGCCTAAATAAATTTCCTCTAGTTTGGCAAGTTAAATAACAAACAACATGAACGAATGTTTAGTTCCTTAATTTGTTAAAAATTTACAAATTATATTAAAAATCTTAAACTCTTATTTCACAATTTCCACAATTAAAAAAAATGACCAATGAAAGTCCATAAAATTACGAAGAAAATGTATTAACAAAAAAACCAAATCAAAATTAAGAACAAAAATTAATTAAATTAAAAAAAACGAAACCAAAGAATCGCAATTATCGAGACATTTTGTTGACAATAAATTTAATTTAAAAAATTGAATATTAAAGATTAATTAAAGATGGAAAATTTTAATTTAAGATTACCGAAAAAAGTCCATAAAATTACCGAAAGCTTAATTAACCAAAAAACTTTAAAAAACATTAATACCAAAATTAATTGAACATGAAAAAATTAAGCTAACGGACCACAGAAAAAAGCCAATAAACTTACGGAGTGATTTTATTTACAAACAAATTTTTAAAAATTCTAAAACCAAATATAATTGAAGATGAAAAAATTAAGCCAAAAGCCATGGTAGAAATTCAATCAAATTTCCTAGAAATTTTATAAGCTGGAAACATTAATAATCAAAATTAAGGCGTTTTGTATTGACAATGTCTTTCACGATCTACTGTCAATTGACCGTAAACAAATTGATCGTAAACAATTGATCTTACAACAATTGATCGTACAACAATTGACCGTTGAAACAATTTATCGTGTATACAATTGATCGTGGATCAGTTGATCGTTGGAACTTTGCTGTTTCTTGACCGATTATGATGAAATTTGACATGGGCGATGGAAATGGGATTCTAAAATGATTTTTGGATTAAATTATGGAATATGGCCAATTAATGTCTGTCTTGCAAAACAAAATCTAGCATTTGAAAATTATGCAGTTCTAGTATCTGTACCTGTCTTTAGTATCTAACATAATATTGCTTATTGATAAAATTTCATTTCTAAATTGAAAATTCAAATAAGTCAGTTTTGAGTTTAGATATTAAATTATTGCAATTTTATTCACAAAAAAAAAACATAAGAAACGATTTTAGTTAATAGAGGTTTAATATTAAAGTCAGAATGTTCCAGAATATTTCAACAAAATATTTTGGATAAGGGAGATTTAATCTTCACTTCCCAGAATTTAAATTGTAGTTTCTGGTTAATGCGAGTAACTGTTAACCGTTTAACTGGCCATATTCCAGAACTTTGGCCAAAAATCATTTAGGAGCCCATTTATATCGTCTATTTCAAATTTCATAATAATCGGTCAAGAAACAGCGAAGTTCCACCTTTATTGGCCATATTCCAGAACTTTATCCAAAAATCATTTAAGAATCCCAGTTAGATCGTCCAGGTCAAATTTCATCGTAATCGGTCATGAAACAGCGAAGTTCCACCTTAATTGGCCACAGTCCAGAACTTTATCCAAAATCATTTTAGAATCATTAATTGTCCATACGATTAATTGGCCATACGATCAATTGTCCATACGATCAATTGCCCATATGATCAATTGTCCATACAATCAATTGTTCGTACGATCAATTGAGCCTACGATCAATTGTTCACGTTCAATTGTAACACGATAAATTGTTTACGATCAACTGACCGGAATCCGTTTTTCACATGTCATTGTACGTAAATGCAGTCGTTACTCATATAAAAGTGCCTTGCCCCGAAAATTGTACTGTCGAGAAGGCAGATTACGCATTTCCAACTCTAAAAACAGTTGCCTTTTTCCAAATCATTGAAATTAGATTAGATACGTAAATCTGCTGTTAAAATGGAGTTTTATCGTATGTATCGTATATCCATGGTTGTTCATTCTTTTCAAAAATAGATTTTATTACGGCTTATCATCAAATCCCTATCGCCTCCAAACACATTTTTAAAGCCACAGTAACTGCACCATTCGGTTTAAATGAGTTCATTAGAATGTCATGCGGTCTGCGCAACGAAACGCAGACCTTCAAGCGCTTAATGAATGTAGCGCTAAAGGACATATTGACGAGAATGCACAACAATTCAAGTCAGTTTTCTATCGGTTAGGAGATTTCCGAATTAATATTAAGGAGTCAAAATGTATATTCGGAGTAGCCAAATTCAATTTTTTTGAGACATGATATTAGTAAAGACGGTATTTTGCCTTCTAATGATCGGGTTGATACAATCGTTAATTTTCCATCGCCGGTATAAATTATACAATTTCTGAGATTTTTGTCGATGATGGCGCAGAATAAAATGAAGAAAATTTTACTTTACAGAGATATGCCAAAAATATTTCCAAAAGCAAAACAGGCAATTTAGCAAATTACACATTATAAGTACATCCAAACAGCAAAGCCAAATTAACATAGCAACTGATACATCGGGAAATTTAGTTGGTGCTGTATTGCAGCAAATAAGCAGATAAGCTGGCAATCTCTACTCCGCATTTGAATGAAAATGGGTAGCAATATACCTGGCGGTGAAACATTTTCAATAATTCGTCGAGGGTCGGGTATTTGTGCCTTTTCCAATGCCATTGACAGCGACAATATCGTCAAAGACTGAGCGTAGTCCAAGGCAGGCCATGAACTTCGATTTTATATCCCAATTTTCAGCGGATATCCATCATATCAGTGTAAAGCAAATCGTGATCGCACACTTTGCAAATCAAACTCGAATTGTGGTTTCATGGATTTCAGGTGACTGTGTCGATGCCTTACAAATCTCAAGTTGGATGTGAAAACACTTATTGAGCAGCAAAATTCGGACGATGATTTAGCTGTTCTTAGAGTGTTTTGTGAAACGGTAACTGGGGCTAACCGCTTATGCTTACCTAACAAACCGAGACGTGTCGCTTCCGATGATCTATATAATCGGTCACATCCTGGTGTATGGTCGACAAGAAAGTTGGTGGCTCCAACATTTTTCGGCCGACAGATTAACAAAAATGTGATGGAGTGGCCAACAGATATGCGTCTCTACCAAAACCGAATACTCCAAGACGTTTAACATTTCTAATTGTATGTTTGAGCATATCCATTTGGGCATAGGAGAGAAATTATTGCAGTCAAACGATTTCAACTACATTCTTACTTTGGCCAATGGATTTACTAGGTGGCCAAAGGCCTCTCCTTTAAGGATATAACCGCACAAACGGTTGTGATTACACAACAAAAAAAAGTTTTAAATAGGTTGCCCTTAAATTTACTTTTGGAGTAGGTTATTTTAAATAGTGTGCCCTATTTTACCTGGGAAGGTTGGATTCCAAGACGTTCGCAAGTTTTGCCCCTTTATGGTGTCCTATCCGTATTTTTCATCTTAATGCGTCAGAAACAGAAAAATTCTCATAAATCTCAATGTTCATAATTTTAATAATCACTAAACTTTATTTTATAAACGTAAATGGAAGAAAATCAGTTCTTATAATATTTTAAAACGGAGCATAGTTGAAAAAAATTAGGGAAGCACCGATTTTCTTGTTTCTAGAAACCAGTGTTGAAACACCCAAAGGAAATTAAAGATTTCTGTTTAAATACGTATTTGCAAGTAAATTTGAAAATTGCTGTTAGCATTTCATTAAATTTAACGGTTGTTAAATAATTTGTCCCTACAAAATTACTCGAATTAGAGTAAACCAGTTAAAGATTTGGTAAATATCAAGGTGTAAACAATGTGACATTTGCTGTAGGTATAGAATGCTAAACACGGGTCAACAATTATCCTACATTTAATAAATCACAGTGTCATATTTCAAATTTTATCACGTTTGGAAATAACAATTTGTGTCAAATTTATCAGCTCATATACGCTCATATTGCTGAGACAGTTGTACAATTTACTTTCGCCATTTGACCAATACAACGATCCTCCTTCAAATAGTTCGATTCAAGAGAACACACGACAAAATGACCGAGTGTGTTTTGATTCCCCTAAACGTCGTTCATACTTTCGTTGGTGCTAACTCCCAGACTTGTTTGCTGGTCCGATTGTGCTATTGATTATTTTATGAATCCGCTAATATCAACATTTTCGAGATCATTCCTGATCTCTTGATTCAATCACATTTCGTACGTGACCTCAAATAATTTACGGTTGTCAATTAATTTTGCGCTTATGAAGAAAGGGTTGAGGTTTGACAGTTTTTTAGGTCTAAACAATATAAATTTTATAGGTGAATAGGCTAAACATGACGCAAAAATTAGCACGACAACCGTGACCGAATTTAACTGTTGTTATATACTATATTCATCAAGTATATCGGCTAAGCTTTCTCAAATAATTTTTATAACTATGATAAAAAGGGTGAGGTAAATTTTTCAAAATTGTGAAAATATAATCAAACCGTGTTACCTATGTGTCTATATTGTGGACAGGTCCAGAGATTCCCAAAACAATTTTTTTTTTTGTTAAGATATACAATTTAAAGCATGCTTAGCAAATTGTTGATACAATTTCTTAAAAAAGGCTCAAACTCTTAGAATTACTGCTAAACTATTTTCATCTTCAATAATCTAAAGATGTTGACACTATATTTCCATTGGCAGGTTAGGCTTTCCGAAATAGTTTAGATTGGTAAGCTATTAAGGGTACAGGCATTTTCAGAAAAATTTTAAAACTGATGCTACACTAAGGCCGATTTCCATAACCACAGTCAGGTCAAAATTGTGAAAATGACTTCAAATGTTCAACTTCTTCAAATTTTCAAATTAAAGAGATCAAGCTTTTCTAAACAACTCGTGTTATTAGGAAAAAAATGTTACACATGTTTAACAATTTATTGAACACACCAAACTTCTTTTATCTGTATACAAAAAATCATCTCACAAAACTTGACCTGTCCACTTTATAAAAATACTAGCAGAATTTGGCGCGCGAGTTACGACATCCCGGATGTCGCACAACAACAACAACAACACCGATCATCATCCATGCTAAATAATTAATTTTATTTTAATCATATTTCATAAATTTATATAAATGCATTTTTTACTTTTTCATAAGAATATTATTCATATTTCAAATATTTTCTCACAGTTAAAATTGTTAACGTAATCAGAAAACCAAATACTTATAGAAATAATGTTTTATTAAATCAGATTGTTTTTACATGTTGTCGAGGGCATATCGGCAATAAAGTGTAGTACATCTTTTAGTTAAGTTAAAATAAAAAAAGTAATAAGAATTATAAAAATCAAAAGTGTAACTAAGAAAATTGAAAATAAAGAAATAAATAAAATAGAAAATATAATAAAGTTCAATAAAGTTAAATACAAATTTGTATTAATAATCTAATTCGCGTTGCTGGCCCTATCATATTACGTATTTATTTTGTGATCTTTGTTTCTTTTTGGTATCCGTGCACAAAAATAATGAATTGATTTGTTTTTATGTTTACTTGATTAATGTAATGCTTTCTGATAAAGAATATTTTTTGTTTTGCCGTCTTCAGCGAAAGTGAATAATGATGTTGGTTTTTCAACATGCGAGCATCCAACGTAGAGTTGTCCGTGTGCAAAACATGGCAGTTTCAAATTTAAACCACATACTTTAAGCGACTCACCTTGAATTTAATTAATCGACATAGCAAATGCCAGGCGTACAGGAAATTGGTTGCGTTTAAACTCAAATGGCATACCTGATGGTATATATGGTATACGTATGTTTTCATCTTTGTATTTGCCAATTAATATGGCGGTCTCAATGATATTATTGAGTAATTTTTTTAGAACCAATCTTGTTCCATTACAAAGGCGTGGTTGGTTTAAACTGCGTAATAGAATTATTGGCGCAGTAATTTTTAGTTGTAAAATGTGATGTGGAGTTCCAGGCAAGTCTAGTGAATTCAAAAATTAAATTGGGTAATTAACAACTTCTTCTGGATCCATAACGCTATCAATCGATTTGTATGTTTTTATTTGGCCTGTAGCTAATTGTGTTTTATGTCAATGTTAATTTCAGTGACATCTTTATTTTTGGCGGCTAATATTGCGCGTTCGCTGAACCATTCATGATTTGTATAATTGTTTGCATTATCGAGATATACGCTGGAAATTAAATTGTCTTTGGATTTAACGATTGCACAAATACCCGGGGGAATATTTATCAATCCTTTTGTATTGTCTGCATCAATTTTTCCATTTTAAATATCCAATGATTGTTTAGAAAATAAAAGGCCTGATGAGTTATTATGTAATCGCAAGCGCATGTTTTCTGAAAGTGATAATTTTTTAAAATTTTGCCACAAATACGATGCTTTCAAACACGTATTTAATTCATCTGCTGGTATTGATCTTGTGATGATTGGTAATGTTTGCCTGAAATGACCTGCCAATAATATAAGAGTACCCCAAATGGTTGCTGGTTGCTCTGTAAATCTTTCAATGTTCGATTTAAAGCTTCTAACGACTTTTTGTGTTATTGTACACTCATCCAACTCATACAACAACAGTTGGTGTTTTTGTTATCTAACAAAGTGGCTGCAATTCCAGAAGAGGCAATGACCAATGCAATAAAGTTGTTTTTCGTATGGAAGCTAAAATTAACGACATTAAAAAGTTGCTCGTACCTCCGGGAGCATCCAAAAAATATAATCAACCATTGTCTGCATTAACTGATTGCATAATAGTATTGTAAACGTATGTTTGCTGTTGATTCATGACTGGTATGTTATGCTGAACAAAAGTATTTAATGCATCAGTGTTATAGTTCTTTTCACGTTGTATTTCGATGTTAAATATGTCAGTAATTGCTCGATTCGGTAATAGCATTCCTAAGTGATTTAACACTTATTTACAATCACTAAACAAATATCCTCTATGTGAATTAATGTTTGGTTATACATGTCCGCAGTGAAGCATGTTGAAAGTATTATTGAGAATAATGTTCGAATTTGATTGGCGAAAGCAGTAAGTGTTGCATCTGCTATTGAATTATCCCAATGTTCATCGTTCTCAATTAAATCTAAACGTTGGCATACTACGCACAATACATTATTTACCGTTCTCAAATGGTGAAACGATGTTGGACCACGAACATTTATGAAAAGTAAGCGCAAATAGTAGCATTCCGCATTATTTGGATGCACTGAGTATATTCTGCCTAATGCATCGATTGAAAAAATATTTAGATGTCCAATTAGTATTTGTCCCATTTTGCGACGTTCAAATTGTTTTCGGGAAGTGTTCCAACTGTAGTAACGTGAAACTTCGGAAGACAGTAATGTTTTAGCAAATTCATCTTTCGGCCACATAGGAAAAAAAGCAATTTGCCCAAGGTCATTTACATTGCCATCGTTATTAATTGCATTTCGGAGGTGAATGTATTCTTCTGATCGCAATTTCCGTTGATGTTCACTACGTACTGATGATATATTTGGCGACATTTTAAAATGTGATTGTCTTGATTTTCACGAATCATTAACCTGTGTGAATAGTAGTTCATGCAGCTTATCTTCATGTTTGTTATTTCACCTGTATAGTTGATAGAACCAATATAAATTTTTTGTAATTTTTATAAGTTTTAAATGTAATGGTTTATGTGGGAAATAGCTATTTATCCGTTGTAGGATTAATCATTTTCAGTTGGAAGTGATACTCATAATATCCTTGCTAGAACAGTATTGGGTATTGAAGCGCGTCGTAAGATCTATGAGTTTCAGATACACGTTGCAATTGATCATTTCGACGTTGTAAGATGATGTCTCTAGATTCGAATTGATCTCCAACAATGACAGCGGCGACTTTATTTATTGTTGGAGCATTGAATTGTCTGGAATGCTTACCAACCGGTGTTTTATTAGTTCTTATAACTATTTTGTGACTGTCGGAGGGCATTTGGTCAATTGCAGTTTTAAATAATTGTACTAATTCATTGTGCTGATGAAATAAATTTTGCAAAGACTTAACAATTTCGCGGTGTATTCCCGAAGTAATTGCACATATTGTGTCGACTTCGTGATTATTATTTCCCAGAAAATATATTTGACGAAATTTGTGTTGTTCATTTGGAATTGGTAAAAAGAAACCTGCAGTATGATATATCTGTCCTTGGACTTTAAATATTAATATAAAGTGATCAGTAATAATAATATCTGCTCCGAATGAAGTCATTTGGTAATAGCGGCTTTGGAGAGGTATTTAACGGTGTCAATTTTATTTTGTCATTAACGCAACACTGCTGGTTTATTTTTGTATTTTATTGCTTTGCAATGCAAGCATACATGATCCATATTACATATGTCACTATTACGATGTGAATTGTTTGAAATCTCTTTTGGAAGCTGCTACTTCCGGTAGACCGATTTTGACCAAACATTACAAAAACACTCCTTACGACCCGTAAAATATATATATCTAAATTTTTATCAAAATCGATGCAGTAGTTCTTGAATTTATCGCTTATGAACCAGCACCTTTCTTTTGTATATTTATAAAAATATAAGATACAAATTCCAGTACTCTGAATTTTTTTCAGTACTTTTTCAAAGGATGACATGGTCAAATATGATCGCAAAATACCTTCAGTTCCATTTAGTTTGATTTTCGCAGTTCTACTGGGTAAATTTTTTAAAGTCCTTTATTGTTGGCTCCAATTTCATGATGATTTTGTGTTAGGCCTATCAGTTGCCAGTACTCTAAACTTTTTTAGAATACTGACATGGTCAAATACGACTGCATAATTCGTTAATTGTATTTACCTTTATTTTTGAAATTCAACAGAGTATTACATTAAAACCTGTATTAGTGGTACTAATTGTTGGAATTGTAAAATGGCCTTAGCAGCCCGGTTATATTATGGAAATAAAAGCTAGGATTATTCTCTTATGTTTTTCCATCGCATACACATCGTTGTTTTAATCATATACACGTATTGCTGCTGCTGCGAAGCTTTTAAAGATATTTAAACAGGTTATGGGCCCAGCATTGTAAATTGGTGCGAAACAAAGGTTTAGTTGGGCCAATTTGAGCAATTTTGATTGGAATTTTTTTTGTGTATATCAAGACAAGATGGCTGATGAAGAAAAATTTGTGTGCAAACAATTTCAAGGACGTGAGTTCGACAACTGGTTTTTCCGCCTGAAAATTGCTTTGGATGAAAAGGGTGTCGAAAAATGGCTGGAAGAAGATTCCGCCGCAGCGAAAATTGTAGTCGGTGCCGACGTCGAGAAAATCAACAAGGAGGATCGTATTTGCAAGGTGCATATAACTCGACGTGTTGCGGATTCACATTTGGAATATCTGAAGGACCGGCCGTCAGCGTTTGCGATGATAAATTCATTAAAAGCAATTTTTGAACGTGCAAGTGTGGCGACCGAAATTGGTGTCAGAAAGCGTATATTGACGATGCGATGCTCAGACTCTGACAGCCTGGCCTCACATTTTCTTGCATTCGACAAGCTGATACGGGAGTTAAAGGCGTGTGGCGCTGAGACAAATGATCGAATGATAGTTGTGTCGCTCATGATTACATTACCAAAGCGATATGACATGATCGTGACAGCATTGGAGACGATCGAACCATCTAAATTGACGATGGAATTGGTGCGTTCACGCCTGTTGGACGAGGAAAGTAAAACTTCGAGTGGTCGTCCGAATGGTGATTCAGACAACGTCGCCATGTATGGCAGTGGTGCTTGGAAGCAACTTAAGTGCTATTTCTGCAAAAAGCCTGGCCATCGAAGGGACGCATGTCCGAAATTGAATCAACGGAACTCTAATAGTGGATCATCGAACAGCAATTCTAATGGGAAACCCAACCAGCAGCGTTATCAAAAGCCAAATGCGAATTGCGCGTCGAATACAGATGCGAATGGAGTAGTATTTGTGGCTAATGCGAGTGATTTTGCACTACAGTGTGGAATGCAGACGATAATACGTTTCATAGTTGACTCGGGTGCTTCAGAGCACATGGCGAATGATGAGTCAATGTTTAGTGAGATAAGGAATTTAACCGAGCCGGTCGTCATTGGTATTGCGAAGAATGGTGCGTCGATCACAGCAACCAAATGTGGTACAATTCTGGGAACTATCATCGTCAATGGCACAGAGCGTCAGTGCACGCTCACGAATGTTTTGTTTATCGAAAATTTAAAATACAATTTGCTATCTGTGAGTCGTTTGGAGAGCACTGGATGCCAAGTAATTTTCGACGATGGTTTGGTCCGTATTACAAAGAAAAATTTGGATATGGCCGTTGGCAGGCGTAATGGAAAGCTGTATGTGTTTGAGTTGAAGCGTATGCGACATGAAACAGCGAATACTACAACATCATCAAACGCAGGCATTGCTGCGAAAGCGTCGAATGGAATGGAATGTACGCAAGTGAAGTCAAAACAAAGCATTCGTCTGTGGCATCGTCGGTTGGCACATTTGAACTACACTGACATTAAGCGTTTGTCGACTTTTGTCGATGGAATGAGTGCCATGAACAACGATGCTAAAGCTGTTTGCGAGCCGTGTGTTTTCGGAAAGCAATCTCGAAAACCATTCAACGGTTCAGGCGGAGCACGATCGAGTCGTTTATTGGAGCTTGTGCACAGTGATGTGTGTGGGCCTGTTACGCCAGTCACGTGGGATGATCAGCGTTTCTTGGTGACATTCATCGATGATTACACGCATTTCACGGTTGTATATCTGATAAAGAACAAATCTAACGTTCTTGATATGTTTCAGAGGTACAAATCGATGGCGGAGACGCACACTGGAAAGAAAATTTCAAGAATCCGATGCGACAATGGTGGCGAATATACTTCAAATAAATTCAGGGCCATTTGTGATGAAGCCGGGATTCAGATCCAATACAGCGAACCGTACACACCTCAACATAATGGCGTAGCCGAGCGAATGAACAGGACATTGCTTGAGAAGGCACGCTCTATGATCGCTGATTCAAAAATGAGCAAGGATTTTTGGGGTGAGGCAGTGTATTGTGCGGCATATATATCGAATCGCAGTCCGTCACGTGCGATTGCTTTGGATGCGACACCAGTTGAGCTTTGGACAGGCAAGAAACCCAATCTGTCAAGGCTTCGTGTTTTTGGGTCGCCTGCGTATGCGCATGTACCAGACCAATTACGCAATAAATTTGATATGAAATCATCGAAAATGGTAATGGTGGGCTATGCTGTGAATGGTTACCGCCTGTGGGACCCATCGAAGAACGGGATTGTTACACGACGAGATGTTGTGTTTAATGAATCGCAACCGAATTCTTCTTCAGTTTTCTTTGAAACAGAGTCATTCACGGACGGTGTTGACGAGGCGGAGAGTTCAGCGGACAGCGATGCGACGAATGTCGAACAAGATGACGCTCGATCTACTGATGCAGATGCAATCAACGATCAACCATTCAACGTGGCATCGCGACCGCAGCGAAAGCGTCAACAACCGAAGCGGTATGATAGCGGTATTATCGATCCGACAAAGCTCAAATTGCATGAGGACAACGGGAAGGAGTACTTTTCGGCGTTTGCATTGAATGCTAGCACATGGGACTTTGCACTTGGTGCCGTGGCGTACGTTGACAATGTTCCTCAATCATTTGGTGAAATAGCAAAACGAGATGATGGAGCTCAATGGATGGAAGCAGTTCATTGTGAAATGGATTCACTCAAGCGAAATAAAACTTGGACTTTAGTCGAACGTCCGCCGAATCGATCAGTTGTTACCTGCAAGTGGGTGTTTTCCCGAAAACGAAATGATGTGGGTAGGTTGGCATCGTACAAGGCGCGACTGGTAGCCCGTGGATTTACCCAGCGTGAGGGACTTGATTTTCATGAAACCTACTCTCCGGTGGCAAGGATTATTACAATAAGAGTTATGCTGGCTCTTTCTGTCAAGCGTAACATGGAAATACATCAAATGGATGTAAAGACGGCTTTCCTCAACGGAAAACTTGAAGAGGACATTTATATGGAACAGCCGGATGGATTCGTGCAAGGTGATTTTGTTTGTAAACTGAATAAGTCACTCTACGGATTAAAGCAAGCGTCACGTGTATGGAATGAACGATTCCATAGTTTCATGCTCGAAAACGGTTTTGTTCGCTCAGAATATGATCATTGTTTATATTCTCGTGACGATGGAGACGAAAAGGTATACTTGTTGTTATACGTAGACGATTTGATTATATTGAGCGAAAACATCGAGGAAATCATCAAGATCAAACAGCTAGTATCAAAGGAATTCGAAATGCGTGACATGGGCGAAACGAAGAGTTTTCTCGGAATCAACATTGAACGTGACCGGAGCCGTGGAATTTTGAGAATTAACCAACGCGGCTATCTAAAGGACGTATTGCAACGTTTTGGAATGGCCGATTGTAAACCGAGTTCGACTCCAATGGAATGCCAACTGAAATTAGAAAGGAAGGCTGAAGCTGAGCTGACGACAAAACCGTACCGCGAATTAATCGGATGCTTGATGTACGCGGCTTGTACGACTCGTCCAGACTTATCAGCGGCAGTGAATTACTTCAGTCAATTTCAATCATGTCCAACTGAAGAGCATTGGAAGGCAGCGAAAAGAATACTACGATACATCAGAGGAGCAATTGACCTGAAGCTGGAATATCGGAACGATGAGAATTCGGTCGTGTTGACTGGATATGCGGACGCTGATTGGGCCGGTGATATCAATGATAGAAAATCGGTTTCTGGCAATGTGATGAAAGGGTTTGGCGCAACTGTGACTTGGATGACACGTAAGCAGACTTGTGTTTCTTTGTCGTCCACCGAAGCTGAATATGTCTCACTGTGCTTGGCCACATGTGAAATTATGTGGCTGCGTGGTTTATTGGTGGAAATTGGAGAATCTCCCGAAGAACCAATAATATTGCACGAAGACAATCAAGGTGCGATTGTGATCTCATCTCAGGAAAAAGAAATGCAGCGTACGAAGCACATTGATGTTAAGTTCAACTTTGTACGTGATTTAATAGCCAAAGGTATCATCGAAGTAAGATATATTTCAACGAATGAACAACTAGCTGACATCATGACTAAAGGACTACCAAAGGCGACATTTGAAAATTTGCGAAATCAACTAAACTTAATTCGGATGGTATAATTATTTTCTTTGTATTGATCTGTTTGATTTTTGTATTCTTGATTTATGTAAACTTTATATTTGCAATTGCCGATCGAACTTGTATTACTATCGATAGGAATTGAGGCGGAGTGTTGGAATTGTAAAATGGCCTTAGCAGCCCGGTTATATTATGGAAATAAAAGCTAGGATTATTCTCTTATGTTTTTCCATCGCATACACATCGTTGTTTTAATCATATACACGTATTGCTGCTGCTGCGAAGCTTTTAAAGATATTTAAACACTAATCTCTTAATGATTTCCTATTAGGACTGTTAGTTTTCAGTACTCTAACATTTTTTTTTACAATTTGCCATGGGAATTACAGTGTCAAATATGGTCCCTTTCAAAAATTCGTCTATCATTCCTGACCACTTTTATCTATACACATAACAAAAAGTGTTTCGACTATTCAATTTAAGGACAAAAAGTCCCACACCAGGTGATATATCTGAGATTATTGGAATTAGCCATGGTGTAATGGTAATTTCAAGAGGTTTAGCATTTTTTATAATTTCCAAAAATGTGTCGATAATGTTCAACACTTTTTATATAACTCTAGTTACGTTTATTAATTTAAAGAAATAAAACAATGAACCAATAGGAAACTTAGGGCAGTAACGATTGACCCAATTTTCTTTGTTGTAACTGCTTGGAAAAACAAAATGAGTATTTGTTGGTACTATTAGTTCGGCTTCGGCACTCTTGGTTCTATACTCTTTTGGTTTAGCCTTTCTTAAAATTTAAAAAAAAGTTTATAACATGGCCAAACCGCTCATCTTAATAACATTAATTATTAATGAAATACAGGCCGACTTTAGGAAACATCTCTAAAATTATGGGAAATGGCCATAGCGTATCAACAACAATCTTCAACAAGTAAAACTTTTGCAGAACTATTACACTTTTCGTTAATTTGTGAAATAATTCGCAAATCGTTCTTAATTCTAAAAATTGGTTAATGTTAATATTATTGACATTTTATCTAATTTTACATTATTTGATGAATATGAATTTATTTAATCTGTGTCCCATAGTTCTGCAAGAATTGTTAGGGACTCTGTATTTTGTATTGACCATTATGTTTTAAAAATCGTATAATGCTCTTTTTAGTTCCCGGTTTAAATAACTAAGCTTGTGCCACCTTTACTAAACTAAAATTACAGCAAGTTGTGTAAAATAAACTTTGCCATACGACAGGATTCTTCTAAGTCGGCTATTTTTAATCTATTATATAAAATAAACTATGAGTCGCATGATGATAATAACGAGCCTAATTCTTTAATGTCGCTTATTTCCAAGGTGTTCGAAAAAGCTATTAATTCCAGTTATTTGGCTAATATTTTTCTTATTAACACTATTTCTATATTTTCCCAAAAATTTCTGAGAAATGCCTATTACAACACTTTTAATTATAAATCACGATGTGAGCATTCTTCGCGAATGCTTTAATCTACGTAATTGAGCCCTAAAACTAAAGCAATAATTTTTAATTTATCTCGCTACCCTAGCTAAATTATGATAAAACTTTTAATGACAATCGATATTCTGGGACTGCTCATAGCTCCACAGTATCAAATACCGAGATTGTTTTTAAATTGGGAACTGTATATTAAAGAAATAATTAGCTGTATTATGTATACTATTAGAAAAATGTATCTGCTATGAGATCACTGTCCACCAGATATTTTTAATTTTTTTTTATCATGCCCAAACCTTAGTTCAACCTTTAAAAACGTCGAATAAAGGCTTTTGACAACATCGAAATGGTATTGAAATGGTTTAATTGACTTTGATAATAAGTTGTATCTTAAACCAATTTAGAATTACTTTTAAGCCAATATTTTAAATGGTATTTATGACAACTTTTATAAACCTGAAAGCTTGTAAAGCTCTGTATAATGTTTTTTAACTACAAGTGTATTGCTGTTAACACAAAATAAGACACAAAAGTTATGCTTAACCGCCAAAATGGCAAGCATTTGCAATTTTTAATAGATTTGACAACAACAACATCTCAAGAATTTTGACAACAATTTTGACTTAATCCCTTGCATTGTTACTTACGACGATTTAATCAATATTTGGTGTAGTTGTTTCTGCTTTTCAAAGTTTATAAAGTCACTAAATAAATAATCTAATAACTAAAATTTTATTATTGTATTACTAAATATAATAGAAAAATGATTCTTAATATTCAAAACCAGAAGAATTTAAAATTTAATTATATTTGACAACAACAACAAATCTTTTTAGAACTACCACCGATTGCTATGATTGACACCACGTACATTAAAGATTACTCGAGGTGCTCGTTTACTAAATTTTAGACGGAATTTCTACGGATTCGAAAATATTTTCAGATTCTAGAATTCAAAATGGAAGAATTTCAAAATAGAATTGAAGGTTAGTTGTTCCAGAAGGAAATTGTGAAATTTGTAAGGCTGTTAAAAATGGTCAAATAATTAAATCGCCAATAGGTATCACTGTTGACTATCTAGGCCCTTTACCTAGATCGAAAAAGGGGAAATTACTTTCCACTCAAGTTTAACTCAATAACAATTTGTGTGTGCTACTTTGTCTTATTTGTTGTTATTTCAGTGTAGAATATATATTAGATCCCTCTCTCTCTATATTGAATATTGTAAATCAATTAAATTTTCAAACAAATCGTCTGATTTAATTTTATATAACAAAAAGTTCAAATATCCAGTCAAATATATCGCTTATTCATTACGAATCACACCCTCTACGATTATAAACATGAATGTATAGCTTGTTATTACCATGGCTTTTATAAACACATATGTGGGGTCTACATGATTTTATATCCTGTGATTATAAGGTTATATAGTTTGACATAATATAGTGATTCAGAGTACAAAAAAAAAAAAAATTATTATATCGTATATCCTGGATACATATAAGTACACATTTTACGGTCAAAATATTTATGTTTTGCAATATAATAGTTTGCTCTCCCCTTGTATTAACTCGTATGTGTATATAATAAACCAGAACGAATTTCATATTATGTATAGGGGCAGTAGGTACATATATTTTCCCGATGTACTACATAATTATCACATTTACTGAACCATATCTGCGCTACAGTAATTCCTTGTTGAATCAATAAATATCCTTTACATTTATTTATTAACATTGTATTGGAAAGTTACTGGAGTACAAAATTTTTGGTTAGATTTATTTATTGCCGCACTGACACTGACCACCGGAAATTTATTATTAGAACCAGAAAAATATCTGATTTATAAACAACCCTGATGCCTATTTGTTGGTTACATAAAATCTGATGTCCTTCCTCATTAATAACAATATATGTAAAACATGTAAAAATCGTAAATCTTTAAAATTTACGAGATTTGAGTATATTGAGTGAATCGCGTTTTAGTATATGGCCGATTAAATAGAAAACATATTTGGTTTACGAGTATACATAAACATAATACTATTACTGTCTTTTTATGTATGCACATCTTAGAAGGAATTTTGCAATAAATAATTTTTATCTAGGTTGTGAATTATGATGTAACTTAAAAAAATGTAAGTACGGAGTACATAAAGTTTTGTGAAGGGAATTGAGTTAAAATGGAATCAAGGGATTCAACAACAACGTTAAAATAAATTACATTTGAGCGGCGTAAAATAAATGTTCTTTGTGGGCAGTCAGAAATTATTGTTCTTAAATTTTTGTGAAACCAATCAAATTTTTGAAGATGCTTCATATCTTGAATATAAATGTTGATACTATCATGGGAGAAAAGCAGCATTCAGTAACAGCTTTTGGAGCAAATTATACGCTGATAGAAATAATCCAATCACCATTATAATGTGAAATTGGAGTTTGTGCTATGTTATAGTACAGTTATATTGATAAGGATTTTCTCATATGAAAAATCATCTATAAATTTGAATGGAATTTATTGCTATAATAGACAATTTCTGATAATACATTTCACCGTAATCGATCAAGAAATAGCAAAGTTCGGCAAATCCTTAATCACGGCAAAAACCTTAAACTTTAAAACTTTAACCGTGCGAAAGTGGTACAAGTTTCAGTATTGATATCGAATTTTAATATTTAAACTTTATTAATTTTATCGTTTAGGGACCTCACAGTACGGGGCCCTACTAGTGTGGCAGCAATATTTTTATTCATATCAAATAAAAAAATGGTTAACAAACATTTATTTATTTTAAAAATATGACTGCTATAAAATAAAATGTTAAGCGCACTTGTCAAACTGCTCTAACATTAAAATACACTTAAGTCATTACAAAGTCATGTTAAAAAAAACAAACTCCAATCAATAAAATAACAATCCAATAATTTAAATTTTAATTTCAATTACAATAAATCAAAAATACCTGTCGTATACATTATTTTGGGGTAAAATTTAAATTTCCAGATGTTTTGTGGTTACATTTTTTTGTTTTATGTTCGTTAGTTTTATTGAATTATTATTATTGTTATTATTTCTTCTGTTTTTTTTTTTTTTTTGTTAAATTCAATAATAATAAAAATGCACAGCATCCAAATTATATTTCGTGATCAAATTAAATTTAACCAGATTTCAGAAGAGCAAAACCAACAACAAATACAAATAAAACGATAATCTTCTTTTCTTTTCTCGTTGTTAAGATTGTTGTTTTTGTTGCTGTTGTGTGTGTCTCGGAATTAAACTTAAAATTATAAAAATGTTTCCAGCCAAATTTTATTATTTTATATTTTTATAAATAAATATAAGCATTTAATGGGGATCTCTTGTCTTATCTTAAACTAAACATTTTTATTGATGGAACATAACAACAATTTTTTGTGTATCTACGTCTGTCCGTATATACATATAATCTGTGCATGCAGACGACCAAAAACTATATTTACAAGTATTATATGAAGTACATATACACAAGACATAAGAAAATTTTCAGGTGTGCATTATAATAAACATAAATTGTATTATACACGACTAGAGGTATATCTAAGAAAGACAGACTAACAAATGCATTTGATATGATGCGATGGCTTCAAGATAAAATTAATAATATCACAAAGAGTACAAATTTTTATCCAATTTAACCTTTTTGGTGCTTTTGTGCTTTTTTTTTTTTGATGATTTTGTTTTGTTTTGTTTGTTTACATTTACGGTTTGGTTAGTTTGTTGGTGTAATCGCAACATCTGATAGAGTTTAAATTAGATTTGAATTGGTAAGGCATGAAAATATGGTGTGACTTGAATATATTATAAGGCGACGGTGTTTGGTTGCCGGCACAATATCAGTATTTCAAATCAAAATACCATAATACCCTTGGTAAATTCATTGATTGCTTAAGATTATATTTGGTACAGAATCGTTATTGTAGTCTGGCTGTCTTGTCCGGTTTTGCACTTTATCTAACGGATGTAGACTGTATCATTAAAAATGGATCTTTGTTGCATTTAAGCACAATTTGTTAGAGTTAAAAGATGTCATTGCACCAAACGAAAATATCTGTCAGGCTTTCGGTGCAATGCAAAGTGTTCGTTTTCCTAAGCTTAAAAGCTCATATAGTTTGCATTATAACTAAAAATATGATCAGCAATCCCTGCACACACTTAAAGTTCATTAAGCTAACGAAAATATGATAATCAACCTTCAGAATCAAAAGTATTTGGAATTGTAATGGAATTGACAACAATAAAATTTCGTAAATTATTTTGACAACAACAAAATATCGTCTTGGTTTAATTGAAAATTGGACGTGAACATGATATTTAAAAAAAATGCTAAAATGTGAAACCGAATTTCTTGAATTGTGACTTAATACGATTTTACCGTTATCTGGTTTAGCTTTTTTAAACTTAAAAGCTCTTAAAGCTTTGCACAAGGCTTAATATCTATTATTATTTATCTTAATACCAAATATGAAAATACAATTTTCCTCAACCTCCAAAACACAAGTATTTGGAATTTTAATACTTTTGATAACAACGACGAATAATTCCGAATTTTTACAACAACAAAATAGATTATTGGTTTAATTGAAAATTAAATTTAATATTTAACGGCCTTGAAATTACATGTTGAGCATTTTTACCATTACGAGTTCTTATTCTTATATTACGGAAACAAACAACTTATTGTAAAATTTAAATGGGATGGTTTGCAAAGAGAAAAGCAAACTTGGACTTGATAGACCAGTTCAAGATTAGCCAGTATTATTTAGTTACGTGCCCCCTCAAAATAAATCACTTATTATTGAAAAATGTCACAAAAAATATCATCAAAAAAATTCGATTAAGTTTTAGGCCCTGAAACTAGCCATATTAACTAAGTAGGAAATTTGGCAATCTATGCGCATGAAGAAAATTTTTGTGTAAAACAAACGTTCCCATTTTTGGCAATGTAGGGGAACTTTAGCAGAGAATGAATCAAAATGTTTTAATGCTTTATTTTAACTGTGTTTATTACTCAAAATGTAAGTGTTTATATACAAAAATAATTTGCCAACAACGCAAAAATTATGTGGGAAACAATTAGTATAATTCAGAAATTGGATTCTATATCCGCAATAATAATTTTACTTAAAGTCACTTAGTTGACAATTATTGCATCGCTAGTTGTTGTATTTGTAATGTGCCATGATTAGTGCAATGTGTTTGGGTTGCATGATAAACGTAATCTATGTTCAAATCTGTGATTGAACAATCAAGTTCTAATGATTGTAAGAATTCCGAAAGGTTGAATTTCCATTTACGAAGCCTAACTCCTAAGCTGCTTAACATTTTGTTGATTTGATCCTTCAGCAATATTACACCTTCCACAGTAGCATTTTCCGAGAATAAATCGTCCATATATGTATAAAATTGGTTTTGAATACAGTTAGCTACTTCGGCACATGCTGTTCCATAAGTAACGGTGTTATATTTGTATGTACTCAATTCTTCGTCAGGACTTCTGCGCCATTATATATTAGCTGAAAATTTGCATCAGTCGGATGCACTAATATCCGGTCATACGTTTTCTCGATATCAGCATTTACCGCAATAATGTTTTGCCTTAAGCGAAGTAATGTGGAGGTTAGATCTGGCTGCAAGTTGTGACCAATAGGTAAGCAATTATTTTAGGACACTGATGTGGTTGTTTGACCTGATGCATCAAATACGACTCGAATCTCGGTTATAGTACTCTCATTTAAAACTGCGTTTTGAGGCATAAAATATTTGTGATCGTCTTTAAGAGGTAGTTCACCCCATAATATGTGTCATTTGATTGAGCTGGATGTATTCTTCCATAAATGTATACTTTTTGCAGTATTCTACTAACCTAGCACATATTTTCTCAATTCCAAAGAACCTGGATTGTGCATCGGTTAGTGAGTTTCCTAAATTCGGTCGTGGTGTAACAAATGGTAGTTTGATGATAAATCTTAAATCAATTAATCTAATTGTACTATTTCTAAACAATATTTCCGACAGGTGTTCTGCATTAGGTTCGACGTCTTTAGAATTTATGAATGGTTCTTCTTCCTTCCAAAATTTCTTCAATTGTTCCATTAGGATTTCATTTGAAACTTTTTGATATTTATGTTGTAGTTCTGAACATTAAACCCGTTTTGTTTATTGTCTAACTCTCCAGCTACAAGCCTGCCGAATTTGGATAAGTGAATAACTGGTGAATTTGGATTAGATAACTATTGTTCGATAAGATATTCAAAAAGAATTCCGCTCCAATTAAGGGATCGACTGAACTGGGTTTATATCGACTGAACTGGGCTTATGGGCTAAACAGTAAGTTTGAAGATATTTAACTAGGTGTAGCGTCATTTTTAAAGTGTAATGTGGAACTATACATGAAGATATACAGATTATGGTTTTGCCTATGGTTTTTCCCGCATAACTCGCTGAGGCCAAAAATTGAAACATTTGAATATATTCATCGCAAGCCTAGCCGTTGCATGCAGGATTCCGTTGTAAATGTCGATTGCGATCTTGAATCGAGTAGCGCTCAAAAAGGTTAAATTCGATTATGTTTCGTTAGAAATATGTCAGCTGGTACATTTCGGCTGAAATAGCCAAAACAAAATTTGCGTTACCGACATTCTATTTAATTTCGGCTATACACTTTGGGAACCCTGTTAAAATTAACGGAACATTTCCAGCCGAAGGTAACAAGTCGATAATGCAGATTGTATGTGGACTGGACGAGAAAATGGTGGAATGTTTTGCGGCAACGAAATGATGAAAATGGATGATGATACACAGCCAAAATATTCTATTGTTTGTTGAACTCCAGATGAATTAAATAAAAATGCAGAAATTGCAACATCAGATTTACAAATAATGAACGCTTTATTTTACTATTTTTTAACACACTGTTTTTATTTTAATCACTTGTTTCTTTGATGGCTTCAGTAAAAGTAATGAAAATTAAATTTTCTTTATAATATTTTATAAAAATTGTCATAGCCTGTATTGCCACATAAAACTAGTTTTTAATCTAAATAATAAGCAATTTTACGCTGTACTAAAAGTTGTTGCATGTAACCGCACGCAAAAAACACAAATCTATTACGTTGTTTTGATTGTGATAAAGTACAGATTATGACATTTGACAAATTTGTTTATAATTTGGAGTGTGTGCAACAAGAAAATAAAAAGATGAGTATTAAAATATTATTAAATTATAAACAGAATTAATCAAATTTCTTAAAATTACAGGTAATTAGATGGTAAACGTTATACAATGCAACTGGTAAGCATATTTTAAATATTAATTATGAATTTCTTAATCTTGGTTTCTTTTTAGGTTACAATAATTGGTGATCACAAACATACTCCCACGCCTTAAGGAATCGTATTACTTAAGATAAATTACTTATGGATTGTTTTTAATATTATTACTCGTGTGATGCTGCCACTCAGGATGAATCGCTGTTCCTCTGACAAATACCCATTGACTTGGAAATAAATTGTCCTCCCTTATATGGACGACGTCATTGGCTTTAAACTGCTCAATTTTGTATTTCCATTTGGCACGTTGCAATGACGTGAGATAGTCTCGATACCATCGCTTCCAAAGCCCTTGAGAACGATGCTGGATATGAGCAGGCGTTAAAATTTGTAAATTGGCTCGATCATCATTTAGTCTGCAGCATAACATTGAATTCAGGAGTGACTCAATTTGGATTATAAGTGTTGTCATCTTCTTGAACATAGGATAAATATTTGTGACCCGCTTCATATGGTATTTTAATGACTTAACTATGGATTCCCACACACCGCCAAAACGAGGAGCGTGTGGTGGATTAAATCGGAAATTAATGCCTTTCTGCAATAGAAAATCAGAAATTAGTACATTGTTTATTTTAGTGGTTATCTGCTGCATTATTTGTTGTAATTCTCGGCGAGCTCTAATAAATGTTGATCCGTTGTCACACCAAATTTCTTGAGGATTTTCTCGTCGTGCTATGGTTAAATCACATTCATATGTATTAGTAACTGGATTGGTATGAGACGGAATTTGTTCCACTTCAGATATTTTTTCTTCTTTCCGATGTAGGCCTTCGTTTGTAATTTCCAGAACTGGATCAGTAGTGATATGCAGGTTAGTCAGGTTTGCCATTAAATTGTGCCATGCTCCAGCTACTAACCAGCCGAGTTTAGACGATTGTAAGGTTGGTAATCCGTCAATTTCACGCCTTTCTGGATTGAGTATTGCGAAAAATACATCGGCTCCAAGAAGGACATCTATTTTATTTGGTTTGTAAAACTGGGAATCGGCTAACTGCAATTGTATAGTTGTATTTTTGACATTTACTGGCTTGGTTGGTAACAAAGTTGTGATGTTGTTAATGATATGAGCCGTGACTGTTATTTGATACGTTCTATCTGTTCGCGAATATATGGTCATATCGATTTGTTCTCTTGTTTTTCCAGTCGGTGTTGATGCTAGGCCGTAAATGGATACGGAAGATTGGCTTCGCTTTAGGCCTAGGCTTTGAGCGCAAGATTCGGTTACGAAAGAAGTTTGTGAACCCGAATCTAGTAACGCTCGATATGGCTGGAGGTCGCCGTTACGTGATTGAATGTTAATAACTGCTGTCGGTAGTAACGTGCTTATAGATGAGTAGTGTGTGTGTAGTACTGCGTTAATCTGGTTGTTGGACATTTGCGGTTCTTCAGTTTTGGAACTTAGATATGATCGTGACGGCCTTATGTAGCTTGATTGGGATAGTCGGTCTTCTGGTGATTGATCCACTGTAATATGATGGTTGATTGACACATGGTTGGAGCCGTGTATTTCCTTTTGCCCTTGATGCAGCAATGTGTGATGTCTATTTTTACAAATGATGCAGGATGCCCTAGAAAAACACTTGGTACTAGTGTGTCCTTTCTTCAGACAATTGCCGCATAAATTATTTTCCGAAACAAACTTCGATCTTGTCTCTACATTCATATTTTTGAATTCAGGACATTTGAATGTAGGGTGCTGCTGCTGGCATACGACACAGTAAAATGTTGGATTTGGCTGAGTTGATACAAATGATTTTGCACTTAGTCTGGTTGTCATTTTTTTGTTGGTTGATCCGCAAATCTCTAGGGCATCACAACGCTTATTCAAAAATGACAGCAGATTCTCGAACGTCGGGAAATCTTTGTCAACAGACTCATTTGCCCACAGTTGTTTTGTCTCGTCATCAATCTTTCCTAACAAAATATGTATGAGGAATGGATCACGCGTTTCAGCGTTCGGCCCCAATACCCGCAATCCACGAATAATTTCATCGGATGTTTCAGCAATTCGCCTCAGTTCCTTTCCGTTGCCTTGTATACATGGTTTCTGCTCCATAAAAGATTGCACCAGTGTTGCTACTATGGGAGTCATTTTATTATATCGCTTGCATAATTTTTCCCAAGCTTCTGCATAATTGGATTCGATAATAGGAGTATGACGAATTAGCGCAGCAGCTTCGTCCTTAAGTAAGACTTTGAGCATTTGTAGTTTATGAACATCACTAATACTGTGATTATCGTGCACTGTCGTTTTAAAGAGATCGTGGAAAGATGCCCAATGTTTATAGTCACCCGAAAACGGTTCAATGTTAATTTTCGGTAACCGCACGTTCTGTGACGTATTCACACCTTCGTAAAATGTCTTTTGCTGTTCGAAGAATTGCTCAAGCGTAGTATTTAAATCGCGATTGGGATTAACACCACCTCGCCCACGACGGCCACAAGCTTGTTCTAAAAGCTCTCGTGCTTTATAGTACGTTTCGTCAACTTCCTTAGTGATCGCTTTATACGTTGGGTTTTCGAATAGTTGGAGTTCCAGCTCGTTGAAAGTTTGATATCTGGCTTCTAATGTCTCTAAACGGGTGTTTATAGCCTCGATAGTGGTATCTACCGTGATATTTTCTCCAAATTGTAGAATTTGCACCATTTGAGCATTTTAAATTAAATTATTTCACAATCACACTCGATACTAATTATTTCGATTCCGGTAATTAAAATTTGTTAAAATTCCACGCGGTTTTATCTCGCACAGTAAACTCGAAAGAGCACGTTGTATATATTTTATATGCTCGTAAATTTTAGTAAAAGCACAATAAATAAAATTAAAGGCTAGCTACTTATCTGATTGAATACTGTATAGATGTATCCCGGGTTTCGGCACCAAAAAATGTATGTGGACTGGACGAGAAAATGGTGGAATGTTTTGCGGCAACGAAATGATGAAAATGGATGATGATACACAGCCAAAATATTCTATTGTTTGTTGAACTCCAGATGAATTAAATAAAAATGCAGAAATTGCAACATCAGATTTACAAATAATGAACGCTTTATTTTACTATTTTTTAACACACTGTTTTTATTTTAATCACTTGTTTCTTTGATGGCTTCAGTAAAAGTAATGAAAATTAAATTTTCTTTATAATATTTTATAAAAATTGTCATAGCCTGTATTGCCACATAAAACTAGTTTTTAATCTAAATAATAAGCAATTTTACGCTGTACTAAAAGTTGTTGCATGTAACCGCACGCAAAAAACACAAATCTATTACGTTGTTTTGATTGTGATAAAGTACAGATTATGACATTTGACAAATTTGTTTATAATTTGGAGTGTGTGCAACAAGAAAATAAAAAGATGAGTATTAAAATATTATTAAATTATAAACAGAATTAATCAAATTTCTTAAAATTTCAGGTAATTAGATGGTAAACGTTATACAATGCAACTGGTAAGCATATTTTAAATATTAATTATGAATTTCTTAATCTTGGTTTCTTTTTAGGTTACAATAATTGGTGATCACAAACACAGATCACGATATTGACAAAAAAATTAACAAAAATATTTTGTGGTTATCATTCGAAAGCAAATAGGATACATAGATTGTAATAAAAATTTTTGTAGATAGTCTTACATGAAAAACTTTGTTTAACCTATCATCGCAGAAAATATCGGAAAATCAGGAGAATTCACGAAATTGGAATAAAATCAACCTCTATAGTGTATATCTGAAGTTAAATAGTTTTAATTGGATTTGTCAATAGGTATCGTAGAAAAAAAAATCAGTTCAGGTTTCCCGTGGAAAATCTTAGAAAATTTGATTTTCCAAAAATCAGTAGAAAATTTGTATTAAATCAGCTTCTAGATAGTTATTTCTGAAGGTGTATTTTATTAATGTGATTTGTTAAGAGCTATTTCAGGAGAAAAGTTAGTTCAAATTTTCTATTGATTTTGGAAAAATCGCATTTTCCCAGATTAACCACTGGAAACTTGTACTGAATTTTTTTCCTGCGATAGCTATTGACAAATCCAATTAATTTAATTCATTTTTGATATAACACTATACAGATTAGTTTTTACATTGATTTCTTACTTTCGGCTGAAAACTGTTTTAAATTTTCCGAGATTTCCCACGGGAAACCTGGACTAAATTTTTTCCGGCGATATCTATATACAAGTCACATCAATATAATCCACATCCCCAGGCATAACAATTTAGAGGCTAATTTTATTCCATTTAAAATATTTTTTTGGTTTCGCGAGTTTTCCACAATTATCCACGAAAAGCTAGAGCCAGGTATTGCCATATTAGTATATAAAAAAACTCTTCAATGCTATTCATGCATCCTTAGTAATTTTTAGGCCAAATACTACCGATTGATAACGCCTAAATTTTTTATTTTCGGCTGGCATACCACAATCTACATTACCATTTTTTTTTTGCTTTCGGCTAGGACAACACAATCTGCATTACAGTTTTTTACTTTCGACTGGAAATGTCCGGCTGGATTTATGTAAGCTGCATTATCGACATTTTAATTTCGCCTCGCAACTTTCGGCTAACTTTAACAGTATCTTTCGAGTAATGGTCTCTGAACTAGTGTAAAGATAATGCTTTCGTCTGAAAATTTAATTTTAGGGACGATCAGACGAAGCAACATTTTTCGTTTTTAAACACAATCATCTGTCGGAAAAGAATCTCCAATAAACGATTGATTAATTCGCTAAACCTAAACTTTATCAGGACAATAATCCTCAAGTAAAAGATGATCCACTTATTTTGGGCAATTTTTTGGACATTTCAGAAACTCAACAAAAACAGAAATATTTGATAGGTCCCTTATTATGTATATGACGACTGATTGGAAAATCTTAAATCAATAAATTCAAATTTCAAAATTTAACTAGGTAAATTAATTTTATAATTTCAATTTTTAAAATTTAATATGAATACTGCTGTTAAATATAAAATTACTCTTTAGAATACTTTAGAATAAATCATGGTATTTACCATCAGTGGTTCTAGAACTAAAAAGCAATATTATAAATTATTTAATCAAAATGTGTGGTACCACGTAAAACTGTGTTACAATAATGTGTATCGTTAAAAATATTGGGACACCCTACATATTTAATAAACTGATTTCTGAAAACAGATAACAATTATCATTTTACATTTTTTTTTCCACCATTTTGTTGATTTAATTTTACAACCAACACGAAATTAAACTTCAAACGATTACGACTGATGAAACGATAAAAATTAAATGAAATTACGTAAATTACACTTGTTTCGTTATATAACTTTGCTTAAAAACTGCCTAATTGTTATATTCAAATATTATATTCAACAAATTGCGTATTTCTCCTTTCATTAGTATTCGTCTACTTGTGCTTTCCAAGAAATCAAACGAAAGTACGAAAAATAAATTGGGTACTGTATATATAAGACGATAGAACGAAATTAAAACTAAACGGTGCGTACTCAAAAGAAAACCAAAAAAAAAAAATCCTGCGTAGTATTTTTTTTTGCTTTTGTGTAACAATTAATCTACGGTTACGTTCTATGTACTTTCATTTCATGAGGGAACGATATTAGGCGCGCGCGTTAATAAAATGACAAACGGAAAAAATTTATTCGAAATTAACATATAATTAATAAATTAATTTTACCTATTTGTGCACAAAATATCCAAAAATGAATAAATTTCCTTTTAATTGATAAATTGGTTTCCTTCCTTAAATATTTTGTGTAAGTATATACCAACACAATAAAATAACATAGAATACGGATGACGAGAATGACGTCGGCGACAGAGAAGAAGAAGAAATATATCTTCCGTGAATTAATAATTATTTACCCAAATTATGAAATGATGATTAGTAGTCTTCCTCCACCCCGTAACCTTGCCTTTAACGAAATAAATATTTTTTTGTTCTGTGCTGAGGTTTATTGTTGTTGTTGTTATTATTTTTTTGGTGTATTCAATTATGACACATTATACTGTACATACATATATTTGATAGAATAGGTCGAAAAAGAAATTTACAATTTGGTGGCTCCCTGACACGATACCTTGCGTGTGTTTTTTTTTTAAATATCCTTCACAATTTGTTATTAACGTTTGTTGGGTTTTTGTTATTACGGTTTTATTCTTTTATTCATTTGGAAAGCAGCAGATATTATTTTTAATACAAAAAAAAATATTTATAGGAAGCAAATAAATTAATTTGTTGTTGTGCTTTTTATTTAAATTAATATTTGGTGATCACATGATTTTGGTGCCACAAATTTAATTAAATTTTGGTGTCCGGTTCAATTACAGTAGTGTGATGGATACAAAAAAACGATGAAGCAAGTAATTTGGTCTATTATAAGTGTATTGGCTACCTTGTGCAGAATTTGAATTATCCGCAAATGAAAGGTTTTTATTAGGTGCAGAGCTGTTATTTATGTAGTCAAAAATGAAAACATGAAACAATAAATTCAATTAGATTTTTTTCTATATAATTTCGTTGAAGTAAATAAACCAGAATTATTGTTGCCGCACAAAACTTCACCCAAGGAAGAATAATAAAAAAATAAAAAAATTGTGGTGGTGAATTAATTATAATATTTGGAAATTATTTGTTTATAATTATTCATTTTAAATTTTTTTTTTATTCAAAAGTAAATAATTTAAAAATACTACTAAGCACGAAAGAAATTCTTAAAATTATTTATAGTGCACCAAGCAAACGATTTTAAGGTTATCTTAGATTTTACTTTATCATGATACAATTTAATGTCAGCCCTAAATTTTCTATCACGATAGCAAAATTTATTACGACAGACTGTCAGGCAAAAATAAAACTATCATCAGAAACTTATCAAGAAAATATTATGTATGTGAAGTTGGCCCAAAATTCATCCCAAAAAAATGCGGTGGTAACACTAAACTAAAAATTTTCTTCATATTTAGGTGTCAGCCCAGAAAAAGATGTATCATGATACAATTTTATAATGTCAGCCCAAAAAAGTTACTATAACGATAGCAAAATTTCTCCCAACAGAATCTCAGCCCAAATATTATGAAAATTTATCCAGTCGTATATAATAGGAGTTTTGCAATTCAATTGAATATTTTCTCAAGTAATGTATTGTTGCCACCAATCTCTTGGTGATTTTTTATTAGGCCTATCAATTGTGAGTACTCTGGATAATTTTCAGATTTTTGTCATGGGGATAGCATGGTCAAATATGGCCGTAAAACCTCGTGAGTCGCATTTCCAGAGTACTCACAATTGATAGGCCTAATAAAAAATCATCAAGAGGTTGGTGGCAACAATACATTACTTGAGAAAATACTCAGTTGAATTGCGAAAATCCAATCAAATGCGACTCACGAGGTTTTGCGGCCATATTTGACCATGCTATCCCCATGACAAAATTCTGAAAATTATCCAGCGTACTCACAATTGATAGGCCTAATAAAAAATCATCAAGAGATTGGTGGCAACAATACATTACTTGAGAAAATACTCAGTTGAATTGCGAAAATCCAATCAAATGAGACTCACGAGGTTTTACGGCCATATTTGACCATGCTATCCCCATGACAAAATTTTGAAAATTATCCAGAGTACTCACAATTAATAGGCCTAATAAAAAATCATCAAGAGATTGGTGGCAACAATACATTACTTGAGAAAATACTCAGTTGAATTGCGAAAATCCAATCAAATGAGACTCACGAGGTTTTACGGCCATATTTGACCATGCTATCCCCATGACAAAATTTTGAAAATTATCCAGAGTACTCACAATTGATAGGCCTAATAAAAAATCATCAAGAGATTGGTGGCAACAATACATTACTTGAGAAAATATTCAGTTATCTGTCGTGATAAATTTTTCTATCACGATAGACATTTTTCTGGCCTGACATTATAAATAGTATTAGGCCCGATTCTGCTTTTCAAAATTTTATGTTATGTTATTTTTGTTTTTTCAACACAAATTCAAATAGGAAGGGCGGAAATAAAATAACTTAATGTGGATTTTATGGTGCAAGAATATAGAGCATTCTGTTAAATATGATTACCTATTTGCAGTTTTCGTTCGTCAATATTTAATTGCTATATAATATTACTCAACAGTAGAGAAAATAAATTATTTATTATAGAAATCTATCGTTTCATTATATTGTAAATTATTTTTCATGATGATAGTTTACTTTGCATCATAAGATTTGAAGTGGTGTTGCCAACGTTAACTATCATAACTTTTTGGGATAGAATTTTGGGCCAACTTCACAAAGGTGAAAATATTTCTGTCATGAGAAATATTTATTTTAAGTATCACAATTCAACAGGGTATTTTCTTAAGTTCTGAATTGTTGGCATCAATTACAAAGAAATGTCTATTAGGCCAGTATTTTGAAATTTTTTCAGAATTTTGTTCATGGTAATTAAAAAAAAATAAAAAAACACAACACATTGAGTAATTTATTGCTAGCACCAATCTCGTACGTCCACCAAATACTACTCTAGAGGATTTGATGACAGAATTGAAAGGCCTAATTAAAAATCATTAGGAGATTGTTGTCAACAACACAGGATATCATAAAATACCCAGTTGGCCTGTGAAAATCAACCTAAATATGACGCTCCAGAATTAAGTGCCATATTTGATCCTGCTACTCCCATGACAAAGTTCCGAAAAGCTCTAGAGTACTCACTATTAAGAGGCCTAATAAAAAATAATCGGGAGACAAAAATACTCAGTTGAATTGCGAAAATCAAATTAAACACGATTCACGAGGAGCTGCGGTCATATTATTTGAGACGACAAAATTCTGAAGAAAAAAAATTGACTAATTTGGGACCACCTTACCGGATTATCTATTTCTCTCGCAACCACTGTCATGTTAAAGATGAGTTTCCTACTGCTGCCAAATCATCACTCAAATTTTCTGATTCGAAAACATTTTAATCGGGTTTCGGTCTCACAATCCTCGCGATAATTTCTTGACTGTGGCAGTAGTTCAATTCAATTAATATTGATGCGTTGAAAACAATCGGAAGGCACAAAATGTTTTAATTTTTCTGATGGTGCCTTGTATTGTAGTAACATTTGTGCTAATGGATACGTCGTAAAAAAAATTATCACATGTTATATTATGCCCTCTATAGTCCACTGATAAGGTCTAAAACTACTCTCAAACATTTATTTTTTTCTGATAGAGCTTCCGATGCTTTCTCAGTACAAACTAGCAAATTGTAGGGTTAAGCATTTTTGGAGTCACATAATGACCATACTTTTATGCCGTGTTTAGCAGACTTGCGTAAAATATATTGTCGGAAGGTATAGCGGCATTTTTGTAGTCAAATCTTACAGCCCGTGCTATAGCATGAATCCTTTTCAAATACATAGCAGTTTTGGATACAGGGCGACCAGTTGAAGAATTGTAGAAGCTTTGAGTTGTATGCCGAAAATTCTTCTGTTGATATTGGTTTCCATTTAGCTTATAGTACTGAAACTTCTTCTTTGTTTGCCATTTCTATTATTTTAGACAGTATATTTAACTGTAACTGTATAAGGAAGCTTGTCTTTATATACGTGATTCTGGAAATTGCATACCTTGTAACGGCTGGTTTTATATTCATTATATTGGCGCTTGAAGCTCGCCCTTGATGATTAGGAGGAATTGTTTTCCAACGAATATTGCAATTTATAGAATCATAACAGTTAATATAGTTAGGATTATATAGTTAATATTGGGGGCTGTCTAAATCTAATTATTGACTAACTAGCTAAATCTAATTTTGTAGTTTATTAGACCAACAACTGCATTCTAAAATAACGGTAATTATTTTACTGGGTATGCTTTCTGTACACTTCTTAAATTGTAATCATTATTAATTTAAATTTCACATAAAACTTATAAACAGTAGTTCGAAGACGAGTGACGTTTGATCTGCGTTGGATGCTGTCTTGTAATGAATTACAATTAACGCCACCGATAACCTAAATCAAAATGATAATACTCTAATAAAGTTCCTAAAGTACGAAGACCGACCTGGGGTTCCGGTGAATGACAAAAATCAAGATAACACAATTTATAAACGACCTGTCCGCTGGGTGCTTAAATTTTCTGAGAATCTGCATTAGGTTCTTCCGATATTCTGAGAGCCACCCCGTGACTTTGGCAACAATCCCAACATTATAATGATTTGTTTTATTGGAATCGTAGACGCCTAGTCACATTCCAATCAAAAAATGCTTAACACCCTAATTCTAGGACAAATTACAGTTAATTTAGTTTACAACTAAATTATTTGTGCACGCAAATTTTGTTATGAATATGGAAACAAAACGGCAAATCAGCCAAATTCAAAATTAATGTTGGTTAATTACATCGTGAATCAGTCATCCATGCCTTGTGTGCATCCGATGTTGTGTTACTAGGAATGTTGCCTTATTAACTAAAATTAAGCATTGATCTTGAATAGTTATAGGTTGCACAGCTGCATAACCTTTTAGTTATTTCGCAAGAGAAATTAATCGAAGCACGATCCACAATAATTGATACTCGATGTTTATGTAATAATAAAAATATTTCTGATGTTATCTATTTAAGACAAAAACGATCTAATTTGGGAATAAAACAGTTTTTCAAATTTCAATGGGCTTATTTTATTTTGTTCACGTTTTGTTTCCTGGCGAGAGATCATATTTTCTGTTTGTGTGTAGTATGTCCTATAAACAAGAACTATGGAAAGCCATAATTCAATTTCAGTTCTCAATTAGCGATTCAGAGCAATAACTCTCCCCTAGATAAGGAGAGATTTGCACAAAATTACTGAAATATCTTGAATATAATTTGTGGTATCGGTACGGGCAGGGGTTCGATCTAAACTTCCAGTAGTTTAAATCAAAGTGAAAATATTCTCGATCTAGCAAGACAAAAAACCTGCAGCAGAGAGCCAAGAAAACCGAGTGGCATAACCCTCTTAGTTATTTTAGCAACAAAGTTTTGAACGTCCCGATAAATATCACCAATGCGCAAAAAAAACTGACCAAGAGAACACAAAACATATGTGACCAAATCACAAAGCAATTAACCAAAAACACGTTCAAATTTGACCGATTTACCATTCTGTACAACAAAACCTGCGTACACAAACAACTTGCCCTTCACTCTGTGTATAGGGGTCAATCTGACCCCACGAATATCTTCATATATTTTACAGGGAATGTTAATTAAAACTCCACATTATCAAATTTACAAGAAATCTGAGCCCCTCTTTCCATTGTATTGCGTGTTTAAGATATTTGTTGAGGCTATCATATAAATCAAGCGCCATTTAAATAATTAGAAATATATTGTTCCAATTTTAAAATTAATTGGGGTCAATTTGACCCTAATGCACAGAGTAAGACAAACTAAATTGACTGCAATCCCTCTTAGAAATACAATTTTAAACACCCCTTGATTGGAATGCAAATAGGTACCTACTATTCCAATAAAAAAAAAATACACGATACAACTAGATCTGCTTAGGATCGCTTCTGACAAATTCGAAAAAACACCAAAAGCAGTTTATGGCTCTAATTCAATTGCCAGGTACTGTATTTTAAGGCGGTAGTCGATCAAATTGTTTACTACAATTTTGTCTACCTTGAAGGTGTGTACATGCTCTAATTCTGGTGAAAAAATGTACACCACGAAGTTAGAATTGTTTACTATTTTTCATTGGTAACCTGATCAAATTTTTTGTTCTAGTTGGAAATAATTCAACTCATACAGCTAACTTCGTGGTGTACATTTTTTCACCAGAATTTGAAGCATGTACACACCTTGAATCTAATTATTAAAATACAATTCAAGCATGTACCTCTTATATTTTAAAACACGAAATTTTTGTCTAAGCTGATGAATGTTACCAGGATGTAGTCGATCTGTACCAACTTTTTTAATTTCGATATTCTGAATCAGTTATTACTGTTAATTTTGAGAATCTATCCTGTCAGTTTTAAAATCTGTCAGCGTATATATTAGCGTCAGCATTTCTTTCTGTTCTTCCATACTTTCCGAAGATAGTGCAGGAGGACTTCGAAAGTGTATTTTCCAAAAATTATAAATTTGGTGAAGTCTTCATACTTATGCCAATTTGTAGCAACGGTGTAAACGCAAAATATATATTTCAACCAGCTAAAAAGGCATTGCTATTCGCGAATTCCAGCAAAGTAAGGGCAAAGAAGAATAAAATGGCCAAGCACAACTCAAAAACAGATCTAAATAAAAAATAAAAAAAAAATACTACTTCGGTTTTTTTGGATCAAAAGAACACGGCATAAGCATAGAAACCCACCACAACTAAGATTGACGCTTAAGTTTATCATCATAATGTTCTCGAGTGATTGCACTGTTAATTGGCTTTCTTTCTCTGTCCAGTAAGTTTCAATTATCTATATAAGAAACTGTTTTACTAAACTCCAATTTAAATATTTGATGTGTATCGAGATTTGTGAATGGGAGAGGTTCCTCCAATTTAATTGTTGACGTTATAAAGAGAATGCAGACGGGCACTCTATTACAGTCCAAACTGGTTCCCAATAGACTAAACGGGAATTCCATCACCTGCGCAGGATTTCTTACGAACTAGTTTAGTATTCCGGATTAAATTAAAAATAAAAGCACATCTACAACTAAAGAGGTTTCAATTAGACCATTTTTGTTTTTACTAGGCAACTATTCAACTTGAAATCCACACGAGAAAGGAAGAAAAAACCAAACACAATCGGGTAGTGATATTTGTATTTTAGATCAACCAATTAATAGCATTATACCTTCTTAAGACAAGTCAGATTATGCAGCTAATGCTCAATATAGGCGTAATTTTTTGAGTGTTGAATATGTCGAATTTTATGCCAACAAAACTTAATTTTCATGAAGCTTTGGTTTGTTGGTTCCATTCGAAGGAAAATGTTTCTGAAAGGCAACGAACGCTGTTGGAAGCTTATGGTAATTATGATCTGCCAATTTAAACATGTTAGTACTGGTATCGATGCTATAAAAGTGGTAATTTTAATACGGAAGATAGGAAACGTGAGAAAGTGGAACTTTAACTCGATGAAGATTAAAGTCAGACAGAAAAAAAACTCGCAGAATCATTACATGTTTTAATCGTTACATGTATAAATGCTATTGAAATGATGCACAAGCAAGGAAATTTTGTGCCGTACGAGTCAAAATAATTTTTTTTGCATCGAATTGTGAAGGATGAGGACAAATGGATACGCTATACGATGATCCGAAGCGCGAAATAATTATGGTGTAGGCCAGGCAAACCATCAACATCGACAGCAAAACCGAATCGAGGGAAAACATCTCTGCGAAACGCTAGGAGCAGACTATTGAAGCATAAACGGCCAGATTACGCAAAAAGAAATAACAAAGTGATTTTCTAGCACGACAACCTCGACCTCATCTTTCGAAACCGAAGAAAGTAGCATATTGCACACAGTCCAGGGTTTCTGATTAATCCGCAAATGATATCTTCGGCCGTCGTTATCATCATCAATATAATGAACATTCTTCGTGGATCTATATGTGATTCCATGCCAAACACGTATAACTAACTAGTTTTTGTTTTTTGTTTTGCGATATTTTTGCCTGCGGAATTATTTTTTGTGTTTTTAGTCACAGCGATTTTATTAACATTTGATGAAAGGCATTCGAAATTTCTGTTATGCGATTATTTGCTCTGCCATAATTTATCTGTGAGAATTTTGTTGCGAAATTTTAGCTGCGAAATTACGGTAGGGAGCTAAAATATCGTGTTCAAAATAAAACTAAGAAATTTGGATTTAGGTTATACCATTTTATTTAAATACAAGGTTTACATCCATTTTTCAATTCAACCTTTACGGTATTTTGTTGTTGTCAAAATCCTTTATAAGAAATTATTAATGTCAAATTTATTAAAATTTCAAATACCTGCTATTTTTAAAATCAACGAACTCGCTACAGTTGTAGTATTTTATTTAAATTCCAAGTTTACAACAAATTTTCAATTAAATCGTTATGATATTTTGTTGTTGTCAGAATCATTTATGAGATGTTGTTGTTGTCAAATTTACTGAAATTTCAAGAAACCTACGATTTTGTAGTTTAAGCTTCATGTTTATGAATTATTTAGTGTTAACAATAATACAAATTTAACCAAAAGGCAATTTAAAATCTTTGAGCTTTTAATTTTAGAAAACCCTAAACTAAAATCCGACTAAATATCGTATTCAAAAACAAACTAAAAAATTCGATGCTAAAAGGATTTAGACTCTATGGTAAAATTGGACTTCTTAGATTTGGTAATTGACCCCTTAGATAGAATAAAAAGGAGGTTATAAGGCAAGCAAATCAACCAGGAACATCTAAATTTAAGATCTCTGTAACTTCAAATAAGAATCGAAAGACGGTCAATCGACAAAATTCGACTTGATAAACTGGGCCACTTTCTATTTTATGGAAGTGCGTTAAATTCGTCTACACACAAATTTTCAAACTCGAGAGAAAATCAAGGAAATAATGTACAAAATTCGAGGGAGGTGGAGATGAGGCGAATAGAAGCATTTTAATTTTTTTTTCTATTTTAAGCGTTTAAAAATCAATCATGTTGAGTAGGCAAGAAACTATGATTATATTGATCATCTATCAGCAATAAAAGAGGACACTTTAGGCTTTCCAAATCTGTACAAGTTACTCCATAATTTAGGGTTGGGCTATGATGACAAATTTTCAAAGATTACCAAAATGATTGAATATATGAAAAAATCATGATACTTAACTATGCTAAATAACACAAATCTCAGAGATTGACCCACAAAGACATTATATGGAATAGGAAGACGATACCTTACGCTTTCCAAATCTGACCATGCTATCTCATAATTTAGGGTTGGGCTCTGATGAAAAATTGGCATCCTTGATTATTTTAACTATGTAGGCTTACCAAAAGTCCGATTTTAGAAATAAAGCTTATATAAGTTCACAATATCGATTAAACCGATATCTTCTAAAAATCACAGTTGTAAAATTCGCTAGTCTTTGGATAAACTCTGTAAATTGTAAAAGACTTTATTTTTCTTTTACACCAGTTTACCAAGTTTGTTAAACCTATCACTTATTATACATACAATAAATCGGTAAGGCCACTATAATTAAGTGGTTCTCCCTACAAGACTTTCAAAAATTTTTATTTTATAATTCCTAGCAAAAGTTAGCAAGCACTAATTTAAAATAAGTTTTAGTCAAAAAAGACTTTGTTTAGAGTACCCAGTAATATGAGTGAAAAATACAATTATTACACAGTACTCTACTTTCAATTGTTTACTGATTTTAATCGAGCTTTATTAAAATTTTATTTTAATTTTTATGTAGTATAAAATATAAAACAAATATTATAACCTAAGCGGTTGTAGTTGCAACCAAAGATATTTTTGGAAAGTTTGATTTTCTTAAATGAGCTTTTTTAATACTAGACAAACTATTAAAAGTTTTAGCAGCAAGTAGATGATATTGTCATCTCCTGCGAAATCTATGTTCGGTAATTTATTTATTAGTTTGGTTGGGCTAGGTATAACAAAGCTCTTCAAACTAAAATTAGTTTTAGGCTGATTGTTTCAATAAATATATTTTAATATTCGTAAAATCCAGGTATTTAGATTATAAGGTTTAGTTAAGTCTCCAATTTTTTTTATAAATTTAAAGCACTTTAAAAAATGTTCCGTTAAAATTTCAGCAATTTAAGAGCGAACCACATTAGGTTTTCGTTTAAATAACAAATATTTTTCCAAGAAAATCATTCACACAGACAAAATTCTGATAATCAACGATTATACTATTTCTTCAGTTTAAGTATAATTTGCATAAATGGGAGCTCTCCATTTTATCATTGATTTTTCGTTGATAATGAATATTAAAAAAGCTCATAATATGTAATTTAATTCGCATCCCCTAAGAACTTTTGTTACTGAATTTAATTGGTTTCTTACAAAAAATTTCTCGAAGTAAAAATATTCAAGCCTATTTGCTTTCAAATCGAGCCAAATTTTGAAATATTACCAAAACGATCGAATATATGGAAAATCATGATATTAAACTAAGCTAAATAACATAAATTTTAAAAAATTGTTTCGCACAGAGACTATAAAGAATGGAAAGAGGATACTTTAAGCTTTTCATATATGTGCGTGTTATCCCAAAATTTAGGGTTGGGCTCTGATGACAAATTTTCAAACATTACCAAAACAACAGACACACTTCTTGTACTATTGGGAAGGCATAAAACACCCAAAAATGCGAGTTTTCCTTGATATTTGTTAATATATTTTGTAGCCGGACGAATCTTATTGATGTGAATAATTATAAACTCTATGTAGGTAAATTTTAAATCGAGAAACCCAATATTTTGAGATCAATAATTTATTTACGTAAATTGTTTATAAAATTAGTATCAGTTTATTCTAAGATGTATACAATGGAGAATGGACAATAAAATTATACGGATTGATTAAGTTCAAAGATTATATTCAAAATGTTTGTCATAAATAAAAACAAAATATAAAATGTAAATAAAAGCGAATCGTTCACTCTCATGTAATAAACAACGGCAGCCATTAAAATAAATCTGTATTACCAAATATAAATTAAAACCAAACTCGTATAAATTTAATCAATATGAATATGGAATTATACATATCGAGATAATACTATGTTGTAACAAATATACATAAATATCCAAATCATAAAAAAGGATAAAACTTGAATATTACACACAATATAAAATAAACTTGTTGCAAAAGTAAAAATAAAAAAATCCAACAAATTTATTTCGAGCAGCAGAGGCACACACTGTAAAAAAATCGGTTTCAGTGTGTTTATTTTATCAGATTGTGGCTGTTAAAGAATTGTATTATCATTATACAGCATTTTCGTGAATTTTTTTTTTTATTTTCCGCCTGTGAATAAAAAATTCAACCGCTTTTGATTATGTATGGATATTGATTTCATCTCTTCTTATGTATGGATAAATTTTCAAAAGGAATAATTCGAAAGTATAAGTTGAATTGGATTTTTATTTTTTATTTTTTTATTTTTTTCTGTAAATCAGTGAATGTTGGAATTAATAATGTTTGCTTATCTCTGTTGAATTTGAATTTACGCTACCCGTATATTATACTATACGTATATAGCTATATACTTCGGGTAGGTGATCATAACGAAATTTGTTAAACATAAACTTGGAAATTGATTACTTTCCATTGGTTCTTTATGACGTGTATTAGGTAGCGAATTTGTTAAAAAAAAGTGTTTTATTATTATTTTTTGTACGGTGGTTAACAATTTGGTATGGTATTTGTATATTTTATTGGGTTTCGAAAATGGTGTTAAATTTATAGTATTTTACTTAATAGTCCCAATTATAATTGGATCCGTTTAACATTGGACCATTGGCCAGATTTCATGTTTCAACTTGATTGGCGCACCTAAATATTATTATTTAACCAAGTGGAGAACGGCAAGTTTAACCTAAAATCGAGATGCAGGCATTAATAATAAATTGGTGAATTTATGTTGAATTATGTTGAATTATGCGTTATTAGATTCAGCGTCGCAGGCTACGTTTATTACTGGCACGTGTGAAAAAAATTAGGCCTTAAGCTAAGAAGGGGGGGGGGGGGGTGTTAGGTGAGTGGTTTAGTGCAGTCAAATTTGGGATGAACTAAGAGCAATTAGAGATCGTGCCAAGACGTCAGGCGAAACGGGTACCACAACTTCAAATTTATATCGTGCCTAAAATTGCTCCACTACAATTAGCATCAAAAATTGGTTGTATGGAATTAGACAAATTGCAGTCACTGAACTTTGCCGATCCGAAATTCAACCAAAAAGGCCATATATCGATGTCTTGCTGGGCATCGACATGTTTTTTACAATAATCGAAACTGGACAACTAAGGCTATCTCCATTTCTGATTACGCAAGGAACCAAGTCCGGCTGGATGATTGGAGGTGTACTATCGAGCAAAGGAGAACGAGTCAATCTAAAGGTAACCGTGGATGTGAAATTGAAAAGATTGCTACAATCAGCGAGCTAACTGACGAGGAGAAGTATTGCGAAGATTAGTTTCAGCGTACGATGGAAAGAAATGATGACGGAAAATGTATCGTAAACTTTACAAATTTGGAGTCCAATTACAAGGCAGTCGAACTCCATCTTAGAGCAATGGAAAACAAATTCCGACGAAACCAACATTCAAGGACCAGTATGCAAACTTAATGCTCATATGAGACGAATCCAGGAAAGCATCCTAATGATTATTTTCTGCCTTATCACGTTGTGGTAAAAGATACTAGTATCACTTACAATCTGAGGGAAGTGTCTGATGCTTCGTCAAAGGAGTCAAATAGAACATCTCTAAATGATTTACTGCTTATAGGTCCTTCTATTTAATTATCATTAAGACATTGTACTCAGATTCAGCCGATGCTGCATAATATGATTTAAAATAGTGTTGGTTTAGTTAGCATCAGAAAATGGAGTACATTTCTGGCCAATCGCAAATCCAGTATCGTAGAATATTTACCACGAAAGTATTGACGTCATGTCCTATCAAAACAAAACGCTGCAGATCGTGCAGCCTATATACGGTAATTCAGCCTGTATGGTGGGATGAACCAGACTGATCATGCCTAGCAGAGGAATGGTGGCCAAACCAATGGTTATCCTACGAGACCGAAGAGGACCGAAAATCCAACTGCTTCGACGTATTGTTTAGGTGTTACTAATAATTTTATAGAAGATTAGATAACACGTTTAAACTCCTTCGATAAATTAAGGAGGCTGTTAGGTTATGCGAGGTGATACTGAAGCAAACTCAAAGATGCGAGAGTGCAACGATTTATGGTAACTGACCTAGGACAAACCTATAGAATTCAAAATCGAGAAGACAACTTAGTTAAATCTGGAAGAATTGCTGTAATGCGAGAAAATTATTATTAAGTATGTACAATGCCAAGATTTCATAATCGAAATTAAATCATTGCAGAAATGTCACGATATCCCCAAAAATAGCCAAATTAAGACAGTAAACCCATTTTTGGGCCCATTTTATTTAAGAGTTTAAATTAAAAAAAAAATTCTATTTTTCTGATTAGTTATTAAAATTCAGATAAAATGCTAATTCTGCTTAAAAGTACAAAATGACTTTTTGTTCATATCCTGAAAACTAAGTTATTTCAAGGTCATTCAAAGTTATCAAACAATTTTTTTTTCTGTCTAACAGCGTAATATTTAAGATCGTATTTACAAACATACATGTAAGAAAGGAAACAATTTCTTTAACTATTTATAATTAATTAAATTTCACTTTATCGATTCACTGTACACTAAACGGGTAATTAAAAAACCACACCCATCCTAGACTATTCTCCATTAAACCAATCTAGATACTAACTAGTAATACATTATAATTGTAACAAATTAATTTTTTTTAAACTAAAAAAAAAACATTCGTGTAATCATGATTTAGTTATAGAGCTGCGTACAAATAATACTATAGAATGTATTTAAAATCCCCAAAAATAATTTATGTTCATTTGATATGAATAAATAATTATTTTTCAAAAATATATCCATTGTTTCCAATTAATACTATAAGCTTATTATTATCTATTGTGTGGGTATCTAAGTACATACAAAATTATCCATATTAATTGTTTTGGTCATAAACTAAAATACTAACCCAATAAATTAGTAATATAATATTAACTAGATTTGTTGTGCTTTTCATTTCAATTTAATTATTATGTACACAATATTAAGTACGAGTGTATTAAAAATGAATAAAATTAATTATATTTGTATAGTAATACTATAACGATGAAAGCGTGCTTAGAAATAAATTTAATATTTAATCGATTTTGGTATAACCTTCATGAACATAACATAAAATTGACTTTGGATAAAAATTTCTATTTACTGCCTTTTATATAACTTTTTTTATCATCAAAAGTGATGAAACCCTAATTCAAACATTCTTGAAATACTTTACCTTAAGAGACTAGCAGTAAAATTTTTTTTGAAAAACGAAAACTGCAAGAAAAGGTAAGTAAAGAAGAATAAAACCTTTATTATGTTATGCTTGTTAAGTAATTTACTTAGGTACATAGAAATAAATTTATGTTACAGGGAAGCTTGAGCTTGAAAATCAAAAGATCAAATAATTTAAATGTTTAATAGGATTAACAAAATCGGCGTCACATTTAAAATAAATTACAGACAGCAACTTTTGAAACTGTTTTCTTAAAAAAATGGCAGCTGGTCGATTCTGAGAACACACAATTCCAAGAAAACGATAATTCAATGAAATATTCTTATACAATATAAAGATATTAGGCAAAAATAAAACATTTATTGTGTGCTACCGGCTTTAGCAGTTAAATTGGAATTAGTTCTAATCGAAATGAAATAACTTCTTAATGAACAAATCAAATAATTCTAAAGCTAGAAATATTAATTTTGAAATAACAGAAAAATGAAGATGAAATATTTCCCTACTGTGCTGGGATTTAGTTTTAATTTATGAAATAAACCTTAAAAATAATAGAAATATTCCGGAAAATAGTGTTCTAATTTTAAAATTAAAATAAATTAAGGAATCGTAATTTTAAATTTTCTGGAAAATCGAAATAAAATTAAATCTTTATTTTTTATAATATTTTAACATTAAATGTTCCCTTTCCAGAGTAATTGTAATCAAAACAATTTTAAAAATGACGATTAGTAAGTCACACAAATTAATTGATTTTAAGCAGACCCAATACGTTTGATTACGATTTAGCAGCCTTAGCGAAAGGTTTTGTTTTTATTCGCGGAAAAAATAATATTGTCAAAAAAAAAAATAATAAAAAATTTAAATTATATTGGAATTATATCGATTTGAGTTTTTATCGATAATCTTTACGTTATCTACTACCGGATTTTATCTACAGATAATAGCAAGATGGCGAAAGAGTAAGGTTGGCTATTTGGTGAACAAAATTAAGTATTAAAGATGAGGGGCGAGCAAGCGGGCCCCACGTCGTCGTCATCCAGCGACCGCAATGACTTAGAGGTGGTCCACTTGGCCTCTAATTCAGATAATGGCACAAGTGTTGAGAACGAGGTGGAAATGAGCGAGGATTTAATGTCGCAGCAGAAGATCGATGACCTCATCCGGAAGTATAGTAATGAAGAGGAAGATAGATCCCGGAAAGAGAGAGGCATCAGGGAGCACATTGGTCTGATGAAAGAGGAGGAGGAGAAGACACTGCACAAAGGACTGGCACTCCTGAAAAGAATCCAGTTGGAGGCAAAGATGCAGCCAACTATAAAAAGGACTGTGACGAATGGCCTAATAGAAATGGAGGAGCTGTTGGATGCGATAGTCTCATGTCGCACCAACTGGAAGAAGGGAGAGGCGCAGCTCCAAGAGTCAGGCCGGGGAGCGAAACCCAACCTTAACCAAGAGAGGTTGAAGGTTCAGCCGATTAATTTGAGTAGAAGGAGAGGCATGGCCTCTAGCTCGGAGGAGCCTGATCGAGGTACCAGAGCCCGAAGAGGGACCGATGGAGAAATGGCCGCAATACCCCCTTGGAAAGCGGGGAATAAGCAACTGGAAACGGATCTACGAGGCGATGTTGAAAGCACCATTTTACTACCCAGAGGGGGCAATGCTATCATAACTGCATCCGGTGCACCTTGGGTAGAAGGAAAGAGTGGAAGGCGTAGATTGAGAAGAGGGAAGCGGCCAAGAAAGAGAACGCAAAATAATGCGGTGGTCGTCAAACCAGTCGGCGGGAAAACGTACGCTGAGGTCCTTGGTGCCATCCGACGAAACGTGTGCCCGGATGACCCTGAACTTGCAATTAGGGTCATAAGAAAGGCCAACGATGGAAGAGTTCTCCTCGAGCTAGATCGCGGTGTAAATCTCGAGAAGCTGAAGGACACTGTACAAGCGGCGATAGGAAACGATGGAGTGGTACGCGGCCTGATACCTCGGCTAAAAATTGAAGTCCTTGACTTGGATAGCCTTACCACCGAGCAAGAGGTGATGACGGCGGTTAAGCGTGATTCTGGCGATGTTGCTACAGGTGAAGTCAAAGTATCGCTATTCAAAGCTGATAAGCGGGAGCAAAGGAAAGCGGTCATTGAACTAGATGATCTAGCCGCTAACAATCTGCTTGCTCGAGGGCGTATTAAGATTGGCTGGGTCTCTGGACGCATTAGGGTGAGAGCCGAGGTACAGAAATGCTACAAGTGCCAAGGATATGGACATATCAGGAATAACTGTGCAGGTCCTGACCGTAGCAATAAGTGCTGGAAGTGTGGCGAGGGTGGGCATAAGGCCGCGGTGTGCGAATCGCAACCAATATGCTATACATGCACTGGGAAACCTGGTGGTAACAACCATGTGCAAGGATCAGGTGGCTGCGAGACCTTCCAAAGGTTCCTGCGGCGAGCGAAGGGAGGTAATAATCGCTCATGAAGGTCCTTCAAGGAAACTTGAACGGATGTAGAGCTGCGCAAGACCTATTGACGCAGCTTGCCTGTGAGGCAGAAGTCCAGGTAGCAGTCGTTTGCGAGCAATACCAGAACAGAGTTTGCACAAATTGGTTCTCAGATCCTTTGGGAACTGCAGCAATATGGGTGGTCGATAACCATAAAGTGCGCATCGATGCCCACGGCTCTGGAAATGGCTTCGTCTGGATAAGAAGTCGAAATGTTACATTCTTTAGTGTGTATCTTTCACCGAACGATACGATCTCGGAGTTTCAATCCAAACTGAATGAACTAGAGGACTCTGCTCGTGATGTATCAGGAGAATTGGTGCTAGCCGGAGATTTCAATGCTCGTGCATTAGAATGGGGCATGCCACACCAAGATACCAGGGGGAGACATATACTGGAGATGGCCTCAAGACTGGATCTATGCGTGTTAAATGAGGGATCTACGCCAACATACCGAAAGCCAGGTTTCGGCAACTCCATACCGGACATAACGTTGGTATCCGCACGGCTAGCATCATTGGCGAAAGACTGGAGAGTGATGGAGGATTATTCCGCGACCATAATTACATAAGCTTCAAATTGCACGACGGCGAGCGAGAAGTACAGCGAGCAATGTATCGAAACCCATTGAGTTGGAACACTACCAAGTTAGACGGCGGAAAGCTCGTCGCATTTGTTGAGGCTAGCCTTGCGAGCAGTCCACTGGCTTTGCAGGATATTGCGAATGGAGTCGAGATTGAGGCGGCTGTTGACAGCATTACACGGCTGGTTCAACAAGCTTGTGATTCTTCTATGCCACGAAGAAAACAGTGGAACGGCAGGAAGCAGGCTTATTGGTGGACGAATGAGATCGCAGAGTTGAGAAGGAAAGCTCTGCAGCTTAGGCGAAGGGCGCAACGAGCACAAGGTAGAGAAGAAGCAATTGCCAAGTCAGCTCAGCACAAAGCGGCAAAGAAAGAGCTAGGCATGGCTATTCGTGCGAGCAAGGCGCAATGCTGGAGAGACATGTGCAAAGAGGTGGATAGCGATCCATGGGGCAGAGGATATAAGCTTGCTACTCGAAAGCTGGGTTTATTGAGCACGCACGTCGCGTTGGATGCAGAAACAATGTCAAACATTGTTGATGCCCTATTCCCAACACACTCATTGAGAGTAGAAGAAGATAGTGAGAATGAAGTCGTAGAAATTCCCACATTTACCGAGGGGGAGTTGGCATATGCGGTGACCAACCTGAAAAATAATAAGGCACCTGGGCACGACGGCATCCCAACGGAGGTGCTGAAAGTGGTTGCGGGTAGATATCCGCAATTACTACTCAAATTGTACAATGGTTGTTTAGCAGCAGGAGTATTTCCTTCACGGTGGAAGATGGCCCGGCTGGTGCTGATAAATAAAGGAAAAGGTGGTGACCCCGACTCCCCGTCATCATACAGACCTCTCTGTATGCTGGATACAATGGGAAAGTTGCTGGAAAAGCTATTAAAGCCTAGGCTAGAAGATGCCATATCGGTTGCCGGTGGCTTGTCTCCGAAGCAATATGGTTTTCGGAAGGGACGATCAACTGTAAACGCAATAGAGGAAGTAATTAACGCAGTTAAAAGAACCGAAAGTGCTTGCCGCGCAGCGAGGCCTTTGGTGCTTCTAGCGACATTGGATGTGCGAAATGCTTTCAACTCGGCGAGATGGGAAGATATGATCGAGGCGCTACAACGATCTTTCGCTATCCCGAATTATCTTCTGCTAATGATTCGGGACTATTTGAGGAATCGAAGGCTGGTATATGAGACGTCTGACGGCAAAAAAGTGAAGGAAATTACTGCTGGAGTGGCCCAAGGCTCGATTCTTGGTCCCGACCTATGGAACGCTATGTACGACAGCCTGTTGCGACTAGAGATGCCTGACGAAGTATTCCTGGTTGGGTATGCAGACGATGTGGCTATTGTGATAACGTCTAGAAGCGCAGTTTTGGCTCAGTGCAGATTAAATCAAGTGATGAGGAGGATAAACGATTGGATGGATAAGCACGGGCTACAGTTGGCCACCTCAAAAACGGAGATCGTCATGCTCACTAGGCGGAGAATTCCAACCATTATCCCTATGAAGGTTGGAGCAGAGGAGGTAATGTCAAAAGGAATGACGAAATATCTGGGGATCACTTTAGACAATCGTCTAACTTACTGGGAGCATATACGAAGAACCTGTGACCGAGCGTCAAAAGTGACTGTATCGCTTAGTAGATTGATGGCGAACATAGGAGGGCCCCGCCCTAGTAAACGAAGACTTATAATGTCAACGGTGCAGTCAATCCTGTTGTATGGAGCTGAGATTTGGGCCGGTGCGATGGAGGTCAAAAAATACCGTACGAGGATGATATCGATTCAAAGGCGCGGGGCACTAAGAATCGCATGCGCTTATCGCACAGTATCCGAAGCTGCAGCCTTGGTTGTCGCCGGAGTCATCCCGATAGATCTGCTGGCGCTGGAGCGTCGGGAGATATATCGGTTGAGCGCTGAATTTGGAAGAAAGGATTCTGCGGTGAGAGCCCGCAGCATTACGCTTGCGGTATGGCAGGATCGATGGGATGGGGCGAATAGTGGTCGATGGACGGCCCGATTGATTCGGGACCTTGGTCCCTGGATTAATCGTGGCCACGGAGAGCTTGATTTTTTCACATGCCAGTTTTTTACTGGACATGGCTATTTTGGGGCCTATCTGCATAAGATGGGAAAGCTGATGTCACCTCAATGCCGATATTGCCCAGAAGAGTGCGATGACGTTTGTCATACATTCTTTCGGTGCGGTAGGTTCATTGAAGAGAGAAGACGGCTCGCTTTAGTATTCAACGGGGTCACACCAGACTCCATTGTTGAAGCGATTCTGCGGTCTGATGCAGCGTGGCGAGCTTTCGCAGACTACGTTGGGTCAGTGCTGCGGCAGAAGCGGAGCGATGGTTGTCTGGCGGACCCCTAACAAAGTAAGGTGTAGAACATAAATGAGGGCCCCAAAATGGGTAGCAGCGCGGACCAGACCGAAGTAATGCGAAAGCGGTTCCGGTCTGGGCTCTCCGTGGCATGTAGGAGACTTTTTGGTGAGTATAAACCTCACACTGTCAAGTGAGGTCCATCATCACTTGGCGCTGGCTTTTTGAAAGTTTTAACTCCTACAATAAAAAAAAAAATAAAAAATACGTTTGATTATGAGTTACAGAAACTAGAGCACATAACTACGCAAGCCATCCCTTAATAGACAAATGACCAATGATCTTGTAAATGTATGCAGGAATGCCATTTGACTCATGCAGCATCAACAAGAATGCAGGTGCTTCTGGATTCAGAAAAAATCGATGTATGCCTCAAGATGGAAACACACTTCACTAGACAAACAAATATTAAATTTAAAAATTATCAAATATATCATACCATTCATCCGGAAACACTGCTAAAGGAGATAGTGCTGTTATAATCGGAACTATTATTCATCACTATGAAGAGTTAAAATATAAAACAGAATGAATTCAAGCAACATTCTTTATGTTAAATCAAAAATAATTGTACATATTTATATTGTTAGTTCTGCCCACTGAAGCACTCATTTAAAAAAAAATGATCTCGAATTTCTCAGTAATCTACAGAAACGATTTGTACTTGGAGAAGACTTTAATGCAAAATATTGTCTACAGGGGCTCTAGGTTAAAAACGACTAATAGTAAAAAGTCATAAAAGCTCTTAGGATATGCAATTTTTCTTTCCTGTAATGACCTATCAACCGGAAAACCAACCTACTGACCAAACAAAGTAACAGATCCGATTGACTTTTTCATAATATCGAAAAAATGTATATCTATATAATCGTAAATTATGTACAGGTAGATGAAAAGCAGAACTTACCATAAACTCGTATCATTCACTTAAACTCATTACGTAAAATGAAAAAAAAACAATCAGAAAAAAAGAAACCCATTTCTAGTAAATAATCACACTAATTGAGAATAAATTAGGCTATCCTTCGAAAAAAAAAATTAGCTTGGTACCACTGAAGAATTTGACAAATGAAAAAAAATAGATTTTAAATTTAAATAATTAGAATTAGAATTAAAATTTAAAAATGTTTCCATTTTCAAATTTAAGTATTAAAATATATAAAATCTTTAAAATTCATAAATTAAAATACATAATAAAATACTAAAAATTTTAAAATTTTAAAATTTAAAAATTTAAAAATTAAAATATTAAAATATTTAAATATTAAAATTCATATTAAAATATTAATGTCATAAAATGTTTTAATATTTAAAAATAAAAAATTTAAAAATTCAAAAATTTGAAACTTTTAAAATAAAAATATTAACATGCACATTAAAATATTTAAATATTAAAATACATATTAAAATATAAAAATATTTCAATATTCAAAAATTTTAATATTAAAATATCTAATTATTAAAATTCATCTTAAAATATTAAAGTCATAAAATGTTTTAATATCTAAAAATTCAAAAATTTAAAGATTTTAAAATTCAAAAATTTAAAACTTTAAAACTTTTAAAATAATAATATTAACATACACATTAAAATATTTAAATATTAAAATACATATTAAAATATTTCAATATTCAAAAATTTTAATATTAAAATACATATTAAAACGTTAAAATAATAAAATGTTTTACTATTTAAAAATTCAAAAATTTTAAATTTTAAAAATTAAAAATATTAAAAATTTTAAAATTTTTTACTATTAAAATATTTCAATATTTAAAAATTTAAATAATGAAATATTAAAATACATATTGAAATATTTAAAAATTTAAATATTAAAATACATATTAAAATATTAAATTTTATATTAAAATATTAAAATATTTAAAAATTTAAAAATTTAAAACTTCAAAAATTTAAAACTTTAAAATTTTTAAAATAAAAATATTAACATACACATTAAAATATTTAAATATTAAAATACATATTAAAATATTAAAATAATAAAATGATTTAATATTTAAAAACTTAAATATTTTAATATGTACTTTATTATTTTAATTTTTAAAGTTTAAAATTTTAATATTTTTAAATATTTAATATTTATAATATTTTGATATATCTTTAAATTTTTTAATTATTAAAATATAAATAAAATTTAAAAATTTCAAACTGTAAAAATTAAAATATTTAAATATTTAAATATTAAAACAATAAAATATTTTAATATTTACAATAAAATATTTTAATATTTAAAAATTTAAAATTTCAAAATATTTACAAATTTCAAAATGTTGGTATATAAAAATTGAAAAGTTTGAAAATTTAAGATATTAAAAATTAAAATATTAAAATTCATATTAAAATATTAAAGTCCTAAAATGTTTTAATATTTAGATATTCAAAAATTTAAAAGTAAAATTATTAACATACACCTTAAAATATTTAAACATTAAAATACATATTAAAATATCAACATTCATTTTAAAATATTTAAATATTTAAAAATTTAAAACTGTAAAAATTAAATTATTTAAATATTAAAATACCTATTAATGTTAAAATAATAAAATATTTTAATATTTAAAAATTTAAAAACTCAATAACTTACATATTAAAATATGAAGACACATATTTAAATATTAAAATATTTAAATATTTACAAATTTAAACATTTAGAAATTTAAAATTTAAAAATTTAAAAAATTAAAATATTAAAATATTTCAATATTTGAAAATTTAAAGTTTTATAAATTAAAATATTAACATACATATTAAAATATTATTAAAAATTTTAATTTTATAATAATTAAATACATTAAAATACATTAAAAGTATTAAAAAATTTGAAAATTTAAAACTTTAAAAATTAAAATATGAACATACATATTAATACATTAAAATATTTAAAAATTTAAATATTAAAATAATAAAATGTTTTAATATTTAAAAATTTTAATTTTAAAATAAGTAAATACATAATAAAATATTTAAATATTTTAATATTTAAAAATTTAAAAATTTAAAACTGTAAAAATTAAAATATTAAAATTTATATTAAATTATTAAAATATGTAAATATTTAAAAATTTAAAAATTTAAAATTTAAATTTTTAAATATTGACAATGATTAATTATTAATGATTGTACATTCCGTCATTCTCAGGGGCATAATTTTTACTACACAATTTGAAAGAAAATTTTATTTTTTTAACAACGAATGTTTTCCTAATGTAACTAGAGTTCAAATTAAAATTTACGAATTACTCAGTTTAACCGAAAAAATTTAAAGTTATACAATTTGAGTGACAAAAATTTTTTTAAGAAAATCTACAAAATGTTGTCGTAATAATTTAACAAATATTTTGAAACTTCCTGGATATTTAATAAATTTTGAGATAAATTTTGTTGTTTTTTGATGTAAATGCTTTCCAAAATTAACCTTTCATTGAGATTCTGCTCCTTATCAAGTATCTCAGCGTCATCTATAGGTAAGGAGTGGTTACTTCCACGTAGATGATTCGATAAAGCACTGTGTGACGGTTTAAACTCATACGTAGAATCATAAATATGTTGACGAATTCGTTTTTTAAAATTTTGTTTAGTTTGACCGATATACTCTTTTCCACACGAACATTTTAATTTATATATTAGATTTGATTGTAACTCTATGGGAATTTTGTCTTTTAATTTATTGAATAAAGCCATGTCCAAACTGTGAAATGCTCTATACCAACAAGTTGTATATCATAATTTTGTAAAAGAAATTTTATTTTTTCGAAAAGAATTTTAACATATCGGATCGAAATGTAAAGTTTGCGATTATTTTCAACGATTAAATTTGGATTTACGCGCGTATTTTCCAAAATATTTCCCGAATTACTATGTTTCTCGATAGCCTTTCTAATTCCTCTAGTCACTACCCCTCTTGGATAGCCATTTTGAGTTAGAACATTACTTAAAATTTTGAAATTTTCGGCATGAAAACCCTCATCCGATAATCTCAAAATTTTTTCAGCCAACAGAAACACTGTATTATTTTTGCAAGATGATGGAAGCCACGAGTTATAATTTAGATACCGACCCGACCAGGTTTTTTTATGATATAAATCTGTAGTTAAACTTCCATCCTCAATACGTATTACCATAGTGTCCAGAAAGGCTAAACGACCTTGATTTTCAATTTCCCATGTAAATTTAATTCGCGGGGTAAAACTATTAAATGAATCCAAAAAATTATCAATTTCCGAACTTGGAATAGCCGCAATAATATCATCCACGTACCGGTAAAAGAAGAGTAGTGCGTTATCGAATCATCTGCGTGGAAGTAACCACTCGTTATCTATAGATGACGCTAGGATACTAGATAGGGAGCAGAATGTCAATAAAAGGTTAATTTTGGAAAGCATTTACATCAAAAAACAACAAAATTTATCTCAAAATTTATTAAATATCCAGGAAGTTTCAAAATATTTAAATTATTACGACAACATTTTGTAGATTTTCTTAAAAAAAATTTTGTCACTCAAATTGTATAACTTTAATTTTTTTCGGTTAAACTGAGTAATTCGTAAATTTTAATTTGAACTCTAGTTACATTAGGAAAACATTCGTTGTTAAAAAAATAAAATTTTCTTTCAAATTGTGTAGTAAAAATTATGCCCCTGAGAATGACGGAATGTACCGTCGAAACGTCGGGTTTTTATTAAATAATTAATAAAAATAAATAAAACATTAAGTTAAAAACCAAAGAAAATTATTTTATTATAACAAAAAAAGCTTAAAAAGTGAATTAAATAAATATTAAAATAATAAAATATTTTAACATTTAAAAATTTAAAAATTCAAAAACTTACATATTAAAATATGAAGATACAAATTAAAATATTTAAAATTTTAAAACTTTAAAAAATTATATTTCAATATGTGTTTTAACATTTAAATTTTTAAAGTTTTAAGTTTTTAAATTTTAAAATTTTAAAAAATTCTAAATATTTAATAAATACATATTGAAATTTAAAATACATATTGAAATATTTAAAAATTTAAAAATTTAAAAATTGAAATATTAAAATACATATTAAAATATTTAAAAATTTAAATATTAAAATTCATATTAAAATATTAAAGTTATAAAATGTTTTTAAAATTTAGAAATTCAAAAATTTAAAACTTTAAAACTTTTAAAATAAAAATATTAACATACACATTAAAATATTATAATATTAAAATACATATTAAAATATTTAAAAATTTAAATATTAAAATACATATTTTATTATTATAATAATAAAATGTTTTATTATTTAAAAATTTAAAAATTTTAATTTTAATACAATTAAATACATATTAAAATATTTAAATATTTTAAAATGTATTATATTATTTTAATTTTTGAAATTTTCAATTTTAAAAATTTAAATATTTTAATATTTTAATTTTTAAAGTTTAAAATTTTAATATTTTTAAATATTTAAATATTTTGATATATTTTTAAATCTTTTAATTAATAAAAATATAAATAAAATTAAAAAATTTCAAACTGTAAAAATTAAAATATTAAAATACTAAAATTAAAATATTTAAATATTAAAACAATAAAATATTTTAATATTTAAAAATTTAAAAATTCGAACTTACATATTAAAATATTTACAAATTTCAAAATTTTGATATATAAAAAATGAAAATTTTGAAAATTTAAGATATTAAAAAATATTAACATACACCTTAAAATATTTAAATATTAAAATAATAAAATGTTTTAATATTTAAAAATTTAAAATTTTAATTTTAAAATAATTAAATACAATAAAATAATAAAATATTTTATTATTTAAAAATTTAAAACTGAAATATAAAAATTAAAATATAAAAATACTTATTAAAATATTTAAATATTAAAATACCTATTAATGTTAAAATACTAAAATATTTTAATATTTAAAAAATTTAAAAATTCAAAAGATTACATATTAAAATATGAAGATACATATTGAAATATTAAAATACTTAAATATTTACAAATTTAAAAATTTAGAAATTTAAAAATTAAAATATTAAAATATTTCAATATTTGAAAATTTAAAATTTTAAAAATTAAAATAATAACATATGTACATATTAAAATATTATTAAAAATTTTAATTTTGTAATAATTAAATACATACATACATATTAAAATATTTAAGTATTAAAAAATTTGAAAATTTAAAACTTTAAAAATTAAAATATGAACATACATATTAAAACATTAAAAAATTTAAATATTAAAATAATAAAATATTTTAATATTTAAAAATTTAAAAATTTAAAACTTTAAAAATTAAAATAATAAAATTTATATTAAATTAAATATTAAAATATTTAAATATTTAAATATTTAAAAATTTAAAAATTCAAAAATTTAAAATTTAAATTTTTAAATATTTAAATATTTTAACTTTTTTTTTAATATTTTAATTTTTAAAATTTTAAATTTTTAAGTTTTTAAATTTTTTATTTATTAAAATACATAATAAAATATTAAAAATTCAAAAACTTAAATATTAAAATACATATTAAAATAATAAAATATTTTAACATTTAAAAATTTAAAAATTCAAAAACTTACATATTAAAATATGAAGATACATATTGAAATATTAAAATATTTCAATATTTAAAATTTTAAAACTTCAAAAATTTATATTTCAATATGTATTTTAACATTTAAATTTTTAATGTTTTAAGTTTCTAAATTTTAAAATTTGATAATAATTGAATTTGATGATAACTGAAAATTTGAAAATTTTAAACTTTAAAAATTAAAATATTAAAATGCATATTAAAATATTTAAAAATTTAAATATTAAAATATTAAGATACATAAAAATTTAAAAATTTGAAAATTTAAAAATTTATTAATTATAAAATTAATGTTGAAATTGTTAAATTTCATGGCTGAAATTCAAGAAATATTGCAGAACACCGCCGATTATGCTTGTTGCTGATTATTAAATAACGTACGATCCCGCTGGGAAAAAATTTCAAAGACGTTGTATACCCAAAAAAATTACAAAGTTACAATTATTGCAGCCCAGGTTAATCGCCCAGGTCGTATAACGTTATGATTTGATAATTTTTCGGACTAAGCACCCACGAAAAGCAAAAGAAAAGAACAATTTCAAAAATTACATCTAACATCGAGCTACAAAATAATATGACGTCCGCTATTACGGTACTTAACGGAACTAACTTAAAAAAACGCGTTCTCCAATTGTATGCACGGAACTCGAAAGCAACAACAAACATAATAATTTTATTATCTACTAATTTTATACTATTTTTCTACGTTGTCTACATATTGTCCACATTGTCTGCGTCGAAAACTGTTGTTCACGCGATTGTGGACATTTACTTGTAGATAATCTCAAAATAGGCGTTGACGCACAAATCACATTAAATATTTTTTTTTTCGGTGCAAACCAACGTTTGGTACACAACAGGTTCAAAATGACGCTGCACAAATTTTGATTAATGCCAAATGCCTACTGCGTGTTACGCTTTGCAAAGAGTAAATCTTAACGTGTAGTTAGTACCCAAAATTTTAGCCAGAATGCCTCAGGCCCGCCAATTTTTAAAATGCTTTCAAGCCATTTACGATCAAATTTGAGGTAAGGGTTAAATTGACCCTGTGTGTTCTCGGAGGATTAATAATAGAAATTAAAAATGTACCTTCGTCCAGTAGAATTACTGGACGAACTATTTATTAATCGATCAAATTTCTAAATTTTTCCTTTATTGGTTTAACTCATACTAAGTCAAATTAAATAACTTTGCCGTGTGATATTTTTTCTTAAAATTCAAAATAAGCGAGTTATTTGTGAAATATGATCGTGACTCCTTAATGCTGTGTTTATGACATAGGAACATAGGAAGATAGGGAGTGTGACACGACCAACCAAATTATTTAAAATTTCACCAGCCCCGCCTACTAGCCTACTTTGATCAAAAGTAAGCAATTTTTCAACTAGAGCATGGAAGTAATAGGCGGGGCTTGTGATATTTTAAATAATTTGGTTGGTCGAGTCACACTCCCTATCTTCCTATGTTCCTATGTTCCTATGTCATAAACTCAGCATGAAAGAAGTGAAACAACCTCTTTTTTAACCTTTTCTCCATTCCTCCGACGTTGGATCGAATTTTTAAATTACGTAGAAAAATAAATCGATTAAAAGAAAATCTTTCTGACCAATCTATTTTTCTTATAAGCACGATTTTCTATCTAATTCATCTGGACTATTAGCTGAAATCAAACTTTACGCATTTATAATTAAAACCATATCGATTTATTTAAAATTCAGATATGTAAGCCAATTTGCTTAATAATATGCATGCAAATAAATATGATTCAACGTGTTATGTAAAAATTTTACAAAAAAATTCCTTGTTGATTATTCAAATATTCAGTCTGATGTATCTCATTGAAAAACATTATGAGACTAAAAAAAATGTAACTCCTTAATCATGTACTATATTAAATCATCTTAATATTAATCATGAATAATTTAACGATTATTACTTTGCTATGTGTACATCATTGCGAGCTAAAATTGAACGAACAAGGAGATTTAAATCAAACACACATATAGATACATGTTGAGAACATATTTACATTTATGAGTCAGCATAAAAAATTTGATGGTTATTTACATAATATGTATATGTAGTTTTCAACAGAATAATAGACAATGTCATCATATTAACTCATAGCAATCTCAAATACAATAACCGGATTCATATAACGATTGACAGACAATTTGTTAAAATCAACGGAATTTTCATTTTAGTTGTTTAGTTTAGTTTCCCTTCCATATAATAAATTATACAATGTCGCACATATATTATCCAAACATGATAAAAATAAATCAATTTATCATTCGTTGATTTTTATCTGTTCAAATTTTATCGTTTCAAAATTATGTGTGCCACAAAATACATTAACTTTCTTACTAAAGAATACTTAGTATTGTTGTAAATTCAAGAAACTTAATTTTTTCGTTTACTACATGATTGCAGAAAAATAAAAATTGTATGATATCAAGGTGGATGAAATTTGTTGCATGAGTATTTTTTTTTTGTAGTGATGGTTTAATGTAATAATATTGTGGAAAATCGTTAAAATGTGACATTATTATGTTGATAATTTCTTGAGTAAATTTAACAAAATGAATGTCACCAACTTTTTTGTAAAATATAACACACTTGAATATTTATCTATCGACATCGATTAAAAACAAAAAAAATATGGAAAATGTATGGTCATTATCAGTTTACTAGCGAAAAACACATTACACTTCCATTGATATGTATGTAATTGCGAGGTTAGCGAAAAATCGAATTTTCTAGAAATTGTTTGTTCGACGAATAACGGTGTCTAAATTTTTCTTTATTTGGATAAGGCAACCAACCCCTCAATTTACACTCGTTACTCGAAAAGCCGAATATATTTTTGTGGTGGTGTATTGAATAGGCAACTATTTGTTGGTATGCTTTTAGGTACCAAATAATTCCAGCTATTAAGTATATATAAGTACAGATTGGAATAATTGTTTTCGATGGAATAGTCCGTACTTCTACATTGAAATAATAATGTTTACCAATTTTAATTAATTATATAAATTATTCCAATTAATTAAAAGTAGATTATAACTTTGGAATTAAATAATTTGTACAAAAACCGCAAAACCTAAATCAAATTTCGAAAATACAAATACACATTAAAATTCTGTACGCTAAAACCACTTTTAGATTAATGAAATTTAAAAGCTTTCAAAAAATTATTTATTATAATTTTAGCACATACATACACACACACAAACAATATAGTAATGATTATATTGGCTTATATAGAAAATAGCCCACAAACTTAATGAAAATTGATTCCTGTCAAATTAGATATAAACCCAAAAAATACAAAAAACACAAATTTCTACACTTAAACTAATTAGTATTCTAATGGTTGAAATTGATACTAAATTTTGTTGTTTTTGGATATTTTAGGTTCTTTCAATTTACTTTATATCAATTAATCTATCTTATACTCGTACGATTTTTTTTTAGTATTCACCAAAGATATCCTATTAATTATTTTGGCCCGATATCTTATACCCGCACCCATTTTTTAACACACACACTCATATAACAAAGTTGAACTTTTTTTTGTTTTATTTGAACAGAGATTCCCTAAAACAAAAGAACAACTTTTAAGTGTAATTTTGTTCTCCTAATTTTATATTCGATTTCAACCAGATCGAACAAAAAAAAAATTACAATCGAATGACGTGAAAATACAAAAAAAAAAAAATTTGTAACAAGTGAAACTTTTTCTGAAGCTTTTAATTCATTTAAAGTTAAGTATTAAACTTTCGTGTGTTTTTGCCAGGTTTTTTTGTTTTATAATCAACGAGACAATTAGTTATATAAAATTTTGTGCTATCAATTGAATGTATTTTAAAAGTTTTAATTTTAGTTTTAAACACAGAGCTTTTTTTTCCTGTGTGTATGTTTGGATTTGCGGGGTATTGTGTAGAACTGATTTTAATTCGGTATTTGAAATAATTACACATTTACTTTATAACAAAAACAAACAAAAAAATGTTAGTCGAGATATTTTTTTGTGTTTCAAATTTGTAGGAGTTCACTAGCTAATTATGAAAGCTTTTTGTTTAAAATAAGTTTTTGCAAATAAGTTTTTTGTCTGTTAGGTGTGTATTCAAGCTTTTGTTAGTAATATATGTAATAGTTCTGTTTTTGTTTGGTTTGAAGTGTAGAAAATAATTTTTGCTACGTTTGCATATCGTGGCAGATAATTACAGATTAGAACAAAAGAAACAAGTTCAGGAACCGGAAAGTCGTTTTCCATCGAAAAACTACTGTTTTATGAAATCAATTATGAAGTTACGGTAATAAAAGTTGTATTTATTTCAATTTTAATAATAACTTAAAATGTTTGAATGACGTCCTTTTAATTGGATCATTAAATTACAACATGATAAATCATAATAATGACCGTCCATTTCACATCACTTGACTTTGGGTAGAAATAACAGTAATAATAATAATAAAAATAACAATAATCATAATAATAATTCAGTTTACGCTCATTTCCGATGTGTGAAAGATAATTTAATTTGCATTTAATGTACATATAACATATTGTTATTTTTTGCGCTTTTTTTGTTGTATTAATGTTGATTTATAAAGTGTACAACGTTTTTTTGCTTTCTTTCGTTTAAGTGTAAAAAATTAATTGATTGTACCTGCAAGCGGCAGTAAAAAGTGCAATATAATGTAGTACAAAAAATTTATTAATTTTTTTATTGCAGATAACTAATTTAATGTTTTTTTGTAATGCCAGGATATAATTGGCTGATGACAATGGTTCGACAGCTTTAGGGTATTTTTATTGTGTATTTGTGTAGCTTCCACTGCATATTTTAGAAAAATAAAAACTTATTCGCCCCGCAAAAAATAATTTTCGCACTTTGTTAGTGTTTTGTGGTTGCCACTTGATTTATTTTATATAAAATTGAAGGCCCTATAAAATCCGGTTTATCGAAAAACGGTTGTGAAGTTTCTCAGAGAAACAACCACTACAGAAATTCACATAAAGTGTAAGAATTATAGTTAATTATTTTCAAGAAACTCCTTCTGTCATAACTGGATTTTTTTAGCCCCATTCGCAATACGTGAAACTTATAGCTTAGCTTATGTGAGACTGATCTTTTTCGTCGCGATGAACAATATATTTGTAAAGTGAATTCTTTTGGTATCAACTAAGAATTATGATCGCAGAATCCGTGACACCCGTAATTTGTGTTAGGTTTGTAACATACGATGCAACTGGTATAAAATTTAAAATTTAAAATTTAAAATTTAAAATTTAAAATTTAAAATTTAAAATTTAAAATTTAAAATTTAAAATTTAAAATTTAAAATTTAAAATTTAAAATTTAAAATTTAAAATTTAAAATTTAAAATTTAAAATTTAAAATTTAAAATTTAAAATTTAAAATTTAAAATTTAAAATTTAAAATTTAAAATTTAAAATTTAAAATTTAAAATTTAAAATTTAAAATTTAAAATTTAAAATTTAAAATTTAAAATTTAAAATTTAAAATTTAAAATTTAAAATTTAAAATTTAAAATTTAAAATTTAAAATTTAAAATTTAAAATTTAAAATTTAAAATTTAAAATTTAAAATTTAAAATTTAAAATTTAAAATTTAAAATTTAAAATTTAAAATTTAAAATTTAAAATTTAAAATTTAAAATTTAAAATTTAAAATTTAAAATTTAAAATTTAAAATTTAAAATTTAAAATTTAAAATTTAAAATTTAAAATTTAAAATTTAAAATTTAAAATTTAAAATTTAAAATTTAAAATTTAAAATTTAAAATTTAAAATTTAAAATTTAAAATTTAAAATTTAAAATTTAAAATTTAAAATTTAAAATTTAAAATTGAAACCGCATTAATCTGTTAACGTGTTAACTTACCTTAAATGATAGAGTTGTTCACCGATGCCTATATCGTGCGTATAGAAGAGATCGTGACTTGAATTTAATCCCGAACAAGGTGAATCATGGAGAGTGCCTTATTGACGTAGACACAAAATTTGTTTCCTTCAGAATTCCTAACAGGAAAGTTTATATTGAAGAGGGTGCAAGGTAACTAATAAAATTATTAATATAGGTTCATATAACCAAATGCTAAAATAGAGGTTCATCATCGATATTTTGACAACGTTTCTTAAATCATAAACAACAATCCTCTTATTCTGTTTTTTCATAGCAGGCAATTTAAATATACCTTCAATCTTATAGAATTTTGTTAATAATTTATCATCTTATCGAAATGCTTAATTTCACTAATACCAATCAATTCGATTCCATAAGAAATGCAAGTAACATTATTGTGGACCTAATTATTTCAAATATTATAGAAAATGGTATCCTTGTAACAAGAGCTCATACCGTTCTGTGTAAAATCGATCATCATCTTCCGCCGTTACACATTCAAATCACTATCAAACATTTCAAAACAATAAAAGACAATTCTTATAATCGCTTAAAAACTAAGTTATTCATACCATTAATTGGTGAAATCTGCTGGATTAATTTAATATCAATATTTCTATTAGTATTTTGTATAATGAATTAAGCATGATTGATCAGTGTATTTCTATTTAATTTTCTGGAAATAAGAGCTATTCAAATTAGTACTCCAAAAATATAATAAAATTGATTGAATTTAACTATTTAATTAGAAACAAATCAAAAAACTTTAATGATCCATAGTATCAAAAATTATTTAAAACTGTGGTCAGTTGTGAAAAGTTTTATAAAATCAAGCATTCAGTCTAATCCCAAACAATTTTGGTCATACTCCAAATCATTAAAAAAAACTAATGTGCTACCACAAATCATGCAAGATGGCCTAATTACTGCGAACACTTCTGCCGAAATAGCCAACTTATTGTACCTACTATAACACAAGTCAGTTTATACTAATGATACCAACGTCAATTTTCAGTCCAATATAAGTAAGTAAATATTTGTATGTTATCCCTTCAGACATTAATATTTCGCAATAAGTTGTGACAATACACCTGAAACAATTGGATGTAAATAAGGGTTAGAGACTAAATAGAACTTGTCCTTTAATAATATACTTAAATTTTACTTTTAATTTTTCAATTTTAAAATTTTTTAATTTTTAAAGTTTTATTTCTATTATATTTTTAAATTTTAAAATTTGAATAAAATAATTTTCTTTTGTTGTTTAGCTTAATAATTCATTTTTTATTAATTATTTAAAAAAAACCGACGTTTCGACGGTACATTCAGTCATTCTCAAGAATACAATTTTAACTGCTTTATTTAAGTTTTAAATTTTTAAATTTTTGAAGTTACAATTTTTAAATATTTTAATTTTAAAATTTGAAAATTTTCTAAATTTTAATTTTTTAAATTTCAAGATTTCAAAATTTCAAAATTTTCCAATTTTTATTTATTTATTTACATTTAAGGAGAAATTATTTACATTAATTAACGATATAAGCACATAGGCATTTTTATCGTTTTAAAAACAGTTATAAAAAATAGAAGCAAAATATTTGAAATTTTTTACTTGTAAAATTTTAAATTTTTGAAGTTTTAAAATTTGAAATATTTCAATTATTGAAACTTTAAAATTTTAAAATTTGTATATTCATAAATTTTTCAATTTTTAGAGTTTTAAATTTTTTAGTTTTTTAATTTAAAAATTTTTTAGTTTTAAATTTTTTAATTTTAAAATTTTGACATTTAAATTTTAAAATTTTCTAAGTTTTAATTTTTTAAATTTTTAAATTTTAAGATTTCAATTTTTCTAAATTTTTAAATTTTTATATATTTATTTACATTTAATAACGATCTAAGCCCATAGGCTTTTTTATCGTTTTAAAAACAGTTATAAAATTAAGAAGCAAAATATTTTGAATTTTTGAAGTTTTTAATGTTAAAATTTATTAATTTTTAAATTTTTGAAGTTTTAAATTTTTAAATATTTCAATTATTAAATTTTAAAATTTGAATATTCTTAAATTTTTCAATTTTCCAATTTTTACAGTTTTAAATTTTTTAATATTTTAATTTTTAAATTTTAAAATTTGCTAAAATTTAATTTTTAAATTTTAAGATTTAAATTTTTCTAAATTTTTAAATGTTTATTTATTTATTTACAATTATTAGCGATCTGATCATATAGGCGTTTTATCGTTTTAAAAACAGTTATAAAATAAAGAAGCACAATGTTTTAAATTTTTGAAGGTTTAATTTTAAAATTTTTGAAGTGTTAAATTTTTAAATATTTCAATTACATATTAAATTTTAAATATTTTAAATTTTTATATTCTTAAATTTTTCAATTTTCCAATTTTTAGTTTTAAATTTTTAAATTTTTTAGGTTTTAAATTTTAAAATTTAAATTTTAAATATTTTTAAGATTTAATTTTTTAAATTTTTAAATTATTTAGGTTTTAAATTTTAAAATTTAAATTTTAAAATTTTCTAAAATTTAAATTTTTAAATTTTTAAATTTTAAGATTTCAATTTTTCTAAATTTTTAAATTTTTATATATTTATTTACATTTAATAACGATCTAAGCTCATAGGCTTTTTTATCGTTTTAAAAACAGTTATAAAAATAAGAAGCAAAATGTTTTAAATTTTTGAAGTTTTTAATGTTAAAATTTTTTAAAAATGTTTGAAGTTTTAAATTTTTAAATATTTCAATTATTAAATTTTAAAATTTGTATATTCTTAAATTTTTCAATTTTCCAATTTTTAAAGTTTTAAATTTTTTAATATTTTAATTTTTAAAATTTTCTAGGTTTTAAATTTTAAAATTTAAATTTTAAATTTTAAGATTTAAATTTTTCTAAATTTTTAAATATTTATTTATTTATTTACAATTATTAACGATCTAAGCATATAGGCTTTTTATCGTTTTAAATACAGTTATAAAATAAAGAAGCACAACGTTTTAAATTTTTGAAGGTTTACTTTTAAAATTTTAAAATTTGTGAAGTGTTAAATTTTTAAATATTTCAATTACATATTAAATTTTAAATATTTTAAATTTTTATATTCTTAAATTTTTCAATTTTCCAATTTTTAGTTTTAAATTTTTAAATTTTTTAGGTTTCAAAATTTAAAATTTAAATTTTAAATATTTTTAAGATATAATATTTTAAATTTTTAAATTATTTAGGTTTTAAATTTTAAAATTTAAATTTTAAAATTTTCTAAGATTTAATTTTTTAAATTTTTAAATTTTAAGATTTCAATTTCTCTAAATTTTTAAATTTTCATTTATTTATTTACACTTATTAACGATCTAAGCACATAAGCTTTTTTATCGTTTCAAAATCAGTAATAAGAAAAAGAAGCACAATGTTTTACATTTTTGAAGTTTTTACTTTTAAAATTAATTTTTTAATTTTTTATGTCTTAAATTTTGAAATATTTCAACTATTAAATTTTAAAATTTTTTAATTTTTAATTTTTAAATTTTAAAATTTTTTAAGTTTTAAATTTAAAAATTTTAAATTATAAATTTTCTAGTTTTCTAAAATTTTAAGATTTCTAAATTTTTAAATATTTATTTATTTATTTACGTTTATTAACGATCTAAGGACATAGGTTCTTTAATCATATTAAAACCAGTTATACAAAAAAGAAGAAATTATTTTAAATTTTAAAACTTTTTAATTTTGAAAATTCAAAGTATTTAAATTTTAAATTTTTTTAATGTTTAGATTTTTAAATTTTTTAATTTTTAAATTTTTAAATTTGAAATCATACATTTTAAAATTGAAAAATTTTAAAATTTTAAAATTTTTAGACTTTTAAATTTTAAATTTTTATGTTTTAAATTTTTAAATTTTTAAACTTTAAATTTTTTAAATATTAAAATATGTATTTAAACTTTTAAATTTTTAAGTTTTAAATTGGTTAATTTTAAATTTTGAAATTTAAAATTTTTATTTTTTTAAATTTTTAAATTTATACATAACAAGTGAAATTTAAAACTGTAATGTGAAATTCAATTTTGTGGAAATTGCAAATTTTGAAAATTCCATGGAAAACATCATCGTAGTCAGAGCAGAAAATAGACTTAATGAGAACGCTCAATCTCAATTCTCAAAGCCGATGTTGTACTGCCTGGTTAACACATTCAAGAAACAAATATGTGCTATATTAGTGATAGTGGCGACTCTGATTTAAAAATCTTTCCAAATAATTTAAGAAAGTGTCAACACAATAATAAATGATCTAAACTTTAACAAAATATTCGAGCAAAATAAAAAAAATTTAAATTTAAATTGAAAAGCGCGTTCAATTCTGTGACAATATGACATAAGGGAATAACTTAAGTTATACCCGTTTACGTATTATTTCAAATTCGAAATCTTCATAATCGAATTTTTATCATAATTTTTTTTGTAATTATCCAGCAACTACAAACAATCGTAATAATCAATCAAGGTTTTAATGAAAAATGTAAACTTTAGAGTTATTGCCTTATGTCATATTGCCACAGAATTTAATTCAACTATTTTATCCAATTCTATTGAGTATGCTTTGTGACATGAATTGCAAAATGTTAAAAAGTATTTGCGAGAAATGTTTGAGATAAAAATTGAGCGTCAAGAATATATGTTTGTAACAAGTATATATACCGAACAAACGGCGCAGTGGTTAAAGCTACGGCGGTTGGATCGGGAGGTACCAGGTTCGAATCCCTATAGGGGCGGGATGCAAAAGGGATTTTTCATCATCTGATTACGATCGGTGATGACGATGAACACATCTATGACCCCCTGTTGAGAGTGCGGAATCCATGGGCCGACCCACCTTTCATGTCAGTACTATAGGCTGGCATGAAGCAATGCAATGTGCAGGTGGTTTAAAAAACGAAAGCGGGTCTATAGCCGTACGTCCTCGAGTTGGCTGGCAACGGCGTAAGGTAGGACGTTAAAAGGGAACTGCGAAAGAGTTGGGAGTGCCTTGAGCCCCAGAAAAAGATTGTAGAGATAGAAACAAACAAACAAGTATATATTTGGAAACCCTCTTGGCTAAAATTCAATATAAAAATTGTTTAATGAAGTTTCCCTTATGACGTCGATCAATTCAATCGACCATACATTCATCACTTAATTGAATAGTTTATTGATTTTTACTAATCCCGAATGTAGGCACCAAACGTATTTTGATAATTGTACCAGGTACAATACAACTAAATTTAATTTGAGAAGCATCAAGTTTACACTCCTGACTTTTATACTCTTCTAAACTAATTACAAATGTTCCAACACTATTCAGTAAACAAGCCAATTGATTAAATTTTGTAAAATAACTTCTGGAAACTGAGTGACTTCCAAACCACGAAAAGTTTGGTTAAACCATTCCAAATTGTTTGCCACGCCACACACCAATAATAAATTTAATGACTGCGGTTGATAATATTTTTTAATTTTTTAATATTCAATTATATTTTTTAGTAGTTTTGTAAAAAATTGGTATTAGTAATTTGTGCTGAAATCCACTTTTGTAAATATACATTTGGGAAATGGCGCGAGGCTAGATTACCCAAAATAAACGTTGACCTGCTAAATACTCATGTTCACACAAAATTTGGGTGATTTTTTGGTACTCGGTGCATTACCCTATGAGCAATCAGTTTTTTATGTATGTAGGTAGTTATATAATATGGTATCAGTTCAGTTTTAATTTAATAATACTATTAATTATTTAAATAAATATGTATTTATAGATACACATAAAAAATAGCAGATACACATTATTTATTGAGTATATACATATACGAGTATAATTAAAATTAATTTAATTGAATTTATTGATTTTTCATTAACGATGGTTTTTTATACGAGTTTTGGAAAGGTCAACCGTATTTCGTTTATTTTAATTAAATTTTTCGTTCTCGTTGGGGTGTGGGATTTGCGAGGGGACAACGACTACATTATTAGGGCTAACTAATATTAATGTTTATTAATTTAAATACATTTTACCAAAAAACTGAATGACCGCACACGGGCTTTTAATCCTGATTGAATAGTTTAATGCGCTTTTTATTTTTTTTTTTGCAGTAAATTAAAAAATAAAAATTTGGCATGCCGGTTCTGAACAGTTACGTATATATTTGTATATATTAAAAAAAGAATCAAATCGTTAATGGTAACTGAATAATTTAAGATTTTAATTACGTCTTTTTGTTTTTTCTTTAAATTATTATCTTTAAAAGTATAATGAAGGCCACCTGTTGTATCTCCGTTTTTTATGCGTCTCTTTGTTTTCCTACATTAAATTGTAATTGCAAGTAATGATAAAAATGACAAAAACTACCTTTCTAGGAAGTCACTAAATCAGTGTTATTGTCATTTTAATTATAAATAACGATTTAAATAATTTTTTATAGATCGGGTATGCTAATTAAATCACGGGTCAAAACATTTAATCATTTTGGCGTGCATCTGCAGCCAAAAAAAGTCATTAAACCATGATACAAACAACAGGTAAGCTATAAAATTTATACATTTTTAGGTGGAATAATAAAAATAACGGGATTTATATATTTTATGTAATAATAACAGTGGTCTTTTTTTTTAATTAGAATTAATATTGAATTATGGCTGGTTTGATTTTATTAAAAATTTATATTACTTGCAGATGCGGAATGTATCATAATAAACTTTGTAGCTTTTTGACATTAAAACAAATTATAATATTTCAGGAGTATTTTAAACTTAATTAATTATAAAAGCTTGAATTCAACTAGCGTCGAGAATTTTATATTGCAAAACTCGACATGCAAAGGTTTTTGGTGGGGAATACAAATTTGAGTTAATTTTTTGAAAAGTTTGCCAAAAAAGTGAGCCCAAAGTTAGAGGAAGAATTTAAGCCCAGATTTTTTAGGCGAGTTTTAACATGAATTATGTTGACTGATTATTAAGAAAATTTTATATCTAAGTTTTGACTGACTTTTAATAGTCCGACAAACAGAACAAAAAGTTGACAAATTTATGTGATTAATTGACCAAGTAGTAGTTGCGCGTGCTTAGTAAATAATACGAAATCTTAAAAATCTTAAAATTTTCTGTTAAAAGCGACTAATGTTTAAGTGAAGAATGCCATGTTTTATTGTTATGTGGCTTGCCGAATGTTTGAGTTGAAATTTAAAAAATGCTGCATTTGAAAGAAGGTTAGTGCTAATCGATTAGTAATATTCTGCGATTGAATTTAAATAAATAAATCCAAAGAAATTTCTGACTTTAAATTAAATATCGGCCCATTTAAATAAATAAATTCAAGCAGTTCTCTACGCAAAGATGAACTAATTTTAAAGGCTAACTAACTTACTCTCACTGAGTGTGTTAGAGAAGATTTATTGGAAAATAATTGTTTGGTATTCCTTTTGATCTCACATTTATGAATCGCAGAATTTCCTTTTAGATTCGCATCATCTTACTGATGCTTGGTGACTTGTCGATCAAATCATCTACAATATTATTTTTGGCAATGGCATTTGAACGTATATTGATGGGGTTCGTATTTCCTAAATTGGAAGGTATTCCATTTTCTGGGATGTGGGAAAGCCAATATAAAACTACAGTTTGCTTAACAGAAATGCGCCACCCCACACAGTACTAGATATGTAATGGTTGTTTGTTTCACCGATGCCACTTTTATTTTTGATGCAGAAAGCTTGATGTACGAATATGGATAATTGTAACTATTTGCGTATATAGCAATTTTGTTAAGTGAATTATCGAAAGTTATCATGGTAACTTATTAGCGTTAGTGTTTAATGAAATTACCGATGCACCAACGGGAATTTATTGCTGAGTAGATACTGATCAAATTCGGACACTTTAGGCGTTCCACGCCGTCGCATGGCTTCCACTAGTTTCAACAAGAACACAGTATTTAGGACGAAATCTAGCATTAAAAAGTTGCTATAGGCTCGTAAAACATTAATCGGATCAGCTAAACAATCACTTTGTGGTCGGATGGATTTAAATTCGTATAGGAGAAGTTATAAAAGAATCCCAATAAATTAGTGAATCGCATAAATTCATAAGAAACAAATACAGCTTTACGGTTTGGTAAACTTTGATGAATCCAAAGAAAACATCAGAAGGTACGAACAATTCAAATCTCAAATAGAAAATTCAACAAATAAGAGCTCACTTCCAACGTCATCAGTTGTAGTATATTTTATTTGTGGTATTAAGGAGCATGCTTCAAAGGGTTGCTCAAGTAAAATAGAAAAACCAAAGTGTTTTAAATGTCACAAATTTGGTCATATGGCTCTAGAATTTTGACGGTTGTTAAAAATAACAATAAACAGCTGGAAATCAGTTCAAACAATTTTATTCATCACGAAAGATTATCGAAAATAAAATCTGTACAATAAAGCTTGAAAATAACACCGACCCCCTAGAAAATAAACGTGTCCTGGTATTTGACGAAATTCGTAAAAAACCTTCTCTCGATTACAATAAAGGAAGAAGTTTGTATTTTTTCAATTAAAAGGCCTCTTTATTCTATCAAGGCGAATATAAATGTAAAGTTTGGGATTTGAAATGTGGAATTTTAATTTTGGAGTTTGGGGTTTGAAATTTGAAGTTTGGAATTTGAAATTTAAAATTTAGAATATGAAATATGAAATTTAAAATTTGGAATTTAAAGTTTGGATTTTGAAATTTGGAATTTGAAATTTAAAATTTGAAATTTGGAAATTTTAATTTAAAATTTAAAATTTGAAACTTAGAATAAGAAATCTTGGATTTTAGATTTTGGAATTTGGGATATGGGATTAGGATTCTGAAATTTAAAATTTAAAATTTGAAATTTGGAATGTGAGATTTTAAAATTGAAATTTAAAATTTAGAATTTGAATAATGAAATTTGGGATTTGGGATTTGAAATTTGGATTTTGAAATTTAGAATTTGAAGTTGGGAATTTTAAATTTGAAATTTAAAATTTAAGAAAATTTGGAATTTGAAATTTGAAATTGGATTTGGAATTTGAGGTTCTGAGTAAGAAATTTGAAATTTGGAATTTTAGATTTAAAATTTAGAATTTAATTTTTTAATCGTCTAAGATGAATTGTTTTTGGATTCAAATAGTTTGTTCATAACATTGTTGGTTGGGACAAGATTAATAATGTCACAAATTTGGTCATATGGCTCTAGAATTTTGACGGTGTGTTGTAAGGACCCTAAGTTGGCAAATTTGAGACAAAGCAGAACTCACGTGGATCAAAGCAAGCATAAATCGATAAGCATAAATGGATACCCGTTAGAGCTCTAATTGATACCGGCAGCCATTAAACATTGGTACAGTCATGCTTTTTCAATAGCGTGCATGGCCACGTTATAGATTTAATACGGGACGAGAAACAATTTAGTGCTTTTGGCTATAACAGTAAAATGCTACTTCAAACCCCGGATCGTAATCGAAGTGTGTTATGCCTGATCAAGACAATATACCGTTCTGGATAGTGGGTAGAAATATTTTTAATTGGACGTGCATTAGAATATATGAGAATAATACAATTTTCAAAAAGATTGCAATTGATTTAGCACCAGTGTAGGTTAGTGATGAATTCAACTGTGGGTGCTACAGCTTACAGGAAGATGGCCACGCCTTAGAACTTGGTAACCTGGAGTATGACCCAATAGTTAGGCAAATGGTGAACAATTATGAACCCAAACAGAGTGATGAAGCTCCAATGAAATTAAAAATTATTTTAAAATCTCATTTACCAATTTGGCAATCACCAAGCAAACTTACGCCGGGGAAAAAGCTTAAGTTCCTAAACAAATTAGTGAATGGTTGGATAATGGTATAGTCAAGCATAGTATGTCGGACATAAAAAAAGTATGGAACGAAACAAATTTGTATAGATTTTCGAAGGTTTAACACTGAGTGGCATAGAAGTTTCTACTACACTGAACCATGAGAATGAGTCTAAGTCGCAGAAGAGAGTTAGAAATGTATATCATTTGTTACCCCAATGGGCCAATACGAAATTTTACAGATGCATTTCGGTTTTTACGGGTAAAGATTTAATTTCTTGTGGCAACATTTTAGTCTACATGGATGACATCATTATAGCCACGAACAGTTTTGTCGACAATATGCTAATTTTAAAGGAGGGCTTATTGGAGTTTAGCTGTGGATGAGATGCGTGATGTTCGAAACTTAATTGGTGATTCGGTGTTTCGAAACAGTCAGGTTATTCGAGATTTTGGGAATATTTGAGTATGTTTGAGATTTCGGGTTTACTTGATAGTTCCATGTTATTCGAGAATCTTAGACCCTATTCGAAGAATATGATTGTTCATATTATAAATGCATACCGTTTTGTTGAGCTTATCCTTAAGTTAGTAGTATGACATTTAATTATTTGACAAATGATTTCGATATCTTCTCGAATTTTCAAATTTTTTCGAATTTTTTGTGGGTTTTTAAATTTTTTAAATGTTTCATTTTATTTGATGCCATTAAAATAAATCACGTCCTGTTTCTTTTAATACAGAAATCAGATACATTTAATTAATGCAAGGCTGGAAAATATGAAGAAATAAGTTGTTAACTATAAACTTAACTTGTTCATAAGTACAACAATCATTTTTAGATCAAAAATAAAAAGCTGGGAACCAGTTAAAACCCTTTTATTCATCACGAAAGTTTCTCGAAACTAAAAGCTGTTCAACAATGAAGGTTGAAAATAACTCTGACCCGCTAGAAAATGAATGTGTCCCGGTATTTGACGAAATTCGTAAAAAACCTTCTCTCGATTACAATAAAGAAATAAGTTTGTATTTTTTTAATCAAGAAGCCTCTTTATTCTCACAACGCGAATATAAATTTAAAGTTTGGGATTTAAAATTTGGAATTTAAAGATTGGATTTTGGAATTTGGAATTTGTAATTTAAAATTTGTAATTTGGAATTTGGAATGTGAGATTTTAAAATTGAAATGTAGAATTTAGAATTTGAATTTTGAAATTTTGGATTTGGGATTTGAAATTTGAAGTTTGAAATATGGAATTTGAAATTTGGAATTTGAAGTTTGGAATTTGAAATTTGAAATTTAAAATTTAAAATTCGGAATTTGAAATTTAAAATTTTAGAAAATTTGGAATTTGGAATTTGAAATTTTGAATTTTGAATTTGAAATTTTGGATTTGGAATTTGAAGTTTGGAATTTGAAATTTAAAATTTGAAATTTGAAAATTTTAATTTGAAATTTAAAATTTGAAACTTAGAACAAGAAATCTTGGATTTTAGATTGTTGAATTTGGGATTTGGGATTAGGATTTTGAAATTTAAATTTTGAAATTTTTAATGTGAGCTTTTAAAATTGAAATTTAGAATTTAGAATTTGAAGTTTGGAATTTGAAATTCAAAATTATAATTTAAAATTTTAAAACTTAAAATTGGGAACTTGAAATTTTAAAATTTTAGAAAATTTGGAATTTGGAATTTGAAAATTGGAATTTGGAATTTTAAGTTTGGAATTTGAAATTTAAAATTAATATTTAAAATTAAGAATTTAAAATTCGGAATTTCAAATTTAAAATTTAAGAAAATTTTGAAATTGAAATTAGGAATTTAAAATTGGTAATTTGGAATTTGAAATTTGGAATTGGATTTGGAATTTGAAGTTTTGAGTTAGAGGTTTGAAATTTGGAATTTGAGATTTAATATTTAGAATTTAATTTTTTAATCGTCTAAGGTGAAACGTTTTTAAATTCAAATAGTTTGTTGATAGCATTATTTGTTGGGACAAGATTAATAATGTTTCAGATTTCTAAATCAAAATGATTCTGATTTTAAATTTATATATCTTCTTCTAGCAGTAATTTTATTTAGCAGATTGTTCGTTTAAAATTAAATTAAAGTTTATTGGGTAAAGCTTATATAGGACATACTAATGTGGACACAAATTATTAAATTTAATTTAGTATGGACAACTTAAAGCAGTTATTATTTAATGAGTTTCAGATCTAATATAAATTATTTCGCAGTGGGATTTTAAGCAGAATAGCAATAAGCAATTATTTATTTTAATTTTTTTTTTTTTTTTTTTGGAGATAATTTATAGATTTACTTCGTCCATTTCCAAATGAAATGTTATTTTATTTAATATTCATAAATTCGAATTAAATTTTTTTATGCATCTCGAATTTCAGGGCATTTAGTTCCTTTTAATTTAGATGCCGAATTTAATTTAGTTTATTTAAAGTTATTAAGGGCTGATTTTAAATGAAGAATTAATTTTGAATTAAACTGGGTTTTCGGTTTCACTGAATTAAATGAAAATAAATTAATTTTTCTTACAATTAAGTTGAATTAAATTTAGTGAAATGAATATTTCAATGTAATCGAAACCTGAAACAATTTTTGCAGGAACTTAAGCAGTAAATGAACTTGAAATTGTGTTGTGCTAAATAATTGACTAAAAATATACTACTAACAAATTTAATAACTAACTACTTAGGTGTCCGGAACCGGATTGATTTTTTGTTACTAGCATACCTTTTCATCGGTTTGTTATGTGTAAGGGTGTATAAAGGTCCCAGTTTCATCCGGGAGTCTTACTTAGGGGCTTGGCCGCACATTCTGATCAATCAATCAATCAATCAATTTGACTACGACTATGTTAAGTTAAAATTTAATATAATTGGATAATTTATTTGCTGAATAAGGTGGTTTTTCGATATATTAACAAAATCATAGTTTACCAAAAAAACGTCTAGTTCTTCCCATCCTGACATCTTAAAACTCACAATATTATCAAATTAAAATATTATTATTGCTCAAACGAGTATTATGCTTACTGATAACGAACGAATGGGTTTCTAACGGTACTATTAGTGGGCTCAATTATTAAGTGAACGTCTAGTAAAATATTGCGACTAACAGAGCGGAACAAATTATTCTAATCAATCAACGCGGCTTAATTATTATTTACGATGATTATCGCAGCATTAAATCAAAGTTAAGGTCAAAACGACAGAATATCATGTATAGGCACATAAACAAATCTTAACAATGACAATTATTACAAGAATGTTAATACATTTCAAATATGCATGCTCCAATGGGCTTCTAATCTTAAACACTCAATCTAATTTTTAAATTTAAATTAAGTTATTACAATTTTTTATTTTTTTTTTTTTATGTTTGTAAATATTAAAGAATCAATTTGATTACCGACACGACTAGTAACAAAAGAAATCAACAAAACCCAAACAAGGATAAATGATCTTATTACATCAAATAATGAATCGTAATAAAAGCTTTAATACAAAATAATTAAATTTTCTATATTTGTATACGAGTGCCTATATACAATACATAAAAACCTGTGTGTACGGCCTAGGCAGGTATGTGCGGTTTGATCGACATTTTAATAATTTTTTGGACATGACTTTGATTTTTTTTTTTTTGAGACCTCAGATCACTACTTTATATAATATGTAACATAATGTAGAATTACCCGAAATATTTTTTTTTATCGATTATCTAGACATGAGATCAATTTGTAATTAGATTTCATGAAATATTTGATTTTAGATTTTTTTTGTTTTCAATCAATTATTAAGATTAGGATTGATTGTTTTTCCATGTATCTGTATACAGAAATCTGGAAGTAATTGGATTTACCGTGTATATTGGAGCACTAAAATTATTTTGATTATATAGTGCGGTGCGGCGACTAACTCTATAATCGTAAAACCGGTCGACGGTATGCCACTATTATTATAATAAATGATATGTTAAAAATATTTTAAAGAGGTAATTGGCAAAAAATTATGTTCTAATATAGTTTGCCATATATGGTCAAAGGTTGATCATGTTCGCGGCGATATTTTAATTTAGATCGATTAGATCCTAATCTATCAACAAACACCGAATGAATACGACTTGATCATCAATTGTCGTACGTAAATTGTTTCAAAAAATACGAATATATTGTTGTATGTTTAGTTTTTGATAGGCATGACAAGCAACATCTTGTCAGTAAGTAAAACTGATGTGATTTTGCTTAAAAATTAATAGTTTGATTTAGAATAAAATTTAAAATAATCTAGAACTGTTAAACCAGTTTCAGAATTTTTGAATAAATCGATAAAAAAAATTACTTACAGCACTCTATGGTTAATGAATATTTTAACGAAAAGTATCTATTGCAGCTAGATGTAGATGATAGTCCTGATACAAAACAACTAGAGCAGAAAATGTTAAAGTTATAATAAGAAAACAATAATTGTAAAGAGGACTGAAAATGGGTAAAGCAGGAAGTAGAGTAAAAATTGAAAGAACATAAGAAAAAATCAGTGTTACTCCTAACAGATACAGTCCATTTGAAAGAAGTGTCAATCACAATATTTTAAGAGTAAGCAAATCATTTTATTCGAGCAGGATTATGCTGTTGAGTTAAAAGAACGGTACATATAGATTGGGCATCAATTATAGGTTATTGACAAGATTAGCAGACCGGAATCGTTTCCCTTCGAGAACCAAAACGAAACACTCTATTTTACTATTCTAAATTGAAAAAGGAGTTTTGTTATATTGATTTGTAGGAGAGCTAAAAAATATACAGCATAAATAGAATAATAATTTTCTTTATCGACGATATACCACCTACTACGACTTGTTCGATATTTTATTAGTTAGATTGTCGGAAAGTAAAATGCAATTACAATTTCGTAAGTCTAAGTTTATCAAGCCAGCATCAAATATTTAGGATAAGAGATGACTTAAAAAAGAACATCATTAGCGGATTAACATGTGCGTACGTTTCAAGAATATTCAAAACCATTAGATAAGAAATTACTACACAGATTTATAGGAGTAGTCAGTGATTTCTGAAAATTAATCAAAAAATTTGTTGGAGAAAATGTGATACTTTGAAAGAGAAATTAATTTCAAAACTGATTTTAATACTTTACTCGCATCACGTAGAGAATTACATACCGATGCATCTACAGTGTGATTTGGGAGTATTTTGTTACAAAGAAAGAAACACGATAAATTTCATTGTGGTGTTTTACAGTAAAAAGACGACATCATGTGAAGCTAAATTTCATAATGTAGTTTTGAGCTCGAGAATCTAGCAATCGTATACAGTTGGAAGAAATTCAGCACCTATATACAATAAGAAATGAAATTTACAATTGTTATTATTGTTAATTTCTAGAGGATTTAATATCTGAAAATAGATTGCACTGATGTGACTTGTTTGTAGCTATCGCAGGGAAAAAATTCAGTTCAAGTTTATTATTTTCGTTATTTTGCAAAAATCAATCGAAAATTTGTATAAAATCAGCTTATACAGTGTTATGTCTGGAGATGGATTGCCTAATGATTCTTGGAAGATACAATTTTCTGAGATTTTCCAATTGAAAATTGAACTGAATGTTTTTCATGCGACAGCTATTGACAAGTCACATCAATGCAATCCATTATTACTGGGGTGAATTATCAAGAAGGTAAATTTATCATCAGGGTGAATTAGAATAATAATAACAAGAAACGTTTTCCAAAAAGTCCAGTAAAAATAGACCAACATATAGAAAAGAAAACATAGTCCATTTTTAAAACTTGATCCACATGTTCTTTAAACCTCAGCAAAAAACGGTGCGAAGCTAAAGGTGGTAATGAATGTTATTTTTAATAAAACTAAAAGTTTAACAAAGCCCTCAGAAGGGTCCAAGCAGAAATTCCTAGTGTTTAAAATTATCAACATTTTTGTATTTTATTTTTATTTGTTTAAGCGATAAAAAAGTTATAGGAAAAATTGAATATGGAAATTGTTCGACGCTGACATATAAAAGGAGTTGATAGTAAGCCAGATTTTAAGTAAAAAATACTGCTACGGCTTTTAGAATTTCTTGATCGTTATTCCGTTTTAACTCGTTAAATTCGCAATTCATGAGTTTAGCAATGTTTGAAAAAAGAAAAACTGGATTGAATCATCCTTAGCATCATATAGCTCGGGATTTTGGCTATACACTTAGTAGAGGCTTGTAATTTGGCACGTTTTTGTTATATCGACAAATTTTGATTTTTACGAATTAACATCCACATGCATTTTCAAATTTCTCTTTACATTTAAAATGGAATACTGTAGGTAAATCAAAAGTTCAAATGATGAAATGGTAAGATTTAGCTTCACATTTATCACACATGAAGATAAAAACGTTGTTAAAAATCTGTAAAGATAGCATAGAGGCATAAATAGAAAATGTATCTAATACGAACAATAAATTTTCGCTAGCTAAGCTTACGAGTATAACAGTGCGCCCAACAAATTTATCATAAAAAAATGTATCTCTCGTCATTTAAATCGTTAAAGGCCACCAAAATATTTGTAATTTCCTAGCTTTATAAGAGCTTTGTTAATAGCTTATTCTAACTTTGATGTAATGCATTTTCACAATAATAACACCCTCGTTGAGGTGCCTGGATAATGATTAGCTGCTAAACTTTTTCAAAATTTTAATTTAGAACAATGTTATCGTAGTAGTGTAACAAAAATTTCGAAACTTCTTCAACATTTAATTGAAATCCGATTTTTTTTTTATATAAATATTTTCTAAATTTAAACGTTTATCAAGATTTTAAGACTATAGCATCCCCTAAAGATCAATGGTTTGTTGCGGCACTATGCGAATTTTGAAGAGTCAAAAATGGAATTGTGAACGTGTTGGTACACTCGTTTTTTCAAAAAATTATTTCGTCTGCCCTATATATCCTCTTCCATAAGACATTTCAACCTGTACACCAAATTTTACTGCAACTCTAAAGAAATTTGGTGTTTCAGTTTTATTAGCAAAACTTGGTGTGACTTTTTTATGGTCTATCAACAATTTGTATATCATAAAAATCAGCTGAATGTTTTCAACCTTTAAATGTTGCAAGTCGGAATTAGATTCTAAATGACTAATATACTTATGGATAGTTTTTTTATGTTCTTGGATATTGCATTTTTTTGATAACCGGTTTTATCATTAAACTTGTTATGGAAGCCATGAATCACAATTAAGATACCGTGGTCAGTCCCACATTGATCAAACATTCATCTCCATTTCGCATAACCATCACATCCAAAATTTTAGTATTAGAAATATATGGCTAACCAAATACTTGGTTGAATCAGTCCCCATTAAAACTGACTACAGTATGATCAAACGCCTCTACGAAAAAAAAATTTAATTTAAATTTGAATTACATTTTAATTTTATATCATTCCATAATTTGTTAATCATTTTTAAAGCTTAATTAAAAGTTACATCTAACCAAACATTTGGCAAACTAATATTTTTGATTTTAACTTTGAAATCTTCCGCATTTTTTATAGCAGAGAAATTATGATACACGTCATAAATTATGATACAATTGTATAATGCTGAACCATCATAGTTAAAAATTGGCCTCAAAAGATAATCGTCTTTGTATACTTTAAGAAGATCATACATCCTTAGAATCGTGCCATTGTACTTCCTCAAGTTCCTAGCAACAGATTTGTTTATTTTGCTTTATCATTCCAAACATGAAATAATTCGATTCAGATTTGTTTGTACTATAAAATACCAACGTTTCTCTTCTCCGTTCCTGTTGTTGTCCGATCAAAACAGGTCCATTTTCTCAATATTCTCGATTTTGATGAGAAGCGTATAACATTACCCTTACAAAATGTCTATATGTATACATCAGAATTATCAGATATGTAAAAACCGTTTAGCTTATTGTGACTTTGTTTAATTTGTGGTATTTCATCCTTAGTCCAACATTTATTTAAAAGTTCTCGTTAAATATAAAATTTGTCAACATTTTTACAAGTCTGCTGCTGTTATGTATTTTCTCGTCTATATACTCGTCTCTATTATCTCAGCAACAGTTCTAGGATACGGAATAAAATCATTCTTCATAACCCTGTACAAGGATGTTTCTTCTGCAGCAGTGAAATGTTGCGTTAGTGACAAAATCTTTAAACTGAGCAAATCAATTTTGCAAATTTTCTCATTTGGGTTTGTTTTGGGTGCTTCAAAAATGTAATAATATCGAATTATAGTATTTTTAACAAAATTTCATAAATGTTGGCCATTGTCAAACATTTTTAATTATGAGTCAAACACTATTTTTTAAAAGTTCCTGTAATTTCTTGATAGGTAATCGAAAAGATGAATTAAATAGTGATGATTCTGGGATGGGTTGCAGTTGATTTGGGTTTTTGGGAATTGTTGTTGGTTGATTGGATTGTGGATTGGTAGCTGGTGTTTTGTATGCGCCTTGTCAGTTTTTGTGTTTTTTTTTTTGCGGATTTGGGTTGAACCCATGTCCTGAGTAACCACCGAATGTATTCGGGAAATTTCAGTAGTTTCGTGGAGATGGTTCTTGTTGTCAGCGAGACGGCTATTGTTCTGAGGAGCAGATTGCGGGTTAGCCGATTAATCCTCGGTTGGGAGTGTTGCCTCGATTGGTGAACATAGGTGGAGAATTGGCATATGAACCAACGGAGTATGAGGAAGCAGATGCGATAAGCCAACTGAACTTTTGAGAGCTGTACTGCCGTGCTAAGAAGAAAAATCACATCTACTTTTTTGTAGTTTTGAGTAATCTCAATTTTTTCTATTTTTGTTTGCGATGTCGTGAAACTTGACTAACAAAAAAAAAGATTTTATGGCGATTGTATATGCCCTTACCGCATTTTTCGACTTTTGGCGCTTATGACTGTTTTTCTGAGCACGGCAGTGTTTTACGCGTCAGTCCATGCTTGGCTGTTCGGGGCAGTGATGCTCCCGTGTATGGAGAGAGGTTATTGCTAGGAGGTTTTTCGAGGGTCTCTAACTTGTTTGGTGGTCCCGGCCGAGATGGGGTTTCGATTTAGTCTTGCGAGGGTATAGGTTGGAATGAGATTGTTCTTGGACTGGCGGAACTGCGGATTGGTTGGTGTGCCATTTTGTTTTTAATTGTTTCCACATTATGCGAGAGTTGGCGGTGGTTTATCCTAGAGATGTGGTTTGGGTCGTTTTTTGATTGAAGTGTGAGTTTGTGTCTATTCCTGTGGGAACCGTCGTTGGATTGTTGGTTTTGTTTTAGGGATGGTTTCTGATGCATTTGGGAAGTGCCTGAGTTGGGGGTGGCTCTGGTGCTTGTGTCGTATTCTGGGTATTTTATCTCCTTAATACATTAAGGTTAATTAATATTTTGTTCTAGAGAATTAAATTTGGTGTGTGATTTGTTAACAAAAGAATTAATGCTGATTTGAATTTAAGGAAATATTTGAAGAAACTGAATCAACTTTCTGGAAACTGATGTAGTGGATGAACTCGTGATTGGAAGTTGTGTTGTTTTGTGCTAGCCAATTTATCTATATTTATAACCAACAAATTTATAAAAGGATATTTTCTTATAAAGGCGGGTCAAAAAGAGGAGCAACAACGTCAAGTAACATTTGCTATGAATAGTGCAAGTTTGGCGGACCACTTTGGAACATTCAGTATGCGAATCTACCCCCACCCGCTAATAAATAGAAATTACTTTAGGACGAATAAATATTTGAAGTGCCGCAAATACCACCAGAAATCGAAAATTAAATTTATTTGATAAGGATGTTGTTTAAGGTGCATCAGGAATCCAGAGATATACAACAGTAGTTAAACCGGTTTGCCATTGTGCCGTCATAAAAGTGCTAACTTATCGATCGCTTAGGAGTCTGTAACCGTGTCGAGTTTGTCACAACTAACAATCCTATACTCTCCTTCGATTTTGCTGTATGTAAAAGGGTGTACGGTGTGTGCCCGGGAGTCTGGCTGTTCCTGCTCATTGCTTGGCAGTACAACCAAATACATCAATCAATCAAATACGTTGTCAATACGAGTAAACAATTGAAAAATTATTTCATGTAGACTAAACGGCACAACAATTTTAACTTTGGAAAAAAGCATTTACCTAGTTTTCCCACGGTAAACATGAACTGCATTTTTTCCTGCGATAGCTATTTACACGTCACATCAAAGCAATTCATCTCCAGACATAACACGCTAGAGGCAGAATCTATACAAATTTTCTAAGGATTTTTGGAAAATTTAATATTCCAAGATTTCCCACGAACAACTGAATCTGAATTTTTTTTCCTACCATAGCTTTTGACAAGTCAATTCAATATAATGCATCTCCAGGCATAACACTCTAGAGGCTGATTTTTAGACGATTTCTCAAGGGCATCTTCAACTGAATTTGTTTTAGTCGACAGCTATTGACAAGTCACATCAATGCAATATATCTCCAGACATAACACTCTATAGGCTGATTTTATTGAAAAATTATTTCGTATACAATACAAATATTTTCATTCAATTTGTATCAAATCCGATCACCTAGATATCTTAGTCATATTCCATTTTTCTTGTCTGGTCAAGGTGTATTAGTCTCTGTCTTTGTTTCTTGAAAATCGGAAGTACCTTTCGAATTACTTTGTTTACAGACAGATATCATCAGCGGGGATATAAGGCATCTCTCTCGCTCTAGATCTGCTAGATTTGAGATGCCTAAAAATTACTCCGATTTTCACACAAATATACATAAATGACACACTGGGGTCCGTTGGACCCCACCGTGATTTTGGACGTTTCTACACAGCTGCTAGCGGTCAACCAGCTTGCGCCGAGTACGTAGACAGGTAGTGCAATATCTCAACTATAGCAGGGGAGGGACACGAGATGTATTTCCGGCGGAAACATTTAAATATGTACGATTGAAAAAGGTCTGGGGTCCACTGGACCCCATGTGTCATTTAAGAGTTAATCAAAATTGCAATTTTATTACATTAACTTCCAGAATTTGTCAATATTTTTAAATACACAAAAATAACAAAATATTTTGAAAATGTATGAATTATCCAGTCTACCAGAATTGACGGAACCAGCCAGAATGCGACTAGGTAATTGATGGTTTATTAGATTTTTTTTATACAAACGACGTGCAGATGAAGCATGATGATTTTTTAAAAAATTTTCCTGATACATCGAAAATTCTTCATAATGAATTGAAGGTTGAGCTGTAAATTAATGTATTTAATTTTTAATTTTGTTAGTTAAAATAAAAAAATATATTTATTTCAAATATTGCAGAACACATACTACAACACAGAAGGGGATAGGCCAACAGGACGATTGTACAATCGGTACGGAAATAAACTGTCAAAACTTTGCGAAATTGGTTACACAAATACTGTCAAAAAAAGCAAATTAAAGTCAACGGAAGAGCCGAATAGAATTAGTTTAAGTAAATTAATGCTTTCTCCAAATTGTTTTTGTATTAAACAACTGTCGAAACTAAATTTACAAATACATTTGCATTACGACGATACGAATTGGCTCGAAAATTGGCCTAGCTATAAATACCTAGATGGCTATAGGCTAAGTACGATTTTTTTTTGATTACATTCAATTGAATTTAACCAATTTTTCTAACTCAGATTGACATTGATTTTGAATTGGGATATCAAGTAAAACGATTGGCCATATTTAACAAATGTAGTGATTTTGAGGTGAATATTGCACCAATTTTGATCAAACAAATTTTAAAAGATAAAATTGACCCGTCTCTAAAGGTCTTGAATATAATATCAAAAATACTGAATTATTGAGGTACTAAACAAATATGATTTCTAATTCAGATTTCAGGTGTATAAGTATTTTAAAAATTTTGCATCGTTATTTAAAACCCACTTGTCGCTAACACAAAACTCCATGCAAGATTCCAAATATTTTTTCGATATTGTTTTGATTTTTAATATTTTGTTTACTGTCAGTGACAAAATATACCCTGAAGTTGAAGCATTGATAAGCCAATTAAAAAATTGTTAAATACAAAATACAGTCAAACCTCTTTTATCCGGAACGGGCGGGACCAGGCCAATTCGGGATAAACGATTTTTCCGGATAAAGGATTTGTTTATTTATTTAAATAATTTTAAAGCACGTTTCCATAAATTTTCAAACTAAAATTTTATTTATCACATTTTGAATTCATTTTAAATAAACATGTATCATTTAAATACTTCTTTCGATTCTCTTTTATTAATTTATCTTAGATTAGATTAAGACTAATTATTTCCTTTTCGGTAATAATGGTTTTAGTATCCAAGTAGCCAATTAATTTACCAACGGACTCAATAGCTTGATCCGCAGTCATTTTGTTTTCTTTGAATATAACAGCTTCAGAACCATCTTTTAGCTGTCTATTTCAGTCATCGATTCCGGAATTAAAACAGAATTAATAATTTCTTCATCAGTCAAATTAGAATAAACTGGTGCGGATTGATCACAATTCAGCCAGTTCGCGATATCTTTCCTATTACAGTTTTCAAATTGGTTCACAACACTTACGAGATCATCGGGATGGTTGTTCGTCTAGTTCAGTAAGGACTGAATTGCCTTCTGCCTCTAAATTACCTAAATCAGGCCAAAGTCAGGCCAATACTTATCTTCTCCTAAAATAACAGCTATGGATACTAATGAAGGCATTATGGCTTTACAAAAAGCAACATACACTGTAACATCAACGGTTTAAAGAAATAGCTGGCACAAAATTTGGCCTGATTTAGATAATTTAGAGACAGAATGCGATTCAGCCCTTACTGAATTAGACGAACAACCATCCCGACGATTTGGGGAAGATAAGTTTACCCGCTTTTCAGAATCCCGCCTTCAAAATCCCGAAATGAAAATCCCAATTTTGAAAATCTTGCTTTTCAAAATCTTGGTTTTGAAATTTGAAAGACGCATTTTTTTAATTCGAGCCGAGCTTTCTAGTGAAAGAAATTTTATAAAGTAAAATAAAAATCAAAACTGTGATTTTTATTTTTGCAGAATCGGAATTTTGAAAAGCGGGATTTTGAAATGTGGGATATCGTTACGACCTCGTTATTTTTCGTATCATTTCCTGGCGGTAATTGGCTTGCAAGCTTCTGATCACACCTTGATACATGCATGAGCTGTATAAATGATGTACAATTCGGTGGTAAGTACATTACAAAAATTATTTTCCAATTTTCTGGAGGTCCATCTTTTTTGCAATGATCACGTGCTTCAGGCACAAATTCCTTTTTAAATTATTCAATAGTCATATCCTGAGTAATCTAAGCCCTTTTATTAAATTTATACAATACAGGCAAATTATGAACACCTTTAAAAGTGCTCGTGGTTTACCACTTTTGCCAATAATCAAAAGCTTGGACTTATGAGTACCGGTCGTTCTCCAACAATGATGGGTGGTCATTTTTAGCTCCTTATGGAAATATTTAGCCTTTTCTAAAATGAATGGCCCTGAAATAGGAACTATATATGCTCGACATTGTTTGAACCATAAGTGGGTTACGTTATCTAATGTGGGATTTTCAGCTGCTCGTAGCGTTTTTCTAACAATCATTCCTTTTAAGGTCATGCTTTCCATAAAAAATTTAAAAATACATAGCCTTATAGTTTTTAAGTCGTAGATTGTGTAAACCTCCACCCCATACTTTTCCTTTAACATATTGACACTGTTTCCACCCTCTAGCCCTAACTATATCAACTTTATCTTTAATGCTCAAAACGTTTCGAACTCTTTTAACGTTTGTTAAATGGCGCCATTTATGTTGTAACTGATATAAATTACGCACAATTAGAAATAATTAAAATTAAATTAGAAACATAATTAGAATTGCAGACATAAAATTATTGAAAAAAATAAACAAAATACAAAAAAGGAAAAAACCGGTAAAAATTTGATTTTACGGATAATAGAGGATTTTACGGATAATCGATACAAGTTTTTTTGTGAAAAAAAATCTGGATATTAGATTTTCCGGTTGATCGAATTGCGGGGGGAATTTGGGTTTTATACATAAGTACACGCATATATTAAACAATGTACAATAATGTATGTATGTATGCACCTAGAATTAATTATATTTTAAATTTTAATAATAAATTTTTTTTTACATTTAACAATTTCCTTGAAGGAATATACATAATGAATTGCAATATCTGTGAAATCAATTTCGATGGCTTAGATTTTTATATTAAACATTTAAGATTTGTTCATAAATTAAGAGACACTCGTGATACATTTAAGTGTGCTTTAACTAATTGCCCTTCAAATTTTGATTAGAGTTGTTTAATATTCCTTAGCTCACGTAGAAATAATTAAAACACTTAATCCAATTATTAATGATTTTACACAATCTACCCCAAATTTAAAAGCATTAGTAGAAAACCAATACTGAAATAGATTTATTTAAACAAAAAATTTAAAAAGCTACACTTTGTTTTATTTGTAAAATTGCTAGCTTTAGTAATGTCACTAATAAATTAGTCCATACTTTGATATCTAATGTAACAAATTTAGTATTAACATCTATTCTAGAAGAAATTGAGATCATACTAAATTCTATCGTGGAAAAAAATGTCTAAAATTCGGTTAAAACTATTATTGATCTTAGCAAACAACCGCTTAAAAATAACAATACAGAATATAAACTTCTCAAATAAAATACATGACCACTAATGGTTTATATATAAACCTGTAAAAAAGATCCAAATTTAAGAGATAAGTGAAATAATGCATAGAGGTGTTGCAAATTTAGATGTTAAAACGACAGAATTAATATTAATGCCCATTGAGTTCCACATACAGAAATTTTTTTAAATATTAGGTTTATCGGTTCTATCGAAATTATTTTTTACGGAAGGAGAAATTATCAAAAATTTTACGACTACAGTTTTGATCTGAGTGAGAATAACGAAAAATTTAATTTAATTACCACTCAATCTCATCAGGCTATAGCGACTGCAATGCTAATTACACTTCTGATTACTTCCTATCAACTATGTAGTTATACAGATATCTTGATAAGTTTAACTTTTATTTCTATTTAACGCCTAAATACGATTTCTGTTTTGAAATATTAGGTTTATCGGTTCTAGCCAAAGTACTTTTTACGGAGCAAGAAATTAACGTATAATTCGCTAATACCCTACTTCATGGCTGTTTTCTATATATGAAGTAATCAAAAGTGTAATTAGCAATGCAGTCGCTATAGCGTGATGAGATTGAGTGGTAAAAAATTAAATTTTTCGTTATTCTCACTCATATCGAAACAGTACTTGCAAAATTCTTGATAATTTCTCCATCCATAGAAATTGTTTAGTTTACCAAATCCCTTTCAAGAAACATTTTATTATACAAATTATTTAATGGCAGGTACAAAAGGAATTAGAAATTTTGTTCAAGCTAAAGTATAAAGAAAGAAATCATTGCTATTTCCAAACAAAATCATAATTCTATATTTTCTATATTATGATGATTTTGAAACAGGAAATTCTTTGGGAAGCCATTATGGAAAGCACACTATAGCAACTTTTTACTATACCTTTCCGACGTTGCCGAAACAGATTTACTCACATTCAAGCGTTTTTCCAGCAATGTTTTGTAAATCTCATGCTTTGAAAATTTTTGGTTTTAACACTTGTATAAGAAGTCTCATTAATGTGCTAAAAAAACTAGAATCTAGTGGTTAGTGATAATTTAGCTATTAATTTTGAACTTTCTAACACAATTATTTTTGCGGATTTTTCAAAGTTAATAAAAACGACATAACAAGAATGCATTGCGAAAATTCTTCTCTATTACGAGCCAAAATAAATTATGAGACTGATAATGAAAGAAATATCTTCAAAGCTACATGTATAAAAAATCCTTGCATATTAAATTAAATTCCAAGCTTTCATGTTACTGATAACTTCCGCCAGATGTTTTACATGACGTGTTTTTATACTCATTAAATATGGTATTACTAATATATTTCATTAATTAAAACAAATATTCTTCTTTGGACATATTTAATTTCAAAATTCAATTTTTTGATTACGACGATATTGAAATAGGAAATAAAGTTCCAGTTTTAAAACATGATCATCTCCGTAATAGGAATTTACTATTTTTTGGCAGAGAATGTTTAACGCTTCTGAATTACTTTCCTTTTATTTGTTGGAGATCTTATTCCAAACAATGATAAACTATTGAAATATATGTTAATTTTAGAGGAAACTGTTAAGCTTTTATTATCAGAATCGTTGACTAGTTGTACGAGAAACTCACTGAGAGAACAAATTTCATATCATAACGAGTTTTATGTTAAAGTTTTTGGGCCTACGCTTAAACCAAATCATTACCTTTTATTTCATTACCCCAGCATTATTCTTGAGTTCGGGTCCTATTAAACATTTGTGGTGTATGCGTTTTGAATCCAAACAACCGTGAGTTAAAAAATTACATGAATGTAACTTCACTTCTTTTCATTGAAGTCAATGAAAGTTAGTACGCATTGAAAATTGAAAGAAAAAAAAATTATTAAATTAAAACCTGTTCAGAATATTCTATATTGTCTAATTTATTTATTTATTGACCAATTGGAAACGGATTGCTAAAATTAGCTTACAGAATTTTACAAAATTTACAATTGGGAAACCTAACAACAAAATGGTTAAATTTACTTTTTTTCATCTAAATTTAAGGAAGCTTTGTTCTCCGATGTAGGTTTTCAAGGTTTGTATTAAGCAATGATGATATTAAAACGATAATAAATTCACTGGTTTTATGTGAATTTTCCACAATCAGAGTTAACATTTTATTAATTAATGAGAGATATACATACTAGACCAAACAAACTATTGTATGTTTTACTAGAATTAAAGAACTGTCATCATTCTAAATTCTGATATTTATTATTCGTGCGCTTAATTCAATATATTCTTACGGTTCTTATTTTTATGGTTAGGTTCTAAAATTAAGCTCAACATTTTAATAGTTGAAAAATAAAGAGATAAGACAACATATCAAATAAAACGTTTTATTGAATTTCATTATTAAAACATCCTAGCTTATAAATGAATTTCGAAGCAAACCAGCACACCTATCAAATGGCCATCTGTCGCATAAATTATATGATTAACTCCGACTGACTCATTTCAAAACATTTACCTTGTCCGTTAAAATCACAGCAAAATTTACCATTAGCATATCTTAAAACACCCACGCTCCACTTTATCATCGTATACAAATTTTTTTATCCGCATGACTTCATTCACTGTGATAAAATGCATAATCTTATAAATTTTGTGTGTGTACAAAATGTAAAAATATAGAAATAGCAAAGTGCAAATAATCGACCGACATTTTTGTATATTATAATAATATTATGTCGATAAATATTTAACCATAATATGTGGAGGCGCGCAGACTGCTTACCTTGTCGCAAACCAAATTAATTAATTATATTCAAACTAAACTTTATCCGCAATTTGCAAAACCCACCTATAAACGTAAAACAACAAATCACAAAATAATGTAAAATAAAATAGTAATTAGTGTATATAGCTATATAATATTTTGGCCGAGATAAATGTTTGATATTACAGAACGTGGGATTAAACTTTTAAAACGAATCAAAAATGCTCTTTACGATATAATCAGGTCAGTTATGCTAATTACCTAATTATTAATTAACGTATATATCAAATCAACACCAATTACTGAGCATCAATATTTTGTATTATTAAAAATAAATTCTCAAGCAAATTATCTCCAGAGACTGATAATATAAATTAGAATATAATTAAGACAAATTTGTTATCTTTTATGTTATTATGTGTATACATAGCTATAACAATTGAAATGATTGATTGTAATCAAACAACAACAACAACAACAAATAAACGTTATGGTTTTTCCTGTTAAACATAAATTTAATTAAATCAAAACAAGAAATCTGTATAGGTGGGATGCTGTATATAGATATCTTTCTTCCTTCGCTTCGTTCCGTTTAAGATTTTTTTTTTTTTTTGTGATTGAAAGAAAGTTGATTTTATAATTTGACAACGTGAATATATTATTGAGATATTGATATTTTTTTTATTAATTTTTTGATATTTTTAATTTTTTATAATGTCAATAAATCAATTTGATCAATTTGAAAGATATTTTGTCATTTCTTATAATAAAAATACATAATACATACATACATCAATATATAAAAGATGTTGATGTATTATATGAATGATAAAGCAATTTTAAAAGACACATTACTTAGCTACATAAATACAGTCATTGTACCTTGATTTACATTTTTGTTTGATTTTTTCTTTTATTACCCAGAAATAGATTAAGACTTTTGATATCGCGCACAATATTGTTGAATATCACAATGGGGTGCGAGAAATTTTATGAGCTATTTGTTGTATAACCAATAAACGCCGCAGTCATGATTATTATTTTCGAAGCTCGAGAATATTACGATTATGGCGTTTCCTGTGTTCGCCTCATCGATTTTAAAGTTTCTGCGAATTTACCAAAAATATGCAAATTGTTAATTACTTGGTGAATATTTTTCTTTTTTCGTTAATTCTAAACTTAACCGTAATTAAATTAATTAAAATTTAGTAAACTTTAGAGGGATAAAGATTGTTTCAAAAAAGCAGGTTTATGTAAATGAAATGCTCCTTTACATATTTTTATGCAATTCAACGTACAAACTCTGTAATTAATAATGAAAAATAATATTTGTCAAATGATTGCTTACAGCTGACCATTTTTTGAGGAAATGTTTCATCACTTTTCCAAATAATTGCGGCCCTATTTTACCAAATAACAGTTTTTGTATTGTATTTTAGTGCTTGAACCATTGCTAAGGCATTGGTGTAAATTTTATTTTAAGAATGGCCTACAGAAAAAAAAAAATCTAAATTTAAAATCGCACGATCTTGTGAGCCAATTGAAGAAAATGTTGTAGTCCAGGAAATTGAAAGAGAGAGCAATAACGGGATTGACTCAGGAGTTGTACGTGAACACTCTAAAAAACCGCATAACATATAAGTGATGGCCAATTGTTTTTTTTTTTTTGTTAAATAATAGATTGAGAAAGTGTTGATACTAAGTTAACTATAAAAAGTAACACCACAATTTGTGTAATTGTGTAATTAGCAATGCAGTCGCTATAGCGTGATGAGATTGAGTGGTAAAAAATTAAATTTTTCGTTATTCTCACTCATATCGAAACAGTACTTGCAAAATTCTTGATAATTTCTCCATCCATAGAAATTGTTTAGTTTACCAAATCCCTTTCAAGAAACATTTTATTATACAAATTATTTAATGGCAGGTACAAAAGGAATTAGAAATTTTGTTCAAGCTAAAGTATAAAGAAAGAAATCATTGCTATTTCCAAACAAAATCATAATTCTATATTTTCTATATTATGATGATTTTGAAACAGGAAATTCTTTGGGAAGCCATTATGGAAAGCACACTATAGCAACTTTTTACTATACCTTTCCGACGTTGCCGAAACAGATTTACTCACATTCAAGCGTTTTTCCAGCAATGTTTTGTAAATCTCATGCTTTGAAAATTTTTGGTTTTAACACTTGTATAAGAAGTCTCATTAATGTGCTAAAAAAACTAGAATCTAGTGGTTAGTGATAATTTAGCTATTAATTTTGAACTTTCTAACACAATTATTTTTGCGGATTTTTCAAAGTTAATAAAAACGACATAACAAGAATGCATTGCGAAAATTCTTCTCTATTACGAGCCAAAATAAATTATGAGACTGATAATGAAAGAAATATCTTCAAAGCTACATGTATAAAAAATCCTTGCATATTAAATTAAATTCCAAGCTTTCATGTTACTGATAACTTCCGCCAGATGTTTTACATGACGTGTTTTTATACTCATTAAATATGGTATTACTAATATATTTCATTAATTAAAACAAATATTCTTCTTTGGACATATTTAATTTCAAAATTCAATTTTTTGATTACGACGATATTGAAATAGGAAATAAAGTTCCAGTTTTAAAACATGATCATCTCCGTAATAGGAATTTACTATTTTTTGGCAGAGAATGTTTAACGCTTCTGAATTACTTTCCTTTTATTTGTTGGAGATCTTATTCCAAACAATGATAAACTATTGAAATATATGTTAATTTTAGAGGAAACTGTTAAGCTTTTATTATCAGAATCGTTGACTAGTTGTACGAGAAACTCACTGAGAGAACAAATTTCATATCATAACGAGTTTTATGTTAAAGTTTTTGGGCCTACGCTTAAACCAAATCATTACCTTTTATTTCATTACCCCAGCATTATTCTTGAGTTCGGGTCCTATTAAACATTTGTGGTGTATGCGTTTTGAATCCAAACAACCGTGAGTTAAAAAATTACATGAATGTAACTTCACTTCTTTTCATTGAAGTCAATGAAAGTTAGTACGCATTGAAAATTGAAAGAAAAAAAAATTATTAAATTAAAACCTGTTCAGAATATTCTATATTGTCTAATTTATTTATTTATTGACCAATTGGAAACGGATTGCTAAAATTAGCTTACAGAATTTTACAAAATTTACAATTGGGAAACCTAACAACAAAATGGTTAAATTTACTTTTTTTCATCTAAATTTAAGGAAGCTTTGTTCTCCGATGTAGGTTTTCAAGGTTTGTATTAAGCAATGATGATATTAAAACGATAATAAATTCACTGGTTTTATGTGAATTTTCCACAATCAGAGTTAACATTTTATTAATTAATGAGAGATATACATACTAGACCAAACAAACTATTGTATGTTTTACTAGAATTAAAGAACTGTCATCATTCTAAATTCTGATATTTATTATTCGTGCGCTTAATTCAATATATTCTTACGGTTCTTATTTTTATGGTTAGGTTCTAAAATTAAGCTCAACATTTTAATAGTTGAAAAATAAAGAGATAAGACAACATATCAAATAAAACGTTTTATTGAATTTCATTATTAAAACATCCTAGCTTATAAATGAATTTCGAAGCAAACCAGCACACCTATCAAATGGCCATCTGTCGCATAAATTATATGATTAACTCCGACTGACTCATTTCAAAACATTTACCTTGTCCGTTAAAATCACAGCAAAATTTACCATTAGCATATCTTAAAACACCCACGCTCCACTTTATCATCGTATACAAATTTTTTTATCCGCATGACTTCATTCACTGTGATAAAATGCATAATCTTATAAATTTTGTGTGTGTACAAAATGTAAAAATATAGAAATAGCAAAGTGCAAATAATCGACCGACATTTTTGTATATTATAATAATATTATGTCGATAAATATTTAACCATAATATGTGGAGGCGCGCAGACTGCTTACCTTGTCGCAAACCAAATTAATTAATTATATTCAAACTAAACTTTATCCGCAATTTGCAAAACCCACCTATAAACGTAAAACAACAAATCACAAAATAATGTAAAATAAAATAGTAATTAGTGTATATAGCTATATAATATTTTGGCCGAGATAAATGTTTGATATTACAGAACGTGGGATTAAACTTTTAAAACGAATCAAAAATGCTCTTTACGATATAATCAGGTCAGTTATGCTAATTACCTAATTATTAATTAACGTATATATCAAATCAACACCAATTACTGAGCATCAATATTTTGTATTATTAAAAATAAATTCTCAAGCAAATTATCTCCAGAGACTGATAATATAAATTAGAATATAATTAAGACAAATTTGTTATCTTTTATGTTATTATGTGTATACATAGCTATAACAATTGAAATGATTGATTGTAATCAAACAACAACAACAACAACAAATAAACGTTATGGTTTTTCCTGTTAAACATAAATTTAATTAAATCAAAACAAGAAATCTGTATAGGTGGGATGCTGTATATAGATATCTTTCTTCCTTCGCTTCGTTCCGTTTAAGATTTTTTTTTTTTTTTTGTGATTGAAAGAAAGTTGATTTTATAATTTGACAACGTGAATATATTATTGAGATATTGATATTTTTTTTATTAATTTTTTGATATTTTTAATTTTTTATAATGTCAATAAATCAATTTGATCAATTTGAAAGATATTTTGTCATTTCTTATAATAAAAATACATAATACATACATACATCAATATATAAAAGATGTTGATGTATTATATGAATGATAAAGCAATTTTAAAAGACACATTACTTAGCTACATAAATACAGTCATTGTACCTTGATTTACATTTTTGTTTGATTTTTTCTTTTATTACCCAGAAATAGATTAAGACTTTTGATATCGCGCACAATATTGTTGAATATCACAATGGGGTGCGAGAAATTTTATGAGCTATTTGTTGTATAACCAATAAACGCCGCAGTCATGATTATTATTTTCGAAGCTCGAGAATATTACGATTATGGCGTTTCCTGTGTTCGCCTCATCGATTTTAAAAGTTTCTGCGAATTTACCAAAAATATGCAAATTGTTAATTACTTGGTGAATATTTTTCTTTTTTCGTTAATTCTAAACTTAACCGTAATTAAATTAATTAAAATTTAGTAAACTTTAGAGGGATAAAGATTGTTTCAAAAAAGCAGGTTTATGTAAATGAAATGCTCCTTTACATATTTTTATGCAATTCAACGTACAAACTCTGTAATTAATAATGAAAAATAATATTTGTCAAATGATTGCTTACAGCTGACCATTTTTTGAGGAAATGTTTCATCACTTTTCCAAATAATTGCGGCCCTATTTTACCAAATAACAGTTTTTGTATTGTATTTTAGTGCTTGAACCATTGCTAAGGCATTGGTGTAAATTTTATTTTAAGAATGGCCTACAGAAAAAAAAAAATCTAAATTTAAAATCGCACGATCTTGTGAGCCAATTGAAGAAAATGTTGTAGTCCAGGAAATTGAAAGAGAGAGCAATAACGGGATTGACTCAGGAGTTGTACGTGAACACTCTAAAAAACCGCATAACATATAAGTGATGGCCAATTGTTTTTTTTTTTTTGTTAAATAATAGATTGAGAAAGTGTTGATACTAAGTTAACTATAAAAAGTAACACCAAAATTTGTGCTATTTGCTGGTTTCCACTTTGTTAATAACGTAGATAGTATATTAGATTTGTGTCAAAAAATTAAGGAAAGTTAATACTAAAAAATTATCATATCTGGAATTAGGAATAAAGTAGTGAGTAAAGCAAGAGACATATCACTAACCCAAAATATAAACGATACCTAATAGTTGGGAAGCTATAAATCAAGCTTTGATTTTAAATTTCGATGATAAACGCGATGAATCGACTTTAACCTACCAATTACCTAATTTAGTTAGGAGTAATTTAAATCACAGCGATTTGGACAGTAAAATTACAGAAATAATTAGTTTACTTTCCAATCCACTTACAAAAATTCGAACACTTTATTGTCGATTCAAAAATAAAATTGTATTTGCCAATCAATTTGACTGTATTTATAGGTGGAATTAAAAAACCACTTGGACAATTGTTATGGGAGAGAAGAACCGAAGCATTGGACGAGACATTAGAATTTGTCAATCAAGAGGAAAATATTCAACGAAATAAAAACCCTGTCCAACAGAGGAACAAAAATTCTTGTAATTGGAGATTTAAAAGTAATAGTGATCAACCATCAATGTCTCATAACTTTTCCGCAAGGAATACTTGACCATTATCATCTCAAAATTAGCCTCCACAGAATAATTTTAAATCCAAATCGAACAATTATCGTTCACTTAATAAATCCAATCCAAATAGCTATCCGATTAAACAAAAATCTTACGAACAGGTTCATTATAATATTGAAAGTCAAACAGTCGACGACAAGGATTTTTAGCAGGAAGCCTCAGACAATTGAATGAAATCAATAACAATCAATCATCTAATCTACCTTTTATTATTTTAAATTCAAATAACAATCAACTATTATTCTTAGTCCATACAGGAGCTAATAAGTCATATATTAACCCCAAATATGTTAAACAATATAAACCATATAACTCAAAAAACAATCCTAAAATTGAAAGAATTCCAAAAGCCAATAGAATTATATCTATTCAGATTTCACAAAATGTTTGACGGTTTGTTAGGTTACAACATTAATGCACCTAGCCTAGCAGTAAACATTAATCTAAATGAGAAAATATTACAAACCCCTAATATTAGTATACCTCTAGAACAGTGCTTCTCAAACTTTATCGTACTGCGGCCTCCGAAATCAGAAAAATAAAATCCAGGGCCTCCAAAAGTTTTATTCAATAATAATGAATTTACAGCTAAGCATTTTGGCTTTTCTACTTCAACGATCTCAGATGTCCCGCGCAGCTCATCGATTATAATCTATATCCGTTTGCCGCCAAAATATTCCCTCAGCTTCATCCGATGTGTAGGATTAAAAAATTCTTTCACGCAAAAATTGTAGAATTCCAAAAAAATATTTAACATATTTTGAAAAACTTGAAAAGATTCAGCATAAGGAACTATTATAAATTGAATGCTTATGTAAAAATTGCGGTACTAAATATTTCAACTAGACATATGAGTGGAGCAGAACAGACAACGAAATAATTAACTAAGGTAAAAGCTAAACATTTTTGAGCTAACTATTCTGGATACCCCGACCCGAATTTGCTTCATTTTTAATTTTAGTGTCAAATGGTTTTTACTTAGGTGTTTAAGACCAAATTTGGATTTTATTCTTCTGAATTATCGAAATACGAAAATTCTGGAAATACTTAAAACATTAAAAAACAAAATTGAGTTTTTCTGTACAAAATTCAGAGCTAGCAATTTTATATCCAAAATTTGAAATTTTATTTATGACGAGCTAAGCTAGTTCAAATGTTGATTTTAATCAGCGCAGACGTGTTTGTAAAAATTAATAAAAATGTTTTTTTTTGGGTTTTATATTTAACAATCAATGTAGATCAATCGGTGGAAATATCAGATAAAAATTACAACGGTAACTCATTTCCGTTTTGATATGGCATTCCCGTTTTCATATGGAATCAAGTTCAAGGCATTTTACAAGCAGATAATAAAAACGTCAATAACGTGAACAATAAAAATGCAAATTCACAAAAAATGCGGAAATTTCCTCCTATTATTTCAAAGTTAAAATCTTCTGAAATAAGGGTGATTATTAATTAGCTGAAAATTTCAAAATATGAAATTAAACTAATGCCAATTGGTACACAAGTTTTGGTATATGATCCAATATGATCGAATTCTTCTCATTCACTTTGGATGAGAATAAAACTTCGCGATACTTTCTATTTGGTCTACCATCCTCTCCAGTTAACGAAGTTGAACAATACATAAAAGTTGAGGGGCTTACTCCGACAAACTTGTCCAAGGTTGTAACAAAGAACAGATCTAACGACAGCGCACTATACTGTTTTTTTCCAAAAACTGCATCACTAAACCACTTAATTCATTGGTAACATTACGTGTTTAAGGGACTTACTCGCAGAAAACCGGAGCGGCTCATTATATGTTTAAATTGCTTCAAGTTGATCACACATCTTCGAATAGTTACATGACAACAAAGTATAAATTTTGTAGCCTTACTCAAATGATTGGTGTGGATTGTCCGACCAAAGAAACTGAATCTTAATATAAGTGTACCAATTGCAGTGAAAATCATACAGCCAGCGTTATGAATTTCTGCGACTTAGGGAAAATGCCAACCAAAAAGTTCTACATAAATATATTCGCATGAATTTCATGTTTCATCTCATAACTTCCCTGTCTGGCTGGAAAGGCTTCCATGAATTCAAACTTCGACCAGCATCATTTCATCTCCATCACATCAACCAATGTCCAGTTTATTCATCAGTTATCCATCATACCATCCAGCCTACCGGCTGCCGTAACTATAAGTGGTAATAAATTATATGGTGCTGGTGAATTGTTGTTAATTTTGGAAAATGTAATGAATGTTCTCAGGAGGTGTCAAAGAGCTGCCGAACAAGTTGAACTAATTTGTGTAAATAATATTCTAAAAGTTTCTATTTGGAATGCTCATAGCGTCAAAACCAAAAACGTGAGCTTATTCATTCTCTCGATAAATACGACATAGCTGTTATGCTAATCACATAAACATTTTTAAAACCGGGGGATGCTTTTAGTATCCCACGATTTCAAATATATAGAAATTATCGAACCATCCAAATTAGCGGTGGAGTTCCAATTATTATTAAAAACTCAATCAAACACTCAATGCTTTCTATATTAGCATTGCAAACTATAGAAAATATATCTATACTGGTTCCCACGCCCAACTTAACAATACAAATTTGTTGTTGCTTTGTTCCGTATTCAAACCATCCAAACTTCACAAGCGATCTTAGTATAGGCTTACGAATTTAAACTCACCTTATATACTTGGTAGAGATTTTAATTGTCGTCATTCCTATTGGAATTGTGGGGACGGTAATTGTCATTGATAATAGCCAGATTCAGAATTTCAGTATATTAGAGATATTAAGGCGAGGTTTAAGGGCTCCCTGGCCACAGCTCTACGGCTTCCTAGGGGGCCGCGGCCCACAGTTTGAGAAGCGCTGCTCTAGACAACAAAGTAACATCATGTATATAACCGTTTTACATTGGACCATTAAGTAAAATGTTGATAAAACTTCCAATAAGTTTAAAACGATGTGAATTTTACGTTGCACCAATAACATTTCAATACGGTGTCCAAATTCAAAAAGGTACCTATAGAACAATAGAACAATTCGCAGCACTAGAAGTAACTAATTTCTCAAATAAAATAATTTCTCAAAGGAAATATTTTTATTCCAACCTTACATATTGAACCATTCAGTTCACATGAAATTAACTTTCAAACTTCTGTCAACATTGAATCTAAAAACAAAAATGTTACAAAGTTTATAAATACTGAACATATAAATAGGGAAGAACAATAACAAACTATAGGCAACTCAACAAACAAACTATATACGATTAATACCCAATAACCCAATGCCAAATATAAATAATATTTTAGATAAATTAGGCAAATCTATTTACTGGACTACAATAGATTTAGCGGAAGGATTCCACCAGATTGAAATTAAATCATCAGACATAAATAAAACTGCATTTTCAATTGAAGGAGGTTATTTTGAATTCAAGGGAATGCCAACGGGTAAATCAATCAAAAATAGAGGTTATCACTAATTTTTAAACTCCAAAAAACCTTAAAAAGTAATTAAAAGTTTATAAGATTTAATAAGGTATTATCCAAGTTTATAAGAGACTTCGCGAAAATAACAAAACACCTAACAAACATGGTAATGAAAGATACCAAAGTTATTCTCAACGAAGAGTACAAAACTTGTTTCGAAATTTGCAAAAACCTGTTAATGTCGGAGCCCATACTCCAATATCCAGATTATAGCAAACTTTTTATATTAACTACTGATGCTAGTAATGTAGCATTAGGAGCACTGCTATCTCAGGGTCCAATAGGATCCTATAGTATGGTCGGTAAAATACTTTCGTCCAGCGATTAAAGCTTGAAGAGTATGACTATGAAATCATTTACAAAAAAGGTTCTATAAACACAAATGCTGATGCGTTAACTAGGCTCGAGAAAGACGAGCAGATTAAAAAATTCAATAAGTATTTGAGCAATAACGGTTTATCATGGCCAAATACTATTGATTCAATAAAATATCCACAATTGGATAAAACAGATATCAGAAGAAAACCTAGAAAGGATTATACACAATTTTAACAATATTACTATTGGCAATGACGGTATACCAGAGCCAAACTAGTTATCAGAAAGAATCTGGGAAACAGATTTAATTTTGAAACGTGTAATTTAAATAAATACGAACGAAATCAAGTAAAAGTTAAATATAAATTAACATAAACATCTTTAGATGATTAGTTTTCTATCTCGCATTACATATTTTACATTAAAAAGTTAACACCTCAAATCAATAATGCGGAAACTAAACTATCTGATGATATCAAGTATCTATTTGAGCGAATGCATTGAGTGTCTTTCTGAAATAAGCTACTACCTTAATCTTAACTCTCATGATTGAACCATAAAATTTACTGAAGCACTCAGTTTTCTATAAAATGTAGAATTTGTCCGTCAAATCCCATTAAACAACACTGCCATTTTATTTTACTTCCAACTATTTATAAATTATTAGCAATTATCATGTCTACTCTAAATAAATTAACCTAAAAACATAATAAATTACAGCTTTTTAATTAATTAAATTAAATATTAATTTTTTACTTCCCATATTTAAATGTATAATTTATAGATTTAAAATCTATTAAGTTTGTATAAATTGTAGATATCACTCGAAACAAACGTGTAATCATAAAAATCCACTCAGACATAAAATAAAATAGAATTTAATATTAATATTAAATAATAATTATAAAATAATTGTAAATTTTAATAAAGTTTAAATTTATGTGCACCTAAATACTTGAATACTAATTTATTTACATTTGTGTACATTGTACCTATATATACCTGTAACTAAATTACATAAGAAGAACAAAGCAATGTTAAGTTTTTTCAAGACATTTTGTCATTTAATTATTGTTGTTATTGTAAAGCTTACTATACGTACGACAAAAATAACAAAAACTTTTTAAGAACATTTCATGTTTTATTTTATTTTACTTGAATCTTTGAAAACATAAACTTTAATGTTTTATCAAAACAAAAGATATATAATTAAATTACTTATTTATGTTATAAGTAAGATAAGGTAAATTTATTAGTAATTTTCTAAGAAATATTTCATTTAATTTAATTTTTCTTAATTCCATTTAAGATTTAACACAATAACAACACCTAATAAAAATAAAAAACTCAAAACTTTACGTAAACTATGTGAAGAACGACATAGAAATTGTTACATGAAGCAAATTTATCATTACTATATCATCTCCTAAACAATAAACTGTTTTTGATGGGAATAGAAGTAACCCAAGGCCTTATCAAGAATTATACTACAAAATTTATGTTTTTGGGCCTTGTACCATTTGCAGATGTATTGGCATTTGTTGCACGTCTACAGCTAAAGTTTTTGTAATGTACAACAAGGATTAAATGAAGCAAAATATTAAAAAAAAACCGCTTTTCTTCGATCGTAGGAAATCCAATCGACCAAGTAACAAAAAACGGAGAAGCAACAATAAATTACGAGGGTAATGGCTACATAATAGGAAATTCCGTGGTTAAGTACCAAGTATAAAAGCGCTTCTAAACTTTTTGATAATGCAAACCTCGAAATCGATAAAATAAAATCCATGGCTCTTAAAAAATTGTATTGAAACCTGTAATAGTTAATTTCGACGGTGTTAGGATGGCTTGACCATTTTCACAGAAAATTCAGCTTTCAAAAAAGTTACTAGGCTTTACCTTCAGCCAAGTCTATCAGACTTGATAGAAACTATAACAGTTATAAAATTTATAGAACTTGCAAAATTTGTAGGATTTATCAATTTTATAAAATTTAGAGTATTAGTATATCGCATTTGCAGGGTTTTTAAAATTTGATAGAGTTTTATGACTTGGTAAATATTACAAAATTTATAGAACTTGTTGAATTTGTAATATTTGTGGAATTTATCGATTTTATAAAATTTAGAGAATATATCGCGTCTGGTTTGAAAGATGTATACATTTTTCACGATAGAACACGCTGAATTTTCAGACTTTATAAATTCTATAGAGAATTTTTGGATTTTATAAAATTAAGAATATTTATAGAATTTTCAAAATTTATAGAAATTTAGGAATTAGTACATTTTATAAAATTCAAAGCATTTATTAAATTTAAAAAATTTAAAAATTTTAGAATTTTAGGAACTTAGAAGGAATTATAAAATTTTTAGGGTTATACAATTTAGAGAATATATCGAATTTAAAATATTTGTGAGATTTAAAAAAATTTCAGAATTTATAGAGTGTAAATGACTAACTGACAAATTTTTAACTGAATAACATTTACAGAAAATTTGTGTGATTTATAGAATTTAGAATAATGATAGAACTTACAAAATTAATCAAAATTGCGGACTTAGTAGAATTTATAGAGTTTATTAAATTCAAATAATTTATAAAATTTATAAAATTCATAATTTTTTTTTTTGAATTTTATAAATGATTTGAATTTATTTATTTTTCTTTAGAGATCTTGGTAGAAATTATAAAATTTGTTGAATTCGTAAAATTTGTAGAATTTTCGATTTTATAAAATTTAGGGAATATATCACATGTATAAAGTTTGTAAGATTTATTAATAGGATTTATAGAATTTAAGGGTGTTGCTGAATTTTTGTACTGTTTCAAATTTATAGAGACTTAGTGGGATTTATAAAATTAAAATATTTATAAAATTTACAAAATTTATAGAAAGTGTGGGATTAGAAAAATTATTAGAATTTATAAAGTTCAACGAATTTATAAAATTAATAAATTTATAAAATTAATAAATTTGTAGAGTTTTTGGGACTTGGTAGATATTAAAAAATTTATAGAATTTGTTGAATTTGTAGAAATTATCGATTTTATAAAATTTAGACAATATATCGCATGTGGTTTGAATAACAACCAAGGTGTACGACCAAGGCTAAGGCAAGTTTCCCGGAATACGCCGGGTCCACCGTACACTCTTTTACGATTAAGAGGGAATGAAAAGGTATGTTAGTATAGAATTTAAATAACACGCTGAATTTTTAGGCTTTATGAAATTTATAGAGAATTTTTGGTTTCATAGAATTAAGAATATTTACAAAATTTTCAAAATTTATAGAAAATTGGGATATAATAGATTTTATAAAATTCAAAGAATTTATTAAATTCATAAAATTCATAAATTTTTAGAGTTATAAGAACTTGAAGGAAATTATAAAATTTAAAGAATTTGTTGAAACAGTAAAATTTGTGGATTTACAATTTTATAAAATTTAGGAAATATATCGTATTTACTGTGTTTCTAAGATTTATAGAATTTAGAGCATTTAATTTGGAGAGCTTACACTCTATAGAATTTATATATTCTATAGAATTTGTTACAAAAATTGATTTGTAGGGTTTAGAAAATTTAAAAAAATTATACAATAAAGAGAATTTGCGAAATTCATAGAATTTGTAAAATGCACAAAATTTTAAATTCACAGAGCTTGAAGAACTTGGTAGAAATTATAAAATTGTTAGAATTTGCAAATTTGGTATGGTTACAAAATTTAGAAAATGTGTCTAATTTAAAATATTTGTAAGATTTCAATTTTTTTCATTATTTATAGAGTGTAAATGGCTAACTAAAATTTTTAACTTAATAAAATTTATAAAGAATTTGTGTGAGTCATAAAATTAAGAATATTCATAGGATTTACAAAATTATTAGAAATTGTAGAATTACTAGAATTTATAGAATTTGTATAACTAATAAATATAGAGTTTTCAGTATTTGTTGAATTTGTCAAACTTTTAGAGTTTTCGGCGTTATAAGGTTAAGGGGATATATCGCAATAACAGTATTTGTAAGATTTATAGAATTTGCCGGATTTAGAAAATTTAGAGACCTTGCTGAAGTTTTAGACTCTATAGAATTTGCCATAAAAATTGATTTACAGAATTAATAAAATTCATAAATTTTTAAGAGTTTATAGAATTGGTAGAAATTATAGATTTATAAAATTTGTAGTATTTGCAAAATTTGTTGGATTTATCGATTTTATAAAATTTAGACAATATTTCCGATCTACAGGGTTTGGAGATTGATAAAATTTTCAGGATATATAGAATTTCAAGGGCTTACTGAATTTGTAAACTTTATACAATTTATAAGATTTTGTGTGTTCTATAAAATTTAGAATATTTATAGAATTTACAAAATTAATAAAAATTGCGGACTTATTAGAATGAATAGAGTTTATTAAATTCAAATAAATTATAAAATTTTAAATTTTTACAGCTTTGAGAACTTTGAAAATTTTTTCTACAAATTTAAAAAAATTGTAGAATTTTTGATTTTATAAAATTAAGGGAATATAGTACATGTATAAAGTTTATAAGATTTATAGAATTTTCAGGATTTATAGAATTTAAGGAACTCACTGAATTTGTAAACTTTATAAAATTTATACAGAATTTATTTGCTTTATAGAATTTAGAATATTAATAGAATTTACTAAATTAATGGAAATTGTGGAATTAGTAAAATTATTAGAATTTATAAAATTCGTAGAATTTATAAAATTAATAAATTTATACAGTTGGTAGATTTTACAATATAGAGAATTTGTTGAATTTGTAAAATTTGTAGATTTTATCGATTTTATAAAATTTAAGGAGTATATCGCATGTGGTTTGAAAGATTATACATTTTTCACGAATTTACAGAATTTAGAAAATTTAGAGAACTTAGTTTATTTCTAGTCTCTATAGAATTTGTCACACAAGTGAATTTATAGAATTTAGAAAATTAATGAAATATTTCGAATTTGTAAGATTTACAAATTTGTACGGCTTATAAACTTACAATTAGTAGAATATATTAAATTTATAGGGTATATGCTGGCTTATTAGGCTATATATCTTATTTAAGGGGTTTGCAAAAAATATAGAATTTATAGGATTAATAAAATTTAAAGACCTTACTGAATTTTTAGAATATAGAATTAACAAACTTAATAAAAGACATTTTGGAATTAGTAGAATTAATTGAATTTATTTAATTCAAAGTATTTATAAAATTCATAAATTCATGAATTTGTGGAACTTTAAGAACTTGGTAGAAATTATAAAAATTGTAGAATTTACAAATCAATTCATTTATATTTAATTGAAAATTCTAGAAGTACCTGAAACATTATAAAGAAAGTTGAATCAGAGCTATCCAAAGTTTTTTTTAGATTTTTTCAACTACCAATTTTCAATGTAATTAACCAAATTGATAGTTTTGGCCCACTTAGCAATTTTATATCCAAAATTTGAAATTTTTTTTATGAGGAGTTCTTTAAAAAAAATGGAACGCGCCATAATATAGAAAATGATAGCTCAGTAAATGAAAGTAGATCAGTTATGTTTTAGGTTCCTGGTAATATTCTATTTGTAATATCCGTAATTTACCGAAAAACTGACCTTTCTAGAAAAAATTAAAGAATATTCCTACTTCCTTTATAAATTCTAAGTGAACACATAATATGCCGGAATTGAAAACTCAATTTTTTAATTGGTTTTATTAGTAATTTGACGTACAAACTTCGGTTCTTAATTTATAGAAAACTGACTTACCCCATCATTTTATTGAGGTCTGCATACCCTAGAAATAAAAATAAACGTTTAAATTAAATTATATACATATGGTCGTTTTGAGTCTTAAACAAAGCTTAACTTAAGTTATGATTACATATGTCGGAAGGCCAAAATTCATATTTTGTGCAAAACTGCCCTACGGCTGAAAAGGTACTTTCGATTCCACAAAAGCTAGTTTTATATTGTTAAAAAGTATTCACTGTTTATGTTCATTGTAGAATAATAACTTGCTTATTAAAATCCTCGTAATTGTGGAATTGATATATACATCACAAATCTTATAAAAGCCATAAACAGCACAGAAATCCGTAGTGGTCATTGAAAATAGGCAGATTCAGAAATTTATGTGCGAGCAAATTTTGCGGTTTATTAAAGATATTAAGACAACATTTTAAGGCTCCCTGGGGGCCGCGGCTCACAGTTTGAGAAGCACTGAAGTATAAGGCACTCAAATTCAAAAATGCTTGGGCATGCATTTACGTCGAAAACTGTTTTTACCACGATCTAAATATTTACTTCAAGTGGCAATCTATACGCATAGATGCACAATAGACCTTTTTGGAAGCGGTGCACAGTGCTTTAATCCTTTTATCTTCTCTTAAAAAAATTAAAAATAAACTACATAAAATATTATTTGAAGTAAGATTTTGGAAGCCAAACCTTTTATTTTTTTCCATGTAATTGTGGGATAAGTTCACAAACATACATTTTAGTTGGTAAATCAATAATTTTTAATTTAAAACTAACAAATTTTATAGAAATTGCTACGAAGTGTAATTAATTTAATTCTCTTGTTAACTTGATACCGGTACTTACAATGTAATGAAACCTGATACTATCCCACACAAAAATTACACGCCATTCCACTTTACAACGATATATAAATTAATTATTGGTCAGATAATCAATATAATTGAATTAATAAATCATCGATTTGAATTCATAAATGTTTGTACTTATGTAGTCTGAATAACCAAATATTTTACCAAATGAAATTAAAACAATAAAGACGTAATTTCGAGTTGGAATGGTAACATGATATTCGTTTCTTTGTTTATACATAATAATATGAAATATTAATATGTTTAACTTCTTGAATTATGTGTATACCATATATCCACCGCATAAATACAAATTCCGTAAAGATATTTTGTAATAAATCAACGGGAGGCCTATTATACATTTGTAGAGTGCGAGGAACGTGTGTATATGTTCGTATATACTCGCAACAATCGTTCTTCAATTTTATGGATTTCATAAAAAAAATAGCATCAGCCCGGCATGCTTATTGAATTAAATTACAACACAAAAATGTATTGTACCCTTTGATATATGGACACAATTCAAACCCCGATTGATTTTTTATATTCCATTAATAATTTTTAATCAACATTTTTTTGTAATTTATATGATTTAAAAACAAATGATTTTAATTGTAGGTAATTATCGTGTATTCACCGCATGATTAATTGTATTATTTATCGTATATGTATACGAGTATATATAAATTATTTTAAGGTGCTTATTTTCGTCATTGGGAAATATATCAAATATCGATTTTTTCCCTATAAGATAGTTTGCATATCGTGTATTCTCGTAGGATTTTTTAAATGTAATAATTAATAACAAAGTTGTTCATCAATTTTATTTTGTCTTCCAGCCTTAAAGTACAATATTGCATTCATAAACTCAAATGTACATTTTTAATCTCTAGCGGATAGGAAAAGGTCACAATTGCAACTTAGGGTGTACAATCATCAAAGTTTGAACAGTGACTGACCGTTCGAATTAATACAGAAAACAATTTGTGTTCTACATTTAGATGCAAAAGATAAAAAGTTACTGTTTTGTCCTCATCAAAGTTTGCGAGAATCCTCCGTTTAATTCTACACTATGGTACCGTATTTTAAATAATTATATTGTTCGTGAGACCGACAAGGCAGGCTAGGCTGATCATACAAAACACATCTCGAAAACATCGTTTCGGCCGCCTTTCAAACATTCTGAGGGATCTTAACTAATTCAGTGGTTAAAGATGTCAGTCGAATGAACCTAATATGGTTTAATGAATAAAGGTAGCAAATAATTAAACAGGGATAAACTGGACAACGATCTCTGTCAAAAAGTTAACGAAATTGTTTTTGAACTTTTGAGTTGTTTCGATAATCAAACGTTTAGAAAATTTTAAAGAAGTGGTAAGCACAATAGAACAAAAGGGCACCTTTTGTACCTATCCAAGGTAAAGGTAAAGGTAAAGGTAAAGGTAAAGGTAAAGGTAAAGGTAAAGGTAAAGGTAAAGGTAAAGGTAAAGGTAAAGGTAAAGGTAAAGGTAAAGGTAAAGGTAAAGGTAAAGGTAAAGGTAAAGGTAAAGGTAAAGGTAAAGGTAAAGGTAAAGGTAAAGGTAAAGGTAAAGGTAAAGGTAAAGGTAAAGGTAAAGGTAAAGGTAAAGGTAAAGGTAAAGGTAAAGGTAAAGGTAAAGGTAAAGGTAAAGGTAAAGGTAAAGGTAAAGGTAAAGGTAAAGGTAAAGGTAAAGGTAAAGGTAAAGGTAAAGGTAAAGGTAAAGGTAAAGGTAAAGGTAAAGGTAAAGGTAAAGGTAAAGGTAAAGGTAAAGGTAAAGGTAAAGGTAAAGGTAAAGGTAAAGGTAAAGGTAAAGGTAAAGGTAAAGGTAAAGGTAAAGGTAAAGGTAAAGGTAAAGGTAAAGGTAAAGGTAAAGGTAAAGGTAAAGGTAAAGGTAAAGGTAAAGGTAAAGGTAAAGGTAAAGGTAAAGGTAAAGGTAAAGGTAAAGGTAAAGGTAAAGGTAAAGGTAAAGGTAAAGGTAAAGGTAAAGGTAAAGGTAAAGGTAAAGGTAAAGGTAAAGGTAAAGGTAAAGGTAAAGGTAAAGGTAAAGGTAAAGGTAAAGGTAAAGGTAAAGGTAAAGGTAAAGGTAAAGGTAAAGGTAAAGGTAAAGGTAAAGGTAAAGGTAAAGGTAAAGGTAAAGGTAAAGGTAAAGGTAAAGGTAAAGGTAAAGGTAAAGGTAAAGGTAAAGGTAAAGGTAAAGGTAAAGGTAAAGGTAAAGGTAAAGGTAAAGGTAAAGGTAAAGGTAAAGGTAAAGGTAAAGGTAAAGGTAAAGGTAAAGGTAAAGGTAAAGGTAAAGGTAAAGGTAAAGGTAAAGGTAAAGGTAAAGGTAAAGGTAAAGGTAAAGGTAAAGGTAAAGGTAAAGGTAAAGGTAAAGGTAAAGGTAAAGGTAAAGGTAAAGGTAAAGGTAAAGGTAAAGGTAAAGGTAAAGGTAAAGGTAAAGGTAAAGGTAAAGGTAAAGGTAAAGGTAAAGGTAAAGGTTAAGGTTAAGGTTAAGGTTAAGGTTAAGGTTAAGGTTAAGGTTAAGGTTAAGGTTAAGGTTAAGGTTAAGGTTAAGGTTAAGGTTAAGGTTAAGGTTAAGGTTAAGGTTAAGGTTAAGGTAAAGGTGAAGCGTGTCATCCGGTATACGACATTATGGCTGTACGTATTAGAGCCGATATTTGTTTTATGTTCATGGTCGCTGTTTATGTGCGTTGTGGATCACTTTAGAAGTTTATCTTGAATTTATTGATTTTTTCAATTCTGTTATGTCTGCAGTGCATATTGATGAACAATCAAAATTATTAGTGATTTCAACCTTCCTGACATTGTTTGGTTTGAGGTTGATGCGGTGTTCTCACCCCTTTTCTAACAGTCAAAAAGTATTGGCCATCACCGATTACTTTGCTAGTATAGCAACCAATCAACTGAACCAGATAAGCAACAGTCGAGAAATACTATTGAATTTGTTCATTTGATATTATGTATTCGGATATTTCTTCATGTGAGGATTTTACTGGATGTGGGAGTGTCTACCATCCATACTCCAATAATGATATATATTTTTCATGAAACATGCAATACTAAATTTTCCCTTGATAATTCTTTTCATTTTGATTATAAGCATGCTGACTACATTTCTCTAAAGTTTAAACGAATTTATTGTCAAGTCCGATTGGGAGTTCCTTAAGCGTGGGAAAAATTTAAACGAAGCTGTTTCTTTGTTCAATAAACTATTCAAGACTGGTGTTGAAAGGTATGTCTCTTTAAATAAAAATGAACCTAGGCTCAATGAACCATGGTACAATATGAAACTACTGCGCTTGGAGAAACGGCTTAGCAAATTTCATTCATTATAATGGCCGCATGGTGCTGATTTTTCTTCTAGATTCGATGCAGCTCGATATTTCAGAATGAAGTTGATTTGACAGAATTGTTGATTTGGATTGGACCCAAAAAAATTCTGGAATTTTCTAAATGGTAAAAGGAAAGCAATTGGGTATCCTTCACTGATGATTTATCAGAATTCATTGGCGAGTCAGTTCTTTGATATATGAAATCTGCTCGCCAAATATTTTGAGTTTGTGACTGAATACGTCTCCACAATAAATATCGAGCAAACGCGCGAATAAAACGTGCTTTTATTTTATTTTTGCGAGAAAAAAATTTGAAAATTATAAAATTCTTTAGACAAATTATATAGATAAATAATAAGATAATTAAACATTAATTACACAAACAATTAGTGAATTGTTGAATAGAGTATAATAAAATAATATCTAATACCGGTAAAACTGTAAAGGGGAAATAAAGTGGGCGAAAAGAGCACAAATCATACCGGGAGATGTCAAAATCCATACAATGACATGGCATTCACGAACAATAATAATATTAAAATGTCACAACAACAACAATAATTAAATGGTAGCGATGAAGAAAATAACCCGTTAAGGGTAGAAACAGAAAAAATAAAAGAATTAAAATTTCTAACGAGGATAGGGTGGAAAATAAAAGTCAACCCATCAAGATAACGCCAGAGCAAAGGGCCACCAAAATAAAAAAAATTGAAGCAGAAAACGAGTATCCAAGAAAGCGTATTGCTAAAATGGAAAAGCTCATAGAACATAACTATAGAACAACAAGCGAAGACCATGTGTTTTAAATTAACCTATTTGAATCCATCATAGAAAATAATTCGGAGGCGGTCAATCAAGATGATACAAATATGGGTGACGACGATGATAATAACCCATTTGAAGCGATGAAAAGAGCAATCAAACGAAAGAATTCAAATGGTAACAGCGAAACAAATAAAAACACACAAACCACCACGGTTGCACATACATAATCAGGAAATTAAAGATACCTTAAAATTAGTAAAATAGGCCCAAATTGATAATTTTGAGATTCGAAGAGTCAACAATGATAAACATTCACTCATCTTCAGTAGCAACGAGAATTTCGATAAAATGAAAAAAAATTTAAAGAGGTAAATACTAAATACTTCATGTTCACACCAAAAGAACAAAAGCTGAAAACCGCTGTCCTTATAGGGTTAAACAAGGATGAGAATATACACTACTCCAAAAAATTAAAGGAACACTAATTTTTTTCAATTTTTTTAGTGTTTTTTGAAGAGCTGTATCTTAGTAAAATACGGTCGTACAGAGATGAAAAGAAAAGCATTTTAAAGCTTCAAACCTCTAGTTTTGAGAATTTTGAGCGGAAAATTTTTGTGAGATACCGTTACCACGCAATCATAAGAAAGAGCGCGAAGAAAAAAATTCGAATTTTTTTTTTTTTTTTGTAAGGTGCCATGGGCGCGGGAAATTTTTTTTAAGTTAAACCAATGCATAGGTCGGTTAGCCTGTTAATTAGGCGTAAATTTAATTTCATTCTGGTCTCTCTATGTCAACTTTTTGCTGAGATATCTGACTTTGAATCAAAAAAGATCCTTTTGCCTTTGATCGTCGATATCTCAGCAACCAATGACTGCACAGTAAACTTTAGGGCAGCCTTAGAAACTTCAGTAAATTTCCTACAAGACCCTTTAATGACTAGTTGAGAACAAATTTTTTTTTCACCCTCAATACTGATTTGAATAAAGTACAAAAAAAACGACTTTTTAGGTTGTCTTAATAAATCTACCGTTACTTTACCGTTATTGATGAAAAGACTAATGTTGCCAGGTCATTTTACAGTTTAATGTACTCCTAATAGCCCTGTATTATTTTCAAATTGATCAATCCAACCGTTTTTTCGGACAGATTGATCAAAGTTTTACAAAACAATTAAAGGAACAAGTATTCATCAAAATAAAAAAACGACTTTTTTCTCATTTTACGTTAGTTACTTGTTAACCCTTAACGATCGTACGGTTTTTTTGGTAATACTCGCCGATAAGAGACGATAGAAAATTAAATAAAGTTCTGCAATATGAGCAATAATTATGGAACTTGGCCATTTCTCATCCGATTTTAGTGAAATTTGGTATGCACGATGGAAATGGTATTCTAAAATGATTTTTGGATAAAGTTCTGGAATATGGCCAACTAGGATGGAACTTGGCCATTTCTTAACCGATTTTGATGAAATTTGGTATGCACGATGGAAATGGGATTCTAAACTGATTTTTGGATAAAGTTCTGGAATATGGCCAACTAGGTTGGAACTTGGCCATTTCTTATCCGAGTTTGATGAAATTTGGTATGCACGATGGAAATGGGATTATAAAGTGATTTTTGGATAAAGTTCTTGAATATGGCCAACTAGGATGGAACTTGGCTATTGCTCATCCGGTTTTAGTGAAATTTGGTATGGGCGATGGAAATGGGATTCTAAACTGATTTTTGGATAAAGCTCTGGAAAATGGCCAACTAGGATGGAACTTGCCCATTTCTCATCCGATTTTGATGAAATTTGGCATAAGCAATGGAAATGGGATTCTAAACTGCTTTTGGATGAAATTCTGGAAAATGGCCAACTAGGAAGGAACTTGGCCATTTCTTAACCGATTTTGATGAAATTTGGTATGGGCGATGGAAATGGGATTCTAAACTGATTTTTCGATAAAGTTCTGGAATATGGCCAACTAGGATGGAACTTGGCCATTTCTTATCCGATTTTGATGAAATTTAGCATGTACGATGGAAATGGGATTCTAAAATGATTTTTGGATGAAGTTCTGGTATATGGCCAACTAGGAAGGAAATTGGCCATTTCTTATCCGATATTGATGAAATTCAGCACGTGCCTTAAAAATGGGATTCTAAACTGATTTTTGATAAAGTTCCAGAATTTGGCCAATTGTCATGGAACTTGGAAGTTTTGTATCCTATTTTTATGAATTTCAGCATTCACGATGAAAATGAGATCCTTAAATTATTGATAAAATAAATCATTAAATACAAGGAATAACGATTTTAGTTATTCACTTTTAAAGCACATATCGAATTTCTTTTATTCGTTTAAGGAATAGGCAGGCGCCTTCCAACTTTAACATATAACTTTAACCAAAAATAATTTTAGAGTTTTATTTCTATACTACATGCTGAATTTGTTTAAAATCGGATAAAAAATGGCCAAGTTCCATCCTAATACCGCTTATTCCAGAATTCCATTTAAACATAATTTTAAAACCCAATTTTCATTACAAATGCTGAATTTCATCAAAATCTTATAAGAAATGGCCAAGTTCCTACCTAATTGGACATATTCCAGAACTTTAGCTAAAATTCATTATAGAATCCCATTTCCATCGCGAACACTAAATTTCATCAAAATCGGTTAAGAAATAGCCAAATTTCATCCCAGTTGGCCAAATTCCAGAACTTTATCGAAAAATCACTTTAGAATCCCATTTCCATCGTTCGTACTAAATTTCATCAAAATCGGTTAAGAAATGGCTAAGTTCCATCCTAGTTGGCCATATTCCAGAACTTTATCCAAAAATCAGTTTAGAATCCCATTTCCATCGTACATGCTAACTCTCATCAAAATCGGATAAGAAATGGCCAAGTTCCATCCTAGTTGGCCATATTCCAGAACTTTATCGAAAAATCAGTTTAGAATCCCATTTTCATCGCCCATACCAAATTTCATCAAAATCGGTTAAGAAATGGCCAAGTTCCATCCTAGTTGGCCATATTCCAGAACTTTATCCAAAAATCAGTTTAGAATCCCATTTCCATCGTACATGCTAACTTTCATCAAAATCGGATAAGAAATAGCCAAGTTCCATCCTAGTTGGCCATATTCCAGAACTTTATCCAAAAATCAGTTTAGAATCCCATTTCCATCGTACATGCTAACTTTCATCAAAATCGTATAAGAAATGGCCAAGTTCCATCCTAGTTGGCCATATTCCAGAACTTTATCGAAAAATCAGTTTAGAATCCCATTTCCATCGCCCATACCAAATTTCATCAAAATCGGTTAAGAAATGGCCAAGTTCCATCCTAGTTGGCCATATACCAGAACTTTATCCAAATATCAGTTTAGAATCCCATTTCCATCGTACATGCTAACTTTCATCAAAATCGGATAAGAAATAGCCAAGTTCCATCCTAGTTGGCCATATTCCAGAACTTTATCCAAAAATCAGTTTAGAATCCCATTTCCATCGTACATGCTAACTTTCATCAAAATCGTATAAGAAATGGCCAAGTCCCATCCTAGTTGGCCATATTCCAGAACTTTATCGAAAAATCAGTTTAGAATCCCATTTCCATCGCCCATACCAAATTTCATCAAAATCGGTTAAGAAATGGCCAAGTTCCATCCTAGTTGGCCATATTCCAGAACTTTATCCAAAAATCAGTTTAGAATCCCATTTCCATCGTGCATACCAAATTTCATCAAAATCGGTTAAGAAATAGCCAAGTTCCATCCTAGTTGGCCATATTCCAGAACTTTATCCAAAAATCATTTTAGAAACCCATTTCCATCGTGCATACCAAATTTCACTAAAATCGGATGAGAAATGGCCAAGTTCCATAATTATTGCTCATATTGCAGAACTTTATTTAATTTTCTATCGTCTCTTATCGGCGAGTATTACCAAAAAAACCGTACGATCGTTAAGGGTTAACAAGTAACTAACGTAAAATGAGAAAAAAGTCGTTGTTTTATTTTGATGAATACTTGTTCCTTTAATTGTTTTGTAAAACTTTGATCAATCTGTCCGAAAAAACGGTTGGATGGTTCAATTTGAAAATAATACAGGGCTATTAGGAGTACATTAAACTGTAAAATGACCTGGCAACATTAGTCTTTTCATCAATAACGGTAAAGTAACGGTAGATTTATTAAGACAACCTAAAAAGTCGTTTTTTTGTACTTTTTTCAAATCAGTATTGAGGGTGAAAAAAAAAATTTGTTCTCAACTAGTCATTAAAGGGTCTTGTAGGAAATTTACTGAAGTTTCTAAGGCTGCCCTAAAGTTTACTGTGCAGTCATTGGTTGCTGAGATATCGACGATCAAAGGCAAAAGGATATTTTTTGATTCAAAGTCAGATATCTCAGCAAAAAGTTGACATAGAGAGACCAGAATGAAATTAAATTTACGCCTAATTAACAGGCTAACCGACCTATGCATTGGTTTAACTTAAAAAAAATTTCCCGCGCCCATGGCACCTTACAAAAAAAAAAAAAAAATTCGAATTTTTTTCTTCGCGCTCTTTCTTATGATTGCGTGGTAACGGTATCTCACAAAAATTTTCCGCTCAAAATTCTCAAAACTAGAGATTTGAAGCTTTAAAATGCTTTTCTTTTCATCTCTGTACGACCGTATTTTACTAAGATACAGCTCTTCAAAAAACACTAAAAAAATTGAAAAAAATTAGTGTTCCTTTAATTTTTTGGAGTAGTGTAGAAGAGATAAAAAATAAATTGAAAAGTCATAAAGATATCACAACTCAAAACCAAACGTTCGATGGAAAAAAATATTAAATTACCAGTGTATATAATTCAGTGCTCACCAGACACGGACATCATACAATTTTACAACATAAAAATATCGAACTATCAAAGAATAACTTGGGAAAATCTCAAAAAGAAGCATGAAATCATGTAGAAATGTAAATGCCAAAGATTTGGTAATGCCGCAGAGAACTGCAATCTTGAATACAGGTGCGTCAAATGGGCTACTAAACACAGGCCTGTCGAATGCCCAACTAAAGATACAATTGAACAAGGGAAAATATACCATGATGAACCATTACAAGTAAACCCACAATATGGAACATATGTAAATGTTTTGAAACTAAACAACGCAGAGCAAGTAACGGTTCAGAAATTAGCGGCAAAAGTTGAAAAAATGGCAGCAGTAATTCAACAACAAAGCGAATAAATTTCACATCTTTGAACTATGTTAAACAGAACATGAATGAGCTCAAGATAATATCATTAAATATAAACTCAGTCTTCAGCATCGCTAGACGATTAAATTTGCTAAATTTTATGAACAACCACAAACCGGATATGATAATGCTGAAGGAAACAAAATTAAATTTCAAACATCACCTAGAATTAGCCACCTAGCCAATAATAGCAGAAATTTGCACAATTTTTAATAATCTGCCAAACAACAGAACTTTCCCGAATTGCTGGAAACAGGCCAGAATCTTTCCAATCCAGAAAAAAGAAAGAAAAGTGAAAAGTGAAACATGGTAGACGAAAACTCATCTTAAACAAAATGAAATTGAGCAGATGGCGCCAAAATGTAGTTTACATGTAAACAAGAAAAATTTGTAGTTTAACAAGTTTTTTTTATATTGCCGCTCTCGCCTAGCTTAAATATTATTTTTAACCTATACTAATTTGCCAATTTTATGTAAAATGGTCACAATACAAAATAAAATCTACAATTTCTCACAAATTTTTCCTATAAACACTCTCACAAACGTTTAATCAAAAAACACTTCTTGTATAAAAAGAAAAAATCCAGTTAACTAACTCTCATTTATTAATGACATAAAATCACTTAATGTAAAACATGTTACAATAAATATTTTTCGATTTGTTATTTTACATTTTAATATGCTTCAATTTATTAATTTAATCAAAAACAAAAAAACTAAAAAAAAAAGTTCAACGCTCTTCGGATTTCAATCAAACAGCATACATTTGATATATCCAAAGATCATCAAAACGGTTTTATATATTTCATTTCATATCCATTATATCCATCTTATGCTTTAAACACTTTTGGCAGACTTAATTGATGCGAGATTACATGGGCATTAATCGATCAGAGTGGATACACAACAAAAAAAAAACAACAAATTATTAATTTTTTTTTGTTGTATTCTGCAAAATCGTTATGCAGATGTACTAAAAAAAAATCGCTTCAAGTAAAGTGTTTTGAGATCATTTAAATGAAAATCCATCTAATAATTTGTATTCGATATCATGCTGAATATTCATGTATGTATTTGTATTGTACTTGCTAGGCGATCTAAAAAATTATTGATCTTGAAAACGAGTTCGATTTCTTTATTGTGAATACCAATTAACCATTTCCTTTGTGGTTTTTTTTTTAACTAGTATACAACACAATATAAAAATGAAATACCGATGAAATTGCAAACGTAAAATAATTAACGATCTACCTTCTACATAATATTATGTATACGCGTACATAATAAACATAAAAAAAAAATAAAAAATACATTTTCTTATACCTTTTGCATCTCAAGATCTTCGAAATTGTGATCATGAGAATTTAATAAAATAAAAACAAAAAAAACATAAGAAGATATAAAAATGTGTTTTTGAGTTCGCGTGCCCGATCCAAAACGAGTATAAAACGAGTAACCGACCGTACGGCTAAGACAAGGGTTAAGCGTGACCGCATATTGATACATATAAATGGTAACAAACTATAGTCGTTTTAAGATATAGAGTTACTCGATTAAGAAAATACCTGTTTCTTTAAAACGTATAACCTCTTTTGTTTTATTTAAAAACCAGATCTTTAATATATAAAGGTACACTGTCATTGATTTCGATACAGCTTTTAAGCTGAATTTGAGTATAGTTACGTATATTCAACATAATAATCAAGTTTTTTATTTTGGATTGGTATTGGTGGATATGAAATATTTTTATTTTCATCTTTTGTAGATGATCTGGATAATAAATCTTTTAAGAGATCGTAAAATTAATTTTTTGTTTTTGTTTTTATTCTTGCCGAAGATGAAAACCGAAATACAAAAAAAAATGTGACTTTAGAATTTAAGCAAAAGAAGAGATTATTTTCAAGTTTTTGTAGTGTTAACTTGCAATCAACTTCATTTAGTTTTATGATTTTGGTTTTCGTAAGAAGAAGAATAGCGATAAAAATTAATTCGATTTGCCTTAATTGAAATATCATTGTACGAGAAGAAAATTGATCGCGCGCATTATTATGCGTCGACTTGTGATTGTTTCAAGGCTACGATTGCAATCTTTTTTATGCGTTATGCGGTTTCATTAGGTTGGGTTATAGGGGAGTGTCAATGGTAGTTAAAATGATCATTAAACGGTAATTGAGGCAACCTTTTTGTGTGCATCTTTGTGTTTCTAAAGGCTGTCTTATGCCTTTAGAATCATATGGATATTTCAATAAAATTACTTAATGAAGTATTATGAATAACTAAAGAGCGTTTTATAGCACCCGTATGTATATTGCTGATATTGCCTAACTTATTTATTGCAAAAAAAAGTTTTATCCTCGGGTTAAACTTGATAAAAAAAAAAATCGTGGAATAGAGCTTAAGAAAATCAGTTTAATACCTAGTCATAGTAATTTAATAGCAACATAATAACAACTCCAAGAGACCTCAGAATTAATTATGAAACTAATGTAATTGGTGTTAAATGCATGCAGTGTTGCAATATAATTAAAGGTAACATTTAGGATGTAACTGGTAAACAGCAAAAACAACCCTCACGGGTATGTTCATATATTTTGTCACGTAACGCCACCACAATGCAAAACTGGTTCCGAATCAAAAAATTTCGAAAAGCTTGATTAATCTCGATATTCTCGAATTGTATTAAAATTTGAGGATAATCTTTAAAATTCAAAAGCAAACACAAAATTATTTTTCGAATAAAATTACTGAATGACGTCTAACATAATTTAAAATATTGAATATTTTTGGAAAATTTCGAATAAATTTGCATCCAAGCAACTAACGTTAATCAAAGCTAGAAATCCGTTATAATTAAAAGTTCTGAGAATTTTGAATTTCAAGAACCTTACCTAACCCGATTCGACACCTAACTCAATCCAAACATCAATCGATTAAGACTAGAAGTACCAACACGACAAACTGACGGATTCTACATTTATTAAATTCATTTATTTTAGGTGCTTGCGAGCCCCTAGCGAATTAAAATATATTAATAGACATGAATCAAAATCTTATAAAAGTGACAAAGTTTAGTGGTACAAACAAAATTTTTGCAAAGATTCGAATGTCACCTATTTAACATTTAATTAAATTATAAAGCTGAAACCTTACTAGGTGATAAGAAATTTGGTCCTGGAAATTAACTAAACTTCCAAACAAATCCCTAACTGAACAGTTCAGTTCAATCGGCAAATAAATTTGCTACGCAATATAATCAACAGCCAACTCAATCACCAAATTACCTTAAAATTAACCCTTATCATAATCATAAACTCAATGGATAATTCAATCCACTAGGCAAACCCCAAATAATTTTCAAATCGAACCCTTCACACAACCCTAAAGGAAGTTTGCTCAACCCAACTTTAGTTTACTTGTACTTTGCTCGAAGGAAATCTCCACTTAGCCTGTACACAACTCGGGTTGAGTAAATCTTACTTTTTAAAATCTTGCTGTTTCGAACGAAAATAACCAAAAATATAAATTTTGGAAAATGGGGAAATTAAGAATCACGATTTCAAGAAAATAAGATTCGTTGAAAAGATTTTGATAAAACTAAGATTTTGAGAATTAAAATTTTTATACAATCCCACTCAACTCCACACTCAACGGCCAACTCACTCCCAACCGGACACTTCAAATTCATGCCCAATGCAAACTCTTTTCAATCCTGAATCGACCTCAGCTCAACCCTAATCCACCATAGCTTGACCCAAAATGTAGTTCTGAGCTAAATCCAAACTCAACGCCCTACTGAATCCCTAACTCAACATGATCCGAAAAAATACATTCGTATGTGAACTTAAATTTAGCTAACTTATAATTGAACGAACAACTCTTCCCAAATAAATCCACAACTGAACCCTGCGTTAAATTTTACCTCCTTCCTTACTTACCTTCCAATTCAATTCTCAACATAATCCCGAACTCATTCCCTAAACTAATCTGGTCCGAAAGCTGAATAACCACACACTCAAAATCAACCTCAATCCTCATATCAACGCAACTCAAAAATATACTCAAAGCAACTTAAGCTAAACTTCAACTCAACCTTAAACGCAACTTCAATTAAATATCTAACTAAACCTCTAATTCTTACACAACTCAATCCCAACTCAGCTCCAGCTCAACCAAAACCCAGTCCAAACCTAAGTCAACCTTAACTCAACCAGCAATCCAACCCTTAAGACAACCCCAAACTAACGCCTAACTCAACTATAAATTTAAAATCCTCTTAAAAGCTACATGCGTACATGAACTATTCGCATGCATCTATCCCAACCCGGACTCAACTCTAACCCAAACGGCAAATGGATTCCAACTCAATTCACAAACCAACATACCGTCCTGAGACCTATTATTAAAGGTAACAAGAACCGGAATCGCAGCGCAATTGAAGATTATGAATTTGTATGGCTCTGAATCGGTTGATCTGTAAGGTGATTTTCATCAAATCGAATCTTTTATGAAATGTATAGAAATAATCAAGCAATCTTAATGCGCTTTGTCAAAAACCACAATCGGGGCACAGTTGCAAATTTTGTAATTTCTTGGCTCAAAATTTTCTGATTTTCAGTAAGGTGATTTTCAAAAAAAATATTTTACGCTTCTACAGATCGCATCGATGTGGTGGAATCGGTTTTGTTGACACACTTAGATTAGAACAAACTCAAAACCTGTTTCTGCTGACCTGATACTAGCTAGGGTCAAGAGGTTTGTACAACAATTTCGTAAAAATTACTTAACTTAAAATGTTCAAACGGTTTTTTTTACCGGCGGTAAGTTTGAAGAAAGAAATATTTATGAATTACGATTGATTTTAACTAACACTTAATGAATTTGACGAAATATCCGATTGTTTGTGTGAGTGATTTGGTTTTTTAAATCTAATTACGGGTGAAAAACTGCATTGACCAAATCGATTCGACCCGTATAAACCTGCGCACAATGCCACTCATCTGGAAATTTGTTTAGGACACAGTATCGACAAATTACTCAAAAAAAAAAAAAATTCCGAGATGACACAGAACCAGCGATGAAAAATTTGAGCTTCACGGATGAAGCGATCCTTTCGAGAAGGCATATTCTCCGCCACGCAGAATGGTGCCATCACGCGGAATGATGGCATCAAATTTAATTAGCTTTGATTTGTAGTGGCACCGCCCGCGCTTGTTACATGAACCTCGTGAATAATGGCGAAATGAAAGTTTGACTGTTGATGAAAGGGAGTTGCCGAAAGAAAAGCGAAAAATTTCGGTGTTATAGCTGCACGATTAAAACCTGATAGTGGCCACATTAGTTCACCTTGTCAGCTGAATCCCTTTTTTTCGCTGGCGCAACATCCCATAGAGCGATTTGGCCGCTTCATGATGAAGTTTCGTAATCAATTTTTCAACGGGAAATGCATCATACATTAACCAGCCGTGCTTTTTCTATCACCTGCCGGAAATCGAACTCGAGACCCCCGGAGCTTAATTCAAACATGCTAATAACTGTGCGACCTAGGCGGCAAATCTCGTTCTACCAAAATGTATTCGAGTATTGCCTGGGCCTACCGATACATCAAAATGTATATGTTTGAATCACAGTGAAACATGGTGCTAAGATTCTAAGGAAATCCGAGCTGATAGTGGACGAACTAACGAGTACATAAAACGAAATTTTTAATCTGGAATACTTTGCCATAGAAATCACTGACATTAAATATAGACAAGAACTATCAAAAAAGAGAAAAATGTGCAGCCTAAATCCTTCGTTAGACCATGCATCCAGTAATATCACCGAAGTGCGATCTAACTAAACTGCTGATTAAAAGCATTCAAATAAAACACAACGATGCAGGAGCATCATTAATAATTAGTATTATACCAACGTTAAAATGTAATAAACTGTAGGTTCTTACTGAAAGATTAATTAAGCAATGTAATAGAAACCACCTATTTAATGCGAAAACAAACTATTAATTATTGGGTAATCTTCCAATTTACAGGGTTCGTTACGAGAGTCCGTTTTAAAAACCGGTATTGACTCTCCGGGACCATTGCAATTGAAAAAAAATGTATGGCAGATCGGCCCAGAGATGGAAGGCATATATAGCAGCATTTATTTGTATGGCCACTGAATCCGTATATATTGAAGTTGTTTCAAATTAAACAACGGAGAATTTTATCGCCGCATTGCAAATCTTTTAAACAACACTAACTAAACAAAATATCCAGTCAAATCGAAGCAATGCCTAACTCACGATTACTGTGCGTTCTCTTAGATGATCACGTAAACACATTAAAGCCAAGTTACGACGGAATACATGATATCACTGCACAAATGAAGCCAATGACAATCTAAAGGAAACCCAATCAAATTCGAAGGTGTTGTTCCAATCCGTAAGGAAAATTTGTCACCAACCATGGATTCAAGAAGAATATAGCAAGTTCATCTAGGGCGTGATAGTACGACAATAGTTGTCACTATAAAAAGTAAAACTGCAAATTTGAACAGACTCGCCTACAAACTTATAATATATTCAACGAATGAATTGAAACCACAGATGCAAGAGGGCGGTGCAGGCTGTAACATAGCATATTAAATTGTGGATCAAAGCGGATCGAAGTATTTTGTTTATAGTTAGTACTTTGGACAATTAAAATTTAGTCAAATATGCTACCTGTTCCAATACTGATCAAAATTAAATGAAAATTGTATTACAAAATATGTCTGCTATTTAAGCGTATAATTTTTACTATCTACAAATAAATTAAAACCAGTGCTGTGGAAACAAAGTGTTTTTAAATGTCCGCATCATCAGTACAATAAAATACAGTCCACTATTATGGCGTAAATACCCAACATACTCACACCGTTATAAGATTTCGTGTGTCTTCCAAACAAATGTTTGTCAAAATTTTTGATTTTTCACAACAACTTGAACCACAACCCACCTACATAAAATACATTTTCCCACAGCAGCTTAAAAACTCTGTGAATAATAAAAGACTTAACCTTATAATTCACCAACATTTTAATCACTTCAAAGCTAAATCTTAATACAATCACAACTTGAAAAACAATTTGTGATTCAGCCAACCTGCGACCCAGCAAACCACAAAATTGCAATTATTTTAAAAATCACTCAACTATAGCTCAATAATAGGAGCATTTTATTAAAGTTTTTACGAAGGCTCTGCTCTTACTCGTTGTAATTTTATCAGATCGTTTTTAATCCAAAAATCATTTAAGTTTTATTAATTTTGAGTTTTGGTCGAATATCGCATACGTGCCATTCATAATTGATTTGTTTAATTCCATGAATTTCTGCACTAGCAACAATTTACTCTCATGGAATTCTCCTCAGCCTACATTCTTTGCTATGGCTTTGAAACTGGTGGAAATAAATGGCGTGAGCAAATGTTTCTAGGACCTCTTTCATGTTCAAATTTTCAAACTAGAAACGGTCCCATACTCCCGAATGTTTCAAAAATGACCCAACCGACTGATAACTGGATGAACTTTGCTTATACGATTATGTATCAGCTATGACACCAATAATACCTATCTATAGAAAAATTGCAAGATTTCAACCGCTTAGATTCCAAAATCTGGTAAATACTGAAATCCTGGAACTAAGATCAAAATGTAATGTATTTTGATTTATGTATTTAATGCTTTATTCCGTTAATCAGTTGAATTAGGTCTCCAGCAAATTTTGCATTTTCCTTTCCGACACATTTCGGGACATATGAAATTCTGGGGACTTAGCAGGTGAAATCGTAAATCTTTGAAAACGGCAGTCTATATACAGAGTGTTGTCTCTTAATACTAAATTTTAGGAATATAAAGTTATTGATGTTCGGTTTTAATGTTGGCATCCGCTTACTTTTCCCTTAAGCGACGATTTGCTTTTGAACATTTCTATTTTTTGATGTTTAAAATGGTCTGCATTTGAAGAAACTTTCTCAAAATAAAAATAATTCAATACAAGAGATTGAGTACAAAAATATGAGGTTATTCTATTACGAAGTGTGGTCAAAAACGCATAACAATAGCTTATATTTGTGCCGACTATATCTTGGACAAAGTGTTGGGTTGGTAGCCCCTTAAATCAATATATGATACAAATTAGTTGGTTTTACAAAGGCTTCTTTTGAAGAAAGATTTTTTTGCTCGTCCTAATTAAAAGGCCAATCAAAAATTGAATACTAAGCGAAATTAAACGGAGAACCTCAACCGACCTACTTTTTAGCTTAAACCGAAACATATTTGAAGATAAAATATTGTAGTTCGAACTGGAAGTAAATGTGTCGCATGAATAATACAATTCAGTGTTGGAAAACGTTACGTTTAACACACTACATAACGTTGTGTGTAACGTTACCATAACGTTATGGGTAACGTTATAAATATTTAATATTTTTGTGTAGCCGACGAATTATGTAACGTTTTGACACAAAAACGTTATGCCATGAAAAAATAAAAAATAAAAAAAAAAAAATTAAAAAAATTAATTAAAAAAATTATTATAAATAATAACATAACGTTATTAGTATAACGTTACACAAATAACGTTTTCCATCACTGATACAATTTGATTAAATTATTTAATATGTTTCTGGTACCCTCGGATTTTAAATAATTGGAGACTGGGCACTACGATGGAGACCTTCACAAGGAATGAGAACTGATAACATGATTAGCACATCCTGGACTAGCAAATCTCAACATAAATGTTATGTTTTGAATTGAGTTAGAGCGTTACCTAACAACACCCATTATAAGCTATAATTTATATACAAAAAAAAAATTGAATCAAGTATTTTAAAAATATGATATCTCATATCTTAATCAAAACAATAATCGAATCTGTAAAAATAGTACGATATTCCACACACATACAAAAATAAGATTATTTACATAAAAATAATATTATTAGAAAACTTAAAAAAATCAAAATCTTGTGTCCAATATAATACAACAAAAGTATAGGAAGAGAACTTGTTTTATATTCCTGGGTGGTCAAACTAATCATTCCCCTGAGTGATATTCAATATAGAAGCGCCTGATTGTATATCTTCGTATATGTAAATATGTTCTCAACACAAAATTGATATTATTTTAATATCATCCATAAAACCAAAAAAAAAAAAAATTAAGATGCGCAAGATACTCTAAATAACATAATAAGATACAAATTTTATCCACCGATAAGATTAAAAAGTAAAATTCCGAAATATGATATTATGAATCCTCGAAAGGTATTATTTTACGTATTTTTTTTTGTATTTTATATTTTATAAACTTTAAATTTATGGTTTGTTAGCCTTTTTGGAACAACAGAATATGATAGATTGTCATCTTAAATCATTTTGGTGCATAGATTTTGTTTTCTTCTGGTACATATATTTGTTTGTCTGTCAAACAATTTTACATCCATTTATAAATATTTATATATACAATAGTGGTATGTACAAGATTATAAGACAGAAGCTAACTTATTACGGGTTTTTTGAACATATAGAATTGAAATAAATCAATTAAAGAGAGATCTGTCAAATGAGATAACAAAAAACAATTTAGCTGTTTATACCTTGTATGTTTTATAGAACATAGACATGCATTCACTTTCGCTTTTCATATTTTTTTTTTTCAGTTGTAAATCAAATACTAACTAGCTAGCTGTCTTTACTTTACACACAACAAATTGATTTATCAGGTTTTCATAAATAATGTTAAGTCAAAGCATGTTTTTTCATGGGCATTATTGTTGTTGTTATTTTTCGTTTAACAACGTTACAGCATATTTTATTACTTGAAATTAAAAAATGGAACATGACACTTTGATATTAAATTTAAAATGTAAATTTTGTATTACTACGATAATTTTAATCAAACTAACAATTACTGAAATTTTATTTAGTAACAATTAATGCTTAAAATATTTTATCGTAGATAATGATTCTAAGAAATTTACGGGCGGCAAAATGCAAAAAAAAGTCTAATATATTTTCCCTAATTTCCAAAGGCAATCGATGACCGAACGGATATATTTCGGATCTGCCCAAGACATAAGCATGTATCAACATTATAGGAGATTGTTTTTTGATTAATTAGTTTGTTATGAAAAGTCGAAAACATTTAGGCTGAACTATTGCGTAAAACTAATTGCATATTTCTATCGAAATTGTTGTAAAACATTAAAAAATGGCAGTGCAACAAAACACAAGATAGAAGCAGTTTGCCAACTTTACTGCACAATTATTTTGGTAATCTCAAAGAGTCTGAATCAGATGATGAAGGGGAAACTAATGTATGGCCGAAAAAAGTTTCAACGACATAGTTGCATGTAAACATTTGTCTCCGCATACTAAAAATACAGCGGTACCTTTCCAATTTAATGAAGGTGAGTTGATGTTGATGGATGCTCACATTCTGAGCAACAGCTTCAATGTTCTTGGCTGTTCGCGCTTTGCACGTCTTGGTTTATCCAATAAAAATTCAGCTTCACGAACTCTCTTCACAAATTGATCAACAAATTGCCTTGTAGGCGTTTCATTTTTACTGAATTAATAAATATAAAATATAAAATATAAAATATAAAATATAAAATATAAAATATAAAATATAAAATATAAAATATAAAATATAAAATATAAAATATAAAATATAAAATATAAAATATAAAATATAAAATATAAAATATAAAATATAAAATATAAAATATAAAATATAAAATATAAAATATAAAATATAAAATATAAAATATAAAATATAAAATATAAAATATAAAATATAAAATATAAAATATAAAATATAAAATATAAAATATAAAATATAAAATATAAAATATAAAATATAAAATATAAAATATAAAATATAAAATATAAAATATAAAATATAAAATATAAAATATAAAATATAAAATATAAAATATAAAATATAAAATATAAAATATAAAATATAAAATATAAAATATAAAATATAAAATATAAAATATAAAATATAAAATATAAAATATAAAATATAAAATATAAAATATAAAATATAAAATATAAAATATAAAATATAAAATATAAAATATAAAATATAAAATATAAAATATAAAATATAAAATATAAAATATAAAATATTAAATATAAAATATAAAAATGCTATTGCATTGTCAGGAATACGTCCAAAAATTGACAGGCAACAGAAACCGAATTGAACTGTCAATCGAAATGAATTATTCAGTCTGCGGTCGGATCCTCCAGTACTCACCGCTGAATAAGATAAATGTATTGTAACCTTTAATAATTTTTAAATGTTTGCTGAGCAAATACCACGAAAATGAAAATGTTTTCTTATTAAAGAATTCATTTAAAACTCTGCAATCACATTTTGTTCATTTTAGAGATTTTGTTCAGCAAACGGTTTAATATAACTCAAGGTTAAAATAAATTTATCTTATTCTTCAGATTTTATTATTATTTAATTCTTGTTTCTGAACAAGCATTTATGCACATTTTAGAAAAATTAAACCAACATTTTTGTTGTATGTTCAAATGATCATCTGTCATCAGATTAGTGATTCAAATGATCATCTGACACCAGATTAGTGTATTAATAGTGATACTAAACATTTTATTAAAATATTCTAGCTATTTGTTTTTATTTTTATTTCCTTTAGATAAAGCCGCACACTCTCAGATCAAATTCATAGTGGTTTTAAAGACGCGTTAAACGATTCATCGAGTATAGATAACTCCTGTGGTTATCGCTAAACAAATCTCTCTCGGTGTTGCAATAATTCAGATTTAAAAAATTTTGGTTTAAGAGCAATTTCATTAAAAACATTCAGCTCTAATTTATTTGTAGCACCTGCCAGATAAAGCGTACAATGATACCGAAATTGTTTCTTCACCCATTTCAAAGCGCACAAACAACAAAAAATATTAGGTCCGTATCCATTTGATTTCGTTTTATTTAAATGACATAATGACATTAGGGGGTATTAAGATAACAGATACCAACATTTTTGTTTTATATTCAAATAACGCGTTGGACACATAAATCTTCTACCAAATTCACTAATCTTTTCACACCTGGTATTTAAATAGAAACAAATTTTTTTTCGTGGCCATCGTATTTATTATACAATTAAAAGTTAATTCTCTAGCGTGTTTCTTTTGTAGATTTCGTTTTTATTTAATTTTATATTTTGAAGAAATCGGATTAATAATTATTTATTATATTAGAAAATAATTAAAATGTGTAAACTGTCATCACATTGGTATTTTTTTTGTATTATAGGAGGAGATAAGATGGTTGGATTAAAAATTATAAAGCTTTTATTTTGTATACATTATTTATTAATAATATCAATAACTATCTAATGAGTTATATAAATATGTGTATATAATTTATTATAAATATAATCAATATAATTAGCCTTCAAAAAAACAATCCACTTCTTAATAGTTTTTGGACTTTAACATATTTTAATAAAAATCATACATAAATTAATTGAATAAATGTTATTTAAATTGTTTAAATAGAAATATGCATTAGAAACATCTCAAGAAACAAGAAACACATTTGCTCCGATTGTGGTTCTTGATATCTCTAAAGCGCTATTATTATTTCCAAACATTTCAAGTATGTACTATAGTCTCTCTCCAGGAGACGTTATATCATTATCCACAGGAGGCATAATTTGCATATTCCTTAATTAAACCAACCTGTTTTGAATCGCATTATTATTCAAAACTTCATGTTTAAAAATTGTCTGGGGCATTGGCACATAAAAAGTAGAAGAAACCGTTCACGAAATCTAGAACATGCAAGAGGTAAACAAATTTAACATTCATATGTACCTACATAGCTACATAACATATACGTTATAATCTCAATCGTTGTGAGCGGATTGATTTAAAGTTATAACATTTTAATTCGCCAGAAGGGATAATATTCAGGTGTGTATATACAGATGAGAAAAATACAACAGAACGAAAAAATTCATTCTCGAGATGGATTGGGATTCATGATTACATTAATATTTTGGTATATTGTTGTATATGTCAAAATGATTGCGAATTTTATTTTTTAGATTGAATTGGAAATGAAAATTTGGTTGCACGATATAATTTGATTCGTATATCAATATATAAGAGATTGATATTTCCTTTTTTGGTATAATTCGTAAATTTAATAATACAGAATAAGAACGATGTACCACAGTTGTAAAGTAAAAATGTGATGTGCAATCGCACATATAAGTTGATTCATATACACAACGATACTAAAATTACAATTTTAAAATTTAAATGCAATGGCAGAAATTGAAATATTAAAACGATTAAAAAAAAAAAAATTCGCTTGATGCAATTCATTGCGAGGGTACCACAATACAAAAAAAAATATTTGCTGTAGTGATGAATAGAAAAATCGATTTCCATATGCACGTATACAAAACAGTTTGATATTTGTATATGAATGAGTTTATTTGGAACAATGACAAAAATCACCGTAACGAGAATCAAAAAATAACTTTATTTTGTTTTAGGCGTGTTCAATGAACACTGTTCATACATCCAAAACTACCAAAATAATTTTTTTTTAGTTATGTTGCGTTTATTGCAAAAAGTTATTGTGTAACAACGAGATGAAATTCAAATTTCGTTATTGTTGTTGATTTTTTTGCCGCAATAGAGATGTTCGTATATCTAAACACAATTAAAACTTTTCTGGCTAAATCACTGATGTCTCTCATCCAGTGTTGTATGTATGACTAATTGACTCGATCCAAAATACACGGCTTAATTAAGACTACAGTTGCGTTGGGTGGTGGATGCTTGATTTTCTGTGACTGAGAACTAACTGGTCTTCAATAGTACCACCTCAAGCGGAACCAAAACTAGCACAAATGTTATGCAATGCATCATGTTTTTCTAAATCTAGAGATTTTATTCGAAAAATAACAGATTCAGATAAAGAGAAGTGTGGGTGCATTCATTTCATCGGGCAATCTTTTCTAAATGTTTATCCCTAAGTCAGACATTTCAGCAAATTTTTAAAAATATTGCCTATGAGTGTTTGGCGATGCATGCGTAATTTGATGCTGATTCTGTGCCGATGCTGATAATTCTACCAAATTCTGTGAAGTATCGGCCAGACTTTCAAAACTTCCCGAAATTTTATGATTATTCCGGTAACATTTAGAATAGTTTGATCATAAAAAATTCCATTTTAGTATACTTTGTGCCATTTAATAACTCATCCCATTCTATGTTCTATCCTAAGTGTCACCGTTACAATTTATTTACATTTAAAATAGTTCAGCCGTTTCTAATCACCCTGTACATATTTATTTAATATTTTATGCTTCAAACATATTAGATATTGTTATCATAATAAATCATTTCACGCTGCATAATACGCTGCGCAATTTAATTTAATTTGGACATTTCTATTTTAAGCGTAGGGTGTTCCATTTTAAAGGACCCACTCAAATATTTCATCAGCAACCCTGCCAATCAAAAAATAACCTAAATAAATGTTATCGGATTTTACTGGGCAATCGATTTGTAACCTAAGGCTTGGCCTCGAAATCTGTTATCATGGTTATTTCAAGGTAACTCTTATTATTTTATAGAGGCCTTCTTTTTGAACCCCGGATTCTGAAGGAGCGTTATATGTTAAATTCAAATAGGTACTTAAAGCATTTTTGAATCATTTTCAGCGGTTAGAGACAAATGTTTTTCCAGATTGAATTTGAACAGAATAAATAAAAGTTCATTCAAAGATCTTTAAAAGCTGGTCAAGACCGGGTCACATACATAGGGGAAAACTTAGCCAACAACACACGCCAAACACCGTTTTAAAGTATTTTGCCTTCAAACATTTTTTTGCTGCTCTGTCACTTTTGTTTGTGTTTGTTTTCAAATTTTCCACAAATTAAAGCACACGATAACAAAGTAAAGAAAAAACAAAAAGAGAATTTTCAACGATTTAGAATTATGGTTAGTTAGGTTGCGGTGGTAAACCATAGATGGTTCATATTACAATTTGTTAAGGGATGGCAGCTAACTCGATCCAACAAGGGCACCTCAAAACTACTACCCCCATACTGAGCGGGAGCCGGTCAAATGCTACGGGTGGTGACTTCTGGATGTCTGATAACACGTAACCGCAAAGTCATAGAGTTACAAATTTTTAGGAACATTTTACGAGCGCCCGACAAATTTACTATGGAAAAGTTAATCAGTTTAACAAAACAGGATTTTATTTGATTTTTACTTCAACAAATGTTTCGGTGTGGTTTTGTCAATGAATAAACAGATCTAGTGGTAGAAATATCAACGTTAATGAACCTTCGAAGTTTATGAACTAAATATCCGCACTATACCCACATGTATTAAGATTTATATTTTATGTAACTGTGTTTCTGGAAAAGGTGATTGCTTTTAAAGGTCATTGAGAGGTTTAACTGTTATAGTGTCTAGAAATTTTGGAGTTTGGAAAATTTGGCCTGTGCGAAGCGACCCGCATGCCTACGCAATTATGTATTTACGATTTATGTACAGCTATTGATTTTTTCCAAATTTTTCGATCTTTCGATTTTTTTTAGAATTACATTAGGAATTTTTAAAAATTATTTAAGGGGCTAGGCTTCTAGGCTAAAAATTATACGACATTTTCAAAATTTTACTTGTTGCTTTGCTTTCCATTGCTTGACTTTGAGTTGCAATAAGTTAACAATTTTCTAACATAAGCCGAAATTGTCCGAAACTTTAAAGATGGCTTATGGTTACCTGATTATTTGAATTTTATCGAGATTGCTGAGCGTTTTGATTTTACTTTTTGATCGCTGTGCTGAGTTGTATTATTACCATGGCTTCCCTATATTTGGCGTTATGCGTTATGCAACTTTCGGAATTATTGGAGAACTGAACTCTTGTTGTGTAATGTTCCCCGGCCATTAATTAGTTTGGTTATTATAGGAGCCAAAAGAAATATTCGCGTGACACTCTGCACAAAAATAAATACTTTCGGTGTGACTCTGATTGGAATTTAATAGTGTAATCTATAATAAAAAATAAATTTTGTAGGACAAGATAATAAAATTTACTGATCTTCATACATACATCTAGTTCATCAATATTGGGGAAAAGTTCAGTTCAAGATTATTTTTGATAAAACGTAATACTTTAGTGTTTGTTAAATTAAAAGAAAATAAACAAAAAGTGCGTTTTTTTATTCGCTATCCGGTGCTATCGAGAGTCACCATATGAAAATAGCTCCGGATAGCGGCTCCATATAAATAAGTAGAGCTAATTATTTTTTATTTCACGTTATCACTTATGAATTAAATTAGAAATGATAGTTTCACGTTAAATAAATTTAATTTACCAATAGATAGCACGTCAAATTTAAGTTTGGGTGTAGAAAATTGACTGCTCCGCATAGCAGCTATCGGGAGCGTTGCAGACGCAAGCAGACGTTGGATGCTCAGCATTTGCTGATTTTAGTAAAGTAATTTTCAAAAATACCGAATTTTCTCTTAAATGTATGGAAATAATCAAGCAATCTAAATGAGCATTGGAACAACAATTACAGGTCCCGAAACCTATTTTTAGAGGTATAACGAACCGCAATCGGAGCACAATTGCAGATTTTGGTTTTGTTGGGCTCAAAATTTGCTTATTTTATAAAAATCCTATAGTAATCGCGATGGGAAAAATCGGAAAATCCTTGATATTTTCATTTACATGTTTCTATGTTTTGAATTTACCCTACACAAATCTCTACATACTGCGTAAAAATCAAATGGCTAACCGCAAAAGATAAATATGTTTATAGTAAGATAGTATGGTACTCGTATAATCAACACAAAACATTTTATAAAATTTACATATAATAAAAACGAAGTGAAAAATCGAATTGAACTAATTTCTTTTTTTACAGTACAAACTAAATAGTTACGATACTTCTCGCTAAAATTCATTCAATTTGAAACTTACTAAATTATTGTTCTAAAGATCCAAACATTGATGACCCACACAATTCGACATTGTTCTGTTTACTACAAACTACATACATATAGTGTGTGTATAGCACAGTATAGTGTGTGGATAGCACTTTGTCCTTTAAACTTTAATTTTTTATTTTTTATCTATTTATTTAGTTACTACAGTATTTTTTTTGTTATCTACAAATACTTAACTCTATTTGCTGTTCTGTAGTATTGTTATATATAGTACAACAAAAAGCAAAATAACATAATCGAATAATAAAAATTATAGCAAATAAAAAAAAACACAATAAAAATAGCAATTCAACTATAATACGATAATCATGTTATTGAAAAAAAAGATTTTCTATTAAATTGGATTTAAATTGATAAAAATATTTTTTATTAATTCAATAAAATTGCAATTTAATATGCTGCGATCGTGATTTTATATTTTTTGTTTTGGTACTTGTTGCGCTTTCTATGAATGAATAGCAGTACTACTAATTAATTTGAATATTAAACAATCGGGCTGGTTTCCAATTTTGTTTTATTTGATGTTTTGCTACAGTAGAGGTAGAATAAATTGCAATTTATTGTAGTTCATTTGGTAAAATTCATTTGTTGGTTGGTTGCACTTTGTGATTTGTTACATTTTATTAAAGAATAGTAACAATAGAGTTTAATGAGAAAAGTGATTCAGTGAAGATTGGTTAATGTATTCAAGTAACAAAAAAAGTTTTTTATTTTATTTAGTTTAACGGGAAATACAATGAATATTGTAATATGTCGAAATTTACTTGGTTTGGAATTATTGATTGTTTTTACAACAAAAAATATGCATGTATGTATTAGCAATGTGTACACTTAGAAATCCAATAAAAGATTTAAACTTTCGAATTTTCATTAGGTTGTTCTCTTATATTGTAGTGAAAAAAAAAGACAAAATTACAAATGAATTAATAAACGGTACTGTGTGGTTTTGAATTCACAGGATAAAAACAAACATCTTTGGACTCCCCATCTTCATATCATGGGGCTAAACTGTTCTTATATATTTTATTTTCTAAATTTTATATTTTATATTTTATATTTTATATTTTATATTTTATATTTTATATTTTATATTTTATATTTTATATTTTATATTTTATATATTATATTTTATATTTTATATTTTAAATTTAATATTTTATATTTTATAATTTATATGTAATATTTAATATTTTCTATTTAATAATTCATATTTTATTATTTATATTTTACGTTCTATATTTATTATTTTATATTTTACACATATTTAAATTTAATATTTATTATTTTTTATTTTTTTTTTTTATTAGGCTTGGTTCCAATACATAATTTAATATTTAATATTTTATTTTTTGTAATTTATATTTTTTTTTTGATATTGGACATTTTTTATTTCATATTTAAATTGAATGTTTTATATTTTAAATTTATTATTTATATTTTATGTTTTATATTTTATATTTAAATTTAATATTTAATACTTTATTTTTAATATTTTATATTTTATATTTTAAATTCAATATTTATAAAATATTTAAAACTAATATTTATTATTTTATATTTTGTAATTTATATTTTATGTTTGATATTTAATATTTTATATTTTATAATTATATTTAATATATAATATTTGCTATTTTATATTTTATGATTTTTATTTTATGTTTTGTATTTTATATTTTGTATTTCAAATTTAAATTTTATATTTAAATTTATTATTTAATATTTGATATTTAATATTTTATATATCATACTTGAATTTTTATATTTTATATTTTAAGTTTTAAATTTTATATTTTATATTTTGTATTTCATATTTTATATTTTATATTTAATGATTTATTTTTTATGTTTTATATTTAATATTTTTTATTTCATATTTTATATTTAAATTTAATATTTAATATTTTATAATTTAAATTTTTCGTTGGATATTAATTATTGTATATTTTATAGTTTATAATTTATATTTAATATTTTCTATTTACTATTTTATATTTTATGACTTATATTTTATGTTTTATATTGAATATTTCATGTTTTATTATTTATATTTATGTCTAATATTTCATATTTTATATTTAAATTAATTATTTCATATTTAAAATTTTATATTTTATATTTAATATTTCATATTTTATATTTTACACATATTTAAATCTAATATTTATTTATTTTTATTTTTTTTATTAGGCTTGGTTCCTATACATAATTTAATATTTTATAATTTATAGTTCATGTTTGATATTTAATATTTTATATTTTATAATTATATTTTATATATAATATTTGATATTTTATATTTTATGATTTTTATTTTATGTTTTATATTTTATATTTTGTATTTCAAATTTTATATTTTATATTTAAATATATTATTTAATATTTTACATATTATATTTTATATTTTAAATATAATATTTGAATTTTTATAATTTATTTTATGTTTTATGTTTTATATTTTATATTTTATAATTATATTTTATATATAATATTTGCTATTTTATATTTTATGATTTTTATCTTACGTTTTATATTTTATATTTTGTATTTCAAATTTAAATTTTATATTTAAATTTATTATTTAATATTTGATATTTAATATTTTATATATTATATTTTATTTTTTATATTTTATGTTTTATGTTTCAAATTTTATATTTTATATTTTGTTTTATATATTTTATATTTTATATTTAAATTGAATATTTAATATTTTATATATCATATTTGAATTTTTATATTTATATTAATTATTTCATATTTAAAATTTTATATTTTACACATATTTAAATTTAATATTTATTTATTAAGTTTTTTTATTAGGCTTGGTTCCTGTACATAATTTAATATTTAATATTTTATATTTTGTAATTTATATTTTATGTTTGATATTTAATATTTTATATTTTATAATTATATTTTATATATAATATTTGCTATTTTATATTTTATGATTTTTATTTTATGTTTTATATTTTATATTTTGTATTTCAAATTTTATATTTTATATTTATATTTATTATTTAATATTTTATATTTAATATTTTATATATTATATTTTATATTTTATATTTGATATATATTATATTTAATATTTTATATATTATATTTTATATTTTATATTTTATATTTTATATTTTATATTTTATATTTTATATTTTATATTTTATATTTTATATTTTATATTTTATATTTTATATTTTATATTTTATATTTTATATTTTATATTTTATATTTTATATTTTATATTTTATATTTTATATTTTATATTTTATATTTTATATTTTATATTTTATATTTTATATTTTATATTTTATATTTTATATTTTATATTTTATATTTTATATTTTATATTTTATATTTTATATTTTGTATTTTATATTTTATATTTTATATTTTATATTTTATATTTTATATTTTATATGTCATATTTGAATTTTTATAATTTATATTTTACTCTTTATATTTTATGTTTTAAATTTTATATTTTATATTTCATATTTTATATTTTATAATTTATATTTAATATTTTATATTTTATTATTTATATTTTATGTTTTTTATTTAATATTTCATATTTTATAATTATAATTTTATATTTTATATTTATTATTTATATTTTATGTTTTATCTTTAAATTTAATATTTCATATTTTATTTTTAATATTTTATATTTTAAATTCAATATTTATAATATATGTAAAATTAATATTTAATAATTTATATTTTGTAATTTATATTTTATGTTTGATATTTAATATTTTATATTTTATAATTATATTTTATATATAATATTTGCTATTTTATATTTTATGATTTTTATTTTACGTTTTATATTTCATATTTTGTATTTGAAATTTTATATTTTATATTTCAATTTATTATTTAATATTTTATATTTATTATTTTATATATTATATTTTATATTTAAATTTAATATTTAATATTTACTATATTATATTTTATATATCATATTTGAATTTTTATAATTTATATTTTATTCTTTATATTTTATGTTTTAAATTTTATGTTTTACGTTTTATGTTTTATATTTAATATTTTATATTTGATGTTATATTATACTTTATTCCAGAAAGTGTCCCGGGTTTATATTCTGTTCTATCGCATTAGGCTACTGGTTTAAGTGCGCACAAGCAGGCACTTCCACCTAACATAACCTACTAACCTGCATCGATATCTGCGAGTAGGGATTTTACAACGTACTGAAATCCCAATATTTAAATGGCAACTGGTTTGTGAACTGCAAAATTATAAATTATTATCCTGGAAGAATTTTATCAAAATACGCTATATCCATATTACCAATAGAAACTTATTTGAAATTCTTATAGTTTTTTCTGATAAATCCAACGTCTGGTATTTTATCACTTTATTATTAACTTTTTCAAATAACGGTACTTCCGATAATATTTACAATAAAGCAAAAGTATAGTTCGAAATAAAGTAGTTCACTGTAAAATTTTGATATAAACACACGTAATACCGCATGTTTAGAATATATTACCAAGACGTCCATACAAAATTCAAATAACCTATAAAATACGTTTGTTAGAACGTACTATTCTGTAGAAAATTTAATTCATGAACAGCAGCATTAGGAGCAGGATTAATTGGACATTTGAATCAAAGCACCATTTAATATTATACCATTAACGCCTCTAAATCAGTACAATTTATTGAGTTCGCCATTAAATGAGCTGGAGAGATCTTGCAGTTTAACTAGTACACCACATACTGTTATACCACCAACGCCGATTAATGAGGATAATTTAATGAACTCACCAAAAGTTCAATCGTGTGAGAGTAATTTCTCCAACCCAGACAATCAAAATGGTCCTGATTTATTATTAAGCTAAATTTCCTCTAACTTCGAAGAAGAAAGTAAGATTATTTCTAATTTTTCTATATACACATCTAATTCAAAGATTTATAGTATCATCATGCCTTGGTTCGGATAATGATCCAGAATATGTTTTACCTGTACAGGCCGAGGGGATGGTCGACCGATTGCGTCATGGTAAATTTGTATACATACTTCTTCAAGATAATTTAGTGCACTAATTAACTGTTAAAAAATATTTTTAAACACTCTATGTAGCTCAAAAAAATTATCGACCAAAAGATTAAAACGCATAGAAAAATGGAAAAAGAATGTACGGAAAGTTAAATTCAAGCAGGTGAAGAGTTTGACCATCACTTCGGAATAACCCATTAAAAGCGTGAAATAAAAGTTGGCTGTGCCGTTAGTTGTCCTTACGGTTGCAACGGATTGTTTAGTTTCGCAGAAAGGTTTAACCTATTTGAAGTTTTTTGGAAATTGAATTGAAAATCAAAAGCAGAATTTTATGCTAAAATGGTTTTCAGGTTGTCAGTTAAGAGAAAACGTACTGAGAATACCAATTCTCTAAGAAAACATACCTGCAATTACCATTTTCTAAAATTAGGCAAATTGACCAGAGTATACCAATTATTTTTCGCTAAAACCTTGGACATAAATAAAACACGAATACACTACTGTTCTGACAACAACATCGACAAAAAAAGCAAAAACCACGAAATCACCAGCAAAGGGAAAACATGCTAAAAATAAATTATCAGAAAACAAATTGGGCGAAGTAGCAAGTCATATCAACGGATTTGCAACAGTCGATTCGCATTACTGTCGCGCTTCATCCAATAAAAAATATTTGAAGCCACGTTTAAATTTAAAAAAGTTGTACGAGTTATATTTTATTGAGTTTAACGATTCGGTTAAATTTTGAGTATACAAAAATATTTTTCAAACTAGATTAAATTTATCCTTTTTCGTCCCAAAAAGAGATTTGTGCAACAAGTGCGAGCACAACACAAAAGTAGTTCCAGTAACTGACAAAATAATCATTTGGACAGATTCTTATGTGCCTCAGAATCGTAATTCTATATTATCGTTATGCTTTATTAATTAGAAACTTGTATTTAGGATTTTTGGCAATATGGCTCTTTTTAATGTAGGAGCCACGCCTAATAAAAAAAAATAAAAAAATAAAATAAAAAAGATTCTGAAGGACAACCCTTTAACAAGAAATCGATGTGGTCCATAGCATTTTGGGACGATATTTAAAGAATAAGAAAATTTATAATCCTATTCGATTGATTCGTCTTCTTTCAAATGCAAAAGTTTCAAAAGTAACTTTGAAAGTTTTGCAAATCAAAAACACCGATTTCTGGAATTACAGTCAAGCGGCCCTAAATTTTAGTTTTACCAACATACCGTATACGAAATTTCGACATCTGAGATACGAAATACGGAGTGCATTTGAAGTTTCATACAAACCTGCATTTAATGACTAATTTGATACAGATTACAAACCTAACAGCTCCAGGAAATCACGAAAGCTTCTGCCATCGGTTAATAAAATGCAACCTAAAATAATGCATTTGTGGAACAATGATTGAGTTTGTGGGTTGTAACTCAATAAGTTTAAATTGTGCTTCATCTGCGTTTCTTAATACCTCAAAAGCTAGGTTTCGGGACCTGTAATTGTTGCGTCGTTCGCTTTTTCTGAAAATCAACTTTATGGTAATTTTATTTTGGTCATTTTGAGATTGTTCTAAGAAAGTCCAACAATATACGTAAGGCAAGCCAAACAAAACCTGTATGCGAACTGGGTTAAAGTATTAATCAACATAATTCGACAAAGTCTTGGAGAATACGACATTATAAATAGGAGCACACAGTATAAACTTTTGTTGACCGCATAGCAACAAGGCTAAGTTGAGCAAACGAAACTGGCCTAAAAACATTTAGGAACACTGTAACGACCGGCGCTGCAAACGGCGTTCCAAGTTCGTACGGTTTCATACCTCTGGTATAGTATTTTTGTTTTGGTACGTTATACAGAATTCATTCATCATAGAGCATCAATTTGAAATGAAAATAAAAATAAAAATCGCGCGAAAAGCTTGTTTTGTAGGAGAAATCACCTTAGATTGTTCCGTTTCAGTTATTTTCAATTCTATAAATATCACTCGATTTTATGATCAAGGGATCAGTTGAGTTTTGTCTTTTATCTTAGCATTTTGTGGGTTTTCTCGGCCCTATAGTGTATCGAAAACAATAGTGATAATTTGTGCATTTTATTAATTTGTGTTAAAAATTAAATAAAAAAAAAAATATTTTGGGTTTATTGTCTTATACCCATTAAAATATTTTATAACTCTAAAAACAGAAAAATAAATATTAAACAGATAAAAAAAAATAACATTCTTGAATCGAGAATAGTCTGTGTAATTGGACGATAAATTAAATTACGTTTTTTTTGTTGTTGATGAAAATTTAAAATTTAAAATGTTTATCATAAGTTTCGGGTTTTTCCTTCTATTTAATTTTAAGTGTTAACATAAGTGAAAGTTTCTTAAGATTATATAAAATAATAATAAAACAAAAACAAACAAAAACCAAAAACAAAATGTTCACATACAAATATTCTAAAATTGCCCAAGTGAGTGTTGTTGTATGATTGGGCGTGACAATAAGTAACGTGATTTTGCGCATGTGGTATGATAACCTTAAGCCACTAAAACTAAATAATTATAGTGATTTTGCGCGTGTGGTATAATAAACTTAAGCCACTAAAACTCAACGAATGTAGTGATTGTGCGCATGTGGTATGATAAAAACTTAAGCCACTAAAACTAAATAATTGTAGTGATTTTGCGCATGTGGTATAATAAACGTAAAACCACGAAAACAAAATAAATAACAGTAACAGTGTGATAATAGTGATAAACAGTATATCTAATGTGTGTGTGAACCATAAATCTAAAAACAATTGTTTATGCGATTGCTAAAATCAATAATAAAAAATCGTACGATCAACAGATGGAAAATTGCAACGGTCGCCACCTAAATAATTAATCAGGTTTTTTTTAAATTATTTCATTTATATTTTATATTATTATTATTAGATTTAATCAATTATTAATTGAATCCCCTATTTTGTTTGTGTCGCTTACGAATTTTTTTTTTTTTTCTCTCATTTTTCTTTGGGGAGTTAGTTTTGGGGTACTATTTTTCTTTCCACTTTTTCCTCATTATTATTCTAAGAAAAGGGAAAGGAAAATATTACTGTTATAGCTATTAGTAAAATGACGTCATATAGAGTTAAGAAACAAAAATAATGTTAATTTTATTTTTGAATTTTCATCATTATTGCCATTCTAATTGTTCTTAAATTAAAATCAATAAAATTTGTTATTTTGAATTATTTACACTTCGCTGCATAATCAAAATGTTTTGTTTTTGAAGTTATAATATCGGTATGTTATTGTTTTGTGGTCCGCTTCAGAGAATTCCGTTTTTTTTCGCTTTTCAGAATATGAGTAGCTAAGAAGCTTAATTTTGAGGATGAAGTGGTGAGTGTAGTCGCTGCAGTGAGGTGAGTTGGTCCTGCCTTTCCCCGTTTCCTTTACCTTCTTCGTTGTTCCTTTTATCGCGGTCTTACACGGTTCACTTATGCTTCGGGAAACCCCACACCCAACACCCTGAGCTTTAGCCGGCCAGAGATGACCGCCCCGAAGCCTCTAAGTGAATAATTTCTGCTAACAGCCGACATCTCCGGTGTCGATGCTCGTTACAGTGGCGCCCAAACCTATATGGCTTTCCTATCCCTTTCCCCTTCATCTAATCATTTTGTATTAAATTTTTTTTTAGTTTATTCTCATTTATCTTCTTAATTATTTTTTTTTTAATTTAAATTCAGCTTCCATTTTCAACCCAATTTCTTCCAGTTACGCAGCTGTTTCCGGAATTTGTTTCTGTCGACTCAGTTGTTTGCATTAAATGGATTTCCTAGATTAATTCCCCAAATACCTTCCTCTTCCCTTTCCTTGAGCTATGGTAACCGGATGTTATTCCAATCGCGTTAATTCCTTTTATTATGAAAGTTGATTTTAGTGTTCGTTTTTATTGGATCCATCGGTTACCACAGTCAATAACCTTCATATCTTTCGCAAATATTTCCGCTATTGTGGCGTTGATTAGTTTGTTAGTTGAAATGTGAAGGATAACAATGTCTTGTGTCGCAAATGCTTCCGGTTTATTAAAATTTTTTTTTGTTATTCTCGTAGATTCATTTGTCGGTTTGCGCAAGGCATCGTTATATCAAATCCATAATCTGGCGCAAATGCATCCAATATTTGCCTTGTCGATTCATTTGTTAGTTTTCCAGATTTCTTTCCTCTCTCCAGGGCAGGAACCAACTCTATTTAGAAACAAGTTAACCGACCTACTGCTGCGATAAGAACCTCACCAGTTCATCCTCTTCTCTGTGATTCAAGCGTAATTTTTTTTTTGCGATTTTTGATACATAAATTTATCACTATAGATCGATATAATTTTGGCTTTACAATTTACATGTGTACGAATGCATGTATGTATAAATCATTTACCTAGATATCTATTAGTATTTAGGTAATACACACATACACATACGTGTCAATATTAAATTCTTTACATTTTTTTTTATTTTACTTTATAATTGTTGATTTATTAACGAGAATTTGAATTTTGTCTAATATTTTTTTTTACTATTATTAATTTAAGTTATCAATTTTTTTTATATATTTTATTCTTATTTCGAGTTTTTGCTCTGCAATGTCGTCAAGCGTATTGAATTCTAATTTGCTAGCCCCCGATGAGCTACAAATCGAATACGAAATTCGAAAAATAGTTCAAGGTACCGATTCATTAGAAAGTTTGAATTACCAACTAGACCAGGAGGCTAAAGATCCGAAATTATTACCAAAACAGCCACATCGACAAGCTCTTATAGCTCCTCACAATGAAGTGACCATTTGTACATTCAAATTACAAAATCTGCAAATTCGGCTACTTAATTGCATACAAAACGCTAACTTTAGTCAAAATGAATTTGATACGGTTATGAATAAAATTACTCATTTACGATTTCGAGCAAGCCGAATCTCGACTCTAGAATTAGTTCAAAAGGCGGCGGTAAAACTTCAACAGTTTAGTGACACGTTAATTCAAGTTGGCCGCAAATTTATAATTGATCATCAGCCAATGAATGAGTCGATCGCGGAACTAAGTACGCTCCAATTAGATTCATCGGAATTATTAGATTTAATGGTATCTGCTCCACAGCCAAACACGTATGAGCCTGCGCAGGGAACTTCATCCACTCCAACACGAGTAAACGAGAATGCAAATTTACCAACGCCAGGAAACTCACCTCCAGTGACGACGTCGCAGAATGTACAATTCCCACCTTCAAATTTAGCGCCCGTGAATAACCATTATGTTCCACCACAAATTATGCGAAATATGCCACCCACACCACGGTTTTATCCTGGATATAATCCGATTGGAAATCATGCGCACCCATTTGTGCCGGGATCGACATTTTTGGCACCGCCTATGGGAACTCAATATTCGTTGGCAACCAACAACATTCCACCTCCCGTTGTCGAGAATCAAGGAGGATCATCCGAGTTCCAGTCAAAGCCAAAAACGACCACTCCCGTTCATAAATGGCGAATATCGTATGATGGTTCAATTGGGGGAACTGCGGTAGAAAATTTCTTTTTCCGAGTCGAACATCTGGCTGGTACTAATGGCATTCCGTTGGAACAGTTGGTCAATGATGTGGCATTCCTATTGACAGGTACAGCTCATGAACATTACTGGCTGACTTTACGTCGAAATCCCAACTGTGTTTGGAGGGTGTTGCGCGAAGCCTTCATTGATCGTTTTCAAGATCGTAGAACTGACGTCGATATTCTGCGCTTGATTGATAGTCGCAAACAGAAGCCAAAAGAATCATTTAGTAATTTTTATTACGAAATCTTGACGATCGCGCTTCCTTTGAAAGAACCAATGAAGGACAGTCAATTATTGGAAACATTAAGGAAAAATATGCGGTTTGGTCTGCAGGCACATTTAGCTGGGCGAACTATTAATAGTATTTCAGAACTTGTGAGCACTTGTATTGCTACAGAAGATGCTTGGAACAGTATGGGTTATTGTCCGGACGCAGCTAGTTTTCATAAACCTTCGTATCCATATCGGCTTCATGAAATTTCTTCAGCAGAGGCAGTTAATCATCAAGCTGTGGTAGTTCCTCCAGTTTCATCAAATCCCCATGTAGAGGCCATTCGTTCATCGGCTGTTATAAAGTCCGTGCCAACTGCACCCATCAGCAATATTAACTGTTGGAATGGTGGTCATCCGGGTCATCCTTACATGGAGGGTGATATTCCCAAAACACGAGATTTCTGTTACGGATGTGGTGCACCGGATGTACTGGTAGCACAATGTGGTAAACCACATTGTAATTTTTGCGCTAGGGTCCCGTTAAACCGCACTTCGGGAATGATGACAGTAAGGGGCCCTCATTCTCGTCAGATTCCTACTCGGCCCCCGACGAGTTCGACAACGACAACGCCTTCGAACTCAGCATAAACCAACCAATTAAACATGTACCATCGATGTTACCATCCATCCCATTAAATTCGCGTTTGCACAAATCACGTTCTCCTAATTATTTTCAAGAACGCCGTAAAATAAGTTCATTATTATCGAAGTCAACTGTTAACTCTCATTCTATTTTGGATGATAATAGGCCTTATGCTATTGTAAATCTCGCAGGAACACAAATTTCTGGATTGTTGGACAGTGGAGCAAACATCAGTGCTCTTGGTAAGGACTCGTTACGCTTCATTAATGACCATCAACTACGGCTTCATTCAATTCGGGCCTCAATTCAAACTGCGAGCGGTTCTCCCCAAATAGTGACAGGTTATGTAAATGCTCCTGTCACTTACAACAATAAAACCATTTCAATGAGATTATTTGTAGTTCCAACTTTACACCAAAATTTGTATCTGGGTTACGATTTCTGGGAGATTTTTGGTTTAAAGCCCACTTTGGTTTCAGAATTAAATGCATCACCTCTTCTAACAGAAAGTTCTATTAATAACGACCAACATGAATTAACTGTTGACCAACGTCTTCGATTAGACAAAATTATTAACAGTATGCCCAGCTTCGAGAAACATGGTCTTGGACGAACAAATCTGCTCGTGCATACAATCGATGTAGGAGCCGCCCTCCCAATTAAGCAGCGTCATTACGCCGTCTCACCTGCCGTTCAACAGGAAATCTACAAAGAACTTGATCGTATGCTCGAGTTGAACGTCATTGAAGAAAGTATGAGTGCTTGGAGCTCTCCTATGGCGATTGTAAAGAAGGCGAATGGTAAAACTAGACTGTGTCTCGACGCGAGAAAACTTAATACAGTCACTAAAAAGGACGCGTATCCCTTACCATTAATAGAGGGACTAATTAGTAGACTGGATAGGACCAAGTTTATTTCGAGTTTGGATCTCAAAGATGCCTTTTGGCAGATCCCCCTGGATCCAAACTCGAAAGATAAAACGGCATTTACCATCCCCGGGAGGCCCCTCTATCAATTTCGAGTTATGCCCTTTGGGCTTTGTAATGCGCCACAAACCTTGTGCAGGTTAATGCACAAAGTTATTCCTCACCATCTGCATGACCGAGTGTTTGTATATCTCGACGATTTGCTCATCACCACCTCGACTTTCGACGAACATTTATCGCTGCTAGCCGATGTTGCCGAAAGGTTAACTAAAGCTGGTTTAACGATAAATGTCGAAAAGAGCAAATTCTTGTTGAAACAGATAGACTACCTCGGTTATGTAGTTGGTGAGGGAGGACTGCGGCCTAACCTGGGCAAGGTGGAAGCCATTACAAAGTTCCCAACACCAAAGAACGCTAGGCAAATACGACGGTTTCTAGGCATTACTGGATGGTACCGGCGTTTCATAAATGGGTATTCTTCTTTGTCAGCACCTCTTACAAATCTGCTGAAAAAACACCAAAAGTTTGTGTGGTCGACAGAAGCACAAAAATCATTCGATTCTTTAAAAACTGCATTAACATCTGCCCCTGTCTTAACTATTCCAAACTTCGAAAAACGCTTCTTCATCCAATGTGATGCGAGCAGTACCGGTATTGGGGCCGTATTATTCCAGAAAGATGACGATGGATATGATCGACCAATCTCTTTTATCTCACACAAGTTAAACGCGGCCCAGCGCAATTACAGCGTCACGGAACTTGAATGCCTCGCTGCTGTGTTTGCCATAAAAAAATTTCGCTCTTACGTGGAAGGCTTGCCTTTTACGGTGATTACCGACCACGCGAGTTTAACTTGGCTGATGTCATTGAAAGATGCATCTGGACGTCTGGCACGTTGGAGCCTCAAGCTTCAAGGCTTTGACTTTGACATTCAGTACCGCAAAGGCTCGCAAAATGCGGTTCCAGATGCATTATCGCGTATGGAGATGGAACCCTTGCAGGTAACTTTTCCCCTAAATAATGGTTCCCCTTTAAATGTGGATATGGACTCTCCGGCTTTTAATTCAGTGGACTACCAAGATCTGTTACGCAGCGTTAAAACATCCCAGTATAAGTCAAATTTAAAAGTGGTGGGTAATCACGCGTATATAAATGTCAACTCGAGCGAAGCATATGATACCAACGCGGATATTCCTCATTGGAAATTACTTATTCCCGAATCATTGCGACCTGACGTCCTTTTCTCAGCTCATTGCCCTCCAACAGCGGCGCACTTGGGAATAAATAAAACTGCGGAACTTATCAGACGATACTACTTCTGGCCGAGTTTATTTTCCGATGTGAAAAATTTTGTTGCTGCCTGTGATGTGTGCAAATCTAATAAGGCGGTAAATTATTCTTCACGTCCTCCATTTAGCTCTCTTCCGATGACCTTTCGTCCCGTTTATTTAGACTTTTGAGGGGCTTACCCGAGAACGAAAAATGGAAATACCTCAATTCTAATTGCACTTGACCATTTCTCGAAATTTGTGTTGACAAAGCCAGTGCGACAAGCGACTGCGATGGAGGTTTGCAAATTTTTGGAGGACCAAGTATTTTTGATGTTTGGAGTACCAGAGGCCATTGTTACAGACAATGGACGTCAATTCGAGTCCCAAATCTTAAAAATGTTGTGTGCCAAATATGGAGTTAAACATACGTTCACGGCTAAGTATTCACCGCAGGCTAACGCTTCCGAGCGAGTTAATCGCACCCTGCTCTCGTCGTTGCGTTCATACATTCAAGGCGATCAAAGAATTTGGGATGAGAATCTTTACGCCATTACCCATGCATTGCGAAACTCCTTTCATGATACCACACATTATTCGCCACACTTTTTAGTGTTCGGCCAGCATGCAATATTGCACGGTTCAGTATATCAACATCTCCGGAAAGTATCCCAGTTCACCGGAAACTATCAGAATGTTACTCATAAGCCTGAATCATTGTTTAATATATATGAGGAGGTTCAGAAGCACTTGGATATTGCAAGAAATAAAATTCAGTCCAGTTACAGTTTGCAATACAAAAATCCACACCTCAAGATTGGTCAAACCATTTATGTTCGAAATTTCTCACAGAGTAAAGCTTCGGACCAATTTGCTTCCAAGTTAGCTCCAAAGTATATTAAGTGCACAGTTCTGAATCTGGTTGGTAAAGTAGCTTGTGAAATAGCTGACGAAAACGGAAAGTCGCTCGGTGTATACCATTTCAAGGATATCAAAATTTAGTTTTTCTACGTAAATTGCCTGTTTATTCATATATCTGATTTTGCCCGGCTTTGAGACATCTCCTGGGTGTGAGTCGTCCCCACGATTTGTAACGACCGGCGCTGCAAACGGCGTTCCAAGTTCGTACGGTTTCATACCTCTGGTATAGTATTTTTGTTTTGGTACGTTATACAGAATTCATTCATCATAGAGCATCAATTTGAAATGAAAATAAAAATAAAAATCGCGCGAAAAGCTTGTTTTGTAGGAGAAATCACCTTAGATTGTTCCGTTTCAGTTATTTTCAATTCTATAAATATCACTCGATTTTATGATCAAGGGATCAGTTGAGTTTTGTCTTTTATCTTAGCATTTTGTGGGTTTTCTCGGCCCTATAGTGTATCGAAAACAATAGTGATAATTTGTGCATTTTATTAATTTGTGTTAAAAATTAAATAAAAAAAAAAATATTTTGGGTTTATTGTCTTATACCCATTAAAATATTTTATAACTCTAAAAACAGAAAAATAAATATTAAACAGATAAAAAAAAATAACATTCTTGAATCGAGAATAGTCTGTGTAATTGGACGATAAATTAAATTACGTTTTTTTTGTTGTTGATGAAAATTTAAAATTTAAAATGTTTATCATAAGTTTCGGGTTTTTCCTTCTATTTAATTTTAAGTGTTAACATAAGTGAAAGTTTCTTAAGATTATATAAAATAATAATAAAACAAAAACAAACAAAAACCAAAAACAAAATGTTCACATACAAATATTCTAAAATTGCCCAAGTGAGTGTTGTTGTATGATTGGGCGTGACAATAAGTAACGTGATTTTGCGCATGTGGTATGATAACCTTAAGCCACTAAAACTAAATAATTATAGTGATTTTGCGCGTGTGGTATAATAAACTTAAGCCACTAAAACTCAACGAATGTAGTGATTGTGCGCATGTGGTATGATAAAAACTTAAGCCACTAAAACTAAATAATTGTAGTGATTTTGCGCATGTGGTATAATAAACGTAAAACCACGAAAACAAAATAAATAACAGTAACAGTGTGATAATAGTGATAAACAGTATATCTAATGTGTGTGTGAACCATAAATCTAAAAACAATTGTTTATGCGATTGCTAAAATCAATAATAAAAAATCGTACGATCAACAGATGGAAAATTGCAACGGTCGCCACCTAAATAATTAATCAGGTTTTTTTTAAATTATTTCATTTATATTTTATATTATTATTATTAGATTTAATCAATTATTAATTGAATCCCCTATTTTGTTTGTGTCGCTTACGAATTTTTTTTTTTTTTCTCTCATTTTTCTTTGGGGAGTTAGTTTTGGGGTACTATTTTTCTTTCCACTTTTTCCTCATTATTATTCTAAGAAAAGGGAAAGGAAAATATTACTGTTATAGCTATTAGTAAAATGACGTCATATAGAGTTAAGAAACAAAAATAATGTTAATTTTATTTTTGAATTTTCATCATTATTGCCATTCTAATTGTTCTTAAATTAAAATCAATAAAATTTGTTATTTTGAATTATTTACACTTCGCTGCATAATCAAAATGTTTTGTTTTTGAAGTTATAATATCGGTATGTTATTGTTTTGTGGTCCGCTTCAGAGAATTCCGTTTTTTTTCGCTTTTCAGAATATGAGTAGCTAAGAAGCTTAATTTTGAGGATGAAGTGGTGAGTGTAGTCGCTGCAGTGAGGTGAGTTGGTCCTGCCTTTCCCCGTTTCCTTTACCTTCTTCGTTGTTCCTTTTATCGCGGTCTTACACGGTTCACTTATGCTTCGGGAAACCCCACACCCAACACCCTGAGCTTTAGCCGGCCAGAGATGACCGCCCCGAAGCCTCTAAGTGAATAATTTCTGCTAACAGCCGACATCTCCGGTGTCGATGCTCGTTACAACACTTTACCTTGAATATTAAAACCAAATTAAAAAAAAAGTTACACTAGGAGATTTCAATCTATAATAAACAAAAATGGCGACAATACAAGATAATTGCCAAATTAGTTTTAATGTTAGGTTTATTTTACTGTTTCCTCTAAGATACTTTCTTGTGGAACATACTGTATATTAAAAAAGTATTAATATCGGTATTACCGAGCACCGTAAACAATTACATATTGATTCGATTTGGTAGGCACGTGTGACTGAATCAAGCGTGATTGACCATCGTTAATTAAAAAAACGTTTTTAGAAATGTGATCTAATTGTTTACTTTTGCAAGGCATTACGGATGGTATATAAATGTTTGTGTTAAGCGATTTATTCGTTTAGATGCCGTTTTAAAATGAAACTGTTACTTTTGCAATATTTCCTCGTTAAAAATCTTTGTGGTTTATACATATAGTAAAATTTGGAAGGGTCTAACAAATTGATCGTTTAAAATAATATTTATGTCATCCAGAAATGGTAAGTAGGTATTGTTAAAAAAATAAAAAATCCATAAAGCCAACTTTCAAATAATTTTAATCTTTTAATATTTATATCTAGTTCCAGTGTTATGAAAACTTAAGTTTGTGTGCATATCATAGACTGTACTTAATTGATATACGAACTAATTGTGAACAAAAGCGAATAAATAAAATTATACATAAGGATAACGATGAATATCGGAATCTTTTTAAATGTTGTTACTGGACAAGTGGAACTAATCTAGGACACATCGACAATGATTTTTACTTTATCACAACAGGTGAACGATTTGTGATAAAGTTAAAATCATTTTCGCTGTGTCCTAAATTAGTTCCACTTGTCCAGTAGCAACATTGAGAAAAATTCCGATATTCTTCGTTATCCTTAAACTACGGAACACTAAAATTTAACATTTAAAATTTTTAAATATATACACCAACCACACATTTGAAGAAATAAAAACCATTTAGTTTTAAATTTAAAGTATTCTCAACTCGAGCATTTTCTGAATTTATGGCCTATTTCTAAGATGTATGTAACATCCAAATTACGAAGAATGTAGCATTGGACCAATGGAAACAAAAAACTTGTGCAAATGTTCTGGCATCGCTGCACACATATTTAAATAAATGATAAATGGATGATGAGGTTTTACTTAATGATGAAAACGCACCACGCACCACTAAAACCTTGGATAATAGGTCTTGTAAAAGAATTACGTGGTAGAGCAGACGGGTTTGTCAGAATAGCCACAGTAAATATAAAATGGTTTCGGTTACCAATACAATGTATTATGGTCAATAATAAATTGTCTTCTTGGATGAAAAGTAGAAATATTGCAAGCCATGTAATTTACTACATATTTTAGCTTGATAAAAATTTTCAATATTTTGCCAACAACATTTATGACAAAAAGCGAAGCTCAGGCTAGAACAACCTTTATGACAAATCGATTTTCACGCTTCTGTACTCCATAATAACGTAAATTTATTGCTATGTGCACCTTGTGTCATTGTGGCAGACATTAAAGTAATAAAATACTGTATACCAACTCGTATTAAATTCTAATGATTAAACTTTTTTTTAATATTCTAAAATGTCGAAAAGTTATATGTTCAAAAATCATTAAAATGGAAAATCAATTTTTATTTGCCTTGAAAACTTCGGCCTGAATATTGTATACATATTCTGTTACCCATCAGTATACATTTTGAATAACCATTTAATTTAAATCATCAACTTATGGTCAGGTTCGTTCTATATAAAACTCGTATATACACATCAACATAAATGTTTATTTTTTACATAGAAGATTCCCTAAATGGTCATTAAATATCAATTTTTTACAATTTTGAAACATTAAAAGTATCAAACAAAAAAAAAGTTTTCAGAATACTCTTTATCCCTTTTTTATATTTTTAGCTTTATGGGTTTGGTACCGAAAAGGTCTCAAGATAATAAAAAGAGAACAAAATAATATAAGGATGCGAAATTAAGTGATGTTTAGTAATAAAGTAATCTTCAATTTTAGAATATTGCCCAGGTACTTTTTATCAATATTACGATAAGCAACAATGACACATAATTTAACCTAACAGTTGGATTGCTGTCCTACCGCAAATTTTTTGTTATAAACAAAAACATAAGTTTCATAAGTTCATCATAAGTTTACATTCTATTTTCAATTACACCATTACGGTATTTTGTTGTTGTCAAAATCCTGTATGAGATGTTGTTGTTGTCAAATTTATTATAATTTGAAGTAACTGCGATTTTGTAGGTTTAGCTTCATGTTTGTGTCTTAATGGGTGATAATAAAAATACAAATTTAGCTAAGAATCAATGTTAAAGCTCTGTGAGCTTTCAATATGAGAAAAAGATGCCCTAAATAACAACTAAAATATCGTCTTCAAAAATAAATGAAGAAATCGGGTTTCAGCTGGTATCATTTGATTTAAATATCATAAATTTATATCCTATTTTCAACTACACCATTACGGTATTTTGTTGTTGTCAAAATCCGGTATGATATGTTGCTGTTGTCAAATTTATTATAATTTGAAGTATCTGCGATTTTGTAGGTTTAGCTTCTTGTTTGTGTCTTAATGGGTGATAATAAAAATATAAATTTAGCTAAGAAGCAATGTTAAAGCTCTGTGAGCTTTTAATATGAGAAAAAGCTGCCCGAAATAACGACTAAAATATCGTCTTCAAAAATAAATGGAGAAATTCGGTTTCAGCTTGTAGCATTTGATTTAAATATCATAAATTTACATCCTATTTTCAACTACACCATTACGGTATTTTGTTGTTGTCAAAATCCTGTATGATATGTTGTTGTTGTCAAATTTATTATAATTTGAAGTATCTGCGATTTTGTAGGTTTAGCTTCATGTTTTGTCTTATTGGGAGCTAATAAAAATACAAATTTAGCTAAGAAGCAATGTTAAAGCTCTGTGAGCTTTCAATATGAGAAAAAGCTGCCCTAAATAACAACTAAAATATCGTCTTAAAAAATAAATGAAGAAATCGGGTTTCAGCTGGTATCATTTGATTTAAATATCATAAATTTATATCCTATTTTCAACTACACCATTACGGTATTTTGTTGTTGTCAAAATCCTGTATGATATGTTGTTGTTGTCAAATTAATTATAATTTGAAGTATCTGCAATTTTGCAGGTTTAGCTTCATGTTTGTGTCTTATTGGGTGCTAATAAAAATACAAATTTAGCTAAGAAGCAATGTTAAAACTCTGTGAGCTTTTAATATAAGAAAAAGCTGCCCGAAATAACGACTAAAATATCGTCTTCAAAATTAAATGGAGAAATTCGGTTTCAGCTTGTAGCATTTGATTTAAATATCATAAATTTACATCCTATTTTCAATTACACTAGTATGGTATTTTGTTGTTGTCAAAATCCTGTATGAGATGTTGTTGTTGTCAAATTTATTATAATTTGAAGTATTTGCGATTTTGGAGGTTTAGCTTCTTGTTTGTGTCTTAATGGGTGATAATAAAAATATAAATTTAGCTAAGAAGCAATGCTAAAGCTCTGGGAGCTTTTAATATGAGTAAAAGCTGCCCCAAATAACGACTAAAATATCGTCTTCAAAAATAAATGGAGAAATTCGGTTTCAGCTTGTAGCATTTGATTTAAATATCATAAATTTACATCCTATTTTCAACTACACCATTACGGTATTTTGTTGTTGTCAAAATCCTGTATGATATGTTGTTGTTGTCAAATTTATTATAATTTGAAGTATCTGCGATTTTGTAGGTTTAGCTTCATGTTTTGTCTTATTGGGAGCTAATAAAAATACAAATTTAGCTAAGAAGCAATGTTAAAGCTCTGTGAGCTTTCAATATGAGAAAAAGCTGCCCTAAATAACAACTAAAATATCGTCTTCAAAAATAAATGAAGAAATCGGGTTTCAGCTGGTATCATTTGATTTAAATATCATAAATTTATATCCTATTTTCAACTACACCATTACGGTATTTTGTTGTTGTCAAAATCCTGTATGATATGTTGTTGTTGTCAAATTAATTATAATTTGAAGTATCTGCGATTTTGCAGGTTTAGCTTCATGTTTGTGTCTTATTGGGTGCTAATAAAAATACAAATTTAGCTAAGAAGCAATGTTAAAACTCTGTGAGCTTTTAATATGAGAAAAAGCTGCCCGAAATAACGACTAAAATATCGTCTTCAGAAACTAATTAAAAAATTCGATTTCATACTGTAGCAATTTATTTTATTACCAAATTTTCATCCAATGTCCACTTAAACCTTGTTTTTTGTTGAATATAAATTTTAAATGCCTTTGATTTTTACGGTAGAGCTCGTTGTTTGTTTCATACTTGGTGTTGACAATAAAATAATTTTAAATTTTCTTTATTTATGAAATTTTAAAGCTCAAAAAGCCAATATTGACAAAATACTTCTACGCAAGAAACGCGTTTTAAGAATTAAGAAGATTTCAATCATCTGAATCTAACATCCAAAGCCAAAAGTTTGCGGGAATGTGATTACACCAATGTAACTTGTCGGATTTACTACTTACTTTGATTGTAGTATCTCAAGTTCATCTACCTATAGTTTTATTATATGTTCCAGGCTGCGGGTTGTGATTAATTAAACACCAAATTCTTCGACCGTAGACCAAAAACAATTAAAACATGTTTGACTCTATACATATCGATTATGGTACACTTCTACAACCAGTTAAATCATAGCTTAATATTCTACGTTAAACCTTACGGCCTTGTCTCGAATAAAACAGCACCGATTTTATTTTTCCTATTTACTTATTTCAGTTGACCAAATTTGTTTAACGCCATGCGGTTAAAATCGTTGAATAAAACTTTAGAGCGTATTGTTCGAGCAACATTAAATACCTACCCATATTTATTAAAGCCTATTTGAATGGAGTCAATATTTTTTCTCCATTTTCACAAACAAAAAATAAACAAAATAAAAACCAATTGAATTGGAAAACAAAGATGTTTTCCGGTGTTATTAAACCAACAAAAAAAAACTTTTTATTCCGCGTCTTATATGTACATAACAGAATTTTGGTACATACATACTATATATATAAAATTTGTGAAAACAAGAAAATTTAAATTTTCTTTACTTCTCGTTTGATATTATTCCTCAGGTAAATTTTCAATTATAAAGTTTACGTTTTATTTTTATTTTTTTTGCTTCTGTACTTTATAATTTTGTTTTCTATACACCGTAGAACCAGGCAAATAATATACGGAACAGAAAAAATAAAGTTACACAAGAACTAGAATAAATTTTCAAATGACATCTTCAAATATTTGTTCAACTCTCATAAATAATATATAGTAAATGCTATTGTTGCTCTAATTTGGTACAGGAATCTTGGAATAAAAAATAGAAAATTAAATGAGAATGAAGATGGTTTCTGTATTATATGGCGAAATTAAAATGGAACATTTTTTTTTTTTATTTGACAAAAATTTTGATAAAAAAGTTTTTTTTTAAGAAACTTGCGTTTTTTGTGGTGTTTTCAAACTTTTGTAACTTTGGGACTTTTTTTCGAGTAAAAGTTTATTAAAATTAAAAACTGGAAGAAAAAAAAATAGATAACATATAAACGAGAAGAAACAAAAATTATATCAGTGAATTGATTTGATTTATTTGTTGAGGTGATGTGCACCTTGAATCTTAATTTAGGTAAACTTGTTTCGTGGAAACCTTAATTAAGACTATACGAGTATTTTAACAAATTTTCTAGATTTCATATTGCTGCGTAAATGAACTAGAGACATGTGCAAAGAAGAGAAGATTTAATAAAGAATAATTATTGGCCATTCTGATTTGTATAAAAATTGTGTAAAATTTTACAAAAGTACCAAATTTAGAGATGATTATATAGTTAGCCAACTTTAAAATATGAATATTCTAAAGCCAGAGTTAATCATTTCATATCCACGTTACATTTAGGCTTCTCACGATAATCGAAATTGAAAAAAAAACAATCACAACAAAATGAGGAATATCCTTTCAATGTGTATCGCTTTGCCAGAATAGCTTCCGGTTATAAAATGGGCCTACATTTTTCCAAAAGCCCTTCGATTGTACAGCATAAAACTTTTTCAATAATTTTAGGAAAAAAACGGAAGAGTAAAAATAGGTCGTAGAGTACATATTTATGTCCTGATTTAAATAACGGAATAACTCTAGAATAATTTTAAAATTGTCATTAATAAGTCTAGATATTATCGGAGTAATATTACAGGCACATGAGTTAACTAATTCACAACTGTTTCCATCAACAACCGCAGAATTATTAAATTTTATTTGGTTCATCACAAACGATAACAAACATCAAAAGTGTATAAGGAACACACAGTTTTTAGGTTGCCATCCCCTTGAATGTGGTTTGAATTTGGTTTTGTTTTTTGTTTTTAGAAGATACATCGATTGCACATACAATATTAAAAAATTTCAGAGATAACGGTAAAACCGGTTATTGTTTTATCGAAAAAATTGTGTTTAGTCTATGTGAGTTGAATTGTTATCTCAGACTTTATTCAGTTTTAACTCCTAAAAGAAAGATTTTAAAATTTTGTGTAGAAATGTGGAGTACAGCAATACACGTCATAATCTAACTCATAGTGAAATGGACGAAGCAGTAGGAAAGCTTTGAAGTAAAAGAAGCCAAACAGATGTTCCCCTTCATTTTAATTGTCCCGGAGCCTTATATGCAGGTTATGATAACGGCAATGTATGACTGGGAGTCCGTACGTGCAGCGTCCAGGTCGAGAAAGAGTTACAACTTCAGCACAGGACCGTTATATTCAACTGCAAGTCCGCCGGGAGCCAACTTTAACTGCCCGACAATTACTGTCACGCTTTTGGACTAACAAAAACTTTTATGTTAGTGACCAAACCATCAGGAGTCGACTACACGAAAATATCCTCCACGCTCGCCGCCCATTGAGATGTCCACCGATTCGACATGGAAATCGAGAGCTTAGAAATGATTGGTGTCAAAATCATAGAAATTGGACAGACTGATGAGTCAAGATTCGGATTTCTCCTAGATACTGGGAGAACAAGAATATGGAGACAGCCTGGTAACGCCGAGAAGCTAAAAAATGTACAAGAAGTGTACAGATACAGTGGAGGCACTGTTATGGTATGGGCTGGAATTATGACTGGAAAAAGAACTAATCTTGTTTTTTCAGAAGGTAACTTATCAGCAGCCAGTTACATTTATGAGATACTGGAACCTGCCGTGCTTCCATTATCATCACAAATCGGATCAGGATTGGTCTTAGTGCACGACAATCCCAGGCCACATACAGCAAGTATCACAACAGAATACTTACTAAACCGCACCAATGTGACAGTTATAGCAGTCCAAGCTTGTCATCCGCTAAAGCACAAGCACCTGCCATTTAAACCACAACTCATGTCAGTTCTAACGTCAGTTTCCTACAGCGTTTGAGCTCTTTGCTTACCAGTCCTTTATGAAGTAATAAAACTCTTTACTATAATAGAGTTAAATATTAACTCATTGGTTAGCCGTAAGAAATGACACGAATTAGAGGTACTTCTAAACGAATAAAACCAACATATAGTATTACTAAACGAAACCAAAATAAAACCTGTATATAAATTACAATTTCCTTAGAAATGACAGATTACAAGACAAAGAAGGAGGCACAAGAGTACAGATGAAGCAGGGCTTGACATATACAGTGATACATTGAGAAAATCATCGCTAAAATTGCAGCCGGGGCTAGTGAGCCTAACTAGAGCCAAATCCTTATATTTTTTATGTTTTTGGTCCCTTCAGTCCGAGTTCGCGACAATATTCTGCGGAAACATTTTCAGCAGGATTGCATGCGATTCAAAAATATTTTATTCAGAAGGGGAAATTTGTTTACGAAATAGACTACTTTGATTGGTTGCTTGCTGAACATTTTTCCGCAGAATAATAGTTGTATTGCTTTCACCAAAAAAAAAAAAATTACAACAGCAATACATTCTCATACATTCCAGACATTTCAGAAAACTACGAAATCGCAAAATTCGTAGAAAAAGAGCAATATGTATCAAATAGCGTAGATATTGATACGAACAAGTAATTCGTCACAATTTATTCGGAAATTCAGAACATCGTGAACGAAGATAGCAGATACAATGTATCGTCGGTGATCCAAACGTTATACTTTTAATTTAGTACAACGATCACTGTAAGATGACAAGATCTGAGAAGCGTATTCTAGAACTAAACGAACAAAGAATATATACAGAGTTTTCAGTGTGAGCGGGTCGCAAAAGTTTTTACAATTGCGCTTAGTGAAACCTAGCATAACGTATACAATCAATTTGTTTCCCGAATATAAAATGAATTAGTGATATTTTTACATAAGCTAGAAGAAAATATAAAATTGGGGCTGTAAAGTAAAAGCTTATTAAACGCATGATTTAGTAAACGGGAACCCCTGAGCATGATATCGTTTTGATCAACTACTTTCATTTATGAATATGGAGAAAAATACGTGAAATCATAAATTCTTAATTTGGGATCGGAAATCATATTCTAATTTTATGATTTTTATAATTCAAAACATAAAAATCATAAAATTAAAACATGACTTCCGATCCCAAATTAAGAATTTGTGATTTTCACGTATTTTTCTCCATATACATAAGTGAAGCAATGAGTAAAACAAACAATTAACGCAACATACATGACTTTTTGTTGTTATTATTGATTTTTTTTAAGATAAAGGTTCTCAAATATTTAAAAATGTCTAACAAGTGATGTTGTATTTATTGCTATATACAAAAAAAAACGAATTATCCCAAAATTATAAAATTGGGTTAATTTAAATTGATGATTTTGGATCAATTTTTTACTCTTAATTATGAGATTTAACTTTTATACCAATAGCTTCTTAAAGAGTTTGGACATGACTGGCAATAGTGAAATTGACCTAAAAGATGAGGTTATGTGTAATGGTTTTTCAGGTTTTGGGATCATAATTACTTTTACAATTTTCCACAAACTTGCTACACATTTGATTCTAAATGTCGCATTTATACGTTTGGTAAGCTGCTTCAGCAGAGCTTTACTTGGCAGTTCTTTTAAAACTTCTGCAGTAATCAGATCGTAATCAGGAGCCTTTTTAGTATTTATATTTACTTTTATCTCACGTATGACTATTTTGGAACAAACTTTTGATCTTTGTCTTCATTATTTCTAGCCCATTTCTCGACTGCTATACTTAGTGTAATCAGTACTGTTATAATTAGTTAATTTTCTGAAATAGTTGCTTGTTGATTCACGTTTCAATTTTTTGATCTCTCTTCTTAATTGTTGAGTTCGATTGTTCAAATTAGTTTTATCTTGGTGGCTTTTGTTTGTTGCCATACTTTTCTCGCTCCTGTTTTTTCTGCTAGGAGTACCCTCATGGAGGGACCGGATCTTATCGGAGAATAAGATCATTTCCTATTCCTCCAAAAGGGATGTGAATTATCATTTTCTTCGTGAATTCTCGTTTCCTCGTGTCTTGGGGTTGGTTAAAAAAATTGTAGCTGGTAACAATGAAAAGGAAAATCACACACGAGTAAAACCAACATTAAGCACGTGTAGTGTAAGTGATTCGATTAAAATTAAATGGAACTATTTTTGAAACAAAGACAAAAATTAAAGCTAACATCGTAAATAATTTTGAAATTATTAACAAAATTTAGTATTGCTCGCTCATGATGTTGCTGGACTTGGTTAAGCGAAATATCAACAATATAAAAACTATAGAATTGTTAGGCAAAATATTTGACATCTTTAAATGATGCGTGCAACATTAGTAAAATATTGCAGCCAAATTCTATTTCATTTAATTCGAACAGGTGAATTTTGACAAAATCACGACAATTTCCTTTGAACCCGACAATAGTATCAAGGTGGAGCCTTCGTCAAGATAGCGTATTAGTGATTTAAAACAAATAGAGAAGGTTTAAGGTATTAAGTTAAAGAAGCTGTACTTTGCTCTGGCTCATCGAGACGTAACCGATCAATGAAGAAAATTTATATTACTCGATACCAATCGGAGAGATAAAATTTGTAAATTTCGTTTTGGTTCCATAAGAATATATCGATTCGATTCTACTAGGAATGTCTTACCATTTAATGATAATGGTCGTCCATAAAATCCAAATTAGATTCCCATATTGATTATCTGATCCAAAAATTTAATTATGCCACTATTCACAAAATGTAAACATTCTATAGCTGTGACTTTACGGAAATTGTTTATAGAGCAATAGTTACAGAGTACTAAAAATTTGTATTGGTATTCACAAACTGTAGGAACTTCACCACTGTAAGAAAAATAGTAGCCTTCATAGAAATACCAAAAACCACATCATAACAAATCATTAATTCTGGCTTTAAAGTCAAATGAAAGATAATGTTTATGAGATTATTTGCAGGTTACCTGCGATAGACATAGGTATAAGTAAACTATTTTTCACAGAATAGGATCCGACGGAGCCTTTTCCGTGAATTATTTGTTTATTTAATATTACCTACAGTAAATATATAGAATCGGTAAGTAAACATACAAAAACAAAATTCACCAATTATCTAGACAGAAATTTAAACAACTCGTTTTTAAACGAATTTCTTGTCATGTTAAAGTTGAAAACATCGTAAAATTCGCTTAAACAGGATCATTATGTAGAACACATCGTAGATATTGAAATGAGCAAGTAATTCTTCTCAATTTATTCGGAAAGTCAGAACATCGTGAACAAAGATAGCAGTTGCAACGTCTCGTCGGTGATCCAAACACTGTAGTTTCAATTAATTGTAACGATCATTATAAGATGGAGAATATATTGATGCTCTCGCTCAGTGGGTAATCCACGGAGGGATCCAAATGGAACTTATAAAATGGGGACCAGATTTGAAAATTGTATTCTAGAACTGAACGAACAAAGGATATATACAGAGTTTTCAGTGTGAGCGGGTCGCCAAAAGTGTTTACCGTTGCGCTTGGAGAAACCTAGCGTAATGTAAGCTTTTGTAATCATACAATCAATGTGTTTATAGTAAAAGTAAGATCACAAGAAAAGGTTATACCTGAGTCGGACATGAACTCAACTCTATTAACAGCAATATTATATAAAAAAAATGCTGCAGAGTATGATAAAATCTTGCATATACCCACATTCAGCAACAGTTTGTTATTAAACGGCCAACTGCAAAAGTTATTCAAGTCACTTTGCAATTTTACACAATCAGCAACGTCAATAATTGAAGCAAATATTCTCATATCACCTGCGTAAAGCATACAATGTGCAATTACAAAACACTCAACAACATCATTTACAAATAATAAAAATAAAAGCGGACCAATGTGACTTCCGTGAGGAACTCTTGAGGTAACATGAATTGAACGAGAGCTAAAACTGTTAATCTTAACAAATTGGTAACGCTCAGGAAGGTATGAATGCAGCCACTTAATATTGATGAACCGACAATCTAGTTTATCCAGCTTATCGGTAAGAACCGAATGATCAATTTTATCGAAAGCCTTTGAAAAATTCTACTTGTTTTCTATGTTTTAGTCTTCTAGACTGGACTGCGGTAGACCTACCTAGATAAAATCCGTATTGAGCAGGAGAAATAAACATTTTACATGAAAAACAAAAAATTTCTGTACCATGGATTAGAATAGTTTTGTAGTATTGGCATAGTAGAAAGAGTAGCGATTCTAAGATAATTTTCAGAGATCATTAAAAATCCGTAGGCTATTATGAAAGAAAATAGTCAGTGGAGGGGCTAGGCTCACTGCACAATTTTTAATAAGGATGGGTGGGAAGCCATTCTGTCCTGCCCCCTTATCAACGTCAAGTTGACGTAACTTATCATAGACTTCTGCTTTCGTAAATTTTAAAAAGATAAAATCAGAAAGCCCTCGGTTATTTAAAGGCTTGTTACATGATTGTAGAGGAACCACTTTAAAGTTTTAAACTCACAATTAAAACAATTGTAACAATTAAATGTTCACCAGCACGAATCAATGGCGCAACAGCAGAATCGATGAAATTAATAATTCCAATAAAATATTCCAGAGTATATATCCGCAGGGAACATATGCACATTAATACGTACAGAAATAACATCATAAGTTGGATGGCATGCAATGAGCTCGATCGAAATCGAACATTTAACAGCGATCAACACACCTCCCACTTTCATCAGGCTGGTACAAAAATCATGTCGATCATTCTTGTGAACGACGTAGTTAGGTGGAAAATATTCCGCCGAATTGAAACTTTTAGTAGGCCACGTTTCCGAGATAAGGATCACATCGTAATCATTGTCAAGCACAAGCAAGAATAATTTAGCTTTACCCCGAATGCTAGAGGCATTATGGTAGTACATCGAGTTAAAAGAGGTTTGTCTGGAAATTCCGAAATTACATAATGCAGGGGGGAAGGCCTAAATAAAAAAAGTGTAGATATACAAGTCGCCCAATTTGAACGTTGGGAGGAGGATAAATGATAACCTTCAATTTGACTTTGAGATCAAATCTCAAGGTCATTTCAATGTCAAGTCGGTCTTGTTAATGAAAACGCCTATTTTTGACTCTGGATTATGCAGGATGCAACTTAATGGCTGAATGCATTTCACACGCTTTCAGAATCCAAAGTCAAAAACAGGTCTTAATTCTATTTAAAAAATGTGACTTGACCTTAAAATGATCTTGACATTAGATCTGAAGGTCAAATTGAAGGTCATCATTTGATTTCCTCCTAAAAACTGTGCAAATTTTGTATCCAAAACTTTTTTTTTTAGTACACTGGGAGTTACTTAAGCGCTCCTGTTAAAAAAAGTTCACAACAATAGAAGTAGTTTAGTCTATTGTATAAATCTCACTTGTATGAATTTACCACTGGAAAATTATGGTTAGATTTAACAACGGGTCTGCAAGCTGCCTCATTAGAGATGGATGAGAGTGTGCTGAAACGCAACCTCATCCCTTCTAACCCAATCCTCTTATTAACCCACCTTCTTAAAGGGAACCTAACCATTACATAATAATCATTATGGCCCATTCAATCTATGGGTTCGACAAAGTCACCCTTGACCAAAAGTCTGGTATTTTTGGTCCACAAATTCCAATCAGAAAATGCGGTAAAATCTAGGATTTCAGATATGACACACCAAACCCCACGATCAACCAAAATACCATTACTGGCGTTGAGCTCAAGTGTATGCTGCACGGATGATATAAGCGGTTGAAAACAAATTTTTGTACGTTGAGCTAAAGAAACATAGCTCAACTGTTACAAGGTCCAAGAATTGTTTATAAATCGGCTTAAATTCAACTCATCAGTTACCAATAAATTTGTCATCTCTCTGAATGCAATTTGGTATTCTCAGCCAAGGTTGTGAATTGTATACTTGGAAACCAATTAGTGACCAATAACACAGCGTTCAGCTAGAAACTACTCTGTTAAAAGAGTAGGCTAAAGTGTAAGGGCTGTGGTCCTTCTACAGGAGGTTGGCGTTAGGTTAACAGCCCAACTTATACAACTTTTTTTGTTACGAAACCTCAACATATAGGAAAACAAAACTAATCGGCAATAACATCATCGATTATATGCGGTTCGGACTAACTCTCTGTCATAGCAATAACATGGATAGACATGAATTTGGCGTCGTTTCTTTATTAGCAATAGATGTCGTCAATTTGTGACTGACTTCATGCCTGTCAGTAATCGGATTTATGCACTCAGGTTTCATGAACCTCACGTGAATGTTCGTGACACCACCGTGGAGAAGCCTGACAAAAACAAAGACGATTTCGACGACCAGTTTAAAACCGTCATGAGCAAAATTCCGCAACATAACAATAAACTTGTTTTGGGCGACTTCAATGCTCAAATTGGCAGTGTTGAATCACTATCGGACCAAACTCCTTGCACCATATATCAAACAGCAACAGGACGCGCACCATCGAGCTAGCTTTACTGTACAACTTGGTGGTTGCCAGCACATATTTCCCACATAAGCGTATTCATAAAGCCACATGGAAATCAAACCATGGGAAAACGGTCAACAAAATCGGTCACATCCACTTGTCCAAGAGACATTTTTCTACCATTAAAAATATCAAAACTATACGCGGGGTAACATTGATTTAGACCATTTTCTGGTAGTTGCTGAATTAAAATTTCGTCTATCAACCACACATAACCATCGCTTCTAGCACAACACTCGTTGGAAGGAAACACTTCGGCATTAAACAATCAAGTTTCCAGGTTAACCTTCGGGATTACTGTATCAGAAATCTTAGAAAATAAACCACTTCCTGACTCCATTCAAGAACGGTGGAACATTATTAAAACGACGGTAACCGATGCCTCAAAGTCCACCATAAGCCAAAATCCATCAATGCCTACAAATCTCTGGTTTGATGATGATTGTATTGGTGCTATTAGGGAGAGAGATCGCGCACGATAACGAAATCTATCGCTCAGAATAAGACACTCCCCAAAACGCCTATATGACGGCGAGAAGAATCGCCAATCGGCTATGTAGATGGAAGGAACGGGAATCGCATGACCAACAGGCACGCAACATTCAAAATCCAAGCCTGAGAGATAGATATCGTTATATAAGAGAATTAACTACGGACTTCCATCCACGTAACAGCGCTATTCGCAACAAATCCGGTGAGTTGAAAATGTGCACTAAAACCGTCGTTGAAGTATGGCGGAAATATTTCACGTCACTTCTAAATAAATAGGCACCACCTTCCGAGCAACAACCCCTCTTGCTTAAACGTGATATTAAGGTCGAGACCCACCAACTTCTCCAACATATGATGAAGTGATGAACATGATATCGCAGATGAAAAATTATAAGACAACTAGTGAGTATGGTATCTGCAAAGAAATGCTCAAATTTGCTCTAGAGAATAAATACTAATAGAGTGGATGACGGCTCTTATTTGTCCACTTCATAAAAAGGGAGATCGATTGAACTGCAACAACTATACCGGTAAAGCTTTGCTGAACACGGGCTTTGGCCAAAGTAGTCAATGCAAAGTTTTAAATTTATAGCGAAAGGATCTTGGGTGATTATCAATATGGTTTTCGACCAAATAGATCAACGACCGATCAAACTTTCACGCTGAGGATTGGCGTTCTGTTGCGGGCGGATCGAATTATTTGGAGGAGCATCGTTGAGGCGGCCAAATTCCTTCAAGGGATGTATCGCCAGCGGAAGAAGAAGAAAGTTTAATCCAGCCCACCGGGTAACAACAAAATTATGAAAAATATTTACATTGCATTGAAAATTTGGAGTTGGCCATCCATCCAACTTCAAATAAAAACAATTAATTAGAATTATATTTTGCTAGCCGTCGTATATTTGCTGAATTTTGTGTTATTTTCATTAACAATAATTTTTCTTACATTTATTCCAGTGCAAAATGGTTCGGGTAAAATAAATACACACACACACAGACATCACTCATGTTAGTTAATAAAATGTTTACATTTCTATTTCAGATCTCCAGTCCAGTGCTGGAACCATCGTTAGGCTTTACTCTAGCCATGATATTCCTATTGAGAATTTCATTTGATTCAATGCAAGGTTAGTACCTACATTACAGTACCATACATAGATACTTACATATAACATTTTTTGCAGCGATAATTCCATTGCTTCCCATTTTAAATCAAGACCCAACAGATGTCGTTAAAGATAAGTTCATTACCGAAGTGCCAGTAATATTTTCAATTATAGAATTTTGTGTCATAATCGTTGCATCAATTTTATGTGATACAATTATTTCACTTGACTGCGTGTTAAAAGTAGTTTTGCTCTTATGGCCTCCGGTATTAATGTGTTTCTTTATAACCGATTCGCGCGACACATTTATGATACTAATACGCATAATGGCAATATTTAAAGGTATCATACAACCAATAATTTTATCAATCGGCATTCAAAAATACAATTCTGAAGATTACAAGAAAATTTATTTGTATTTTATGTTAACATATTGTGCATATGTAGCTGGTGGTGTGGGTGCAGAAGCGATACTCGGAATTGATGTTGTTGAAAATAGTATGTGCGGCAATATAAGTTGCATTGAATTGGCATACTTATGTGCAATATGTGCCGGCTTCCTAGGCATGTTTATCTATATGCTAAGTTCAAGTTACTTTGACAAACAAAATGACTTAGAAATTATTGAGAATAATAATGACATATTTAATATCGGTAGACTCCTTGTCGTCTATATACCGTACATAATATTTTGGATTTTTTATCAGCGCGTACAGCCACAACTAACATCTATGCCATTATTAGTAAATATGTACTATGTTACTGCGTATGGAATGCCAAAATTGTTTTTGGAAATCAAACTTATGTTTGCGATTATTTACTATCTAATTTATAGAATATTTCAATTATATATAATACAATTTTCAATCGTAGTGATGACTGTTGGTGGCATTTTAATTGGTATATGGTCGATAATGGCAGCATCCATGGTAAAGAATCATCGCGATCAAGTAGGTTTATCATGCTGTTACCCGAAACATTTTGCATTCAAATAATATTTTGATTTAGTATATTCAAGCAGGACCTATTAATCCGGATGCAATTCAAATAACCTATCTTTGTGCCACCGAGAAACCAGTATACATAGATATACCATATTACGAAAATCCAAGATGCGACGCTAAAGGTGATTCTCCATTTACTATAAATAGAGATCAAATACTTGTTTTACGTGAAAACAATAAATGTCCGTACATCATATTTCCAGAAAACACAATTAACTATTGTTTGAATAGAGGTCAACGTTATTTTGTGGTTATGTGTCAAACTGGTAGTGGTGTAGCTTTTCATGACTATGGAGAACGAGATCCAGGCGGTAGAGCCGTTGTTTGTGTTATGTTAATGAGGGAAGCCCAATGCAACTCAAATCAAAACCCAATTGATATTGTACTTTATAGTGATGCGACTGCCAAATCTGATGCAAAACAATACTCATATATGTTGTATTCAAGTTATTTCGAAGAAAATCAAGAATCGTACCCAGCTTGGAAAGAATTATGTCAAACAATTGAACCAAATGTGTATACTATCAGGGTAGAGGGTAATCGAGTTGGACAGAAATTTGATTTTGGCCCTGGTGGCGTGTATTATTTTTCGGCTTTGCTTTCTTCACCCGGATATTGGAATATAACATCTGTCGAGCCATATAAATCTACTCTAATTAATACTCCGTTACTTTGGATGAGTATTGTACGAGCGATTGGGGAATATTTACTTATTATAAATGGATTCTTTAGTGTGTTTATATTTATTAAGCCTAAATGTCGGACGATTGCTATAGCCATATGGCTTATGATGATTAAATTTGGCGTAATGATTTATGAAGTCGAATACCATAATGATATATATTTTCAACATGGTGATTTATATAAATTGGGAGGCATTCTAATTTGGATGCCCATTTTATCTTTAATATTTCAATACTTTTGTTGTGCAGAGACTTTTGTTGTGGGGAGAGAAACTTCTGTTGAGAAAGAATAAATTGGCAAGCTTATAAATAAATTATCTAAGCGATGTGTAGTAAGATTTTTTGGGTTCAGTAAAATGCAGGAGCCTTACCACCGACTCCACCGGCGCGGCGTTCGTTGTTATCCGCTTTTGTTTTTTCGCTTCGCTTATCAAAATACCAGCAACCATATAAGCGAATATTTGTGCTCCGGGTACAAATTGTACAAATGTTTAACAACATTAAATTTTTTTAAATTCAACAAACAAAAATTAAAGTTCAACATCATTAGGAATGACAATGTAGGGAGTAAATGGTTCCATTTGTTAGAGAATTGCGCTTATAGTTGCCTTCCATTTTGTTAAATTTAAATACGTTCAATCAAAACACAATATATACCGCAAGAGCGCTTAAGCGCATTCAAACTCGGTGCGAAAATTTTAAAACAGCTGCTACGAAATTCAACAAGACACGCTATTAGAAGAGGTCGAAACTAATAATAAATTACTCGAGGACGAAAGCTTATTGATGAATCAAATAAATATGAGGCGCAACAAAACTCTGTAGAAGCGTTATTTTTTAAGCTTAAGCAAGTGCTAGTGCCACCCCGGTGGCACAGTTGTTAGCATGCTTGCTTTAAGCTCCGGAGGTCCCGGGTTCGATTCCCGGCGGGTGATGAAAAAATCACGGCTGGTTTAATGTAAGGATCAATGAACTAATCACTCATTATCCGTTGTAAAAATGATTACGAAACTTCAAAAATGAAGCGGCCAAATCCCTCCATGGGATGTAGCGCCAGCGAAAACAAAAAAGAAAAAAAAGTGCTAGTGCGAGCGAATAAGGGAACGTGAAGCTGGAATATCTAAACAGTCCGATAATGCTTCTATGGATGAACTAATGGCTAATCAGCAATCGTTTCTTCAAGAAGTTTCAATTTTAAATAAAAGAGATAGTGAAGTTAGGCTTCCTAGAATTAACATTCCTATACCTTTTCTGAAAAATATTCTGAATTTCCCTCTTTTATAGACCTTTTTGAAGCCTCAATTGACAGTAATGCTAAAATATCAAAGGTAGATAAATTTCAATACCTAAAAGGTCTTTTAACGGGTGAAGCTGCCGAATTGGTTCAGCACATTTCTGTCACTGAAGCAAATTACTTTGAAGCATGGGAGAAAATAAAGCAGAGGTATGACAAAAAGAGGCTTGTGATTTCTACACCGATTAAACAATTTGTAGATCAACCAGCAATCACCAAATTATCAGCAAAAGCTCTTCATCATATGTCTGATCTATCTGATGAAGTCTTAAGAGGATTAAAGGTGTTAGGTGCCAAAGCAGAGAAAAGGGATCCATATGGCTAATCCATATTTTATTGAACAAATTGGACGGGGCTACTAAACAAGCTTGGGCAACTGAGACTGCTAAGGAAGGTTTTCCCTCATTGGAAAGGTTTTTCAAATTTTTAAACAGACGGAGTGATTCTTTGGATACGGTTGACTCAAATAAATTGCTACAACCAGCAAATAATCGTGTTAAAAGCCTTCATTCCGCTTCAACAGAACCCGTGTGCGTCAAATGCTCTAAAGACCACTGCCTCAGCAAATGTGACCAGTTCCTTTCTTTAAGCATAAAAATTATGTTTTAACTGTCTATCTCCAACATGCCAGGCAGTTATATGCAGGTCAAATATAGATGCGGTAAATGCCATAAACCCGGAAGATGTGCACCCAACCGAAGCGAATGAAATTTTAAACGGCAATGCATTAAACCTTTCTGAGTTTTCAGTCATTACTTCCAACAGCGAGGGTTGAAGTTGCGGATCGATTTGGAAATTTGCTAAAATGTCGAGTATTGCACGACTCCGGATCACAGGCGTCATTCATAACAGAGGCATGCATCCAGCGATTAAAACTGCCTAGATCAAAAGCAAACATTTTAATATCTGGATTGACATCGGGAAAAATAGCTACCAGAGAAGCAGCTTCAATTAATGTGCAATCGCTAATCCAGAAGATGAAATTATGATAGATGCCCTTATAGTCAGTCAACTGCCCGCTAAGCTACCTAGTTTTGGTTTTAAGTTGCAAGATTCCAGTTTTTTAAATGATTTGAAACTGGCTGATCCCGGGTATAACCAAGTAGGGCCAGTTGATATCTTAATCGGAGCCGATACATTCTTTCATATTATCAAGGATGGGCGAGTCACTAATTTTAATGGTTCTTTAATTGCTCAAAACACGATCTTTGGTTTGGTTGTTTCTGGGATAACCGATAGTACAAGCGTCGAGAGAAGCGAAGCAGTTCTCACCAATATTTGCACTCTTAATATTAATTTGGAGGTCGACATTGATAGCACCCTGAAACGGTTTTTCGAACAAGAAGCTCACATTAACTCACAAGCGAACCGAAGAAGGCAGATATATGGTAGAGATTCCATTAAAAAGAACAGCAGGTCTGCTTGGTAATTCAGTGAACGCGGCCAAACGGAGATTTGTAGCATTGGAAAGAAAGTTGCAGGCGAATCCTTCGATCAGAGCAGAATACATCAAGTTCGTAAACGAATATTGAGATTTGGAATATTTACAGCCGATTAAAACTGGCGAAAGCTTTGAGGATTCCAAATGTTTTTATTTACCGCATCATTGTGTGTTCAAGGTTTCCAGCGAGACCACTAAGTTAAGAGTGGTGTTTGACGGATCTACGAAATCGTCTATTGGAGTTTCTCTCAATGAAACCATGATGGTGGGGCCAACAATTCATCCTACATTATGGTCCATTTTAATGAGATTTAGATATTACAAGGTAGCATTGATCGGCGATATTGAGAAAATGTACAACCAAGTTGCAGTTGCTGAGCCAGATACGCATTTTCAACGCATGCTTTGGAGAAGTGAACCATCGAACGAACTTAAGCATTACAAGCTTAGTAGAGTTACTTTCGGTTTAGCTAGTTCATCATTTTTAGCGATAAGGACCCTACAGCAAGTAGGTTACGATAACCAGCAAGACCATCCAGACAAAGACTTTTACGTTTGTGATTTCATCTCAGGAGCAGATACGGTGGAAGAAGCTCGGCATCTGCAAAAGGATATTATTCATGTATTGCAAACTGAAGGATTAAGTCAAATGTATCTGACATTATGGCGATTGAAGATATAGATCCGATTTCAAGATTTCAGAACCCAATCGAAGCAAAAATATTAGGACTTCAATGGAATGCCGCTGAGAACGCATTTTCATTTAGACTTGCTTTGGCTGTCTCCATCGATCATTCTGATGAAAATAGTGTTCCAAAATCTGTGGCTAATGAAGCTGGGCTGGGATGATTAAGTACCAGGCGAGATCTCAAAAATTTACAAAAAAATCCGAGATGAGTTAAAGCTACTAGAAAACCTAAAAATTAAACGAGTAATTCTACAAAACGGGCAAATTGAGATACACGGTTTTCCGGATACAAGCGAAAAGGCATACGGTGCAGTGGTTTATTGTAGAGTAATATTGATGAGAATGGCGTGGTAAGCGTGAATTTAATGGCGTCCAAAACAAAGGTGGCACCAATCAAGCAGATTTCTCTTCCTAGACTAGAGTTGTGTGGGGCATACTTATAGTTACCACACTTCTTATGCTGGTGAAAGAGACTATTAAACGACCTGTCAAATGTTATGCATGGACGGACTCCACTATCGTGTTGATGTGACTGTCATCCCATCCAGCTAGATGGAAAACATTTGTGGTAAATCGTACTTCAGAGATTCTTAACGAAATACCGCGAAATTGTTGGAATCACGTACGATCGGAACACAACCCAGCCGATTACGCATCAAGAGCAGTACTTCCATCAAAATTGGTGAGTTCAGCTCAATGGTGGCATGATCCAGAATGGTTACAGAAGCCTGATATTGTTTATGTACCTATAAAAATGAAGATAACAACGAGGTAGAGTTTCTTTTAGAAGAACAAAAGGCCAAACTTTACGGGTTTAATACACATCAACAAGAAGACGTACTAAATTATTTGATGCAACAAGAAAAGAGCTTTTGAGGTTTGGCTTACATTTTGCGATTTGTGAAAAATGCACGATTGTCCAAGAGTGAGAGAAATTTAAGTTTCCTAGCAGTCGAGGAGCTTCAAAATGCCAGAAATGCTATCATTAAATACGTACAACAAGAATCATTTGCAAGTGAAATCAAATGCCTTCGTCGGAAGTTAGAAATTGAACAAACGGCATATTAAGAGTTGGCGGTAGGCTGAGGACACACAAATTATCCATATGATTATCAGCATCCTATAATTTTACCAAAGGGCCATGTATTTCATCATTGCCATCTTTAACGTTCCACCTAACCAGGCAGCAATTCTGGATAGTTGGAGGAAGAAGCATCATACGAAATATTGTTAAAAATGCATCGTGTTTTTCACGAACAATGCGAGAACTTCCAAGCAGCTGATGGGAGATCTACCGATAGCGAGACTGAAAGCAGCGAGACTATTTACATCATGTGGTGTAGATTATGCGAGGCCAATTCAGCTACCGTCGAAAAGAGGCAGAGGTGCCAAATTCATCATTGGTTATATCACCATATTTGTCTGTATGGCGACAAAAGCTGTCCATGTAGAAGCTGTAAGCGACCTGTCAACTGATGCCTTTATTGCCGTTTTGAAAAGATTTGTTTCGAGAAGAGGAGCACCTGCCCATATTTACAGCGATAACGGTTCGAATTTCTTTGGAGCAAAACGGCAGATGAATGAGGTATACGAAATAATTTATAGCAATAACCATAATTGTCTCGTTGCAGAGCATTTGTCTAAATCAGAAATACAATGGCACTTCAATCCGCCTGCTTCACCCCATTTTGGAGGCTTATGGGAAGCAGCCGTCAAATCCATCAAGACGCATCTTATCAGGTGTACATCCAATATCCACCTAATTTTTAAAGAGATGACAATCCTGTTGAGTCAAATCGAAGCAATTTTGAATTCCAGACCGCTTTATGCAGCTGTGGATGGCGATGTGTCCTTCGAAGATTTAACTCCAGCGCACTTTCTAATTGGCTCTTTGAATTTTTACTTGCCGGAAGAAGAAATAAATGAAGGAACACCTACAAACAACGGGTTCAGTCGTTTTTGAGAAAATTCAGCACAGAATATGTTCATAATCTGCAACAAAGGGCTATGTGGCGTAAGGTACAGGAAAACTTTAACATCGGCGATGTTGTTTTGATAAAAGAGGATAATTTGCCCTCCTATAAATAGGCGTTTGGCAAAATTATTCAATTGCATCCTGACGATCGTGGAATTGTTCGAGTCGTAACGCTAAAAACGTCAAAATCAACTTTTAACACAAGATGATGGTTAACGATGTGATCGTTAACGGGGCGGAGAATGTTGTTATCGTCTGCAGCATCTAAACATATAAGAAAAGCAAAAGCATCATTTGGGACACAAATACTTAAATACATGCGATTTGAACTTATCTGAAATCATCAGCGGATACAACTTTACAGCGATACGGCATTATGGAAATCAATCCTTTGATTTTAAGCATTAACTAATAATTTATTTCTTTATAAAAAGAGAAATTGTGAATTAAAAATCTTAAATAAAGTTTATTGGGCATTAAATATTTAAAAATATTTTTTGTTAAAAACAGTGCACAATTGTACAGTAATAAAAAAAGTAACAAACCAGCGAATATTTTATTAAATAAATCTAATAGTTGTGAAGATCGGGTGTTTTTTATTTAACACAAACTGCGACAATAAAGAAGCCCCCTTCAACCCGCCATCACTCGATAAGTTCAAAATCTCAAATAATTCTACAAGAAAACAATTAGCTATTGTTAATCCTTTCCTATTCAAAATATTATAATCTTTCACTTCCAAAATTTCGTATTTTCACGTGTTTACATAATTGCGTTACAAAGTCACTATAGACACAGATTTAATAATCACTCAAAGCTGCAAAAATGCTTAGAATTTTTTCGAGATAATTTCATTAAAATTTAATTTTTTATTCCCGAAAACTTTAATTTCTTAACAACAAATTACATCCAAACTTCGTAATCTTCCATATAAAATTAATTAAAATAAATTCACTAACCGTTAACATGCGTTTAGAGAAATTTGCACGCACCCTGTTGTACTGTTTATGTGTTACATTTAAAAACTGAAAAAGTTCACTATATTCACAAAATTTTAACTTCCAATCATACAGGTATATCAAAATTGTTAAAGCTTGGTTTAGTTCAGGAACCAAGCATAAACTTAATTCACAATATTTTCACTTTTTTTGTATTTTCACTTGCACGTTTGAATTACAACTAATTAATGGACTAACAAAATCCGACCAAGCTAATCAAATCCGGTTTTAATTTTTGTTTTTGTTTAGGTAGTTGCATACGGTAAATTCAAAAATAAACATGAAACGATGAGTGAGTACAGCGGAGTATAAACGAAATTATAAAATTAAAACTGGAATATTGGTACATTATACGTGAGGTAGAATATTGGTACAGTAAATTAAAACAAATAAAAGCAATAGAGGGGTGGTGGAGGTGAAGGAAAATTTAATTTAAAAAAGCTCGTTTGAAAGTATTCATCGGTTAGATAAGTTGAAATGTAATATAAGCAATCCTGATGACTAAGAGCCAACAAATTTTAAGGAAATTTGGAATCTTAAAAAATGTTATTTTATTTGAATACCTTTCGAAGCTTTCCGGTTTGGTTTCACATTGTTTAAGAGTGTATACATTTTAAAATCATTTGAACACGATAACCGGTTCCGTTAAATTATATTGTGGTTTTCGTAATATTAACGTGAATAAAAGAGTGGTTTTGAGTTCTTTTTGTTTGAGTGTTTGCTGTTTGAGTGTTTGCTCAAACTATGTATTCTCTTGATGGCATGGTTTCAATTTGTCTGTCGATACTTTGGTTTTTTTGCCTTGTATTAATATTGTAAATGATTTTTCAGCTCTTTCTATTACTTCATGTGGTCCGGTGTAGGGTGACTCTAAGGTTTTTCGTACCATGTCTGTTCTTAGAAAGACGTGTGTGGTGTTGTTCAAATCTTTGGCCATGAAAATTTTCACGTTGCTGTGTCTTGATACTAGTGTTGGTTTAATTTCTACGAAATGACTTTGTAGATTTTTGACGAATTCGCTCTGAATAATTTTCGCTCTGAATAATTTTTCCAGGAATTCTAATCGTGCAGCCGTAGACTAGCTCAGCATGACTGATGGTAGTAGCCCTGCCCAATCCATTATTTTATTGTAGCACATAAAAATTAAATTTCCTCTGCTGTGAACACGCTATAACAAGCCCGTGTTTTGATAGTTTTTGAAAAAAAATTGTTAGGTGTTCTAGGTGTTGTTCGAAAGATCTTGAAGCGATTAGAATGTCTTCCCAATAAACGAAACAAAATTTTAAACCGAAAAGTAGTAGTGTAAAGTGGGTGGTTCTGGCCCACCCCAAATGGGGTGAATTTTTATATGTAAATTACAACAATACAAACGATTACATATGTTTTTTTATATGAAGATTACAGTAGAACCACGATAATTAAATCTCTATATAAAATGTAAACGTAAGTATATAATTTTATTAAAAATCCGTTGTTCAACTGTACATTAACTGTACAATATTTTTTTAAGACATTTTGTTAGATGGCAGCACAGTCATAAACTTTAAGCTTTGAACTTTTTAATATTAATTAACTTTTCGATAGATGGTGCACATTTCTTACAGTTTTATTATCAACCACGATAACTAAAACTCTATATGAATTTATCCAAAGTTCATCGTACAATAAATAAAAATTGTAAAATGTAATCAGTATAAAGTAAGAAAAGAAGATAAGAAAAAAATTGCATAATTGAAATTGGATAGTACGTTATATGTATTAATATTTTATAATTTAACCTTGGCATTGAAATCTTGATCATAATTTTTTTATTTTACCAACTTTATCTGTATATCATCTTTTTAAACTATATATTTGACGAAAATAAAATTATTTTCGCGTACATTTCTTACAGTTTTATTGTTAACCACGATAACTAAAACTCTATATAAATGTATCTAAAATCAGGTATTCAACTGTAAATTATTATTATTTTCCAAGTTTATCTGTAGATGTCACTTTAAAAGCTTATTTTATGTACATGGTTTGTAACTTGGTTCAATATACAGTTTTATTATCAACCACGTCATGTATTCAACTGTATATTGTTATTTTTTAAAACTTTATCTGTAGATGTCACATTTCAAAGTTTATGTATATTCTGTAAATATGGTTTGTAACTTAAACGAATAATATTTATTTTTTAATTGAAATTGGATACTATAAAGTTATAATAATATTTTATAATTTAACCTTGGCATTGAAAAAAAAAACTAGTTCAACGTACAATAAATAAAAACTGTAAAATGTAATCAGCATAAAGTAAGAAAAGAAGATAAGAAAAAAATTGCATCAAAATCATGTATTCAACTGTCTTTGAAAGTTTATTTTTTAGGCACTCAACTGTAATAAAGTAAAAAATATTGATTATGATTAATTTCTGTATATGTAAGAGAAAAATATTCGAATTGAAGTGTATGCTACCTTTCAAAATTTGTATTATGTATATGGTTTATAACTTGGACGAATAATTTTTATCACATAATTGAAATCGGATAGTACAAAGTTATAATAATATTTTATAATTTAACCTTGGCATTTAAAAAGAAAAAACTAGTTCAATATACGTATATATAAAAACCGTAATATGTAATCAGCATAAAGTAAGAAAAGAAGATAAGAAAAAAAATTACATAATTGAAATCGGATAGGACGTTATATGTATTAATATTTTATAATTTATCCTTGGCATTGAAATCTTGATCATAACTTTTTTTTTTTTTTTTTTTTATTTTACCAACTTTATCTGTATATCATCTTTTAAACTACATTTGGCGAAAATAAAATGCTTCAATTAGAAATTTTTAAAGCTGCGAAAATAAACTTTGAATTGTTTGCACTTCATACAAAATTTAATTTAGAAGATGATTCCAACGTTAGTAAATTAACATCGTTTAATACTACGAATTATATAATACCTAACTAAAGCTAGCGATTTTAATGCAATATTTTCCGAAATTGTTAATAATTTAAACATTAAAAGTGAAGATTTTCAAGAAAAAGAATCTGGCTGGGCTCTCGAAAAGATCATGTTTCTTGAACTTAATATCAACAAATATACTCCATTGCGAGGTTCTTCATATATTGATCTACCAGAAATTATTAAAAGAAAAAGAGCTATAATTAATATTCAAAATTCTGATCAGGCATGCTTTGCCTGGTCAATTATGGCATCTAGATATCCTAACGTAAAAAAACCTTATAGACATACATCATATCCACACTATTCTTCGGAATTGACTTTAGATGATATTAATTTGCCTATGCATCTAAAAGATATTTCAAAGTTTGAACAATTAAATAATATTAGTGTAAATGTATATGGTTTAGATGGTAATGAAATTGTGGGGCCATTATATTACACAAAATCTAAAAAACAGGAACATGTTAATTTGCTATTTTTAGAAGATGATGTAAATACTCACTATTGTTTGATCAAAAATTTTAGTGCGCTAGTGGGAAACCAGTTATCCAAAAGAGCAAATAAAAAATGGATTTGTGATGGATGTTTAACTTTTTTTAGAAATGAGGAAGGTTTAAATAATCATTTGCAATATGGTTGTAATAAAATTAAATGTATTCTTCCTAATGAAGAAAATTGTATACTAAAGTTTAAAAACATCCAAAACAAAGAGCGAGTACCATTTATTATCTATTGCGATTTTGAAGCTGTACTAGCACCAATTTTTACATGTTTACCAAACGATAAAACCTCATTTACAGAAAACATTACAAAACATGAACCATGCAGCTTCGCATATTACATTAAGTGTTCATACGACGATAAACTTTCTAAGTTTGAATTGTATAGGGGTAAAGATTGTAGTCAAATTTTTATTGAAAAATTAAAAATCGATTTACAAGTAATTTATGATAAATTACATACAAACATAAAAATGATAACACTAACAAACGAAGAAAAAGAACAATATGACAATTCATCTACTTGTTATATATGTAAAGAAAGTTTTATTGACTGTTTGAATTATAAAGTAAGAGACCATTGCCATCTTACTGGAAAGTTCCGCGGAGCCGCTCATAACAATTGTAATTTAAATTATGGTTTACCTGACTTTGTACCAATTGTTTGTCATAATTTGAATGGATATGATTCTCACTTTATTATCAAAGAACTTGGATTTGATACAGAAACAATTAATTTAATCGCTCAAAATAAGGAGAGATATGTATCTTTTACAAAACATTTTAAACTTTTAGATAATAAAACAATTAAATTAAGATTCATAGATACATTCAAATTTATGTCTTCAAGTATTGATAATTTAAGTAAAAATCTTGAAGAAAATCAATTTAATGAAATACATAAATATTTTCCAAAGCAAAATGAATTTAATTTGGTTAGGAAGAAAGGTGTATTTCCATATGATTTTATTGATAATCATGAAAAGTTTAATCATACATGTTTACCCCCTCAATCTAGTTTCTATAATAAATTGAATGATTCCAATATTACCGAAGATCAGTATAATCATGCAACTAAAGTGTGGAATGAGTTTAAATGTAAGAATTTGGAGGATTATTCCGATTTATATTTAAAAACGGACGTTCTTCTCTTAGCTGACATTTTTGAAAATTTTAGAAATGTCTGTTTAGCCACTTACGATTTAGATCCAGCACACTATTACACTTCCCCAGGTTTAAGTTGGGATGCCATGTTGAAATTTACAAAAATCGAAATGGAATTGCTCACAGATATTAACATGATCAATTTCATTAACAAAGGGGTTCGTGGTGGATTAGCACAATGTTCGAAAAGATATAGTAAGGCGAATAATAAGTATATGAAAAATTATAAAGAAGATAAGGATTCTTCATATCTTATTTATTTAGACGCTAATAATTTATACGGATATGCTATGAGTCAATATCTTCCATATGCGAACTTTAAATGGCTAAATGAAAGCGAAATTGATAAGTTTAATATACATTCAACAAGTGATGAGGCGGACCTTGGATATATTTTAGAAGTTGATTTGGAGTACCCAGAAAATCTTCACAAAACACATAATGATTTACCATTTTGTGTGGAAAATGCTAAACCTGGTTATGCATCATCCAAACAAAATAAGCTGTTGGCTAACCTTAATCATAAGTTTAATTATGTCATTCATCAAAAAAATTTAAAACAATGTCTAAGCGAAGGTTTGATTTTAAAGAAAATACACAGAGTATTAGAATTCAGTCAAAAACCTTGGCTTAAGACATATATTGATCTGAATACGAGGCTTCGGACCTTAGCTAAAAATTGTTTGATTCATAATTTAAAGGAGTTAGAAATAGTTAAAATGTTAAAGTTTAAAAGTTTATTAAAGTCAAAGTTAAAACAAAAAAAAATAACGTTTATGCTGTTGTAATTTCCTTCGCATGTGAAAAACAAAAATAATTCGCGGGCCGGGGCCATAAACGTTTATGCTGTTGTAATTTCCTTCGCATGTGAAAAACAAAAATAATTCGCGGACCCCAATTTAAAAAATTGCGGGCCTTTCGCGGGCTTCTGTAGATGTCACTTTTAAAAGCTTATTTTATGTACATGGTTTGTAACTTGGTTCAATATACAATAAACAATTAAAATTTAAACAATTGTAGGCCTTTTTAGAAGAACGCAAAAACAAAAATTAAAATTTGAACGCGACTCATTTTCATTAAAACTAGAAATTTTGCCATACATAAACGTTTATGCTGTTGTAATTTCCTTCGCCTGTGAAAAACAAAAATAATTCGCGGACCCCCGCGATGCGAAGGAAATTACAACAGCATAAACGTTTATGGCCCCGGCCCGCGAATTATTTTTGTTTTTCACATGCGAAGGAAATTACAACAGCATAAACGTTATTTTTTTTTGTTTTAACTTTGACTTTAATAAACTTTTAAACTTTAACATTTTAACTATTTCTAACTCCTTTAAATTATGAATCATTACTCTTTTTGCATTGTATTTCTCCAAACTGATCAAAGTCCCTGTCTGAAATTGTGTCCACCTTATCGTACATGCTTTGTGTTAGTTCTAGTTTTTACGTACAGTCAACCGGTGAAATATGGTTAAATAAATTTGTATATATACTTAGAGACATGTAGTTCAAGTTCTAGTGAATTTTAATTTCGTCAAACAAAAAAAATCTAATTATTACTTTGTGAAGATGGCATTGTCGGTTAAGGAAAAATTCAATGTCTTAATTTTAAATTTTAATAAACTTTTGAACTTTTTAAGCGATATTAATTTAAACATTATCAACCTGTTATTATAATTATCGTAAGGAATTTTTAATTTATAAGATAAAAATCGCGTAAATTTTTGTTGTATCCTTTCAATTGAGTCGATGTACACTTTATATTGAGGATTCCATATAGACGAACGATACTCCAATATACTACGAATCAAAGAATTAAATAATGAAATCAATGAGTCGTGATTGGTAAAGTCAGTACAAATACGAAATATAAATCCAATTAATTTATATACTCGATTAATAATATCTTGAATATGATATGAACATTGAATTTGGATTGTTTATCTATAGAGAGTTTGAATTATTGAGTTTTATTACTTATGTATAACGATCTTTTCATTTTACATTTAATTTTGACCACACTAAACTATATTTTTATTCTTCACATAATAATCTGTGATAGATTTATATAGATTTATTCTTTATCAAGCAACTACAAATAAAACGACTTTCATACTGAAAGGACCATCTAAAAATATAAATTTCATATACCATCATAATAATTTTGATAGGTTCTAAATATTACATCATCCTGTATTTTAATTAGCCTAAGTAATTGATTTGTTTTTAATAAATTTTATTTTATATATTACAAACGTATGAATTCAAGGTCAGTAAACTTAATTCTTATTCTATATATTTCTATAAGATAATATAGAGAAAAAATTTATAGCTGTGTTATAGTATTCTATTTTGTTTTCATTTAGCTAATCTCATTTTATAATCAAATGACCGTGCATATGTTCTTATGTAAATTGAATATAATTGTCAGCAATAAAGAAAAACTATTATTTCGTCATGAATAAAATTGTTGCATCATCAAATTGAATTGTCATACCTTTTTATATTCTAAATAATTAAATTTGTAACATCATATGGCATATGTATGCAAGGTCAGTAAACTTAATTCTTATTCTTTCTATAAGATAATATGGAGAGAGAGAGAGAGAGAGAGAGTTTACTACTGTATGTTATTAATTTATTTCATATTCATTCATCAATCTCATATATCGCTTTCTCATGAAATCTTATGTAAATTGTCGCAACAGGGGAAAAATATTAACGATATTGTTCGTATTAACAATTAGATATTTTCATATTTAGTTTTATGTTTTGTTTCAGATTTTTTATGTTTAGAGTTGACTATATTATACTGATGTTAAATCATCCTACATTTTAATTAACCTGAACAATTTATTTGTTTTTAAAAATTGTATCTTTTAGATCATATGCTCGCGCAAGGTCAGCGATCTCAATATCATATGCTAAATTATGTTTATGAATCATTAAGATTGTTAGTTAGTTTATCGATGTTGTCATGTACAGAAATTTATTTTTTGTCTTAACTTTAAATTTTAATGAACTTTTGAACTTTAACATTTTAACTATTTCTAACTCCTTTAAATTATGAATCATTAAGATTGTTAGTTGTAAATTTTAATTGTTTATTGTATATTGACCCAAGTTACAAACCATGTACATAAAATAAGCTTTTAAAAGTGACATCTACAGAAGCCCGCGAAAGGCCCGCAATTTTTTAAATTTTAATTGTTCATTGTTTATTTGTTCCGCATTATCTTTTAATAAACCTTTAACTTTGCGCAAATAAATGGTAGCGAAATGGTAACAAAATGGTAACAAAATTCGTGTGTGAATTTTAATTTGTTTTTGCATTCTAATTTTTTTTTTTTTTGTTGGTTTATCAATGTTGTCATGATCAGAAATTTATTTTTTGTCTTAACTTTAAATTTTAATAAACTTTTGAACTTTAACATTTTAACTATTTCTAACTCCTTTAAATTATGAATCATTAAGATTGTTAATTGGTTTATCAATGTTGTCGTGATCAGAAATTTATTTTTGTCTTAACTTTAAATTTTAATAAACTTTAACATTTTAACTATTTCTAACTCCTTTAAATTATGAATCAAACAATTTTTAGCTAAGGTCCGAAGCCTCGTATTCAGATCAATATATGTCTTAAGCCAAGGTTTTTGACTGAATTCTAATACTCTGTGTATTTTCTTTAAAATCAAACCTTCGCTTAGACATTGTTTTAAATTTTTTTGATGAATGACATAATTAAACTTATGATTAAGGTTAGCCAACAGCTTATTTTGTTTGGATGATGCATAACCAGGTTTAGCATTTTCCACACAAAATGGTAAATCATTATGTGTTTTGTGAAGATTTTCTGGGTACTCCAAATCAACTTCTAAAATATATCCAAGGTCCGCCTCATCACTTGTTGAATGTATATTAAACTTATCAATTTCGCTTTCATTTAGCCATTTAAAGTGCGCATATGGAAGATATTGACTCATAGCATATCCGTATAAATTATTAGCGTCTAAATAAATAAGATATGAAGAATCCTTATCTTCTTTATAATTTTTCATATACTTATTATTCGCCTTACTATATCTTTTCGAACATTGTGCTAATCCACCACGAACCCCTTTGTTAATGAAATTGATCATGTTAATATCTGTGAGCAATTCCATTTCGATTTTTGTAAATTTCAACATGGCATCCCAACTTAAACCTGGGGAAGTGTAATAGTGTGCTGGATCTAAATCGTAAGTGGCTAAACAGACATTTCTAAAATTTTCAAAAATGTCAGCTAAGAGAAGAACGTCCGTTTTTAAATATAAATCGGAATAATCCTCCAAATTCTTACATTTAAACTCATTCCACACTTTAGTTGCATGATTATACTGATCTTCGGTAATATTGGAATCATTCAATTTATTATAGAAACTAGATTGAGGGGGTAAACATGTATGATTAAACTTTTCATGATTATCAATAAAATCATATGGAAATACACCTTTCTTCCTAACCAAATTAAATTCATTTTGCTTTGGAAAATATTTATGTATTTCATTAAATTGATTTTCTTCAAGATTTTTACTTAAATTATCAATACTTGAAGACATAAATTTGAATGTATCTATGAATCTTAATTTAATTGTTTTATTATCTAAAAGTTTAAAATGTTTTGTAAAAGATACATATCTCTCCTTATTTTGAGCGATTAAATTAATTGTTTCTGTATCAAATCCAAGTTCTTTGATAATAAAGTGAGAATCATATCCATTCAAATTATGACAAACAATTGGTACAAAGTCAGGTAAACCATAATTTAAATTACAATTGTTATGAGCGGCTCCGCGGAACTTTCCAGTAAGATGGCAATGGTCTCTTACTTTATAATTCAAACAGTCAATAAAACTTTCTTTACATATATAACAAGTAGATGAATTGTCATATTGTTCTTTTTCTTCGTTTGTTAGTGTTATCATTTTTATGTTTGTATGTAATTTATCATAAATTACTTGTAAATCGATTTTTAATTTTTCAATAAAAATTTGACTACAATCTTTACCCCTATACAATTCAAACTTAGAAAGTTTATCGTCGTATGAACACTTAATGTAATATGCGAAGCTGCATGGTTCATGTTTTGTAATGTTTTCTGTAAATGAGGTTTTATCGTTTGGTAAACATGTAAAAATTGGTGCTAGTACAGCTTCAAAATCGCAATAGATAATAAATGGTACTCGCTCTTTGTTTTGGATGTTTTTAAACTTTAGTATACAATTTTCTTCATTAGGAAGAATACATTTAATTTTATTACAACCATATTGCAAATGATTATTTAAACCTTCCTCATTTCTAAAAAAAGTTAAACATCCATCACAAATCCATTTTTTATTTGCTCTTTTGGATAACTGGTTTCCCACTAGCGCACTAAAATTTTTGATCAAACAATAGTGAGTATTTACATCATCTTCTAAAAATAGCAAATTAACATGTTCCTGTTTTTTAGATTTTGTGTAATATAATGGCCCCACAATTTCATTACCATCTAAACCATATACATTTACACTAATATTATTTAATTGTTCAAACTTTGAAATATCTTTTAGATGCATAGGCAAATTAATATCATCTAAAGTCAATTCCGAAGAATAGTGTGGATATGATGTATGTCTATAAGGTTTTTTTACGTTAGGATATCTAGATGCCATAATTGACCAGGCAAAGCATGCCTGATCAGAATTTTGAATATTAATTATAGCTCTTTTTCTTTTAATAATTTCTGGTAGATCAATATATGAAGAACCTCGCAATGGAGTATATTTGTTGATATTAAGTTCAAGAAACATGATCTTTTCGAGAGCCCAGCCAGATTCTTTTTCTTGAAAATCTTCACTTTTAATGTTTAAATTATTAACAATTTCGGAAAATATTGCATTAAAATCGCTAGCTTTAGTTAGGTATTATATAATTCGTAGTATTAAACGATGTTAATTTACTAACGTTGGAATCATCTTCTAAATTAAATTTTGTATGAAGTGCAAACAATTCAAAGTTTATTTTCGCAGCTTTAAAAATTTCTAATTGAAGCATTTTATTTTCGCCAAATGTAGTTTAAAAGATGATATACAGATAAAGTTGGTAAAATAAAAAAAAAAAAAAAAAAAAGTTATGATCAAGATTTCAATGCCAAGGATAAATTATAAAATATTAATACATATAACGTCCTATCCGATTTCAATTATGTAATTTTTTTTCTTATCTTCTTTTCTTACTTTATGCTGATTACATATTACGGTTTTTATATATACGTATATTGAACTAGTTTTTTCTTTTTAAATGCCAAGGTTAAATTATAAAATATTATTATAACTTTGTACTATCCGATTTCAATTATGTGATAAAAATTATTCGTCCAAGTTATAAACCATATACATAATACAAATTTTGAAAGGTAGCATACACTTCAATTCGAATATTTTTCTCTTACATATACAGAAATTAATCATAATCAATATTTTTTACTTTATTACAGTTGAGTGCCTAAAAAATAAACTTTCAAAGACAGTTGAATACATGATTTTGATGCAATTTTTTTCTTATCTTCTTTTCTTACTTTATGCTGATTACATTTTACAGTTTTTATTTATTGTACGTTGAACTAGTTTTTTTTTTCAATGCCAAGGTTAAATTATAAAATATTATTATAACTTTATAGTATCCAATTTCAATTAAAAAATAAATATTATTCGTTTAAGTTACAAACCATATTTACAGAATATACATAAACTTTGAAATGTGACATCTACAGATAAAGTTTTAAAAAATAACAATATACAGTTGAATACATGACGTGGTTGATAATAAAACTGTATATTGAACCAAGTTACAAACCATGTACATAAAATAAGCTTTTAAAGTGACATCTACAGATAAACTTGGAAAATAATAATAATTTACAGTTGAATACCTGATTTTAGATACATTTATATAGAGTTTTAGTTATCGTGGTTAACAATAAAACTGTAAGAAATGTACGCGAAAATAATTTTATTTTCGTTAAATATATAGTTTAAAAAGATGATATACAGATAAAGTTGGTAAAATAAAAAAATTATGATCAAGATTTCAATGCCAAGGTTAAATTATAAAATATTAATACATATAACGTACTATCCAATTTCAATTATGCAATTTTTTCTTATCTTCTTTTCTTACTTTATGCTGATTACATTTAATAGAAAATAATTTTACTTTCGTCAAATGTATAGTTTAAAAAGATGATATACAGATAAAGTTGGTAAAATAAAAAAATTATGATCAAGATTTCAATGCCAAGGTTAAATTATAAAATATTAATACATATAACGTACTATCCAATTTCAATTATGCAATTTTTTTCTTATCTTCTTTTCTTACTTTATACTGATTACATTTTACAATTTTTATTTATTGTACGATGAACTTTGGATAAATTCATATAGAGTTTTAGTTATCGTGGTTGATAATAAAACTGTAAGAAATGTGCACCATCTATCGAAAAGTTAATTAATATTAAAAAGTTCAAAGCTTAAAGTTTATGACTGTGCTGCCATCTAACAAAATGTCTTAAAAAAATATTGTACAGTTAATGTACAGTTGAACAACGGATTTTTAATAAAATTATATACTTACGTTTACATTTTATATAGAGATTTAATTATCGTGGTTCTACTGTAATCTTCATATAAAAAAACATATGTAATCGTTTGTATTGTTGTAATTTACATATAAAAATTCACCCCATTTGGGGTGGGCCAGAACCACCCACTTTACACTACTAAAAGTACTGAATGTATAAGCAATGCATACCGAATGCAAAGGTGTTTTGATTACTGTTTTGGGAATGTCTTCTGGTTCAACTGGAATTTGGTGGTACGCCTGCACAAGGTCTAATGTTGTAAATACTTTGCAGCCTTCTAGCTGATAAGATAACTCCTGCAAGTGTGGAACTGGGTACCAGTCTGGAATCGTTACTCTGTTTACGGCGTGGTAATCGCCACACGGTCTCCACGTTCCGTTCTTTTTTCCACGAGATGCAGTGGGCTGGACCAGAGACTGCTATTTGGTTGGCAAATTCCCTGCGCTAACATATTTTCGAACTCCTCCCGTACTAGCTCAGCTTATCGAGTGCTAAGAGCCTCGTTTTGCAAGAGATCGGTAGACCCTGCGTTTCTAGTCGATGTGTCATGGAATGTTTAATACGCATCGCGCTGAGTTCGCTATTGGTAAGCTCGGAATATCTTTTCAGTAATCCCGCAATTTCCGGCTTTGTTGCCAATTAAGCCAAGATTGTCTAGGTAGGGTTGTTCCCATTTGTGATGACGTAATTTGTGAAGCAAGAAGTTAATGGATCGATGATCCTTTATCCTTGAATGTCACGTAACAGGCCCGTGCGTTGCAGGAAATCTGCTCCTATCATTGGCATTGACACGTCTACAATGATGAATTCTCAACGGAATTGTCGTCGGAACCCGATGTTCAGCTTCATCGTCTTGGTGCCATATGCTTGCACTGGAGTGCCGTTTGCCGCGTATAAACTACTCGTGGACACTCGGTGTTTTGTTTCTAAATTTGATGATTTTATTGGAAAGTCCAGATAACCAAAACAAGTTGTTCTTTTGATGGTGGGAATCAGGCGAAATCTTTTCATTTCCTAGGTGCTAGTATTTCTCCAGATTACCTATTAAGGAATTTATGTGGCTGTGACCCAAATACGTATTGATACGATTTTCCATATCAGCGATATCATTAAGTGAAGGGCCGAAGGCAACCCCGAATTTTTAATCTTAAAATTGCTTTTCATTTCCAAGTTAATCTAATTTTAATCCGACTAGTTCTCTATTATCTAAATATGGTATGCACTAAAAAGCAAATTTAGAAGCAGCCCAATATTTTGTGACTAAAAATTAATTTACTTCAATAGAAACTCGAACTAGTGAAAGCTTAGTTGATATCTGCTCTTTTCTAGGTCCGAACAATATGAAAATTCGAAATACAATAAGAAGGTCAAGTAATGAACCAAAATGAAGGTCAACATGGAAAATTCAATTTTTTAAAAATTTTACTAGATTTTACAACCATAATGAGCAACTTAGGTTTTTGACAACAACAAAATTGTCATAAGGGTTTTACAAAATATGATGTAAAATGGACCAACTTTTTCACATACATAAATGATGCAGGGTCAACGGTTGATTTAATTAAAGGTAGGGAGCTGCTCCGTGATCGTCATGTAAAATAGTCAGCTCTTGATCAACCGGTATAATCTCTTTTAATTTTCATTCATACATGTATTGCCGAAGCTCATTGCACACAAGAAGAAATGCCTCGCGAAAATTTAGACTACCAAAATTCGAGCTAAAGCGTTTCAACGGCGATTCAAAAGATTGGTTGCAGTTTTGGAGCATGTTTGAGAAAGTGCACGAAGACCCCCTAATTCGAACCGAAGATAAGTTCCAATATTTAAACCAATCAATGTGTGAGGAATCAAGAGCGAGCGAAGTTGTGAACAGTTATCCGCCGACGGCGGCAAACTACACGAAAGCACTTGAAAGTTTGAAAAATAGAATCGGACGGGACGATCTTCTAGTAGAAATTTACGTTCGGGAATTATTGAAACTCGTGCTCAGCAAGATTAGAGGATAGACAATTTTTGAAATTTTTTTGGTAGAGCAAGACAGAACCAAGAAAAATTATTACATTTCAACACCGTCGCGTTGTTTTCGGGTTGACCTGTAGCCCATTTCTGCTAGGAGCAACAATCGATTGTCATTTGGAAAAAATGGTTCAACAATATATGAACATTGAAGAATCAGAGTTGATAGAGAAAATACGCGACTCATTCTACGTCGATAATTGTGTCACGAGCGTGAAATCGGAAAGGAAGGCCCAGTATTACCCAAGAGGAAACTACACGGATCATGAAAGAAGCCTGTTTTGACCTCCGAGGGTGGGAAATGACGCACGATAAGGGCCAATCTGACAACAGTGCCGTACTCGGAGTGATTTGAACAAGGACAAAGATACATTGAGACTTAATATAACAATAACGGAAAAACGAGCAGAAAAAATTACGAAACGTTATGTTTTATCCGCGGCGCATAAAGTTTTCGACCCACTCGGTTGGGCCACGCCCACTTTGCTACTTCCAAAAATATTGCTCCAAAATTTATGGGGAATCAAAGAATTAAATTGGGACGATGAGATCCCAGATGACTACCAAAAACAGTTTCAAGCCTGGTACGATGAAATTCCTGAACTTCGATATCTAAGTGTTCCACGGTGGATTATCGGCGACACACTTGACAAAGTAACGTTTCACATGTTTGTCGACGCAAGCAAAGCCGCATACGCGGCGGCATTTTTTGTTCGAGTGGAAGGAGAAAATGGTACGTCCGTTCATTTGGTACAAGCGAAATCACGAGTTAAGCCACGAGAAGATATTTCGATTCCGCACGCATGGAACTCTTGGCAGCAATGCTTGGAGCACGCTTGGAGCACGCTTGGTGAAAACCACAATCTATTCGTTAAAATTAAAGAAGGTAGGGGAAATTTTTTGGACGTATTAGTCAACTGTTTTGTCCTGGATTCGTAATGGTCAATGGGCAGTTTTTGTGTGGAATAGAATAACAAAAATACGAGCGACCACTGATATCAAAAATTGGCGACACGATCTGCCGTCACGAGGGTGTACAGCCAGACAGCTCATAAACTCCAGATGGTGGGACGAACCAGACTGGCTAAAAAATTCTCCTGATTACTGGCCAGCCGATCGTTTTGAGATTAACGAGAATAAAGTTAACGCAGAGTTGAAGAAACACGTAGAGAAAACTACGCCCGAAAGTTTCTATCAAGAGGCTACGGTACTCAGTTGTGCTAATGTGATTATCAGAGAAGCTGATCCACCGTGGTATTTGCTCAGAATGTCAAGTTATCTAAATACCGTCCAAACGATTGCTTGGAATTTTCGATTTGCGCGAAATTGCAAAGTAAATCCAGAATGCCGCCAAAAGGGGGAATTCAGCGCGAGAGAATTTATTGATGTAGAATCGCGAATTTTTAAAATCAGCCAAGACGAAGAATTTGAAGGAATAATCGGTTCACGATTAAAGACCCTCGAAGTCTATACAGAAGAAAGCACAAGATTAATCAGAACGAAATCACTGGTTTCAAATCGCGATGACAGTTTTGGCTTCAGATTTCCGATAGTTTTAAGCCATAATCATGAATTGGCCAAACTGCTTATTACACATACACACCGGAAAAATATTCACGCGGGCATCAATACGATGTTAAAAATTTTGAGAGAACATTTTTGGATTACTTCAAGTTGGCGTGCTGTAAAAAATGGCATACAAAAGTGTGTTACCTGTCGCCGTTTTGCAGGAAAAACATTAAAATCGCCGCCTACGAGTCTACCCGCAAGGAGAGTCAGAGATGCAAAAGTTTTTGAAATCACAGGAGTAGACCATGCTGGACCTCTCTTTTTACGAGAAGGTCAAAAGTGCTACATCTGTCTATTTACCTGAGCAGTATACGGTGCCATTCATCTTGAGCTGGTTACATTGATTGCACAGATGCATTGCGCAGATTTATACATCGTAGAGGAAGACCGAGCTACATTTACAGCGATAACGGTACCAATTTTGTCAAAGCTAACCGTTTACTGCAACACGTCAATTGGGAGAAAATTTCGAGTTATTGTGCGACCGAAAAAATTGAGTGGGTTTTTAATCATCCATCCGCCCCATGGTGAGGTGGGTGGTGGGAGAGAATGGTACGCCTTGTAAAAGATATTCTGAAGAGAACCCTTAGTATTACAAGTCTCAGTTACGAGGAATTGAGCACCACACTCTGCGAATGCGAATCGGTCATTAATGCTCGTTCCATCACTAGTCCCAAGCCCAGACATATTTTTGAAAGAAATTCACGAAGACGGACTCCCAGATATAGACGAAATTGAGAAAACATCACTGTCGCGCAAATTACGTTATCGGCAACGACTACGCGAGGTAATCAAAGATCGTTTTCGCACAGAGTGCCTCGGTCAACTTTTCAGAAAAACAAAAGTCAATAAAGATCTCTGTAAAACTTTAAAGGTCGGCGACTTATTCTTCATTTCAATCGATAAACAAAAGGCTTGCAAGTGGTCTAATTTCTAGCAACAACGGAGAAATCAGGACAGTAAAACTCAAAACCTCCTCAAATGTACTGGTTAGACCAGTTCAACGATTGATTTCACTGGAAGCGGATTTGGATTGATATCTTCCTAAACCTGTAGAAAAATGATCGGAAAATTCACCGCCAGAGGAATGTTACGAGCAACAACAAATTAGCGATTATCCTAGTTATTTTCTAAGGCACGAATTGTTTTATTATTCTTCCTAAAACCATTTTGCAACAATGGTAACAACTGAGTCGACAGAATCACAGTCTGGAAACAGCTGCGTATTTGGAACGAATTGGGTTGAAAATAGAAGCTGAATTTAGAATAAAAATAAATAAAAAAATTAATAAAGAAGAGAAATGAGAATGGAACAGGAAAAAAAAATTGATGAATGGGAAACAATTAAGCCACCACCTATGTGATAATGAAGCAATGCAATGTGCTGGAGGTCTATGCAAAAACGGGTCTATAGCCGTACGTCCTAGATTTGATACTGAGTAAGGTAGGACGTTATAGGCGAACTGCGAAAGAGTTGGAATTGCATTAAGCCCCAGAAAAGATTGCAATGATAAACACAAACAAACAAACAGAACAAAAGGGTTGCCTCATGTCTATTTATTTAGAACAATAAGATACTTTGATAGAAAAGAATCCAAAGCTTTATATAAAAATCATTTTAGAATCACATTTCCATAGTGTTGTCGAATTTCATCAAAATCGGTTAAGAAATAACCGAGTTCCTTCCTAATTGGCCGCATTCCAGAACTTTATCTAAAACCATTTTACAATCCACTTCCATTTGTGTGAATTTGAAATGAAAAATGTTGAATATGATTTAACAATGATATCATGCCCACGAGTATAAAAAAATGTGACCATGCAACAGTTAAAAAAAAAAAATATGAAAAATATCAGCATTCCATTGAAAATATAGAGTTGGCCATCCATCCAATTTAAAATTTGTTTAGAATTTATTGGTTTCTAGTCGCGCCATATTTATATTTGCTAATCTTTTACTTTTATTTAATAATTATTGAGTTATTCCAGTGCAATGGTTCGGGTAAGATATAAACACATCCGTACCTACATATATGTATGTCACATCATTATAATTACTTAATTGTTTGTTTCCAGATTTCGAAACCAGTTCTGGATCCATCTTTTGGATTTATTCTAGCCATCGTCTGTCTCATGAAAATGTCATTCGGTTTACTGAAAGGTGAGTATAATACGGTTTTTTTAATTATATGCATACATACTTATATATATGACATTTTCTGCAGCGATTAGTTCAATACTTCCTGTTTTAAATGAAGAACCAACAGATGACATTGAAGATAAAACCGTTACTTATATTCCAGTAACATATTCAGTTATAGAATTTTGTGCCACAATCGTCGCGTCAATACTAGCTGACACAATTATTTCACGTGAGGCAATGATGAAAGTAGTTTTGCTCTTATGGCCTCCTATATCAATGGGTCTCTTTATCACCAATTCAAAAGACAGTTATATGATAATAGTGCGCTTAATGGCAGTATTCCAAGGTATCACAGAACCATTAATTTTATCAATCGGCGTTCAACTATACGACCATGATGATTTTAAGAGACTTTATTTATATTTTATGTTTACACATTGTGCTTATTTAGCTGGTAGCGTGGGAATACGAACGATAATCCGAATTGATATTATTGAAAATAATATATGTGGTAATATGAGTTGCGTTGATTTGGCATGCATTTTTGGAGTAGGTGCTGGCTTCATTAGCCTAATGAGCTACGTAATGGGTTCAAGTTATTTTTCGAAAGAAACGGACAAAGCAATTAATAACCATGCAGAAATTTTCAAAATCTGCATTCTCCTTATCGTCTATATACCGTATATAATATTTTGGATTTTTTATCAGCGCATAGAGCCACAAGTAGCACATTTACCATTATTAGTAAATATGCACTATTTGAATGCATATGGATTGCCAAAATTGTTTTTAGAAATCAAACTTATGTTTGCGATTATTTATTATATAATTTATAGAATATTTGAATCATATATAATGAAATATTCAGTCGCAATAATGACTGTTGGTGGTATTTTAGTTGGTTTATGGCCGATAATGGCAGCAAAAATGGTAGACGACCACCATGGTCAAGTAAGTTTAACATATTGTTACTCGAACATTTACATTCAAATAATATTTTTATTTAGTACATTCAAGCAGGACCTGTAAAACCGGATGCAATTCAACTAACATATTTTTGTCCAGACAATAATCAATTATTAGTAGATATACCGTATTTCCAAGATCCACTGTGTAACCTTGAGGGTCATTCACCATATACTATAAATAGAGATCAAATACTTGTTTTACGCAAAAAAACTTTATGTCCGTACATCATATTTGCAGAAAACACAATTAACCAATGTCTCAAAAGAGGAAGCCGTTATTTTGTAGCCGTGTGTAAACAAGGTACCGGTGCTATTTTCAATGATATTGCGCGACGAGATCCGGAAGGTGGGGCCGTTGTTTGTGTCTTGTTAATGAGGGAGACAGAGTGTATGAATAACAAGGAACCTATTGATGTTACCCTTTATCGTAATGGGACTCGCGAAATTGAGGCAAGACAATATTCATATATGTTGACTTCAGTTTATTTATCAATAAATGTTCCATCGGACTCGCCTTGGAAAGAACTTTGTCAAACTATTGAACCTGGGTATTATACCATCAGGGTAGAGGGTAGAGCAATTCCGCAGAATTTTACTTTTGGCCCAGGTGGCGTATATTATTTTTCGGCTTTGGTTTCTTCAGACGATTATTGGAATATAACATCTGTCGATCCATATAATTCTACTCTGATCAATACACCGTTACTTTGGATGAGTATTGTACGAGGAATTGGGGAATATTTACTTATTGTAAATGGATTATATAGTGCGTTTATATTTGTAAATCCAACATTTGGTACAATTACCATAGCCATATGGTTTATGATGATGAAATTTGGCTCAATGATTTATGAGATCCAACACAATAACGATATATATTTTCAACATGGTGATTTATATAAATTGGGAGGCATTTTAATTTGTATGCCCATTTTATCTTTCATAATACAATATTTTTGGCAACGAGACCCTGTTAGTGAAGGAGTAGAAGAAGAAATTTGAGATGCTCACAAATAAATTAACTAGCCGATTTGAAGTTGGATTTTTTTTATTTTAGTGAAATATTGTATTACACGGATCGGAGAGCATTAGACTTTTTTTCGGTTTGTTTGGATCGGATGAACGGGTTTGGTGTCGTTGAATAAACTGAAGGCTGTAGAAGTAATAAAGGAACTAAGGTTTGTGCAGCATCATGCCGATGTTTTTGTTTTGCGCAGTCGTTTCGACGATGCGCGTACACTGAACCACCAACTGCCAGTGTATTCATGTAATGAGCACTATCGCTTTCGGCCATGGGGCCTATAATGAATTTGATGCGAAGCGGATCGCATTTCGCATTTTCATGCGATTACGAATTTTTGTATTATAAAACAGCCTTTTCACATTTAAACCGCCCAGTGTCGAATGATACCAAAGCAACCTTGATTATACAAGCCATAATCTAAAAAACGAAGCTTTTTTAAGGGAATTAGAAACGACGAAAAAATCAAAATTTCCATAGTAAAACACATAAAACATATGGGAAATCACTTTTTTTCTTAAGACAAATTTGTAAATGAAAACGTTACAAATACTTAATTATGATTTCTGAAATATTTTCATAAATGTTTGAATTTCAACATATATAAATGTCGTTTAAGTAAATCGTTTTCATTTTCTTGTAATAATTGATTTATTTAAACCAAAATATAAAAAAAAGTTCATAACAACAGCATTCTGGTCAAATAAAAAAGAAAAGCTTACTACAAATTGTGTGCATTAAGTCAATATACATTACATAGATGGCAGTGACGGCAGTACAAATTTTTTAAAAATCGTACCAAAAATTGCCACCTGGGGAAATTTTAAGTTCAAAAATTGTAGGAAAAGCAAAACAAATTATCAAAATATTAAGAACGTGTGATAATTTTGTGATTAAACAAGTTTTTTCGTATTTTTCTATATAAATCTGAGACATCTAACGTACACTAGTAAAACTATAGATAAATGTAGCAAGTATTATTTTAATTCGTCAGAGCCAACTTTGATGTATTTTTCAAAATGAAAGTTCGAAAAATATATTTTAGAAATAATTTAATTTTAATATTTCTGCAATTAATATTTACTTAATACCAAAAAACCCTGCATGTATATTGCTGCTAAAGTGACATTTTTGATTTTCTCAATGAAAAACTTGAAACTAAAAAACTCCATTTTTACTATAGATTCCTATGGAAATCAGTGAAAAGTTATACCACTAAAAAAGCTTCTAAAAAATACGTCATAATGATTATGGCTCTATACTCTAGAAGGCTCTGATGATACGCCAAATTTTGGAAAAAGACGGCGGATTTTTCAAAAATAAAATTGAATTGAAAATAAGCTTTTTCGTTGAATCGCAAAAATGGCGAAATGCGATCCGCTTCGCATCAAGTTCATAAGGCCCCCAAGTTTTGACAACAACACGTTATCATCAAGGATTTTGACAACAACAAAATCTCAAACTTGTTTCAGTACATATTTGATGTAAAATGGGCATTCTTAAGAAATACTTGAACCTGCAACCGAATTATTTAAAGGAATATTTAAGATAAATAAATCGCCGTTTGTTTAAAGCTTTTTCTTAACTTAAAAGCTCATAAAGCTTTGTACAATATTCTAGAAATAAGCGATGCTATTGATAACATCAAATATGATATCAAAAATGATGTTTTGCCTCTAAAATTACAGGTATTTGATTATCTAATAAATATGACAACAACACGTTATCATTAGGGATTTTGACAACAACAATATCTCACACTGGTTTCAATAAATATTTGATGTAAAATGGGTATTCTTAAGAAATTCTTGAACCTGCAACCGAATTATTTAAAGGAATATTTAAGATAAATAAATCGCCGTTTGTTTTAAGCTTTTTCTTAACTTAAAAGCTCATAAAGCTTTGTACAATATTCTAGAAATACGCGTTGTTATTTAAGACATCAAATATGATATCAAAAATGATGTTTTGCCTCTAAAATTACAGGTATTTGATTATCTAATAAATATGACTGTTCCTTTGATATATGATGCTCCTAACCAACTGGTGTACAAATTATTCGTTGGTAATTATTTGGTTACTCCGGTATATCAAAATTAATATTGCACAATGTATGTAGCTTTACAAATAAAAAACCAAACTCTATCTTATAAAACTGATAACAATTTATTTCTTTAATTTATTATGACTTGCACAAAATGAAGGCTCGCTTGTATCTAATTTTATAATTCATTCTCAATCCAGTTTTAAAGCTCTGTTTTCTTACTCTTTTGTGTTTCATATGAAGCCATCTAAATTAATAACATGTACAACTCAAATTAGTTTACTGATCTCAGCGGCATCTCTGAACAAATAGCTTTACGTTAATATTTTGTTTAATTAAATTCAGCAACTGCTCTATTTTAATACAACAATAATAATAATGAGCTGTCAAGTTAAATACGTAAACAAAATTATTTAATTAATGGAAATGTCAATTTTAGCAAAATGGGATAATTCAGATAAGTTATAATAATGATAAATTTAATTCTAATGCTAGCTAGTTAATTCTATTAATATGCGGTGTTTTGTTTTAGGTGTTTTTGGATTTCTTTTTTTTTTTCAGCTACTCGAACTCCGCATCAACATTCCGCCGGCCATGAATCATCTGATTCATAAGACTGAATTGGTAGTTTGCACAGCTTATGTATCGGTCGTTGAATAATTTTATTAGTGTTCGCCAGACGTATGCTCACAATCCGAACTTTGCCATCCTCTGCTGGATGCGTATCGACCACTCTGCCTAGTGCCCAACATGTTGATGGCAAGCTTGTTTCAGCAGCCAATATGATGTCTCCTGTAGTTAAATTATTCGACTCGCTAGTCCATTTCTTTCTTTTTTGTAGGATTGTTAAATAGTCCCGATGCCACCGATTCCAGAAGTGTTGCTGCATCCTTTTGACTAGCTGCCATCTAGCCAATGGGGAGATATGCTTGTTTGTAAAATCCTCATCTGCGATATCTACGAAGGTGCGCCCAATTAAGAAATGGGCTGGTGTTATGTAATCGATATCATCAGCTTGCGTTATCGCTAATGGCCTCGAATTCATGATCGCTTCTATCTTCGTCAATAAAGTGGAGAATTCTTCAATGGTTAGTATTGATTCACCAACCACTCTGCCTAAGTGTATCTTCGCCTGTTTCACTGCTGCCTCCCATATGCCTCCCATATGTGGTGCCCCGGTGGGAATGAACTTCCAATCTATTTTATATTTTAAAAGAGACGCGGTTATGTCCGAAGCCTTGCCTTTAAGGAATTGAAATAATTCTCTCAACTGATTGTTTGCTCCTACAAAATTGGTCCCGTTGTCGCTGTAGATTGTATGGCAATTCCCTCTCCGTGAAGTAAATCGACTTAGGGCGCCGAGGAAGCTTTCCGCTGTCAGATTGCATACAGTCTCGATATGTACTGCCTTCGTACTTAAACAAACAAATATGCAAACATACACCTTCATTGGTACCTGTCCTCTTCGTCGCACTGGCTGCACTTTAAATGGGCCGCAGTAATCAACACCAACTTTATGAAATGGGTGTACATATTGAACTCGTTCTGGTGGTAGATTTCCCATTAGCTGCTTTTCTGGCTGGGGATTTTGCTTGATGCACCCAACGCACCTGTGAACTATTTCTCTTGACACCACTCTGCCCTTGATTATCCAAAATCGTCGCCTAACTATGCTGGTAAGCAAGCTAATTCCTGGATGATTGTGGAGGATATGTGCGTCTCTTACTATACACTTCACCAAATGAGATTTCATCGGTAAGATGATAGGATGCTTTACATTATATGGCTCAAGCGATTTCTGGATACGACCCCCTACTCGGATAATGCCTTTATCATCTAAAAATGGACATAAAGTGATTAATTTGCTACTTCGAGGTAAAGTACCTTTATTTTTTAGTGCGGCCATTTCAGATGAAAACTCTAGCTTCTGAACATGCCGAATTAGGACCATTTCAGCGGCTTCTATCTCTTCTCTGATTGTTTCCGTGGCCTCATTTTTCTTATTTCCTCTCCTGTTTCTGCGGTTTTTAAAGACTCTCATTACTAGCGCTAATACCTTTGACATCTTGTAGAAGTTGGAGTACCTTGCTATGAAATTATCGATAAAGGTGTTTGTTGAGACTATAAATGCATCACATTTGGCAGGCCTCGATTCCTCTGTAGTCGGTGTTTCCTTTCGACGTTTCATTGATTGTATTGCCCTGTATTGCTCTTCATCCACTAGCCATTGCGGGCCATGCCACCATAAGTTACTACTCTGTAGTTCGCTCGTGATAATACCTCTAGATGCGATGTCAGCGGGATTATCCTTTGATGCCACATGCCACCAGTATTCCTGACTATACAATTGCATTATCTCACTGGCTCTGTTGGCTACAAATGTGGTCCAGCGTCTCGGATGAGTTGATAGCCAGTCTAATACTATCTGAGAATCTGTAAATAATGCTCGTTTTTTAATTTTTATGGTTAATGATTCTTCCACCAACTTCATTAAATTCGACAGCAGCAAAGCACCCATTAATTCCAGTCGCGGAATACTTATTTGTTTGACCGGTGCCACTCGTGATTTGGCTGCGATAATATTAGATTTAAAACCATCGTCGGTTTTAACTACAGCGTATATCACAGCGGCATATGCGTGTTCGCTTGCATCACTGAAGCCTATCAAGCTGACTTGCTCGTGCGTCGTTAACCATCTTGGTACTGTAATTTTTGATGTTTCAAGTAAATCTCTTCTAATGTCTAGCCATGCCTTTTGAGTGCTTGGAGGCAGTTCATCATCCCAACTTAAGTTCTGCATCCATAAGTCTTGGAATAAAACCTTCACTCTTACTATTACAGGCGACAACCAGCCAAGTGGATCGAAGTTGCGACTGGCATCTGATAATAGCGTGCGCTTAGTATGAAGTGTTCGCTCCGGAAGGCGTACGCTGAATTTAAAAGCATCGACATGCGGATCCCATTGAAGGCCTAATACTCTTGGCGTATCTGGTTGATCTCCTATACTCTTGACATCTTTCTCGGTGGCTTCAATGACTGATCTTAACTCATCGTTATTCGTTAACAGCTTTCGAAGGCTGAAACCATAACCCTCTAATGATTTCATTATCTGCACTGCTATGACTTTAATCCGTACTAAGGAATTGGCCCCGGTCATCATGTCATCTACGTACATATCTTGCAATATGGATCTTGCTGCTTCCGGTTGGGTGGGTTGCAATCGTTTTCCAACTTCCTTCAGGCAACGCGTTGCTAAGAATGCTGCCGATGCTGTGCCATATGTGAGCGTTTTTAATTGATAACTCTCCGGTTGTTGCTTCGGGTTAACTCGCCATAAAATATTTTGAAATTGTCGATCATCTTTGGCTACCCACACCTGCCTGTACATTTTTTCAACATCTCCGCAGAACACAAATTGATGTTGTCGAAATCTTAGTAATATATCGATGAGCGCTGGCTGTACGGTTGGTCCCACCATTAAAACATCGTTCAGTGACAACCCTGTGGATGACTTAACAGATGCGTCGAATACAACCCTGAGTTTCGTTGTGGTGCTGCTTTCTTTCAATACACCGTGATGTGGAAGATAATATTTATTGGAGCTGTTGCACCTAGGCATCCTTTCCATGTGCCCAAGGGCCTCATATTCTGCCATGAAAGTTTTGTAGAGCTGCCCAAATTCTTTATTTCTCTCAAACTTCCTCTCCATTGCTTTGAGACGATTTAAAGCTGAATTAAATGATGTTCCAATCATATCTCCTGGTTGTCTAAATGGCAATTTGACCGTGAACTTATTATCGTCCGCTTGTTTGGTAGTCGTTTGAAATATCTCTTCACATGTCCGTTCCTCTGGTGTTCGTCTTGTGATTTTTGGCATCTCTTCGACTTCCCAGAACCTGCGAAGAGATTTATCTATATCTAGCAGAATATTAAAGTTGCCGTATTCGGTTTGCTTTGTGTTTGCACCTCCACCGGCTATTACCCAACCAAAAATGATTTTGATTGCTGTCAGGCCATTTGATAATTTTAGCTTTTCGGGCAAAAGCGCTTTAAAGAATATATCCACCCCTAAAAGGATGTCAATATTGCCACGCCTATTAAAGCTTGGATCAGCTAATTCCAAGTCATTTAATAACGGCAAGTCCGTTTTAGGTAAATACCCATATAGTGTAGTGGATACCTTTGGGATAATAAACGCTTCTGCCTTTAAGGTGTTTACGTTGTCCAATGACGAAATGGTTAGTTCGGTAGTACCCCTGGTTGCTCCCATTCCGACTTCACCAAGTCCCTTTACCAACACTCTGCCATTACGACGATCGAGATTCAATTCTTGCATACATGATTCTGATATGAACGTTGCTTGTGAGGCGGAATCCAGAAGTGCCCTAAAAGTTTGGAATTGGCCATTACTATCTCTTACCCTTATCATGGCGGTTGGTAAAATAGTATTACAGGAATTTGCGTGCGTCGTCGTATGCGCTTGAATCTCCGTATCTTCTTTATTTTCTTCTGTTTCCTCGACTGTCGACAATGCAACCTTCGAAGCTGACGGCTTTGCTTGCTGATCATCCTTAGATAACCTCCTTTGGTCTGATGAATCATGTAGTGATGTATGATGTTTTCTTTGGCATTGTTGACATCTCGCTCTTGATCTGCAGTCATGCACTCTGTGATTTCCGTTTAAGCAATTAAAGCACCTGTTGTGGCTCTGAATAACTTCCGATCTTTTATCCGACGGCAAACGGGTGTATGTATCACATTCATAGATTCTGTGTCCATCTTGCTTACATATTGGGCAATTCATCCCTGTAGAAGTGGTAACTGCATATGTTCGTGGTGCTGGTGCTCGAACAGGATGATTTTTCCTTGAGTATCCCTTCAAAGATTCCATCATATCGATTCGTTTCCCAAGGAATTTGAGCAATTCATCGAAGGTGGGAAAATCTTTGTCTGCAGTTTCTTGAGCCCAGAGGGATTTGGTTTCGTTATCTAGCTTATTTAATGCGATCATTCATAAATTGCAAAGTGAAGTGTCCCTGTTTCGGCGCCATAAATATAAGCCGTTGCGTATTAATGAGATTGATTGTCAATCTATTTTCTTCGACCGGTAATTCACCGAACTATATTTGTTTTACCTTTACAATTTAATTACAATGTTAGGCCTTGATGATATTCACAGTTATACTACTGGCCTTGAAAGATCTAGAAGATCAACTGAACACTTAACTTTCACGTATTTTTTTTCACTGTCGCTTTGTAAATCTCCGCTATTAGGTTTGTCGGTATATCGCTTTGCTATGTTGCTGAACCCCAAATACTGTAATTCCGTTATGCTGATTGATCTCCACAGAATACACAATATTCCGGTCCCTGTTTCGGCGCCAATGTTCCTTTGATATATGATGCTCCTAACCAACTGGTGTACAAATTATTCGTTGGTAATTATTTGGTTACTCCGGTATATCAAAATTAATATTGCACAATGTATGTAGCTTTACAAATAAAAAACCAAACTCTATCTTATAAAACTGATAACAATTTATTTCTTTAATTTATTATGACTTGCACAAAATGAAGGCTCGCTTGTATCTAATTTTATAATTCATTCTCAATCCAGTTTTAAAGCTCTGTTTTCTTACTCTTTTGTGTTTCATATGAAGCCATCTAAATTAATAACATGTACAACTCAAATTAGTTTACTGATCTCAGCGGCATCTCTGAACAAATAGCTTTACGTTAATATTTTGTTTAATTAAATTCAGCAACTGCTCTATTTTAATACAACAATAATAATAATGAGCTGTCAAGTTAAATACGTAAACAAAATTATTTAATTAATGGAAATGTCAATTTTAGCAAAATGGGATAATTCAGATAAGTTATAATAATGATAAATTTAATTCTAATGCTAGCTAGTTAATTCTATTAATATGCGGTGTTTTGTTTTAGGTGTTTTTGGATTTCTTTTTTTTTTTCAGCTACTCGAACTCCGCATCAACAATGACAACAACACGTTATCATTAGGGATTTTGACAACAACAATATCTCACACTGGTTTCAATAAATATTTGATGTAAAATGGGTATTCTTAAGAAATTCTTGAACCTGCAACCGAATTATTTAAAGGAATATTTAAGATAAATAAATCGCCGTTTGTTTTAAGCTTTTTCTTAACTTAAAAGCTCATAAAGCTTTGTACAATATTCTAGAAATACGCGATGTTATTTAAGACATCAAATATGATATCAAAAATGATGTTTTGCCTCTAAAATTACAGGTATTTGATTATCTAATAAATATGACAACAACACGATATCATTAGGGATTTTGACAACAACAATATCTCACACTGGTTTCAATAAATATTTGATGTAAAATGGGTATTCTTAAGAAATTCTTGAACCTGCAACCGAATTATTTAAAGGAATATTTAAGATAAATAAATCGCCGTTTGTTTAAAGCTTTTTCTTAACTTAAAAGCTCATAAAGCTTTGTACAATATTCTAGAAATAAGCGATGCTATTGATAACATCAAATATGATATCAAAAATGATGTTTTGCCTCTAAAATTACAGGTATTTGATTATCTAATAAATATGACAACAACACGTTATCATTAGGGATTTTGACAACAACAATATCTCACACTGGTTTCAATAAATATTTGATGTAAAATGGGTATTCTTAAGAAATTCTTGAACCTGCAACCGAATTATTTAAAGGAATATTTAAGATAAATAAATCGCCGTTTGTTTTAAGCTTTTTCTTAACTTAAAAGCTCATAAAGCTTTGTACAATATTCTAGAAATACGCGATGTTATTTAAGACATCAAATATAACATCAAAAATGATGTTTTGCCTCTAAAATTACAGGTATTTGATTATTTAACAAATTTGACAACAACACGTTATCATTAGGGATTTTGACAACAACAATATCTCACACTGGTTTCAATAAATATTTGATGTAAAATGGGTATTCTTAAGAAATTCTTGAACCTGCAACCGAATGTTACCAATTACCTGAAGGAGAGCAAGAAAACTGATTCGAGAGTAATCGATTGGTCAACAGAAGCGGAAGAGGCATTTAACCTTACTAAAAACCAACTGAGTGAAGCAACACTATTGGTTCACCCATCACCATCAGCAAAATTGGCATTGATGGTGGATGCGTCAACAAACAGTAATTCAACAGTGGAGGCAAAGCGACAATGAGAGGTGGCAACCTCTTCAGTTCCATTCGGTTATACTGACCGCCACGCAGCAACGCTATAGCGCATACGACCGGGAGCTATTACTATAAAATTTAGCAAAGGCTTCGCCACGACAATTCCGGTATCTGGATTTTATCGGACAATTCACCACCGACATCCAACGCATATCAGGTTGCAATTATATAGTGGAAGATGCTCTTTCTCGAGTGGAGAGCTTACATATGCCCGAACCCATCGACTATACCGATTAAAAGAACTTCAGGAAACTTCAACAGAGCTGAGATTTGAAGAAATTCCGGTTTCTTTTAATTCAACAACATCATTGTTCTGGTGTGGCAGCTTCGGTAAAGGCTATGACAGATCAGTTCATTTGGGTAGGAATTAGGAAAGATGTAAGAGAATTGTGAAATGCTGTCTAGCGTGCCAACGATCGAAAGCGACCAAACACACCAAAAGTCCGCTCGGAAATTACCCGCCGGTGACCAGGCGATTTGCAGAAGTACATTTGGATATAGTTGGGCCACTGCCGATTTCCGAGGGCCAAGGATATTGCATCACTATGATTGACCGTTTTACTAGATGGACCGAAGCAGTTCCAGTTGCCGACATCCGGGCCGAAACCGTCGCAGTGGCCGTATTTAGCAGTTAGATCGCCCACAAATAAACACAATAGTTTTTAAAACCTAAGACTCAAACCATAATAAGGTATTGGCTGACAAGTGTTTTTTTATCCGATACTCGATCCAAAATGTAGTTTACCTTAATTCCACATTTTTAAAAATGGCGCTTGAAAAAGTTGCGCATGCGCGAAAAATGGTATGCTCTGCTAAACCTGTTCCACGATACCAGAATATGGTAACCCAGACTGTTAGTACTGCCCATGAAACTATTAAAAAAAATGTGCACATGCAACAGTTTAAAAAAATGTCAACATTCCATTGAAAATATAGAGTTGGCCATCCATCAAATTTGAAATAAAAACAATTTGTTTAGAATTTTTTTTGTTTGGTAGTCGCGCCATATTTATATTTGCTGAGCTTATCTTTATTTAAAATAATTATTGAGTTATTCCAGTGCAATGGTTCGGGTAAAATATAAACACATCCGTACCTACTACATATCATGTGGTTATAATTACTTTATTGTTTGTATCTCTATTTCAGAGTTGCAGACCAGTTCTGGACCCATCTTTTATATTTATTCCAGTCGTCATCTGTCTCATGAAGATTTCAATCGGTTTAATGCAATGTGAGTATAATACGGTATATATACGCATACATACTTATATATAACATTTTCTGCAGCGATTAGTCCGTTACTTCCTATTTTAAATGAAGAACCAACAGATCACATTGAAGATAAAACCGTTACTAATATTCCAGTAACATTTGCAGTTATAGATTTTTGTGTCACAATTGTCGCGTCAATTATATCTGATACACTTATTTCACATGACATATTGTTGACAGTAGTTTTGCTCTTCTGGCCTCCTATATCAATGGGTCTCTTTATCACCAATTCAAAACAGAATTTTATATATTTAATTCGCTTAATGGCAGTAGTCAAAGGTGTCATAGAACCATTAATTTTATCAATCGGCGTTCAACGATACAACCATGATGATTTTAAGAAACTTTATTTATACTTTATGGTTACACATTGTGCTTATTTAGCTGGTAGCGTGGGAGTACGAACGATAATCCGAATTGATATTATTGAAAATAATATATGTGGCAATATGAGTTGCATTGATTTGGCATGCCTTATTGGAACAATTTCTGGCTTCGTCAGCCTAATGTGCTACGTAATGGGTTCAAGTTATTTTACGAAAGAAACGGACGAAGCAATTAATTACTATACAGTAATATTAAAAATCTGCTGTCTCCTTGTCGCCTATATACCGTACATAATATTTTGGATTTTTTATCAACGCATAGAGCCACAAGTAGCACATTTGCCATTATTAGTAAATATGTACTTTGTGAATGCGTATGGAATGCCAAAATTGTTTTTGGAAATGAAACTTATATTTGCGATTATTTATTTTATAATTTATAAAATATTTGAATTACAGATAATAAAATATTCAGTCGCACTAATGACTGTTGGTGGTATTTTAGTTGGTTTATGGCCGATTATGGCGACAAATATGGTAGACGACCACCACGATCAAGTAAGTTTAACATATTGTTACTCGAACATTTACATTCAAACAATATTTTTATTTAGTACATGCAAGCAGGACCTGTTAAACCGGATGCAATTCAAATAACATATTTTTGTCCAGACAATAATCAATTATTAGTAGATATACCGTATTTCCAAGATCCGCTGTGTAACCTTGCGGGTCATTCTGCATTTACTATAAAAAGAGATCAAATACTTGTTTTACGCCAAAAAACTTTATGTCCGTACATCATATTTGAAAAAAACACAATTAACCAATGTTTCAAAAGAGGAAACCGATATTTTGTAGCCATGTGTAAACAAGGTACCGGTGCAGCTTTCAATGATATTGCGCGACGAGATCCGGAAGGTGGGGCCGTTGTTTGTATCATGCTTATGAGGGAAACAAAGTGTAGGGAAAACACGCAATCAATTAATGTTACCCTTTATCATAATGTGCCTACCAAAAATGATGCAAGACAATACTCATATATGTTGCCTTCAAATTATTTAACAGAAAATAATGCAACAGACTCGCCTTGGAGAGAATTTTGTCAAACTATTGAACCTGGGAATGAGTACAACATTATTATAGAGGGTAGAAAAGTTGCGCAGAATTTTACTTTTGGCCCAGGTGGCGTATATTATTTTTCGGGTTTAATTTCTTCAGACGATTATTGGAATATAACATCTGTCGATCCATATAAATCAACTCTTATCAATACTCCGTTGCTTTGGATGAGTATTTTACGGGCAATTGGAGAATATTTACTTATTATAAATGGATTCTTTAGTGTGTTTATATTTATCAAGCCTAAATGTCGTACGATTGCTATAGCCATATGGCTTATGATGATTAAATTTGGCTCAATGATTTATGCAATAGATCACAATAACGATATATATTTTCAACATGGTGATTTAAATAAATTGGGAGGCATTCTAATTAGTATGCCCATTTTATCTTATGTAATGCAATGTTTTTGTCGACGAGAGGGTGTTAGTGAAGAAAAAGAAATTTGAGATGCTTACAAATAAATTATCTAAGCGATTTGTAGTTGAATTTTTTTATTTTAGTGAAATTTAGTATTACATGTAGAGCATTAGACTTGTTTTTGGTTTGTTTGGGTCGGATGAACGGGTTTGGTTTCGTGGAATGAACTAAAAGCTGTAGAAGTAATAAGGGAAGTAAGTTTCATGGGGCTTTGTTTTGTGCAGTCGTTTCGACGATGCACGTAAACTATGCTGTAGGGGAGACGCACAGCATGCGGAGTCAGTTATTGACTGCTTGTTTCCGACGTTCGTCAGAAAGGCAGAGAATGTTTCATCGGGGTACCTTACCGCGCGTTTTAACGGAAAATATTCTATGCGTTGCCATAATGGTCCTTCAAGTTGATTAGCCGGTGTGCTATAACATGGCATAGCACGCATGGCCTTTACATAGATAGACATCCAAGCCACCGATTTATTTGTTGTAAGCCATGGTTATTTCTTATAATCACTCGTTAGTCTTTTGTAGTTTTACCTAACTGAGCATGCTGATTTTGCATATAATAATGCACTTCACACCGATAAACTTCTATTTGTAAGCAGACATCTTTGTTGCTTTTTTGATGCTAGCACAATTGTGAAACAATATTTTAAGTCAATATGCCAGCGACATATTATTGTGATTCCATGAAGTGTTTCGTTTAAACCACCACGTGGGTCTGCGCAGTGTTGATCGAATGATATCCAAGTATTTCTCTAGCGTTAGATCGTTCGAAGCTGAAACCGATTTATTTAAACTAATATTTGAGATAATTAAATCGCGGTTTTGTTTAAGTTTTTGCTTGACTAATAGGCTTATAAAGCTTTGTACAATATTCTAGAAATAAGCGATGTTATTGATAACATCAAATATAACATCAAAAATGATGTTTTGCCTCTAAAATTACAGGTATTTGATTATTTACTAACATTTGACAACAACACGTTATCATTAAGGATTTTGACAACAACAAAATCTCATACTGGTATTTGATGTAAAATGGGTTTGCTTAAGGTATGCTTGAAACTGAAGCCGAGTTATTTAAAGTAATATTAGAGATAATTAACGCGGTTTTGTTTGAGCTTTTGCTTAACAAATTGTTGTATATTTTGGAAACCCCTAAATTATAAATATTTTGCATGTGAATTGTGAATTGCAGTTTCAAATTATTGTATTAAGTATTGATGAGTAATTATATAAAAAAAGATTGTAGCTTGTTTTCCGGAGAGAGACATAGGAATAGGACACGGTAAAAGAAGATCGTCAATCGTATAAATATATAAATAAAAGTATAACCAAGTAAAACAAATTGTGTGGTGTAATTATAATTCAAAGAGAAAAGAAATAAAACAAATAAGCTTGCAAAGCTTTGTATAATAGCCTAGAATTAAGGTGATATTTTTGTTTACGCCAAATGTGACACCAAAAGTGACGTTATGCTCTGAAATTACAGATATTTGATTATTTACTCAAATTTGACAATAACACGTTATCATTAAGGATTTTGACAACAACAAAATCTCATGCTGGTTTCAATAAATATTTGATGTGAAATGGGTATGCTTGAAGCTGAAACCGAATTATTTAAAGAAATATTTGAGATAATTAAATCGCCGTTTAGCTCAAGCTTTTGCTTAACTAATAATCTTATAAATCTTTGTGCAACATCCTAGAATTAAGCTGATATTTTTGTTCACATCAAATATGACACCAAAAATGACGTTATGCTCTGAAATTCTCGGTATTTGATTATTTACTAAAATTTGACAACAACAAGTTATCATTAAGGATTTAGACAACAACAAAATCTCATACTGGTTTCAATAAATCTTTGATGTAAAATGGGTATTCTTAAGATATGCTTGAAGCTGAAACCGAATTATTTAAAGAAATATTTGAGATAATTAAATCGCCGTTTAGCTTAAGCTTTTGCTTAACTAATAAGCTTATAAAGCTTTGTACAATATCCTAGAATTAAGCTGATGTTTTTGCTAATACCAAATATGACACCAAAAATGACGTTATGCTCTGAAATTCTAGGTATTTGATTATTTTTTAAAATTTGACAACAACACGTTATCATTAGGGATTTTGACAACAACAAAATCTCATACTGGTTTTAATAAATCATTGTTTTAAAATGGGTATTCTTAAGATATGCTTGAAGCTGAAACCGAATTATTTAAAGTAATATTTGAGATAATTAAATCGCCGTTTTGCTCAAGCTTTTGCTTAACTATTAAGCTTATAAAGCTTTTTACAACATCCTAGAATTAAGCTGATATTTTTGTTAACACCAAATATGACCCCAAAAATAACGTTATGCTCTGAAATTACAGGTATTTGATTATTTACTAAAATTTGACAACAACACGTTGTCTTTAAGGATTTTGACAACAACAAAATCTGATACTGGTTTCAATAAATAATTAATTTAAAATGGGCATTCTTAAGATATGCTTGAAGCTGAAACCAAATTATTTAAAGTAATATTTGAGATAATTAAATCGCCGGCTTTTTCTCGAATCTTCGATCTGCCTATGACAAATTTTAAATATCTTCTTTTTGTACAACCGGGCACATTTAATCTAATTTTATTTTACATAAAATACAAATAACATAATTCTATAAGCAACTTGAACCGGTAATAAATATGTTTGTACATAAATAAAAATTGTTACGAAAAGAAAATTTCTGGAATTAACTAATACAATTTTTTTGCAAGGATATATTTAATGGTCGTTATTATACGAAAATACCTGAAATTCTATCTTATTCTTTGTTTAATTTCTTTTATAAGCTGCAAACATAACCTTTTACCTGGCAAACCCATTTTAGATTATTATGTTATAACTGGGTTATTTATCCAATTAAAAAAATATTTTTACTGCTAAAATAACAAAGGAGAATTTTTAGTTTTCTGGTACGTAATAAAGATGCAATTTAATTTCATCTACAGCTTAAAATGTAATTTCCTCTGTGTTATAAACACTGTACAATATTGTGCATCCACTTAACTGCTTATTTATTATAAAGAGATTATTATCTGAAGATTTTTTTTTAAACAGTCAAACCTCATATTGGAGGTTTTATTGCTACTGACGAAATTTGGTAGGTGTCCATTTTTACGGGTATTCGTTTAATCGAGAGAGCTTTATTTGAGAAAAGTAAAATACTAAAGAGACTAACCGTTAAGGCCGATGACTGTAATTTCATTTCTTGTATCACCTATTAGACTCGTTCTAAATAGTTAATCTTTCTGCGAGTCCATCTGGACTGTCGATGAAATTAAGTAATTCTTTGAGTACTCTGAATCTACTGACTACATCTAATTGATTGGCAAACAAACAAATGTCATACATCATACAAATGTATGATTCCTTTCAATGATTGCTATTGTGCCCAAAAGATTTTTAAGGCATATATGCAGTTTACTCATAACACGCTATATGTCATATCGTCATAAATATTTATGGTAGGTTAAATAGCTCAATAAATTTCCAGTTTAGAGAAATACGACTTAATGGTATCCACCGCATAAATCGTAATAATTTTATTTATTTTTTCTATCAAATGCAATATGGATACAAAACCCTAATTCATTTAAAGTGAACAGACACTAAGAACTTTTTACTCTATAGGAGCAAAACACAGCCCAATAACGTATATAGCGTTTCAAAACTTTTTGCAGTTCTATGTGCAACTGCCGGTTGGCTTCCACTTTAAAGAATATGGAATACAGGATCGAACAAACTATATTAATTCTCTGTGCTCCTTAACTGGTTTTAAGATCAAGAGATATAATCAAAGAACATAAACAAGATGTTGCGCTAATTTTTTAGTATGTATAGAAATAAATTAGGAAAATGTGAAAAAGATACAAAAAAAAAGAACGTTATAAGAAACAGCGTTGTAAGTGGCGTGTTTTATGAGGTATGACTGTACCCTAAACTCCTTCAAAATGAAAAAAACTTTGAGAGAGTGTAGGCTGGAGATTGAGAGAAACGAAAAAAAAGTTTATTCTACAAACATTTTGTGTTTTACTTATAAATCGAATAAACATAGTTTGAACAATTTTTGAGACATCGAGTGCAACTCATGTACGATTCAATATGGAATGCCCCTACATATACATAGGTATATAAAATATCAACAACAACAAAAAAAACATTAATAGTTTATAGTTAAATTGTATTACCTGTAGTACAGTAGCTGTAGTACGACTACAATGACACATACGAAATGTATTCTAGAAATATTAAATTATGTAACATTCTAACCTAACGAAAGGAAAATCTCAAAATATGTAGTTCACAATATGTAATAAAACTATAAGAGTACACGAGAACATAATGTTAAATGTAAAAATTATGTTAATTTTTGTATACAACAATAACAAAATCTACTTTACAAAAAAAAAGGCTCATGAAACAGACTTTTGTCTTAATTAAAGCTGTAGGAAAATAAATTTCTTAAAATTGGAATATTTTATAACATAAAAATGAATTGTATTTACCTACAGTCTATTGTTTGTATCATATTCTCTGAAAATAGTAAATTATCTGAACTTTTATATTATGTCGAATGTCTTTTGTATGTATTGTACATAAAACACGTACCCCAAAAAACGTACCGATTTATCTTGTGTATATCACTCAAATAATTATTGGTTTAGTGCTTCTCTCTTTGATTCTAATTTAACATGGAAAGTGAGGCTAAATTTAAGTTCCTTCGTTATATTTTTGAATTAAATAATCAAATTGAAAATTAGTTCCAAATATTTAAGTAAAATTTACTTGTTTTGCTGTTTTCTTTCCACATTCTTATGTTCTTCAATGAAAGCATATCCAAAATTTATACCAGTGATGTTGGATCAAAAATAAAATTTTTTAAGCAACATTTTTGATCTAAATATCGGGGAAGAAATATAATAAAAGTGACAATTGAATCGTGCTTTAGATGTTTTTAAGAAATGATTGAATAAATCGCATGTATTTGAGAAACGAGCTCTATATAACAACCCTCAAGTATTCCGCCGTCAGCTGCTCCTTTTCCATGACTTGCACCAAAAAAGATCTATTCTGCTTTTATATTGAAGTCCACGTTGTTGATAGCATTATGTTAGTTTATTTATTTTTTATTTTTGAATTGTGCTGGTGATTCATCAGAAAAGTAACTAAATTTTGTGAGCGCAGGATAAATGTATACGAAATTTATTATTTATTCATCAAATAATCTGTAAATGCTTTAAATCCGGTGTTGTCTGTTGCCATACATTACAATTTTACAAAAAGTTACATTAATCATAAGATTAAATATTTTTAATTTTTATATACAATAAAAAGTTTAGTGAAACGATAAAATAAGTTATACAATAGGTACATTAAATTAATAAAAATTGAAACTTGCAACCTACACTTGAAAATACATCAAATTCCGACCAATGTTCTATTCAGCCGAAAGAAAATAATTTTGGGAGCCAAAATTAAAAATTACTTTTGAAAGTTATTATACAAATAATTAGCTTTGACCAAAAATATTTCCTGTTTAACCTGTTTAATCAGATCATTTAAGTTATTATTAAGCTTTTTCGAAAGTGTATTTGGATACCTAATTTCCCTAAGAAAGGTTAACTTTTACCCAAGGCTTAATAATTCTATCTTTCGCTTTAATCTCAACCAACGTTGTATTTCAATCAACATAAAATTTTAAATATTTATCAAATAGTTTAAGGCGGTCGTCATATAAGTTTGTGATTAGACAGAAGATCAAATTTGTTCGCTTAAAACTTTAAATAAATTAGAATAATTAATAATTTTTATATTCCGTTTCGATTCGTATGAATAAGAATTAGGCTCATTAATAGGCACAAATACAATACTAGTCATACAATAGTCAATTGAATGTCTGCTTCGTAGCTTAACTCAAACTTCGGTGAATGTCTAAAACACATGTAATCAGTGCAGGTGGCGGAATTGCATATAATACGGGTTGGCTTATTTATCAGCGACTTAAAGACGTTAGAGGTCACGATGAGCATGTATTCAACTGAGGGCGGTAGAAATTCATAAAAATTTAAGTTCATACAACAAAAAATCATTAAATGTTTGGATATGATCTCTAGCAAAGTATTAGTAAGTTCCTCAATGAAAACAGATACGCGTATACAGAATGTAAATACATATAACCGAAAGCAGAAAAGCTTTATATTCAAAATTCACCTGTATAAGGTCAGCACTATACTAGCATCAATGCGAAACACATTTTTTTCATTAATATATTCTGTCAGATTAACAACAACGTATCCACATTTATACATAAAATTAGCCATCTAGTTCATGATGTATAAACCAGACGGAAAGTACAATGATTTATGGCAATAACTCGAGTGCAGTAAAATTAGCTAAAAATAAATCAAAATTTCTACCATTAACAACACATGTTGGTAATGTTAGGTGGCAGCGAGACTGATGGTGAGTCGGCTTTATAATGATTGAATATCATGGGTGGGTTATAGATTAAATAAGCCTACATTCCAGTTGTAGTTTCGTACCAAAATTTTTTTGATTTAAACTCCATTAGGCTAAGGCTTTAGCAGACATACTTTTGGTATAATACGAAATAGCAACGATTGATTTTAAATGATGAGTAAGGCCTATTGTGTTTCGTATAATTTTTTGGAAGACCCAAAAGCATGTGACATTCGTTAAATTGAGTTCATTTTTCAGGTGAAAGCTTGAATGATTTTGTTTGTACTAACGGTTGGTGCAAAACGCGATAGAAAGATCCATTTACATGGTTTATTATTAGAGAAAATGTATACCATCGGATCAAATTTGACCCGGACTGGTAAAAAGAACAAAATTTTAATATGAATACAAATTTTTATTATCGCCTTTAAAATAGATTCCTTTACCAATACAAGCATATGCCAATTGTTAATCTATTTCTCCATACATATCTTATAGGCCATGGCCGGGATTGCCTATAGTTCCTTTAGCGAATTTCTTTTTTATGGCTTCAATCGACTAATGGCCCGTTCCACGGAGCGGATATTTGTGTTTCGGAAACAAGAAAAAGTCACAGGGGGCCAAATCTGGCGAGAACAGTGCCTGAGTGATGAATTTTGTTTCGTGTTTGAAATTCAGCCGGTAACGACAAATTGATTCACATAGACGCCTCAAAACAGCCAAGTATAGTATGCTTTGTTGACCGTTTAACCCTCTGTTATGAATTCACACTGAACCATACCATGTTGAGTCGATCCATAAGCCAACACTTCGACTTTTCAGCACAATTTTCTTCACCTTTTCGATGTTATCGTCGTTAACAGAGGTGGATGGATGACTCGCATGAGGTGTTTCCTACAACATTTTCAATGAATTTGTAGCCGTAATTACATTGGAAACACAAAATTTCAAACAAACTAGTTGTTCAATTTTTTTCCATAGTAAAAATCACCAGAAAAACTTTTCGTGCCGTAAACATGGCTGCCAAACTCACACTAATGGACTTATTTTGCTCGAACGTCACACGAATGCCAAAGAAGGTTGTACCAACCGTGGAAAAAAATATTTTATCGATTTTACGCGCGAGTTACTTAAATCTGAAAGCAACATCTAACGTATCAAATACATTTTTTAGGCATTTAAAAATTATAAAATATAAAATTTAATAAAAGTGATGTTTTAATAAAATCAACGACCACAAGTGCAATCAACTTAATTTGCGCAGTTGGTAGCGGATATTTGCTAATAGTTATCAGTATAAATTTTTTTTTTATTTAATTAAAGTTTGTTATCCTGGATAAATAAACCACACTGACTGTATATTAGTGTATAGTGAAGGTGCCGACAAAATAATTGATATACAAAGGTAATTAACAATAACCGAAAAATAAAATTTAAGCGACGGTTTATCGTACAACAACATTTGATCACGAATTGAAACAACTTGCTGAATCTACTATCTACGTAATGAAGCTGTTGATATTGATGATTTCATGGTGAGCGTATACATTTTTGATATACATTTTAATTGACAGTTTGGTTCATAAATAAATAAAAATCCCATAAAGCCAAATTAGTGCAAATAGCTTTCATAATACCACGTATGCACGTTAGATTAGATTTAGATATAAGAAATATAACGGAACAAATTATAGAATTAGAATTAAATAAAAAAATAAATAGTGAAAAATTAGATATTGATAAACAATCTGCGAGTTATAAAATGTTTACGGAAAATATAAATAATTGTGGTAACACAAACAATATAATAGTTTACAAATCCCCGATGCCATTAGGGATTTACCTGAATTTGGCGGCAACAGGCATAATAGGCATGTGAATTAGCAAAGTAATCATGTTCAAAAATACTTCTATGTGCTATAAGACACAAAATCATTGGAGAAGCCAACGAGGTACTGAATATGTATGGTACACCACTCGAATGGGAAGCCATTCGAGATAACCTTACGACACATTACGCTGATAAACCTATTGAACCAAATTTAATAAAAGACTTGCATAATATCAGTCAAGGCAACGATGTAGAAGTAGATAGATATTTCCCAAAAATTATGGACATACAAAGCACAATAATAAATCACATAAAATTAACCGAAACGAACAATATAATTAGTAGAGCAAAGAAAGATCTTTGCCGCCCCGGTGGCACAGTGGTTAGCATGCTTGCTTTAAGCTCCGGAGGTCCCGGGTTCGATTCCCGGCGGGTGATCAAAAAATCACGACTGGTTAATGTTGGATCAATGAATTAATCACTTATTATCCGTTAAAAAAAATGATTACGAAACTTCAAATGAAGCGGTCAAATCCCTCTATGGGATGTACCGCCAGCGAAAAAAAATAAAAAATAAAGATCTATGTATATCAGGAAATGTGTCCATCTACTATTCTTACAGGTTTGAGAGAACTATAGTGCCTAATGGTACGAGCTATGCGCAGCCTATTAATATACAAGGGGCATTCTAATATTGCCTAAAAGGACAGAACATACAATATGCTAAAAAATCCAATTATAAAACAATAAATTATCAAACAATGGTCCCCAGGAAACCCTTGCAATTACCTTTACCTATTAATACAATTACCTTTACCTATTATGCATATAAGAATATAATGAGGATTGGTAAACTAAATATAGAGTGGGATAGGTGTGTGGTATATGAATCAAACAGAGTGTTAAGATGTCTAAAATGTTTGGGGTATAACCACAGGGCCAAAGACTGTAACATTGGTGCGTGTTGTTATAAGTGTGGTGGAAATAATCATTTGTCTAGTCAGTGTGAAACAACTGATGTAGTGTGCTTAAATTGTAATAGAGCAAAAAACAAATTAGGTTTAAATGACATAGACATTCATCACGAAACAAGAAGTGTCAATTGTCCCGTTTACTTGAGAAAGTTGAAACAATTAAAAAATAGAACAATTTATTAGCAGCTAAAGAAATACTCAGGGTTATATTTAAATATACAAGGTTTAAATAATAATTTCAGTGAAGTTGAATCACTAATATTGACTCAGAACTTTGAATTCATATGTTTAAGTGAAACCCATCTATCAGATTTTGATAGTGATAACCTAGTGGAAATAGAAAATTATAAATTATTTAGAGCTGACTCCTTCTCACGACATACCGGTGGCGTTTGTATATACATAAAAAACTATTGGAATGTTGAGGTGATCCAAAAATATACTTTAAACTTAGACTTTTGGTGGTTATCTGTTAAACTAGTATGCTTTAACACTGTGTTATTGTTGGTAGTATTCTACAGAGCACCTAGACAATTAAATGTAAATGCAGAATTTTTTCAAAATTTTAATAATTATTTGAGTGAAATTTGTGATAAAAATAGTCAAATTTGTATTTGTGGTGATATGAATGTGAATTGGAAAATAAATGAAACAAATAAAAGGATAATTAAAGAAATTATACAAGACTGTGGACTTAGGCAAATAGTGAAAGATTATACAAGAATTGCGAAGAGTTCAAGATCAATAATTGATTATGTGGTGGTTAATGACACTAATAATATAACTTGTGATGTCAAAAGTGAGTTTAAAATTAGTGATCATGAATCGATTGAAATAATAATAAATAAGTCTGGTAAATCAAACAATAATTTTGGTAGCAATAATAATAAACTAGTTAAGTTTTTAGATTATGATATAAATAAATTTCGTAGTGCGCTTTGTAAAAATGATATTACGACAATTTATTATAATTCAATCAATTTCAAAGCAGAGAACTTTAGTGTTAATTTGCATGGCGTGGTTAAAAAATTCATAGGACATAAAATTGTTACAAAAAAAGTGTGTCCATGGTATACAGAAGATCTAAAAGTTCTAAAACACAATAAAGTTAGATTGTATGAAATAGCTTGTACAAAGGACTCAGAAACTGATTGGAATAATTATAAAATTAATAGAAATATGTATAAAAACAAACTAAATTATGCAAAAAGTGAATATATTAAACACAAAATAGAAGATTCAAGTGATCAAAAGGAAATGTGGAAAAATTTAAAAACATTTGTTTTGAAGAAATCAAGTAGTATTATTAAAGATGTTGTATTTGACAATATTTTGATAAGGGATGAATTAAAGATAGCTGATTGTTTTAATAAATACTTTGTAAATAGTGTTAATTGTATAAATGAAAGTATTCCATTTGTTCAATATTTGAACCAAACAGAAAGACAAGTCAATCTGTTTACTTTTAAACAAATAAGTTATGAGGAGTTGCTAAATATTGTAAAATTAATGAACAATAAGAAAGATATTAACTTAGTGAGTAGAAATATGATTATAGACAGTTTTGATTTAATTGGAGAAAATTTATGTTCTATTATAAACAATTCGTTGAAATCTGGTGTTTTCCCTACAATATGGAAGGAATCAACGGTAGTTCCTATTGAAAAAATTTCTAATACAATTAAATGTGAGGAATTTCGGCCAATTAATATGATTTTGTCTGAAGCCAAAATCCTAGAAAGAGTGGTTTATTTACAGTTTAGACAATATTTGGAAGAAAATCAGATAATATTTGACTTTCAGTCTGGATTCCGTCGAAATCACAGCTGTGAAACTCTGGTGAATCTGGTGGTATCAAACTGGAAGGATGCTGTGCACAACAAAAAAATTATAGTTGCAGTATTTTTGGATTTTAAAAGGGCGTTTGAGACAATTGATAGAACAATTCTTCTTTCGAAATTAAGTGAAATGGGATTAAGAAACATCGAACTTCAATGGTTTAAGTCATACTTATCAGAGAGAAGACAAAGAACAAAAGTAAATGAATCGCTATCTGATTCAATAACTGTCTCAATAGGAGTACCTCAGGGAACAATATTGGGTGTAGTGCTGTTTCTACTATACATAAATGACATTCACAAAGCAGTTGAGTGGTCTACAATCTTCCTTTTTGCGGATGATGCTCTTTTATATGTTACTGGAGAAACCATTGAAGAATGTACGAGTAAAATCAACAATGATCTGGCAATGATTGATGTTTGGTGTAAAATGAATAAGATGAAGCTAAATATATCAAAAACAAAATGCATGATTATTAATAGTAAATTAGATAGTATGGTACATATAAATAATCAACCGATTGAAAAAGTTAGTGAGATAAAATATCTCGGTATAATTATAGATAATAAGTTGGATTTTAAAAGTAATTTAGACTATGTGTGTACAAAAATTGCAAAAAAAATTTATTTCTTGAATAGTATACGTAAGAATATTTCGTTGAGTACTACAATTTATATATATAACGTTATTATTAAACCCCATTTTGAATACTGTTCTTCAATCCTATTTATGTGTAATAGGGAAATGATGAGCAGGCTACAAAAATTACAGAATAAGGGAATGCGATGCATTCTTAGGGTAAATAAATACACTTCGATTGATTTTATGTTACAATCTTTAAAGTGGCTAAACATTGAGCAGAGGATAAAAATGAATGTATTGATCTTTATTTTTAAGATGAAGCATCAAATTTTGCCAAAATATTTGTATGATAAAGTAGTGTTTGTTAGTGATGTTCATGATTATATGTTAAGAAATAGAAATGATTTTAGGTTAAAAGTGTATAATAATGAAAAATCAAAAAATATGTTAATGTATAATGGCTTATGTCTTTTTAATAATCTTCCAAATAACTTAAAAAATGAAACAAGTTTAAAAGTATTTAAAAGTAGTATGATTAATTATTGTAAAGACAATTTTTGAATGTAATAATAATTTACGAATTTATTTTTAAAAAAATGTAAATTTTTTAATAGTATTTTATACTAAATAAAGTTATAATAATAATAATAATATTTAGAGATTTTAATCACTATTGTCCCGAAAACCATTTCAATCATTCCAAACACTTTAGCAACCTTTGAACAGACCCCAATATTTTAATCACAAACCTTCTAATAATAATCTATTTATTTATTTATTTATTTATTTGTTGATTTAATACAAGCTTTTGGTACATTCTGTTTTGAGCATGAGCTCATTCATAACAGAGATGCACTAAAAGAGTTGGATAACATATTATGAAAATTACTCAGTCGTTTAACGCCGGAATCACAGCACCAGCCATTCAGTTTGATTAAACAGCCCGCATCATAGTCTTGAATTCTTGCAACAGGATTTTTCACATTTGAATCTCTGCATTCTCCGATTAGACCGCAATTCCCGAGTTTTGCTGGGTTTTCCTTATCAATAAACCACAACGGTGGTTGCGAATTAGAATTTAAAAAATTTACAATAGATTTACAAAAATTAATTTAACAAAAAAAAACAGATTCAAGTTGACTCGATAATCAAAGCCAACCAATCTAGATCCAAATTTAAATTTACCTCCTAGAAACAATTTTCAACAACCCTCTCCGAATCAAAATTTACCTCACGGATAAATTCTCAGCAATTCTTTGACAAACCACAAATACCAAATAATAGGAAATTTGAAAAAATGGATACCACATCCAATTTGAATAAATACCCTCTAGCTTCTTATTCTTCTTCTTCTTCCGCTGGCGCTACATCCCATGAAGGGATTTGGCCGCCTCAACGATGCTCCTCCAAATAATCCGATCCGTCACAAGAGAACGCCAGACACGGTGACCGAGTGTGTGCAGGTCCCTCTCAACGTCATCCATCCATCGGGTAGGTGGTCTCCCACGAGGTCCTACTTTCGCTGGTGCCGACTCCAAGGCCTGTTTAGTATTTAAAATCGTTGTCCTTATATCGTGTCCGAGGTCGTTATTGTGAATCCAAAAATATCCGAGGCTCATGTTGAGGTTTCGTAACAAAAAAATTTTTACAGGTTGGGCTGTTAACCCAACGCCAACCTTCTGTAGAAGGACCACAGCCCTCACACTTTAGCCTACTCCTTTAACAGAGTAGTTTCTAGTGGCCGCCACGAAGAGGCAGTGTGAGCACTTGCTGAAGTTGCATGCAGTTACGGCACATGAAGCGAGTCTTGTGTTTATCCCCCTGCATACACAGCAGCCTGACCCTTCTTACTATCACAATAAATCACCCAGATTCCACTCACAGGAATTATTTAACATAGAAAACCAAGAGTTTGATGGGAATAATCAAGATTACTACCCTAATCTCGATCCTGACTATGAAAATAACATCCCCACAAGATCCCGAAATTGAAGAAAAAAATTTTCAGCAAGAAGCCTCAGATCAGTTGAATTTATCTAATTAAATAAACTTCAAAATTCAGCATTAACTTTAATATTTTTCAAATTTAGCCCGACAAAAATATTAAAATTTCTTATCGACACCGGAGCAAATAAAATTTGTATCGGTCCTTTACACATATATTCCAAACGGATTAAAATCACCCCACCAATTAAGGTAAAAACAATGTTCAAAGAACACCAAATCAATAATGGATTAATGGAACTTAAAACTAGAGAACCTATAGAGTTTCTCTTATATAAATTTAACGAATATTTCGACGATCTAATAGGATTAGAAACACTTCAAAAATTCAACGCAAAAATTAATTTCCGAAACTCATGTCTGGAAATGCCTAATGTTTATCCCATCTCAATACCGAAAAAAAAACAGAGAATCTCAACATAGCGATACAACAACAACATAAATACATAAAATAAGCAAATTCGTGAAACCGACAAAGTGCATCAAAAACGCATAATTATTTGTATATCATTTATTGTCATTTCTCATTCCCTCTTTTCATTATATAAAATCAAAATTCACAATTAAACATCAGAACTATTTGTCACTGCAATCTGAAAGCAACATCTAGAGTATCAAATAAATTTATTACGTTTAAAAATTATAAAATATAAAATTTAATAAAAATTGTTGTTTTAATAAAACCAACGACCACAACAAGTGCAAAAAACGTTATTCGCGCGGTTTAAATGGGCCAGCCCGAGTCAAATTTGATCAAAATGTATAAAACTCTTATTTAATAATTTTTTTTAAAATAAATGGTTTGGTTACTCCTGAGTGGCCAATGTCTGTCCAATTCAGTAATAATGGAGACATTGTTTTTTTTGTAACGAGTTCATTGATAATGATGGTGTTCGGTGTATTCATAAAAGCGTGTTTTATGAGAATAATTGGAATTCACCGACATAATTTTGTTGAATAAATCTTGTTAGTATTAATCGTCAATTTCTTGAAAAAAAAGTCAGATGAGAGTTTGGGCGTCTTCCCAGATTTTTCTAACTAAACAAACTTTATAAAAGTTCCATTAAACAAATATTCAAACATTAAGAGATTTTTAAATTTTCATGTATTTTAAGATTTTCAAATTGTTTGATTTTGAAGCTTTTCCAGCTTCAAACATTTTGCTAAAAAATGTTTAAAGCTGGACAAGCCTCAAAATCAAATGTTATCAACTTTTTAATATTTGGCTATTTAATTAACAATTAGAACTCACAATGCTCAGAGAAAACAATATTTTCTGCTCTTTCCATTTATTTGACGGCGAGTTGAAATTAAAACAATATTTAGCTAATAATAGTAATTAGTGGTTTTTTGTTTAAAAGCTTAAAAATCATACAATACAGTTAACCGAAATCCATTTAAAAATCGCATAGAAGAGGGAAATTTGGAAATCAAGTTAAATAATTTTTATATTAATCTTGGTTTCTAAGTTTGATAAGTTTATTATTTTTGGAATACGGAGTTGAAGCTTATAATTGTTGTAGGACCTGATGTTTCTACCAAAATGTTTAATATATGAGCTTTTTGGGCTAAATAAATTGTATCGATTTAAGTTTTTATAATTATTCGTGCAATTGCTACGAGTTTTTCCTATAAGGCTGCATTTTAATGGAAAGTAAGTTACCTTAATTAAGCTTTTGAAAACACTAACTTAGCAATTCCTTCCGTGAGAAGATTTCATTTTATTATTATTTTTTATAAGGTGAGCTTCAGGCTAAAAGTCGAACTTAATTCAAAATTCAAACACCATTTTTCGTTTCTGTTATTTAAGCTACAGCGAAAATTAACGGGTCAACTGAACGAAATAATAAAGTTTGTATTATATAAACCTAAAATCATTATGTTTGTGAAGAAGCCGCATAAATAAATGTAAAATGAAATCGTTGTTTTTAATTTAAAGTCAAAAATTCATGAATTTTCAAAAGATGTATGAATCGCTTGCAAATATATTTAACTTTGTTATAAGGGAAAAATGTAATCGATACGTTAGATATCCAAAACCGATTTGTACGATACCCACTTTTTAGTAAATTAAGTAAAGTATAGCCTTTATGAAAAAGTGGAAGAGGTGGCTAGGCCATTATTGGTTTCACATCAGATTGATCACCACATCAAATCTTAGTTAAAATGATTTTTCTCCATTCAGAAAGCATACGGTTATGTTCATTATACCTATAGAGGACAAAACTCAAGATAAAACAGAACTTACAATTGAGAAAATTGAGGATCTCATTTTGTGAAATAAATGATTTTACTTTCAAGCAGCTTTAGTATTTTTAGTCATTTTTGAACGGATGGATGAATCACTCCATTTACATAAGGCAGGCATTTTTATTACGAGACGGAAAAATTACCAAATAACGAGGTTTCGTATTTAAATATTTGTAAAAACACAGAAAAAGTTGTTCCACTAGTGAAGTCAGCCGAATAGTAATATATTGCCAACAACGACAGTTCTTGCAACAACTCGTGTAGATACATACATATGTGCGACCGCTTTTTTCTACATTCTTCTATGCATTGCAAGTATATTTCGCAAATTTGAAGTGTTTTATTACAAAATATAATATTCCATAATTACAAGCACTTTGAAAACATTATACATAATTAAAAAAAAAATCTAATTTAAACAAAATATAGAAAACAAATAAGTGGGTACCTTGTATCGATCACAACCAGAATTTTGGTTGTGATATCCCAAACACGCAAATTTTTGTTTTTGAAATTACGAATTTCACTAATCACTATACACTATGTTGGTTCACTTATATTAATACCATTTTATAAATATTAAGAAACATTTTCACTATCACGACAAACTAATTACTTTAATCGTACACAAAATATTTTTCACTTTTTTAATATACGTCTAGATGATGACTTACTACTAAATACACTGATTGTTGAATAGCATAACAGTATGCCAAATTGCTAAAACATTATTTGCTCTTTCGATTTAACTCTCTCGCTTCAACTTGTACTGATCATGATTATACAAACAAACAAAATCTAGTAAACCTCATGTTAACTGTAATCTGAAAATAAACAAATTGTTTGGCTATTTACAGTATTTTATGAACACAGATGTTCATCAAATGTTTAATGATTCTGTAATAGGGTGACCCACATATTATGCGAAATATTAGGTTTTATCGGTACAAGCCAAATCATTTATTTTTTAATGTGGAGTAAAAAAATTATTAAGAATTTTGCAAAATTCTTATTAATTTTCTCCCTCCGCATTGTGCGTAATCTTTATCTGTACCAAACAAAAATTTAAATGGGGGTTAAGACTAGTTATGGTTGATTTGGTTGTCAAGTTCAAGATTCAAAATGACATATGTATGTAAGCATGATTGGTAATAGCAAGGTGACAATAAACACCGGGTGACAATAAAATACCGAGACTGATTTAATTCCAAATTTAACACGTTTATTTAACAGGAAAATAAATAAAATTTAAAATAACCTCCATAGGCATCAATACATAACTTTACATGTTTACTAAAATTATAAGGAGCGGCTCGAAGCATTTCTAGAGGTTTTTAATCCTAAACCTTGACAATTGCAGTACGTATCGACCACAAATTTTTATGTATAGTATGGCGCAGGCTTTAATTCGCCAAATATACAAAAACAAAATAGTTAACAGAATTTAAATTCGGAGAATACGGTTGTCATTACATAACGTCGATAAAATAAATTGTTGAGTCAATGTCACTTTGTGAGCCGGAGCAGATTGGAAAGTATGACTATAATCATTGTTTGGATAATGCTAACAAGTCCAGGGTATAAATAGTTCTTTGAGAATTTCACGGCGATAAATCGCTTGGATCGCAGTATGAATCAGATATCACTCGTTTTCACTAATTGTTTGTGTCGCGTGTATTCCATGCGGTTCTAACTTTGGAGTATATGATAAATTAATTTTATATTATCAAGTCCAGCATAGCATTCATTTTGCAACCAGTGGATCGTTTATATATATTTGGTAATTTTAATTTACCAAATGTTAATTGGCTTCGAGTTGATGATTTTAGGTCCGTTGAACTTGAATGCGAATTATGATGACTTCATGACCGGATTACTTTCTATGGATCTCAAGCAATGTGTGAAAGTTAAGAACAATTGCCGGAATGTTTTGGACCTAGTATTTTTGTTGTTAGGTCAAGAAGTAATTGTCGATACGTGTGCCGATTTAGCAGGATCGTCCAGGATATACCATTTTCCATTAAACGTGTCAATGCCTTTTGTGGTATGTGAAAATATCAAATATGAGTTATTTGTTGAAAATTTTAATTTAAAATTGGAGACTACGATTCCTTTAATGCTTTTCTTGACAAACATAATTGGAGGGGATGTTGAATGAATGAAATTTGTTTTTACTGACCAATTTTATTTCAACTGCTATCGAATTGGCTAAGGCCTTTGACAAACTTGATCGCAAACTATATTAGTATTACCGTGTTTCCGGTTCGTGACCGAGGATACGGCCCCTAAAGATCCACGTAAAATTTTTGAAAATGTCTAGCAGCAAAAGTCGGAGCGTTTATTAGCGGTTTCATTGTATGATTTGGCGACTTTGTAGTTTTGCAAATTTCGCATTGGCCAATAAACTCTCGTACTTGTTGCCGCATTTTTGGCCATAAATAACAACGTCTGAGTCTCTCTAGAGTTTTACTAATACCTCCATGCGAAGCTGTTGGATCGCAATGTTCCTGTCTGATTGGAGCTTCAGTCGTACTCTTTGGAATACATAATTTTCACATTGGCACATCCCTTAGTTCCGCATCGCGCTTCAGTTCAATTCGAATATAAAGTCGATCATTGAGCATTTTATGATTCGGGTAGCATTCTGATGAAGTCTTAATTTTTGATACCAGGTCAACATAATCACTATCCTGAAAATGTGGAGAGTCCAGTTCTATTATTTCCAAAAGTGGGAAACACTCTTGAAATTCTTCTAAAGTGTCACAAAATGCTCTTGATAAAGCATCCGGCACTACATTTATTGAACCTCGTTGATTCTCAATCACAAAATCGTATGACTGAACTTAAGGCCCCACCTAGTTAATCGCCCACTTAAGCCTTTTTGAGACATACGCCACTTTAAACTCGCTTGGTCCGTCACCACGGTGAAGTGGAATCCTTCGACGTAAAGACGGAATTTTTTAATACTCACTAAAGCGGCCATGCATTCGAGCTCCGTTACACTGTAGTGTTGTTGTGCTTTGTTTAATTTTTGAGAGACAAACGAATTAGGTCTTTCGGAACCCTTACTATCTATTTGGTATAAAACAACACCCACTCCAGCGGTGCTAGCATCGCAACGGATATAGAAGGGTTGAAAATATTCAGGATTGGTTAGAACTGGCGCAGTTGATAGCAAGTTCTTCAGCTTTTCAAACGCTAGTTGTGCTTCTGGATTCCAGGCGAACTTTACTGATTTTTTTAATAAATTTGTTAGGAGCGCGGTTAGATCTGCGTAGTTTGGGATAAACCTCCGATACCATCCAGCCATTCCCAGCTTGGCTGGATCGGTTCGGAGGCCATCTTCGCCTACCAGATATCCAAGATATTTAATTTCTCTCATTACAAAGTGGCTTTTGCCCAGATTGATGGTTAGACCCGATTCGCTTAATAATTTTGATACAATTTCTAACAAGGAAAAATGTTCCTCAAGTGTCGCTGAAATTATGAGCAAATCGTCTAAATAGGTAAACACACGGTCACTGGTGTGGGATAACTTTATCCATTAGACGGCACATTGTCTGAGCCGCATTACATAGACCAGGACAGGTCATAGTTTGATAAGTCATTAAATAAGACAGAATTCAATATGTTATGCCAAAACTCGATATGTCATGATTTGGGTTCTTTCAGGGTAAAGACCGATGTTTCTAAGAAAATACCTAATATAGCGACAGGAACAACTTCTTCGTTCCCCATCAATAAGATCTGCCCCATTTCTTACAATTGTAAGAGTAGAAAAAAAATTATTTCCGAATAACATCCACGTCTGGGTCTACAGTGTCTTCTAAAATGTCAGAAGGAGAAATTGGTGTAAACATAAAAACTATTCTACAAAAAAGCATTAAAGATATGCAGAATTGTTTTGAATTTTTTCAAAAACCAGAAATTCTTGAGTACGCAGATGAGGAAAGTTGTAGTTCACGCATTAACTGACCATAACTTTGCAAGCGTAGGTTTACTATAAAACGATCACTCCCTCTTACCTCCTCTTCAGACCATCTCCAAATTGCATCTCAAATTGTCAAGTATTATCATCCATCGAATAGGCATAGTGAAATCAATGGTCAACCCCCAAAATCTGGAACGGCAGATCTTTGAATTGATTATCAAACATGGCAAAATCTTAAATTTTGTCGATTACACCGGCTTAGCCTCTTTAGGCCATCACCAAATTCGGTCTCAACTTAACTGGTATTGTTATCTGGATCGGTTGGGAAATTTCTGTTGACATTTACAATTTTTTTTTGGTATTTTTATCTGCATTATCGATTTTTTTTTTGCCGGCAGAAAAATATCGGCTAACTTTAATAAGGTGGTCAAACACTTTATTTTGAACTATGCAAAACCGCCCAATCAAAAAAAATGTATGCGAATGATACCGATAAAGTTAGCCGAAAGTTGCCAGCTGAAAATGAAAAGTCGATAATACAGATTGTATTAGTCCAGCCGAAAGTAAAACACGGTTATGCAGATTGTGTTATCCCAGCCGAAAGAAAAAAATAAAGTTGATATCAATCAGTAGTGTTTAGCCTAAAAATTACTAAGGTTGCAAGAATAGAATGAAGACCTTTGTTAACGTTCTAATATGGCAAAACCTGGATCCAGTTCCTCGTGGAAAATTGTGGAAAGCTTGCGAAACCCAAAAAAATATTTTAATTGGAGTCAGTCTCTTGAGTGTTATATCTAGAATTGTATTACGTTGATGTGACCTGTCAATAGCTATCACAGGACAAAAATTCAGTTCAATTTTCCCGTGAGAAATCTCGGAAAATCCGATTTTACAAAAATCATTAGAAATTTTGTATAAAATCAGCTTCTAGGGTGTTATGCCTGTAGATGTATTTTATTGATGTGATGATTTTATTGTTGATGATGATTTCAATGATGACTTTCTAATGATTTTTGGAAAATTGAATTTTCCGGGATTTCCCACGGGAAACTTGAGCTGAATTTTTTTAATGCGATAGCTGTTGACAAGTCATATCAATTTAATCCATTTCCAGTCATAACTGTCTAGAGGCTGATTTTATTCCAATTAAAATATTATTTTGGATTTTGCGACTTTTCCATAGTTTTTCACGAAGGACTGGAACGGGGTTTTGCCATATAAGAATATTAAGAAATATCTTCATGCTATTCATGCATCCTTAGAAATATTTAGGCTAAACACTACCGATTGATATCGATTTAATTTTTTATTTTCGGCTGGGATACCACAATCTGCATTACCGTGTTTTACTTTCGGCTGGAGTAATACAATCTGCATTATCGATTTTTCACTTTTATCTAGCAAATTTCGGTTAACTTTCACAGCATCTTTTTAAACGGATTTTTAATACTTTAAGTTGGAGGAAGATTGTAAAAGAGATTCGTAGGTATTCGTAGTAAACCTTTTTGTAGACTTTACAGCAAACTCAAAATTTCTTGTATTTCCCTTTAACATGCAACGCTTTGTTTTTGATACATTATGCAGAAATAATTTCTATATGCAAAAATATCAATACAAACTCTTCAAAAGTACTAAATAAATAAAAACTTCATTCAACTATATCGCATCTTGATCCCACCACAACAAAATAATATATTATTCGACTATAGCACCCCGCATCTTATCAAGTAATTTTTTTTTTTTGCTTACTTTATTCAGCATTAACATAACTCTGCTACTTAAAAACTTATTAAAAGCTGTCACACATAAAATAAAATTAAAAATCCTCTTTAACTTATATCCGCTTTTTTTTTTTTTTTGTTATCTCACACAACTTGTAAATTTTTAATTAAATTTTCATGAAAAAAAAATAAAAATTCGTGCGCTCAATTTTATTTTTTCAACTATACTATATGTCGATAATAAAATTTAAAAATTATAAATTAAATTAGTTTGTACAGAAAAAATGAAAAAAATAATTTAAAGTTTTCGCATCGAGATATAATTAATAGGTCGATAATATTGATTAGCGATAAATTAAAATAAAATTTTATAATAAATTTAAATTATTTTTTGAGGTGAGATAAAATAATTTTTGTATGTACTATGAGCTTTTTGTGGCAGCAACGGGGGAAAAAAAATTAGTATGCATATGAGAAACTGTGCGGTGCAAAAAAAAAAATTAAATGTATTTATGGAAATTTATAGTATCTATTATATAATATATGCTCGTATAATGTCAATTAAATTATATACACATAAACCAAATATGTATATATGATATGAGGATTTATACTCAGCATTATCTCGTGTATATTTCTAGGTATTCTAAAATATATGAAAACGTATAATAAAAAAGCTTAACAACATACATATATTCAAGAAACAGCTTTTACGTAATATTATATTTGAATATATTTTTTACAACGATTATCTTTACACAAGACGAATACCACCGTATAGACGATAAAACACATTTCATTCTGTAAAATACTCGTTTAAAGTGTAAGCGCGCAATCAATATTTATCATTGCAATATGGATTATGAGCAATTTATCTTCAAATAAAATTGCAAACTTTTGTAATATGGCAATTGATGAATTGAACTTTATGAATCAATGTTTATATATTGCACAAGAAAATTTTCGAAATGTTTCGCTTCTTTCATTTTTTAGAAAAAGTTGGTAATTATCGAATATAAAAAGACAGTGACACAGTTTTTTATTTTTGTAATATTTTACTTAAATATTTTATTTAAAGTAAACTTAAGAGTGCAGATTAATTTTGTTGTTAAATTTCGACAAACATAATTTTTATCCTATCCTTGGAGAATAATAACAGATTTTTATTTTTTTTGGCCCAGAATCTGCTGAGTTATACAAAGTTGATTTTCCAAAAATGTCAAATTTGTACAGGTACCACAACCAAATATTATAGATCTTTTTTTTGCCCAGAATCTTTGAAATCATGATCATCTTTGATCATTTCTTGAAATGTTTGGAAATAATCAAGTAACCTAAACGCGCTGGATAACAACAATAAAGGTCTTAGCTTATGGTTACGATTACGATGCAGCATCACTAAATCACTTTGTCTCGGCTAAAAAAAGGGTCAGTGGCAACATTTTTTGTATCTATAGCATAAATTTTCATAACTAGAAAATTGTTCCATTTTGTTTGAAGTTTCATTATTTAAACTGCAAAATAATATAAATCAAGATGCCACACTGAAAAAGAAAAAAATTGATAAATCATCCGTAAAATTGACATTTTTTAAATGAAACCCCTAATGATTAGAGGGAAGAAATGTACAACATTTTGCATTTCGCTCGCAGACATTCTAAGCTTATTGTTTTTCAAAAGGCCCATCTCAATCGATGGTAAATTGGTAATACATTTCCTAATTTAGTAGCTCCGTAGTGAAACATTTGTTTACGTTATGTTCATATTTAGAATTTTCAGATAATTGACAACAAAAACATTTGGTATTTTAACCATAAAACTCATTGTGGTGGTTCATTTAAAATTTTGACGATTTGTTACATATCGATGATGAATTACTGATTGTGTTCCATTAGATATTTTAACGAAAGATCATTTTAAACATTTTCTACACTACTCCAAAAAATTAAAGGAACACTAATTTTTTTCAATTCTTTTAGTGTTTTTTGAAGAGCTGTATCTTAGTAAAATACGGTCGTACAGAGATGAAAAGAAAAGCATTTTAAAGCTTCAAATCTCTAGTTTTGAGACTTTTGAGCGGAAAATTTTTGTGATATACCGTTATCACGCAATCATAAGAAAGAGCGCGAAGAAAAAAAATTTGAATTTTTTTTTTTTTTGTAAGGTGACATGGGCTCGGGAAATTTTTTTTAAGTTAAACCAATGCATAGGTCGGTTAGCCTGTTAATTAGGCGTAAAGTTAGTTTCATTCTGGTCTCTCTATGTCAACTTTTTGCTGAGATATCTGACTTTGAATCAAAAAAGATCCTTTTGCCTTTGATCATCGATATCTCAGCAACCAATGATTACACAGCAAACTTTAGGACAGCCTTAAAAACTTAAGTAAATTTCCTACAAAACCCTTTAATGATTAGTTGAGAACAAATTTTTTTTTCACCCTCAATACTGATTTGTAAAAAGTACAAAAAAACGACTTTTTAGGTTGTCTTAATAAATCTACCGTTACTTTATAAATATTGATGAAAAGACTAATCAATAAGATTCTTTCGGCTTTTTATAGACACAATATATTAATAATAATGGCATTCACAACATTTTCGACTTGTCAATCAGAAAAATGAAGATGCCAGTCATTTATAATATCTGTGGCAATATGACATAAGGGAATAACTCTAAAATTCGCATTTTTCAGGAAAACGTTTTTAAAATTAAAAGTCGTTCAAAATCGTATGAGTTTTTTGAATTCTTGCTTTTTAAATGATTATTACGGTTGTTTGTAGGTGCTGGATTATTACAAAAAATTGATATGATATGAATTCGAATATGGAGATTTCGTATTTGAAATAATACGTAAAATGTTATAACTTGAGTTATTCCCTTATGCCATATTGCCACAGATCTACCAAAAAAAGTAGAAATATCAAAATCCCCCCCGTACTTTAACCCCAGAGTTAATACAAAATGTATTTTGACTCTAAAAAAGAAAACCTTTCCTTGCGTTTTCGTGGGTAGTTTGGTTTCGTACTGATAATCTCAAAATAAAAAGTTCGATCTACTCATCAGGTAGCTACGACCAAACTACAAAAATACAATTCCAAGTACGGGGGGGATTTTGATATTTCTACTTTTTTTGGTAGATATATTATAAATGACTGGCCTCTTCATTTTTCTGATTGACAAGTCGAAAATGTTGTGAATGCCATTATTATTAATATATTGTGTCTATAAAAAGCCGAAAGAATCTTATTGATTTAATACAGACAACTAAACTTCTCTTTCGAAAAGACTAATGTTGCCAGGTCATTTTACAGTTTAATGTACTCCTAATAGCCCTGTATTATTTTCAAATTGATCCATCCAACCGTTTTTTCGGACAGATTGATCAAAGTTTTACAAAACAATTAAAGGAACAAGTATTCATCAAAATAAAAAAACGACTTTTTTCACATTTTGCGTTAGTTACTTGTTAACCCTTAACGTCGTACGATTTTTTTTGTAATACTCGCCGATAAGAGACGATAGAAAATTAAATAAAGTTCTGCAATATGACCAATTATTATGGAACATGGCCATTTCTCATCTGATTTTAGTGAAATTTGGTATGCGTTATTGAAATGGGATTCTAAAACGATTCGTAGATGAAGTTCTGGAAAATGGAAAACTAGGAAGGAACTTGACCATTTATTAACCGATTTTGATGAAATTTGGTATGGGCGATGGAAATGGAATTCTAAACTGATTTTTCGATAAAGTTCTGGAATATGGCCAACTGGGATGGAACTTGGCCATTTCTTAACCGATTTTGATGAAATTTAGTATGTACGATGGAAATGGGATTCTAAACTGATTTTTGGATACAGTTCTGGAATATGGCCAACTGGGATGGAACTTGGCTATATCTTAACCGATTTTGATGAAATTTGGTGTCCGCGATGAAAATGAGATTCTATAATGAATTTTAGCTAAAGTTCTGGAATATGTCCAATTAGGTAGGAACTTCACCATTTCTTATAAGATTTTGATGAAATTCAGCATGTGTAATGAAAATTGGGTTTTAAAATTATGTTTAGATGAAATTCTAGAATAAGCCGTATTAGGATGGAACTTGGCCATTTTTTATCCGATGTTAAACAAATTCATCATGTACTATAAAAATAAAACTCTAAAATTATGTTTGGTTAAAGTTATATGTTAAAGTTGGAAGGCGCTTGCCTATTCCTTAAACGAATAAAAGAAATTCGACATGTGCTTTAAAAGTGAAAAAGTAAAATCGTTATTCCATGTATTTAATGATTTATTTTATCAATAATTTAAGAATCTCATTTTCATATACCAAATTTCATCAAAATCGGATAAGAAATTGCCAAGTTCCATCCTAGTTGACCATATTCCAGAACTTCATCCACAAATCATTTTAGAATCTCATTTCTATCGTACATGCTAAATTTCATCAAAATCGGATAAGAAATGGCCATGTTCCATCCCAGTTGGCCATATTCTAGAACTTTATCCAAAAGTCAGTTTAGAATCCCATTTCCATTGCTTATACCAAATTTCATCAAAATCGGATAAGAAATGGCCAAGTTCCATCCTAGTTGGCCATTTTTCAGAATTTCATCCAAAAATCAGTTTAGAATCCCATTTCCATCGCGCATACCAAATTTCATCAAAATCGGATAAGAAATGGCCAAATGGTATCAGCTCCCAGGATAATATCGATGTCTGATCCTTTATAAAATATGGATCTGCTAGCTCGAATTGCTTGAAATAGTTTACATCTATATATTGGGAAACTGGCGACTGTTTAGCTGTTAGTTTTGGAAAGATAAGTGCTTCAATATTTATGCGTGGTGTATCTCTACTCCATGGCCTAACCCCTTCGTGAAACTATTTGTTGTTGCTCCTATTCCGGATATAGAAATTTTAGCTTTTGATCTTTTTAATTGGAGCCTCTGTACACATCTCTCAGATATAAATGAAGTTTGCGACCCTGAATCAAGAAGTACTCTACATAATTGATTTTGTTCAAATTTGTCGGTTACATTTACAAGTGCTGTAGGTAATAGTGATACGCCTATTTTAGTACTGAGTGTAGTTGAGTATGACTGATTTGGTGGAACATTTGTGACCGTAACATTCGAATCTGGGTTTGTTGGTGAATTCTCATGGACTAAGCTATGGTGTTTTCTATTACAGTACCTGCATCGATATTTGGCCTTGCAGTTATATACACTATGGTTATTATTGAGACAATTGAAGCAACGGTTTTCTTTTTTCAACAAGTCCCTTCTATTTTCTACAGACATTTCCTTGAATTTGTCACATTCAAATAGTTTGTGCTGCTTTTCAGGACATATTGCACATGGTTGAACTGCAAAAGTTACAACAGCGTTACTTTTTATGTTAAACTTCGGCTGATTAGCTTGTGGTTGTGTGCGTCTACTTGGTATTTTTGTCGATTCTAATGCATCATTCCGCTTTAAAAGAAAGTCAAAAAACTGCTTTAAGTTTGGAAGGTTATTTTCAGACGAATCATGCTCCCATAAACTGTTAGTCTCGTCATCCAGCTTGCTAATCATGATATGAATTAGCCAATTGTCTCTGGTTTCGGCATCTTCTCCTAGTGCTTTGAGTCCACGGATGATTTCATCTGAGGTATCCAGAAGTCTTCGGACGCTTGCACTATTTGGTATGTTCACTGTTGGTTGCGACATAAAATTTCTAATGAAGGCATATATGGTGTGTTTTCTCCGGTCGTATCGTTCTCTCAATTTCTTTAGTGTCTCGATGTAATTAGCGTCGGTTATGTTGAAGTGCTTCAGTAAGCCTGCTGCTTCACCCTTCAGAGATCCCTTTAAATACTGTAACTTTTGTGATCCGGTTAGTTTAGGGTTGCCATGAATAGTTGAGCAAAATAAATCGAAAAACGACTGCCATTCCGTGTAGTCGGCACTAAACACTGGTATTGAGATTTTAGGCAGCTTTACTTCCGTATGGTTACCGCCGATACTGGTATTTCCTAGTGTATCATTCATTGATACTGTAGTATCCGATTTTACCCTTAGCGCGTGATGTAAACCTGTCCAGTTCTACTATTTTGTCTTCCACCACTATGAATTCTTCTCGCAGTTTATCGATATGAGACAGTCACGTCTTGATATATTCTACCATAGTTGCATCGCTTATAGTTTTAATGTAATTAAGCAACTTAGTTACATTCCCCTTAATGGTAGCACGTCTTTTCTTTAAAGACACGAGTTGCGCCATTTTGTACGATATTCACAATTTAACACTATCACAATTTTTCAAAATATTTAACTTAAGTTCACTCAAAATCGCACGATTTAAAAAACGATCAACTAGGTCGAGTGGTAGCGTACTCGACCAAAACGCAAAAGGTAGCAGGTTCGATGCTTAGCACGGTACTTGATTTTGTTTGATTTATTGATTCACTTTATAATTGGGGTTTTAATAAATAAATAAATTCTCGAAACAATTTGGTTAATTTTGGTTGGTATAAGAATTTTATTTATTTAATTGTTAGTAATAGTGTTAAATAATTTTGTGATACTTAAGGTTTTTTGGTTCCAATGTTGAATCCCACGTTGACTGGTTGAAATGGTTGATAACTCCACGCGGTTTCCAAATTAATATAAATTTCCAAGTTTATTAAAAAAATCCAAATTCAGCTTGTTGATTTATCCGGCTCGAAGGACCATTGATTGTACCAAAAGGTAATGGTACAAAAAGTTGCAATAACAACAATATTCTCAAATGGTCGGTTGGTTCCACGATCAAAAAATAAAACCACTTACCACTTGAGTATTTGGTTGGTTATAAATTATAAATATAATAGCTTTTATTTATTTATTTAATTTTTATTCCGATGTTTCCACTTTGATGGTTGATTTTAAAGAGAAATATAAAATGGTAATTTTACAATGACTTACAAAATTTCTAGTTTCTACAGTTTATACCAGATGGAGAAATTGTACTTAAACTATAAAGCAATGAACGCAGTCGTTCTTATTTTAAAATTAATCCAAACGACATTATAGAAACATTTATAAGGCTTTGGCCGTTCAAATTATAAAATTACATTTGTAAGGTTTTGACTAAAAAATTAGTGCATACAAAAAGGTAAATAACAATTTGTAACGGTTGGCTTGGGTCTATCCGACGCCATATGGCACACTGTATACCGAGATTAACCATCAGTGGCTAGGGAGGGATCTTTTCCGCACAGTATAACGTCGGATGCCATTTATTACAAAAAAACAAAAAGAAACTATTTTTAACTAGTGTGCCCACGCCTTAATTTTGGTTCGTCATAACGCAAATATCCACCAAGGTCATCCAATCTTTAAGTTAACCCTGTTACCACATGTTTATATCTAGGCGTATCAATGAAGAATATCGCGAACCGTGCATGTACATTAGTATTTAAAAAAAAAATGAGATACTAATAATAACTACAAAAAAAACAACAAAAAAACATTACAGAATACGTCACGGTGTCCATTCACGATGATAATGCCAATACACACCCAAACTCAATGCGGATATAGAAGATAGTTGGCGTGTCCTTGATCAATATATATATCCAAGGGGTCGATTAAATGTATCCAAAATATATGTTAATATTTGTTTGATTTTATTTGGTGCTGCTTGCCGTTGAACTCAGTTACACCAAATCGTTTGTCAACATTTGATTCCGGTACCCCAAATCGTATTATGTGAACTTAATATGTAGAATGTTTAGCACGATAACCTCTCGTTGGTGCAGTATCCCGAGATTATGCCAAAATGTCAAAAGGCATATGCGTAAGTTCGGTAAATAAAGTAAGCACAATATAATTTGGTTTACTTATGTTAATCTGGACGGTTTGAACAACAAAAAAAAAAAAAAAACTTTCACGTCCACACCATAAAATAGTTCACAATTTATTACAAATAATTATTGTTTTTATTTAGTTTTATATATTGTATAATTAATTTATTGTTCTATTGTGGTTTTCATTCACAAAAAGCTTTATAAAAATGTACAGTTTTTTTCTTCCTTTACAAGTGTTACAATTATTTATATATTCACTGTAAAGTTACCACTAATGAACTTTTATTTTTAATAAATCTAAATTATCCAATCTTTACTTATCAAAACTTTAATTTTTATTCAAATTTAAAATTTCCAATCAGCTTTTAGCCATAACTTTATTTTATATTTTTGTTTACAATTTTACATACATACATTATTTTTAACAAAAATGCACTTTCTGACTTATCTTCATTGACTGCCCTTTTTCGAGATTTTTCTAATCTTTACATTTTTTCCCGCTAATCTGTTTTTTAATTATTTTACTCCCTCCATCCAACAAACTCTTTTTCTTTCTAATTTTATTTATTTGTGTTTAATATAAGGTAACTAGCCCGACAAGAATTTGCGCGCCAACACTGAATTAGTACATGCTCTCTCTGAAATCAAACAAAACCGCAGAAATAACTGCCATATCACTTTCAATAGCATTGGATTGCATCAATTTGGACTTTAGTGACGTTTGTCTACATTTATAATATTTTTATTTTATTCGGTACAATCGACTTAGGTATATTTACAACCACTAACAAAAAAAAATGATTAAATTGATTGCGCATCGATGATTACAGTGCACCAAGTAGGCAAGTGTTACATATAGTGAATGGTTACAAATTTCATTATTAAATTTAAATATTAATTAATTCTAAAATTTTAATTATTTCAATTCATTCATCATTTCAAGATTTCATTTGCAAAAGATTAATGAATGAGAAGCTAAGTATTGATTTGTTACATAAAGTAAAATGAATTTATAATGATAAATGTTTTTATATGATATTAGGTTTATGCATTGACTGTAACAATTAAAATGAAATGTTGTTGGTAATTTGAATTCAAAATTTGAAAGTTAAGTTAATTCTAATAAATTGTACATAATAATTCTAATTAATAATTTGTTTTAGGTGATTAATACTAGTGTATTCAACACACGTTGTTGTCAAATCTATTAAAATTTCAAATGCATGGGATTTTTTCGTAATATTTGGTCAACAACATTATGTACTTTTAACTTTAGAAGAATTAAATTAAAAGCAATTTACTTGAATATTTAACAAAGTCATATACATACACTTAATGAAATAGTGCTTGGAAAAATATGAATATAATTGAAATCAAATTTGGGAAACAAACACCGCCTGCAATGTTATTTACTACTAAACTTTAATTAATTAGTAGATGAAAACTCTGCGTATACCATCAAATGTGTATTAATGATTTATAGGGTTTTGTTTGGACAATATTGATTGCTTATTACGAGTATCATTATTGTTGACTTTTTTACATTTAGGAGTAAACAGGTGTACATAAATTATTCTTCTTTATAAATGTTAATAAATGTTCAATATAAAATGTTTCTGCTTTAAACGTATTTTCATTCACTTGTAGATGGTACTATTTTACGATATCTACCTGATTTTAAATTATCATCAAATGTTAGAAACAAAATCTGTGTTTTATGTTTCAATTTTCAGTATATACATACAAAGCGTTCCTAGATATACAAGCCGTCAGGTTAAAATTTGAACTTTCAAATAAAATACCCTTTATTTACAAACACATCTTTATGTCATGACGTCATACCATTTGTTCGAATTTTTTTTATAATAAGCCATTAGTGCCACCTACTTATAAACTCGACTAATTAAATATATTTAAAAAAACAAAATGGACGTATAGTTTCTGTGTTTGAAATCAGATGGCGGTAATAAAACAAAAATTGAAATATTTAAATTGAATTTTCAGCAAAACAATCCAAAATAATGTTTTAGCAAGTTTAACGATCATGCGAATGTATTTCATAATAAATACGCTAAAAAATATTCTAAATATAATCAGCTGAATTTAACAAAGATGATGGCGTGGCCAATTCGTAGGATTCTGATGCAATGTAGTACCGAACGGGAAAGCAATGATGGAAATACAGAGCATAAATTCCATCCGGACAACACTATCGAAATTTGCATTTGGTGATTTAAATCGAATAAATTTGTGAATGATATTCCTGGACGGTGGAAATGAGTTTAACAAAAAGAATTCATCAGCTCAAATATAAACAAGGAAATTCATTCAAATAGAAGGTGCCATTCGTCAATTAAAAATTAATTAATTTACAAAAAAAAATTTTGTGATTTTAATAAAATATTGTATTTATTTATTCATTTGTATAATAACAATAATTTATTATTAAAAGGAAAAGCACACATGGAAGCAACAAAAAAAACAGAATAAAAAATTAAGATTGGACGATTTTATGTGAATATCTCATTCGCCCTATGTATGTTTGACTACAATTACAATGAGCTCGATTTTGCCGAAGGTAGTGATGTATCAGTTGCAGCACTATCCAAAAAAACAAAAATGCTTATCAATTTTGATGTAGATGACAAAAATTGAAGCTCATCGAATTCGGATCCTAATAAAAAGTTGAACGACCATGCCAATCTACTTCATAAGAAATACGCTAAAAAAATGTTAAACATATAATCATCTGGATTTAAAAATAGATGGTGGCGTAGCAAATTCGTATGATTCCGAGCTAGCACCGAACGTGAAAGCAACGATGAAAATTCAGAGCATAAATTCGATCCGGACATTATTGATTTGAAAACAAAAAATTCGGAAGGTCGGTCTGAGTTCAACATTGAAAAAATTGCAACACTATCGATCAAAACAGGCATTTGGAGATTTCAATCGAATAAATTTGAATAATGATATTCCTATCTCTAACGGTGGAAATGAGTTTAACAAAAAGAATTCATCAGCTCAAATAAAAACATGAAAATTTATTCAAGTAAAAGATACCATTCGTCAATTAAAAATTAATTAATTTACAAAAAATTTTTTTGTGATTTTAATAAAATAATGTATTTATTATTTATTTGTATAAATCCGGGGAAACCAAATCATAAATCAAACGGATTATTAATTTTTAAAACTCACTCGAACAGAAAATAGTAACCGAAATATATATTTTTGTGGTAAACTTCAGATGTCACTAATTCTACTCTAACATTTTGACAGTGTACAAAATGGAAAAGTTGTATGGGTAATTTTTGACATTTACGTCAACAACTGTCATCCAACATAAATCAAATCAAGTCGTGAGCAGTTAAAAGTTAAATTAAAAATAAAATCGGACATTTATATTTATTTACGATGGGTGATTGAAAATACGGTATTTGTCTACAACCATGTACTATTCAATTAATACCAGAACGTATGAACAATATGGGTTTTTAAAGCTCTGGAACATTTTTCCAAAGAACGATGCAAGAATTTTTCAGAAGTTCTAATAATAAGACTTGAATGAGAGTAGAACTCTGTTAAATTATGAAAACGAGGCTTAATTTGTAATACAGATTATTTTAAAGAAATCGACTATACATCATTTCTATTGTTGGCAGTAAAGCTAGAAAAAGGTGCAATTTAACAAATGACGAGCAATTGACGTTTGTGCTACGTATGTAGGTTCGATTCCAAAAACATTTCGTGGTAAACAAAATGATTTGGATTGTGTTGTGCGATATATTGTATATAATTTACCCCGGTTCCGAATAAAGTAGTTGCAGATATCATCAATAAATCAACACAAAATGTAAATCGTGATAAATTAAGACAAAACAATGAACTTTTGATTAAAGAATTCGATAATTTGAAGAATTCTAAGAATATTGGGTCCAAAGACAATGATGGATTAAACGTCAACCAAGCTGTTGTTATTCCTAATCAAAAACTAGTAGCACCACAAAGGAGTAAGTATTTAAAAATGTATGCTTTGTTGTTTATATACCTACTATCATATTGTTTATTTAATGCTTACAGAATATAAGTGCTCCTTAAAATCTTGCTCTTTGCAAACACGATAACGTCGTCAAACCGATTATAAATGGGATGGCCACACAGAATTTTATACCAGCTCAATTCATCAAGTAAAATATGGTGATTGTCAAGAATTAAAATTAAAATTTTACACGTGAAAGTTGTATGGTGCTAATCGGAAATTTAGTGCTTTCATTGCTGTACTTAAAGAATCTGGTTTTAATGTTTCATTCCCAGAAAACAAATATCTAGCTGTTACGGATCAATTTAAAACGAAAGTAATCGACCTTGATAAAAATCGTGAACCTTACTATGCATGTACGATTCGTGCAAATATCACGATTAATAAAAATCGTTTCAAAACATTATGTAAAAAATTTAATTCAGCCGTGGATGTATCTCAAGGAATTTCGTTGGCAACGTGTCATCATGTATTTTGCAATAATTGCATGACGTCCCATATAAAAATTACTCAGACACCAGTAATGAAATTGTCCAGTAGCGAAATGTTCACATAAATTGAAGGAAAATAATATTCATGCGTATATGACCGAACCAGAATTTCAAGTATATTTACAAAGTTTGCATGCGGCTGAGGCTGACAATTTATTCTACTGCACAAATAAATCGTGTAATGGATGTATTCCGATTAATCAAACTAACCGGGATAAAATTGTACTCATTTATTGTACCGAATGTGGTCAGTTTAATTGCATCGATTGCAAAACGATTCACACTGGGATAACATGTGATTAATTTCAAAGGAAAAATAATTCCCAAAATTTGCCAACCGTTCCAGCTGCAAATAATAACATGGGAGCTTTTACTAAAAATATAATTTAGAGATTATATATTACAAATGGGACGATCGATTTGCAAGACAGGCTAAAGTTGAGCTTAACACTGCTTCTGCGGGTGATTTTAAATATAGTTCAGCCAGACGAAAATATGAAAATGGATCATATAACAGTATGGTCCTACTCAAAGGCGGTCAAAGAGAAAATCGTTACTGATTCTTTAAATCATGTGTTCATCAACAATATGTATGAATTTTTATCATTGTTTGAGAATTACCTATTGCAGCTGATTAAAACCGATTTATTTCGAAATTCGGAGTCCTTAAAAAACATATAAAAATTCTATAATGCCGAAGAAATAGCCGTGTTCGAGAAAAGAGAAGTTTGATAAGAAACAAGAAAGTTACGGATCAACCGAAATTTGAGCTTTTAAATTTATACTCGACGAAAGTGGATCAATTTAACTGGTTGCGAGATTTGACGGCAGAAAATAACAACACTGTCGAAGGAATTATTTTAGTAGATATTTCAATGAAAATTTAATTTTTTATAAATCTTGCCGGTTTTCGGGCAAAAAAACAATTGAACCAATCATAAGCACAATCGATATATCCAAAGAATATTTCGGAATCAAAGGATTAAATATTCTGCGAACAGGACTTAATAAGTGTTTCAGTATTAACTCCATCGACTACAATAATATGAGAATAATGAGCATGTTCGTCCTTCATCTAATTAACAATACTGATACAAATGAGTTTAATTTGTGCGAACATTTGTGGTGCTCGTTAATTAAATACATCTATAACGAATTTAACAGAAAGGAACCTTGTAATATTATTAAACATTCAATAAAAAAAATGTAATACAAAAATTATTCAACTTTCAATAAAAATCTGGTTAAAATGATAGTCTTATGAATTGAATTCAAATTTCTGTAGAATTGATAAATTTGATCTTGTAAAATCGACGATACCTATAAATGGACGTCCAATTCTTACCGAATAGGTATATTTTTGAGATGTTATTAAATTCGATCGGTAATTTTAAAACTGTTGGTCTCATCGAAATGAATACGATCAAATATACTTTAACACCTACCTGCAAAATACTTGTAAACATATTATGACACGTCAAAATTAAACGGGGTCAATCCGGCCGATATGATAAAATAATTGATATACATAATATGCTGGCTGGTCGGTAATAAAGAAAAAAACAGTATTGTACTAGAAAAGGATAAAATATATTTTTAATTTTAAAATTTTGCAATTTTTTAATTTATACTGTTTTTAATTTACTATTTAACAGAATTATTGCACTGTTAAAAATATTTTCAAAATTCGAAATTCGAATTTTCGAAAAAGAAAAAAACCTTGTGTAGCTAACTTCATAGTATCTTACGTCATTGATTTCGTTTTTATAATTTTATACTGTATTTACATTACTTTTTTACATATACATACACAGAAAAAGTAAAATTTGTACAATTTTATTTTTAATTATAATTATCAAATTACTAAATTTAATTTATTAGTTTTAAAATATGTTATACTAAAAGGTTTGCTTTAAATATAAACCAAAAAACATTTTCTGTTACGAGTATTTTTCATTCATAAAATTGTAATCAAAAATGATCAATTTTACATGGGTTCTTATGGGAAAACGTAAAATGTAGACCCATTAAATTAAGCTTCTTAATTTAAAGGGTCGATGCTGATGGCTTGTATATCTAGGAGCTTTGATACATATCTCAAAAATGCAGTTTTATGTTTAGTGATAAAATGTACGAGATCTTTCGCAAACAATTTCTTTTGATTAGTAATCCTCACCCTCCAAACATTCACGCTCATACAAATTCATACTCCAAGTAATATCATAAATCTAATATATACAAGCACCTTATTTTTGTTGTTTGTGTTAGAAACAAGGAATAAAAATGTATTCCCATAAGGTAACACTCATAAATTTGGTACACCTAGAAGATGTTGAACTGTTATATTGCAATATATAATTTTTATTATGCTTATTTAAAGTGGAATATAAACACGTTAGAAAATAAGACAAAATTTAGCACTTCTAATTAATAATCATAATAATAATATGTTTTTCTACGTTGTTGCTTCGCAGAACATAATTCATATTGTAGTATATGCTATAGAACATTAAATAATTAATTTATTTTTTGCCAATTATATAATTTTGGTGTACTTTGTAGAAAACATAAAAATTTATTTCATACTATTAACAAATTTTAATGTTTGTTTATTTCACCTTTGCGTACATCTACCGTGCATTCCTTATTTGAATTTTTTTTCATTTTATTAGATTGGTTCGGTATTTTAATAAAATCTCCCTGATTTTGTAATCATTTAAAACAAAAATATAAGTAGCTACAAGGAAGTGGAGTATAACCTTTACTTAGTTATTCATAATTTGAAACCCTTGTTCTTTTCAGTATTTTTTATGCTTTTTTTCGCTGGTTGAAAATTACGCGAAAATCTAGGAAAATAAAAAAAATAATGCGAAAATTTTTCAGCAACCAGGAATGTTGGGGAAGGAAACAAAAATGTATACAACTCATAAATGTATGTATGTAAATTGGTCCCTTTTGCAAGAGTTCCAAGCTTACAACGTTTTTTTTCATTAAAATTTTGTTTTCTTCGCAGGGTTCTAAATTTTGAAAGATATCATTGATAGCCACCTTTTTATTACCTCCGTAAAAATATTTTTCTCATTTTCCTCGAACGTAGCAATAACTAAATACAATTTAGAAGGAATTTTTTTTTTGGTTTTGTTGTCAAAAGAAGATGTACATTTATAAAATTCTTTCATCGGATATTAGCTATGTATGAAGTTTAATTTTTTACAGGTTTCCGGTGTAGGGATAAATTGAAATTAATATTTTATAAATACCATTCGCATGACCAGTTAGAAGGAGCGGAAGGAGGGATAGAAGCATTTCTATTATTTTGATAAATCAAAGCGTTGGTGTGTATAATTCAAATTGTAAATTATGTATGAAGATTATTAGGTAAAATTCTAAATCGGAAATCATAATTGGGATTAGTTAAATTTAGTTCTGTATTCGGAAATGAATATGGATGTTTTTTCATTGAACCCGTCTCGATACAAAAATAGATAACCAGAACGTTATTCATAAATATTTAGATATTTTTGGTAAAGAAAAAATATCAGCTATAATAGTTCAAACTTTTTTGAAACCTTACATTTTTGAGATAATCGCTTAATGCTAACTCGGCAGGTTTTGTATAAAATAAACCAAACCCATCAGTTTTGCCCATAAAGCTCCACAAATTAATGAAAAATCTAATATCTATCACATAAGTCTGCTGCGCTTTATCAAGTCACTCATGTGCTGTTTTCCCTGTTGAAGATCTCGGATTACCATATCATATTGAACTGAAGCCCGCTGATTCAATACGATAAATGCATCATACAAAAAAGTCCCGGTTAACTCTAATGGTGGGTGCCAGGTACAGGTGGGAGCTCTTAACAAGACATTAGGTCTTTGATCCCGGTCATTGAAATGTAATAGGTTGTAGGATTGCCTCGCATGGTCACTCTTCTTCTTCGAACCAGGAAGTTTGGTTCTGCTCAACTACTTTAGCAGGCTGCTGTTGGTATATCTGATCTGTCATCATTCTTTTTAGAAAAAAAATCTTTTTCCAATCTTCTTAAGCTGGTGCGGTTTAACTCACCCAGACCTGCGACCGTTCCTAACCATAACACAACCATATATGACACAATAAATTCTAGTCCATTCATATTGAAAAGCTGCTTTACCCCTTTTTCTTATTTGAGTAGAAATTTTGTTATGTATGTTAAATTCTAGCTACTACAACTGAATGCTATTCTTTTACTCCTCCTTTCCTATCCCAACTGTGAAACCTGGCTTTACCTTAAAATACTTCATACGGATCACTATTATTATCCAACCCTTGAAAATCAATTAAGGTTTGAAATAAGCTCTGGTTTCTTATTAAAACTTAATTAAAAAAATGTTTTTTTACACAATTCACCTCCGTTTTCTTTGCTTTTATTTCTTTCCTCTCTCTTCCTTCTTAATTCCTTCTCTTTATCCTCGGGAGCACTTGCTGCGTCTTCCTACGATTTAGTCGGTTCCGACTGGTCTCTTTTATTTCCGCCCCAGACGTTCCTCGACTCTCCTTTTTTTTAGCATCTCCACAGCTTTGGGTTCGGAAAGCACCGTGAACAGTTTGCGTGCATTGTACTCCTCCAAGGAACGCCGCTAATATGACCTAAATAAGGTAATTTCGTTTACAAAAATTTGCCTTGTTCATAGCTAAGTTGGCTTAATATAGGCGCTTCTTATAGATTTGTCCTTGTGTATCTGCAAATACTGGAGGTAGAGCGTTACACATCTCGAAATGCAATAAAACCGGTATTAAATTTCGCATCATTGTTCAGAGAAATTTGTCAAAAATCATCTTTCAAATCGAAACTGGAAATGACAATGGTTCCTTCCAGTCCACTCAGTACACCGTCAATTAAAGGAATTTCGACATTGATACATTCCCTCAATTTTTCATTTCGCTTAGTCCCAATAGTAAATGTCGAGCTATATAATCTCTCAATCTCCTCATTAACTCTCGTGATATGATTCGGTCTAATTTAGCCGAAAGTAAATACATAACATGCCAGCCTAAAATAAACCAATTAGTGGCTATCAGCCAAAAGTAATCAAGATATATGGATTATAGTAAAAGCTTTTGTAGATAGATACTTTTGGAGAATAAACCGAATAGGGAAAAATATCGGAAAATCAGGAGAATCCAAATAATTGAAATAAAATCAGCATCTAGACTATAGAGTGCATATCTGAAGATGACAGGCCAACAAAAGCTTTTTTCATACCTAGACACATATTGTGTTTTGATCTGAAATCGGAGCACGAAATTTTAAGACCTATTACTTGGCGATTCGCTCTATCCAAATAAGATAGGCCAAACCTGTCTCTCATAAACCTAATTTAATTTTCCTCAAAGTAAATTGAACTTATTGATTTCGGTCCAAATCGCCAAGTACCATTAGAGCGTCACCAAAAATATTCACTTATATCAATATGATACGGCAATATTTCGCCATAAGTTCAATGGGTACACAAAATGATAACCATTATATCAGCGCGATGGATTTAAAGGTGTTTTATAGAGCTACATGCATATATAGCTTTTAATACCACCACTGGATCTCAGCCTACAGAGATTAGTAGATATTGTGGTGGTTGGCGGATATTACATAGAACCCTTGGCTTTCTAAAATGATAACACTTATTCAACGCGATGGACTAAAGAGTGGTTTATAAAGCTATATCCACATATGGCTTGAGATATCAAAATTCTTCAAGATTCAATAGTTGAACTATTTTTGGTTGAAATATTCTGAAAATGGAGATTTCTACTGTAATTTTAATATTAAATCTCCATTAACCACAAACCAAAATTTTGATTCTGGAAAATGAAGATTAAATCTCCCATATTCAGAATATTTTGTTGAAATATTCTGGAAAATCGAGTTTTTCATTTTAATTTGAATATTAGATATCCATTGCGATGCGATTATCACGAACCATGCCAGCCTTCAGTGGCTGATGTCGCAGAAAGAACTAAGTGGACGTTTAGGGCGATGGAGCTTAAAATATTGCAAAGCTTTCATTTTAACATCGTTCATCACAAAGGTAGCGAGAATATTGTCCCCGACGCTTTGTTGAGAATGTACTGTGATACTACGGTTGAAATGGAAAAGGATGCCACACTACAAGATGATGCTGTTTGATGGAAATATAATACAAGACCAATCCTACATAATTTTACATGCAAAAAGTTACACGAACTTACCAGTAAAGAGTGGTAAAATGTATATTTGGATTGAACTTAAATCAATCATTCCTTTGACAGACATTCTTAGTTGGAAAACTTGGATTACAGATAAATTTCGTGAGAGTTTGATTAAGCAGGAGCACGATGTACCAAGTGGAGCACATGATGAATTTCCCAAAATCTTAGAGCGCTTAAGAAGATTTCATTACTGGCCTAAAGTGGCTGTACAAGTATATAAGTATATAACCAAGTGCGAGATTTGTAAACAAACTAAGTCTTTAAATCAGTGTTAACGACCACCTCTAGGCAAGCAGGATTTATCGGAGAGGCCATGGCAGAAAATCTACATGGATTTGTTGGGGCCATTTCCAAGAACTGCAAGCGGAAAAATTAAATTCTGATCATTTTAGATAATCTGACGAAGTTTGTGCTTCTAAAACCATTGACTAAAGCAACTTTTGCGAATTCGACTCGCAATGTTTGTAGAGCGAGCATTGCGTTTTTTCCCCAACACTTTTTTGTTTCTTTTTGATTTGTTTAGTAAGTTAGTGCTAATTTGTGTGTGTAGTCGTTCGCCATGTTTTAAAAAGAAACAATATGATACATGTGGTGTTCATCAAAAATAAGAATTAAAAATAAATATTAAAAACCAAAATTATTTGTTTGAAAAAACGTTTTTGTCGTTCGAACCGGATATTTAATTGGAATATAAATCATTAACAGGTTAGTCACAAACCAACTGGTCCTTCGAAGCCATTCTTGGAGCGGCACTTGAAATATCTGACAGACAGTCCAAACAAGTCAACAGCCTTGTAATGTCTCTTAAGAGTAACCAAGATCATACAAATGATTTACGCATGAAATTGGCACGCACTAAGACCGACAACTGGTTAATCCAAGATAAGACAGGATGACCCAGTAAAAATGCGTCCAATAATGAAATAAATCGTCCCGTCGAAATCGATACATGCACGGATCAGACACATAGTCGCGCAGTCGAGAAACGTTACCAATTAAACACAACACGATCCAGTGGAGGATCGAGAGCTTCAAAGCGGTCCGCTGCCAGTGATCGCAAAATTAAACAAATTGAAATAAAATCAAAAATGCAACTTCTACAGAACGAGAAACAAATTAACATACAATTAATTGAGTTGCAAAGTGAACTTGACATAACAAGAATTATGGAAGAAGGCGACAACAGCAGTCAAGAAAATGATTTACCATCAGTCACAAATGTTTGGCCAAAAATAAATAATTGGATTAAACGCTAACAAGAAGATAATCAACAGCTGGATGAGACTGTTGAAAGTGTCAAACAACATAACCTCAAACCGCGTGTCAATTCAGTTATCGATAATGCAGTTCATCCAAGACAACAACCAGAATTTGATAATAAAAATATCGATTATCGACGTCAACGCGAGTATGGTGCGAATCCCTACTATTTGGCACAAGAAACGAAACGAAATGAAAATTTAATGGGAAATTTCATCGCACGACAGCCAGTCAGCCACGACTTACCTATTTTCAGTGGAGAGCTATTGAAATGGTCTCATTTTATTGCGGAATTCGAAAATTTAAAGCGTGATTGTCAGTTTTCGGATTCGGAAAATTAAGACCGACTAAGGAAGTGTCTTCGTGGCAAAGCCAAAGATGTCGTGGATCATTTAATTATTTTACCAGAAAGTTTCAACGAGATATTATACAATATTACGAAACCGGTTTGGACGGTCCGATTTTATAGTGAAACATTTAATGGATAAATTTTCAGACTTTCCAATTGTGAAGGAAGGCAAGCCAGAAACCTTAGTTGATTTCTATGATTTTTTAACCAGCTTTATTTCGACGCTAAAAATCTTGAAAGAGGATGACCATCTGCGAAATCCAGTGCTTTTTCGTGATGTTTTGGGAAAAATCCCAACCACTCAAGTTGTGCAATTTATCGAGTATTTCGACAGTCTAAACAAAGATCCTCCAAAAATAAAAATTTTAGAATTCATGAATTGGATTGGGAAAAAGACCAATGCATCAAATCAACTAGCGATACCTTCATTAAAGAAACAGATGGAATCCGACAAGCACAGATTCAAAGGTATATTTAAAAAATATATAACGTACACTATTGTCAACGACAGCGTACAGAAGCCGTGTCAGTTTTGTAAAACCGATAATCATAGATTAAATGACTGTGGATGGGATTTTATCACAAAATGGGATTTTATCACAAAAAATCCACACTGTTTTTCTTGCCTCGAACCGGGACATAGGTTGAAGTTTTCCAAAAAGCGAAAAAATTGTGGCATAAACAACTGCAGTCGACCACATCACCAACTGCTTCACAAACCCGACAACGTTAGTTCCACTAAAGTCAGTGAAACACCGACAGCCAAAAGTTGCCTCGTAAACCATTCTATACACAAAGTATTACTCAAAATAGTACCCGTACAACTTAAAGGCCCCAGGATGACCATTGAAACATTTGTTTTATTAGACGACGCATCGACTGTGTCGCTCATCGACGAAGACATCGCCCATAAATTGGGGTTGGACGGCCCTATTCCATCTCTTAAAATACAATGGACGAATAATCAAGTAAAGCAGCAGGATGATTCAAAAACTGTTAGTGTATCTATTGGTGGAAATTACGACCAGGCGAAACTCTATATTCCACGTCGTATCAAGACGATGAAGGGCCTTCCATTGCCGACTCAGTCAATCGAATTCGATAAAATAGTGAAATATTTTACATATTCACTCAACATTAGAAAGGTCTCAACAACGGTAAACCATTGATTCTAATTGGACAAGACAATTGGCCCGTCATCGTCAATCGTAAAATCATCTACGGGGACTGAAACGGTCCTGCCCTCAGCAAAACACAAAATCAAAAGCCAAGACAGAACTTGGATTGTCTCTAGACGACAAAAGGTGCACCGAGATCCTCGAAAATAAAATTCGACGTGTAAATGATGGGAGGTTTGAGTGTGGACTTTTATGGAAAGATGACAAGCCATATCTTCCAGAAAGTAAACCTGTAACGATTTCTCGGCTACATTGTTCAGAGCGTAAAATTGACAAAAATTCAAATTATGCTACATTGTATCGCCAAAACATTAAGGAGTATATCGATAAAGGGTATTTGAAAAAAATATCATCAGACGATATTGACCAGTCAAATCCAAAAACTTGGTATATTTGCCTCACTTCGGGGTAATTAATCCGATTAAACCAAACAAGCTGTGGATCGTATTGGACGCGGCGTCCAAGTCCAACGGAAAGTGTTTAAATGATTTCTTGTTTTCCGGACCTGACTTGTACAATTCACTATCGAATATCTTGATTAATTTTCGAATTCATCCAGTAGCATTCGTCGCCGACATCAAAGAAATGTTTCTACAAATTAAAGTTCGAAAAGAAGACCGACCAGCACACTGCACAGCGATTGCTATGGTTAGGAATGGTTCGAAATCGAGAGAAAGACATTTATGAGATACAGGTGGTATTTTTCGGTTCCACTTGCGGCCCCTGTCTGGCTTAAGAGGTAAAAAATCAAAATGCCCGCGATTTCATATCAGAATATGAGCAGGCCAGTAACGAAATAATCAAAAATTATTATGTGAAATAACCAAAGCTGAAAAATTATTATTTCGACGAGTGCAACTCGACTGCTATTCTTCCGAAATAAAACTTTTGCCGATCGGTAAGTCAATTCCGAAAAATATCAGTTTGGGACACTTTTCGTGTATGGTAGATACGGATGGAATTATTCGTCTGAAGGGCCGTCTAGAAAATTCGAACTTTAATGATGACAAGAAGAATCCGATTGTTTTGGACGCGAGTCACCCCATCACCAAATGAATCATCAAATGGTACCATGTCAAAAATAATCATATTGGAGTCGAGACACAATCATCTACAATATTCGGAAAAGATTTTGGATTCCTCGATTGAGAAATAACCTCAAGAAAATCTCCCGTGAATGTCAACACTGTAAAAATAAAAGGGCAATACCAGAAATCTCAATTATTGGACAACTACCTATGTGTCGGTTGGAACCAATCGCCATATCGTTTATCAAATGTGGATTATTTTGGACCCTTTGAAGTCACCACCGTTGCTCGAATTCGATAAAACGTTACGGTGTAATTTTCACTTGCATGGTCACACGCGCCGTACATCTGGAAATTGCACACGATTTGTCAAGTAACGCCTTTATGTTTGTGTTTCGACAATTCGGTAGTCGGCGAGGCTTCCCCGAAGAGATGTATTCAGACAACGGTACCAACTTCAGAAAAGCTGAAAGGGAAATAGGTGAGGCCATTTCCAGTTGGGATCACATCGATTGGCAGCAGACATTTACCATGAAGAACTGCAGATGGTATTTTAATCCACCAGCCGCAACACATATGGGAGATGCCTGGGAGCGTCTCGTATGGATAGTTAAACAACACCTATTCGAAATGGTGAAAGAGAAGTATCCGCACGAATATGTTCTTCGAACACTATTCTGTGAGATCGAAAATATCTTAAACAACCGGCCACTGACAAATGTGCCATTGGATTCAGCAGATGCAGAACCATTGACACCAAATCATTTTTTGATTTGGTCCTCACATGCAAGTTTACGTTTTGCTCAGACGTGCGACAAAGACCTGCTTTTTTTTAAATAGCTGGAAAGCCACTCAACAATTGTTGGAACAATTTTGGAAAAGATGAGTAAAAGAATACTTATCACATATCATCATTTCCAACAAATGGATAACTGAATGTCCGAATATTAATATTGGAGACTTTGTTATCGTAATGGATTCCAAAAACCTCCGAAAATTTTGGCCAAAGGGAATTGTGGTGCAGTTCTATCCCGCGAAAGATGGACGAGTTCTAGTTGTGGACATCAGGACAAAGACCGGTGTGTTCAAGCGGCAGGTAGCGAAACTGGTAAAATTGGATGTTCGACGGGAGTAATTCAATCAACCAAAGTGAATTATAGGGCCAGAAAATGCAAAGCGCCAGAAAAAGCTAACCGATCAATCGTGGTAGCATTGAGAGTTTACGTGAGGGACAAATATGTCCAGAAATTCGAAGTGCACTCCGAAAATCAGTTCATCAGTCAACAGAATATTCGCCACATTTTCTAGTGTTTGATTATCATAATTTCTTATAGGGAAAATATTATAAAATGTTGCGTAACACCGGTTTATCGAGTGAAAACGTCTTAGGCTGGATATACAGATCCCTGACAGATTAGCAATCGTACATGAGGATTTCAAGAATATTCTCGTTAAAGCGTATAAATATCCTAGCCAATATAATCTTCGAACTAGGGGATAAGTTTGGAATTAGGTCAACAAGTCTACGTTGAACAACGTCACATGAGAGTAATGTGGCAAACAAGTTCACAGTAAAATTTGCTCTCCAATTTATAAAAGCCTTCGTAAAATCTAACCTAAGCGAGTTTTGCTATACACTCTGATAGATGAAAATAACAAAGATCTTGGAATTTTTCATGTTACGGATATCAAGACTTAACCTATTTTTCTTTATTTTTTATTAATCAATTTAGTCTCAATTTTTGTCAGCTTCAAATTCAAATGTGTAAGAATACATTTGAGTTTGAACCTGCCCTGTAACGATTCTCCTAAATGTGAGCTTTTTCCTATTAATATTTCTGTAACAAAATTTTGACCTACCACAATATAACAAAATATTTACAGTAAGAAGCTTACATTTAGGGGAATCGTTATACGAGGCAGAGTCTAAAATGATTTTTTTGAAATTGACAAAATTGGGCCATTTTTTTCAATATTCAACGAGTAATCATTTTGGAGTTTAAGTACAACCATTTCCATAGTCTTAGAGTCATTTTCGTGTTCAATTACTATTTCCCCAGAGTTCAAAATATTATTTTTAATTTTCATGTGCCAAATATTATAAATTTTCTATATGTTATCCTTTGAATTCTTAATTTTTGAATAAGCGCAAATTTGTTGACTTAACAAACAATTATGTCTCGGAATATATTTTTGATAAGGTAAAATATTTGATAAAGCTGACCTTAGAGTTGGATTCAGTTTTAGAGAATGTTGTCTACATATATTTCGCTGTTTAGATTTCACATTTTTAAATAGTGATAAAAGCTACCTGTCTTTAAATTCAAAATAAGATTTAAACTAAAAACTGATTAAATTAAAACGGGATAATTAAGAATGTAACCCAAAGAAATTAAAGCATTGATAATAAAAAAGAACGAATTTGTTTTATTCACTTAAAAACCAAACGTATGACCTAATTTGGTACCTATTTACATACATACATCCATATGAGTTTTCGGTTAAAACGTTTTTTCTCTTCGCTTCCAGTTTCATTTATAGAAGAAATATAAATAAACACGTGTCATTTATTTTCTCGTCTGTATTAGGTTAGCTAAAAATAATCACCCCTATTATAATTGTCTAGTCGATCGACAATCGACACGACTCTATGTTGCCTTTTCCTTTTTCGTATTGTTTTTATAAAATGAAAAAAAATAAAACGCAATACAGAGTCGAGTCGATTGTTGATCGACTCGACAATCATAATACGGATGAATTTGTTTTGTATTAAAGGAGTTTCTTACGACAAATTTATTTATTAATTATTCAGCAACTTTTAAATAAAAAAAATCTGGCTACAACATAAAAATATCAATTAACATAGAGAAATATAATTAAAATTAAATTAAAAATATTCACGATTTTTGTTATCTAGCTATGTATGTATATATTTTTTGTTTCATTTTGTTCACAACGAGTTTCTATTCAACCAAAATGATCGCCACAAATTTTTTTTTCTGAAATTTGCTATGATTATTGGCAATGGCCTAGTCCAATAGAAAATCGTAACTAGACCGATGGTTATTGAGGTTATCACTGTTTAGGAAAGCCATTGAGTTCTATGTTCAACGTTCAACAACGAATTTTTATTCAATACTAATTTAAAGTATGATCGCCGCCAATTTTTTTTTTTCTGAAATTGGCCATAATTATTGGCAATGGCCTAGTCCATTAGAAAATCATAACTAGACCGATGGTCATTGAGGTTATCAGCGTTCAGGAAAGCGATATATGTTCTATTCATCGTTCAACAACGACTTTTTTATTCCTATCCAATTTTAAGTATGATCGCCCCAAATTTTTTTCTTGAATTTGGCCAGAATTATTGGCAATGGCTTACTCCTGTTTCAAATTTTCATTAGACTGGGTGTTTTAGAGTTTTCCATTAATTAGGAAATAGCTATTTAAACTTTAAATGGAATATTCAACAATAAACTTGTTGAATGACGCACCAACACATTGATAGAGAATATAATTTTCGGAACGTTTTCGGAAAAACTTCACAAGCATCCAGGTTCGTTTCTAATTGGCCGTATTCCAGCAACTCATTTAGTTTTTTAACCAACAGCGAAAGTCAAGATAATTCTATTTTGACTTTCCCAGATAATCTGACAAATCTTAGATAATAAAAATGAAGAAAATTTCTCTCGTTAATTCAAATACTTTCCATTAAATCGGAAGAAATTTTGTTCCAATTTTTGTATTTTAATTTAATCTATGTATCTTTGTTGTTGTTTATATAAAAACTCTTTATTTTGCTCATTTTAACTTCATTAATACAAACTGAAAAACAAAATATTATAAAATTTCAAACACTGTATTTACGTAGTGCGTTTGTTGAATGCAAACAAAAACAAACGAAAACGAAACCGGGAAACACTGATTTTGAGCAATTAATAACGATTGAACCATTGTAGCGAGAGCTCAGTTTATCTTCAAATTCAATTTATTTTTAAATAAAATAATTAATATCTGTACATAAATGTTAATTAAAATTACGAAATTATAAATAACAAATAAAATAAGTTTGTATTCAAATATCAAAATGTACAGGTTGAGGTTATGTCAGTTGCAATGTTTTAAATTTGTGTGTTAGCTCCCTTTTTCCCCCTTCGTTCGTTATGTTGACTTTTTCGTTCTTTATTACAAAAATTGGCAGGCTGAATAAAGGTGGATTTATATTATCCGTTCCTTTCAGTTCCTACACGTGCCGAAACAGACAAATATTATTGAAAAATGTATAAATTGGGGATGACTGACGCTATACGCGTAGAAACTGCAAGGAACGGATAATATAAATCCACCTTAAAACGGTACGGACCGAACGGTTATATTCTTTCTGAACCTTAAAGGCGGATTCAGTGTTGCGTTCGTTAATTCGTTTCTATGGTCTGAACTTTTTTAAAGCCCTATACAATGGGCTCAATAATGATGGATTGTTCCTTCTGAATAGTTTTCGACAAGTTGGTTGTACTTCAATTTTGTTTACTGAGAAAGGGATAACGTGGAACCTAAGAGATGAACAGAAAAACGCGATCCAACGAACCATTATTAAATTATTTAATGATTGGGGATAATGCATTTTATAATAAATTAAATTAAATTAACTTAAAAAGTTAAGTTTTTAATTTTAATTTCAAAATGTCATCAACTCGTCAAGTTCTGATAAAATCGAAAAAAAAAATTCTGTATTTTTTTCATCAACAATTTATCGTCAAAAAAAATTCAGAGAGAATGAGGACGGACGAACGAACGAAAGAATGCAACACTGAAACACTTGTTTTTACATTTTTTTAACATAAATGATAAAAATTCCAAAGGAAATAACAAAAGATACAAGTATATCCGTTATTTTTTAATAAATGAGTACACCTAAACCTGGTTTACAAATTCCATATTTTACGATTTTTTATTTACACATTGGAAACCTGCATGCCACGTAAAAATGCATGCCATTGGAAACCTGCATGCCACGTAAATTCGGGAAAAAGAAAACATTTATTGGAAAATCTTTAAAAATATGTGTTTTTAAAGTAAACCATTAAAAATTAATGATCGCCCAACAATTTTATGATTTTGGGAGATTATTCATTTTCAATATTTTGGTTAAGTTTCTTTCAACCTTAAAAATTTCATATCCGGAAAGTATTTCAATTAGTGTGACTGGCTAAAAATTTTCTCTAGAAAAATTATCAGGGCAAGTTTCTTGTGGGAAGCCCGGGTAAACTTGATGGAATGAAAAGCCCAAATAAAATTTAAAAATTTCTATAAATTCAACCTTTAAGGTGTCATGTTTTTCAATTTGTGTATCAGAACAGTTTTCTCAACAAAAATGATCAAGGCCAGTTTCTTGGGGGGCCCGGGAAAATTTATTTGAATAAAACGAACGTTCAGACTGCCAGTAAGATGGGATGTTAAAGAAGGGCCCGGATGTAGATACTTAATGTGGACATAGAAAATTATCATTCTACTAAGAATATGGGATTTTGCTAGAATAATCGATTGATTCTTCTAGTCTTCCTCCAACTCTAAGAATCACATTCTCGTCTATGAATAGCGTGAGTGGCAAGTGGTTACTTTTCGTACTTTAAGGCATTCTTCGTACTTTAAGGCATTTGTTATAAATCTGTTGATAAAACTTAAAATTCTTATAAGTTTATTAAAAAAAAGTTTTGTTAATAAGTTTATCAATGTTGCCGCATACGTAATCGCAAGTTGACCAACAGTCACTCTTCAACTCTATCCAAGCAGGACCTTTCTACCACTATTGCACATTTAAAAGTTTGGATGGAAACACACCCCTGGAAGCATGATCAGCTGGATTTTGGTCTGATTTAATATTGATTCCAATGTTGTCTAGGCACTAAGTTTAATATTTCCGAAGTTCGGTTCCCGTTGAATGTTTTCCATTTTACTGGGTGATCTGACAACCATGCCAGAACTATCGCTGAATCAGTTCATGCATATATTTTTTTCGTTGATGGCATCGTACTTTTAACTCCATCCAATAATTTCGCTAATAGATAAGCTTCACATAACTCAAATTTGAGAAGACTAACTTGCTTTATAAGAGACATTTTAGTTTTTTTGAAGTTACTAAAGAAATTTGAATTGACCCTCATTTCATTTATATACATCGACAGTATACTATTGCAGACTAAACTCGTTATCTTGCGTCTTAGAAACCATGTAGCTCTGCCTCGCTGCTGGGTACATGTCTCTGGATGCTTAACCTTTGAAATTTGCTGAATTCTTCGTTTAATTGGTTTCATATCCTCGCAATATCTTCTGGCAATTTATCACCCCAATCCAGTTTTCGCAACCACAACGTTTGGAACAACATTTTTACGATTATCGTAGAAGGTGATACCCAAACCTAACGGATCAAATATTTTGGATGCACTGGAAATTAATATTCTACTCGTTAGTTTGTCGTCGAATGAGAATGTATCCTTTGGGGAATATCTAGAATGTTTGTATTTGCTTCAGCTTCCTCAATTTTCAGAACAGCTTCAAGTGTGTTCGTTACATCTGCTAAATCCTTTGCATTCGAAATCCACTTTCTTAAACTGAATTTTGACCTTTCTAACACAATTTGAATTTCCTGTTTAAACTGTTTGGCCTTTTCAATTGAATCAGCTCATGTAAGTAGATCGTCAACATAAAAATCATTTCTAATTACCTCAGCCACATCTGGAAATTAGTTTTTCCATACCAAACGCAACTTGACTTGATGAATCGCTCTTATGGCTAGGCAGGCTGAGCTGGCTAATCCAAATGTCACTGTGGTAAGCATAAAATGTTTCAATGCTTCATTAACGTTTTCGCGCCATACTATTCTTACTCGGGCATATATTCATATTTTAGCTTTTGAGTTACACTCAATTTCCGTTCCAATTTGTAAAAACGTGTTTTTGCAATACGAAAAGAGTTTCTTAATTTGAGTGTTGTTGGCTCGCAGTTTGGAATTTCCTTTAATTTCCAAAATCTTGGCAGCATTTCGTCATTGTTGATATACACATGAAAATTGTAGCTCAGGAAACTTGTGTGTGCGAGATTTGTAGCATCACATTTTAAATCGCCACATAATACCTATCTAAACACAGCTTGTTAACCAAAATTGCGATCAACCACAGGTCTCTGGTTTCAGCTTGTGGCCCTACTACTTATAGATCTCTCAATACTTCTTACATTATATCGGACATATTTATGATGTAATGCAGTAGATGCGATAGTTGTAATATGCTGGGTTGTTCCGTACATACATAGTTTTAACAACGTTCTTTTATTACGGCCCAAGCTTCTTCATAATTCTCGTCCGAGATTTAAATATGCCTCATTAAAGTAGCCGCATCGCCATTTAACAAACCTTTCAAATATTGGAGCTTCTGAGCTCCGCTTATGTTTACCTTTTTCCTACCGAAGCCTGAAATAATTCCTTAAATGAAGGAAACTCGGAATAAATTTGAAAATATTGGGATATTCATACGTGGTAATCGAATTTCGTCTTCATATTTCCGTTTATTGCCCTTTGCTTCTAAGAAGTTCATTTGGTTAGCGAGTAGATCTTGCATTGTGTAATCTCCGTTTTGCTCACTCATTTCACCCTGAAATTTTAACAGTTTGGTTTTCAGCCAGAAGTAATCGATTAATATAATACAGACCCGATGTCTGTCTGTCTGTTTGTCTGTGTGGTAAAAACGAGTAGTGTCAAAAATATACAAACTTCCGGTTGCTTACATTGCCAATATTTTCAACCAGCTACGTTATTTTGTTAAATGTTAAGTGGAATGAAAAAACGATAATTACGTTTATAATAGTTCTAATAATCTTTTTGTTACAATTAAAAAATTTAGAAATTTTACAGAACGATATACGTACATCGTAAAGTTTATAATTTAATTAAAATTGTTTAGTTACACCGACACATTTTGAAAAAACGGACCACCGTCATGCTTCTGAGGAATCTGAACACAATACGAGGGCTTTGTAATCGAACCCGGCTGATTATTAGAGACATGAAGAGGCATATATTGAAAGCTGATGTCCTAACCGAACTTGAAATTAGTCAAACGGTGCTGATCCCAAGAATTGACCTAATAAACAAAACTGATATGGCGTTTGAATTTAAAAGAAGGCAGTTTCCTATCAAACCAGCATTTGCCATGACTATTAATAAGGTACAGGGGCAAACTTTGGACAAATTCGGCGTTTATTTATCGGAGCCGGTTTTTGCACATGGCCAAGTCGCATTTTTAAGAGTTAAAAATCGTGCGATTTAAAAATAAAAATAATGTGACTTCTCCTATCGAGGACGCCTAATTGATGGATCTGACGTGTTTACTCGCAATGGGATGTTTACCGAAGTTCTGAAATGGAAAAAAACACCGAGAATGAAGCAGACCAAGTTGAAGCGGGGGTATTTGATGACGAAGACGATGAACATTTGCGAGAAATGCTGGATGAGTTCGAGCGTGATGCTTGGTGAAGAAAAATGATAGACTGCTTATGACAAATTACCGCCCAATTTCACAGTTATCAACAATTTCAAAAGTTTTTAAAAAATTTATGAAAATTCGTATAGTTTCATATTTTGGATAAACTTAAATTTTAAAGTGACTCCCAATATTGTTTTAGAAAGGGTATAAGCACAGAATTGGCGCTTGCAGCAGATTTTAATTTCATTTACGATTCCTTAAATAATGGAAAAGCACTGAGTGTACTTTTGTTGTGTACTAAACTAACTGGTTTTAACAAAACAAAAACCAATTTCTATCGAGTCTCGTCATTGTCGTTATGTTCGTCGTTTGATATTTTATTGTTTTTGTTTGATTGTGTGCTATCTCTATCCGTGTCATACAACATTACTCAGAACTTTACAAAAGCTAATTAAAGTTAATACGAGAACAAAACTTGGACTTATGTGGCATGTTTGGATTATCAAAAAGGAAAACTAAACCCACTTGAGTACTTTTGCCAGAGTTTTCTTTATTCCACAAATTTAAATTATATATGCGGATAAAGGTTGTCGAAAATAAAAAGTCGATATCGATAGTGCATAGTTCTGTAAATCGTGGACGTAGCTTTATCAATAGTCATACGTTCTCGTGGAACAAGTCGCTAATTCATTGATGAAAATTATGGAAAATGCGCGCATTCTAGAAATATTCAAAATTGGTATAAAATCTACCTCTTCTTTACCAGGTTACATGAATGGCAATGGATGCATTGATATGTTTTGTTAATAGCTAACTCTAGAAAAACTGCAGTCCAAGTTGTCCGTGGAAAAACTGGAAAAATTCGATTTTCCAAAAATTATTTGAAACTTTGTATAAAATCAGCTTCTAGAACGTTATGCCTAGAGATGAATTGTATTGCTGTGATTTGTAAATAGCTATCGCTAGCAAAAATTACATTGTAGGTCAACGTGCGGAATGTAGGAAAATTCAAATCTAAGTGTCATTAAAAACTTTGTATGAAATTAGCATGTGGAGAATTTTGTACTGAATTTTTTTCCAGCGATAGATATTGACAAATCACAAATCCATCTTCAGAAATATCGTGTAAATTACCTAAATTGACTATCAAATTAACATAAATAATACATAAAAGTTGTTGCCAATTGAGTGATGATCAGAAAAATTTATATTTAATCTGAGCCAGAACGTAAAATGCACACCTTTAGATCTTTATCCATAACGACCACCAGATCACAAACCTAACAATTATTAGCTGGATAAACCTATTTTGTGGAAGGTAAGAGTATTGGATGCCTTGTTTTAATTAATATATTTACCTTTTCAATTCGCCCACTCTCAGCAATCCAGCATTGTCTATCAAGGGATAAACGGATTTTAAAATTTAACATTAATTTTTGATTCGGATGCATTTCTTTAGCACTCCTTGCTTAACCTTCAATATTCTTGCAGACGAAAAATTCTGGCAATAATATTTTCGAATTTTATTGCAGTAGAAAAACTTTCAAGACTATCCAGCCATTATTATAGAGCTAACATTACCATTGGGTTCTTTGCTTAATTCATCAGTTCTTTTTGGTCTTCACTTGCTTTACATTCCCTTTGTAGCGGCCAATTTTTCTCTTTTCCTTGCAACCAATCCACTCCACCACAACACCAATTTTGATAATTCCAAAGAATTCAAACCTGGAGACGTGCAGTTTGCCAGGTTGGTTTTAGATAATAGATGCTTCCAGATGCTCCTTTTGGTATATGCTGTAGGATCTTGGATACCCTATTTGCCACAAAAGTTTTCCATCTTTTTGGCCAGGACGATATCCACTCGAGTATAATTTGAGAATCAGTCCATAAATAGCAGTGAATTCTCACTTCTCCAGGAGATAATGAGATTATATATTTATTACCATGTTTTTTTATTATATCGGAGAGAGCAGACAGAGTTAAAACAAAATAAAACAACATTGCTTTGTTATTGTTGAGATTTAGGAAAAATAGCCCGAAGCCAAAGTATTGATTAGTGGCCATACAAATATTGTGAAATGTAAAATAACTTGCAATGGTTTTCACGATGTTCTATATTTTTAATTCTAATGGCTGTCTGAAAATTGATCACCATCGGATGTTTAATTTGCCGAATGAGCATTCGACTATGTTACATCGCATTAAACATGTTTTATAGTCACTTGTAATAGGTTCTTTGAACGGAATAATTAAGGTACTTTGTTTTTCATCCGACATGGATATCCACTCATAAGACCTGATGAATCTTCGCCATTTTGTTTCAGCGGTCAATAGACACTTTGAGTTATGCACCAAATAAATAGTTATGAAGAAGAGCGAAAAACCGGCATGGTACTAGATTGGATACCAGTAAAAGAAGAGCTAAACAAAAGCCATGTGCCGATGGCACCTCTTTACTGCTTGAACCTGTGCCCTGAAAATGCTGACCATAAAATCAGCATTTTTTGCCATTGATAAGATTTTTTAAATATGACCCAACTACGAAAAATATTTTGGAACCAGCACCACATGGCACACGTTCGGTGATATTTAATATTATACTGATTCTCTAAATAGTTGCTGATCAAAAACGACTAAATCATGTCCTAAAGAATATTCTTGGGCCATATTATTTGGGGTGGAGTTGGTTTTTCTAAATAAAATATTTAGGATATACTTGCTAATTACTTGGAGGGAATTAAAAAAAATTTACGTATAATACATAATTGAAAAGAATCCTTTCATTGCTTCACTGGATCCACCATATGTTCGAAAGGGCTAAAACATATTGGTATACTTTTAAAGTTCAGATCAAAGTTCAATTGTATGCGGCTGTGTGAAATATTCCGAAATTTTTTAAATTTATTTAACTCAATTTCATTCCATCTTTGTGTGCTCGTAATAACTCGCCAATTCAAAAATTAATTCAGATACCAATATAGGTCAATCGTAGTCGCATGAATGTTTAAAAATCAAAGCCCATTGATATGAAACCTCTTCAAAATTATTTTTCAATATATTTATATATGGGAATCATTAGACTGGGAGGCCCGATGAAAATTTTAATAGAATGTGTTGTCACCGAAAGTGGATAAAAAATACTCCGATTAATGTTGAAGAAACTTAGTAAGCACAAATCGCAGTAAAGCCAACACAAGGGTTATAAATAAAAGAAAATGGCCCGATACCTACCCTGGTGATTCAAATAATGATTGTTCTAGTGCCACAATATATTTATGTAATAAATTCTATAAATGCGTTTTTTGTAATAATCGATTATTGTAATAATTATAATAAACATAACATTTATTTTAACAGCAACAAAATTTATCGGAATTTTTAAAAAAAGCTTTTTTTGTATAATTTATTTGAAAATTTGGTGTGGTGATAGGGCTCTCAAGTTATTACCATAATATATGCTGTTTTTGTAAGCAAGCGATGTACTCATCAGGGTTCATTTTAGATGTCTTCAAAAACTCGAATACTTCTTCTAGTAATTTTTTACCCTCATCAAATTTAAAACTTTCGTTAATTTGACTGTTGTAATAAACTTTAATTTTTGCCGTTTTTCTGGAACTAAATAAACTTTTATGACTGGTTAAGTATAAATGAGCTTCGAAGAAAAACTTTCGGCTTATTTGATGGCAGAATCTTACACTTAGATAAGCTAAACTTGTGCAATTTATAATAAACTGCAAAAGGCCTATAATAAAAATAAAAAAAAACGCATTATACACTCCAAGGGATTTACAGGGGTTATAAATCACTCAAATATTTACCTTGGTTTGTAATTTTGTCACATAATCGGAGATGTAGAGCTTCTAAATCCATATTATTACTCAGCAAATTAAGACCAATATCGTCTAACGAAGAGGTGTGATACAACTTCAATGTCTTTAGAGATGTGAGCCGCTTTAGATCGTATAGAGCACTGTTGGTCAAAATGTTTCCATCAATTTTTAAAAATTCCAATTTATTGACGCAAGCCAACTCTAAAAGCAATGAATCGATCAGGAACGGTTGGAATTTATATTGAAATATGCTAAGGTTCTTCAATTTTGGTATTTTAGCTACAACATCTAGATTTCCACTGTGCATATTAAAAGAATTGGACATAACCAAATGGATTAACTCTTCACAATGTCTACTCATATTTTGAAAAGTATCCGCTTGCAATTTAATGCAACCTGATACATTTAAATATTTCAAATTTTTATTATTTTTTAAAATTTGGTTCAAATATTTTCCTTCGATATTACAGCACTCTAACAAATTTAGCGATTCTAAATTCATCAAATTGATTAAACATTTTCCGGTTATAGTTAAGCTATTCGAAAAATTTATATTTCGCAGATTTACACTGAATTTTAACGGCTCACCAATTGTGTCAGTTAGGCTACAATTAGGCAACACAAGGGATTCTAGAGGCGTAACAATCTCAGTTTCCTTAAGTATTTCGCTACCTCGCCACCCGTTGATAGCTAAGTGTCGATTTCCGAGGCAATATTGTGGTATTAGTGGAATCATTTGACTCAATGAAATACCTGGTAAATCACATTCCCATACCAATGTATTTAAAAAATGCCCAAATTGTTTGATCACACTGTTAAAATCGATTAATTGAAGATTACGTCTGTGATAAATGTTAGATGTATCCAAAGTTGTATGATTTTTTAATTGGCTATAAGCCAAATTTCCAAAACACTTGCAAGTTTGGGCTACCAAATATAAATCCAATAGATCTAGATATGCAAATATATTCATAAAACAATCATAGTTTAGCATAAAAATGAGTGGTTTATCCTGGTCGCCGATATTTTCTACCGGAATTTGTTTTTTGTCTGTGAAAATTATTATAACTGGTTAGTTAATTGATAAATAAAGAAAGATTAAATAAAATGTGGTTACCATTTTCATGTTGATCCATTTTGAAAATAAGCAATAAAAAATTAATAAAAATATTTTGCTGCGATCATAATTAATTTCGTGACATTCAATTAAACACGGATATATTGATAAAATTCCAAATTTAAAGTAAAATTCGACATATTTAATTGGCTTGATGCTTCTTCACGAAATTGTTTATCACTAATGAGAACGAGTACTGATGTTATTCCGACCTTATTGCTAATTTCTATCGATTTATAGGCACCAATATCCTTTTGCTATACATACATATTTGCAAAACGTAAAATTTTTACAACCAAACCTATTTTTACAGTTTTCCATTGTGTAAATAAAAAATCGAAAAATAAGGAATGTGTAAAACAGGTTTAGGTGTACTCATTTATTAAAAATTAACGGATTTACTTGTATCTTTTGTTATTTCCTTTGAAATTTTTATCATTTAAAAAATTTAAAAACAGGTTTAAGGTGGATTCAGTGTTGCGTTCTTTCGTTCGTTCGTCCGTCCTCATTCACTCTGAATTTTACTTTCTTTTACGTAAGTAAAATAAAGTATAGTAATCAAGAAAATATTCGACCTTGAGATTATTGAAGATTTATCTGTTTTGAGGTCCCCTGAGTCCGAAAAAATGGGTTTCGAAATGATGTCTGTCTGTCAGTCTGTCCGTCTGTCAGTCTGTGTCCACTCTACATTCCAGAATTTTCAAGAAAATTCCAAGTGTATTGGAATGTTCCTGGATTTTGTTGAATGTTTCGGAATGCGCCAGAATTTTCCGTAATTTCCAAAATGTCCTAGAATGTTTCAGGACGTTTCAGTATTTCTTATGATTTTCCAGAAAATTTTAGAATATTTCAGAATTTTTTAGTTAGTTTCGTAATTTTCAAGAATTATTCGGAATTTTCTGGTACATTCGTACCAGGACGTTCCAGAAATTCTTAGGATTTTCTAGAAAATTTCAGAATGTTCCAAAAGGTTTCATTAAAATTTTTAGAAATTTCAAGAATATTAAAAAAATGTATAGAAAATCCAGGTGTACTGGATCGTTTTAGATTTTTTCAGAATGTTTGGCAATATTCCACAATTTTAAAAATAATTCTCAAATTTTCTAGAATGTTGCAAAATTTTCGAAAAAATTCCAGGTGTTTCAGAATTTCTAGAAAGTTTCAGAATGTTCCAGAATTTTCTAGATTTTGACTAAATTTCCAAAATTGTCTAGATTGTACCAGGACTTTCCAGAATTTTTTAGGATTTTCTAGAAAATTTCAAAATGTTTCAGAACGTTTCAAAAGGTTCCAGAATTTTCTAGAAAGTTCCAGGTGTACTGGAACGTTTCATATTTTTTTTTGTAGGTTTCGGGATGTTACAGAATTTTCAAGTATATTTTCAAATTTTCTTAAATATTCCAGAATTGTCTAGCAATTTAAGGTGTTTCAGCATTCTCTAGAACGTTTCAGAATGTTCAAGAAGTTTATAGAATTTTCTGAAATTTCCAAAATTTTCTAGAATGTTCCAGAATTTCTTAGGATTTTCTAGAAAATTTTAGAATGTTTCAGAATTTTTTGAAAAGTTTCGGAATTTTCCAGAATTTTCAATAATATTCTAAAATATTCTGGATTGTTTCAAAATTTTTTAGAATTTTTTAGAAAATTCTGGATGTTTTAGAATTTTTACCAAGTTTCAGAATGTTCCAGACTTTTCCAGAAGTTTCCGGAATTTCCAAAATTTTGTAGAATGCACCAGGACTTTCCAGAATTCTTTAAGATTTTCTAGAAAATTTCGGAATGTTCTTAAAGTTTCCAGATTTTCTAGAAAGTTCCAGAATATTAAAAATTTCCGTTTCAAAAAGGAACGTTTCAGGTTTTTTTAGAATGTTTCGAAATATTTTAGAATTTTCTAAAATTTAACGGAATTTCCAAAATTTTCTAGAATGTACCAAGATTTTCGAGAATTTTTTTAGGATTTTCTAGAAAATCTCAAAATATTTCAGATTGTTCCAAAAGGTTACAGAATTTTCTAGAATGTTCCAGGTGTACTGGAACGTTTCAAATTTTTTTGGAATGTTTCGGAATGTTAGAGAATTTTCAAGAATATTCTGTGATTTTCGTGAATGCTGCAAAATTTTCTAGGAAATTCCAGGTGTTTTAGAATTTTCTAGAGAGTTTCAGGTGTATTGGAATGTTCCAAAAATTTTTGGAATGTTTTATAATTTTCAAGAATATTCTCAAATTTTCCAGAATTTTCTAGAAAATTTCAGATGTTTCAGAATTTTCCAAAAAGGTTAAGAATGTTTCAGAATTTCTTAAAATTATAAAAGTTTCGTGTGTTGGCCACACGTCAATTTTTTTTTTGACGATACATTGTTGATGACGAAAATGCAGAACTATTTTTAAAAATTTAATTTCTTTAATTTAATTTGATTTGTTATAAAATGCATTATCCACAATCAATAAATAATTTAATAATGGGAAGAGGTTGAAGAGGAAACCAAGATTTAGAGGTGAAAAACTAAATTAAGATGATTTTAAAAATTCAAAGTATTTATAGAAATGAAAACATTCTATACAATTTTAAAAATTTGAAGAATTTAAAATATTTAAAAAGTTTACTGTTTTAATTAAAGATTTAAGTTAATTAAAAATTTAAAAAAAATTTAAAAATTTGAATAGTAGACAAATAAAAATTTGAGTCTATAGAATTACGGGCTTTAACGATATTAAATATTTTTAAGAATTTTGAAAATTTAAAGAATTAAAAGCGGAAAATTTAGAAAACAAAAATATTATCTAAATTCTATAAATTAAAAAAAATAATTAATTTTGATAAAATAATGATTGTTTAGATGCTGTAAATTCTTTAAATCAAACTCTTCTCTTTATTTTTTTTTTAAAAGACGAATGGAGAAGAATTTAAGAAAGGTATCTCAAGAATTTTAAGAAACTGAAAGTTTTTAGTATTCAACGAGGAAAATTTAAAGAAACAATGGCGTTTAATTTTTTAATTTTTATAATAAAAGGCAATATATACATATTTGAATATGTATTTGTGATTTATGAAGATATTTGTCGATGTTCATTACAATTTAATCTATTTATTTATAGATAGTAACAACTAAGTTACTGGTTTACCGTATTTACCATTTTACTGACTTATCGGTTTATTTCTATGAAATTTTACTGCCATTTAAAGCTAGTGCGTCAGATCATGCCATTTAATAATTACTTACTGGCGCACGCTACTTTTCTTAGGGTGAGAGAAAATTTTTGAGTATTTAAAAAAAACATGAAAACTATTTTGCGACTATTTTTAGGCTGTATAGTAAAAGTGCCGCAAATATTTGAAATTACTTATTGATTTAATTTCGAATCTGCTAGAACGTTAATTGTCTGCTAGGAGTAATTATTCTTTCTGAAGCTATACTAAAAGGCTATTGGCTGTTTTTTTGTTGAATGCAATTTGTGTTAAGTTCTGCTCACCTTCTTACTTTTTTGTATTTATGGAGAATAAAGAGAGTAATTTTGTTTCAAATGTATTACAAATTATAATTACTCTAAAGTTACTATCTTAATTAATAAAATTAGACACCAATTTTAATTAGAGAGCTTTTTTGAAAATGAAAAAAAAAATCTTGAAGTCCTATAATTTATGTGTTGAACATGCCCGCATGTGTTGCAAATGAGCAACATTAAAATTATAATTTATTTCATTATATCATCAAAATAGGGGCAATTTATTTAAAAAGAAGTGATATAACGAGTTTGGGGGCCCTTGTCTTCAGACAGCAGGGCCTGCAGTGACATCCCTACCACCTGTGCAGTAATACGCCACTGGCTGGAAAGCTTTTATAATAGAAACAATTTATTTTTAGCCTAAGGGAATTTTACAAAATGTATGTTTATGACCTCGAACATCAAAAACTATTATATTATACAAATTACTGCGGGAATTTTTTACTAACAGAAACTTCAAATGTGCCACCAGCATAGAAAACTTCCAGAATAAGAACTAATAGCATCGCATATCACAAAAGTTCAATCTTGGTCGCGTTTTACATAATGTTTGTTAAAAAGACAAATAAGTAACATCCGAAACGATCCCATAAATTTCACAAATTTTGGTCAAAATCGATTATTCCAATTCTTCCAAAATTTAGCAATTAGCCACCTTGCCTATAATCCAACACAATTTTTCAACATATCAGATTAGGCCATCACTCAAAACGACCCAAATACATGTTTTTTTGTAATATGTATTTTAAACATAAAATCTGGACAAAATATTGACGTATCAAAATGTTAAATTATTAGTGACAGTTTTTATAATGAAAATTGAAATTCTAATCTTTAATCAAATATAGAAAACTACAAATAAAAAAAATTGTGCGCGCTAACAAAATACCAAATCCAAATTGTTTTTTGTGTATTGTTGCGGAATGCAACATATAGAAATCGCGTTGCCGTAACATATAACATATATACATTTGAGTGGTATGCTACCACGAAAAAATATGTTTAATCGTTCAATCGCGTTATTGACATGAAAGCTCTAAGGGGGTCACGTTTATAGATATTTAGTTGATTTTTTGCTGTTATTGTATTGCAACGATATATAGTCGCGTACATATAGTAAATTGTATATCAATTAAACATTTTCAGCTTTTTCATAGATTTTAGAAAAAATAAAAATAAAAATTCACAGTTTGCAATATTTTATATATGTTTACATGTAGGTATGCAGGCATACACCTCGTAAAACTCTACAAATAACGATTCTGTAATTAAATTAGAGAAAATTATTTTTAAAATTTTATTTTTGTGAAGAACCGTACACAAATACATATGTATCTCGATAATGTATGTGCACAAAAAGCTATAGTAAACTTATAAGGAATTTAAACTTTTTCCAAGTCGTAAAATTTGTTTAAACATTTGTTAGAAAAGTTTTTTTTATTTTTTTTGGAAAACATAAAAATTAAAATTTATAATTTTAAACAAATATAAGTTTGCTTTTTTTGTGTTAAACTTAACTAATATTACTTAAGAAAAGTTTTGCGTTAATATTGTTTTTGTTGTTTCATCTTGTGTATTGTAATTTATTGCTTTAATCGATTTTGTTCTTACGAATTTTTGCATATTTGGAAACTGTATCCCTTAACTATCGGTTGTATGTATTTGTATGGTGAATTTAGTTTATTGCAGCTTGGCAGATTATATTTACAGGGTTGTTTAGATTGAGGAATGTGTTTATAATAGAATAAGTTTTTGATGTGTTTTACATACATATTATGCATTGTGGCTAGATAGGCATTGACTTTATATTTTGGTGTAGGATTAGGTGGAGGCTACATAGGATTATCGATTAGGTTGCAGGCTACATAATAATAATCAGGTATTTCAAAGTGCACCCCGTTTTATTTTATTATGATATATCCGAGATTAAAATTTGATAATACTCCTGTTGAAATATAATCAAATTACAGGTTTCGAAACCTACCATTACAGGTATTAAAAACAACAATCGAAGCATAATTGCAGATTTTAGATTTTGTGGCAATAGCCACATAAAGATTTCATCTCGCACTAAATTAGTTCGCATAAGTTTGTTTTAGCAAAATTGACCGCCCGAAAGCTCTGTAAACATATTATTTCTGTAAACTATTACTAGCTAGTCTAGAAATCGTAACAGTAGCGCCCAAACTCGGTTTTATTATTTGTTCCAATTTATTTTTCTATCACATTATTATTCTTATAATAAGCTTCACTGTTCTTAACTGTGGTGTTCAAACAAATTTCATGTTTTTTTTTTTTTTTTTCCTATCTAGCAACATTTATGTTTATGAAATATCAGTCTATAGAATACTAAATCCTGTTAAGTTTTGACTTAGTTATTTATAAATATTGATTATTCATAAATTTAAAATTTGTGCGTTATTATTTATGTTCTAGTTTTTATATACCAGTTATGATGATAAGCTTGAATTAAGATTTGCCTAATTCTAGGATAGTAATCCTATTTTGTCGATTTTAGCGTTAACTTAATTTTTGCTTCCATCATTTGCTACTATTTGTATCCACGCAAGTTATTTCCCTAATGGTTTTGAGTGCATGTCGAATAAGGGGGTATGTTTAGTCTGTAGTGAACTGAAACAATGAGAATCCTGTTGTTTAGGAATAGTTTTGAGTTTCATTGGATTTCAGATTCATTATTTAATTAATTTTTTTTCATCCTTTCACCACGAACACTGGCAATCAATTTTAAATAAAAGATTGGCAATTCAGTTTAAGATAAAATTATTTTACTTTTACCGCCTTGATGATCATCTTCATTATTCTGTGAATAATACATTTAAAACAAAATTCGTATACATTAATTAGATAATAATTTCAAATTTCGATAATCAATTGTTCTCACGTAATTAATCATTAACAAACTAGATTTTTCATTCTCAAGTTATTAACATTATATTGGTTGTTGATTATAAGACCAACTTAGCATAATTAATTCTCGTATAGTATTTTTTTCGGTCTATTTTTGACTTAATTTTATTTTAATAATGGAAAGTCGAAATACATGATGAATCCAGAATATTTGGCTTACGACGAATTTGAACTGGAGTGCGCGGTTCGAAATATTATCGGGGATTACCCATTAGATAATCTTAAAGAACTTTTAAAACGCTTGGAGGAAGAAAATGCTCATCCGGTGTTAATCCCGAATAGGCCTCTTCGTCTTGCACGGAAAAATCCCAAAAGTGAAGTACATGAAATTTCTCTTAAATTTAGGCAAATCTATTTCGAAATCGAAAATGCCATTGAATTGCGGAATACGAAAGGGGATATACGTGTTGATGAATTTCATTCGAGTTTACTTCATATTAGTGGTAGGTTGTTTAGAATTGAATATTCAAAAGCGGTAGAATCAGCAGTTGCTGAGCTGAAGGAAAAATGTACGCGCTTAATTGAGTTCCTTCAAAAATTAGACCAGGAAAACGATGATCTGAACGAATCTATTACAAAATTAGAAACATTAAAACTGTCGCACGAAAAAGAACAAGTTGATGAATCTAGCAGACACTCTGATGATTCCTCCGAGGATTCTCAATCTATAAATACCTCACCAATGTCTCAAGATCAATCGCAACATGTATCCGCAGCAGTGAATCAACGTGTGGTTTCTTCGAATATCGTAACGGAACAGAATGCTAAACCAGATAACCAACCTGGGCCTTTTCGCGTTGGACCAATACTTCCTGCTACAGTCGGTCTCGGCCAGACTCACAGACCAGAGGTACCCATTACTAAAACGAAGAAATACGTAAAGAGGTTTATTCGTATGGTGGAACATCAAGCCATGATTAACTGTGTTCATTTGCAACAAATCTCAAATGATATGAGTTATTTTCTCAAAGGCATAACAGTAGATTGGTACTGGGATTTCATTCAACGCCACGGAAATGTAGAGTGTACATTTCTTAAATCAGAAAATATCAAAAGATTTTCGGATAGGGGAACCGATCTAGAAATCCGCCGCGGAATTGAATCCAAGAAACAACGGCCCCACGAAAAATTTATAGACTTTTACAATTCGATCTTATCTATATGTCGTTGCAATTGGAAACCCGTATGCCCGATTCCGATCTTATTTTCATTCTCACTCAAAACAAGCGCCCGGGGCTACAAGATCAACTGGTTGTCGCGCAGTTTCAGACTCTCGATGAACTGGTTCGTCAATGTGTCGCATACGAGGATGCGTGGACACGTAACCGTATATTACCAGAACTGTACTGTGAGTCACGGAGACATGTCAGTGAGATCGAGGTGGTGCAAGATCCGCAATAAATCAATAATAGATACATTACCAATACAAATCATGGTCAGTTAGTTTCAAAACCGATAAACTGCAGTTCAGTAACTCAAAGCGCCATACAAAATTCAGCAATTTATCAAAATCAACCTCCTAATTTCATTCCATCAATACAACCTCATTATAATCCTGGTAATACATATTATGACCCTCACCATAGTATGGATTATTCTACTCATAGTCCGTGCTTTCTTAATAATCCCATACCACAACCCCATACCGCTTAACGCTATTGCATCACAACAAACCTTAAAAACCCATAGAGCTTTACCTCCACCAATTGAAACTCAAGTAGTTAAGCATTGTTGGAATTGTCGATAAATAGGACATTTCTTTAAAAATTGTAATTACCGAATAATACACACCTTCTGTTTTGGTTGTGGGACTCCCGAAGTTATTAAGACTCAGTGCCCAAATTGTAAAATGATTTGGGGAAACTTGAAGGAGGGGGTGAACGTCTCAAAGATGATTCCCCCCGACCCACAAATGACACAAACAAAACAACCAAGAGGCGACGGGTTTCGTTCGATCTTGAAGCGCCCATAGACGAAAAACATGGTATTCCAAAATATCGCCAATCTCAAGTAAAGTATCCAAATTTTAAATTTAATCGTAGTTCCCGATCTATTCATTAGTTTAATTTACGCAAATCCCTTACGCGGAAGTTGAGTTACTTGGTTAGAAGCTAAGAGGTTTATTGGATAGCGGTACCAATGTATCGGTACTTGGGAAAAATTGCGAGGAGATCCTCAAAGACCCTACTGTGCATTTTCGTCATCTTCCTTCAACGATTAAGACAGCAAATGGGGCTGTCGAACAAATAATTGGTCATGTAAGAGTACCAATAACGTTTGCTGGTCAAACAAATTATTTAACTCTGCACTTAGCTCCAAACCTAACACCGATTTTGGCGATTCTCTAATTTTATTTGTCCACTGATTTACTCTTCTCCACGCGTCGTATCGGAGGCATCTGTTAATTGATAGAGAACCGTTTCTACATCAATTGACTCCCATTCAGTTTCAGCAGTTAGAATCCGTTAAGCGACAGTTCCCATCTTCCATTTTGCTTGGTCTGGATCGAACGCAACTTGTTAAACATGTAATTGATGTCGGCGATGCCAAACCAATCAAGCAAAGGTATCACGATGTGTCTCTCGTTGTTGAAGCTCAGATTGGTAAGGAACTCGATCGGATGCTGGCCCTGGGTGTCATAGAGGAGAGTAGCACCTCGTGGAGTTCCCCGATGACCAGAGTCCGATTTTACTTGGACGCAAGAAATGTGAACGCGGTGACGGTGAAGGATGCTTATCCTTCGCTTCTTATAAATGAATTTCTGGGGCGTCTGAACAAGACTAGATTTATATCTAGTATTGATCTTAAGGATGCCTTCTGGCAAATCCCATTGGACGAGGGCTCAAGGGATAAGACAGCCTTCACACTGTCTCCGGGTGACCACTATACCAATTCACAGTGATGCCTTTCGGACTCTGTAATGCTCTCCCGACTATGTGTCGTCTGATGCATCGGGTGATACCTCACGAGTTGCACTCACAGGTCCTTGTATACCTAGACGACCTCTTGATTGCCGCCGAAACGTTATGTTGTTGAGTAGAGTTGCCGAATTACTTAAGAAGGCCGGCCTGACTATAAACGTCGAGAAGAGTAAATTCCTCCTTAAAGAAATCCGGTACCTGGGGTATAACGTCGGTGATGGTGTACTCAGGGTAGATTCCTCCAAAGTATCTGGTATTTCAGCCTACCCTGCTCCTAAAAACGTTAAGCAAATCAGGAGATTTCTGGGCATGTCAAGGTATTATCGCAGATTTATCCGTGGTTATTCCGAACTAGCAACACCGCTCACCAATTTGTTAAAAAAGAACCGAAAATTTGAGTGGAATGACATGGCTCAGAAGTATTTTGAGAAGTTAAAGCTGGCTCTATCCACGGCTCCTGTTCTCTGCAACCCCGATTGGGGTCAGCCGTTCTCTATTCAGTGCGATGCTTCTATGTCTGATGTGGCGGCCGTTCTTTTCCAAAGGTCTCCCAGCGGCGATGAACGCCCTATTACTTGATTTTATGGGGCCATATCCTCGTTCCAAGCTAGGAAACTGTTACCTATTAGTCGTTTTAGACCAGTTTAGTCGTTCTGTTCTCCTTGAACCTATGAGAGATGCTATACCAGTAAAAAAGTCGTGAAATTTTTAGAGAATCGTGTCTTAAATGTATTCTCCGTGTCTGAACAAATTTTGAGTGACAATGGTAAACAATTTACGTCCAAAGTCTTTCATGAATTTTTACTCAAATACAATATCAAACACAATATGTTAACCCCTAAGTATTCTCCCCATAGTTCCATGGTGTTTGGACAACATCACATTTCGTATGGATCTCATTATGGTTTACTTCGCCAATTAAACAGTTTGGAGGACAATGAAATTTAGTTGACCAACGCAGATAAACTGCTACTCGCTCAGAAAACTGTCTTAGAGAATTTGCGTAAATTATATAACAAACATTCAAACAGTTATAATTTGCGTAGTCGCAAACGAAAGTTCTCAGCTGGCCAACAAGTGTTTGTAAGGAATTTTTGTCAAAGCGATGCAACTCAAAAATTCCGAATTTCAAAATGGCATTTATTAAAGAACCCGTTAGTAATGTCGCATACAAACTTGTCGATGAAAGTGGTAACCAAATAGGAATATTTCATGTGAAGGATATTAAGACCTAAAGAAAATGCTTGCATTGGGCGTGCTAACTAACAACAACAAAATTTTTAATCATTTCAACTAATCGTATTAATTTTCAAACTCATATTTTCCATTAAAATCTGTAAGGGTTAGCTTTAATGCCTGGCTTTGAGACATCTCTCATGGGATGTGGGACATCCCAACGATTTGTGGCAATAGCCACATAAAGATCTCATCTCGCACTAAATTAGTTCGCATAAGTTTGTTTTAGCAAAATTGACCGCCCGAAAGCTCTGTAAACATATTATTTTGATAAACGATTACGAGCTAGTCTAGAAATCGTGACAATTTTATGGCTCAGAATTTGCTAATTAAGGTGATTTTCAGAAAAAAATTAATTTTCTTTGAAATGTGTAGAAAAAATCAAACAATCTAAATGCGCGTTATGGCACAACAACTGCATATACCTTTATAGAGGTACAAAAAACCACAATCAGAGCACAATTGTAGATTAAGATTTTTTTTGTCGCAAAATTAGCTAATTTCTATAGTTACTTGATTTTCAAAAAATCGTCTTTTCTATTAAAAGTTTGAAATTAATGACACAATGTCAATGCTCGTTTGAATAGTAATTTCAGGATCCGAAACCTATCATAAGAAGTATCAAGAACCGCACTCAGAGCACAATTTTATAATTTAGGGTTTTTGGGGTCAAAATTTTCTGATAGTAAGGTGATTTTCAAATGTATCGTGTTTAAGCAATGCAGATACTTTCGAGTCAACCGGTAGATTATTACAAACACACATAATAATCTGTAGTTTTAATTTATTTCATTTAGATTATTGTCTACCAGTCCACGTTGGCTTATTTAAAATATCATTGACTGAAATCCAGTTTTCACCTGTTATAATTCACTTATAATCGGTCCTGGGATGACTGCCATAGATTCTCCAACTAAAACATGCACAGGAGTAAAAATTTGGACGCTACTGATGCCCGCTTCTTTTGTTCGCTTTTTCACACTCGGTAATGGATATAAACCGTACATTCTTTGATACATCTTTTGATGACGTACGTTGCCCCGATAATCCAATAGCGCTGTCGTACGACGCTTAATGTTAGCGAATTTTCTGCATGCAAGTGGTTGCAGTGAATCTCACACACTATTAACTCGCAAACTTTGTGATTTTTGGGAAGTACGATAGTTTGTTTCGATGGGTGTTATGATGATCTGTTTAACCTCCCGCCGACTCGAAGGATTTCATCAGCGTTAACAAATTGACCAAGCGACGATAGTAGATGCTTAGGAGATAATGGTGTCCGTTTTGCGGATAAGTTAGAATTCTAGCTTAAATTCTGATTGTTGCACATTTCGAAGCAACACAATTTCTGCATCATGCATATTGTCTGCAGTAATTAGATTATTATGACTTTGAAACCGTATTCTTCTTCTTAGACCACCAAACATGATGGTATACGCCATGATCTTCCAAATTTTGAACCATGACGAAAACTTTGTTAATTAATTTTGTATCGTATAATCTATATTCGTGGTCTCTGTCATTACGTGGAAATATTTTGACCTTGCTTCGGCATTTGCGTTTGCACTGTCCATTTTTGTGACAATCGTTAATTTTGATCAGTAGCATTCAGCTTCGTTTAGCCATATTGACCCGTGCCACCAGAAATCTAGTTTTGATAACGTTTGGGGTTCGACTCGATTCGACTTGGGTTTCGAGGAATATTTTCGAGAATTGCTGCTTTTCGATTACCCACGAAATTTTTCCATCTTCGTGGACCATCTGACGGCCAATGAAGTACGATCGTGGAGTCAGCCCATGCAAAAATTTCTATATTATCGTAGGGTAAAGATTGGATACAAAATTTCACTTACTTTTACCGTAGATAATATTTACTTTGTTGTCCCCACTCTCATTAGTCGCTCGTAGGTAGACAACACTTCCATAGGCGCGTCACAAAATGCGTGCACTTGAAGTCGTGTTGGGTTTATTAATCGTGTCAATCGTCTCGGAATATTGATGGTTTCTAGTTCTGGTAGTGAATTGTAGATACCTATAGTATCTATGATTGGATTATGTTTTTTGGTAAACTGGCGTCCCTCTTTACCTTAAGCAGCCATAACTTTTGGAACAACAGCTTAAAAGGGACAACTGATTGTGCTGGCCATTCCAATGGATCATATGCTCTAGATACTGTTAAAAGAATCTTTCTCTTGGTCCAAACCATGTCATCGTTTCCTCAATGGACCTTGAAATTTTGGAACGTTTTGTACTTCCAGTTGAGAAATTGAATCCAGCAATTTTCGTGGTGTGTGCGTGCGTCATATATCCTAGTGTAATGTATTTATTTATGAAAGCTTTGTACTCTGCACAGAATTTTGGTGACCTCAAAAACTCTCTTTCTATAGCAAATAATCGTTGTCGTGCTTTCTCCAATGAACTGCCTAACGCTTGTCTGGATTTCTTAAACAAAAGTTTAACAATAAATTGACCACTGGCATTTCTCGATGTTATTTGCTGGTAAAAAGTTTCGCATTCGCTTGTGGGAACCTGCGGGTTAATTTCTGGCACGGTTTCTTCTATTTCCCAAAATCTCCTTAGCTCGTCATGCAAATCATCGTGAATTGGATAAATATATTGATCAGTGTGCAGATTGACGACATTTGAACACTGGCTCAACCATCAACCATCTGAATTTTTATAATTGTAGTGGTAGAAGTCCTTTGTTTGCTCGTTTTACTGAATTGAGTGGTAATGTGTTAATTTGGCTATTACATGATCGTTTTGGTTCAATAGTGGGTTGGTTATTCGAGTGTGATGGTTCAACAACTAAGTGTTGGTTAATGGAAACATGATGACATGCTGGTTGTTTACTGGAATCTAGTTCATGCTCGCTCTGACGTTGATAAAGTAACGTGTGATGACACTTATTACATATTTTACAAGAAGCCTTGTTGAAACGCAATGTCCTTTCTTCAAGCTGTTATGGCAGAAATTATTTTCCGTTGCTAATTTTAATCTAGCTTCTACATGCTTATTTTTGAACTCTAGACATCTACGTAAATAATGGATGTGGTTGTCTACAGAGTACATATCCACAGGTGAAATTTGAATGTGCCGCTAGACAAATTTGGTAATGGATTTTGTAGTACCCTTCCTGTTCGTTACGTCACAAATTGTTCCATATTAACTCATCTGTGGCTATGCGGCTTATATCACAAGAGCATCCAATTCCGGAATACCATGTCATATTTTGGTTTCGATTATTCCGGAATTATTGAATTTCTATTGTTCACACTAATTTAGGTAATTTCACATAATTTTATGTAATTATTGTCTGCCTTGAACTAAAAAAAAAAAACTAAATAGAGGAATACTTTTCTAAAGTTACTATTCAAGGGGCCCAGAAAGGTTGGTCATCCATATTTCTTATTTATCTCAATATATCAGAAACAAAATAATAAAAATTTGAACAGAATCCTTCCAAAATTTTGGAAATTTAGTAATTACGTTTTTATTTCAAATCCGGACGCATTAAAATTGGTCCATTAAAAATAAAAAATAAAAATAAATAAAAATTGGCCACAGCTGTCATATTTGAACCGGAAAAATAAAATTTGTAAATTTAATGTTTCCCGAATCCCCTATCTATTACGCACCGCTTTAATACCATTCGATTTTATTTTGCAGAATTCTTTTTTTTTCCGTTTATTTACATTACTTCTGAATTTATTTAGAGATAAATGTCCTTTTTTTGTCAAACTTTCTTATCATAATTAAATCAGGAAAAACAAGTTGAAAGATTTTTAAGCTTAAGCTATCTGTTCCCTTTTTTGGGGGGGATTTTTATTATTATTATTTTGTTATTGTCTTTATTTGGTGTACGTTTTTATCCAGGGAACAAAAAAAAGTTTTTGTTTCTAATACACGCAGTCTTTTGCGCTGCCCGTATTATTTATTACTGGTGTATTATATCCGGTTATCATCATTAAAGTTAAACAACTTGACACATAAAATGGGGCGCTTGTAATGGTAACAAAACAAATGTTGGAAAATAACTTCATAATTTTTTTAGTAGATTTGTTTACGAATACCCCAAAGAAGACAATCAATAAAATTCGATTTACTATGTCTCATTCCGAATTTGCAGTTATTTCATATGTCTGATGTGTTTTGAATTAGTTTTGTTAGTAATTCTATATGCTTCAGCCAAGACATCTAGTAGTTTGTATTACGACCGTCCACATTTTTTGTTTACCAAAATTGATGTACAATATTGTTGTCTGCATGCCGAGAGACAGAATAAAGTTGTTAATGCCATTGATTTATTGTTGGGAAGAATAAAGCATCATGTACTGTATAAGAAAAAACTTTAAGAGACATCGAATTGTTTTAAAACAACTTGCTAACAAGTTTGATTTAGTGTATTGTTGGCGTCATTTGTAAGTTGTTGCAAATATTTGTTTGTGTCCATGGAATTATCTTACGATGTTTAGTATGCAATGGGGAAATAAAACTCCTAAAACTTCATCCAATTGAGTGACTTTTGCCGTAAAACAAAAATCATTTGTGCTTAGTTTTAGTAGAATCAGAATATTGAACGAACACAAAAGGAAGAGAGGTAACATCAAGGAATTTGTATCGGAATATTCATCATTTGGATGAGAACCAGATCGTCCACTCGTCTCAAAAATCAAATTTTTATATGAAATCTGTATTAATAACCAAGGGAATTAAACGCAAATTGGCACAATATTGGCAAATATCAAAATTTATTATTTGTGGTATCGGCCATGTCAATCGAAATATGGTAGCAGAGCATACATTTTTGGCCCACAATTTTTTTTGATGTTTTTCAATGAAAATTAAATTTTTGTATGGGATCTTTAGTAATAAAAAGGCGATTTATCTGCAAGTTGGCACAATATTGGCAAATATCAAAATTTATTATTTGTGGTACCGGCCATGGCAATCGAAATATGGTAGCAGAGCATACATTTTTGGCCCACAATTTTTTTTGATGTTTTTCAATGAAAATTAAATTTTTGTATGGGATCTTTAGTAATAAAAATGCGATTTATCCGCAAGTTGGCACAATATTGGCAAATATCAAAATTTATTATTTGTGGTATCGGCCATGGCAATCGAAATATGGTAGCAGAGCATACATTTTTGGCCCACAATTTTTTTTGATGTTTTTCAATGAAAATTAAATTTTTTTATGGGAAGTTTAGTAATAAAAATGCGATTTATACGCAGGTTGGCACAATATTGGCAAATGTCAAAATTTATTATTTGTGGTACCGGCCATGGCAATCGAAATATGGTAGCAGAGCATACATTTTTGGCCCACAATTTTTTTTTGATATTTTTCAATGAAAATTAAATTTTTGTATGGGATCTTTAGTAATAAAAAGGCGATTTATCCGCAAGTTGGCACAATATTGGCAAATATCAAAATTTATTATTTGTGGTATCGGCCATGGCAATCGAAATATGGTAGCAGAGCATACATTTTTGGCCCACAATTTTTTTTGATGTTTTTCAATGAAAATTAAATTTTTGTATGGGAAGTTTAGTAATAAAAATGCGATTTATACGCAGGTTGGCACAATATTGGCAAATGTCAAAATTTATTATTTGTGGTATCGGCCATTGCAATCGAAATATGGTAGCAGAGCATACATTTATGGCCCACAATTTTTTTTGATGTTTTTCAATGAAAATTAAATTTTTGTATGGGATCTTTAGTAATAAAAAGGCGATTTATCTGCAAGTTGGCACAATATTGGTAAATATTAAAATTTATTATTTGTGGTACCGGCCATGGCAATCGAAATATGGTAGCAGAGCATACATTTTTGGCCCACAATTTTTTTTGATATTTTTCATTAAAAATTAAATTTTTGTATGGGATCTTTAGTAATAAAAAGGCGATTTATCTGCAAGTTGGCACAATATTGGCAAATATCAAAATTTATTATTTGTGGTATCGGCCATGGCAATCGAAATATGGTAGCAGAGCATACATTTTTGGCCCACAATTTTTTTTGATGTTTTTCAATGAAAATTAAATTTTTTTATGGGAAGTTTAGTAATAAAAATGCGATTTATACGCAGGTTGGCACAATATTGGCAAATGTCAAAATTTATTATTTGTGGTACCGGCCATGGCAATCGAAATATGGTAGCAGAGCATACATTTTTGGCCCACAATTTTTTTTTGATATTTTTCAATGAAAATTAAATTTTTGTATGGGATCTTTAGTAATAAAAAGGCGATTTATCCGCAAGTTGGCACAATATTGGCAAATATCAAAATTTATTATTTGTGGTATCGGCCATGGCAATCAAAATATGGTAGCAGAGCATACATTTTTGGCCCACAATTTTTTTTTGATATTTTTCAATGAAAATTAAATTTTTGTATGGGATCTTTAGTAATAAAAATGCGATTTATCCGCAAGTTGGCACAATATTGGCAAATATCAAAATTTATTATTTGTGGTATCGGCCATGGCAATCAAAATATGGTAGCAGAGCATACATTTTTGGCCCACAATTTTTTTTTGATATTTTTCAATGAAAATTAAATTTTTGTATGGGATCTTTAGTAATAAAAATGCGATTTATACGCAAGTTGGCACAATATTGGCAAATATCAAAATTTATTATTTGTGGTATCGGCCATGGTAATCGAAATATGGTAGCAGAGCATACATTTTTGGCCCACAATTTTTTTTGATATTTTTCAATGAAAATTAAATTTTTGTATGGGATCTTTAGTAATAAAAAGGCGATTTATCTGCAAGTTGGCACAATATTGGTAAATATTAAAATTTATTATTTGTGGTACCGGCCATGGCAATCGAAATATGGTAGCAGAGCATACATTTTTGGCCCACAATTTTTTTTGATGTTTTTCAATGAAAATTAAATTTTTGTATGGGATCTTTAGTAATAAAAAGGCGATTTATCCGCAAGTTGGCACAATATTGGCAAATATCAAAATTTATTATTTGTGGTACCGGCCATGGCAATCGAAATATGGTAGCAGAGCATACATTTTTGGCCCACAATTTTTTTTGATGTTTTTCAATGAAAATTAAATTTTTGTATGGGATCTTTAGTAATAAAAAGGCGATTTATCCGCAAGTTGGCACAATATTGGCAAATATCAAAATTTATTATTTGTGGTATCGGCCATGGCAATCAAAATATGGTAGCAGAGCCTACATTTTTGGCCCACAATTTTTTTTGATGTTTTTCAATGAAAATTAAATTTTTGTATGGGATCTTTAGTAATAAAAAGGCGATTTATCCGCAAGTTGGCACAATATTGGCAAATATCAAAATTTATTATTTGTGGTACCGGCCATGGCAATCGAAATATGGTAGCAGAGCATACATTTTTGGCCCACAATTTTTTTTGATGTTTTTCAATGAAAATTAAATTTTTGTATGGGATCTTTAGTAATAAAAAGGCGATTTATCCGCAAGTTGGCACAATATTGGCAAATATCAAAATTTATTATTTGTGGTATCGGCCATGGCAATCAAAATATGGTAGCAGAGCCTACATTTTTGGCCCACAATTTTTTTTTGATATTTTTCAATGAAAATTAAATTTTTGTATGGGATCTTTAGTAATAAAAATGCGATTTATACGCAGGTTGGCACAATATTGGCAAATGTCAAAATTTATTATTTGTGGTATCGGCCATTGCAATCGAAATATGGTAGCAGAGCATACATTTATGGCCCACAATTTTTTTTGATGTTTTTCAATGAAAATTAAATTTTTGTATGGGATCTTTAGTAATAAAAAGGCGATTTATCTGCAAGTTGGCACAATATTGGTAAATATTAAAATTTATTATTTGTGGTACCGGCCATGGCAATCGAAATATGGTAGCAGAGCATACATTTTTGGCCCACAATTTTTTTTGATATTTTTCATTAAAAATTAAATTTTTGTATGGGATCTTTAGTAATAAAAAGGCGATTTATCTGCAAGTTGGCACAATATTGGCAAATATCAAAATTTATTATTTGTGGTATCGGCCATGGCAATCGAAATATGGTAGCAGAGCATACATTTTTGGCCCACAATTTTTTTTGATGTTTTTCAATGAAAATTAAATTTTTTTATGGGAAGTTTAGTAATAAAAATGCGATTTATACGCAGGTTGGCACAATATTGGCAAATGTCAAAATTTATTATTTGTGGTACCGGCCATGGCAATCGAAATATGGTAGCAGAGCATACATTTTTGGCCCACAATTTTTTTTTGATATTTTTCAATGAAAATTAAATTTTTGTATGGGATCTTTAGTAATAAAAAGGCGATTTATCCGCAAGTTGGCACAATATTGGCAAATATCAAAATTTATTATTTGTGGTATCGGCCATGGCAATCAAAATATGGTAGCAGAGCATACATTTTTGGCCCACAATTTTTTTTTGATATTTTTCAATGAAAATTAAATTTTTGTATGGGATCTTTAGTAATAAAAATGCGATTTATCCGCAAGTTGGCACAATATTGGCAAATATCAAAATTTATTATTTGTGGTATCGGCCATGGCAATCAAAATATGGTAGCAGAGCATACATTTTTGGCCCACAATTTTTTTTTGATATTTTTCAATGAAAATTAAATTTTTGTATGGGATCTTTAGTAATAAAAATGCGATTTATCCGCAAGTTGGCACAATATTGGCAAATATCAAAATTTATTATTTGTGGTATCGGCCATGGTAATCGAAATATGGTAGCAGAGCATACATTTTTGGCCCACAATTTTTTTTGATATTTTTCAATGAAAATTAAATTTTTGTATGGGATCTTTAGTAATAAAAAGGCGATTTATCTGCAAGTTGGCACAATATTGGTAAATATTAAAATTTATTATTTGTGGTACCGGCCATGGCAATCGAAATATGGTAGCAGAGCATACATTTTTGGCCCACAATTTTTTTTGATGTTTTTCAATGAAAATTAAATTTTTGTATGGGATCTTTAGTAATAAAAAGGCGATTTATCCGCAAGTTGGCACAATATTGGCAAATATCAAAATTTATTATTTGTGGTACCGGCCATGGCAATCGAAATATGGTAGCAGAGCATACATTTTTGGCCCACAATTTTTTTTGATGTTTTTCAATGAAAATTAAATTTTTGTATGGGATCTTTAGTAATAAAAAGGCGATTTATCCGCAAGTTGGCACAATATTGGCAAATATCAAAATTTATTATTTGTGGTATCGGCCATGGCAATCAAAATATGGTAGCAGAGCCTACATTTTTGGCCCACAATTTTTTTTTGATATTTTTCAATGAAAATTAAATTTTTGTATGGGATCTTTAGTAATAAAAATGCGATTTATCCGCAAGTTGGCACAATATTGGCAAATATCAAAATTTATTATTTGTGGTATCGGCCATGGTAATCGAAATATGGTAGCAGAGCATACATTTTTGGCCCACAATTTTTTTTGATGTTTTTCAATGAAAATTAAATTTTTGTATGGGATCTTTAGTAATAAAAAGGCGATTTATCCGCAAGTTGGCACAATATTGGCAAATATCAAAATTTATTATTTGTGGTACCGGCCATGGCAATCGAAATATGGTAGCAGAGCATACATTTTTGGCCCACAATTTTTTTTGATGTTTTTCAATGAAAATTAAATTTTTGTATGGGATCTTTAGTAATAAAAAGGCGATTTATCCGCAAGTTGGCACAATATTGGCAAATATCAAAATTTATTATTTGTGGTATCGGCCATGGCAATCAAAATATGGTAGCAGAGCCTACATTTTTGGCCCACAATTTTTTTTTGATATTTTTCAATGAAAATTAAATTTTTGTATGGGATCTTTAGTAATAAAAATGCGATTTATCCGCAAGTTGGCACAATATTGGCAAATATCAAAATTTATTATTTGTGGTATCGGCCATGGTAATCGAAATATGGTAGCAGAGCATACATTTTTGGCCCGCAATTTTTTTTGATGTTTTTCAATGAAAATTAAATTTTTGTATGGGATCTTTAGTAACCAAAAGGCGATTTATCTGCAAGTTGGCACAGTATTGGCAAATATCAAAATTTATTATTTGTGGTATCGGCCATGGCAATCGAGATATGGTAGCAGAGCATACATTTTTGGCCCACAATTTTTTTTGATGTTTTTCAATGAAAATTAAATTTTTGTATGGGATCTTTAGTAATAAAAAAGCGATTTATCCGCAAGTTGGCACAATATTGGCAAATATCAAAATTTATTATTTGTGGTATCGGTCATGGCAATCGAAATATGGTAGCAGAGCATACATTTTTGGCCCACAATTTTTTTTGATGTTTTTCAATGAAAATTAAATTTTTGTATGGGATCTTTAGTAATAAAAAGGCGATTTATCCGCAAGTTGGCACAATATTGGCAAATATCAAAATTTATTATTTGTGGTATCAGCAATGGCAATCAAATTATGGTAGCAGAGCATAAATTTTTGTATGGGATCTTTAGTAATAAAAATGCGATTTATCAAAAATCAAAATTTATTATTTGTAGTATCGGCCATGGCAATCGAAATATGGTAGCAGAGCATACATTTTTGGCCCACAATTTTGTTTGATGTTTTTCAATGAAAATTAAATTTTTGTATGGGATCTTTAGTAATAAAAATGCGATTTATCCGCAAGTTGGCACAATATTGGCAAATATCAAAATTTATTATTTGTGGTATCGGCCATGGCAATCGAAATATGGTAGCAGAGCATACATTTTTGGCCCACAATTTTTTTTGATGTTTTTCAATGAAAATTAAATTTTTGTATGGGATCTTTAGTAATAAAAAGGCGATTTATCCGCAAGTTGGCACAATATTGGCAAATATCAAAATTTATTATTTGTGGTATCGGCCATGGCAATCGAAATATGGTAGCAGAGCATACATTTTTGGCCCACAATTTTTTTTGATGTTTTTCAATGAAAATTAAATTTTTTTATGGGAAGTTTAGTAATAAAAATGCGATTTATACGCAGGTTGGCACAATATTGGCAAATGTCAAAATTTATTATTTGTGGTACCGGCCATGGCAATCGAAATATGGTAGCAGAGCATACATTTTTGGCCCACAATTTTTTTTTGATATTTTTCAATGAAAATTAAATTTTTGTATGGGATCTTTAGTAATAAAAAGGCGATTTATCCGCAAGTTGGCACAATATTGGCAAATATCAAAATTTATTATTTGTGGTATCGGCCATTGCAATCAAAATATGGTACCAGAGCATACATTTATGGCCCACAATTTTTTTTGATGTTTTTCAAAGAAAATTAAATTTTTGTATGGGATCTTTAGTAATAAAAAGGCGATTTATCTGCAAGTTGGCACAATATTGGCAAATATCAAAATTTATTATTTGTGGTACCGGTCATGGCAATCGAAATATGGTAGCAGAGCATACATTTTTGGCCCACAACTATTTTTGATGTTTTTCAATGAAAATTAAATTTTTGTATGGGATCTTTAGTAATAAAAAGGCGATTTATCTGCAAGTTGGCACAATATTGGCAAATATCAAAATTTATTATTTGTGGTCTCGGCCATGGCAATCGAAATATGGTAGCAGAGCATACATTTTTGGCCCACAATTTTTTTTGATGTTTTTCAATGAAAATTAAATTTTTATATGGGATCTTTAGTAATAAAAATGCGATTTATCCGCAAGTTGGCACAATATTGGCAAATATCAAAATTTATTATTTGTGGTATCGGCCATGGCAATCAAAATATGGTAGCAGAGCATACATTTTTGGCCCACAATTTTTTTTGATGTTTTTCAATTAAAATTAAATTTTTGTATGGGATCTTTAGTAATAAAAATGCGATTTATCCGCAAGTTGGCACAATATTGGCAAATATCAAAATTTATTATTTGTGGTATCGGCCATGGCAATCGAAATATGGTAGCAGAGCATACATTTTTGGCCCACAATTTTTTTTGATGTTTTTCAATGAAAATTAAATTTTTGTATGGGATCTTTAGTAATAAAAATACGATTTATCCGCAAGTTGGCCCAATATTGGCAAATATCAAAATTTATTATTTGTGGTACCGGCCATGGCAATCGAAATATGGTAGCAGAGCATACATTTTTGGCCCACAACTATTTTTGATGTTTTTCAATGAAAATTAAATTTTTGTATGGGATCTTTAGTAATAAAAAGGCGATTTATCTGCAAGTTGGCACAATATTGGCAAATATCAAAATTTATTATTTGTGGTCTCGGCCATGGCAATCGAAATATGGTAGCAGAGCATACATTTTTGGCCCACAATTTTTTTTGATGTTTTTCAATGAAAATCAAATTTTTATATGGGATCTTTAGTAATAAAAAGGCGATTTATCTGCAAGTTGGCACAATATTGGCAAATATCAAAATTTATTATTTGTGGCATCGGCCATGGCAATCGAAATATGGTAGCAGAGTATACATTTTTGGCCCACAATTTGTTTTGATGTTTTTCAATGAAAATTAAATTTTTGTATGGGATCTTTAGTAATAAAAATGCGATTTATCCGCAAGTTGGCACAATATTGGCAAATATCAAAATTTATTATTTGTGGTATCGGCCATGGCAATCGAAACATGGTAGCAGAGCATACATTTTTGGCCCACAATTTTTTTTGAAGTTTTTCAATGAAAATTAAATTTTTGTATGGGATCTTTAGTAATAAAAATACGATTTATCCGCAAGTTGGCCCAATATTGGCAAATATCAAAATTTATTATTTGTGGTATCGGCCATGGCAATCGAAATATGGTAGCAGAGCATACATTTTTGGCCCACAATTTTTTTTGATGTTTTTCAATGAAAATTAAATTTTTGTATGGGATCTTTAGTAATAAAAATACGATTTATCCGCAAGTTGGCCCAATATTGGCAAATATCAAAATTTATTAGTTGTGGTATCGGCCATGGCAATCGAAATATGGTAGCAGAGCATACATTTTTGGCCCACAATTTTTTTTGATGTTTTTCAATTAAAATTAAATTTTTGTATGGGATCTTTAGTAATAAAAATACGATTTATCCACAAGTTGGCCCAATATTGGCAAATATCAAAATTTATTATTTGTGGTATCGGCCATGGCAATCGAAATGTGGTAGCAGAGCATACATTTTTGGCCAACAATTTGTTTTAATGTTTTTCAATTAAAATCAAATTTTTGTATGGGACCTTAAGTAATATAAAGGCGATTAAACTCAAATTGGCACAATATTGGCAAATATCAAAATTTATTATTTGTGGTATCGGCCATGGCAATCGAAATATGGTAGCAGAGTATACATTTTTGGCCCACAATTTTTTTTGATGTTTTTCAATGAAAATTAAATTTTTGTATGGGATCTTTAGTAATAAAAAGGCGATTTATCTGCAAGTTGGCACAATATTGGCAAATATCAAAATTTATTATTTGTGGTATCGGCCATGGCAATCGAAATATGGCAGCAGAACATACATTTATGGCCCACAATTTTTTTTGATGTTTTTCAATGAAAATCAAATTTTTGTATGGAACCTTTAGTAATAAAAAGGCAATTTTTCCGAAAGTTGGCACAATATCGGCCATTCCGAATATTGCCATTATTTTGAGTTTTCACCGGACAAGAAACCAATTTGTCAAACCGGATAATTAGCGAAACGAATATTGGCTCGAATGGAAACGTTGTGATCCAACTAACAAGAAATATTAACACACTGATTACTACTTTGATAATTACTACGGCAGTATACCTTACAGTATACCTTAAGTTAGCGAGTTAGCACAAAATGGTATTTTGAGTTTGGAACTTTAAGAAAAATAAGACATACAGTTACAAGCTTCTTGATGAAAAGTACTGGAAATTGAAACCTCGTGACACTTCAATAGAAATTAGTACCGAAACGGACAATACAAATCTTTGTGTTGTATCCTGGAAAGAGGTGAAAATTGTAGACCTTATTTCAAATTTCATTGGAGAACAACCACTTCAACACGGCGACCGGCATGATAGGAAAAATGGTCAAGTCTCTATACCATGTCCATCAATTGTTTTGGAGTATAATAAATATTTGGGTGGGAGGAAAATACAAAACAAAACATAAATCAAAGAAATGGTATCTGCGAGTATTCTTTCGTCTATGGTTGACTTATTAACTATAAGCAATAGCTGAATTTTGTATAGGTAAGTCAATAAAATCATAAATAAGCTTGGATTGCTACAATTTTTTTTTGGTATGTAGGAAAGTTGAAAGTTTTAAAGGCATACCTGAAGCAACTATTTTAACATTGGCCGAGTTTAAAGTATTAGTAACGCAAAGCCTTTGCATGTTCGGGGAACGTGCAACAGTTAAAAGGCCATCAACTGTTAGTAAAAAGGTTGATTTAAAAAGGAAAAAGCCGAATACGATGCACATTTCACCAAAGAAACTTAGAAACGGCCAAATCGATAATTTACCAGAGCAGGAAAATTTAACTTTGTTAGAAGCTTAAAATGCAGCGCTCCTTTGTGCCTCAACAAAGATCGCAACTGATTTTAAATTTCCACACATGAATTGAAAAGGTAAAAACTTTTGATATTCTTTTTTCAGAAGATCTACATGAATCCAGAATTTCTGGCATAGGAAAATTGAATTTCAAATTATTCTGGAAAATGGTGAACTACATTCTAATTTTTAAATGAAGTCTATATTTAATTTTAGAAATTTATTTGGCTTAACAAACGACCAAATTTTTTTATTTCTAATTCGATTTTATTCGTGACCTAATAGGAGATCTTTGGTCACAAATCGGAAATCGATTTTAACAAATGCCGGAAGAGATTAAAATCATTCAAAAGGGGCGACGAGAAAATCACAATATGTTTCTGAAATTTAAACATTTCATTGCAAACCATCCAAAAATGTACCCACTATCTTAAATCACGCAAACATCTTATACTATATATACCTCTAACTAAAATATTTCGCTTATCAAAGGATAAACTTTATTTATATACATAGAGAGAAAAGAAATCCCTATTCTGTTAGTTTTTTATTATTACGTTTCAAGATACAGTCAAACCTGTTTTTGTGCGATCTTTTTTTATGCGAATTTTTTTTTATGCGTTTTTTTTGTGCGATTTTTTTTTGTATGCGATTTTTTTTGTGCGATTTTTTTTTATGCGGTATATGAACATTGAGATTCTGTTCAGCCATTTTCATACCTAATGCATCAGCCAAGCTCATTAATCATTAGACATGCTCAATATTCTTATATATTCCATATTCCAGCAAATTTCAATATGTAATTACATATTATCTTGCACACAAAGAATATAATTTAGTTAAAAGAAATGTTTATTTCACAACTAATGAAATGCGTAGTAATAGCCACACTGATTTTTAACCTTGAATATAAACTAAAAAAATATACAATATGTAAGAAAAAAGGAAATTTACCGTTTTATTTAAAAATGAGAAATTAAAATTTTTTAAAATGTTTCCACGTGTAATTTAATTATTTATTTTGTTTAGAAAGCATTTTCTCGCTATTTCGTAAAACTTTGACATATGTATTTTCTAAGGGAAATTTTTTTATGCGGTCCCTATCCACCGCATAAAAAAAAATTTTTTGTAATTTTTGTACAAAATTATTTATTATAGCGATTTATGGAGTTTGCGAATATTTTTTTTTTGTGCGATTTTTTTTGTACGGTCCCTATCTACCGCACAAAAACAGGTTTGACTGTACATAGAGATAAACTAAAATATTTTTAGTTTTTTGTACCATAGATGACTTTGTTCAATTTATGGGGGCCAATGACCAATTTAAGAGATTTTTATTTTTGTTATTTTAATAAAAATAAACAAAGAGCGACCGTAGTCGATCCATTTGTGCTTTCAATTTTAAATTGATGTTTTGATATTAAATGTTAGTTAGTTATCTTGCTATATACCGAGTAGAGTATAAAGAAATCGGATGGAAAAGGAAAATATTTAGAAATACGATAAATTCTTTTGCTTTTATCTCTCCTATAATGGCAGGATATATCGGAATGGACTTTGTATCCAGTGTATAGTTTATTGATTATTTATATCACATAGATGATTTTCCACCCTAATATTTGATAGAATTTTTATTATTGTTATTGTAACAGTTTGCTAACCGGAAAAATGAAAATTAATTTTCTCGTATTTTTTTGTTTTTTGTTTTGGTCCTTTTAGTCCGACATCCTATCCGATTTTATTTATTTTATTATACCGGATTGTTGTTACAATTAATGCAATTTCTTATTTGGTGCGGTAATTACAAATGAAATATAAAGGAAGTATATTTTATTTTAGTTATTATACGGAGTTGATGTCATGGTCAACATATGCCACCGATTTTATTATGTATACTGGCTAAGTGTTGCACTCATAAAACTATGTGTATATTGATTTGTGAAACTTTGTACAAAAAATACACAATGTTTGCAGAATTATACATTTTCTTAACGACCTACATTAAAATTTCCCAAAAGCCATTACGATTCGAGCCAATATAAATATATACACATATACATATAGACAAAGTTAAACCTCTTAGAATTTTTATGTAAATTCACCATCCCACTGTATTCGACTGTGGAACATGTTTCGTAATTCGAATACAAAGTTACTTTTGTATACCCATACTTGGTGGGGTTCTTGAAAGTATATTTCGAAGAAAATACCGTAATCAGTAAATATTATATTGATTGATTATAGCTACATGTATCATCATGAAAATAAGGATAGTGTATAAGTATATAGAGCGCCTGGTTTCACCACCCCCAATATAAAATGTTATACCATTTCTACGTACATACAAAAACACAAAAAAATCGAAAATGTAATTTTGTTAATTTGTCTCACGATAGAATGCTCAGATTTTAAATTGTTTCGGATTGTAGAAAAATCGTTGAAATAGAACAAAAATTATACAATTTTCTTCGTTTATAGAATTTTAATAGAAAAACAATGTTTAAAGTAAAAAAAAATATGTATTAAAAAGGATAATCCATAATCCTTAAATATTTTTTTGCTGTTGCTGCTGCTCGCTATCTGTACGAGATTTTCTCTTAAATTTTTAACTTTCTGTTGTTTTTGAGAAAGAAGAAAAAAATTGATGATAAAGAAACACAGATTATTCTATATAATATGATGTAATTTAGAAATATTATTTTTATTATTCCGTGCGTCAAGGTATGTATATTCAAGGTAATACGTTCAGATGACATTGACTTTAAAGATGATATATTGTGGTCAAAGTGAGTAGTCATTGTCTATTAGTTTTGTATTAATTTAATGTACTAATTTATTTGTATCGTGTGTGCTACAAGTATAAATTTACCGCTTTATCGAGAGATGTTCGTGAAAGTTTTCCGATACAGTAAGAATTGTTTTAAATTAAGTTAGTGGAAAAATTTCAGCTAGAGAAAATATATAAACTAAATCTGTTCTCCTCATTGTAAATGGTTAAATTGTTGCTTTAACTAACCAAGGTTAGATGAATTTTCAGTAAACGCGATTTATTCAATTATATATAGTTCAAGCTTTAAATTTGTTGATTACTACATTTTTAATTATTTTAGATTTCTTAATATTTGCAGGGAAGATACACATTACTAAAGCTCTGAAGAGTACCCAACTGTATTTTTTTTAAAGAAGTTCAACATATTTTTTTAAATATCGTGTTTCTTCAATTAGGATATTGATCAATATTTACAACAAATATGACAACAGTTCTTGAAAGAACCAATGGCTCTAAAATTACAGGTATATGATTATTAAATAAATTTGACAAATACACGTAATCATTAAAGATTTTGACAACAACAAAATCTCATACTAGTTTCAATAAATTTTTGATGTAAAATGGGTATTCCTAAGATATGCTTGAAGCTGAAACCGAATTATTTAAAGTATCATAATATTTGAGATAATTAAATCGCGGTTTGGTTCAAGCTTTTTCTAAACTAATAAGCTTATAAAGCTTTGAACAACAACCTAGAATTAAGCTGTTATTTTTGTTAACACCAAATATGAGACCAAAAATGACGTAATTCTCCGAAATTACAGTTATTTGATTATTTACTAAAATTTGACAACAACACGTTATCATTAAGGATTTTGACAACAACAAAATCTCATACTGGTTTCAATAAATATTTGATGTAAAATGGGTATTTTTAAGGTATGATTGAAGCTGAAACCGAATTATTTAAAATAATATTTGAGATAATTAAATCGCCGTTTAGCTCAAGATTTTGATTAACTAATAAGCTTATAAAGCTTTGTACAACATCCTAGAATTAAGCTGATATGTTTGTTAACACCAAATATGACACCAAAAATAACGTTATGCTCTGAAATTACAGATATTTGATTATTTAATAAAATTTGACAACAACACGTTATCATTAAGGATTTTGACAACAACAAAATCTCATACTGGTTTCAATAAATATTTGATGTAAAGTAGGTATTCTTAAGATATGCTTAAAGCCGAAACCGAATTATTTAATGTAATATTTGAGATAATTAAATCTCCGTTTTTTTCAAGCTTTTTCTAAACTAATAAGCTTATAAAGCTTTGAACAACAACCTAGAATTAAGCTGTTATTTTTGTTAACACCAAATATGAGACCAAAAATGACGTTATTCTCCGAAATTACAGGTATTTGATTATTCACTAAAATTTGACAACAACACGTTATCATTAAGGATTTTGACAACAACAAAATCTCATACTGGTTTCAATAAATATTTGATGTAAAATGGGTATTTTTAAGGTATGATTAAAGCTGAAACCGAATTATTTAAAATAATATTTGAGATAATTAAATTGCCGTTTAGCTCAAGCTTTTGATTAACTAATAAGCTTATAAAGCTTTGTACAATATCCTAGAATTGAGCTCAGGTTTTTGTTAACACCAAATATGCGAATAAAAATGACGTTATGCTATGAAATTACAGGTATTTGATTATTTACTAAAATTTGACAACAACACGTTATCATTAAGGATTTTGACAACAACAAAATCTCATACTGGTCTCAAAAAATTTTTGATATAAAATGAGTATGCTTGAAGCTGAACCCAAATTATTTAAAGTAATATTTGTGATAATTAAATCGCCGTTTTGTTCAAGCTTTTGCTTAACTAATAAGCTTATAAAGCTTTAAACAACAACCTAGAATTAAGCTTTTATTTTTGTTAACACCAAATATGAGACCAAAAATGACGTTATTCTCTGAAATTACAGGTATTTGATTATTTACTAAAATTTGACAACAACACGTTATCATTAAGGATTTTGACAACAACAAAATCTCATACTTGTTTCAATAAATATTTGATGTAAAGTAGGTATACTTAAGATATGCTTGAAGCCGAAACCGAATTATTTAATGTAATATTTGAGATAATTAAATCTCCGTTTTGTTCAAGCTTTTACTTAACTAATAAGCTTAAATAGCTTTAAACAACATCCTAGAATTAAGCTGATATGTTTGTTAACACCAAATATGACACCAAACATAACGTTATGCTCTGAAATTACAGATATTTGATTATTTAATAAAATTTGACAACAACACGTTATCATTAAGGATTTTGACAACAACAAAATCTCATACTGGTTTCAATAAATATTTGATGTAAAATAGGTATCCTTAAGATATGCTTGGAGCCGAAACCGAATTATTTAAAGTAATATTTGAGATAATTAAATCACCGTTTTGTTCAAGCTTTTGCTTAACTAATAAGCTTATAAAGCTTTGAACAACAACCTAGAATTAAGCTGATATTTTTGTTAACACCAAATATGAGACCAAAAATGACGTTATTCTCTGAAATTACAGATATTTGATTATTTACTAAAATTTGACAACAACACGTTATCATTAAGGATTTTGACAACAACAAAATCTCATACTTGTTTCAATAAATATTTGATGTAAAGTAGGTATACTTAAGATATGCTTGAAGCCGAAACCGAATTATTTAATGTAATATTTGAGATAATTAAATCTCCGTTTTGTTCAAGCTTTTACTTAACTAATAAGCTTAAATAGCTTTAAACAACATCCTAGAATTAAGCTGATATGTTTGTTAACACCAAATATGACACCAAACATAACGTTATGCTCTGAAATTACAGATATTTGATTATTTAATAAAATTTGACAACAACACGTTATCATTAAGGATTTTGACAACAACAAAATCTCATACTGGTTTCAATAAATATTTGATGTTAAATAGGTATTCTTAAGATATGCTTGGAGCCGAAACCGAATTATTTAAAGTAATATTTGAGATAATTAAATCGCCGTTTTGTTCAAGCTTTTGCTTAACTAATAAGCTTATAAAGCTTTGAACAACAACCTAGAATTAAGCTGATATTTTTGTTAACACCAAATATGAGACCAAAAATGACGTTATGCTCTGAAATTACAGATATTTGATTATTTACTAAAATTTGACAACAACACGTTATCATTAAGGATTTTGACAACAACAAAATCTCATACTAGTTTCAATAAATATTTGATGTTAAATAGGTATTCTTAAGATATGCTTGGAGCCGAAACCGAATTATTTAAAGTAATATTTGAGATAATTAAATCTCCGTTTTGTTCAAGCTTTTGCTTAACTAATAAGCTTATAAAGCTTTGAACAACAACCTAGAATTAAGCTGATATTTTTGTTAACACCAAATATGAGACCAAAAATGACGTTATGCTCTGAAATTACAGATATTTGATTATTTACTAAAATTTGACAACAACACGTTATCATTAAGGATTTTGACAACAACAAAATCTCATACTAGTTTCAATAAATATTTGATGTTAAATAGGTATTCTTAAGATATGCTTGGAGCCGAAACCGAATTATTTAAAGTAATATTTGAGATAATTAAATCGCCGTTTTGTTCAAGCTTTTGCTTAACTAATAAGCTTATAAAGCTTTGAACAACAACCTAGAATTAAGCTGATATTTTTGTTAACACCAAATATGAGACCAAAAATGACGTTATGCTCTGAAATTACAGATATTTGATTATTTACTAAAATTTGACAACAACACGTTATCATTAAGGATTTTGACAACAACAAAATCTCATACTAGTTTCAATAAATATTTGATGTTAAATAGGTATTCTTAAGATATGCTTGGAGCCGAAACCGAATTATTTAAAGTAATATTTGAGATAATTAAATCGCCGTTTTGTTCAAGCTTTTGCTTAACTAATAAGCTTATAAAGCTTTGAACAACAACCTAGAATTAAGCTGATATTTTTGTTAACACCAAATATGAGACCAATAATGACGTTATGCTCTGAAATTACAGGTATTTGATTATTTACTAAAATTTGACAACAACACGTTATCATTAAGGATTTTGACAACAACAAAATCTCATACTGGTTTCAATAAATATTTGATGTAAAATAGGTATCCTTAAGATATGCTTGGAGCCGAAACCGAATTATTTAAAGTAATATTTGAGATAATTAAATCGCCGTTTTGTTCAAGCTTTTGCTTAACTAATAAGCTTATAAAGCTTTGAACAACATCCTAGAATTAAGCTGATATGTTTGTTAACACCAAATATGACACCAATAATGACGTTATGCTCTGATATTCTAGGAATTTGATTATTTAATAAAATTTTACAACAACACGTAATCATTAAAGATTTTGACAACAACAAAATCTCATACTGGTTTCAATAAATATTTGATGCAAAATAGGTATTCTTAAGATATGCTTGGAGCCGAAACCGAATTATTTAAAGTAATATTTGAGATAATTAAATCTCCGTTTTGTTCAATCTTTTGCTTAACTAATAAGCTTACAAAGCTTTGTACAACATCCTAGAATTAAGCTGATATGTTTGTTAACACCAAATATGACACCAAACATAACGTTATGCTCTGAAATTACAGATATTTGATTATTTAATAAAATTTGACAACAACACGTTATCATTAAGGATTTTGACAACAACAAAATCTCATACTGGTTTCAATAAATATTTGATGTAAAATAGGTATCCTTAAGATATGCTTGGAGCCGAAACCGAATTATTTAAAGTAATATTTGAGATAATTAAATCTCCGTTTTGTTCAATCTTTTGCTTAACTAATAAGCTTACAAAGCTTTGTACAACATCCTAGAATTAAGCTGATATGTTTGTTAACACCAAATATGACACCAAAAATAACGTTATGCTCTGAAATTACAGGTATTTGATTATTTACTAAAATTTGACAACAACACGTTATCATTAAGGATTTTGACAACAACAAAATCTCATACTGGTTTCAATAAATATTTGATGTAAAGTAGGTATTCTTAAGATATGCTTGGAGCCGAAACCGAATTATTTAAAGTAATATTTGAGATAATTAAATCTCCGTTTTGTTCAAGCTTTTTCTTAACTAATATTTTTTTATTTTTATTTTTATTTATTTATTTATTCATAAGCCAATGCTGTTTAAACCATAATTTTTTTGTACAACAAGAATATATACAATTATCAAAGTAGAGAATAACAAAAATAATAAAAGAATAATAAAATTTACAATTAACATTTAGAATATAACAAGAAATAACACTCAAACATAATATATATACAAAATATACACATAAACATACATATATACATTATATACATACTATTTACAACCCAATCAATCAAAAATTTTGGTTTTCTTTTACCAATTTTAACATTAATCCTTTGAAAATATCCAAAGAATCAATATTTTTTAGTACCAGTGGTAGGCTGTTCCAGATGACAATCATGTTCACCAAACCGGAGTTATTGTAAACCTTTGTCCTATTGATAGGCAAGTTGACATTTCTTGTTCGCAACGATGTACTGGGTGACTGACACGAAGTGTTACCAACTTCAGACTGTCATTGCTGTCAAACCAGTGATGACAGAGCGCTCAAATTTACACTAATGACAGTGCATTTCATTGTTTACAAGCGTACAAAAGCGTTTTAGTGGGAAATATTCAGAAAAAAAGTTATCCGCAATGGAATTCAAGCGTAATAGTGTGATTGTTCCCGAAAGTGGCGATTTTCCGAATTTCGTTTTCTCCGATGGGTCACTGCTCGTTATTGAGCAATATGTGAACAAGCAAAACGACCGAATTTACTTGCCCGGCCGTTCTACTGAAAATTTGGACCAACGGATTGCCACTCGAAACCAAGCGCCGCCGATGGTGATGGTTTGGGCCGCCGTAATGGTCGAAAGCCGTTCACCGCTCGTTTTTTTGGGCCGTGGCATCAAGATAAATGCTCAAATTTATCGGGATCATGTGTTGCAGGGAGCGTTGAAGCCTTGGGCACAAAAACATTTCGGCCGCATAGCCTGGACATTTTAACAGGACTCGGCGCCGAGTCATAAAGCACGCGTCAATCAAGATTGACTGAGAAACAACGTCCCCGCGGTTCATTTCCACTGCCCAATGGCCACCAAATTCACCGGATGCAAATCCGCTAGATTTCTCGGTTTGGGGTATTTTGAAGAGCAAGGTTAGGACAAAAAAATACCAAAGTATCGATCATCTCAAGCAACCGCTTCGCCGGGAATGGGCCAAAATACCGCAGAGCCACTTTCGTGCTGCATGCTATAGCTTTGTCGGCCGTTTGAAGGCTATAATCGCGGCTAAGGGTGGCCAAATTGAAAACTTCTAATGCAATTCGAAAATTTAGATATTTCTGAACATTTTTTACTTTGATTCAATAAAATTCATCAAAAAATAAAAATTCTGTTTCGTTTCGTTTTGGTAACACTTCGTGTCAGTCACCCTGTAGAAAAATCTAATTTCTCATGCAAATAAGCTTATAAAGCTTTGAACAACAACCTAGAATTAAGCTGTTATTTTTGTTAACACCAAATATGACACCAAACATAACGTTATGCACTGAAGTTACAGATATTTGATTATTTAATAAAATTAAAACCAGTGCATTTTACTGGTTGATGGGGAAATATTTAACCCTTGATTTAGAATATAAGCTTCTCCTGTATAACACAATGATTAAACCAATCTGGTCGTATGGCAATCAACTTAAAATTCAAATGTTGACATTGTTCAAAGAATACAGTCAAAAAATTTCAGAATGATTACAGGGACACCCTGGTTCGTAAAAACCAAAAATATTCATAAGGACCTTAGCATCCTAACTGTCAAAGACGAATTACTAAAATGCGGATTAACTATGCAGAGAAACTATCATCTCATCCGAATATGCTGGCGAGAAATTTAAAAGATATTCCTTTGTCGTTACGATTAAAGAAGAAAACGATGGCTGCAACATCATAAATTATTAATTATTGATAGCATGAAAATTCTGCTCCCGCAGATTTACTTAAGTATACTAACATTTAAGATTTGATAACTTATTGTTATTTCATATGAAAGATTCAAAAAAAAAAAAAAAAATTCAACTATAACTCAAACTTTACTAAACCCCAAACCCCAGATCTAAACACAATTCTAAACTCAACGCCCAGCACAATCTTGAAACTAGCATACATACAAAATTGTTCACCGTGGATCGAAACCAACTTGGTAATAGCACCGTTAATAACCATATGGTTTTGGTTAATTTCATGTGACAGGTATACCTCATTCTGTTGACATTCAAGTTTCAACATTTTTTTAACTCTCGAACATTAACTGAGTCGTTTGAGAAAAAAATCGTAATTAGACACGCCCATCTCGAAATGCTGCGGTTTCAGATATTCAAACAGACATCCTGTCATCGAGATATATGGGGGAATTTTTTGGTTTTGCTTTTTCGGATTAAAGGACCTTAATTCACCACGGTCCAAAAAACTACATGCATAAATAAGCTTAACTCAAGATAATTCAAGCTATCTTCCAAGTTAACCCCTACTCAATCCCAAATAAAATCTTAAAATGAACAGCCGACTTAACCTCAACTCAACCACAGCCTTACAACTACATACAACCCAAATAAAACTCAACTAATTCAAAAGTATTTCAAATTGCAAGAAAAGCTGACAACAAAAAGGTTATAAAAGAACCTTATTGACAGAATTTCTGAAAGGGGTATTACTAAATTGTTTTTTATCATTGATGTTTAATAAGCTTTAAATCTCATAAAACATTTTACATTAGCTATTGCCAATAATATTAAAACTTTATTTTGGACGAATATCAATATTCAAAAATACGTTATTTTATAAAACTTATATCAGTAAGTAAAACATTTCAAAATTTATATTTATATGCAAACTAATTAAATTCAATTTCAATGTTTAAATGAGTTTTGCGAATTTTTTAAAAAATAATCATACTTAATATGGTAGATTGTTAAAACATAATTTATTGAAAATTACTTAACAAAAATTTTAAATATTTTACTATAAATAGCAAAATATAATTTTCATGATACAACGACATACTGCCAATATACTACAACAATCATAATTATTAATTTCATACTCCAGTGATTAATTATTATTATTATTATTTTTGTCATTTTTGTGACAACAAAATTGATAATTAATTTGTAATTTTCCTGTGTGTACCTGATGGAACGTAATTTTAATTTTTAATTTATGATAAAATAAATTTAATTGAATCGTGAATGATACTTGCACGGTGAAATTGATTTTGCAGGCTGTAATAAAAACGAATATAATTTTGGTATCTACGTAGAGTCATGAACATTAAGCATTAAATTATTTAACATAATCAATTTAATTGTACACAGGAAAATGACACAATACGCAAGAAGTAAGGACACCAATAGTATTCCATTGTCACGTGTATTAGCAACAAAATAAAATTGTACAGGCGACAACAACAACAATTGCTTAATGAAACTTGATTTTAAATAAATTATCAATTTTCCAGGAAGAGTTTTTATATTATCTTTATTCCACATTGCATTATTTGCAATGTAGTTATGTTTATAACAAATTGTTTCAATAATAATAAGCCGAGGTTTTACTTTTATTATTATAACATCACTATTTAAAAAGCTTTTGTATTATATTACAAAATAATGATAACAAGTAAAAATAAGCGCAGGTTAGCTCATTATTATAACGATTTGTGTAATAGTGGATGGTATTACATGTAGTTAAGTAGATTGAAATTTGGTGTAAATTTAAAATTAATGAAGAAAACCTTTTGAACCGAACCCTTTTAGTATAAAACAAATACAAAAGTTCAAATAACTATTACATCCTCAAAATTCAATTTTCGTATTTTAACAATCGTATAAAAAAAAAATAAGTTTACGCAACACACTATATACATATACACCTTTTGTACTTAAATTTATTACGTGTAAACAAAAAAGGAAAAGCTCGATTTTTTTGTTTTGTTTTTCAATTTTCACGCATATAAAATTAACTCTTTAAAATCCTTAAATTTAATGTTATAACATTTATTATGCAATAAAATTTCACCTTACACGAGTATAGTAGATCTAAAATGGAAAATGTTACACAGGTAGGTTATACATACATAATACACATAAAATCAATAATCTTCTTGTGTTTATTGAAATTGAATAATAAAAGACGTGTGAACAATTTGTAGCATTGTCTTAATATCAAAAAGTGTTTATAACGATTTCAACAGCACTATTTAGTAATCGTATCGTTTATGTATAGATACCTACAGCAATATATTGCACGATTATCTAAATGAGTAAAGCATTTATAAAATATGCATTATCAGTGAAGGATGTGAGCGTTAGAAGAAGCCAATTTTTGTTGTGTATATGGGTGCACGGTGACGAGAATAAATATTTCGTCTGTTAACATTTTTAAGTAGAAATTTTATTTTTTTGTACATTATTGTATAAAAGCTTTCTGATGTATTTAGTAAATATATGTACTCTAATCAAATTTGTACTCTTTTATATGAGTATATTTTATGTGTGCCTGTATATATATAGACATATATAAGTGCATAATCATATATGTATAATATAATGTAGCGTTCTAACCAAAAAAAAGCTTTTATGATACATTAGAATAATGTGGTATATATTACTGTTAGATGGTGTACTTGTTAAATTTATGATTTATGATATTAGGTTTGATTTTAAATTTAGTACGTTACAATATCGCGGGCGATAAAATTTTCATGGATGATATTCTATATGCTGAAACAGTATAAATATTAGGCTTTGCCTAGAAATTATTCTACTAGAGGCTATCGGGCGATCACAATACAAAGAATTAACAGATATGCGTTTTCTTGTTTTTGTTGATTGTACTTTGCTTTAAGCACGCCATTCTGTGGATGCGACTGTGGCTGACTTATGTAATTACAGCTGACCATACCTATCGTCTTTAGAATATGATTCCATAAACTATAAGTGAACTTAGGTAAATCTTACAGGAAGGTCAAAGGCAGTTGGGTAGGGGATATATTTCAGACAGAGATAAATTACCGCACAATATAATTTTTATTTTAGTTTAACTATTTCAATAAGATTTTATCCGAAAAAAAAGTCAGAAAACAAAATTGTAGGAGTTGGTTGTAGCAACATCCTCAACTATATAAACAACTATATTTACAACCACAGCCCTCGTCACACCCACAGATACACTTAAAGTCAAATCACAGCAACGGCACACCTACAACTAAAACCACAGCCATATCCACAGTTACCGCCACAGCCAAAGCTACATCCACATTGGGGATATCCACAAACGAGGCCATATGTAATAAAAAATATGCTTTTCATCCATTAAAATTAGAAGAAATTTTGTATTTTAAAAAGTACAGGTAATATTTAGTAAAATATGAATTATCGATTTTAATTGTGATACATTCATTAAACTGGTTTTATATTAACGTTCATAAAATTGGCTTATTTTTTTAAAAAAAATGTTGTTCTGTTTTTGAGTGATTTTATGTGCGCACGCGACTCTAATGAATTCGTGTGAATTAATCGTGTGCTCTTTAATAATTTACGTTTATTTTGAAATATTCTAAACGTAGATTTTACGCGAAAAACTGAGAGTGAAGCTTGCTTCATAAGATTTGTCAATTGAGCCCGTCAAGAAAATTCCAACATAACGCAGTTGAAAATATGTAATCTTCATAGTTTTTGACCTATAAATGGGTATTGTAGAGTGAGGATAGCATATTTTTTAACTCCGTTAAGTTTGCATTTTGACAATTCACAAATCTCATGACGCAAGCTTGAGAGTCGAGAGTTTCGAATTTCGTGTTAGATGTAAAATAATTTTAAAAAAAAACCAAACCATAATTAAGTTTATTCTAATACCACTAGTCCTAATACAAAACTATCGACAGTTTTTTTACAAAATTTACGTTATTTTTGTTATATAGCGATCCTGTAGTAAACTCCGAAAAATTGTTGTTTGTATGGAATCGAAACCTGTATAATAATCTATCATATTTTTAATGTTTCTGATTATTTGTTTAAAAATAACTTCAATTAAATGGCTGACCAAGTTATGGATGAACCAGATATAGTCGACGACACATACAAGTTTATTATACAATAATACAAATTTTTGATCTTTGAAGGGAGTCGCCAATGGAACCGCTTCTACCTAAACTAATAGGTATACCTTCTCTAATACTCGGATGACCTAAATATTAAAATAATTTATATTCATATATACATATTACAAATTCTTACTTCAAGACAAAAACGTAAGTTTAAAATATCTCACAGAAATAAAGTTAAGTTTAATATTGCAGAATGATTTAGGCAATCAAGCCCGATTTTGAGGTAAACTTGTAGAGTGGAAGATGAAAAATATAATAATTTTTTGCAACTATATTTTCAATACACATGCTCAAATTTAAACGAAAATAGAACTGTATCCAATACATCTGATACTATTATACTTCCGTGGCTTGAGCAACAAACAATTTAGACAAACACTTCTTCACCATTGGGTTATTCTGCTTCGGTATCCAGATATCATTTTGTAATATAATTAAATACTTCTATTGGATTTAGATTTATTTATCAATTTAATTTTATAACTAGAATTTAAAAAAAATGTATCGGGAACTAATGGTGCAAGAATTATGGACTTATACGACAAGAATACGCCACCTGCTTTTACTTCAGAGAGTAGGGATTTATTAAGCAATTTTATAGTACGTGAATTAGTAGAAAATGATTATGTTATGACGCAGGATTGTTTCCGTGATATATCCCAACAAATAAAATCTATATTTCCAGAGGAAAATTCTGGAAGTACATTTAAATTGAAAAAATTATTTTCTCTCTTTCAGATTGACACACTATACATATAGCTTATTTATAAGGTGAACCTATTTAAGGGAATTTATAATGTACACGTGATTAAAAATCAAGATCATATAACCGTGATCATCAGCCTTTATATTTTAATTATTTAAAGACTTAAAAGAAGAATCATTTTTTTGGCTTTATTTAAATCTTGCGGCGTTTTATATCCAATGCAATTGTTGTTGTAAATTTGTCAACAAAATACACGATGATTTTAAATTCAAGCTCAAATTTATGTTACCAAAAACACATGCTTTGCTGTAAAACAATAAGCTTTAGTATTTATTTCATCTTTCTTAAAATGCCAACGAAATGGAAAGCCGGTATTGCTCAAATCAAAATTACGATCCACAAACAAAATTAACTACATTTTTTATGCGAAATAGGACTAGAGAATCTTGGTTAAATTTATAAAAAATTCCATCATAAAAATTATCTGAAAGTACCAAGCAAATAACTCAAAAGAATCAATTTACATACATAAAAGTATCAATTCGATCCCAAGTATCAATTCGGTGCAAAGTATCAATTCGATCAAAAGTATCAATTCGGTTAAAGCTCATTCGTTTGTGGTGAATTAACTGAATTGCTATTGAGTTACTATTCCGATAGTTGAGTTATTATTCAGATAATTGAGCTACTGAAGTGAATTGGTCGTCCATTTGCTACAATTCAGACAAATGTCAAATTGTTCAAAAATTAATTGGCTTGTGTTATAAATTAATTAAAATTTAAAGTTAATCGACCATTTTCTTGGATCAATTATTTTTGTGTCACAATACAGTTTTTCATTTGCTAATTCTTCTGATTGGCGAAACTCACATATTCGATCAAATCGTCATCCATTATAATAGAAAAATAATTAAAATTCTCTAAAATATCCTGGCTTCTTCGACAAAATAATGTCAAAAAACAACAAAAACAATTATCTGAATTATCTACACAAGCAAAATTATTATTCAGATAAATCAGTAGCTCAATATTTTTAACTGAAGTGAAGCATACCAAACGAACGGACAAATCACTTCAGTTAATTCAGATAATTCAGTTAATTCACCACAAACGAACGCACTTCACGACCCGCGGAAATTCTCTCTTTAGAAAGCCTGCTTGTTTTGTTAGGATACAGTTAAAATAATATGTTTAAATTATTATTTTAAACCTTATTACAGAATAACTAAAGACGATTTTCTGCAACTTGCGAATTGTACTGTCGAAATTTTTGAAGGTGAGGTAAAGGAGACCTATTACGTCCCATTTTCCAAGGGGCATCTGGCTAGGGGCAAATTGTTTGATGCATATAATAATTACAGAGCACGACTTAGCGCTGCCGGGGTTATAAGTAGGCGCATGAAATCAAAACCTTGAAAAAGAAGTAAGTAAATATTTTAAAAATTATTATGACATCCTATTTTATCAATAGTTTTGTTCAAAAACTGCTTAGGAGAAACTCAACAGGATATACCACAATCGGATACCAATGTTGAAGAAAATATCATTGCTTCTGACATTGAAAATATAACGACAGGTACCGCCGAGTGGACATCAATCAAGGATTCATGGAAAAAGACCCATAGCATTAGAAAAATTGAACTAAAAAATATAAATTTTCCTACAATCGAATATTTTCAAAAATATTCCGTTATTTTAAACGAAAAAAGGCACGAGCTAGTAAGTTAAAAATCATTTTTCGTAACAGAGCTTTTCGATTTAATTACAGAGCTAAACCAAAATGTTACATTTAATTTTTTCAGTTTGAATTCGATTTTCTTTCAATTTACTCCCAATCACACTCTATTTATGAATGGCGAAAATATTACAATCAAATTTTAAATAAAGCCAGAAAGTTAAAAGACCGCTCTGTTATTGAAATATTGGGCAACATTAAGGCTGCCGAAGAAGAAGGTATTAACAAAGATGATCCCATGTTAAAGATGATTTATTCAGTACAAAAAATAAAAATAAAAGTAGGGTTCCTGAAATTCAATTTATAGGGTACCTCCGCTATAGATGTGGTAGAATTTAAAATCTCGTTTTATTTTCGTGTTTCACATTATTCGCTTTTATATAGTTGGAACAACATTTATATACGATCTTTTCGTATTAGTATCCTATACTGTAACAAAAAAAATTAAATTCATATCCAAAATTTTTTATTGCATTCTCTCTGCTCATTTTAATTCTACGCTGAAAGAAACAGAATAAACAATAAAATAAAAAAATATAATGCATTGAGCATTCTCAATTTCTCATTCGTTTATAATATGGCAAACATAAAAACAATTTCATTGACCAATTGATATAGTAAAAATTTTGGTCATTCATTGATCATTGATGATATTTTTGGTTTTCTGGTTTTGTCCTTCGACTTTTTATTTTTTCCTCATTCGATTTACATACATACATATATTTAAATGTGGGGCCAAATTAAGTCTGCGTGAATAACACTGAAGAATTGTTGTTGCGGATTTAATTTATTGAAAAATTAGTAATTACCAAAAAAATTAATTTAGTATTTAAGGGAGAACACCACTGTGAGATTTTCAAAAAATCGATTTTTTTTTTTTGGCTTTAAAAAATCCTATATAGACCATCAAAAATATGATACAAATTCGTTTATAGCTAAAAAAAATTTTTTTTAGAAGGTTTTCAAGCATTTTCCTGAGAGCTCTTATTGAGAAGTTATTGATACCAAAAACTTTAAATGCGTTTTTCTCGAAACCGTGTTTTGGAAATCTGCACGCAGCAGAACTCAATCAATTTTTGTTCAATCGGCTTGAAAATTTAACTGTAGTGTCTTAAATAGATTTAAAATCGAAGTACATGAGATTTTTTTGATTCATTAAAAATTAAAAAAGATATACAACTTTTTATACGAAAATTATAGTCGAAAAATGAAACTTTTTCTTCAAACTTATCTCAATTTTTTATTTTTTCGAATTTTTTAATTTCCTCATGTACTTCGATGCTAAAACTAATATATTTTATGAATATTTTATTTTTTGTTTCAGGAACAAATTTAAGACACTTCTACTGCGTGCAGTGGAGCGACTCTAGGCAAAATCACTTCTACTAAAGCTACTCTAGCGCCGCCATTTTGTATTTTTTTTTACATACAAATTTTTTTTTTGTTTACTTAACCTTCATCCGTCCCTCACGTCATTTTTGACCAAATCGAATATTATTTTTCAAATATCTTGTTAAATTAAACCATTAAACATGTTTTGCTTTGTGACTTTTATTTAAATGTATTAGTTATGATTTACTCAAAGAATTGGAATTTTCTGATTAACCGTTACCCTGCTACGAAATAAGTAACACTAAAGATCTTGTGGTCAAAAATGACCAATAGATGAATTTCACATTATTTGCTTTTCCAATTTTCGTCTAATGGTAAAACTAAAATCATTTTGTACATACACATACATACATAATATTTTTCAAAGATGTCAACGGCAACTGAAGAAGAATTAGCTGAAGGAGGGCATATCATTTTCCCCTGATGACCTGATGATGATACATGTTCTGAAATTTCGGATTACGTAGAACTTCATGTATTCTTGTGAAAGTGATACTTCTAAAACGGTTCAAAGTAATTTCAAGAGTCATAAGATTTGATGATTGTAGCACACGTGACACGAGCTAGTCGTAAATGTATCAATATGTTAGCACCAATTCGAGAAATACGGGTAAAGTGGGTGGATATATTACCGAAATCCTCACAATTGACGAGCAGTTGGTTGGATTTCGTGCACGGTGCCCTTTTCGACAGTATATACTGGATAAACCCGCCAAGTATGCTATTATGTTTTGGCTGCTCTGCGGTAGTGAAATCTCTTATGTTTGGAACGTACAGCCATACTTAGGAAAGGAGGCAGGCACATCACCTGAGAGAAATCAAGGTTTACTTGTAGTCTTTGGTTTGTGTATCCCGCAGCATATAAAAGATAGAAACATTACATATGATAACTTGTTTACATCCTATACGAACTGGGCAAATGCTACTGAAACGCCACATGACCATGATTAGAACAATTCGAAAGAGAAAACATCAATACTACCGATTATTCTAGAAATCAGAAACAAGCTTTTGTATTCCTCTACTTTCGCTTTTACTAAGGATACAACCTTGCTATCATACATCACAAAAACATATATGTAAGTGTGAATTTTTGCAGAGACAACCAAACAAAAAATATTTTATTGGACTGCAATAAAACGAAAGGCGGTGTTGTCAACATGGTCGATAAAACGATTGCTTGCTATACTTGTAGATGTAAAACAAATAGATAGCCAGAATAGTGTTCACTAACATATTGAATCAGTAATAAATGTGCTCGTGCTATTCACTAGTGTTTGCCAGAATGGAGTAATAAGAAGCATTATAGAAGCCGACTATTTATTGAAACACTGGGTGAGTCGTTGATCAAGCCACGTAGGTCTAGAAGGGTTTACCTCTCACGGTCTACAGATTGGCGCAATCTGATAGCAGATTCGACATTAAGCGTTGCAAAATTTTCAACCCCGAGATCATCTACAGAATAAGCAGGAGCACTGAAAAGAGGCCTTCGCAGTTTCGGACAAAATTCGTACAACAGGCACACTATGTAAGAAATTTATTTGCAAAGCTCATACTAAGAATGTGTACCATCAGTGTACGAAATAAAATATGAATTGTTCTTAATAAATAAACATTGAAATTATTTTAAATTACCGTGTTATCTTTTGTTTTAATAATTAAATTTGGAAACAAAAATTTACATCGTATTGCTTAGTGTACATTTGCTGTTGAATTTATTTTGGTCATTTTTGACCAAAGGAACTTTAGTGTTACTTTTTTTTAGGGACGGATGAAGGTTAAATATATGCCAAATATAGCCTAAAAGTTTTTTTTTCTCTAAACCCAACCCATTTCTCAAAAAAAAATACCAAACTAAGCACTTGAAAATGGTAGGTCACAGTGGTGTTCTCCCTTAACGGAATTATTTGCACACACAATTTTGTTCTCGTAATCATTATTGGGCAGTGTGGTACAATGAAAAATAAAATAAAAAATCAATTAAATTTAAAATGATTTTTGGTCAATTTTATAGGGATTAGTCAGTCACTTATGTTTTGTATGGGATATCTTCCAAGTTGAAAACTTTATTAATAAAATTACAGTATTACACACAATCAGAATCTTCTCCGAGATAGTTTTATCACTAGTTTTCTAGTTTTATATTTTGGCTGCGGTCGAATTTTCGGGTAAATCATTTACTACGGTAAATGTAGATTTTAGTGTTCGTTTTTTGTTAAATTACCCATTATTTTCTATTTTATACATACTCGTTTAATTCTTATTAATAAAGAAAAGTATCTAAATATGAATTATTTACCTTTTTTAAGAACAACATTCGAGTTGCATTTCGTGTAAACTCTAGCAACAAATCGAAAATTTCGATCTTCGAAATAATGTCTGCAAACTGTTTAAAATCATTTCAATTAGTTTATTATTAAAAAGAAACGTGTAGGCGTGACATTTTGATAACCCCTTTATACAACAGTAATACGATAATGAGGAAAATGCTTGATAATTTCAATTTTTTTTTTTTTTTTGTAATTGTCATTTGTTTTTGCAAACAATACGGTATAATATTGCCAAACATTTGTTAAGTCCGCAAAATAAAACGAGCTACCAAGACAATCGACACATTAAGGTTTCCCAACATGTTAGCATCCAAAATGTACCGATGGAAAAAATGACATTTAAACTATCACATTACCATGAAGTTTTGAATGTATCATGTGTATTCAGTTGTTACCAACAGTCGGCTTACCTGAAGGCGCCCAATGAATACTATGGATAGAAACTATGGTTAGCAATTAATATTTTGTTTATTTGATCTAAAAATTGCTTGCTTGCTAAGCAGTCGTGTACTACTGGGCCCAAAAACTAAAACCAGTTTTCAATTTAAATCGCGCCGTTGGTTTTGTACGACGCTAAAAGTACATTCGGTGATTTTTACAATGTCTAATTATATTGAACAACGAAGTTGCATTAAATTTTGTTTGCGGAATGAAATTTCGGGTGCAGAAACGTTAAGGATGTTGTAGAAAACCTACGGGGATCATGCTTTGTCGGAAAGGAATGTTTACACGTGGTATAAACAGTTCAAAGAAGGTCGTGAAAGTGTTGAAGACGAAGAGCGTTTTCATCGATTATTCCCGAAACTCAAAAGACCGCTGCGGGGAAATCGTTTTGAGACAATAGAAGAGACAAAACTTGAATCGCTACACGCTCTGAAGGCCATCCCGGAAGGCGACTTTAATTTTTGTTTCGGAGATTGGAAAATACGTTGGTATAAGTGTATTGTGTCGGGAGGGTATTACTTTGAAGGCGAAGAAATAGATTTGGAAGAACAAATAAATATTTTTTGATATAATTAGATATGTATACCTAAGAGTGCATTAATTTAATTTAAATGAGCAAAATTATCACGTTAGTCTGGTAGCTCAAAGATTACCAGTCCAGTATGGGTGACCCTATCTAGCTTTGCTAATTTTATCACTGCTACACTGAAGACGCTCCACCACGTCAAGGCCGTGATTATGGAGAAGTGTGTGTGTGTGTGTGTTGATGTGTGTGTGTGACTGCGGGTTTGTACATATCTATATTTATTAATTTCATTGCTGTAAAATCCTTAATCGAGAATTACGACAAAATTGTGTTGATTTTTTAATACTATTAACTATATTAAGCATCCATTGGTAATGTTTCCTGATAAGGACTAAAATCATAAAATTCAGAACTTCTTTTTTATGGTTGCACTAATCATCGTTTGGCGTAAACCATTCTGCATATTTGAACGAACTATTTGAAATTTCCACACAACTTTCAACTATTGTGCTTTTTATGTTTTTTTCATGGGATATTTTGTTCAATTTGTAATTTGCATAATGAAAAAAAATACTCGTTTGGAGCTTTTAAAGATCCAAAAGAGTTATCATTATAGTAATTTTTGTTAAATAAAAAAAATTATTTGGAAGTTGCACCGTACTATTTGACAACATTTCGTCTGTACATTTGCACAATTAATTTTACCTATTACTTTAAAAATGACGTAGCCAACAAAATATTTCATAGAATTTTCTTCTAAAGTACTAGTAATGATCATCGATTGACCGATTTCGCACAGTTCTGCAGTTTGTCCCGAAATGTTAGGATCAGCTTTATTTATTATTTCATCAGTAAATTTCCCTTGTAAAAAGTTGTCATCGTCAGTTTGGCAATTAGAAAAATTTGATTGTAATTGTAATTTTGATGAAACAATATGTGACGATATGTTATTAAACTGTTCTAAGGAAGGATTCTTATTGTTGCCTCCTTTGTATCTGACTTGGGCAAATAAATTCTCAATAGGGTCTTGATTAAGACGATTTGTCAAAATGTACGTAATACGGGTTTCGGAATTATTAAAAAAATCGTCTGCCAACATCAAAGTTGCCGTTATTGTTTGAACTAAGCCATCTAAACAATAAATTGTTTTCGCTCCACAATACGTTGTGTTCGAAAAATATAGTAAAACATCTTTCAAAGTTTGGCAGGCTGTATTGTCTTTCATCAAAGCACATTTATGTGGATTGGCATTAAAAAGAGTTTTGCTGTTTAAACAATCAAATAATTTATCAATGATTTCAAAACACTTTGATTTTGATATAGCCAACTCGTGATTTTTAAATATTTTTAAATCGATTGCCGTTTTTATTCCGGCAACAACACAAAATTTTAGTAGCATATCGAACTCGCATCTTTTCAAAGGTGTTTGGGTAAATATGCTTTGACGTGAGCTTAGGACACAGTTTGGTAGTTGCATGCCTTTCCCAGTTATACAACTGCTGAACTACACTCCAACATACCGTACCATCTGGACAAATAAAGTTAGTGCCATTAAGCAAATTGTTGCGCAACGATTTGATTAAATGGCAAATGTCATATTGGGCATAAATTTTGTGATTTACATAAAAAAAATATGAATGTTCTTTACTCTTTAGTTATGTTCAAACTTTTAAAACATTTTCTGTTATTACTACCTTGGTCGCAAACTACAATCTTTACAAATAAGCCAGCTGTAAAGCAAATGTTGAGATTTTCGTATATCATTTTTTTAAGATCAACGCCTGAAATGTTAGTTTTTGTAGCGTAATAATTCAGAACAAACTTCCATTTAGAAAAAATCCCCCTTACCGCATGAAAACACACACCGTTTGTGCTAAAACAGGTATCCTAATATAGCCGTAGTCCTGAAACCCTTGGATTTCATCGTGAGTTTGATTGTAGGATAAATTTTGACGTATTTTGATTTCGTCAAAAATGAGTGTGACAAATCTATCTTGCGGGGCTAAATTATTTAAACTTGCCTTCAGCCCGTTCAATAGAGCGTGATTTGTGCCTGGTTTCAAATTTTTAATAGGCCTCCAGCGAATAATGGACGACTTCGATGGCAAATTGAAATTTAAGTTATTCCTCATAAAAAAATATGAAGCCGGAGATTTAAAATATAATGATTGTGCCACCTGTTTTTGTAAACTCGTGTAAATCAATTTTTTATCCGGTGCTACCATCATCTCGACGAAAGATTTTGCAGTAGGCTCAAAATCATTTCTTTCATTTAATTCGCCAGGCCAAGATTTTTTCTTTTGTGTTTCGAAAGTTTCAATTTTTCTTTGAAACTTAAAAACTTTATAAGTCAATATTTTTATTTTAGTAGATTTCTCTTTTAATTTTTTTTTTTAAGGTTTGTATTTCAATTAATAATTTGTTGTTTAACTTCCTGTATTGATCTACAGTTTTTATCGATTTGATACATGAATTACACACCAAATTGTCGTTAAGAATAATGTCCTGTTCATAGGTTGGAACAATATTTTCTAAATCTGAAAAAGAAATATTACTAGCTGAAGAAACATTTGCATTGTTTTTAGCTTCGTATTTTTTCAGATTTTTATATCTAGCAGGAATGGCGTTTTCTGGAATAGAAATGCATTTATCGTCGGATTTTAAATTAACATTCGGTATTGCTCCCTTTAAAAGTCGTTTGTTAACAACAAACATTGGGGCAAAATGACGGCTACATATTCTTTTTCGAGAGAGATTATTCATTAATAATGGATTAGGTGATATTTCACAAGCGACTAACCATGCTTTAGCTTGCTCTATATTTTTTGGGAAACGGAATAATTTTGATGTTGAATTTCTGCGAGATGTGTCACAATTTGAAATTAAACAAGTAATTCCGGATTTTTGCTTTATTATATTGCTCATTTTTACTCCGTAAAAATGTTCACTTTAAATTATTATTTTATATATATTAAAATTATTTAAATATATCAGGAGTTAATGTCGTTCAAAATCGCATGAAAGAAGAATTTAAAATAACACAAATTTATACCAAAATGGTCTATATGTATATACGATTACGATTTTTTTCCTGTGTTGTTTATTATTATTTTTCGTTTATATTGTATTCGTTTCGTTGGTGTAGAAAAGTGAGATAATATACAAATACAATATTTATACAGAACTATATCAAGAATGATAGATTAGAAGATTGTCCAACTCCGATGGAGAGTAAAACGACTGGTTCCTATGCTTAATTTTTTAATTTTATTTTTTATCCTCTCTTCTAATACGATAGTGAACCAAAAATTTTGTACTTAAATGAATTGTCGTGTCGTCAAATTACTATGAAGAGAACGATAATTTTGTTTTCTACTGTATATACAACATAAACATTAAATAAAATAAATAACCAATGATGAATGAGAGTGAATGACCAAATATATTATACCACCACACTACATACAATAAGAGGAAATGAAAGGTATATAGATTAACGCTTTCACATCAATGATCATGTGATCATATTTATTCATGTTTCTCGCTCAAACCGCTGTAAAACCAACTAAATATTTGAAGAACCAAGGGTGAGTGAAACAAAGTTTAAATAATAGGTGAAAATAAAGTCAGATATACAGACTGGTTCCTACGCTTTATTTTTTACAAAAAAAGAGAGTAACGTATTTTGAGTTGCATAATCTTGTAATTTATCATTCTTGGAACTATATAAGGAAAAAAACGTAATGCACACATCCCATTTCTATGTAGAAAATACTTATGTAATACAAAAAAAAAAATTGAGATTTTTAAATTTTACAGTTATTATTTTATATTACAATTTTGCATTCTACACGAGTCGTCTCATTATATATGATCTTTGGTATTAACTACATGATTTTTTGTCAGATTTCGAACTGATATTTTTTTTTTTTTGCTTTTATTTCAGACTCCAAGCTTCCACTAGCATTCATGCTAATTCCATATTTATTACCAAACCGTCGAAAACTAAGTAAAGTTGAAATACAGGAAACTTTTATACAATATTGCCAGGTAAAATAAAAAATAACTGTTTGCCTATGTAAAGCTAATCGCAATTTTTATTTTATAGAATATTATCGTAGCAGATGACGAAGCCAGGGAGGAGCTGAAACGCCAGAAAACTGAATACCAACCAAAAATTTTTATAATTGGCGATTCCATCAAAACAGTTTGTTTCGCCTATGTTGATACATATATGTGACCAACGGTGGAAGTATGAAAACCCATTAAAGGCAATAGAAGTTTGTTTTTATAGTTTTATGAGCATGAATATTCAGTATCCTCGTCAATGTTCACAAGTGTGGCAGTTTTTGCAACAACTTGTTTTTCACATAGACACTCCGTGGGATACTGTAATACCTGCCATAAATACATTAGTTAACGATTTAAATTCAGATAAGTGAAACACTGTTGTATTTATAATTTAATTAATAATTTAACTTGATTCATATATTTAATTACGATAGATAATATTTGAAATTTATTTAATATATTAGTTTTACCGCGGTTTAATCGATTACTTGCTTTAATTGTTTTGAAATATTTGAAAATGCAATGAGTTTATAAGTCATTTAAAGATTTTTCACCCGAAAAGTACGTTAATGCCATGTACTTTCCGTAATTGCTACCGATATTTTAGTGAAATTGTGTCATATAGGTATCATTTGAATTCACACTACATAAGTTTTGAAAGTAGAAGCAACAATACAGCCGGCCCTTTAGTTCCCATTTATAAAGAAGGTGAATTAATATCCACTGAAAACATTTATGAACTTCCTGTTACTAGCGAAACACATGACAGTTACAAGTTATCTGCACCAGATTTTAAACTAGATCTTTTAAAAGATTGTAACGACTCTATTTCTCAAAATAAAAGCCATGCGATTATCAAAAGCATCGTTAATTGCTTCATGAAATATTTGTTATTTTTAAAAAGAAGATTAAACGATTGCAATGTAACGTCCGACGTGCTAAATTTCTTAGATGAAATGTGTAGAAATAGTGTGGTAAAATCCGAATATATGTTTTTTAAAGAACTCAAGAAAACAGAATATTTCATAGATGTAAAGTTTATTTCCTTGCAGAAGGAAGTTCAGGAAGTTCTTAGCTTGGTGGACAAACTATTTTAAAAACTTTACATTTCTCTATAGCAATGCTACCATTGTGGGATGTTTTTAATGTTCTGTTTGAAAAGACAAACTTTTTGCGTGAAACCATCTTACATGCAAAGCTTAAAAAGTCGTGATAAAGTAGTTACATACAATTTTGTTCAAAGTTCATTCTGGAATGAAAAAAAAAAAACAAAAGTTATTGCAACGCAGTGATACTGGTGTGCTACATTTACCGTTATTCATTTATTTCGATGAATTTGAACCAGACAATGTTCTTGGCTCTCACGCAGGGTTACAAAAAATTGGAGTATATGTAAAAATTCCGTGCATCCCCGAATATTTACAATCCAAGCTTTCCCACATATTTGTTGCAATGCTTCTATTGTCAGAAGATAGAGAAAAATTTGGTAACACTAACATATTTTTAGAATTTATTGCGGACATGAACTATTTAGAAAACACAGGTATACAGCTGAAAAACGAAATCTCATTTAGTAATAAAACTATTACTACAGTTAAAATAGTTCCTTCATCAATTCTTGGAGATAATCTGGGGCTTAATACTATTCTTGGATTTTCAGAAAGTTTTTCCAGTAATTTTTTTTGTCAGCTATGCAAACTACATCGTGATATCACAAAAGTTTGTATAAACGAGAACGTTGCCGAAACGACTTAGAATTAAATAATTTAAAAGCTACTGGAGTGAAAGAAAATTCCGGTTGGAATCGTATTAATGATTTTCATGTAACTGAAAATTATAGTGTAGACGTCATGCATGACCTATACTGGAAGGAGTTTGTCACTATGAGCTAATTTTTATTCTTAATCGATTTATAAATGATTATGAATTTTTTTCGCTAGAACAGTTAAATTATAGAATGCTCACTTTTGATTATGGTCCTATTCTAAATTCGGATTCACTAAAAAAACTAAATTGAAGCTTTCCGCATCTGAAATGTTAATTTGTTTCAAATGTTTTGCATTAATGATTGGCGATCTAGTTCTTGAATGCGTGAAATTGTCATTATACGTACTTTTAAGGCAAATTGGCAATTTTATACTTTATGAAACATAATTCTTCATTTTAAACAAGTTGTTGTGAAATCGTACAGATTATTATTATATGTGCAAAGATTACATCAGTACTAATTAATTTAATAATAAATTATTGATCTTTAGTGTTAAATATAACAAAATTTACAAATACAGGACATTGGTGTACATATAATAATACAATTTTATGTTGCTTCAGCGCGTACGGATTAGTAATGACAAGACGAAAGCGGCTGCTGATGAATGTATGTATTTACAGCAATGAATTATTTTGGTACCGAACAACAGGCGATTTATGCTGTTGTATAGATCAACAAAAAATTGGCTAAATTGAGTAATGATCTGTAGCGATTCACTCATTTCGTTCCATCACTACAATTATTAAATAAATTAAATCAATGTTACAAAAACTCTATGTCTGGTAATGCAAACTCTTCGTATCTATACGTATTTAAACCACAACAACAAAAACACAAATGTCATTAGTATAGCACAGTCATGCAGAAAAACAAACTTCTCTCTCATCGCTCATTCGTGGTACATGCCGTTGTAAAATAATAAAATAAGTTTCCATTTTAGAATTTTGGTGTTAATAAATAATTTATAAGTTATAATTTATCATAACGATAGTGCGGTTCAATAATTAGTACTTGTACACACACGATATAATTTCCACCGGTTACTACGTATTTGGTGGTGGATTTTATTTCACAAATTTTGTGAATTTAAAAAACGAACCAACTTGTAATAAACTACGAACGCATAGGTGCAATATTGTGCGTCCGCCATTATAATTATTATCACTGGATAATGTCGAGCTTCATGCATAATTATGGATTACATATCGGCGTCATTCCGCATTAATAACTACATCCTCGTTGGTATCCCAAAATCTTATAGATCCTAATAAATAGAAAGTCAATGTGTTTAAATACCTAAATTGAATTATTAGGTGATGAGGTGATGTTAATTTTTCCTTCATCATAAGTACGAGTGATCCAACTATTGCCAATAAATTATATTTGCATATTTGGAACGATCTATTAATACAACCCTAATGTACATAATACAAAGGGTAATCTGAAGGTCTTCGTAAATTTGTATCATTGAGATTTTGAAAATTATTCTACGATTCTACATTTTCATAAATATTTGAAATTTATTGAGAATGTCGAGATTATTCTAGAATTCTAAGATGATTCTAGTCCACAATACCGAGAGCATTTGAGTCTACTTGGGTTTCTCAATATTATTCACTGTCACTAATTGTAATCACTTCTGTCTATATATGAAAGAGCCGATATATAGAGTTTTCGTCGCATCCCAAGAACGTAAATAACAAACCATTATTGCCATGACTAAGAGGAAACTCTCCAGCTTTTTTTCAGTTACTTCATTTTACTGTGGGGTGTCCGCTGCCGATAAGATTCCACTATTTTCGGATATTTTCCAAATTTAGATTTACAATCTAACCATATTTCTTAAGGTATTTGCAATCGATGGTAATCGGCGATTACGTTATTTTACCTTTACTATATGTACAACAAAAACAACAATTCCTCATTCTGCATTTGTGTAAAGGACTTAATTAATTCACTTAAAAAAGTAATAGGTTGACGTCAGATAAAGAACGTGATGTAATTGTTACGAAGTGCCGAACAATGTGATTTATTAAACTGTACGTTGTATTCCTCTTTTTTCATCTTTTGTACTGACAACTTACTGACGTCAAATCTAGTTTCCTTGAATTTTCGATATTTTACTTATTAGGTGATTCTATAATGCTATCAGCAGTTAAAACATATTTCTTGCTCGGAACTATGACTGAAGTTAAAATTTCCTTATTGGTCGATGTTACCGATGCAATGTGTGCAAATCAAATAATAAAGTATACAAGAAATTTGGAATCAACTATTTATAAATGGGGAAATACAAAATCAGTAAATTTTCTTTGACATAAAAATCTTAAGCTCCCCAGAAGCTGTAAATAATTCCCAAAAAAAAAAAAAAAGTTCAAAACATGTATTAACGTTAAAAAAAATGTAAGGAACAAAACAAAAAATGAAAAAAATTAAAATTTTATTGATTCTACAAATAAGTCTCCACAAATTTTCATGTCTGAATTTTATTTTATCCGCAAATTGTATATCCCATTTTTCCTCTTTCTTCTATAATATCAATTCAATTGTGTCTTTACGAATATAAAATATTCCGGTTCTTTGCATTATAGCCTATATATGTACATACACGAGGACTCTATAGTTTATATGTACCTACATATTTGAAGAGATAGAGAGCTTTTGTTGTATTATGTTTTGTTTTGCCATTCTTGTTTCAAACATTATACGTGACTGGAATAATAAAAGTACTTTAATCGAAAGGGGCAACAATAACAGCAACAAAAAATGGTTCATTTTCATAGTTGTTGTTTTTAGAGAAGACAAGAAAAGCTTCAAACCGTTTTGTGTGTGTGTGTCTTGTTTCGGTTTCACAATTTTTGCTTGTTGTTGTTAAATTTCCCTTTAGACATGAAGACATTTTCTCTTCTTTGTATAGTACATAGTTGGTCCTACATATACATATATGTGAACCGCAGCAATTCGAGCTTATTCTTAAGTTTTTTTTTTAGTTTACTGTTAATAATGTTAACTTTTTGATCGAATTGATATTCATTGCTATTTTAGTTTAGATTTTGTTGTTATTTTTTTTAGGGTGGTGTTCATGGTACGCTTTTTCTTTTGTGTGACATGAATTTACGTTTTTTTTTTTTGTGTGCTATTTTGTTGTGTTACGGCAACATAAATTGGTTGAGACAATGTATGAATATCCATCGATTTAGGAATAACAAAATGACTTTGACTGGTTGTGCCAAATATTGTTTCAGAAAACGGGAAGTTATTTGGTTTTATATCAGTTTTCAAAACAACTTTGTGTTATATTTTATTCACTATAATAACCAATGATATAATAAAAATTATTCGAATTATGTATAGAAGATCAATACAAATTGGTGTGCACATCAGGAAAATGGTAATATAATTTACGTTTTTGGTTGTACTCTTTAATATTATTATGTTTGTAACTATACAAAGTTGAATTAAAGGAAAATGAAAGATGATGATACGAGAATAGCTGCATAGCAAGTAGTAGGATTAGCAATATGTATATAAACAAATAAATTTGTCTATTCATTTCACAAAACCGAAAATTGGATTATACTTATGCAATACAAATTTTATTTTATTATGTTCTAACGAAATTATAATGGTTATAGAACAATTCAAAAGCTCTTTACGTATTGCTAGAGAAAAATCGTGACTTTCGTAATAAGTAGGAACATGTTTAAGGAACTTGCAAATTAACTGTAATTTATTGATGGAATTCTATTAACTCGATAATGTTCTACGAATTAATAAATTCGATTAAACGTTCTAAAAATTATTTAATATTCAGATCAAAATGGCAACTATTCAATCATCATCTTAAATTTTTTTTTCACAAACATTAAATTTTTTTTAAAATTTCGAAATGTAGAAGACAATTTTTTGTTTGCTGAAATCTACGCAATATTTTATGTAGTTCAGGGCAATTCCAACAATTTTGCAGTTTGTTTTAATTGTTCTTCCTTATCTAGGAGCTAAATCAAGGATGCACGACAGATTTTCAATTTTTGGCTCTGAACCTGTGGTCTATTGTTCAGGGGATTTTCAACAAAATTCCATTTTCTACGAAATGTGTAGAAATATTGACCGAGACAAAGTTTTCAACCATCGAAATCAGAGCACAATTGCAGATTTTTGATTTTTGATTCTGCACTTCTCTTCTAAATTTATTTCTAAATATTGCTTAGGGGTTTTTCAATAAAATTTAGTTTTCAGCTAAATATACAAGCGATCCAAATTCCTGTTGGTATGCCAATTACAAGTCTCAAGTCATATTGGTAGAAGTATCATTTTCATTTTTTAGGTCTGAATTTGTGTTAAGGGGATTTTAAATAAATTTGAATTTTCTACGAAATATTTAGAAATATTTGAGTGATCCAAATGACTGTTTTCCTATTGTGTAAATGTTTTGACTGATCCAATTTTTTTAGGAATTAAATTTTAATCAACAGAAGTGTAACATCCGTAAGTAAAGCATATCGCAAATTTCCAATTCCACTCGAAGCTATTGTTGATGCCAAAATTGAAGAACTCCTTGAAAACGACATGATTGAGGCGGTCAACCATCACACTGGGTGGTTTATGTGTGAACATGCGTAAAGCTAACAAAGCTGTGCTTCGTGAAAAGTGCCCGATGCCTACAGTAGACGAACTGTGGGCTAAATTAAGAAATTCCAAATTATTTTCGTGCTTGGATATTAAAAAGGCTTATCATCAGATAATGATTAAACCTGGCTGCAGGGATACTACGACATTTGTTACAAGACGAGGATTGTTTCGCTATAAACCGTGTTCGGTATTTCTTTGTAAATTTTTATTGGACGTGAAGAGTATGTCGTATATATCGATGATATATTGATATATGGAGCAAATAAAAGACAACACGATGTTCACCTGGAAGCAGTTCAATTAGAGTTCCTTGGACATCAATCACAAGTCAATTAGAGTTCCTTGGACATCAAATTTCCGGAAATGGAGTGAAACCTGCACCGTCAAAAATCGAAGCTGTAAATAATTTCAGAAAACCAGATTCTGTAAAAGAGGTTAGGAGTTTTTTGGGACTCGTTAATTATGTCTCAAAGTTTATCCCCGATGGTGCGACAAAAACATATCCGTTGAGAGAATTAATTAAATTAAATAAGTACAAATGGGAAACCGATCAAATGAAATCGTTTGAAATATTAAAATCAGCGTTGACAAGTAAATCGGTCTTAGGATTCTACTCTATCGAAGATCAAATACATGTAGTAGCGAATGCCAGCCCAGTTGGCCTTTGTGCTGTTCTTTGCCAAACTGGAAAGGTTGGACCTAGAGTTATAGTATTTGGGCACCGTAGCCTATCGAAACGGGAACAAAAGTATCATATTACTGAAAAAGAAGCAATGGCATTAGTGTGGGCGTGGGCGGTCGAATATTTCCATATGTACCTGTTTCGGGAAAAGTTTGATTTGAAAACCGATCACAAACCACTAGAATTTTTGCTCAATTCTAAAAGCACTCCATGTGCAACTCAGACTCCAGACATACGATTTTACAGTAATATGTAAACCCGGAAAAACCCATATTGCTGATCAACTATCGGGGTTGCCGAAAATAGAACAATCAGTGCAACAACTTTTTGAAGACAGTCCTGAATCGTTTATTAATGCCATTTTTGAGGACACTTTATCGTTAGCGAATGCCATAACATTGAATGATATTGATGAAATATCAAAAGAGGATGAAGAAATTAAATTAATTCGAAAGTGTATAGATGGTAATGAACTGTGGGGTAATGAGGAACTAATTCAACAATGCAGACCATTCAAGTTCGAGTTCTGCTTCCATGAGAATATTTTGCTACGTTATGGTACACAAATTGTTATACCGAGAAGAATTCGAGTTCGAATATTATTGCTAGGTCATGAGGGTCACCCAATTAATCAATAAATGCCGAAATCACTAAAAATATTTATTTTTTATTTGTTAAACAAAACACTCATTTAAATTCATTAAAACTAAGATGAAATTGGAGTAGTATATGTGAAGTTGCGACAATTTCAACCTCATTTTTGAACATGCTTTTTAAATTAGATTCTCTCATAATACTTAATAAATTAATTTCCTAATATCAGTTAATACGGAGGAAGCAATATTAGACGGCCTTGCACTGCTTATATCGAGTCTTCTGAATCAGTATTCTGAATGTATGGAGCTAATAAAAAAATGTATAACGGATTATATCCGACCCATAACACTACCGTGAGCCCTCAACAATTTTACGGCGAATCTTAAAATATTCCGATATGTTGTCTTCGACACGCTTCAACATTTTTATTATCAAAAAAATTGTAAACGCGCACTCATATAAAGTAATCTGAATTGACATTTTTCTGTGTGAATAACATTATTGAGGTTAGTTTTGGTTCGAGTGATAATTTTGCTTTATAGTGTTAAATTAAATATTTTAAAGCAATTACTGCTAAAAGGCACCACATGAAAAACAAACAATCAAAAAAATGTTCATGGCCATATTATTTTGCTGGCGGTATTTTTTCCGCTATCGAATAGATGGTGAAAAACTGGAAAGGTATCGAGTTTGGTGATCCAAAATTTACCATAACGTCTAAGAATTATTTCGCGTGTGAATAACTTTATCGATAAGCAGCAAAAAATCATAAAAGGTTTCTTCTTCCCTTCTGTCTGCTTTTGCAGTTTTAATTACATTAAGTTTTCCAATGATTGCCTTAACTTTTAAATTTGATTGACAAATAAATTAAAATAACAATTTGCCAATTTAAATTAAACTTTACACAAATATACGATCATAAATCAAATTTTCAGTCATAATTAAACTTTGTCCAATAGATTTTAACAATTGCCCTAAAACCAAGTCAGTTTTCGTTTAATTTACTATCGTCAATAATTTAATTTAAATTGGAAAATTCCTGCAAAAGCTATAAATCCGATAGAACATGACCTTCCTCAATTACATCGAAGGACATGCAAATAATTTATTAAGATCACCGAATTTAGAAGACATGATCAATTAAAGAATTAAAAAAGTCACAGCTACAGATTGGTCAAGTTTCGTCTTAGACACCATAACACTCCCCCTGGTGTTATACGAGAATCCATATGGAATATTTCACAATGCATTTAATGGTTTTAAATCCATTTAATTTGCTCTTTCATATTTATTCTGAAAACGTTTCATTAAATTTGAATACGCTACACATCAACCCAAATTAATTAGCACCCAGTAAATTTATATTGAAAGGGGGTTTTCCGTATTATACCAATAATGTCGTCGACTGTTCTTCGACAATCATGATAATATCGGTGTACGCTTTTAAATTGGAATGTCTTTACCGATATCGGTGGCGATAAAAAATTACAAAACTGTCATATGTCAGTCGTTATTGCTACCTGTTGTACTATCATGTCGTTTGTAAATAAATTATAAATTTTGCATTTATTTTATCCCGAGTTTGGTTACATCCCACAAATAAAGAAAAATATCAGTCAGAATGTCAATTAATAATCGAACCGACACAACAGGGGGATCAGCGGCGATATATCGTGATCGTGCCGTCTAAAGGAAAGGCGTCTAAGAGTAAGACATCTCGCATCAATTTTTATTAACGGTCGCATCTACATTTTCCACGGTTTATAATCCTTTTTTACCTGCCTCTTTCTTGGGTGAAAAATTACTAACGTTTCTATAACCGCGATTCTCACTTTGTGGGCCGAAACTTTCGGGCCGAACAAGAATTTTTAGTTTGATTGCTTCAGCAAAATAATCCATTTCAGTTTTTTGGGCGAATCCATCCAAGTCACTAAATTAATTTAATATTTTGTAGACAATTTTATGTACGAAATGTTGAGAAGTTGAGAAATTCCAAAATACACAAATTAACATTCCAAATTTACCAGCACGCAAAAATAATAACTTTCAGTCGACATGCCAAAAGTCGCTGTTTAGAAAAAATTAAAAGCCAGTAACGTTCTAATACAGTAATAAAGTGAATAAACAGTGTTTGGTGGATTTGATTCGTAAAATAAAATTGTAAAGATTTTGTGAGCAATAAATGCAGCAATTGAGCCCAAAATACAGTGCAAGGTAAAATTTACTACAAATTCTACTACCGTCTTCAAAATGAAATACAGTAGCCTTAAATTTCTATAAAATTTAGTCAACTATTAAAACTCAAAATTCAGCCTTACATTTAGCGGAAAGTAAAGCCTCATAAAATCAATACGAAATTTCAATCTAAAATATTGCAACAATTAAAATTGAATTCAAGCTCAAAAATCAGATCAAAATTAAGTCCAGATTACAGTTCAGAATTTAACCCGTACTTTATTTAGAAATTCAGTATGAATTAGGAATAAAAATCTGCAAAAAAGCAAGCTTTCAATTTTGCTGAAAATTTAACAGATAACTTTCCAAAATTTAAGTCACAATTTAACACAAAATTCACGACAGAAATCGGGTTAAATTTTTAAATGTTGAACTCTTGGCTTAGTTTTAGATTGAATTCAAGCTGGCTTCAATTTTAGCCTGAGAATTAAGCTGAGCTTAGTAATTTTTGCCTGGCTCAACGTTCGCTAAGTCGCTGCTTAAAATTCAGGTAATATTAGCCTTAAAATTCAAATAATTCCGTCTTAATATAGCCTGCCCCAAATTATATTAAAATGCAGCGTAAAATTATGGTTTAAATTTAACGGAAATTTCAGAACATGAAATTCATCTAAATTATAATCCATCTTTACTTAGGCCTATAATTCGATCCGTTATAGGGCCTTAAACCTAACTTATAATATTGCTTAAAACTCAGGGCAAAATTCAATTAACATCTACTCAAATATCGGAATAAAATTCTACAATTCAACAGAAAAGTAAGCCTGAGATTTAATGTGAAATCTTGTCTGAAACCCAGATCAGTAGTTAACCATTCAACTGAAACTTCCGCTTACAGTAATGTCCAAAATTCATTACATACTCTCGCCAAAATGTTAGCGTAAAATTAATGGCAAATTTAAAACTAAAAATTAACCAAAAATGCAGATTAAATTAAAATTCAACATAAAATTCAATTATAAATTAAACTTAAAATTTCAGTCTAAAATTTAGCCTAAAATTCAGCCTAAAATTCTGTTCGGAATTCATCTCAGATAGCCAAAATTGAGCTTAGAGGTCAAAATAAAATTCGGTTGAAAATTTAACTTTAAATTCAATTTAAACATACACAAAATTCAGCAAAACTTTCTTTGAAATAGTCAGTTTTAAATTTAGTTCCAAAATTCAGAATTAACTCAGCCAGCCCCAAATTCTGCTTAACAAGCAGACTGAAATTTAGATTAAAATTCAGGAAATCATTTAAAACAGGAAATTCAAAAAAATTAAAATTCAGATCCAAATTAAAACAAGACAAGCCAATTCAGCAAACATTTTCATAATAAAACTCAGTCCACAAATCAATCAGCCGAAATTTTAACATAAAATTCCGTCTAAAATCAACTATCAAATAAGCTTTAAATTCCGCCTACAATTAAGTTCATAATTCAATAGTTATCAGCCTTATGCTCGGTTAAAAAAATAGTTAAAATTTAGGCACAACTTTTACTTCAAATTTAGTATAGATACCTCACGATAATATTAAGAATAAAATCCAGCTCAAAAAGTCAGGATTAAAATTCCATCTAAACTTGAACCCAAACTCCAGAACAAAATGAACCAACATTTCTAAATAAAAATCTAACGTTGATTTAAATTAAAAATGTAGCTCAAAAATCATCACTAAATTCACTTGCCAAAGTAGCCCATATTTTCGCCTAAAGTTGACCTTAAAGTTCAACTCCTGTTTTATCGCAAAATTTAGAATAAACTAAAATACAAAATCGCTGCTGTGAAATTCCGGTCAATATTCATCCCAAAGTATAAATAAAATTTCCGTTCGAATTTCAGTCCACAATGCACCCAACATTAAACTTATTCTTTCGAAATTCAGTTCAAATTTAAGTAGCTTCTTCTGCTAAATTACTACTCATAATTGTCCAAAAATTCAGCACAATTATCAGCTTAAAATTTAACAGCCAAACATTTAACCAAAAATGCATCCGAAAATTCAGGATTTTGTTCAGCCGATAATTTGTTCCTAAACCCAACTTAAAATTTTGTTCAAAATTCAAACTAGAATTTTGTAAATATCAGCTTAAATTTGAAAATAAAATGTATCGTACAATTCTGCTGAGAAGTAAGCCTAAGATTGTTCTAAAACTAAAATTCTTTCCGGAACTCGGAACGGGCTAACCATTCAACTGAAAATTTCGCCTACAATCATGTCTAAAATTCAAATAATTCAGCCAGTAATAACGCCTAAATTTCAGAGCCAAATTTACATCAAACTTCAAACTTTCATCATTTAGCCAAACTTTATCAACATAATATTCAGCATATAATTAAACCCTATATTCAGGGTACACAAGCGAAAAGATCAATCTGTTTGGAACAGATCACGGGAATCCAAAGATGAAGCATCGATCGTCCTAAAACAATAAATTATTAGATAATTGTTCATATGTAATTTAATTTATACTCATCCTTTGTAATTATTATTTATTCCAAACATATTTTTCTGTCAATATTTGACATTTGTTTATGTTCACTATACAGTAAAACACCATATACCAAAGTTTATTGTAAAATCGGTATAAGTGCCGCGCGCCATCTATTGATGGGAAGTTACCACAAAGCAATTTATTTTACTCCGAATAATTTATACCATTACAATCTAAACTCGAAATTACGGCGATTTAACTGTAGATAATCAAAACGAACCAATAATCGATTGCCACCGTAATACATATACAATACATAGATGCTTTGTTGTAGCTTATTAAATTGTGCGGCTACTTTTTTTTGATCATTGCTACCATTGACGTGAGATGAGAAACATTGTGCGTTTTGTTGAGAAAATACATTGAATTAAAATAAAGATAACCCTATTTGTAATAAATTAAAACCAATTGAATTAAATAAACGGGTTTCATTTTGTGAAGTGTTCATTAAGTACAAATCTATACAGTCCACAACATAATTTTTGGTCCTTCGAGCCGGATCGTGCCAACCACATACGATCGGCGTGACCAGCTACCACCATTGGTAGGAAAAAAAATCGACGCGTCATAAGTCGAAAAAAAAGGGGACAATAATTTAACCAGTGAAATCAACCGAAGCTCGACCGAGTTCGCAAAATCTACAAGCAGAAAAATCACCATTCAACAGTAAATGCAGAAACGACATCCAGAAAAACCTTAAGTATCATTCATTTTTTAATTAATTTTTGTTTAATTAAATTCAATAAATACGTGTTTCATTCATTGTTGAAAATTTTCGGTTGTTCGAAATTTATTAACCTAAATCCAAATCGTTGTTCTCGCAATTTCGATACGCTTGGAACTTTTTTTCTAACGGCGAAAATAAAGTAACAGTACACGTTAACTGGTTTTTATTATTTCTCACGTGTGTTAAGTGTAACGGTGAAGTGAAAAGTGCGATCAAGTTGTCTAATTTATAATACGTTTATAAATTTCTCCGAATAATATGGAAGCTCTTAAAAGGCGGCGTGCTACCATTAAAGGTCACATGACTAGACTTCAAACATATGCGGAGGCTGTCCCATTGACTTCTAACTTTGAGGACATTAAAGCACGTTTAGACAAAACAAATCACTTCTGGACTGAGTTTTCAGCCATCGAGGATCAAATGTTCGAGCTTAATCCGGAAATAGAATCACAAAGCGAAACATTTTCAGAAACCTACTACCATACGGTTGCTTTGCTTACCGGGTCTCTACGGTTATTCCAGACTAACCATAATAACACGATGCACGGTGACGTTTCGTTCCAATCAGGTGTAATGGAAACAAAATTACCAAGACTGCATATCCCAGTGTTCCAAGGTGACTACCAAGAGTGGCAAAGTTTTTTTGATCTGTATAATAGCTCTGTACATGAGAAAACATCGATTTCTGCAGCTCAAAAACTTCAGTATTTAAAAAGTTTATTGAAAGGAGAACCACTGGGTCTAATTCGGCACCTAAGCGTAACAGATGCAAATTATATTGAGGCTTACCACATACTAAGTAAACGATACGACAAAAAGAAAGCAACGATAAATAGTTACATCGACACATTTTTTCATATCCCAGCTGTTACCCGAATTAACGCGATAAATATACGAAAGTTAGCCAACACCACCGACGAAATCATTAGAGGACTCAAAGCGATCGGACCCCAGGGTGAGTCAAGAGATCCTTGGTTAATTTACATCATTCTAAATAAATTAGATGATGAAAGCCGTCAGTTTTGGCAACATGAAGTATCTAAAATCGACCACCCAAGTTTTCAGGATCTCATTGATTGCCTTCTAACGCGAGCAGATACCCTTGAGGGAATACGTGACGTTATGTGTAAACCCGCGCCTCAAATAGTATCTAGTGTCAGGCGAGCACATGCTGCGACACCAACTTACACTTTAAACTGTCCGTTGTGTAAGGTCGAACACATGTTATACCACTGTCCTAAATTTAATAATATGAGTATAGCAGAAAGACGTTCATACATCCAGAAAAATTCACGCTGCTACAATTGCTTAAGCGATAATCATGTGGTACAAGTATGTCGTTCAAAAAAATCATGCCAAACTTGCAGAAAGCGTCATAATAGTCTTCTTCATTTACCGAGTACTCTTGATCCAAGCACTTCCATTCATTCAGTTAACACCGCAAATTTAACTCCGAGCACTGCACCATTTACCACATCACCGCCACCAGCAAATGTTTCTTCAATCAACACAATACCAATCGAACAAGAAACTTCACTCAACATTTCACCTAATCCGTCAATCAATATATCATCACCACGCGTAACAAACTCATCTCTCAACATAGCATCAAGTGCAATCCGCACATCACCGCTAACCCAATCAACATCAACCCAAGTTGTATCAACCAACCAAGTTCAACCTGACAACCGTTACCCACCCCAACAAAGCACCAACACCTACGAAGCAAGTTTACCAACTGAACCAAACTCCCATTATAGTCAAGCACTCTTACCTACGGCTCTTGTCTATGTCAAAAATGCAGTTGGTGATATACAAACCTGCCGAGTGTTGTTGGACTCAGGTTCTCAGACTTCATTTGTGACCGAAGCATGCATTAAACGACTTGCGTTACCAACACGAAGAGCAAACGTAAAGATTACCGGGGTCGGCTCGTCAACCGCAGGAACCGCAAAACGAGCTTCCAGCTTGGATATCTGTTCTAGATTCGAACCAAAATACCACCTAACCATCCAAGCTCTTGTATTACCGAAAATAGCAATGCCATTACCATCAACTAGCATACCTCGAAAGGATTGGGATCACTTAAAATCGCTGAATCTTGCTGACCCCAATTATAACCAAACAAGCACTATTGACGTATTAATCGGCGCAGAACACTTCTTCGATGTTATCACCGATGGCAAAATATCCGGGAGTTCTGGATCACCGATTGCTCAGAGTAGTATATTCGGATGGGTCGTAGTTGGCAATATTACCGAAGATAATCAGAGTTGTTTTTCTAATGTTACCATGCTCTCCGAGATAGACATTAATTCTTCGTTACAAAAATTCTGGGAAAGCGAAGAACTTCCAAGTATCAAGCATCTTACCGAGGAAGAACAGTTATGCGAAAACCATTTTGAACAAACCCACCAACGATCATCAAATGGCAGATTTATAGTTAGTCTACCATTCAAACCCACCAGAGGAGTGCTGGGAAATTCAGTGAATACGGCTATACGACGGTTCCTCAATATGGAAAATAAATTCCAAAGAGAGACTACAATGAAGGACCCATATATATCATTCATGCGAGAATATATAACACTAGGTCATATGAAACCTATACCACCAGAGGAAATTCCGGTCGAAGATAATAAATCGTTTTATTTACCACACCACGCCGTAATAAAACAGTCAAGCACTACTACCAAGTTGCGAGTAGTGTTTGATGCCTCCGCAAAATCAACGAGCAAATATTCCTTGAACGACACTTTGCTGGTAGGACCAACGGTGCAATATTCATTATATTCAATTTTAATGCGATTTAGGAGACATTGTATTGTATTCGCAGCGGATATAGAGAAAATGTACCGCCAAATCCGTGTCAACCAAAGTGATACTGACTACCAACGAATTGTTTGGCGTGAAAATGTACTATCTCCAATACAGCATTACCGTCTCTTAACCGTAACGTATGGAACTGCGTCGGCCCCCTACCTAGCAACGAAAACTTTAGTGAAACTAGCAGATGAATACCAGAATCGTTATCCTAGCGCCTCAAGAATTATTCGAGAAGATGTGTACATCGATGACGTTATGTCCGGATCAAACACGGGACAAGAAGCTAACATATTGAAAGGCCAAATTATTGAAATATTGACTTCTGCGGGATTCCGTCTTCGAAAATGGACGTCAAATTGTCCGCAATTACTAAACTCGATCCCATCGGAGAATCAAGAACCGCTATCATTTGAAATTCACGAGGGGAAACAATCCGTAAAATTGCTGGGGCTAGAGTGGAATCCAAAGACAGACAGTTTTCATTTCAAGGTTCTGATTGATCCAAACCTAGCAACAACGAAGAGGGAAATGTTATCGGAAGCCTCGAAGATTTTTGATCCCATTGGCTGGCTGTCACCATCCACGATTATGGTCAAAACTCTATTTCAGTCGTTATGGTTAATAAACTTGCAATGGGATGATCCGTTACCGGCCAATATCTCCAAAAGATGGACTGCTCTTAGAACGGAGTTTAAGCATATAGAACGAATTTCGATACCACGATGGCTCCACATTAACACGTTAGATTACCAATTACACGGATTTTCAGACGCATCGGAAGCAGCATATTCGGCAGTGATTTACACCAGATGCAGAGATATAAACGGGAACTTAGTAACCAACATTGTTACCGCCAAAACTAAAGTAACACCGATCAAGCCCATATCGATTCCTCGTTTAGAGTTGTGTGCTGCTCTCCTTCTGACGAAGTTGATGAAAACTGTTGTAGCATCCCTCCAATGTCCAAAGATTCCTATATATTTGTGGACTGACTCCGCCAATGTGTTATGGTGGCTTTCATCCCCTCCTCGGTCTTGGAAACCATATGTAGCAAACAGAACCGCCGAGATTTTAGACAACACAACCAGATCAAACTGGCGTTACGTACCAACCAAGGAGAATCCGGCTGATTGCGCTAGCCGTGGTATTTTACCTTCTGTTTTAGTCGATTTTAAGCTGTGGTGGAAAGGACCTTCGTGGCTTGTTGAAGGTGAAGAAAAGTGGCCAGATCAAAAAAATTTACAGCATGTGCCCAATAAATCTGAAAGGAGAATCTCTACCGTGAACGAATATGTTGCAGGTGTTAAGAACGATTTTTTCGATGAACTCGCTGAAAAATATTCTCAGTTTTCCAAGTTAGTACGAATCGTCGCCCGTTTGCGTCAATTTATCCACAATATAAAAAGAAGCAAGAACAATGAAGCCCGAAACGACCGTTTATCGCCGACCGATTTTAAAACTGCATCAGAGCTTATTTTTAGGTGGGTCCAGAATGAATCTTTTGCTGTCGAAATTCAACGTTTAACAAGCAGCAAACTCATACCAAACTCGAGTAAAATAGTTTCATTAAATCCTTTTCTGGATAAAGCAGGACTTTTGAGGGTTGGAAGCCGGATTCGAAACGCAAACATACAGTACGACACAAAGTTTCCAATCATCCTCCCAGCTGAACATCTCATTACGCAACGTATAATTGATGAAACTCATACCAAATATTTTCATGCTTCCCAATCATTACTGATAACAACAATCCGACAAAAATATTGGATTGTCAATTGTAAGAGTGTCGTCCGACAACGCATTCGAAAATGCATTCCGTGTACGAGATATCGAGCGGCTAAAAATAACCAGCTAATGGGCGATCTACCATCAGAGCGGGTCAACTTTAAATATACATTTCATCAAACCGGAGTTGACTATGCTGGGCCTATCTGGTTAAAATCATGTACCGGACGAAAGAACATTCCACATAAGGGGTACATTGCAATTTTCGTGTGTCTCAGTAGCAAAGCCGTCCACCTAGAGTTGGTTAGCGATTTAACCACAGATGCATTCATTGCCACTCTTAAACGCTTTATGTCCCGAAGAGGCGTAAGCGCCGATATTTTCAGCGATAACGGCACTAACTTTGTTGGTGCTAAAAATGCCTTTGCTGAAATTCAAAAATTAATCAAATCAAAACCATATAATAATTCTATTTCAAATTTTTTATTAGATTTTAACACCAAATGGCACCTTATTCCACCATAAGCCCCCAGTTTTGGCGGCCTCTGGGAGGCAGCTGTTAAGTCAACGAAGTACCACATACGGCGAGTACTTGGTAACACAACATTAAACTTCGAAGAAATGACCACCTTCCTGACGCAAGTCGAAGCCATTCTAAACTCGCGCCCGTTATGTTTATTGTCACCAAATGAAGAGGATGCTTTAACGCCAGCACATTTTATCATTGGGCAACCGTTGACAATGCTTCCCGATCCAGATTACAAACCAGTTCAGCAAAATAGACTATCACGTTGGCAGCTTATTCAACAGTTGATGCAGCATTTTTGGGCTCGGTGGCATAAGGAGTATTTGACATCGCTACATAACCGTTCCAAATGGCAACATAAACATAAAAACTTGGCGATTAATGACATCGTATTAATGCGTGAAGATAATGTGGCACCAACACATTGGCCACTTGGACGAATCACGGAATTACATCCAGGTAAAGACGGAGTTGTACGAGTCGTGACAATACGAACCAAATCTGGGTACTTCAAACGACCGATACTTAAACTCGTACTACTACCAGTATATTGAACCGAACGGTTCAACGTCGGCGGTATGTTTGGAACAGATCACCGGAATCCAAAGATGAAGCATCGATCGTCCTAAAACAATAAATTATTAGATAATTGTTCATATGTAATTTAATTTATACTCATCCTTTGTAATTATTATTTATTCCAAACATATTTTTCTGTCAATATTTGACATTTGTTTATGTTCACTATACAGTAAAACACCATATACCAAAGTTTATTGTAAAATCGGTATAAGTGCCGCGCGCCATCTATTGATGGGAAGTTACCACAAAGCAATTTATTTTACTCCGAATAATTTATACCATTACAATCTAAACTCGAAATTACGGCGATTTAACTGTAGATAATCAAAACGAACCAATAATCGATTGCCACCGTAATACATATACAATACATAGATGCTTTGTTGTAGCTTATTAAATTGTGCGGCTACTTTTTTTTGATCATTGCTACCATTGACGTGAGATGAGAAACATTGTGCGTTTTGTTGAGAAAATATATTGAATTAAAATAAAGATAACCCTATTTGTAATAAATTAAAACCAATTGAATTAAATAAACGGGTTTCATTTTGTGAAGTGTTCATTAAGTACAAATCTATACAGTCCACAACACAATCCTTAATTAAGCTCAGAACTTAAAACAAAATTCTTTTCACAATGTGTTGCAAATTAGCGACTATAGTTGAGTTTAAAATTCAGCTTTAATTTCAAGTTAGGCTGAAATTTCATGTTGAAATTCTCTAAAAATTTAACATTAAATTCAATTTAAACACAAAAAAAAATTACTCAACATTTTTTCGAAAAGTCATCTCAACATTTGGTCATACGTTTTGCCAAAATGCTACTTCAAAACAATATAAAATTAAGTCCAAAATTGAGTTCGAAATAAAGGTGAAACTTGTATGTATATCCCAAACTACAACTTCCATACTCTATTCAAAATTAAGCCTAAAATACAGTTTAAAATCCAGCACAAGATTTAGAACCAGAATTCTTTAAGCTAAAATTTTAGCTTTTATCCACCGACAGACAAATCAAGCATTTTATTTAACACATAAAAATTGAGCGGAATGCTGAGGTAATATTTAAGCTCAAATTTTGGAATAAAATACAGTCCGTAATTAGGCTAAGACTCAAACCAGAATTCCGCTCACTACCGGACCCGGGACCAGGTATTGAGCTTAAGATTTTACCAGCCATTAAGCCCTAAAATCAATGCATAAGTTACCAAAATTTTAGCCTAAATTTAACTATTAAAGGCACGTTAAGCATAAGCTTAAGCAATTGTCCAAAATTCAGCCTACAATTTTTTTTTAAAATTTACGTCATGCTGTAACCCAAAGTTTGCCTAAAATTTAGTTCAAGCTCATTTCAATATTGAAAATAACATCCACCAAAACAATTTTCCTAAAGTTTCACCTAAAATTCAATTCAAAATTCAACATAAAACTGAACCAAATTTCCAAACAAAAATTTAATTAAAACTCATGAACAAAATCAGCTAACAAACCTCCACAGATGTTCGCCTTAATTTGAGCTTAAAATTCAACCTGTATTTTAACCTAAGATCAAGTATAAATATAACTAAGAAATTTGAATTCGAATTTGGGCCAAAATTCAATCTAAAACGCACCGAAAATTCAGCTTAACATTTTCTCGAAAAGACAGTTCAAAATTTAGTAGAACTCTCTGCAGAAATATTACTCAAATGTTTTCAAAAATTGACTACAAGTTTCAGCTCGACACTAAAATGAAACCCATTGCACCAAAAATACAATTACTACTTTAGGATTAACAAACCAGCATACCACAAATTCGGTTAAAAATTCGGCCCAAAAATGTTGGTTAAATTTCAGCGGCATAGGATCATAATATGAACTTCATCCAGATTAAAATTTCGCTCAATATTTATTTTAGAAAACTCATAATTCGTTCCTAAACCCAACCTACAATTGTACGCATAATTATCTTTGAATCCAGTTGATATCAGCTCAAATTTCAGAATTAAATTCAGCCTACAATTTAGCTGAAAAGTAAGCTGAAGATTCAATTTAAAATTTCGTCCGAAACTCGGATCAGGAGCAAACAGTTCAATCCTCCTACAATTATGTCTAAAATGCAGTTTCTGCAAAACCAGCCGCTCGAACTATAGCGCAAAATACGCGCAAAATACACTTCACACTTCAGGTCAAATTTGGCCAAAAATTTAGCCTATAATCTGCATATAATTTAGACCAAACTTTACTACCAGAACATTCTGCCATAATTTTACCAAAAATGTAATCAAAACATTAGCAAAAAATTAAATCCAAAATTCAGCTTAAAATTCAATTCCAAATCAAGCTACCAAGGCAACAGAAAATTCAGTTCACAATGTAACCCATATTTTCGCCTGAAAACTGAGAGCAATAAATGCGACACACACTTGCCGCTTGCAAACAAATTTTAGTGATTTTTTTTCTTGGACATATCATGTGCAGGTAATTTCCATATATCGAAATTTATATTACACCCACACTCAGTATTATATCGGAAGTGCTACATATATTGGTAATCCCAATACACACCGCCGCACATCGGTGTTATAGAACTTTAAAAAACTTAAAAAAATTCAAAAATTACCAGGAAATAAATCCAGAATTTAAGCGATTATTGTTATTATTATTATAACTTGAGTGCCATGTGGGCATTCAAGCACTGCGACCTAAAAGATCTTTTGTACATGAGCCCTACTTAATGAGCCGTCCAGTCAATATTCAGGCTCTTAATGAACCTGACAATACTGCCGGCCAGTATACGATGCATACTATCTGGGCTTATTACTCTCCCTCCTAGATGTTGTAATCTTTGGCAGAAAATGGCTAGGCAATTGCACAGAACATGTTCTGCTGATTCCGCTTCCAGGTCGCCGAAGAGGCATCCATCTGTCGAACTTAGGCAAATTTTCATAAGGTGATACCGTAAGAGGATGCGACCTGTGAAGAAGCCAGTAAGCAGCCTCAGCTCAGGTTTCCTAAGTACAAGACATTCCTTGACCCTGGCGAACGAACGAAGGTGAAATAAATTCCTTCGCCTGTCGCAAACCTAGAATTCCCCGCCAATAGGAGGACTTTTGCATATCCTCCCATCACAGTAGAAGCGATGTAAGCAATATAAATCCTATGACCTGTGTCTGCAAGTTTGACGAAGCAATTTTCAGGATTATGAAATTAAGAAAAACTCGAATTTTATTGGTTTTTCAATAAAATATAATTTTCTACGAAATGTGTAGAAATATTCAACCTCTCAAAAATTTTTAAGTATTATGACACCGTGAAATTAATTTATTGAATTAAAGGTTTAAAAATTTAGATATTAAAAAAAAATTGGTTTTATAAAATTAAAAATTTTATTAAAATATTTGGACATTTAAAATTCAGAAATTTTTGAAATTTAAAAATTAGAAATTTGGAAAATTAAAAACTAATAAGTTAAAAGACTTAATAGTTTTGAATTTTGAAGATATTCAAATTTGAAAACTTTGAAACAAGCAATTCCAGGGCATGTAATTTTGTTGATTTTTTTCAAAAAAATCAAAAAATCGGATTTTTTTGATTTAAATCAGATTTTCTTAATTTTTTTTGCAAAATATTTAAATTGTATTAAATTACCGAAAACAATTAAATACTTTCGTTTATATCAGTCAGTTTTATATCAGTTAAACATGTGGATTTAAGTTGAGTATCGTAATATGGCTCCGACTAAGGATTAGGTTAGGTTAAGTTATGGTTGAGTATGGAGTTTAGTTGGAGGGTTATTAGAGTAGTTAGGTATAGTTTGGGTTGAGTATGGAATTCAGCTAGGGGTTTATTCAAGTTTTAGTTAGAGTTGATTTGAGTTGAATTCATATACGTAAGTAATTTTTCGGATTAGGAAATTGAATTAAGCATTAAGTTTTGTATTGAGTTGAGGTTAAATTTTTTTTGAGATTGGGATTGAAACGGTATGAAGATTTCGTTTAGTTAAAAATTGAGTGGAAAATAGAAGTTGAGGATTAATTTAGGGGTTAAGTTGGGGGTGCCTCCTTGGTGGTACAGTTGTTAGCCTGCTCGCTTTAAGCTCCAGACGTCCCGGGTTCGACTACTGGCAGGTGATGAAAAAATCACGGCTAGTTAATGTAAGCATCAATGAATTAATCACTCATTATCCGTTGTAAAATTGATTACGAAGCTTTACTATGAAGCGGCCAAATCCCTCTATGGGATGTAGCGCCAGCGAAAAAAAAATTTGGGAGTTGAGTTTAAACTTAGTAGAAATTTGATTTGAAGATTACTCATAGAGTTGAAGATTGGGCTAATTTTTCTACTGCATTGGGATTGAGTTCGGGGTATAGTTGGCGATTGTGTTGGATATTAAGTCGGAGTTGAGTAATGAAGTAACGAGTTCAGTTAGAATTCATTTAGATGTTGAATTGCAGACTAGATTGAGGTGACTTTAAATGGTAATTTTCCGGACTGGAGTTCTGATCTGCTTGTTAAATTTTTTATAATCCCTGTAGGAGAATGAAAAGTATTAATCTTATTTTTTCAAAAAATACTTAGTTTATAAGAATTCATTTTGAAAAGAAGTTCTTCGACAACATTTCGAATCATGAAATATAAGCAATACGAAGAAAATGTATAAAAAAAAATTTACGCATATGGTATTTTCCCATCGTCGAATTCGCAGAGCTGAATTAAATCAATAATTTCAATCTATGCTTATGTTACAGAAGACTCTTTATATTTATGTTTATCGCTATATACAGATTATCATAATCAAAATCATTTATGTCAACTTTTAGACACCATATCATAATATTATACATACATTTTATTCAATAACACCTCGAGTGAATCAATTTTATTTCATCGCATTATTTTGTTCGTTGTTATGTTGCCTTTATTTGAGTTAAACATTAAACACATATACATATCGTATACATTCCATGTGCATCTATGTGTGTGTATTTGCATACCCGATTCTATATATTATTAAATTCATCACATTTTTGATTTATCCAGAAAAAAATAAAAATTTTCTTATTTCGTAGAAGGAGCAACAACTACTGTACAACAAAAGTGTTACTAGAGTTGATTTGTAGAAAATGCTTCGCTTTTTAAAAAATACATTGGAAAATCTTTAATGGTAACTCTATAGTTCGACTACTCATTGTATTAAATGTAGGTCAAATTTTCATTAAATCCCACAAACCACATTGCTAAGCAACGTCCACCCCTTTGCAAATCTATAATACTTTCCATACACACACACACAAAAACATCCATTAATAATAATTTTTAAAGATTTTTGAATTAGGATAAATTATGATATTTTGAACGCCTTTTGCGTTGTTGTTGTTGTTATTGATATACAAATATTCTTCTTTGCATTTGCGTATATCTGTTCTCCTACATCTAATTTTGAAAAATTATTTTCATCGTAACCTTTTCATTTGCCAAAAAAAAAAAAAACCAACATAAAAATATTTTCTTTTTAAAGACAGATTTAGGAATTTAGCCCAAATTTTTGGTTTACACGACAGAAAAGACAATACAAAAATAATTTTAACACCACAATACAAAATGAAAATCATATTTTATGATTTTGATTAATCATAATTTTGTTTTTGTTTTTAAATTTTTTTTTTTCTTGTGATAAGAAAAATACAACACGTGTGTGTGTATAGCTAGGAGCTAAGGTGTACAGTTGTTTGGTTTTTGTTACTTTTAAAATGAGAGCTATCTTAAAAAAAAAGGGATACGGATGGGATTAATTTTGATTTAGGAGTAATTTTTATTTTTGGTTATTTGAAAAGTTAATTTCTAAAAATATTAAAATTCATTAATCATTTGTGAAACCCTTTTGTTTATACACTTCTAGAGAAAAAGTATCAGAGATTTGTTTTGGATTTTTTTATTTATTGTACATAGTGTGGTGACTACAGCATAGATGTTTAATTGAATTGAGAAAAGGACCTATTTTCAGGTAAACAAAATATATTTTAGATTTTAATTAATTATGTTCAATGAATGACAAGGGAATGAAGTAGAATTTTGTTTTAATTTTTAAAGTTATTGAGGCGAATAACATTTCAGGAGCTCTAAACTGGATGCTCGTATGGCGATTTATGGACGATCATAAAATAAGAAAGTTTATTATTAATATACAGAGGAAAAGTTCAGGTTAGCAAAAAAGAAATAAAACGAAAGTAACGTAAGATTTAACAATCAATTTATCATCAATTGTATACCACTAATAATAATACGAAATCAGTCAGTTTTAACAAATGCCGGTTGATTTCTGATATTCCAGTTATGCCAAATTCACTGTACTTAACTTTCACAAAACGCGACAAAAGGCAATTAACTAACAATCTAAAATTACCTGATTCAAGTAAAATCCTAACTATTCATGAGGCTCAAGGCTTAACTTCAGCTAGCGTTAACTGTGTCCGACTGTCTGACAAAGAAATTAAACTATTCGATAGCTTACCACATGCTATAGTAGCATTAACCAGACACACACACAAATTTAACTACTTCTCACCGATTGAAGGAGACCAACTGCACTCTTTAATACGAATTGCTTTAACTGCAAACCAATATAACCTCGCTCATGTCATCGATAAATCTGGTCCCAGTACCATTCAAAGCCCAGCACATATTTTGAAAATATCAGACTACAAGAAGACTACAACAATGGAAAAACCACCAAGAATTAGGAACCATTCATTTTATTTCCAAAATGTAAATAAAATGTCTTCGAAGGCAGCTCAATTTCACAATTTTGTGTTAAAAACGCTCTTCCCGGTTTATATCATCTGTGAAACTTCATTTCTCAAAGGAATCCTGAGTTCTGAATTCTTTCCTAGCCAATATGTGGTTTATAGATGCGACCGATCACCGCTAACTAGTGATAAAAAATCTGGCGGAGGAGTACTCATTGCGGTTGATGCATCATTATCGAATGAGTTAGTTGAAATATCTAACCTATCCATCGAGCAATTGTGTGTTAAGATCGCAATCAACAAAAAGTCAATTTTTATCTACGTTGCATATGTTCCGCCTGGCTCACCGATATCATCTTACACCGCCTGCTGCTGCGACACAATAATGGAAATAAACAATGCTGCTAATTCAACTGATACAATCTTGATCACGGGGGATTTTAATTTTTCAACTATTAGCTGGTCATATGACGAAGAAATGGATGAAATTTTACCATTGAACGTGAATTCTGAAATTGAGTGTCTGTTTATCGATACTGTTTTCGATATAAATCTTAGCCAAATTTGCGAGGTGCAGAATGGTCTTGACCGAATTCTAGATCTAATTGTTACAAATGAACGGAATCTATTTAAAGTAAATGAATCACCATTACCATTCGTTATTAATGATATTAACCACAAAGCCCTAGAAATAATTTTTGAAAGCAAGGGTAGCAATATTATTGATAACCATCAAAACAGAGAGCCGTATTACAACTTTAGAAAAGCCGACAGAATAAACCTTCATCTTTATTTTGAGCAGATTAACTGGAAAAATGAACTAATCAGTAGCAACATAGATATTAACGTGGAGAAATTCTACAAAATTATATCTGAGGGCATTGCACTATTTGTTCCTACTACTGCTGCGGCCAAATCGAACAAATATCCACCATGGTACGACGATAAACTAATCAATCTTAAGAACAAGAAAGACAAAGCTTACAAGGCAAATCTCAAAATCAGTTCAGACGAAAGCAAACATAAATTCACTGCGTGTAATCAAAATTTCGAGAGATACTTTGAGATAAAGTATAAGAGTTATATAAGCCGTATTAAGGAAAAAATAAGAAACGATCCAAAAGATTTTTGGAGATTTTTTAAAGAAAAACGTGAAACTAATGGTTACTCAGTGTGTATGACATTCAAAGAACGTAAATCCTGTGACCCGCAGGTTATATCAAACATGTTTGCGGAGTTCTTTCAATCAGTTTATAAACCGGAAGACATTGATAAGTATGAACATCCAAACAATGGTGAAAACAACGTAACCATACTAACACCAAGGATTGAAACCGAGGATATTCATCGAGCTTTAGAAGTATTCGGAGATGGATGTGGTCCTGATGGCATTCCAGCTTCATTATTGAAAGATTTCACATCGTTGGTAACTCCTCTGTGTCTTCTATTTAATCAATCATTACAACTAGCCGTATTTCCAACGAAATGGAAAGTAACAAGAGTAACACCAATTTTCAAAACAGGAGCAAGAAATGATGTCTCTTGTTACAGAGGAATTACATCAATATCTTCAATACCCAAATTATTTGAACTGGTTGTATGCAACTCATTCAGATCTTTGGTTCCTCGATTCATCTCACAGTGTCAGCATGGTTTTATACCCAAAAGATCAACATCATCAAATCTTATTGAATTTACCAGCAACACCATTAAAGAAATTGAAATGCATAAGCAAGTTGATGTGGTGTATACTGACTTTGCCAAAGCCTTTGACTCCATCAGTCATTGTAAAACGTTGGAACAGTTATACAGATTCGGTTTTTCTAAACAGTTTGTTGCGTGGTTTAAATCATATTTGAGTAATCGCATTCAGTATATTGAGCTTAGTAATAGAAGATCAGAATCAATTCAAGCTACTTCAGGAGTACCACAAGGCTCTCATGTTGGTCCTTGGATCTTAATAATTTTCATCAATGACGTTACTGAAGTAATGCAACATTCTAAGGTATTAATGTTTGCAGATGATCTCAAAATCTTTAAAACAGTAGAAAACATCGGCGATACCCATAAGCTACAAGAAGACATCGACAATCTAGCGAAATGGTGTGAGTCTAACCTCCTCAGTCTCAACATCAACAAGTGTAAGAGTTTATCGTTCCATCGAAAAGTTAACCCTGTTACACAACAATATCAAATAAATGGCGTACTTTTACAAAAAGTATTCGAGATTAAAGACCTAGGGGTTACTTTCGTTGAAAACATGTGCTTTACTAAGCATATTGAACAATGCGTTGCTAGAGCCAATTCCATGCTTGGTTTTATTAAGCGTTGGACTGGGGATATTCATGACCTAGAGACAATCAAGATCCTGTATTATGCCTACGTGAGATCTCAACTTGAATATGCTGTCAACATCTGGTGTCCTTTTTACGACGAACCTATCAGAAAAATCGAGAGTGTCCAAAAAAGTTTATACGGTATATAACGTGTAAAGACGGATGGGATTATGACCATGACTTACCGCACCACGTTAACCTGAAGCGATTACCATCATATGCTACTGGATGCAAAACCTATCAAATGACAACTTTGGCAAATAGACGAGAGCTTTTAAAGTGTTCGTTTATTGGAAATATTTTACTTGATCAAATCGATGCACCATCCATACTGGAATCAATTAAAATAAAGGCACCGAGTAGGAATTTAAGAGATCATGAGTTCCTTCATCTAAATAAACACAGAACAAACTATGGTGACAATGAACCGGTAAAAATGATGTCGAAGAGTTTTAATAAAATCGACCATCTGTTCGACTTTTACTTAAGTAAAAACAGCTTTAAACGTAGGTTGAAGCAACATTTTGCTCCAACCTAAAAATATTTTTAGGTCAATTTTAATTCTTTTTTTGTTTAATTTAATTTTTATTCTACCATGTTCAGTATGTTATAAATTCAAGTCATATTTGTAGACTTTTCTCAGTATAAATAAATAAATAAATAAATAGATTCAACAAAACAAAAAACCTGAAAGTTCAACCCATTGCTTATCATGAGCTATAATGCCTATGCTAAGAAAAAAAGTCACAAAAGCCAAAAGTCGAAAAATGCATTAGGGGCATATTTGGATTCTCCAAACAAATACCTATTATCCTACTTTTTAAAAAAAAACCAAATATCCTTCTTCACATGCCATAAAATCACGTTATTTAATAGTCAAGTGTCATATTAAGATATAAAAAGGCAAATGTGACTGTTTTTCTAAGCATGGCGAAGCAGTACAATGCTACTCCATATGAACAATTTTTATGGACGAATTAAAATATTGTAACGACTCTAATTTATCGAAAGAACTCAGCTAAAAAATGAAAGTTTCTACAGTCTAACACTACTTGTAACGCATGGCTATCTTCTCATGCCTTCGTTATTAATACCCACATACCCAATGTCGGATTAATAATTACAATCTTTAAATTTTTGTTATTATTTGCAATATGTACATGCCGGAAAAGGCAAATTCCAAGTACTTGCCTTACTATAGAAAATTATTTTAAAATTTTAGTTTGGTAAAACGATGCAATACGCGTGCCTATATTCATACACGTTTTCCAACAACTATAAATGATTGTATAGTAGCCGATAATTTCCAGCTGAAAGTAAAAAGTCGATAATGCAGAGTACGTTATTAACATTACAGCCAAAATTAAAAAAAAAAATTGTGGTTATCAGTCACAAAAAACGCTGTTAATGGTCTTACGTGGAAAACTTTGTTTAACCTAATCGCGGAAAATATCGGAAAAACAGAATTCACAAAATTGGAATAAAATCAACAAGAGTCAATATCTGAAGTTAAATCGTTTTAATTGGATTTTTCAATAGCTATCGCAGGAAAACAATTCAGTACAAGCTCCCTGTGCTTAATCTGGGAAAATTCGATTTTCCAAAAATCATTAGAAAATTTGTTTAAAATCAGCCTCTAGAGTGTTATGTCTAGAAATATATTACATTAAAGTGACTTATCAATAACTATCGCATTAAAAAAAAAGTTCAAGTTTCCCGTGGGAAATCTCGGAAAAAACGATTTTCCAAAAATCATTAGAAAGCAACAAGTCACATCAATGTAATCCATTTCCAGATATAACACTCTCGTAGCTGATTTTATAAATTCATTTTCTACGCTCGGCTGGAACCTTTTAAAATTTTCCGAAATTTTCCACGGGAAATATGAACTGAATTATTTTCCTGCGATAGCTATTGACAAGCTACATCAATAAAATACATCTCCAGACATAACACTCTATAGCTGATTTTATGCAAATTTTCAAATGATTTTTGGAAAATCGAATTTTTCGAAATTTTCCAAGAGAAACTTGAACTGAATTTTTTCCTGCGAGAGCTTCTGACAGGTAGCAACAATGTAATCCATCTCCAGACAAAATACTCTAGAAGCTGATTTTATAAATTATTTTCTCACCTTCGGCTAGAATCTTTTAAAATTTTCCGGGATTTCCCACGGAAAACTAGAACTAAATTTTTCCCTGCGATAGCTATTGACAAGCCACATCAAAGTTATCTATTTCTAGACATGACACTATAGAGACTGATTTTATACATTCAGTTATAATTACTTTCGACTGGAATTTTTTTTTAATTTTCCGAGATTTCCCACGGGAAACTTGAACAGCATTTTTCCTTGCGATGGCTATTGATAAATCATATTAATAAAAAAACATCTCCGGAAATAACACTCTAGGGGCTGATTTTATACAAATTTTCTAATGATTTTTGAAAATTCAAATTTTCCGAGACTTCCCAAGAGAAAGTTGATCTAACGTTTTTCATGCAATATCTTTTGACAGGTCTCATCAACGTAATACAATTCTAGATATAACACTCAAGAGGCTGATTTTACTCCAATTAAAATATTTTTTTAGGTTTCGCGAGCCTTTCACAATTTTCCACGAGGAACTGGATGCAATATTAGAATGTTAACAAAGGTCTTCATGCTATTCTTGCAACCTTAGTAATTTTTAGGCTAAACACTACCGATTGATATCAACTTAAATTTTTTCCTTTCGGCTGGGATAACACAATCTACATAACCGTGTTTTACTTTCGGTTGGAGTAATACAATCTGTATTATCGACTTTTCATTTTCGGCTAACTTGAATACTGTTAAAGTTAGCCGAAAGTTGAAAGCCGAAAGTGAAAAGTCGATAATGCAGATTGTATTACTCCAGCCGAAAGTTTCCAGCCGAAAGTAAAAAAACAGTAATGCAGATTGCATTATCCCAGCCGAAAGTAAACAAAAATCGGTATTGCAGATTGTGTTATCCCAGCCGAAAATAAAAAATTAAGTTAATATCGATCGGTAATGTTTAGCCTAAAACATACTAAGGAATGTAAATGCATGTTTATCATTGAATACCTTTGTTATTATTCTTATATGGCAAAACCTGGCTGCAGTTCCTCGTGGAAAATTATGGAAAACTCGAGGAACCCAAAAAAATATTTTAATTGGAATAAAAACCGCCTCTACAATTTTATGTCTGGAGATGTATTTTATTGATGTGACTTGTCAATAGCTATCGCAGGGAAAAAATTCAGTTCAAGTTTCCCGTCAGAAATCGCGGAAAATGCGATTTTCCAAAAATCATTAGAAAATTTATATAAAATCAGCCTCTAGAGTGTTATGTCTGGAGATATATTTTATTGATGTGACTTCTCAATAGCTATCGCAGGAAAAAAATTCAGTTCAAGTTTCCCGTCAGAAATCGCGGAAAATTCGATTTTCCAAAAATCATTAGAAAATTTATATAAAATCAGCCTCTAGAGTGTTATGTCTGGAGATATATTTTATTGATGTGACTTCTCAATAGCTATCGCAGGGAAAAAATTCAGTTTAAGTTTCCCGTCAGAAATCGCGGAAAATTGGAAAAACGTTCCAGCCGAAAGTAAAAAATAAATGTCAGCCTCTAGAGTGTTATGCCTGGAGATGAATTTTATTGATGTGACTTGTCAATAGCTATCGCAGGGAAAAAATTCAGTTCAAGTTTCCCGTCAGAAATCGCCGAAAATTCGATTTTCCAAAAATCATTAGAAAATTTATATAAAATCAGCCTCTAGAGTGTTATGTCTGGAGATGAATTTTATTGATGTGACTTGTGAATAGCTATCGCAGGGAAAAAATTCAGTTCAAGTTTCCCATCAGAAATCGCGGAAAATTGGAAAAACGTTCCAGCCGAAAGTATAAAATAAATGTCAGCCTCAAGAGTGTTATGTCTGGAGTTGAATTTTATTGATGTGACTGCTCAATAGCTATCGCAGGGAAAAAATTCAGTTCAAGTTTCCCGTCAGAAATCGCGGAAAATGCGATTTTCCAAAAATCATTAGAAAATTTATATAAAATCAGCCTCTAGAGTGTTATGTCTGGAGATGAATTTTATTGATGTGACTTCTCAATAGCTATCGCAGGGAAAAAATTCAGTTCAAGTTTCCTGTCAGAAATCGCGGAAAATGCGATTAACCATATTTATAATTTTTTGTTTATATTTTTTGGTCATTTTATTTTTTTTGATGTATTTTTCGCTGTTTTGTTGTCAAACTGGGGTAAATTTCAATTTATTAAATGGAGATTAATTTGACAGATAAAATGGAACGATGGAAAAATAGTAATAGATATTTTACGGGCGTTTACAATGCAACATTCAATAATTGTGTAGAGTTTGGTAGTATATTGTACTGTAACGTACGAAGCTTACGTAATAAATTAACTGAGATTGAATCATTATTACATAATCTATCTTTAGGGGCAGATGTTGTAGTGCTAACTGAAACATGGCTTAGTATTTCTAATAAACAATTTTATAACTTAAATGGTTACGTTTCATATCATTCGGTAAGGTTAGATGAATATGGGGGTTGTTCCATATTTGTTAAAGAAACATTGAATACAGTACTGTTATATGAAGAAGAATATAATAAATCTCATTTTATTGTGGTTCACATTCGTAACTTAAATATTAATGTGTGTGCGGTTTATCGTTCGCAAAAATGTAGTATTGATTTGTTTTTGGAAAAGTTTGAAATGGTGATTTCAAAATTCTCTAGTTGTATTATTGTAGGAGATTTCAACATCAACTTAATGAACTCGGATGATGATATCCTGAAATATAAAGAGATTGTTACATGTCATGGCTACGTTTTACTGAATAAAACTGAAATAGAATATGCAACAAGAGTTAGTAACACTGTGTCGACTGTTATTGATCATATTGCCACAGATCTTATCTCTATAAAATATGAGTTTTATTTAGAAGACACTTCTATATCAGATCATAAGCTTTTGTATTTTAGATTCAAGAAAGAGAAAAATTCTGAATTGTTATATAGGAAAGTAGTAAAACAAGTTGTTAATTATGAAATGATCGATAGAGATTCTTTATGGGACAGAATTGACAGTATTGGCAACTTTGAATCTTTGACCAATGAACTTACCAAACTTGTAAAAAATAATACAATTGAAATACAATCAAACCAGAAAAACAGTTATATTAAACCATGGATGACTGAAGATATATTTAATGATATCAGGATAAGGGAGAAATTCTATAAATTAAAAAGAAGATTTTCTAATTCTGGGTATTGTGCTCAAAAATATGAATTTTATTATAGATTAGTTAAGAAAAAGATTCAAACGGCTAAGCACAAATATTTTTTTAACTTATTTGAGAATCAGTCAAACAAACCTTTCATTTTATGGAAAAATTTTAATCAGTTCGTACTAAATAGGCAGCCTCGAAATAAAAATATTGAATTGAAAGTCGGTGAAAAAATTATGACTAAGGAATCAGAAAATGCCAATTTATTTAATAAATATTTCATTAACAATATTATTGATTTATTTAAAAATATGCAATTTCCAAATATATCAGTTTTTGATTATATTCAATATAATAACATACATAGCTTTTGTCTGGAAAATGTTACTGTTGGAGAAATTGTGAATGTAATTAAAAATTTAAATTCCAAGGCAGCCACAGGATTCGATGGCATATCAAATAAATTTATTATAAGGTATTCTAATAGGTTAACAAATATATTGGCTCGACTTATTAATACGAGTGTAAGTAAACGAACTTTTCCTGAAGTTTTAAAATGCGTCAAAGTATTTCCAATTTACAAAAGCGGCTCAAACTTGGAAATTAATAATTACAGACCAATCTCCATTCCAAACTCGTTGATCAAAATATTTGAGAATGTAATAAATTCAAGACTAGAGCAGTTTCTCGAAGCTAATAACGTAATATCACCAAATCAGTTTGGGTTCACAAGAAATGCTAACACAACTGCCGCTTGTTTGCACCTTACAAATCAGTTAAGTTTGGGAATTGATAAAAAAAAATTTGTATCTGTACTTTTCTTGGACTTGAGTAAAGCATTTGATGCCATGAATCACAAAATATTGTTGATGAAATTAAAAAAAATAGGCATATCTAATGAATACATACAATTTTTTGATAGCTATTTAAATAAAAGGAAACAATTTGTAGAAATTAATGGAAAGCGAAGTGATACAGAAATTGTAAGTTTAGGAGTTCCCCAGGGCTCCATATTAGGGCCAACACTATTTAAAATATTTATAAATGATCTGATGATGATAGACATTCATGGAAAAGTACAAATATATGCTGATGATATTGCCATAGTTTATAATAAAGAAAATTTGTCAAATTTAATCAGCGATATGCAACAAGATTTGCATCAGTTAAATGTATGGTTCAATAACAATTTAATGCTACTAAACGTTAAAAAAACTAAGTACTTAATTTTTGAAAATAGAAACTTGGAAGAAAATTATATACTTTCAAATACACTAACTTATAATGGAGAGATACTGGGTCGAGTCAGGTCATACACATACCTAGGTTTAGTTTTAGATGCAAAATTAAAATGGGATCTGCACTTGGACTCTATCAAAAAAAAAATTACGCCATATATTTTTATTTTAAAAAAATCAAAAAGTATACTACCTCAGAAATTATTAATAAATATATATTATGCTTATGTGTATAGCCATTTAATGTATTTGAATCCAATATGGAGTGGAACCACAAAAAACAAATTGGAAGAACTTTTTATTTTGCAAAAAAGAGCCTTGAAATTTGTTCTAAATGTACCAATAAGGACGCCGTCTATAATTATATTCATTAATTTTTTACCCCTTTATAAATTAATTGAAAAAGAATTGGTTACTTTAACGCATAAAATTATTAACAACCTCATAAAACATAACCTTGAGATAATTAGAACAAGAGATGTACATGATTATAATATAAGACGTCGTTCGTTTCTCCGCGGTCCTCAGCTTACAACATCCGCTTCTAATAACAATGTATTGTACCGGGGTCTGCTTTTATACAATAGATTGCCAACTCACATAAGGGATGAAAGGAGCCTAAAATTATTTAAACAATTCGCTCTGAAATATATTGCGGATAATAATATATCTTAAAGTTTAATTTAATTTATGACACATAATATCTTGCTATTTTACCATCTATCCAGACACTTCCATTAATGCCTCCTTTTAAATTGAGCCCTTTAAGACAACAACAGATATCAAACGGAAAATTTTTGTAAATCAATAAAAAATATAATATATTATACAAAATGTTAAAAATAAAAATGAGATAATCACTATTGTACTATCAAAATATTATAAAAACATAAAATATATTATGTATAGCGTTATGCTAATTATTTTCATATATTTCTGCACAACGATTCTTTGAGAATCATTGCAGATTTTGTAAAAAATGTAAAAATGCGCTTATAATAAAAAAAAAAAAATTGTAACATATAGAAAAATAAAGAAAAAAAAAAAAAAAAAAACCAAAAATCATTAGAAAATTTATAAAAAATCAGCCTGTAGAGTGTTATGTGTTTAACGATTTCTGACGGGAAACTTGAACTGAATTTTTTTCCTGCGATAGCTATTGAGAAGTCACATCAATAAAATTCATCTCCAGACATAACACTCTAGAGGCTGATTTTATATAAATTTTCCAATGATTTTTGGAAAATCGCATTTTCCGCGATTTTTGACGGGAAACTTGAACTGAATTTTTTCCCTGCGATAGCTATTGACAAGTCACATCAATAAAATATATCTCCAGACATGACACTCTAGAGGCTGATTTTATATAAATTTTCTAATGATTTTTGGAAAATCGTATTTTCCGCGATTTTTGACAGGAAACTTGAACTGAATTTTTTTCCTGCGATGGCTATTGACATATCCAATAAAAACGATTCAACTTCAGATACACACTCTACAGGTTGATTTTGTTCCAATTTTGTGAATTCTTCTGATTTTCAAATGTTTTCCGCGATCAGATTAAACTAAGTTTTCCACGTAAGACTATTTACAAAATTGTTTGTTACAAGCGTATCCTATTTACTTTCGGCTGATAACCACAAGTTTTTTTAATTTTGGCTGGAATGTTAATAAGGTAATCTGCATTATCGACTTTTTACTTTCGGCTGGAAACTTTCGGCTAACTTTAACAGGGTCTAACTTGAACAGTATCATTGACGTGAAGTTTTTTTTATTGTGCGGCTTTGCTTAGTTCAAAATCAAGTATATGACAGCCGATATTTTTCAGCCGATGAAAAAAAATCGATAATGGAGAAACACCGGTCTTTAAATAACATAAATAACTCAAATTCTGATGTCACACATATAATTTCTGTCTCAACTTATCGAGTTCTGATAAGTTTTATCGATATCGAATACCGGCATGATATTTTGAATTGTGACATCCAATCTCAAGCTCTTAAATTCATTATCGAATTCTGACATCATACAATTAAACGAGAGAGTAGATGGAACTCTTTGACACATCATCTCAAGACTACATAATTTAATACATCATCCCAAAATCTGAGATGTTCTGTTAGAAAATGACATGATTTATCCAATTACTTATACAAACTAATTGTTAATAGTTATAAGAATTTATTTTGTTTTACGATTGGATTACAAATTATGACTAAACATTTTTATGATAAATAATGACAGGATGGGGTTTTTTAATGTGGCCAGAGTTGAAAACAAATTTTAAATTGCATGTTGAAAGCATTATGCCACAAATTCATGTTCGAAACAATCCAATGTTCTAACCAATTATACAATTCTACTATATTACGTTCAGTGGGTATTCTATCATGACATTTGGATCAATTCAAGGATAAATGTCAAGTAGTGGCAAAGTTTGTACAAATATTTGGAAATAATTAAGATATTATTTCATTTAGCATTTACGTTAAATAACCTATTAATTATACTTTTTAGGGATGGTCATTAAATTATATAATAGCAACAGGTAGGTAAGTCTTAAATAAATGATAGATTTACAATATTATTTTGATTTTAGGTTAAGTCGATTGATGTATTACAGGATGAGATTTGCCATTAGGTGAGTATTAATATAGATTGGACCAATTGCTCCAACATACCGTCGCCCTTGAACTACCGGGTTCAACATTTATCCTTTGCTTGTTGACTAATGATTTAGTGAGCTAATTGATGATGACGGTAGTAAGAGATGCTATTGGATCTATCTTTATTTGACGTATACATATCTTATGGATAGGTTGCGCAATTTCTCCGGATTTTGTTTTGAGTGTGATGACTCGTATCAAACCATCAGTTCCAAGGTGGATTTTTGTGACCCTTTCCAGTGGCCATTGGCATTGATTGACGGACGTATTATTGTCTTTTATGATGATGATGTCGTTTACATTTACTGGTGATTGTTTCTCTCTCCACTTTGACCTTGGCTATAATGAGGTGAGGCATTCAATGTACCATCGTCGTCAGAAGTGTTGAGTCAGCTGCTGCACCATTTGCCAACTTGACAAGTGACTTGGTTTGAAATGAGTTACATCGGCTTCGGGAATTTTAATGTAAATAGCTCTTACCCAATTAATTTATTTATTTATTTATAATTTTTTAATTATTAAGTGTTCTTATTACATTTTAAACTTAAACTTAATATCACCAAGTTTTTTTTTAACACTATATACTAAACCATTAACTTAAAAATTATCTATGTAACTATATTACTTACCTGTAAGAATTTCCATTATATATCTGGAAAAACTTACAAGCTATGCGGAAACATATCATCGCGGAACATAACATTTTTAACGCGGAAATACAATTTTAAAGAATCGCGGAAATTATGGAAAAATGTTATGTTGATGAATATTTAGTTTTACGATTTTACAACTTTAAATGGCCTTGACAAATATTTACAATTATGCGCTTATTGTTTGTAATTTAATATTATGCAAACGCGACTTACTAATTATAAATTAACCTTCAAAGTTGTATGACCGCGGAAATTAGCTTATTGTAAATTAAATTTAATGAATAAGGAGTGTTTCACAACAGTCTGTGGAATGGAGCATAAAGGCCTAAAATTTAGGATGCTCTCGATTTCAGTGAGCATAGTACCTAATCATTTCCTCTTGCATCAATATGGTGGTGTTGCCAATTACGCTTCGCAGGTGATATCCTATGTAGAATTATGATATATAGAATTCTGACAACAAAAATTCAAATTCTGGTTTCAGACATATCAAATTTAGATATCTTATAACTCTAAACTTGACAGGACAAATCGAATTCTGGGTTGATATATCGAATTCTGACTTAACGTACATAAATTTGAATTCTGATATGACATATGGAATTCTATAACTAATTATTGAGTTTTGGCTTGGGATGTCAAATACTGACTTGATATACCTTATTATATACTACATCGAACACTGACATCATAAATTCAAATCCCGACTTAATAATATATTGAACTATTCCATGATTGACACTTTTATTACATAAGTTCCGACCACAAAAATGTAAATTCTGATATGATGTATGAAATTCAGACGTGATATATCAATTCTGACATTATCAATTCAAATTCTGATACGACATATGGAATTCTGGCTTGATATCATGATATATTGAATTTTGACATCTGATATTTAATTTATGACATGACGTATCAAATTCTGACATAAATAAGGAATTCTGGCATAATATCTCGAATATGTGACATGTTGATTTCTGGCATAATATGTAGGATTTTGATATCATACATTGACATGATGTATAGAATTCTAACAACAAAAACTCAAATTCAGACATATCGAGTTCTTACATAATAAATGCAAATTCTGATATTGTATATCTAATTTTGACATGAAATATGAAATTCTGACATCAGATATCGAATTTTGACACCAAAGATTCTATAATTTCGGCATGCCATAATACTTCGAATTATGATATATATATGTCGGTTCATATAAATGACAATTAATTACTGTTGGTTTTATGAACGCAGCCGCAGATGCATATATCAATTAAATGTTTACAATAAAAGTCCAGCCAAGCAATCCAAGGGAAAGATCCCTACTGATTTGGACGTTACTCCTTTTGGGTTGGAAAAAATCATCGTAGTCATTTTACGATTGAAATGGCATGTTCCAAAATGACATAAGGTACAAAACTGGGAAAACGATCTAAAATGAATTAAGGTGAAATTATTAGGATATAACTTGCTTAATTCTTACCAGATTTGGATACAATTTAATGTGTGCGAGCGAATTTAGGATGGAATTTGGATAATTCTTAACCGGTTTGGCAGGAATCCAACATGTCTGATGGAAATACGATCCTCCTATGTATTTAGATGAAGTTCTGCAATGCGGTTAATTAGGATGAAACTAAGATAGTTTTTAACTGATTGTTACTTTTGAACGATAATTATAAGAAGTTCTGAACTATGGAAGTTGTGATCATTTTGGATGAAATTAGGAAATTTTAAGTATACACCAGCGAACAAACATGTTTATAGAGTTCAGTACTAGCTTTTTAGATCTTTTTTTAAAGGCTGTTGATATCGTCAGAGAATTTCAATTTATGGTTCAAAATATACCTAAGCTTTTAAAATCGGAATTTTTTTCTACTTGAAAACAGTTAGCATTACTGTCGGAAATAGAGCAGTTCAAGGTACATAATCAAATTAAGTATTTAGATAATGTGATAATGATTATTCGATCAGTAAAGAGCGAATAATAAATTTCAAAGAGCGAGTTTTAGAATTTAAGACTTTTTAAAAAATGATTTGTTATCACTTATCAATAATACAACAACAAATTATTTTGCGTATCTTAGGTATATCATGGCCCCATTTTGATATCGTAAAAAGTTGTCACTTTTAAATTGTTTGAACATTTGCGGTAAAGGTCGCTAGAAGGCATTGGTTAGTTTTAATAAATAATAGAATTTTTTAATGTTATCAAACAGATAAGGAATTATTGCATTATGATATTATGTAAAAAAAGAAATTTTAATGTCGTGTACTATCTTGTATACATATCTTAAATAAATCAAAAGACACCTCATTGTTTATTATTTGTTTTTATTATCTAATATATTTCAAATTATTAAAATCTTTTTATTTTATTGATTAAGACCCGAATGACTGCTGTTCCATCATACAGTTTTTTTTTTTTCGCTGGCGCTACATCCCTTAGAGGGATTTGGCCGCTTCTTGATGAAGTTTCGTAATCACTTTTTTTAACGGATAATGAGTGATAAATTCATTAATCCTACAATAACCAGCTGACCAGATCCTACAAGAACCCGGAACCTCCGGAGCTTAAAGCAAGCATGCTTACCATTGTGCCACCGGGGAGTCATTGTCCAACCAAATAATTCTCTAAACTAACTTTCTCAATCCGTTGACGTATCCGGCTATGTTGTTCTTCTTCCTCGAATTACAATCACAGCTCAAGTAAAGAAATTCACAATACAATACATGGGAAATTACCAACGTGCTATCTAGTAAAATTGTTACGATTTTAGGACAAATGTTCTTATGTACTTTCAATCCATATAGTGTAGTGTTGATTTTACTACATACATTGATAATCTGCGAATCCCACGTGAATCTATTGTTAATACAAATGCCTAAATTATATCCGTGGTTTTGAAATGGAATTACCTTATTAGCAATGTAAATATTTGGGATGACTAAAAAATCACACTTTGAAATGAAGATCGCTTGCGTCTCTGAAATATTCAATAAAATTCCATTAGATATAGAAGCCTAATATGTTGGATAAGTCATTATTAATTTTATTTTATTAAAGGTTTCATAGATATTATCCTTAACGCTTCCGAGGTAAATTTATTCGCGTGAAGTTTATCCTCAATTATCCTAAAAAAAATGGGATCGTTTACGAAAAACTGCACGTGTTTGCAAAAATGTGTTAAGTTTTTCTTAAATTTAAATAGCTCAGCATGTGTTCGTGATTATAATTTACTTAATTCGAATTAACCGATAATCATAGTTTATAAAATAAGTATTATCTAAAATGAGCCCAAAATACTAAGTATAAGTATAACTTTGAGTAATTGTGGATGTAAAATAGCCGGAAAACAATCATTTTGAAAGTTACATATACAAGACCGTAATTGTTCCCGTTTATGTAGTTTTCCGCCTTAGATATATCTGCCTAAACCATCAATCCTCCTTTTGGAATGCAGAATTAATAGACTGACTCAACTTATATGTCAGTTGGGTTGGAGATATCCAATGTGTATGTGGTCTAACTAAAACAGTCAGAATATATTTTGAACCGCGCTAGCTGGAAATTTGGAATAAACAAAATCCAAAATCAAGGCCATTCAAAATAATTTTGGAAAATTTACCATATCATGCTTTGACTTATCGTGTGGCTGAGTTTTTAACTTATCCCATGTGGCTTATAACTATATTTTTAATTGTGGAAACTTAAAACAAAAACCAAATTCTAGGTCACAGGATTGCTCGGCTGTACTTTGCCTGGCAAAATGATTGGACTGAACCTGATTGGAGACAAGTCTTATACAGCGGTGAATCGGGACTTTGTTTGCAGTATTCTAATTTGTGAGAACGGGTATGGGGTATGGCAGATTCAGCGAAAGGGTTCTATTTGAATTATATAGAACCTGGCTGGGATATATTCTTGATAAAAGAATTCGGTCTCGAATTCCAGTAGCGATAATGGGAAAATACCTTACAGTGCGATATGATTCAGTGGTTATTCAAGTTCAGGATAGCAATACACGCTACTAAATTTTTTTTATTAGATAATTGTGATTTTGTTGTTGTGTCTATGTTTGTGAAAATTTAAGTGCAATTTTGAAAATTTTTCAAGTAAGTTTTTTGTTTGAAAAGTCGAAAAATTTTAACATTTTCAAAGATTCTTTGAATTTTTTTAGGACGACTCACTCGTTATCTCTGCTGGAGAGGAATTTCATTTCAGAGTATATTGTTCACTGTATTGTTATCTCTTTCACTCATTTTGGAATATTTAGAGTTTTTAATATCTATTTTCTTCGACGTCAAAGAGCCTCACAAAATATTTACTGAGTTCCAGTGTGTTAGAATTTTATAAGTATTTTACCACAATAGAATTCAGATAAAATTTGTTGAGATTTTTTTCAAATGATGATGGTTTTCTGTCCACAGTTACTCAAAAATATAGCACTTAGTAGTTTTAGCCAGTTTTTCTAAGTCGCGGAAAACGTTTAGGAAATTAGCATAAGACATAATCAAAGGCCGTAACATGATTTTGCTATACTAATCAGAAATCACCATTAGTCTCTATAACTTTTAAAATGATGATGGTTTTCTGTTAGTTTTGAGAAAAGTACGTCTTTCCCTTATAAGATAAATTTATACGTTTCAATACAAAAGTTTTAATTTCCATTACTTAATGCGTACTGTATAGTTTATTCGATAATGCGCAGTTTTACTTATACAATCGCACAATTTGTTGTTTTTGTGATTTTAGGAGAGTTTTGGCAGAAATTCACAATCGAGCAATTGTAATACACAAAAGAAATCCTTCGATCGAGATAATAAATGGGATATCATCAATAACTTGAAGAAGAACGGTGTTTGTATTATGATTGTTGCGGAAACCTGATTGGAATTGTATTGAATATTTATTTTTTTATCAAATGATATTTGATTTGATCACACATGAGAATTTAGAAAACTTTGGATAATACCGAAACCATACTGATTGGTGTAAGATTGATTATCCAACGAATCATAATTCCATAGCAGTCTAATGGAATTATGATTCGTTGGAGCAATTTTATAATTAAACCAAGGAGCTGCAGACTGGCCATCCAGTGTTCGTTTCACCAGGACACAGTTGTCATGAATAGAGTATAAGCATAGAAACATAAAATTAATATTATCAGTCGAATACATTTGACCTCAATTAGCGCTGATAAGGCAATAGGAGATTGCAGCATTTTCTATGTTATTATAGTCGTATATTAGCTTGTTCCGAATTTTGACACGTTTGGATTTTACTTTATAGAAAATGAGTAGAAAATCTTGATCAGATATATGTGGCGTAGAGCATTGTTTGAACCCCAAAATTTTAGCCTGATCCGGATCAGAGCAAATAAACTGATCTAGCCATGATGGGCCACGGGTTGGTAAAAACGGAACTGAGAAAAGATTATTTGCTTTTAAATAATCATGAAATTTGTGCGACTTTTCAAGGATATTAAAATTGAAGTCACCGCCTATTACGAAATAACTATATCGTAATACAAAAGAGGATAGCACTTTCTGGAAAGCATCAATGTCAGTTTGTATAGCAGGTGGGGGATTATAACATACTGCTATGAGAATTATCATGGACGGAAGTTTCATTTCAGCCATTATAACTTTAGTTTTACCATATATACCTGAATGGACTCTCTTGAATTTATAACATTTCCTGTAGTATACACAGACCCCACCATCATTTTTGTGTGTTTTCTGTCGTACCGTAAAATATTATAGACATTTATGGCAACAGACTGATCATTGATCTTACAAGTAAGCCATCTTTCCGCCACGCACAAAACATCCATGCTATTAAAACTAATAAAAATTCGAGTTTTATCTATATGGCAAAATAGACTGGGAGCATTAAGAAATGCAAAGTTTACACACAAACACTTTTTTATATATGTTTGATGTTAGATGCACTATCCACGAAGGTAACAAAAGAAATGAAGCGGAACTGAATATTTCATGAATTCGTTTTGTATAGAAAGTACTAGAATATTATCTTTATCCATCCAGCCTATGCATACCATTAAGGTCACCCAGACTATCCAGTACAATTAATTTAATCCAGGCCATTAAATCAATTGAGTCTATTCGGCCAGTCTATCCTGCCTTTGGTTCAACGAAAAAATAAAATATAATATAAACATTAAAATTAACTATTGATTTTAATAAAAATTAACCTAGCTACATAAAACAAATTATTAACATTTTAGTTTTACATACAAATAGAAAATACAAGGCCTTCATCAGACTCAATAATTTGAACACAAAGAAAACCAAAACATTTTTGTTAAATTTTAATGTTTGTGAATTTTTTTTCCAATAAATAAAATTTAATTTAGAACAACAAAAAAACTTAATTAATCAAGATGTAAAAGTAAAAAATGTAAATAAATAAATAATCTACAATTAAATAAACAAAACAAAATTTATTGAACCCTTTCGTTTTAATGGAATTAAAATTATTTTATTGTAAATATTTAAAATGTTTAAGTATCCTTTTATAATCACAAAAGTAATGCTAACCTTTTTTTTATTCTTGATAATTTGTTATTGAATTCCTTAGTTTTGTCGTTTTTTACATTTTATTTAAACATTTTTTTTTTTGTGTTCAAGGATCAATAGGTTTCTGTAACAATGAATAATAGGGAATGGTGTAAAAGTAAGCCAAGTGGAAATTTTTTGGTTTTATATTTGTTGGCTAGAATCAATAATAAAAATTCTTCGTGAAACCAACAAAACAAAATATAAAACTGAAAATCTCGGTTTTTATTTATATGAAATCAATTGAAAAATACTTCTGTGTACGTACATATGTAAAGAGACTACATACATACATAAACATATTACTTATACGGCTAATATGCTTATGCAATTTGTAAAACTTTAATTAAAAATGTTAGTTCAAAAAAAAAAAACACAGAAAATTTAAACTTTTCCATTTCGAAAAACACACAAAAATAATGAAAGCTTTTCGGCTTTATTTTAAATTTTCCATCTCATATTTACATTTCCCTTTATTATTTTTCAAAATAAATTCTCAACTTTCAATCATTAGACATAAATATTTTCCTAAGAACTTGTCTGGCAAAACCTACATACAAATATACATCTGTATAATATGCTTATGTTCGTAGGGTAACGTGGAATATATACAGTATTCTAAAATTACATTATAAAATACTTAAAACTATACACACACACCCACAGACATAATTGGCCTTCCTAAAATAATAAATATATTAAAAAAAAAATTTGTTAGCTTTTTTGTTTATTTTTAATGCTTTGGCCTAAAAGTTTTACTCCGATCTTAAATTTCTGGGGCAATTTTTATTTTACTATAGTCTGTACAGAGAGGTAAAGTTGTAGCATCAAACTTTTATTTGTATTACAAAACTTTAATTTATAGAAAATATTTTTGAATTGGTTAGTTAGCTGAAAAGTTTTCTGTGTTTTTTTTAGTCGGTATTATTATTATTCTTTTGTTTGTTCGTAATAATAATAATAATAAAATAATAATAATATTAACGACTAGATGAGAGTTTATTATTTCCTTCCAACTATTTAGCTTATTAAGTTGAATTTGGTCTAACGTAGAAACATTTGTTAAAAACTGACTTTTTTTGTGTAGTTTAAGTTTGTATTGCTTGGAATTAAAACTTTTTAAAATTAAAGCTTTATTTGTAATAATTAAATTTGAATATGTGGCCTTGCTCATATTTTGGAAATTTTTATGGTTTGCAAAATATTGAACTGGGAATTGAAGTAAATCCGAAAACATAATCGAAGTTATTGATCCAAAAAAATCATCACTTTGATTAAGGGAATTTATCTATCATAATTAACTTTTAAAAATGAATCGGGATGCTAAAGAACATAGCGAATTAGAGAGTATTGAACCAGAGAAAGTCAACTATTTCACTAATGAGGATGAACTAGAAAGGGGGACGGACTGGATCCTAAAGAAGAAAAAACATACAAGGAAGGGTAGGTTAGGTTAGGTTGAAGTGGCTGCTATCGCACACTTAGGCCAGCAATGGCCCGTTGTGATACCACAGGATCCCATCTCCCCATTACTCCCGTTGAAACCAACCAGAGCTATTTATATAGCGTAATAAATCTCGCACTCCACAGTCCGCGAGTTCCGAAAGGCTGTCCATACCGTACACACCCAAATACTTATGCCTTCTGTATGATAGCGCCGGACATGAGCATAGGAAGTGTTCCAAAGTCTCCTCCTCCTCTTCGTCCATGCAACTTCTACAAAAGTCATTCGTCTGTATCCCCAGCCTTCTCGCATGCTCCCCAAAAAGGCAGTGACCTGTCATTATCCCTACGACCAATCCTATTTCTTGTCTTCCCAGGGATATTAGTACCTTGGAGCGCCGCAAGTCCAGTTTTGGCCAAACTTGCTTTGCTACCCTGCACGTGAGAGTATTGATCCACCTCTCATTTGTCAAGGCGATTGCCCTTTTACTGAGCGCCCATTTTAGCACTGTCATAGGCCTCCCCAGACCTACCATTTCCGGCTGCATCTGGAGAGTCGTACCGTACCTAGCTAGTTCGTCCGCCCTGCAGTTCCCCGTGACGTCCGAGTGACCCGGGACCCAGATTATCTGGATGCTGAAATACTCGCTCATCTCGTTAAGAGATGATCGGCAATCCAGCGCCACCCGCGACTTCAGACAAACTGCCCCAAGTGACTTGATCGCTGCCTGACTGTCCACATAAATTGCGATATCCCTCCCGGATACCACATTATGCTTCAACCATGTCATGACTTGCCCGATCGCCACCACTTCAGCCTGGTACACGCTGCAGTAGTCAGGGAGACGAACAGAAATATTAACATTAAGTTTATCACAGAAGACTCCGGCTCCTACCTGATCGTCTAGCCTCGAGCCGTCCGTGAAAAATTGCACTGCCTCGTTTTCCAGGATTGATCCGTTTCTCCAGGATTCCCTTGAGGGAAAGATGGTACGGAAACCCTTATCGAAGCACAACGTTGGTGTAATATAATCCAGATTCGCCAGTTCTTCGCCAGCGAATCTACCTATCGTCGAGTGTCCCACCTGAAGACACTTCCATTGAGAGACAGCCAAGAGCCTCGTAGCCACGTTGGCTGCCATCTGTTTGCCATAAAGGTCGATTGGAATAAGGTGGAACATAACCTCTAAAGCGCGTGTAGGTGTTGTCCTGAAACAAGGAAGGGTAAGAAAAGAAAAGTTGAATCGTCACCTAAGGTTCAACAACTAAATGGTAGTGGAACTACAAGTACCAAACCGAAAGTTGTCCAATCTGAGGTCAATCAACCAAAAGGTAGTAACTCTACTAAAAACATTGCACTAAAACTGGTACAACTAAAAGAAAAACCACCCCCACCAATAAATATTGTGGGCGTAACCAGTTACCCAAAAATTCAGAAACTGATGAAATCGGTTACTGACAAACAGTATGAGGTAACAGCGCTAAGCAATGAGATTTTGAACTGTACTCAGATTCCTATTGAACCTTATCTATGAAGCTGAATCATTAGGTTTGTGTTGATTATTTTACTTTTTAGTTTATTGAACAGAATTTGCTGTGTTCTCCCATCCACTTTAGGCAATGGGTCGATAATTTTGTTGAATTCGCCAAGGATTTTATTTTCCGTTTCCATCAGGACATTGTTGATTTGGTATTGTTCGTTATATTTATTGATGATCTTGTTCTGACTATTGACAATCTGGTCCCAATCGGTGGCATCTGGTGTACCTGCTACCTATTTGCATGCCGTTCCAATCCAGTTAATCGATCGTTTAGCCCGTGTATTTTGACCCTTTATTTCTGAAATTAGTTGAGAGATTTGTTCAAATTAATGAGCCAGCTGAGGTTTAAAAATGTTTCCTTGATCGATGCGACTGATCTCGGGTATTCTTTCAATTATGCCTTCGTAAATGGTTAGACTGATGCCATGAAACGATCTTGAATTTTCCATTAATGATTCGTCCGGATCCTTGCTTAACTGTTACCAGCGGATTTTTGTATTCATAGATATTTAATGGTGTTGTTATGGTTCAAACACAGGATCTAGAGGATGAGAGAGATGATATCTATTTAAATCTAAAGCTTAAATCTATTTAAATCGAAGCTGTTATCAGTGTAACATGGTTGTTCTTTGCTACTACATATTTCTTTCCTAAACTTTGCTTTATCCTTTTCGTACCGCATTATTGAAGCTCTTGTTGTGGATCACTATATTTCGATAATTCAAATTCTGAAACTCTAAACATGATGTATAGGCTTCTGGAAGAGTCTGTGGGCATTGGATCATCAGAATTCTGCTCAAGTTGCCATTGCGTATTGTTATAAACACATCTAATGCACGTTCCTCTACTGTATCTGTTGAATATTCTTCCGTTTTAATTTTATTAACGGGTTTCCTTGTAGAATACCGCTCAGTTGATGTTCCAAAGTCCTTAGATCTCTTTTATCGGCATAATGAAGGGACAAGCATTTTTCATAGATGCCCAATCGTCGCTCAATATATTGTATGATATTAAGGCTGCGTCGGATCTCCCTCTAATTTTTTACCTTATGCTCTGTAGTATTGATCGCTTAAAATGTTTTCTACATTGTTCTGTTTTTGGTGCAAATAGTATTTCTGTTTTCATGATAATCGGGTTCTCGATTTTTAATATGCGCTGTTCTAGTTTTCTTATTAGTTCTGTGCGTTGACTACTCCATGGAGTTGTCTAAATTTGTAGCTTCTGATTGAAAAGATTTGTGTTCTTTTTTTTTTTTTAATGTACTTGCCGGATAAGTACAGTTCAGGGTTAGTCGACGCGTTAAACGTTAATGATTGTAGAACGCCTTCTAGAACAACAGATGAGCGTTCGTGATGTAAAAATTTGGCAGAGAATCATTAATCATAATTTATTAACTATGCTTAAATCATGCAATGTAACTCGAAATTAGTTACATTCTTTATAAGAAAATATCAAAACCCAACATTAATATTAATGGCAATCTATACTCGATCTTCAAATGAACAAGTACTGAAGCAAACTACGAATTTGAATATAACTAAGACGATGTGCTAGGTGAAATTGCTATCAATATACTGGATACTGTCATTGAAATGCGTGACGTTTTTAAAACAATGTTAGACAAATCATAAGTTACATCAAAAAATCAGCTGTAAAGAACTCTGTGCTACTTAAAATTGCAAAGATCGAGCTTGGGAAAAAACTAAATCTCATATGCTCGATTCTCCAATGCGATGGAATTGTACTGTTCCGATGCTCGAACGATTTTTGTTGATGAAAAACAGTATAAAAAACGCTTTAAAGGATATAAGTTCACCGCTACAGCTAGTAGAGGAGGAAATTTTCAAGATACAAGTATTGCTTCACGGTGTGAAATTGTAATCTAGTTACTTCGGAGGGAATTATTAAATTGTTGTTAAACTCACTTTGTAAAAGACCTGGTTATTTGCTGAAGAATTTTTTGGAAGCTCTGAAAATCAGGTTATCGGAAAGACGCTTCAAGGACTTCATTAGGCTCGTGATGTTTCTACAGAACCCAAAAAATTTAAAACTACCAGCTAAGAAGTACACTGAGAGAAATCGTAATCTAATATTAAGCAAATGCAATTCTCAAATTAGTAAACTGGAAGTTGATGAAATTTCAAGACTATATTGCTTATAAGTAGGTTTAGTTGCTTACGTTAAGGCCAAATTGTTCAGTTTATGAAAATATACTATTTTATGAATTAAGAATTAAATTATGAATTTTATCGAATAATAAAATTCGCAATTTAAATCATTTATACTCATTTTTAGGATTATTACGATTGATCGCCATTATAATGGGACTCTCGTCGTATTTTTGCATTGAATTTACCTCCAAATTAAAATAATCGAATAACCTTCAAAATAATGTTTATAAATTGGATTTGAAATTGTCGTAAAAAAACATTATTTGGTTATTGTATTAAAGGTAAGATTTGACAAACTCAAATGAAAATATTTATTTGTGGAACAAAAACATGAATATACCATTATAATCAGCCCGACTAACTAGTGAATGAATCTGAGTGCGTGATTTCCATAGAATCTAGATTTTTTTGAGTTTTACCCTTTATAAACGTACTAATTTTGCCTCATTTCTTAAATGGCCTATAGAGAACCGTTTTATTGTATCACAAGTTGTATGACTTCAGTTGATTCGTCCAATTAGAGGAAAATTGCATCATGTTTGGGACTGTAGTACAACTTAGCTTGGAACTTGGATCAATTGTATTTCTTCATCAACATGTTAATACGATTTATCTACTTCAGTGGCCCATACAGTTAATTGTTCTGGATAGATAAATTGTAGTCAGTTCAACCCACAGACGAGTACGATTACGACTTTGCTAAAAGAATGCACATTACAAATCATATTTACAAGTTGATGAATAAATAAATCAAAACTGTCTAGATGTACCGCAAGTATAGTACAACATATTTTTAGCCTGACATCCAACCGAACGACATGACCGTGTCATACCGCATACGAACGGCAGCCCAGCACCAAATTTTTAACTTGCCGTACTATCGAACGATAAGACCGCAGCACACTGCAGGTCGTACTAAGACCTCACATATGGTACAACTTTAACTCCTGTATAATCAACTGAAGTCTACAACTTGTTGTACAACCAATCGTATCGTGTATGGGCCATTAATAACATAAACTAACATACTTAGATCAAATTGCAAAAATATAAAAACGTAAGGAAATTTAGAAAATCTATGGAATTTCTGTGAAAATTAGTTTGAACCTCCATTTATCTTAAATTCAAAGTTCTTCAATACTCGAGCTGAAAAAATTCTAATAAATCGAATATACACTAACACTCTATTCACCTTTATTATTTTCTTATTATGAGAATATTTCATATCTTAAAACGTGAAAAATATTTTTTATTTGACCAAATTACAAACAACCTTGATTCGTGAATATTGAGAATAACGCAAGCCTACCGTTATTGATTTATCGAAATTTTTAGCCCCTTTGCTCAAGTGGAGACTACAGTAATTGATTATTACTCTTTTTGTTTTGTCGTTTTGAGAATAATTTTCATGATAAGAGCATAACTCGTTATGATCAAGATCCACAACACATGTTTCATTTTGATTTTTTTGATCTATCATCATTCCTTAAAAAAAATAGTTTTTGAAGGAATTTGAGGCGAATAATACGTACGCAGATTTAATCGTACTTTTCAAATAGTGAAGTTATATTTTATTTAATAATTCAGTTTATGTAAGTGTTTAATAGTACAGATATAAAATAGTTGTATAGTATTACGTTTAATAACTTATAGTATTATTTCAGTGCCGAATAATAATAAGAACGATTTTCCATATAATGTGAGGAAACCAGTCATCAGTGTAATCAGTATTTAATATGCTACACTCTAAGAAATTTGAGTAAATTTAAAAATATATTCAACATAATTTGCTTTAATTATTGCAGAATTTTGTTTACATTAAATGTTGTATTGCTTTTTTGCTATTAATATATAACTTTTTGTTGAAATTTAGTAAGTTTTTGCTAATAAATAAATATAAAAATGTTCAGAATTGAACAGTTACCTAAAAACCAACAAAGATTTTCAACTCAGATTTAATTTTCAACAACGTTCTCATTAAAAATAATTTTGTGATTAATTTCCAACCACAATTGCTGAAAATTCAACAAAACTCTGATATTTAACAGTTATAACAGTTATCTTTACTAAAATTTCGTCGTAACCCAATATGCACGGCCAACGGAAATCCGTGTGAATTTTCGTGCGAAAAACATACTGTTTCTATGGAAAGAAACATCAAAAGTACACAGAATAGAGTACTACTCGCCAAAGAAAAGTGTCTCAAAAATTCCAGTGTGGGTGTGTGCCCTAACTAAAACGAGACAAAATCAGATTTGGAAAATAGATGGAAGTTTGTTCGAAATTTACATTTTTCCATATTCTTTTCCGTACTAATTTCTGGCAATTATAAAAAAGTTTTCCGTCGGAAACAAAATATTATTTCCATAGTAGATTTTAGGTCTTTTCCTGATAGAATCAACCAATATTTCCATGCGAATAATAACTCAAAATAAAATTTTCATTTGAAAATAGTGTTTTATTTATTTCAATTACAAATTCAATAATTTTGTATATATGTACTTAAATAATGAATGTTATATACATAAATAAATAAATAAACTTATATTATAATAATTGCGTTTAATGTGTAAAACATAATTAGATAATTAAGATTCTTAAGATTACAACGAAGTATAAAATAAATTTAAATAATCACGTCGATTATAGAATTCGTGATTGCGAATCTATCGCGGATCGTAAACTACATATAAAAAAAATTGGAAACAATTGGTGTAAATCAAAGTATCCTGGAAAACTTCTATTGATTTACATGTGATTTATATTTTTTGATTCCCCGTACAAACGCAATATTTTTATTGCGGATCTAAAACAATTTTTTTTTGACGAATTGTAAAATTATCCTAAGGAATTTCAATGAAACTATGATAAAAAATTATTGTTTCCAATTTTTTTTATATGTAGTTTACGATCCGCGATAGATCCGCAACCGCGAATTCTATAATCGACGTGATAATAAATTGAAAAAACACTTTAATTCACACACACGTCTGGCTCAATCAAAACACAAATCACAACAAATTGACAAACTCAGCTGAGTGTAGAAAATGGCGTGTGCGTCGATATTTTTATGTGAGTATTTTTTTTGTGAGAGAAAGAGAAAGACAAAACCCGATACACTTCAGACGAATTTGATGTGTCTTTGATATTTTGTTGTATGGAATTTCGTATGGAATTCGAATAATTTTTCCACATTGTGGAAAATTTGCATACTGGGAAATTCAAACATTTTTTCATATTTTCTTGTGCAGTAGTCCTTTAACACCGCAGACGCAGTGATATATAAAATATAAAAATAAATTTAGGTGTTGAAATTGTATTTTAATACTTGAATAATTATTATAAAACGTAAGTATTCGTATATTTTTATTATTATTTATTAAAAATAGTGAAAAATAGTACATATTCTTGGTTAATATTAAACAAACCGCAATTTGTTGATATTTAGTCATTTTAACATTCATTTGTAATTGCATTCCTCTTCTTTGTGAAATAGAGACGCGCACGTAGCAATTCTAAGTAGTGAATATAAGTAATTTCATAGTGTTTCTGAAAAATAGTAGAAATGTTTTTTGTTTGTTGGATTTGTCAAAACAAAACCAAATCATTAGTGTTATACAATAAACATGTGTATGTGCACCGAGGAATGAAAAATGTGCAATTTAACTGTTTGTGGCCATATTGTTTAAAACGTTTTTCAAATTATGTTTCGTACAAAGTTCATTGGCGTAGAATGCATTCCACTTTAATAAGCAAAAAACGGAATGTTGACTCTATAAAAATAAATTCGCAATTAAACCAGCAGTGCAATTTTAAGTGTAATTTATGTGAAATTGAAATAAATAATTTTACTCACATCACACACCACATGAGAAATCATTTAAGAGCAAAAGAAGTTATACAATGCCCAGCCCACAACTGCAATATGTATTTTAAAAACTCGATAAATTTTCGGGTACATTGCTTTAGATATCATAAAGTGGAAAACAACAAGACACAAGCCCTCAACGAAATTCAAACTATTCAGGAAAGTTTTAGTGAGACTAACAATGATTTTAATTTTATTAACGAGACAACAGATAGAATTCTTGAAGAAACGTGTTCTGAGAATAATAGCTTTTACTTATTATTTAATAATCTTAAATTCAAATATAAAGTGTCAATCGAAGGATTAAATTTTTTATATAACGAATTATTCACTATTTCTGAAAAATATTCTGAAAATTTATATAGACAAATGGAATCTATTACAGTAGATACAAACGGTTTTACTAAACTTGAAAAAGTTCTGTCTGTTTTTAGAAATTCATCTAAAACAAATGAACTTAGATTATTCAAAAATAATTTTTCCCGCGTTAAATATACCGAAAGTAGAACTGAATACGTGCCACCTAAAAAAATTGATTTGGGAAGAAATAACTATCACAATGCATGCCATTTTTATTATACATATTTCAATATTAAGTACTTTAAAGGTGTTGATGAAAGATAATAAATTTAATCAGCTTTACAATGAAAAGAAACCTGAGGATAACAAAGCATTCTTGGATTACAATAATGGTTCAGCTTATAAAAGAAATCTATTTTTTTCCAACGGTGAAACGAAAATTGAACTAATTTTGTTCCAAGATGCATTTGAGATTTGTAATCCGTTAGGCTCATCGAAGAACAAGCATAAAATGGTTGGAGTATACATGTCTGTTGGCAATATAAATAAAAAGCATAGGAGTCAAATCAATAACATTCAATTAGTATTATTGTGTAAAGAAATTCATGTAAAATATTTTGGCTTTGGAAAAATATTAGATCCTCTTATAATGGATTTGAAAATTTTGGAAAATAAAGGAATTGAAGTAAATAATCTTAAAGAGAAAGATTCAACTCGTACATTATTTGGTTCGATTATCGCGATGGTTGGAGATAATCTTGGCAGCCACCAAATAGGTGGACTGATAGAAATTTTAGTACATCGGAATATTTTTGTAGATATTGTATTTATGACAGAACTTCGTTGCAAAACTTTAACATGAACATTCCAGAACTAAGAACGCCTGAAAACTTTAATATAATAATTGAAAACTTATTAACTTCGGATGCTGCAGCTATAAATGGTGTAAAACAAAATTTTGTACTAAACGAGTTGCGCCATTACCATACATGTGCCCCTGGATTACCACCATGCATTGGGCATGACTTATTTGAAGGTATTATTCCCTACGACTTAATTGAAATCATAAAATATTTTCACAATCGTGATATAGTTCGTATTGATTATATAAATTGGTATTTGGCTGCACTAAGGAAAAAATTTAAATTGTCACTTTCTTTTCCTAAAATTGATTTACAAAAAAACAAAATAACTGGAAAAGCTTATGAAATATGGAATATTTTAATCCTAATGCCGCATATAATGTTAGGTCAGATAGAAAATTTTGAAAACAATGTGTGGAAATTTTTCTGTTCAATGGTTGAAATGTGTCGAATAATTTGTGCTTCAGAAATTTCCGTAAGTCAAATATCATTGTTAACTTATTATGTTGACAGTTATTTCGAACACCGAATGGAGTCGTTTCCTCTATTAAAACTGCGTCCAAAACATCATTACATTACACACTATCCTGATTTAATTCGAAAACTTGGACCGCTTAGAGGACTATGGACCATGGCGTTCGAGCAAAAACATCAATATTTTAAACAAATTTCAAGAAGAACTAAAAATTTCATAAATATAACTTATTCGCTGGCAAAAAATCATCAAGAATTTCAAACCACCATCGCTGGAGATCGTTTTTAATCTATTATAGTGGCAGACGACGTTACGAGATTTTCAAAAAATGCTTTTAATGTGAAAATACCGAACGAGTACATTTTTGTGACAAAAAAAAATTCAATTTTCAATACGACATATAAGGAACATGATAGCGTGATTACAATGCAGAATGAACAAGGCGAAATAGAAATTTTAAATATTGAAGCTATTTTTATAAATTCTTCATACGAAGCTGCAGTTCTATATGGCTCTGTAAAAATTTTCTGGTATAATCAATATACGACATTATATGAAAACAGTAACTCCAAATTGAGCTATAAAAGTTTCCATTTAGATCAGCTGTTATTAAAAAAGCCAGTGGATGTGTTAATGAAAGATAATAAATACTATTTTTCACCTTATAACACTTTTATTGAAAAATATTAACGAAAATTTGGAATGATTTAACAATCGAACCTTATAGTCTTTCATGTAATTTACGTTTATTTATTTTATGTAGTTTTGTATTTAAAAAATGTCCAAATTGCCGTTCGAAGTATACTCTGGTGACCGGACTATAAAAAAAACCTTTCTGTCATATCCATCAATTACAGATGTTATAAATAAAGGTAATTATTTTTAATAATGCTTTTTAAAATGATTAATATAAATATATTTTATAATTTTAGCAAATTCATTAGGTTTGCAAGGGACCAACCTAGTTCTAGAAAAAACAGGTTCTGAAATAGCAGAAGATGATATTTTAGAATACTACGTGAGCCAAAAGGATATGCTTTTCATACTACTAAAATTTGACGAAAAATGGATGCCACAAACTCCTATTACTAATGTTAATACAAACTTCAGTAGCTCTGGTGGTAATACCTCTGAAGATCGGATAGAATTGTGCGAGATATACGGTGAAAATGAACCATTTCTCATTATCCCACAAATAAATAGTACCTTAAATGCAGAACGTGCCTACGAACATATACAATTACAATCATCGTCTCCCAGTGGTTCTGATATATCGGTAGCTACTACGTTAAGTGTTAGTAGTACAGCACTATCATCATCATCTTCGACAAACCGCCAAAAGCCGACAAAGCAAAATGCCAAAAGACATTGTGCAAGCAATTGAAAAAAAGCAAAAACTAGGCAATAGATTAAGCGCGTTCATTAATTATGTTGTAGATGATCTTCGTCAATTTTCGTATTACATCCCCCTTAAAATTTTACGCTCCGTCGCGGGAAAGTATAATACAAACATATCCTGATACGTTTGAACAACGAAACAGCGAAGGTGTTGTGACATCATCGTTCTCTGAAGTCATTGTAACAATGCTCAGAAATCGAAATAATTATTTAAATAATATTTCCAGAAAGCGAGGAAGTGACTTGATGAGGATGCATATAAAAAAACAGAAAGAAGCAAATGCCTTGATGGAAGCGGTCACAAATTGGCAACCGACTATTGTTGAGACAACTGAGGGTCTCTTAGGTGTCCAAAAAAAGGAATACTTATTAAACCTATATACTTCAAATAAAGACATGGAAAATAATCATCAAACTGTAGTGGGTTATATGATCGATACGTTCGCTTTGCAAAGGCAATTTTTTAATGCATCAGGAGAATATCCATCAATAAATTCCATCAAAGAAAATTGGCCCTATATTTTCAACAAAACTTGCCTCCATAATCATTTTATGGAGTTGACCGGGGTAAAGGAATCCAGACTACAAAATAACAACGAAAATGAAAAATACGAAATAGCTCAATTTTTTAAGTCATCTAAAATGAAATTTGTAAAAACAATTTTATCTGTTGTTAACGAAGTAACTTTAATTCGGGTCATAGCTGCTTACTTCAAGGAGGACACGGGGTACCTATTTAGACATTACCAGGTAAATGATAATTATTATTTCTTTTGGCAGATTAAACTTTTATTTAACAAAGTGACTTTTATTTTATTTTATAGTTGGGTTCCACAATGGACACAATCGTACAATCAATTCCGACAGCTGGTCCTTGGATTGCAATAACTGGTAAGATTTTTCATATTTTTATACCATCTTGTGCTCATATCTGATTTGTTTTTTTTTTCTAGATTCAACTTTGGATTCTCAAATCGCTTTCATTTTCATCGAAAATATACAAATAAGTTGTACTAACAATTTTACATTATTTGGATTAATATTAGAGGTTTTGTGTTATTATTTTATTTTTAACATACAGTATCCAAAGTGTATGTCGCAAACATTGGATTTTTTAGTCCGTTATTTATTAAAATATTACCCGCCTAAACCTCGAGGACCAAAAAAGACTTTGTACAATATGTCTAAAATTTGTAATTTAGTTCGCAAACTAGACGAACTTCCAGACAAACACTAAAACTAAATATTAAATCAGAATTTATAATTTTTATTTAATTTTTGTTAATGAAATATTATTAAGAAACAGTTATATTGTTTAGAAATTTAATTTGCCCCTAATTAATATTTGGTATTTTAATATTAATATTTTAAATTTTATTTTTACTATATTATCATTTTAAAATTTATAATTTATTATTTAAAATGAATTTTATAAAATAAATATGAATTATTCTAAAAACAAACAAATTTTTGTACTTAATTTATGTGTTCGACACCGAAGGCGCTCTTTTCTAGTTGAAAAGTAAACCAGAATTCAGCAAATGTTTACGTAAATTTCAACTACCTAGTAATTAAAATTAAATAAATTGTTGAAAATTACTATTAACAGTAATAAACAGTTTATTAAAATTCAGCAGAAATTAAGCATAAAAAAGTTTAATATTATTATGCTTCGTGTTAAAAATCGTATTAATATTGTTTAAATTTTAGTTTAGAATTCAACATGTTTAAATATCCTACAGTTATTGAAGGTAACCTGTTACAATCAATTATTGAAGTAAAATTAAACGAATATTTCTTAGAGTGTACATATACAGTTTTTAGTATGTACTGTATACATACATATATGTAAGTGTATACATTTATTGGCAAAAGACTTGTGTATGGAACTAGCCGATTTTAGGAAAATAACTCAACAAATCACACAAACATTCAAGTAAGAAAAGGGAGTAAGTTTTATAATGGGTCTTCAGATATCCAAAAGTTCAGCCGAAGAGATATGCATATGCAGAAAGTGTACATGATTTTTAAAATGTATTTCTGTTCTAAGAGATATTAAAAATCCTTTCTTTTCGCTTGAACTTGTTTTATCTTAGAACAAGCAGAATTGACAATTTTTGAAGAAACCGCCTAATTGTCTGTGTTTTGTTAATTTAGCTTTTTCAGCAGGTTAATTTAGCTTTTCTAATTTCAAACCGCCCAGTGAACAAAACAAATTTGCTTCTGGCTACCTTTATAACAAATACCGGAACTAAAAAATAGACTAAGGAGTAAAGGGATTTTTACCGGTCGGAAACGTCGTTCCAGTTCTTCAAAATCTTCTGGTAAAAACTATTAATAAAAATTTTAATAAAATAATTAATAAAGTTAAAATTGTATATATTGTAAATATTGTAAATAGCCATCGCGAGGCGTGCAGACTATAAATCGGACGATAATTTCACAGCCAAAATAACTTGGCTAAAACGCTTCCATGAGCCATGGGAGACCGTCGAAATAAAATGGCCACCTACCAAGGAAGAAGACATGAAGAACTAAGCTGCATTGAATCACCACGAGGCGAAAAAAACAGTTTTTTGCATGAATGGTGTCTTTTCACTTCATCATATGGAATTAGACTAGTAGATCACTTGTTTTATTTTAATTATATTAGCACTGTAGCATGATTTATTTCTATAACAAAGGTCTATAGAGATTTCGACCATATGTATGAAAACAAGGGTACTCTCTTCATGACAAAGTAGCCATGTTGCCATATTGCCAAGAAAGATCTTTTAAAAACCAGAACAATCAGTAACTCAGGTAAAAAATAATTTTTTTTAAATAACATATCTACTGATACTATAACATTTTTCAAATTTCAACAGATTCAAAAAACTTCAAGCTCCACAAAATGCTACATTACGCCTTAGTACCAACATCTAGAGCGATATCCTCTTTTGTTTTGAAGATTGCCAGCCATAATCTAATTGCATCAAAATTGCCAGAAATAAGAAATAAATACACGGAGTATGGCTTAAACCTACAACCCTTAATAATAATTGTTGGCACCGACCAAGAAAAACAGTTTGTAACTATATTCGACGATATTGTTTATAAGTTTCCGAATTTATTAGCGGCAGTGGATTGCTGCTTTAAATTGTTCTTAGTTTTTAAGGTGAAATATTCATTGGATTCAATCAAAATATGAACATTTATTCAAACTTATTTTTATAAAATCGTTATACAATATGCCATAAATGATCCTATTTTGTTATCCAATTTTAAAGCCATATAATATATTTCATTTTAATTTAAAAAATACTGAATTTAAAATTAATGATTACTTTTTTGTTGAAAATGATATTAAATTTAAAAAATATAAAAAATAATAATTAAATATTAATTAATAAAATTCCCTTTATTATGAAAAGTGATTTAAAGTTCGTAAATTTTTCTGTCATTTTTCATTCATTCTCCTTTTATTTAAACAAAATGCAATCAATTTGATGCATGAATATAATTATTTATATTGAAACAATATTTTTAGTTAACAAAAATAAAAAAATTAATTATAATTGTTAAAAAATGACTACATAATTTTGTCAATATTTGGTTAAGTTAAAAATTTATATTATATAAGAATGTCGTTATTTTAAATAAACAAATTGCTAAATTTTTAATTTAATTAGCTGTATTAAAATTAATCTAAATATAGGTATTATTTCGTTGAAATTTGTTAGTTTTGATTAAAAAAGATACAATATTTTTTATGGCATAAAATATTATAACAAAAATTATTTTTGAATTAAAAAATAAAAATTGAATTCATAAAATTAAATTTTAAATTTTAACTGCTTATTTTGAAATTTATTGAATTTTAAAATATTTTGAAATCTTACACAGTATCCTCAAATCCAAAATAGCCAACCATAAAATATAAACATTTTACTCTTTATTCAAGAATTTGAAAGCTGTATGAAATAAGTCTCAAGTGGATTTTAAAAAGTAGTAAAAAATCATTATTCGTTTTCTTAAGTGAAGTGTATCAGGCTTATCTTTTTCTTGTTTTATGAATATTTGTTTGAACTTAAATATAAATATACTCAATTTAATTATATTTTAAAATCATATTAAGAAAATTTCTCTTGAAATTAGAAAAATTTTGACCACTATCTTCTTAATCATAGTAAAATCATACTTAATTTGCCTTCACATAATTACAAATATTTACTCACATATTCTTGAATAAAGAATATTTTTGAATAACATATTCTTGAAAAGAGTAAAAGTGTTCACAAATAGAGGTTAAATTTTAAAAAAGTTGAAAATTTCAAAACAAAGTTTTCTTCTTTTGAGAATTTTTTGGATAACTTACGTTGAAAGTAGTAGAGACATTCATAAATAGAGTTTAAATTAAAAGAGTTTTATGGTTGTATTTCCAACACAAACTACACGGGAAAAAAATGTATAGTACACATTTCCATAAATTATAGGAGCCCAGGCATTTGTGGCTTATTATCGGAACACTTACTATATAATATTACGAAAATATTAAATGATGTGTATGGTACCGGTTACCATAAAAATAGTAAAATATCTTATAACGATATAGTAACAATTACCATTATGAAAAGTACACACAAATAATTATCGTATCGTTTACACTGTAATATAGCTATGGGTACTTTAGAGTATAGTATCCTTTCCATTGTGTAATAAAAAACGTTTTCAATTTATTTGATCATTCAATTTATTGTCTACACAAAATAAAAATAAAATATTAAAATATAATTAATTTATAATTATTATTTTTTCTAATTTTAAATATTTGATTTTGAATTTATGTAATTCATTTAATGTATTAGTTAACTCTATGATTTTTTACAACATATGCATACTTGTGAAAATCGAAATATTTTATGTCATATGTACATAGTATTTAACATGGATATTATATTATTTTCAATTTTTAAAAATCCTGTTTTTTAAAAAACGTTAGTTCCTCCGAATTATCGTTTTTAACTGGAATAACTTTTTAATGTACAAATAATATCGATTACAACCATTTATCTTTAATGAGCACATATGATTTATCAAACATTTGCAATTAATAAAAATTCGTTCATTTTCACAAATATTGTAAATAAAATTTTTTTTAAACCTATGATAAATAGATAAATATTTAAATGACTTACATAATAACTAAAAACAGGTAAAACTAAAATTACAATTGGCATCAAAACATTTCCTTTTGTTGTTTTTAACAAATTAAAATCTATTAGATCCAGTGAAAAAACGTCAAATACATGCTGTTACGAAATACGTCAATTAAATAATTAAGCACTGATATCACTCAATCATCTTGTAATCATATCTGGAATAAGACAATCATAATGTTAGGAATTGATATAATTTTTCATCAAATAAATCACTCATATTACTTACAGCGCAAAAAACACCATTCAGGCAAACCATTCTGAACAAGATTTTACGTCATTGATTTTGTTTTTATAAATTTGCACTACCTTTTCACATACTCGTACTTAGACGCACAAAGAAAATTTAAATTTGTACAATTTTATTTTAATCACATTAATCAAATTACTTAATATAAATTATTGGTTTCAAAATATGTTATAATTAAAAGTTTGATTTAAATATAAACCTAAAACTATTTTATGGTACGAGTATTTTTCATTAATAAAATTTACATCAAAAATGTTCAATTTTACATGAGTTCTTATGAGGAATCATAAAATGTATCTTCTTTAAATTAAACTTCTTTTAAAATTGGTATGATACTTACGGCTTTTATATAGAAGAGGCTTTGACACAGTTTTCTTATTATATTTTTTTTAATAACATAAAACTTAATTACTCGAAACGATTCAAATTTTTTTTGTATTTACGAAATAAAATAAAATCGACTGTTCACCATTATGGGCTACGTTACGACTGTAAAGAAGGAATAAAAGGAATGCGTTTTAATCAGTTTAAAATAACGGGATTTACCTTGACAAAAAGGAAAAATTACTATTGGGTATAGGCAACATTCCTTTATTATATCATTAATTTGTAGATTATGGTAATGATTCTTATATTGAACACACTACTATGCAAATTATAAAGTCCACCATACACATAGTAGCTTTTACAGAAATACATAGCACAGTTTGCTATAATTCGATTACTATATTATATAGTAAATAATTCAGTAATTTTTTTTCTCCGTGTATTGTTAAATTTAGAATATTTCCGTAAAACATTTTTTTCAAATAGAAAATATATGCATGAATTGAGCCAATATCTAATAAAAGTTCATAAAATTTTAAACATTTGATTTATCAGATTAAGAATAAGCCTCTGCAATTGAAAAACTCTATTTCGTTGAAATATGATTCAAATTCTTAATTTTAGAATTTTAAAAATTAACAAATCATTAACGGTTTATTCTTTCAATAAGAATATCTTGAGAATAGCGCATATTGTGTTGACCTATCTGATCATTCTGTTTACGTTTTATGATTTTTAAAACCATATTTTAAAAATAAAAATCTTTAATTTCGGTTTAAGTTAATGAATTTTTACTATGAATCCCGGGTGCTCACGGCAAATACCGTGATTGCCTAAAACTTAATCGCAACTCCCGGTATTTGAAAAACATCCGGGAACAGAACCGTACTATTACCTATAGAGATTGATTCGCCCTCGTTAATTCTATAAAATGGTATCAATTCCGCTAAATATATCTACTACAAACAATCTTAAAACTCTTAATCAATAAGTGATACCAATTTCCTTAATTATACAACTTCAGTATTTCCGGCAATATTACACATTTTTAAAATTTCTGTAGAACCAAGATCAATCGTCAAAATTTGAAATCTCCTTAAATTTTAAAAATACTTTTTACCCTCTAAATTCCTTAAATTTACACAATTCTGTACAGAGCTTATACTATACTGAATTTTTGTATATATGTAATTTGGAAAATTCTCTTTTCAAAATTACTTAATTTTAAATTTTGGGAACTCCATAAATCCTACAATTATAAAAATTCTGTAAATAAAATCTAGTCTGCTCATACAAAAAAATATCTCTGATAAAATGGCGATATAGTCCTGTATTCACCCCATTAATCAACAGAATAAACTAAGTAATCAATCTAGGGATGAATCTACTTTTGTCCGATTAAGTCGTTAATACTGAAACATTTTTCCTCAGCCACGATAGGCGAGCTTTATCTTTAAATCAATACGAACAAAATCGGAACCCAAATAAAAGGGCTGCTAAAACAAGACAAAACAAATATTTCAATATTTAGGACAATTTTGACGTCTGACGGTACAGCCATCCGTACAGACTATGTGATGTTGAACGAATTTTGTGATAGTCAAAACAGTAATCGATGGTTGATTATTTCAATTTTTTTTTTAACAGAAACTTTACAATTAGGTAAAATATCAACAGTAGCTTACGCTTGAAAAATTTACATAAATGTAGCTAATGGCTTGTGATAATTTTTTTTTTTTTTAATATAATCACAAATTTTGAACCACAAAATTCTACCAAGGCAATGTAAAATGTATAATTTGAGCATTTATTTTTCTTTAAATAATAAAAATATTGATAAAAAGACTTACCAGCTTCATAATTTATCAAGCCAATGTGCCATTTGAGCCTACTTGGGACAGTGGACAACACTTGATTTAATTATAAACTACCACTGAATTAAAGTACGCGTTACACTTTTCAATAATCACTTGCCCTTATATTGTTTTACACTATTTGATAGGCATAGATCACACATTTCACTTTACTATTTTATCACTATTTTAATTATAAAATGTTATATTGATTCACTTTAATTAAATATGATTCTAACATATTTTTAAAATTTTTATATTGGCACAAATTTTCACTACCTCACCATTATAAATTAAATTCTACATTGAAACTAACTGGTTTTGATAAAAAAACAAAAAACAATTTCGCAGAGTCCCGTTGTCGTTTTGTTCGTCGTTTTATATTTTATTGTTTTTGTTTGATTTTATGTTGTCTCTATCAGTGCCATTATTGCATTTCATTCATATAGGGTGCTTCGGCAATATATAACATTTCCCAGAGCTTGACAAAAGCAAACTAAAATTAATAAGAGAACAAAACTTGGATTTATAAGGCATGTTTGGATTATCAAAATGAAAAACTAAACCCCTTAAGTACTTACTTTTACAAAGTTTTCTTTATTCCACAATAAGCGAACTTAAAAAATCGGTAACGCAGATTGTGTTATCCAAGTCAAAAATATAAAATCAAATCGTAATCAGCCGGCAGTTATTAGCCCAAAACTTACTATTAATAGCATTGAAGGTTTTTGTCAATAGTACACACAAAATATATTTCCACTTTCTCCTGGAAAATTTTGGAAACTTCGCAAATTCGAAAATATATTAAAAATTGGAATACAATTTACTTTTATAGGGATACGTCTGGCAGTGGAGTGCATTAATCATTAAGTACCCATCATTAAAAACTTTGTAAAAAATTAGCGACGTCTATTGACAAATCACATAAAGACAATCCATCTCTAGATATAACACTCTAGATGACGATTTTTCGATATATCTCATAATTAGGTGGAACAAAGTTTACCATGTAAGACAATTTATAAAATTGTTTAATGTGCATAATTGATGTATCCTGTTGACTTCGGCTGATGTCGACTATATTCTTATTTGCGACTAGAATGTTGATACGTAACACGTATTTTCACACGTAAAATATGATAAATTTATATAAGGCCATTTTTGGCATTATTGAATTTCGGTTATTGATTCATTTGAGTGTATGACCAAGCCTAAGCCTGTCTCCTGGATCATGCCGAGTTACAGGAATATAATATGTATTAATATTATAGCACACCCGTTATTGTTATCAAATTTTACTAAGTTTCAAGTAGAACGCGTGATAGGCAAGATTATTATAATGTTGGAGGAAATTCGTTTTCTTTTGGCAGAAATGGAAGCTACATTAAACTTCAGAGCATTGTGTATGTCAATGAAACCGACATCAATCGTCTGACGCCATCTTATTTTTTTATTAGACATTCCGCTAACAAAATATCAGATACAGATTTTACCGACCCAAAAATGTCGAACCTAACTGAGTTTTTGGAAGAGAATGTACTATATTATATAATATCTCACATTCCTTCATCAGCATTCTAAACGGATTAATTATTTTAATTCAATTTATTCACCTATCCGTTAACCGCTGGGTAGAATCATAAATACGTACTCAACCTGGTTCTAATGGAACAATCAGGCAAATGAATTAAAAGAAAATAGCTAGGCTGTTTAACCTGATTCACCGATTGCTTGCGGATGAAAAACAGATTACTGATTGTACACACTAGCAACGATTAAATTGTCGTAATTAAAACTCGAAGAAGGACAGTTTACAATTCTAGAATCCTTCTCAATTACTAATTGAACATGGAAAATGTTTTTGTTGTTGTCAAAATACCAAATGTGTTATTTGGGGTATGGTCGTGTTATTATTTTACGGTAAAAATACTAACTATTATGAATTTTATTGTACTACATCAAAACCAACACTAATGTACAACAAGCCTGATTCCGTGATGAAGTACACAGATACCCTCTTACATTTAATCGCTTATACTTGAAAGTGTTGGTGCAAAAATTCCTTTGTTTTCTTGTATCGACTTCGGGCTTGTAGTACATTAGTGTTGGTTTTGACGTGTTACTAGAAATAAGTAACACGTCAAAACCAACACTAATTACTGTGATTCATAAAATAATTTCGTCAGTTTTAGTGTATTACACACACATTTTTATAAACAAACATATTTAAATACGGTTGTATTTGAATCAAAACCAACATTAATGTACTACAAGCCTGACTATCATAACTGATTTTTCGCTTATACATGAAAGTATTGGTGATCGGATACACTATATAAATTGTAGGCAAAACAAAACATACGAAGTTTCCCACCAATACTTCCAAGTATAAGCGATTTAATGTAAGAAGGTATCTGTGTACCTCATTACGGAATCAGGCTTGCTGTACATTTGTGTTGGTTTTGATTTGAATGCATAATTTTTGGTTTACTGTACAATGGCAATCGAGTGCGATAGATTTGTTTACTGTTTTTGAATTTGTTACGTATGCGATGCAAGTAGATATGATGGGGCATGGTTTGCAAACAATTTTTATTGGATGCAATGCGTTAATAAAATTTACATTTTTATTTTTATTGTATTTTATTTAATCGTCCAAAATACAGCAGTTTCCAAAAGTTAGAATATAGTAGTTGTTCAAACGTTTTTGTTAGAGCAATATAGGTAAAGCTTTTAATTCTTAAACCAAATTGAATCTGAATGGATTGCAACAAGTTATGGTTTTGAATTTGAATTTAGTTTATGAGTCAAATCGTAGATTTTATGCTAATTGCTTTTTAAATTTTTGGTATCAACAGGAAAATAATAGTTTTTGATTTAGATTTGAGTTACCTGAATTATATTATAATTTAGTATTGCAACTTTAAGCTGTTAGCATTTAATGTATGTGAAATTAGCTAATTAAGTTGTAAATTTGGAAATTAAACTTATATGGTTTGAGGTTTTTACAAGATTTTAAGTACGAATTTTAGAATTTGTTTAAAATTAAATTTCGTGTGTTGGATTTAATTGATAATTAGGAATGGATGCATTGGGATGTTCAGATTAGAAACCGGACGCGCCTTTTTATTTAAATTTATTTTCTATTATATATTTGTATACTCGATTTATTTAATCTAATTTAGTATGGCAACATTGAGCTATTCGTATTTAATAAGTTCCAGATTAATTTAACCTTTTTGCAGAGTTTCTTAAGCAGAAACAAAGTTAAACAATTAATTATCTAATTTTGATTTTGGTGGTATTTCTGGAATTAGCAAATTAATTTCTTTAATTTCTGGAGTCAATAATTAGTTAAACTTTATATTTGAAAATTAAATTTTGTAAGGTTTCAGATTTTTTATGTTGTTTTCGATTGATAAAAAAAAGCTAAACTCAGTGCAAAAAAAAAGCTAAACTCGCCATAGTAAAAAATGTTTAGTTTTTTTAGTTTTTTCTTGCACTGAGTTTAGTTTTTTAGGTCAATCGAATACGGCATTAGTTTCTGATTATAGTTTTCAAAAAAGCTATTTAAGAATTAAAATGTTTATGCAGCTCGAATTTCAGGTTATTTAGTTAGTGATTAATTTGGTGTCCTTTGAATTTTGAAGCCAAATTGAATTTAAGTTATTCAAAGGGTTAAGGGCTGATTTAAATCAGAATAAATGGTGAAGTAAATTAGGTTTTAGGTTTCGTATAATTCGGTTTCTGCTTCAAAAGCTTCAGAATCAAAAGCGAACATGTATTTCAAAAGTTCGGTTAATTTGATTTCCGTCCATCAGTTTCACTATATTTATTAGCCATCATTTGGATCTACACATCGAAGCTATAATACCGGTGGAAATAAGGACTACACCTGAACGCTTTAGCCGGAGAAATATTAAAAAGATCCGTATATTAGCGACATAAAATAAAACAAATTTGTTGGATCTAGTTAGCTAACTACTTAAAGTAAATAACTAAGCGGTTAACATTAGTAGTCACTTGCCAAAATTCATTTGAAATAGTTACGATTTAACGTTTAACCGAAACATGTAGGAACTCGAATGCGATTCAAATTGTTGAGAGTTTTAATTTTTAAAACAATATTACATAGTATATAATTCCCCACACATATTATTTACACATACTATAGCCACATCTAAAAGCTTTTTAAATTATTCAACATAATATACCTTTATAAATAAAACTTTCTAGACGTTACAATATTATTCCTTCCAGCACAACACAACCATAAACCAAAAATAAATAAAAAAATTAAAATTAAAAACACGAATGTCTTAATTACAAAAATCTTATCGCACCCGACACATTTTTGTGTTTTTTTTTTGTCTGTACCGCACGAGACTCATATATGACATATAATTATAAGTTATAAGATCTGTTACACTAAATTTCAATTAACAACATTTTATTAACAAAATGAAAATTATGATATTGTGAGATAATTACTTGGTATAAAAAAACAACAAAATAAACGCATTTAAACTCCAATATGAAGCAACAAAAATTAAAAAAATTAAATTTTTATTTCGCATGGTGGAATTTAATAAGTTCACTGAAATGGAAAATATAAGTTAAAATATTTTTATTTTTTTTGTAACTATAATTAATGGTAACTACATTAAATAATATTATTTTTTTTATATATTTTTAAAGCAAACTATGGTTGATGGTGCGATTTTATGAAAGCCACAAAAGAATAAAAATATTTAATAAAAGTGTCATCGTATACAAAAAGTTTACGGTTTCTTCTGATTACGAGCGGTTTGCAGCAGCATAAAACAATAAAACATACATACATACATATACAAACAATGTAAGACAAATAAATTATAAGATTATACACTTGTCTCTTCAGTTTGATAGATAAGTATTTTATGCTTTTGTATAAGCGCACACAAAACGTTTTTCATTTGTACAAAATATTTGCCATAGTTGTCTATACAAACATAAATACTTTACCATTTAAAGGATCTGATAATAAAAACAATAATAGGTTTTTGTTGTTGGTACGCCTTCAATAGATATTATTTTGTCGTCTGGTAAACGTCGAGACATCATCAATTATATAATTTATTAGTTGATTGAATATGAATGATAAGCAAAAAACCAACAAAAAAAAAAATATTTACTCGTACACCTACCTCTCTTGTATATACCTTTCGAGAGCTTTGTGAAGTTTGTTCACATTTTAGAAAATCATAATGGAGAAATCAATATTGAAGGATATTGATTGAACATCAAGATTGTTTATATTTGAAAATTTCTACGAATATAATTTAATAAATTTTGTTTGAAATTGATTGTTATAAATTTGAAGATTGTGTGATTTGAATACATAATTTTTTTACTAAACATTCGTATTTTTGATTTGTTGTTTAAAATGTGTTATTTTATGATAACGATGTTCATAGTCTTCATATAATATAGAACATGAATTACAAGTGGACTAATTTAGGTTAATAATGACAAAAATTCAGATTGATTGTTCATTCACATTATCTCAAGTTAGAGTATCCTTTTGACATACATATAACAAATTCAAAGTGCAAGAAATGTTCAATAATTATGGCAGAATCAACCCAGTTACAGGCACCTAGGTAAAACCGTTTGTTAGTTATTTAAGACAATACAATGACAATACAACTCAAATAGGTTACTCTTACTAAAATATGTAGCAGAACATTTCGCAAGAATTTCATGTTGCGGTTGGGCAACGACAACATTATACTGGTGAATTTCAAAAACATTTTCTTTTGTAACCTATGTATTACTGAATTACCTGTGTAAGACGGAAACCACTTGTATTATGTCAAGAGTTTATTCAAGAGATGTTACTTGCAATAGACAATATATCATAAACAAATGCCACATAAACCCCGAAATACATAATACCTCCCTTAGTTTTGCTGATCAACAGCAGTTTAAAACTTCGTTGGGAAACATATCGTTCTAAAAAATAATTGAACTCTAATCCTAGAGATATTGCCAAATGGGCACCAACCTAATGAAGTAAGTATAAGCTATCCTAGCATCAAAAAATAACTTTTTTGCGGATTATTAGTGGCTTACAACATCATTTGACACCATATGGTTGCAAACAATAATTGGTTTAATGAAAAAACTGGTAGATTTGATCTTAGAGATTTTGCCAATTCGCCACATACAAAATGAAGCAACTAGAAGCTAACACAGTATCATAAACAATTTTCCCCTTTTTAGACATCGCCAGGGGCTTAAAATATTGTTTGATTTTATCATCATATCCTGCAAATTTGATGCTGGAGTATTTGTTCAACTACTATTCCAATTGAAGCATTTTCGCAAACCTGCTAGTAAGATTATAGAAGGTTAATCTCTGATGAACGCTGTCCTGTAATAAATTATAATTAATGTCACCAGTACCCAAAATTAAAATAAAAGCCACTAATTAGTTTCTGAAGTTAAAATTCCGAATTGATGTTCCTGTAACTTAAGAGAACAAAAACCAAGACAACGAAATTTCTAAATCTGCCTGTCCGCTGGATACCTAAAGTTTCTGGAAATATGCGTTGAGTTTCTCCGAATATTTCTGAAAATCCAGATCAAATTATTTAATTATTATTATTAAATACTCCTTTTAAAACTACTACTACTGTCAATAAATAAGACAACACAATTTCTAAACTACATGATTTTTACCTGCTTGTTTTTCCTGGAGAGTTCAGTCCGGCTATAACTTTATTTCTGAAACTAGGATTACATTTAATTCGTTTAGGAATTAATTATTCTAGAACTATAATAGATACTGAAATAATTAAATTATTTATCAATATATTTACTTACAATAAACCCTAGCCCTAGGCCACCAAAATAATTCAATGAACAATTAGAAATGTCCTCTAGGTGACAACTCTAAACATTTTAACAATTAATTATCTAATTCATCAGCTTACAAGGGTATTGGTAACTTGTTCATTTTCATTAAGATCGGTGAAAATTTAAATCATTTAATCAGTTATTCAGTTATATCTAAGGAAGTAATCATTATTAATTAAAAAATTCAAATTCAAAATTCCAATAAAAACTTATAATACAGTGGTCAGAGACGACATAATACAATAAATTCAATTAGTATCATATTAGTAGATTTTAATTGTCACCTTCGCTACTCAAAATACAGCCGTCAACCTGCCACCAAGGGTCGGCTTGAAGTGTAAAATTCATTACTGAAGGCATTGAGAAATAAGTCGTGATTTGATATTAAATTGTTATTGTTAATTTTTACGGTTTTGCCATTCTTTATAAAATGTCTGCCTCAACTTAATATATTTTTGGAACATTTCCAATAGGGTAACTATAAGGTCTTGAAAGGTCTACGGCTTTCAAACATCACAATCTATCGTTATTTCTCATATGATTGCAATTGACGATTGGAGCGTCACGGATTCCACGTAGCGGAATTTTTCTATACTAAAACTATCTATCCATTGACGTTTAAAATTTCATTTCGTTGCTGAGATAACCGCAATTCCTTATTTCAATTTTTCCTATATGCAACACAAACTTCAAATGGATGGTTGGTTTAAATAAACAATTTCTCCACGAGAGGCATTCAGCCTACTTTTAGAAGTCAAGTATTCCTCAAAATACAAATTTAATTCAATTATTTTTCCTTTGAAAAATGTTTATTTTAATTAATTTGACAATGTGAAATCAAAAACGAACTATAAAAATCTAAAACAAACAATCAAAAATCTTATTATTAACATTATTAAAGTAAAATAAAAATTGACCTCAATTTAAAAAAAAAAAAATGTTTTTGTTGCGAATGGAGCTTTAAATTTAATTTAAAAATATTAAAATCGTACAATAACAACGAACAAATGTGTCTATTAGAATCAAAAGCGATCTATTCCACTTTTAAAAACTTTTAGGTTAGTGATTGATATTGTTACGATATGTTACACTGAGTGTATTTACTTTCTTTAACTAAATTTCATATTTTCACTCCATTCCTGAGAAAATTGAGAACGAAATCGTCATTACAGTTCAAAATAGTTCCATTACCATCCATTACATTTGCTGATACAAAACAAGTCTATTATATTGAAATTTACAATCAAAAAACATCTATTCCAATATAAATTGCGAATATGAGAATCAAAAAAGATCTATTCCAAATTTGGCGGGAAACTTGTGAAAAACGTCAAAAAAATTTCATACAAAAATCAGTTGTAATCAGTATTTAAAAGTCCTCTGTTTTATTAAATTTAATAAAAACGCAGTATTTTGTTGGTTTTTAATTAGAAACGAGTCGTGCGTATATAGTAATGGATTCAATCGAATCGCCGCAAGTTATAGACCGCCCTAGTAAAAGACAAATAAACATTCTAAATCGAAAAAGAACATTCGAAAAATTGAGAAGTAAGTTACTAAAATTCAGATACATAATGGATATTTTTAGGTTCATTTAATATTAAATATAATAATTTATCTGCAGATACAAACGGAAATGTTTACCAGAAATACAAAAATGTAAACACAGTGTACATAGTCAGTTTAAATGGAATCTACTGAGACCTTGCGATGCAATAGAGTTCTCTAATAACTTTTATTCGAACAAGACCGAGCTGGCTCAAGACGCATTTATATTAAATCATTGCAAAATTGCCAAGCCTCACAGAACTAACCGCAATATATTATGTGTGACAAAATTCCGTGTGCGTACTATATGCAAAATATACTTTGATACGTGAAATATTCCATCAGATCGACGAGGAGGAGATAGGAAAAGTTTGAAGTACGAGGATAAAAAACTGGCTGTTATTAATTTTATAAAAAAATATAAAACTGTTGAGATGCATTACTATCGAGCCCAGATTGCGCACCGTCAATATTTATGCGGAGATCTCTCGATTAATAAAATGTGGAAGGCTTTTAAAAATGAAAACCCAGATTAGATTTATATTTAATAATAATTTTAATTTAGGTTTTAAAACGCCTGCGACCGATAAATGTTCGACGTGCCTTAGATTTTTGGAACAACTAAAAGTTGAAACCGACGCCCAAAAAACGCAGGAGCTGATTACGATGTCACGGGTTCATAAGCTCAGAAGCAAAGCTTTCTTTACACTTCTCAATGACGAGGCCGACGGTTTACTGACCATTTCTTTTGATTGTTAAAAGAATATGGTTTTGCCTAAAGTCTCAGATCAAGCTGCATACTATAGTCGCTAGCTTTATTTGTATTTGTTTGGAATGGTGGTTGGTAACGCCGAATAATGTATTTTCATATTATTGAACCGAGAATTGTCAGCCTAAAGGAGCAAACGAAATAGCGTCTGCGGTGTACCACATATTGAACCATACGGGTTTAAACAATATTCATACAGTTCGTTTAGTGGCGGATGGATGCGGCGGACAAAATAAAAATTCAAGTATGGTTGGAATGTGCGAATATTGGTTACTCAAAAAAGCACCACCAAATGTGTTAAAGATTGAGTTGGTCTTTCCAGTACCAGGTCATTCGTACATTCCTCCAGATAGAGTTTTTGCTCAAATTGAGAAGATCAATGTCAATGATTACCTTGACATTTATAAGGAAAATGGAACCCTAATTAACTTGGGAAGTGATGAATGTCCCTCGAAATGGCGAGCAATGGATGATTTACGATTTTATAAAGAGCTAATTATAGATCATAAAAAACTTTACTTGGAACGAGATAATGAGGTCGTTAACTACAATAGTTATGATGAATCAAATATAATTAGAGTTTACATTTTTAGTTTTAGTTTCTTAATTTTAATGTGCAATTTAATTGGACTGATATTTTAACTATAATGTGATTTTGTGATTTTTGATTGATTGATTTTTATTTGATTGAACTAATGGCTTTATGTTGATCATTAATTTAATTTAAACCAAAATAAAAGACTGAAATATTTCTAATTTTAATCTATTTTTTTTTCAAACTGAGTCTATTCCAAATCGAAAATTTCAAAACGTACCTATTCCATTATAGCGAGTTTCAAAATGAATCTATTCCATTGCGTAACATTCAAACCCTATCTATTCCCAAATTATTTTTAAAATACAAACCAAATTAATTAATATTTTAAGAGTTTTAAATTAAAAATCCGATTAGAGGTCTTTAATAAAGGCAATGAATCAATAAAAAAATCAAATTACAATGTAATTTAAGAATTAAAAATTTTTCTCAGTTTTTTCAGAAACGTGAAAAGTGGAATAGATCGCTTTTGATTCTAGTAGACACATCTGATTTATGTGGATACATCATTCAGTCGGAAGCTTAGCCAACTAGTTTCCAATACGATAAGCGATTCGTCATGGTTTCTAGTAAATTGGGCTCAACAATAGTATTAATAAGTCCTCCTGTTAAAAAATGCCCTAGAGTGAGGGGATCTAAATCACTTGGATCCGATGACAGGTGTGTAATTGGTCGTGAGTCCAAAATACCCTCTATTTGAACTATCAGCAAATAAAACTGTTCTAAAGTTAAAATTTGGGTACCAATTACACGTTTTAAATGTATTTTGAAAAACGTAACTCCTGACTCCCATAGTACACCGATATGTGGTGCCCTAGGATGTATAAAACGCCATTCAACTCCTTCATTGCTACAATAGCTAGAAATTGTTTCTTCTTCCTTAGATGTGAGTACTGAATACAATCTCTTGAATTCCCTGCTCCCACAAAACCACTCCATTGTCACTCCAAAGAGTCTTCACCTTCCCACGTCTAGCGAAAATTGTTTCAGACATTCAATGAAAGTATCACTTGTAAGATATTCAACAACCTCCAAGTGAATTGCTTTTACGGTAAAACAAATGAATATAGATTGTATGTAAGGTACCCTTTGGATTGTTAGACATCCATTTACGGATTGTCGCTGTATCTCTAATGCTTCCTGCATATCATTGCTACCTGACAAAATGTCATCTATATAAAAGTCTTCAGCTATTAGGAGTGCAATTTGTTTCAAAACCTTTAAGGCCAAATACGGCGCGGTGGATGTACCGTAAGTGACGGTTTTCAATTCGAATTCTTAGGATCCGAAGTATTTTCGCGCCATAATATTTTTTGAAATTTCAAATGTTCATCAAGAATTTTCACTGAAGTAAAGACATAAAGATATTTACGAAATCTGAGAACTATTGCGAAAAGTTCTTGTTGAAGAACAGACCCAACCAACAGAACGTCTTTCAATGATAATCCCGACGTTGTTCTGGCTGACGCATCGTAAACAACCCGCAACTTTGTTGTGGTACCATCAGGTTTCAGAACCACATGGTGCGGAAGGAAATATTGCAAAGATGAGTGACTACTATTACTACTAACTTGCATATGGCCTAAACTTCTGTATTCAAACAATGAAACATTGTGAAACAATGTTTCACAAAGCTTTTCCTCTATTGACAATTTGGGCTTATAACCAATTTATATTCCCAAAATTTACACAATTGTTGATCTAGAGTATTGGTTTCATATTCCAGTTTTTGAGTAGCGAGAAAAAGGTTATGTGACGTTTCTTCCAATTTTCCACTCACAATCAACCCGAAAACTGTCTGCTGGAGAATTAGTAAGTTATCCGCTAATTGCAATTGATTGTTAATCAAAATTTTAAAGAAAATTTCAGTCCCTAATAAACTGTCTATTTGATTCGGAATATTAAATGTTGTGTCAGCTAAATTTAATTTAGCACGTAAAGACCATCCCGAAATATTTACAGATTGACTTGGTAATTGATTTGTAATTTAAGGAACTACAAGAAAATCAAGCTGCTCAGTATAATTACTGAATCTGGATTTAATAGATGTAAAAATTCTTTGACTTATAATAGATTGATTAAAACCCGAAACTAAACAAGAGCTAATGTTTTGTTTTGTCAAATTAATTTTGTCCAATATATGCAATACATCTTTATCAATCACAGCTTCCCATAACTTACGGGTTTCATTATCTAATTTCTGGGCAACTAACTGAATTATAATCATGTCCCAACTATCTACGTGTTGACCTAACTTTTTTAAAGCATTGCGGTACATTTACGCAACATTAAATTTCTTCAACAGTCGGTTGACATTTGATAAGTTAATAGAGCGGTGTTTTACTATAGTCAATAACGGTTTATTTCCAGAATTGCAAGTGTCATTTGATAATTACGACGAAAGTTACACAATTGCGAAATAAAAATTAGTAGAATTCAGTAAGCTATATTTAAATCTAAATCTTTAGAAAGTATTAGTTCTCATTCAACAATTCAAAACGCTCTAGAATTAGTATTGTAGTCCCGCAGGCTAAACAGCAATTGTGTAGTGCTGATATTAAAGAAAATAAATTGCAAGATAATTTTCCACACATTGAGCATCAGAATTTACAGTTAAACGATTTAATGAGACACATTTTCCCAATAAATAGTCATCACAATTCATTTTTTTATTTTACAGATTCCAACTTTCAATGGACTTGAAGTGGGTTACATTTTGTGATATTTCTGAAGCACATATTTACAATAGACCAGATATTGATAATATTATCAAATACACTTATTTATTAGAAAAATTGCAAAGTGAAGCTTTATATGCAGTAGGACAAATTACAGTATCAACAATTGGTTATCAAAGTGCATGGAATAATTTATGTCAGAGGTACGATAATATATCAATTATAATATTGGTGAACATCAGTCTTCGCAGGAATTGTGGAGTTTGTTAAACGATTACAATTCACAAATTATTGATCTTAATGCTTGTGGTCAAGTATTGAGTGATTTATCAGTGCAAGGATTTTGTTCAAAAAACGAGACTTGAGAGTTGCGTTTTTTGTGTACGTACTAGATTATACAACAGTCAATATTATTGTTGTTTGGTTTAATTTTAATATTATCGTACATCTAGTAAGCCGATAAAAATTGCAACTCTCAAGTTTCGTTTTTTGAAAAAAATCCTTGCACTGAGTTGATGGTCATTAGTTTTGTAAAAAGAAGACTGGATTTAATTTCGCTTAAAGAATGGGAGGATTCATTACAAATAACGGGCTTCCAACATGGAATCAATTTATTACATTTTTAAGAAAACGATGTCATACATTACAAAACATTGAGTCCCTCAAAATCAAAAGAGGTACACCTGATACTACTTCCCAACTTTCTAATAATTCCAATTACACAATAAGTTTATTTCACATAATCATTCAAAAAATTCAAGTAAGGTGTCTACATTTATTTCTACAGATCAACCAAAAACCAGTAACCTTTCGAAATGTTTATTTTGCAAAAATCTTCATAATTTGTTCAATTCCAGAATTTTCTTATACTGTCCACCGTTGATCGTTATAATTTCATTTTAAGTTCGCGCATTTCCACGAATTGTTTACGGCTAAAGCACATTAATTCAAACTGTACAATGTTTGCACGTTGTAAATATTGCAACGGAAAACATAATGCGTTATTACCACGGTATAAAAATTCACAAGCTTACGTCAAAACCGAAACTATCTCGAAAAATTCTAATCGATCGTCTACTGGGATCGATACACTAAGCACTAATATATAAAAACCTTATGTCAAATGAAATCTAGTTTTTACAAATTGAGTAAACAACAAACAATTACCTTGTTCATCTCAAACAACTTTGAAAACACAAGTTTCAGAAATGGCATATACTGTTTTTAATAAAGTGTTACTTTCTACAGCTCTTGTCTTGGTAAGCAATTGTAGAGGAAAATATCATTTATGTCGAGCATTGCTTATTTCTGCAAGCCAATCGAATTTCATCAATACAGAGCTTGCAAATAAATTAGGATTACCATTTCAAAATATGTTTTGATTTATCTATTTCGAGCTTAAATAATAATCAGACAAATGTTAAATTGAAATCATCCGCTTGTAATAAATCAATAAAATTCTCATTGGCCCAATCTTTTTCAAATCAAATTTTGACATTTAAATACAAAACTTTTCTTGCAATGAAAGTTATATCCAAGAATTAAAACAACAAACAAACCATTTCACTGTCAAGCACCATCTCTTCAAGTTTTGATTTGGAGAGGCAGACAATAAAATTGGAAAAATGAAAACAATGATCAACTTGCGTGATCATAATATGAATGCGAGGAAACTACAAGCAACTGATTCATCATGTATTGGCACGAAGCATGAAGATAAAGCGGTAAATGCGAATAGACGAGGTCGATCAGCAAAACAAATCATATATACAAACAAGTACGTATTTACAAAAAAAAAAACAAATAGCGATCATGGAACGACATAACATGACAAAGTCGAGCACGACATAAACAATAATTATTTATTGCACCATCAACATCGACAGAATCATATAACGAAACCGGATAATTTTTTTTAAACGAGTGTTTTTATTTTTATTTATGTTCAAACACAAAAAAACAACGACAACAAATCATCATTCCATACACACACACACACCTCCACAACAACCATCCTGAAAAATGAAACGAGAATTCTAAATTCAACACAACCATCAATTCTATTAACGGTTAATTTTGGGCTGTTAACTATCGGCTCATTACGACTTGATTTATTTTTGACTTAGATAACACAATCTGCGTTACCGATTCTTTACATTTGCTTGTATGTAGAATAAAATTTTTTTGCAAAAGTAAGTTCTCAATGGGTTTAATTTTTCATTTTGATAATCCAAACATGTCTTATAGTTTGCTGTTGTCAAGTTCTGGGAATTATTGTATATTGCCGCAGCATCCGATATAAATGAAATGCAATAATGGAACCGATAGAGACAACATACAATCAAACAAAAACAATAAAATATAAAACGACGAACAGAACGACAACGGGACTCTGCGAAATTGTTTTTTGTTTTTTTATTAAAACCAAGTTAGTTTCAATGTAGAATTTAATTGATAATGGTTATATACTATAGTGAAAATTTGTGCCAGTGTAAAAGTTTTAAAAATATGTTAACATAACATTTCATAATTAAAATAGTGATAAGATAGTAAAGTGAAATGTGTGATCTACGCCTATCAAATAGTGTAAAACAATATTGTTTGCAGTATTTTGTGTAAATAAAGGCAAGTGATTATTGTAAAATGTAACGCGTACATTAATTCAGTGTTATTTTAGAATTAAATCAAGTGTTGTCCACTGGCTCAAGTAGGTTCAAGTGGACCATTGCCTTGATGAATTATACGGCTGGTAAGTCTTCTTAACAATATTTTAATTATTTAAAGAAAAATGAATGCTCAATTTATTCACATTTCACATTGTCTTGATAGAATTCTATGGTTCAAGACTTGTGATTATGTTCAAATTTAAAAGAAAAAAAAAATTATCACAAGTCTAGAGCTCCATTTATGTAAATTTTTCAAGCGTAAGCTACTGCTGATATTTGGTTTGACTATCACAATTCGTAATCTAATACGGAAATAATTATAGATTTAATTGCAAATAATGAGCCTTGTTTCCTTGAAACATCACATAGTCTGTACGGATGGCTGTACCGTCAGACGTAAAAATTGTCCGAAATAGTGAAATATTTGTTTTGGCTTGTTTCAGCGGCCCTTTTATTTGGGTTGCGATTTTTTCGTATTTATTTAAGGATAAAGCTCACCTATCGTGGCTGAGGAAAAATGTTTCAGTATTAACGACTTAATCGGATAAAAGTAGATGCATCCCAAGATTGATTGCTTAGTTTATTCTGTTGATTAATAAGGTGAATACAGGACTATATCGCCATTTTATCAGAAGAATTTTTTTTGTATTAACAGGCGAGATTTTATTTACAGAATTTTTATGATTGTAGGATTTATGGAGTTCCCAAAATGTAAAATTAAGTAATTTTGAAAAGAGAATTTTCAGTATAAGCGCTGTACAGAAATGTGTAAATTTAAGGAATTTAGAGGGTAACTAGTACTTTAAAAATTCAAGGAGTTGGAATTTTCAAAATTTGAAGGTTGATCAGTATTCTACAGAAATTTTAAAAATTTATAAAATTTGCCGGAATTTGTATACGGAATTTGTATATGTATAAGGAAATTGGTAGCACTTATTGATTAATAGTTTTGTGATTGTTCTTAGTATATTATATTTAGCAGAATTGATAGTTACAATTTGATCGAATTGATAGGGGTGGATCAATGTCTATAGTAACTTGTGGGTTCTGTTCCCGGATGTTTTTAAAATTCCGGGTCTCAGGATTAAGTTTTAGCCTCCCCCCCCCCCCCCCCGGTATTTCCCGTAAGTTCCCGGGATTCATAGCAAAAATTCATTTACTTTTCACAGAAAAGATTTATTTCAATAAATTATAATAAATAAGAACCAAAATTTAATTTCGATAAAATTAACAAAAAAATTCAAAAAAACAAAATGAAATTAAAGATTTTGATTGTTAAAATATGTTTTTAAAAAACATAAAACGTAAATAGAATGATCAGATAGGGCAACACGTTTTTAAATAAAGAATACACGCTTGGTGTATTTGATATTATTACGGTAGCTTCATAAAATTTCATCTCCTTAGTTATAGTTGATTTTGATTGACCAGGTTCTAAATTCTATGTGTCGTTTGGAAGCTATGATTCCCTTTATCAGAGACAACTTAAGAGGAATTATAAGTTACGTTTTCAATCGGAATAATAGCCGAACCTGACGGTTGATTCTGGTGACTCTCTTCTTCATGATCATTAAAATATTTTTTATCTAAACCATTTGCATATTTTGCGATGCAGGATTTTAAAAAAAAATTACCATTATTATACTTCTCAGCTGGCGGTTTTACATTTTTTGGTTTCTGTAGAAACATCACGAGCGTAATGAGGTCCTTGTAGCATCTCTCAGATAACCTGATTTTCAGAGTTTCCAAAAATCCTTCGACACAAAATCAGGTAGTTCACAAAGTGAACGTGAGGTAATACTTGTATTTTGGGAATTATCGTTACTTTTGAAAGGATCAATAGTATATTTATCCAAATCCTTCAACGACATACGTAATTCGCATATCTATGAAAATTTACAAAAATATTTTATTTCAAATCTGTGCCCTAACAAATATTTTAATTAGATAAAAAGCCAATTATTTTAAAAAATGTTGGTTCATAGCTATCGATTTCAACGCTTATTCTATTTTTTTTATACCTTTTATTTTTTTAACGACATATTCAAAATATTTCATCGTACCATCAACAATATTCTTTCCAAATTTTAATTGATCTGCATGTTCTTCAGTTTTTTAAATTAACTAAAGAAAGCCGTCGCGAAATGTTCTTTCAAATGTTTCTTCTAAACGTAGTACTTCTTGCAATAGCTTTTAAACTTTATGTTTTCCTTCGAATCTCATACATCAGAACTGATTTAAGGGACCAATTTTTTCATGACATAGGGATAATTTAACAAAAAGTGATGTTTTTGACGGAGAGGTGAATTAAAAACTTCTCTAAATGATTCATGATGCTAAGAAATAAAATATTCTAATACTCTATGGTTTTATCAATATGATCTTAAAGAACAATTTGTAATATTTACTGGAATAAATTCTCTTATCAACATATCAACAAATTTTGCCATACATATATAGCGTTTCTGCCGAGGAGTATTTTAATGTACGGCTTTTTAAATGTTCATTTGATATGCATTGGGGTTTGTTGATATTTTCATATTCGCTAAAATCAAAATTTTCTTTTCTGTTATTAATATAAAATATCTAAAATCATTAGCAACTAGCATATCATGCATTATATCTAATGGTCGGTTTCCGTAACGTTATTTTTTGATAAATCTTCCGAATATTTGAGAATCCGATGTTATAACCGAATATCAGAATATACGGATTTTAGTTGTAAGAGTAACAACAAATCAGTTCGAATTTCCGACGTTATGAGTGATAGGTCGTTATACCCGAGGGCAGTATAAGTGAATTTCACTGTATTTCACACTTTTGGGTTTCTGTTTTGTGAATTTTGCAAAATCTCCAAAAATAATTTGCGGAAAATGATTCTGTGAACCCAAGAATCTCAGTAAGCCCTTTATTATCGCCTACATATTCTGCTATTACGTAATCAAATTTTTGTTTATTTATCTTAATACCTGTATTTTCTAAATATTTCAGCTCATCTAATACTGGTTAAAACATAGAATTTCCATACCTTTTCATGTCTAAGCTATGAAACAACATAACTAAAAATATGTTTTAAAGCTTTGTCTGAATCAAATTTGGATTAAATGGCAATCAAATATACACAGATCCTAAATTTTGCAATCCTGCTCTTGAAGCCAATCCATTATTAGTCTCAAATTTATCAAAATATAAAATTAAAGGTAAAACGATATCTTCTTTATAACTATATCTAATTATTTTTTCTTTCCAAAAAGTTGTCTGCATAAACCCACTTATCTCAGAAGGTGGCAATTCCAAACTCTTAAGATAAGCAATCACAGAATTAAACACATTTGGAGTTCGAAAACAGTTTTCTAATACAGGTTTCATTGGATTAAGGGTCGTTTCTACGTTTATTATTTGCAATAAAAGGTTATTTTCCTGCCTATAGCTATCTATGTGCTCTCTAATAATGAGACTTTTGGGTTGAATATACAAAGAGACCTTACTTAATTCTTTCCTTCTTTGATGGTCTGTTGAAATGATGGCGATTTGAATAATTATTGTATTTATTTTTTCCCAGTAATTAATAATCTTGTTTTCAAATCCTTTATACATGAGCTCGAAGTCTAGGAGAATAAAATTACTTCCTGACTGTCCCTTCATAAATGGAAATTTGGTAAATATTGATCTTTATATGCTTGTGCTAGTTGTAGGATTCTCAAACATATTTTGTCTGACGTCGAATGTATCTCTCGATGCTGAAATAAGGTGTTCGACCGGCCCGAATTGGGTTTGCAAAAATTCTATTTGTGATTTGCATTTTCAATTTGTATGCAGGGGCGCAGGTTTCCCACAATTTCCCCTTCGCAATTGAGCGTGTGTTTGGGTTGTACCCAATAAAATACAGGCATTCAGGTTCAAATCGAATCTTGCTCCTGTTTGTGCTGCTAGGTCCTTAAATTAGCTACTTCTTATTACAAACTTTTGTTTGTCCCTAAAATTGTTAATCTCTGCATTTACAATCAATGTAGCAAAATAGTTTCGATATTTGTTTTTTAATATTTTATGTTTGGCGTAATAGTTTTCAATAACTATCCCGTTTGAATATTTAAGATAATTGTCTATACTGTTATCTGGTAACGAGAAATCCTATATATATATAATATACATTAAACAATACACTGTAAAATTTAGAAACTTTTAGCAGTACCAGTAATTCCTATTATGCATAGTAAATATTTTTTAGGTATAGTAACAATTCCTATATGCCTAATTATACTAATGAAATAGAGAAGGCAGTTGATGAATTATGATTACTGATTCTCTGCCAAATTTTTGCATCACGGACCCTCCATCTGTTGTTATAGCTATATAACCTCGTTTAAGCTGATCTCGAAACTAATTAGCTTCCGCTCGAGTAGATTGTTCAGCCGTGACAAATTCTATAAATACTTATCAGACCGAGATTGTCATATGAACCATTAGAATAATGTACATTCACATACAAATAACGTCGATTTTTGAAACGCATTCATTCATCGAAGGTCAAACTTAATAATTGGGCGGAATTATCCTTTTTGTATAAATTAGTTTTTGTATTCGTTTCTCTTTTTACCGATTCGTAGTAATCACGTATGAGTTTCATAGCATTTGTTTTTGTTTTAGGTTGTTGAAAGCCACGAGATAACAGAGCCCTATTGAAAACCCATCCAATGCACATAGTTTAGACAGAATTTTAGCCATAGACTGTGGTTTGTGTACCTTAATAGGGTACATTGAATTTTAAAATGTTTTGATAAGTTTTTAAAATATAAAAGAAATTTTTCGTAAATACCAGGATTTTAAACCAAATTCTCGGGAATCGGAATTATAAAAATTGATTACTACTAGGTACCCTAGGCACGTGCATAGAACCCGTTAATTTTAGAGGAACTAAATATCGTGCTCCATTAGTGGGGTAGCATTTGATTTTCAGAACCACCACACAACGGTTCAAAAGGGCAGCTACTAATGTTCGACAGCACGACTTTGGAATGTTGTCCCAGATTTCCCCAATATTTTGGAACAGCCAAGGCTGGCCAAATTACATTACACTGAGTGATTAAAATACTTTTACAAATTATAGCTAACTCAGTACAATTACTTTGCATTTGTAAATTGATAAATTTGATTTGACAAAATTCGTTTATTGAAAAAACGATCATCAAAACAGCGATCATTATTAAAAAAATTTTGTTTATTATTAAAAATGTAATTTGTATTTTCATTACGTAAATCAAATACATATAATTCGTTACAGCTCAGCCTTGGGAACAGCTCGTCTGAATTCCTAGAACCTTTAGTTTTTAATCTTTCCCCAAGTACTGCCCATAAAATTTCTCAATTGTGCTAAGGTCAAGCCTTTGCGGAGGCTAGTCCAGAAAGTCTTTTTTTGACCCGTAAATTAAAACTTCTAAAACCTTGTAGTGTGTTCAGGACTGTTATCCTATTGTAAGGTAAATGACACCGGCATGTTTTCGAAGGAATAAGGACTATCACATTTTTCATGATATACGTGTTGATCCATTCGCTAATTAATTCTAAATGCTGATCGAAAGCCGAGCGCTATATCATAACGTTTCCACTTCGATTAGTCGTTTGATTCCACATTTTCCAAAGCGCCAATGATTTGTACAAGTTTCACGAAATTTATCGTTTATTTTAAGTTTTGTTGGAAAAAAATTGCCTTAAAGCCTTGTCCGACAACTCTACGTAATTTGAGTAGATTCGGTTTCATTTTTATTACTTTGCTTCACCTCTTTCTGTTGCTTTTCGAGCCTGTTCTTTACTAAGTCCATTTTCAAAACCCCCAGTACCACTAAAGGTTTTAATAAAACGATAGTCCAAAGCTGCAATAGATCCTTCTGTTGCATTTCGTTTGCATTATCTCCAATCTATCAACTTCCTCATTTTTGGCGAAAAGCTCTTGATTTTTTACATTTTTCCTACTAAATAATATACCTTGAAACTATCCAAAAATGAATGAAACCAACTTGCTTTTTAGAAAGGCTATGCTTCACTGAATGCATGCATTTTTTGCTAATTTTATGGCCACCAACTGTACTGTCGAAGTGGGTACGATCGGAGGATTTATACTACTTTCAATCCTTTTGTCTGCTATTTCATTTTGTACTGCCCCGTTCTAATTACTGCTATATAATTTATAAATAAACCATTTTAACGAGTTTATGTTGAAAATTCCTAATGTTGTTGTTGTTAAATATCTTTTTTTTTATTAGGCATGGCTCCTACATTAAAAGGAGCCCATTGCCAAAAATGCTTGAAGCTGAAAACGAATTATTTAAAATAACATTTAATAAAATTAAATCGGCGTTTGGTTTAAGCTTTTTTTAACTAAAAAGCTCATAAAGCTAGACACTATTTTTGAACTAAACTAATATTATTGTTAACATCAAATCTGACACGAAAAAAGACACTACACCTCTAAAATTATAGATATATGAATACCAATAAATTTGACAACAACACGGTATCATTAAGGATTTTGACAACAACAAAATCTCACACTGATTTCAATAGATATTTGATGTAAAATGGGTATTCTTAAGAAACGCTTGAAATTTGTGCTGAATTATATAAAGAGTTATTGAAGATATTTAAATTGTCATTTGATTAAAGCTTCTTTTATATTGAAAGCTTATAAAGCTCGGTAAAATATTATTGAATTTAACTGATATTATAACACCAAATATAACACAACAAATATGCTTAACCTTTAAAATCGCAAGTATTTTTATTATTTAAGGCCCGAATCGATAGACACAACTACAACTTTTAGTTGCAGTCACTCTTTTTTCGAAATTAGTGTTCGAATACCGTATTTTTAAATAAGAATAAAATAGCAAATTTAATCAGAAATCTAGTACAATTTTCAAAAAGTAAATTTTTTCAAATAAATTCTTCCATTTTAAAGCCAAAATCACAATATAAATTATATTAATTGATTATTTATTGCTAAATATAGGTATTTTGATTATTATTATTTATTATGACTTGAAATGAATAAATTTATATCGAAATTAAAAATTGTAATTTCGATTTTTAACGTCAACTTCAATCTACACTTTAAACTGTGAGGCAGATGCAAATTAATTATGGTTTGTCGATTTGACTCATTAAATTGAAATATCTAAGTATTCGAGGGATTTTCATTGGTGCTTTAAATAAATTAACAAAACTGTACGACAAGAAACAAAGACGGTACGGCAAGGAGAAGTGAATAATTAACTCCTTCATGGAATCAAAGAAATTTTGAAAAAATTAAGACATATATCACGGTCGGAAGTGTTGCACGGTCTATGCGCTCTCGGTACTTAAGCTGAATTTTGTGATCCGTTAAACAATATAAAGCCATTAGACTGGATTCTTCCCCAAATACTTTAATCGAAATTGGGTTCCTCCGCAAAGGAATCCTTCAAAAAGAGTTGCTTTCATATTTGCTTCACCAAAAAGTGCTCTAAAAACAGGTGCCTTAAAGAAGCTCTATTTGTAGGGTTTATTTGGGATAGCTTTCATTAAAAAAGATTAGAAATGTTCCTCCAAAAATTTAGTGGTCTAAAAGTGGTCCCCCCAAAAATTGTCCTGCAGTCCCATAAAAAGTTTCACATTGGGCGGAGTCGTTAAGGTACACAAATGTAATAAAAGCTCTATGCATGGTTGTAGAAAGCTTCGGTGTAGCTGTATTCTTGACACTGTGTACACTAGAAAAGGCTTTCATTTTATTTAAATATTTCAGGTTTGTCCGTCCTTGCCAGGCCATGCCCTTTTTGTTTGCATCTGGTTCTAGGTTCAAGTTAAGGAAATGTTGAGATTTCTTTTCGCGATGGATATTAATACATTTGGCATAAAAATCTAGAGTATATCTCAACGATCACTCCTGTACACGAATTGCTTCCTAATGCCAAAAGTACAAGAATGTGAAACTGCCAACGTAAAGCAATAAACAACTTGATATTTCCAAGCTGGTGAAAAGCACTTTAATTCTGCTGGAAAGTTGGTAGCGAAAAAGAAATGGGTGAATATAGATCTGTGATAGTAGCAAACTATAATGCGGTTCAAATATTACCGAACCAGATAGGAAATACATTTTTAAGTGCTACTATAAATTAAATCATGACCGGAAATTTAAAGATTCCTAATTAAATTAACAAAGAAATTTCCAGTAGTTCGTAAAACTTAAAAATGTCGACTTCAGTTTTTCGAAATTAAAAATAATTGAAGTTTGTAAAAAATATTTTCAAGATGTCAAACATCATATATACGGTATAGGTACCTTAAGAAATTTAGTTAAAGTTATAGTCATCAAAACAAGGATACATAACAGGAACAGAATGAACTACACTGTATCATTCCCAAAAGTGAGTCAAAATGGTGTAGGTTGAGAGTGAACAAGCCGTGCTTAAATCCGATAGTATGTAAAATAATCTACATAAACGTTCAAAGATTTTACGGGTGCAAGCGAGAGGTAACCTAAAGTTTGACCTTGTAATATACTTTCAAGGTAAGCTGTAAGTCAACTCTAATATTTTTTATAGGAACTTTCATTTTTTACTCCGGACTCTAAAAGCGCATACAATTTAGTCATAAAATTTTACGCTACTAAATGCCACCAGGAGAATTTTCGTTCACAGATACGAATTTGTTATACACCGTTTAAAAAACGGTTAGTGCAACAAATATTAGTGCTACTCCAAAACAGGTTCTGTCGAAAACGTTCCTCTAAAATATGTTTCTGCGGCCTTCCAAAAAGTGTTATAACTGGAGCTTTTAAGTAACAAGTTTCTACAAAATAATTTTATGAAAAGCTCCTTTTACATTCATCACAACAAATAACATCTGTCACCGAGAACGGTGCCTTCTAAACCGATTTACAATTTAAAAAATCTTCAAAAACCTGATAATAATAAAAACAGTCGGGGTTAGTGGCCAAGCTAAATTGTTATACCCCGAAACAATTTAATTAATATTTCGATTAATAAAATTAGTCTGCCATTTTAATTGGTGTACAGAGCGCAAAACCACACATAGGTACTTGGGCAAATACATTTACTTATTAAATTTATACAAAACGGTAAAATGGTATGTTTAGAAAAACAGAAAAGATACCAGCAAAAAAAAATTCGTATCATTTATGCAACAATAAATTTTCGTTAACACAGTAACAAGAACCAACCAAAGAAAAAAAAAAGGTCAAATGCCCAAAAAAAAATTTATTTAAATCATTTCAACATTTTTGTTTTTGTATATGGTTTCAGGTTTTTCCGATTTTTTTTTTGTATCTCTGTGTGTATGTGTGTTGCGGAAAGCTTTCTTTAAAAAGAATTTATTTTATTTTTTGTTGTTGTTGGAACATTTAAACTAATTTGCATTTTATTATTATGATCATTTTTGTGCTTTTTTCTATTATCATCTTTTGGTCTGTTTCTTTTCACTCGGTAGATACTATTAAATAAATTGAGCAATTTAGGTGTACTTTATAAGATGAATGTAGATGCAAATTACTCTTAACGATAGACCTTAAAATGTGTATACCTAGGTGATTCATTTGTACACGAGAGATGTGTATCGATGGAAATGTTAAAAAGGTAAATAATTTTATTTTAATTAGATCATTAGTAACACAACGATTTGATGTATTGATGTTTTATATGGAGAAAATTAATGCCCCATCTCCTCCACTCACCTGAAATCTTTAACAATATAATAAAATCTTGATAACAGAGAATATATACAGCCATATACAGTCAAACCTGTTTTTGTGCGGTCTTTTTTTATGCGAATTTTTTTTTATGCGTTTTTTTTGTGCGATTTTTTTTTTGTATGCGATTTTTTTTGTGCGATTTTTTTTTATGCGGTATATGAATATCGAGATTCTGTTCAGCCATTTTTATACCTAATGCATCAGCCAAGTTCATTAATCATTAGATATGCTCAATATTCTTATATATTCCATATTCTAGCTAATTTCAATATGTAATTACATATTATCTTGCACACAAAGAATATAATTTAGTTAAAAGAAATGTTTATTTCACAACTAATGAAATGCGTAGTAATAGCCACACTGATTTTTAACCTTGAACATAAACTAAAAAAATATAAAATATGTAAGAAAAAGGAAATTTACCGTTTTATTTAAAAATGAGAAATTAAATTTTTTTTAAATGTTTCCACGTGTAATTTAATTATTTATTTTGTTTAGAAAGCATTTTCTCGCTATTTCGTAAAACTTTGACATATGTATTTTCTAACGGGAAACTTTTGACATGCGGTCCCTATCCACCGCATAAAAAAAATTTTTTGTAATTTTTGTACAAAATTATTTATTATAGCGATTTATGGAGTTTGCGAATATTTTTTTTTTGTGCGATTTTTTTTGTACGGTCCCTATCTACCGCACAAAAACAGGTTTGACTGTACATACATAATAAAGTTGAAAATAATACGAATACTCATTAGAATTCATCATCAGTAATCAAATTTATGCGAAAGTATCATTTCCATAAATTAACGATTATTTTTCACTCTAGCACTTGAAAAGGTATAAAGGAGTGGTACAAACACACGTAAAAAACACCATATCATAAAATGAATAATAAAATGTCCCTCAATGACAATCTTAATTTTTTTTTTTTTTTTTATGTTCTCAAGATCCTAGGTGTTTTTTCTTACATGAGTTTGCCTTTTATCTTGTATTTTATTGTTTTCCTCTTTTCTCATGCACAAACATCTTTTTGGTTTCTTTTTTTTTTGTTTTTGCACGAAACGAAAATGAAATACTTAACTATCATTTTTATGCTATTTTTGCTTTCCATCCAGGTTCTCCTAGTGAATCGTGTTTTTTTTTCTGTGCGCTCTTCCACTTCAACGTTATCAAGTTGACGAGAAAATCTCAAGAGCTTATATGAGTTTCCTTTTTCTTGTTATTCTTTCACATTTTTTTTTTTGTGCTGTGTCTCTGAGGCAAAAAATTTGAAAACAGTTTTTTTTGTTCTTCAGAAAATAGGAGTGACATGCATATAACAAACAATCGGTTTCATTGTATAATTTAGGAATAATGTTGGTTAATAATTTTCAGGTTATTTCAATTAATTTCATCCTAAACGTAATGAATATAAATAAAACGCAATTTGATCTATAGTAATTAGATGTTTCGATTGTGTTCAGCTTGCTCTATAATATAAAATAGCAAAGAAAAAATGTAAGGTGTGGGTATACTTGAATAAAGGATTATATTTTGATTTGGAACTCATATGTGGATAGGAAACCAAAATTTTTCATTTGAACTTTAAACAGTAAAATACAGGTTATTGAGGCAATATTGATGTTATACATATATATATTGTTCTATTCACTTTTTCTTTCTTTGTGGTATATGCAATTGGTTCTAAGTTTTGCTACACAACAAAATGAGTGTTGTGATGCCTATAAGTTTAAATTGTATTATATAAATGTTAGACACACCTGTATTCGATAAATTTTTATAATATTATTGATAGTTTTTACTGTTTTGAAATCAATCATAAATTGAATCATTTTCGTTAAATCAGTTTTCATCAAGAACTATTAACAATTCTCCCGCCATAATAGAAAATAATTCGAATCAAATAGCAGAAGGAATGACTGCACTTGATACAAAACATGTTTATTTATTTTATGATATTAAGATCAACATAATTTGTACTGATCAGTACATTACAATTACATATTAAAAATCAAGATTCACTCCAAAACCAAAACAACGATATACAACAATAAAAAATAATAATATCACAGAATAGTTAAAACAAACTGGTAATTCTATTTTTAAATTCGCTTATATATTGAAATCAAACTCCGTATAATAATCATTAAAGTTATTAATAGCCATATCCAAAGGATTAATAGCTCCTTAATTAGTCCTGTGAAATCGAGGTAGGAATAACGAACGATTTCTAATATTTAGGTTCCTTGCCTGAAAATCAAGGTTAGACAACAACTGAGCAGAGTCAATACTGCCATTCAACAAATCGAAAATGAAGCAAGCAGAACTAATGGATCGTCTACGATTTAGTGGAAACAACTGAAATAAATTACAACGATCACTATAAGAAATATGATCTTGGCTTCTTAGAAGGAGACGACACACGCGACTCGTGAAACGACGTTGAATTTTTTCTAGACGACTTATTCTAATATCATATTGAGGGTCCCAGATAATTGGCAAATATTCAACTTGTGATCTTACTAAAGTTGTATCATATAAACTGTTTTAAACGTAGACAAATCTTTGAAATCCTTACAGGTTCTAAACATAAATCCCGGGAGCCGTTTAAATGGCAAACGACATTTGACAAAGTTACGTTTCATCAAACTATCTTTGGCAAATTTGCATATTTGGCAAATATCATTTGGCAAAACAAATTGAATGGCAAATGTATGTTTGATCAAAAAATCTAGTACAAATTTAACAGTTACGATGTAAATGGAATTTTTAAATGATTTTGGATTCAATTTTGGAATATAACTAGCCTATAACTAACCTATAATAACCTAGCTGTTTCTTAATCTATTGTGATTAAATTTAACAGGTACGGTGGAAATAGGATTGTTAAATAATTTTTGGGTGCATTTTTGGAATATCGCAAATTAGTCTGTAACTTAGCCATTTCTTTCGGAATTATGATACATTTTGACACGTACGGTGGAAATGGAATTGTTAAAAGTTGTTAAGTTTTTGAATATGTCCAATTAGCTTGTAACTTGGCTATTTCTTTACCGATTATGATGAAATTCGACAGGTATGATGGAAATGGGATGCTCAAATGATTTTTGGTTGGACTTTCGGAATATGGCCAATTAGCCTGTAACTTGACTATTTCTGAACTGTGGTGAAATTTGGCAGGTATGACGCGCGCCGGAATTAATAAAAATATTTTTGCTTGAAAACGGAGATTTAGAATTATCTGGAAAATAGAGATTTATTAGTAAAATTAGAATGGAAATCTCCATTTTCCAGAATATTTCAAAATTATATTCTGGAAAAGAAAGATTAAATCTTCATTTTCCAGAATTTAAATTTTCATTTTGAAGCAAAAATATTTTGATTAATTCAAATTTTGTTCAAATTTTAGAGTAATCACTTTTTGGCAAATTATTCTTCAGGAATTATGAGGCATTTTGATCGCGCGATCAAAATGCCTCATAATTCCTGAAGAATAATTTGCCAAAAATAAATTTGTCAAACAAATATTTGACATAGGTGAATTTGCTATTCATACTTCTTTGCCAAAGAAAAGTTTGCCAAACGTGTTTTTTGCTAAAAGTAATTTGATCAAACTTTCATTTGCGAAACGTTTTTTTGCTAAAAGACATATACCCATAAATCCCATCATTGCGTTGGATTTATTTATTATCTTCTCGGTGTGTTGGATAAACGTCAGGCCATCGTCGAGAAAAATGACGAGGTCCATAAACTCAGTAACACGATCAATGACAATATTGTTCAGTGTGTAGTTAAACACAATTGGATTTTTCTTTCTATGGAAGCTCATGATTCGACATTTTCCAATATTTAATTCCAATCTATTGAGTTCGCACCAGGCGGAAAGTCTATCTAAATCTTGCTGAAGACGTTCGCAGTCAATTTTAATGAATATTTTCATATCATCCGCATACAACAGAAATTTTGATGAATGAATGCAGGTACCAACATCATTGATAAACAATAAAAACAACAACGGGCCCAAATGACTGCCTTGCGCGATCTCCAGACGTTTGTTTAGACTCGCTAGAAAGACAATCATTAAATTTGACAAACAGTTTACGGTCAGAGAGGTAAGATTTTAACCAGAACAACAAGTGTGAGTGAACACCGACTTTCTGCAATTTAGATAACAAAATCTCGTGAGACATTCTATCAAATGCCTTTTTAAAGTCTGTGAAAACTTCATCAACTTGCCAGCCACTCTCTATTGAATTTATCACGAAATGTACAAATTCAACGAGGTTAGTAGCAGTTGACCGACCTGGGAAAATCATGTTGTTGTGGTATAATTATTTTACCAAACTCATTAAACATTATGTCGCGAACCATACATTCAAAAACTTTTGGGGCAGCAGATATCACAGAAATAGGTCTGTAATTATCAATTAAAGAACGATTACCACTTTTAAAAACCGGGATGACATATGAAGTTTTCCAAGAATCAGGAAAGTAACCTACAGACAGTGATCTATTGAATATTAGTTCCAGAGGGAATACTAATGAATGCGAACACTTGCGTAATACAATTGCATTAACTAAATCTGGACCTGGATTATGATTTAGCTTTAAATTAGAGATCTATTTAAAAATAAATTCAGTATTCAAAGAAATACAACCCAAAATACTAACTCCTAAGCAACTGACATTAGGTTGCTCAACAATGAGGAGGTCAGTCGATAATAAAAAATTTGATGAAAAAAAACATCGAAAACATTTCACTAATCTCAGCAGTAGATTCAGACTCCTTAGCTTCTGATTTTAAAGTACGAGGGTAACCAACCATTCCTCTTTTAGAATTGATAAACGACCAAAAAGATTTAGGAGTGCTTTTGATTTTATCTTCAACCCCATTGATATAGCGACGAAATTTACAACGATGCAATTTACGGAATTCACGTCGTGCCTTTTGAAATGATAGATAACAAAGAGGATCAGGATGGTGCTTGAATTTTTTACATAACCGATGCATTTTATTCTTGCTAGAACGCAGCTCCTTATCCATCAAACGAGCTTTATTTAACTGACGACTAATTCTAACCGGAATGAATTTTTCAATTCCAACCAAAACCGTTTCACAGAATCTACTTACGGCGCCGTTTAAATCACAATAGCCGAACATCTCAGTCCAATTAATAGAATTGAAAAACGAATTTAAACCTATAGAAAGTCACCGATAGAATAATCATAAAATGAATGTTTAATAGTATTTACAAACTCCGTTTTAGCAATCTCCAAAGTTAACAAAATAGATTTGTGATGTTCATCATTTTTCACTAAATAGTTGCTTTCCTCAAGTAATACTGTAGTTCAAAAAGATTACCTGAAGCAAAAATTAAATCAAGTAAATGCGCCCGAGAATTAAATACATTATTGATTTGTATTAAATCTAATGACGACATGGTGTCAATAAATCGTGATTCAATAGCAGAAAAAGAGTTACTGGGTAGCATACCCTGAGAATGTTGTGTCCAAGACAGGTGGGGTAAATTAAAGTCTCCAAAAACTAATACAATTGTGTTATCATCCAAGCTTACAACAGTATTCGTGATTATATTACAATGCTCTTTGTATCGGTCCAAATTTGAACCAGGAGTAATGTAATGAACGCCGACTATAAAATTCGAAAGCCATGTTTCAGTTGAAATAATAACATCAAAATCATTTTCAGTTACCGCTAAAAAAATGGTTTGGTTTTCGAGCGAAGCCCTCTAACATTTTGGTAATACATTTTTAATAAGAATTTTTGATCAATTTTGGATTGACGAATCCTAGAAATACTACTTGAAACTGATGATTTAGGTGTAGATATTGTTAAATCGACACCGCAGCTCGTACGTTTTTTGGTCGAATTTCAAATTCACGGATCAATACCCCCAATGGCCACCCATCAGGTTGAAGTAGCCTGTCGAAGATTGTAGGACTAACTCCAACTTTAAATGAGATAAAGTTGAGTTTGCTAACATCTTGATTCGCAGCAACTAGTAAGCGGCAATCTATCTCCTCTTCCTGTATCTATAGTTTATTGCTCAGATATTTTCGCACCGCATCGGTGGTGGTAGATGACACAAATCTTGAAGCATAGATATATCTCCTTTCCGGAAATGATTTTAAAGAATCATCAACACAAGAACCAATAATGACATTGCTTACGTTGCTTACGTTGGTCTATATGTTATCGGTGATTTGAGACGATACACTTGATCTGGCTGAACTTACATCATCATCCGTTGCCGGTTTCTTTTTTGTTTGCCGAGTAATTCTAGGTTCAGCTTTATGACCAGAACTAACAAAGTTTTTGACATCAATAGATAGCGACTGTAGCAACTTCAGCATCACTGCCATTTGTTGAGTTAGTTTATCATAAATTTCGGAACAATCATCGCAAAACCATTTCACATTCTTAGAAGCAAATAATGTGAGCATATTGTTGGCAATTTTTACGCATCCAGCATGTACTATTTTGTTGCATTGCCCACTACAGCTTATGAGTTTATCTGATACGGCACTGTTGCACGTAGAAATAGCACATTTTTTATCACCCATTATATGTACGTGGTTCGATACTGAGATGATAACAAGATACGTTCCACCACAAATTTGAGAACAGGTGTCGCTCTTGACTGCCTGTTGTACGGTATGCAAATTATGTAACTCGACTAAGAGTGTATACTCTCCAAAAATGCAAAAACCGTATGGAAATTTGACAGCTTGACAATACACAAAAAACTTATATTTAATTTTTGTAATTTTCCACTTAAATCCGCACAAAATTGTAAAATAATAACAGTAGAGACAGATAATATACTACTAATTAAGAATATATATGAATTGACAATTAATTTAAGTTATAACTATTATTTATACAATTTTATCACAGCAATAAATAAAACAACTTTAATTTGACGTATCCAAGACACGAAAATGTTCTTAAATTAGTTTAAAATTTTCCAGGCAATCCAAAAGATTTGCATAAATTTGTTACCTTATAGTAAACAACACTAAGTAACACTTGACACCTTAGTAAATCTTACCATAGTAAACTAAATTCAACTTACAATAATATACCGTTTGACTCAAGAGCAATCAGCTAATTTATTATTCATTGTACTTATTGCAAAAAAACAGGTCATACAATTCAAGATTGCTTTCGCACGAAACGAAGCGATTCTTTCAAGAATAACCAAAATGATACCAACACTAGCATGTCATCCCAAATTCCCTCAGGCTCGGGAAATATCAGCGGACTTTCAAAGCCAGACAAAGGCATTCTTTCGAGTGCCAAAAATCTTCAAAGTGTCATCCATTCAAATCAGAGCAAAAACAAATGAATTACTATAAAGAATTGTTAACCTACAGATGAAGAAAATGCAACTAGTACAGCGAAATTATATAAAATAAGTGGTACAATTACTGATACCACTGTTATTAAACATTTAAGTATTAACGAATTCAAATCAGTTATGCCTATTTTATCCTAATACAATGACGTATTTTATTTAGAGGGAGATATACCTAGCACTACAGATGTTTTGAAACAAAAAATAAGCACTTTACCAAATTCACCTCCGATATTCGACCTTTTCGCTAAGCCCATTCAACACAATTCGAATACAACAGCAAGTAAACGAAATAGTAGAGCAAGGAATCGCTAAGGATAGTATGAGTCCGTGGAATTTTCCTCTTTTGATAGTGCCGAAAAAGTCGACAAAGTTTAAAAAAAATAAAAAGTGGTAGTCAATTACCGTCGACTTAATCTAATTACTCTCGATGATACATTTTGTTGTCGCTCGCCTCAATATTTTCTACGCTTGACCTACAAAGCGGATACCAACAAATAAAACTTTCTCCTACGAACTTAGAGAAAACTGCTTTTAGTACCGACGAGGGTCATTATGAGTTTGTCTGCATGTCGTTTGATTAAAAGGCGCACCTACGGCTTTCAAGCGAATGATCAACAGTGTACTTAGCGGATTAAATAATATAAAATATCTTGCTAATAGAGATGATGTTGTAGTTTTTGGAACCACACTTGTAGAACATTTCTTGGTGTAGCAGGGTATTACCGAAAATTTATTCCAAATTGCTCCGGTATTTCTAAACCTATCGGATCACTAATCTATTAAAAAGAACACCTCAAACGATTGGATTTCAAAATGCTAAGGCGCATTTGACTCGGTCAAAAATATCTTATACGTTTTTCAGTACTGTGAATGCCTGACATTACAAAACTATTTAAGTTTACTTGCGACGCTACTAATTTTGCTATTGAGCCAGTACTCTCACAGGAATTTGATGGTGTTGACCTTCCCATTGCTTATGCAAGTCGTGTTCTAAATTCAGCTGAACAAAATTACCAATCTAACGAAAAGGAACTTCTGGCAGCAATTTGGTCTATATCACACTTATGACCTAAATTTTACGGCCGCAAATTTGTATTAGTATTAGATGTTTGTATTTGATCAATATGATTCAATCTCTTGCGCAACGAATGAAACTAAAAATCCCTAAGAAGATCTTAATTTAATCGAAAACTCTAATAGGATCACATATATTAAGGATTACTCATAAATTCAACAACTAATAAATGAGTTTCATGTGTGTTATGTGACCACTCGTACGAAGGGGTTATAGCATTGATCGTGTTATAAATTTGGTACAATATTATATTCTGCTATAAAACCTACTCCTAAAAAAAGATTAAATAATTGTGTCTAAATTGTCATTACTTCCTTCTTTTGGATTCATCTTTCGACGGGTAAGGTCAGCATAATTTTGGTAATAAATATTTTTATTACAATATAGCGTGTAATAATAATTTGCCAAAATGGCAATATTGTAAAAAATAATATAAATTAATAAATACAAAATTATTGTTGTGAATTCTATAATTATATATATTTGAATAAATTCAATAAAACAATTATTTTAAATTCTAAAAACTTTTATGGTGTATTGTGAAATTGTTGTGATTGTGCCAATATTTTCCTTGAGTGTTTTATTCGAATGGGAAAGTGGGCGCTTCAATATCGTTCGCGCATAACAAATTGGTGGCAGCGGAGGGATCCCACGGTCGAAAAATGCTAACGGATTCTATACCAAAATAAAACAAATTTTGTTGATGCAAAGTGATAGCGAAGCTTTACCTAAAAATTTTCAAACAATTCGAATAAAACAATACTGCACACAGTTCTATAAAGAAAACTGATTTAATTTTATAAGATAACCCGAATTTGTTGCAATTTGGCACCAAATCATAACAATTTTTTTTCCATACCATAGTTTCAAATTGTTTTAAACTTTAATTAACGTTCATAAATTATGCTGACTTTTGCTAAAATAACATACCATAAATGAAATCCAAGTACAACAAAAATCATATAAAAAAAATATATAAAAGTAATAAATAAAAACAAAAACAAAAAAAAAAAAATTTTTTTGTACGGCTCATTTACTTATGAATCTAAAGATCATAAAATAGCTGTACTTAAATAATAGCACCTTTGATTTCCATCGAAATATATCAGGCGCTCAACAGTTTAACTGTTCCATATACATTGCGGGAAAGATGATACATTTTATGGCTCAACTAAATTAATCTTGATTCATCACAACACAATATAAGCGGATCTACTAATCAGAACAACCAAAACCAGCGTCAACAATTCAACCGTTAGCTGATCATCATTTTATATTGCCGAAATTGGACAACGCTGAGTTAGGAATACCACATCTAAAAAAAAAAAACAAGAAAATTTTTTTATGTAAAGGTTAGTGAAATTTCAAATTATAATTCAATTGTTTGCATTCGCGTGTTATAGTCCTACCCATAATTATGTAAAATTTCAATCATTTAAAGGCAACATTGTGACCAATGTTAACACGAGGTTCTCGTGAAGATATTGCTGATATAATTGATCAGATAACCGAAAAGGTATTCAATCTTAGTGTTAGCGAACTTCCAAAACAAACGTGTACAATATCTCAAACAACTTCACAATTTAAATTAGTTAAATTTCAAAAACAATCAACAACCATGCCATTTAAACTAGAAGTAGCAATAAAATTAATCCCTTCTTTTGACGGTGATTCTACTAAATTGCAACACTTTATTGCTTGTTGTGATTCAGTTTATGAAAGTGCCGCCGAAAAGGATGTTAATTCTTTTCTAGACTTATTAAAATCAAAACTTTTAGATTTAGCGTTCGAGCAAACTTTTAAGTACAATGAATATACCTCTTGGGACGACTTGAAATCAGATTTACAAAACGAATTCTCAGAGTTATATTCATGTGAACACTTGCAAATGGAGCTCGTTAATATTTCTCAAAAGCGGGATGAATCTGTCAGGGAATATGCCCGTCGCGTTCAAGAAATTGTGTCTAAACTAAACGAAGCTTGCATCAGTGCTGAAGGCATTGACGCGGCGAAAGTTATAAAAAGCATTAATTCTAAAACCGCTTTACGAGCTTTCCAAGAAGGTCTCCACACTCACATAAAATTAGTAGTGAAAGCATGTCGATTTCCTAGCTTAAAAGAAGCTGTAGCTAAAGCCTATGAGGAAGAATTAGCATTTCAACTTCACAGACAAAAAACAAATTCTTTCAATTCTTCTAAGCAACAAGTAAAATGTCAGTTATGTTTCAAATTAGGTCATACAGCGTCTACTTGTTATCTTAGGAATCCTAGACAACTTTCTAATCCACCTAATTTTTCTAGTTCATCAAAAACACAAGGTCCACAGCCATCCAGCTCAACTATGGGACAATTCAGAAATTCCAATGTTCCATCTAAAGTTCAGATATTACCGTACATATCCAATCAACCTGTTAAACCAGTCTTTACTTGTACCTATTGTAAATGTCCAGGACATCGTATTAATTATTGCTTTAAGCGCCGAAAAGCTAACGCCAATAATCCAAATAACATAACAAATCAAACGGGAAACGGACAAGAACCGATAACGAACGACACGACTTGTCCGGTTCAGCAACTTTAAATTCGTGTCGAAATTCCAATTCATTAATTCAGTCAAATAATTCGTTAAGTTCAACCGTCAAATCCATTTTACTAACAAATTCAAGCTTAGATAAAAAATATGTTAATTTGAAACTTGATATTGCTAATAGTACATCACTGTTTTTATTAGTAGATACGGGTGCTGACATATGTCTAATCAAAAAAAGTTTCATCAAATCAGACACTATTTGCCATCCTAAATTAAAATGTTTTCTAAAAGGTATCTCAACCGATCATATCGAAACTCTGGCTGCCTGTGATGCTAAAATTGAACTACCCAATTCAACTCAAATTGCCCATCGGTTCCATATAGTGAAGGATGATTTCCCGATATCATGTTGTGGTATACTGGGAAAAGACTTCCTATCCAAATTTAAATGTCACATTGATTTTCAGACTAATTCAATCCAAATTCCAGTTGAGGAAAGCATGCTGTCCTTAAATTTGTGCCATGCTCCCTCAAACTTTATTCCGGCCAGATCTGAAAAGATGGTTCAAATCAATTCCCTTAATAAAGAAAATAAGGAATATTTATGTTGTTCGAAAGAAATAATTCCAGGAATTTACATTGGGAATTCCTTAATTAAAAGTGAAACTAATTTTTTTTATACAAGCATTGCAAATACTACGGATGAACCGTATGAATTTACCAAGCTTCCTCTTACGCTTTATCCCTTAGAAAATTATAACGTATACCAAATTGAATCACAAAATGATTACCTAGGGAATAGGCTAAGCACATTAGAAAACAGTATCAATACTGAAAATTTGAATTCCGAAGAAAAATCTTCTATTATACAATTATGTCGGGAATATAACGACATTTTTCTTTTACCTGGTGATAAATTAACGGTTACCGAGACGATTACACACAAAATTCCAACTAGTGCTAATAGTAGTCCAATCACTGTTCGCCCATATCGGTTACCGCAATCTCAAAGATCCGAGATAGATTCGCAAATTTCAAACATGCTTAAAAATAAAGTAATCGAGCCTAGTAAATCACCATGGAATTTCCCTCTACTAGTAATTCCGAAAAATCGAATACGGATGAGAAGAAATGGCGCATCGTTGTCGATTATCGTAAATTAAACGACATCACGATAAGCGACAGTTTTCCTCTTCCGAATATCACGGATATTCTAGATCAACTTGGGAAAAGTTCATACTTCAGTACAATAGATTTAGCTGACGGTTACCATCAGGTACCATTAGATAAACTAGATAGAGAGAAAACAGCTTTTAGCACCACTTTTGGGCACTATCAGTTCACAAGAATGCCCTTTGGTTTGAAAGGCGCTCCGGCGACCTTCCAGCGTCTTATGAATTGTGTGTTAAGTGGGCTTAATGGTATCAAATGTTTTGTTTACCTTGACGACGTGGTTGTCTACGGATGTAATTTAACTGAACATAACTCGAAAATCCGAGAAGTTTTTGATTGCTTTCGTTTCCACAATTTGAAAGTTAATCCAACTAAATGTCAGTTCCTCCGTAAAGAAATCACGTATTTGGGTCATGTCATAACGCCGGAAGGAGTAAAACCCGACCCCAATAAAATAACTGCAGTCACTAAATATCCAATTCCAAAAACTGCTAAAGAAATTAAATCTTTTTTGGGTTTCGCCGGATACTACCGACGTTTCATATCAAATTTTTCGAGTATTGCGAAGCCTTTAACTAATCTTTTAAAAAAAGATGTAGTTTACAAATGGGATGCATTTTGTGAAGAAAGCTTCAACAAGTTAAAAACAGCGCTTTGCTCTCCACCAATATTAACGCGACCTGATTACGCAAAACCATTTACAGTTACTTGTGATGCGAGTGATTTGGCCATAGGTGCTGTACTGTCGCAAGAGATAGATGGTAAGGATATGCCAATAGCTTTTGCTAGCCGTGTTTTGAATAAAGCTGAGAAGAATTACTCCGCTATCGAAAAGGAGTTGCTTTCTGTTGTTTGGGCCGTTAATCATTTTCGCCCATACGTTTATGGACGAGAATTCGTTGTAGTCACCGATCATAAACCTTTGGTCTGGTTATGTAGTATAACCAATCCGTCCTCAAAACTCACACGTTGGCGAATTAAACTAGACGAATATCAATTTAAAATGGTACATAAAGCAGGAAAACTCAACACGAATGCTGATTGTTTAAGCCGCATTCCAATAGAAACAACCGATACAAACACCAATATCCATGTTCTAACTAGAGCACAAACGTTACGTCAATCTATTACTGAGGATAAAGGTCACAATTCGGTAAACGAACAGTCGATCGATAAGAAAGATATCGTTGAATTGACGGACCAATCTGAAATAGCAACCGTAATTGATGAATTTCATCACAGTCTCTCTGGAGGTCATCAAGGCATTTATAGAACTTACAATAGACTAAAAACATTTTATAAATTCCCAAATATGTTAAGCCAAGTCACTAAGACAATAAGAAATTGCAAATCCTGCCAAACTAATAAATCTGGTATCTCGAACAAAATGCCCATGAAAATTACGACTACGTCATCTCGTCCCTTTGAAAAATTATTTTTGGATATTGTTGGTCCGTTGAATACATCTCATTCATATAACAAATTCATACTGACAATGCAAGACGATTTGACAAAATTTTCAATAGCCGTACCTATTCCAAACCAAGAGACAGAGACCGTGGCTCGAGCATTTGTCGAAAACTTTGTTTGTATTTTCGGTATTCCCTCGTCGATTCTCACTGATCAAGGGTCGAACTTCATGAGTGATCTATTTAAACGAATAGCTAAATTATTCAAAATAAAAAAGTTAAATACCACAGCTTATCATCCGCAATCCAACGGCTCTCTGGAAAGATCGCATAAAACGTTTATAGATTATATACGCCACTATAGCACTCAGGATCCACTAAATTGGGATTCATGGGTCCCTTTTGCTATATTCTGTTATAATACCACTCCTCATTCTTCCACGAAATTTATGCCATTCGAACTTGTTTTTGGATGTAAACCGCAGATTCCTAGTTCCATCACACATTCTCGTGATACGGTGTACAACTATGATGATTATTACTTTGATCTCAGATTCAAATTTCAGCAATCATTCGAAATCGCTAAAAATAACTTACTTGAGTCTAAAGCAAAATCAAAGGTCTATTACGACAGAAATTCTAAAGTAGTTACATTTAATGTTGGTGATCTAGTTTGGTTGAAAAATGAAGCTAGAAATTCTAAATTGTCAAAGTATTGGCTAGGTCCTTACGAAGTCCAAGAGATAAATTCACCAGAAAATACTTCAATTAAAATTGGAAACTCAACTAAAATGATACATAACAATAGGTTGAAACCTTTTCACGAAAAATCAGAACCATAAATCACATAAGTATAAACGTTGAAGAAAAGAAAAGTACGACATTTCTACGAATGAAATTTTATTATTATTATAATTATTATTATATTTAAATAAATTAAAATATTTCCTTGCGAATTACTACATTTAAGCAAACATTTTATTGAATTATATATTGAACTTTCACAATCTAAATTTTAATAGTTAAGTTTTTCTTTCTCTGAACTCATTCAGACTTAATATTGTATATTAAGACTACGGGTGGAGGTGTTATGTGACCACTCGTACGAAGGGGTTATAGCATTGATCGTGTTATAAATTTGGTACAATATTATATTCTGCTATAAAACCTACTCCTAAAAAAAGATTAAATAATTGTGTCTAAATTGTCATTACTTCCTTCTTTTGGATTCATCTTTCGACGGGTAAGGTCAGCATAATTTTGGTAATAAATATTTTTATTACAATATAGCGTGTAATAATAATTTGCCAAAATGGCACTTTGATATTGTAAAAAATAATATAAATTAATAAATACAAAATTATTGTTGTGAATTCTATAATTATATATATTTGAATAAATTCAATAAAACAATTATTTTAAATTCTAAAAACTTTTATGGTGTATTGTGAAATTGTTGTGATTGTGCCAATATTTTCCTTGAGTGTTTTATTCGAATGGGAAAGTGGGCGCTTCAATATCGTTCGCGCATAACATGTGTCACCATTGGGGACACACCAAGGAATATATAGAACATTTTTAAGAATACAAAAATACTAAAATTTTCCAAGCATGCAGAATTAAAGATTTCATATTATCAACCTGCACATCTTGTCAAATAAATAAACATGTAAAAAAATACCATAAAACCATATAAGAATTACTTCGACTGCTGTGAAATCTTTTCAAAAAATGTTCTTTGATATTGTTGGGCCATTGCCATCTTCATATAACAATAACAAATTCATTTTACCAATTCAGGACGATTTAAGTAAATTCTCTATCGCTCATTCTTTATCTAACCGCATGAAGCCGAAACAGTAGCACAAACGTTTGTGGGAAAATTTATTCGCATTTACGATATCCAGACGATATTCTCACTGACCAAGAAACCGACTTTATGAGTAATCTATTTAAAAATATTTGTAAGCCCCTCAAATTAAAAAAACTCTCTACCAGCGCTTATCAACCTCATACGAACGGTGCACCAGAGAGATTCATAACACCTTTGGAGAGTATTTAAGGAATTTTGCTCAATCTAATATTTCCAACTGGGACATGTGGCTTAGTTCGTATGGTTAGCTGAATTAATTTCTTAAAAGGACTCCTTTGTTAAAATTGGTAGAACAAATAAAATCATTCATATTAATAGATTAAAAATATTTAAACAAAACAATGTACCCTTTATAACCTCTATTGTTACTGCATGAACCAATCTCATCATTTCCGAGTGTGCTGTTACAGACAATAGCCACGAAAATAGTATTTTATCATTTAATGGGGATTCACCAGAAATTGATAAATATTATTTTCAACCGTATCCTAGAAGCTTATCCGCGAAACGAGTTGAGACTTGGAAAGCCGCCTGAAAATAATTCCGGTATCGTTTATACTATTGTACATAACTCTGCTGGAGGAGGATGAGGATCCGGATTTTATAGATAGTGAGTCAAATTGAACAGACAGTTCTGAAAATACAACTTGCTCCTAAAATTTAAAATGAACATGAAATTCAAAATGGGACCAAAAAAAAAAGAAAAACGAAACGGCAGGTTGACAACTGGATAGCGAAAAAAATAAACTAATAAAAAATTCAGGAGAAGCTTACGTTTCGGCCTCAAAATCAAAGAACGGTTTTCCCGCGAAACAAATACAGCCTGGATGTGGAAATAAATGTAGGTTAAGCCGTACTAGCAAAATTTATGCTGCCTGCCGTGAAAGAATATTCAATAAGTGTTGTACTCGTTAATTAGCAGGCCTTTAGGGTCAGAAAGAATACATATTAAGGCACACAGACCAAATAAAGCCAAAAAATCGATATTCCTCCACTAATAAATTTCTTAATTTGAATTCAGCTTTCCTTTTCGACTTAGATGACAAGCCCATACGAGTTTGCAATATTTTTTTTAAAGCTAATTTGGACTCAATAACCGACCAATTCGGACAGTATTTAAAAAAAGGACACAGAAACCCTGCAGGGCGAAATAAGAGGAAAGCACGGAAAACAATTTAAAATCGAACCCGAATTAAAGAAAGTGTTAAAAATTTCATAAACGACATTCCAAGGATAGAACCTTATTATTTAAAAGCCTAAACAAGGAGAGAGTTTATTGAAAGTACCAAAAGTATTGCAGATCTATATCGTGACTATAACCAGCAACGTGAGGAACAGAGCTTTTCATTTATACATGTGGGTAAGTTTAATCACAAATTTAGAAAAGAGTAGAACATACCTTTCTAGGTCCTAAAAAATGATCATTGCGATCTATTTGAGTCTTTTAGAAATGCTGATGATGAGGAAAAAAAAAATTACTAGATATCTACACATTTCACCAGAAAGAGATTTGTCCATGGCGAAAATGGAGAATTACAAAAAAAAAATAATTGTGCACATATTGCTGTATACGATTTGAAGGCGGTTATGCCATTGCCTAGAGGGCTAATTTCTTCGTTATTTGAATGCCAAAAACGAATAGTGCTACTTTTGGAATGAGGCGGAGGGTAAACGTTGTGCGATGGAAATCAGAAGTTGTGTCCTGCGATATTTCAAAGTGGTGGCTGAAAATGCAAACAATGCAAACTTCGTTGTAATATTTTACTCTGACAATCCTGGGCAGCAAAAAATATATTTATTTTATTAAAGATTACATATCTAAAACTTTACAGACCTATCAAATTTCCAACCTTTGAAAGTTCCGGTTTTCAAAAGCCTAATTTTGTTTATTGTTTTGTTAAAAATCTTCTTGAAAAGCAGCACGACGGACCTTTTTTAATATCACACTTTATTTTAGTATTACAAAAAGAGATTACAGGGGTGGACTAAAAAAAAATGTCAATCTATTTTTAAACTTAAATATCAAGGTCATTCAAAATGCATTCAGAAATACACATATTTTTATGCTACGTTCGATAAAAATATATTTAGTTGTTCTAGAATCGGAATAACATCTAAACCACTGAAGCTAGAAATAAAAACGGTGTAAGCGTGTATTTTCATATGTACGACCCGGTGTCAGTAATAATACATAATCTAATTTTGCTTAGTTGGAGAGATTTCAGGCCCCTTTAATATTTGGCAAAATGCTCTCATAAAAAATCCGAAAAAAAGTTTCCTTAGTTTTTCGAAAAACAGCTCTTGTAATTTATACCACCTTTTGATAAAATGGTTTCTGAGATTGACGCGAATTGACTGACAGACAGAAGGGAGGACACCTTACTATGTATTAGTAGAGAATGAACTCGCAATATTTTTGAGTTTTTTGATAACAGTTATAAGATCTACAAAATTTCTTCAAGTTTAATGGAATCCAGATATTTACAATAATATTTAAACTTTAATAGTTCCGCAATATTATCATTTTAATAACCAAAAAATATTTTTTCAACTTTCGTGTATTAAAAATTTGTATTCGAAATTTTATAAAAATTTCGCAAAATTTCAAAAATTTTAAAAATTTTAAAGTTTAAAAAAATGTTTAATATCAACATTAATACGAATTTAGGGAACGCAATACATGTAAGCCATGTTGACTCGACACAACTTCACAACTCTACATTGACCACTATTTTAATTGTCGTTTCTGCTTCGATATCATATCGACTGGCCAAATTTGTTTTACGAATTTCCTTTGTAAATCGTTGTTGGTTGTAAAAGTATAATTTTTCAGAACTATGATCTATCATTCTATTAAAGCTAAAAAAATCGAGGATTCGCCACTGTATCATTGCCCAGTTGTAGAGCTAAGTAGCGTATATAAAAAATTAATTTTTTCACATTCCATAGTTTGCGATGGTAGCGACGATATTTTTCAGTAATTATAGACCGTTTGGTTAATCAGACCGAGTCTCACAACTTAATAAATTAAAATTTAGTTAAAATGTTGGTAATATTAAAACATTAAATTAAGTTCGTTGCTCCATGATTGGTCGTAGTAAAAAACCATTCGAAATCATTACCCAAATGACGTATTTGGTCGTAGAGGGAATAAAAGTATTTAGAATAGGGGTTAACATTTAGAATTGTGAATATAATAAACTTAAAGCAATTCATTCAACAAGCGTGGACTAAGAAAGGAGTTTTTCCGATGCTGGATAATTAACGCATTAATGGCGACTTCAAATAAGAATTTAAATTAAATTTTGTTAAATTTTTTTTATTAAATTTATTTATTTTATTATTTTTAAGTAGAGAGCACGTCAATTCTGACGGTAAGACCAAGGGCGGGACCGACCAAACGGCGCAGTGGTTAAAGCTACGGCGGTTGGACCGGGTTCGAATCCCTATAGGGGCGGGATGCAAAAGGGATTTTTCATCATCTTATTAAGATCGGTGATGACGATGAACAAACAAGATGAAATGCGAAAGAGTTGGGAGTGCCTTGAGCCCCAGAAAAGATTGCAGAGATAGAAACAACCAACCAGACCAAGGGCGGATAAAGGCCGAGGCAAACTAGGCCAGTGTCTAAGGTCCATGAATTTTGTTAGCCCGTGAATTTTCGTGAGATAGCCTTCCTTTTTTTCAGAACCGCGTGTCGGAAGACTACCTACTAATGTTCGATAATGTGACACTGAAATGTTTTTCCAGAGTTCCTTTTCACATGACAAAATAGCTCCTGTGAATCCCTGGAACTGTTCTTAAACCAATACTTCTCTAATTTGGCAGTTTGTTTAGCGTCGTAATTTTGTTGGAAAATAAATGAATCTTTGTACATGTGTGTTGACTCATTTGCATATTTGTTTTATTCTGGTGTATTTTGGATCTAATTATATATTTTTTGGACATCCCATATACACCTTCGATCGACAAATTTTTTTTTTTTTCAAAACGCCAATATTTTGAACAGGTGTTATTTTGCGAAATGTATCCTTCGTTTTAAATTTTGTTGAGAGCGAATCCGATTTCTGCATATAATGCACTCACAAAGCATACACTCGACGTCTAATCTAGTCCATTCAACAACTCTTTAACACAGAAGGTTTCTTTTTAAAATCTCCAGTATTATTGTAGGTTTTAATGACACCGTTTAATTTTTTTTACCTCAGTTACCCTTGACCCCCTAAATTGTTGTCTATGTGGCTTGGAATTTTTGTGCATCTGGTTTACCAAAATTTCATAAGTTTGGGATTTGTTCTTTATGCTTTGAGAAGAGTATACTATTAGCTAAATTAAAAAAATATTTGATAAAATTCGTGTTGCTCGAAATGCCCTAAATATAGACATGGGCTGAGAAATTTATATAATTAATCTAAATTGTATATAAAAACGTGTTCTGAGCTAATTTTACATTAAATATAAGTAGCTTTAATTTTGTTTATGGTTGCCTGATTCAAGTTTTTTTAATTACTGGGATGAAGTGGGATAACTTGATATAAGTACATACCTTGATTTAAGACAGATATTGTCAACAAGAGAAGTGTTATTGTTCCCAAATGAAGACGAGCCTTTGGGTATGGAGGAACTTTGAGAATTATTTCCTTATAACTATCTATGATATCCAATTTTTTCATTACTTGAAATATTGTTAAATAGGAAGATGTGGAAGGTATTTTGTTGGCTGCCTTCCAGTGAATAAAGCAAATGGTTTTTATTTTGGCTTAATTAAGTTCAATGCTAAATTAATCTCAATTTAGTGAAACATTTACAATTCTAGTTAATGTATCATTATTGTATCATGTTTTATCACACCACTGTTCCCTCGAAAACTTTCTTCGATGTTTGGGGCAACCACCGGTGTATGAAACAGTCGTAGAGTTAAGTCTCAAAAATAAGCCCAATTGGCTCAACTAGCGCCTATATAAGTTTCATAAAATTTTCAGCTAATTCATGATTAGAGTTCTTTCAGAGATTCATTCAGTAATGATGTACAACAAGTAATTTAATTTATAATAAAATCTAATTTTAATTAGAAATAAAATTCTTTGTAATTAGATAGTTCTAGATGAATTTTCATAATTATAGATAATTTCAAATTTAAAGAAACAAAAAGTTTGTATACTTGTTTCACATCTAACGAATTTTTAGCTAAAAGTAGCAAAATAGCAATTATTACTATACAAAAATGTAAATAATTTTGTAGATAATAGCTTTTGTTGTACTCGAAAGCACAATTAACATACATATAGTAAAAGTTGTACATGTTTTTTACGGAAAACTTTTTTTTTTGTTTTGTATAAAACTTTGCGAAACTTTGACGTTAAAAGCTTTTTCGCGCGTTCTTTTTATTTTTATATATAATATGTAAACGTACATAAGAATAGTGCTTTTCTTTGTGTGCTTTAAATGTGAATTATTTTTCTTTGAAATATATATATTTAGGTACCTATGAGGTTTAGATCCGTACACACAAAAAAATACACAGGAATTCCAATCATGGCGCGCGCATACACAGAAAATTTATTTTTCATTTATAAAACATTTTCAATTAAAACTCAATCAAGCTTTAGGCTGCAAAAAAAAATTGTTTTTTTATTTTTTTTAACCAACAATTTTTTTTTTATTGTTACTTCAACGCACTATTTTTATATTTTATTGTTGCTCAATTCCACTGAATATTTATTTATGTATTTACATACCTACCGGCTCAAGCATTTGAATTTTTATTTTTTATTTTTTTTGTTATTTGCAATAAAACCAAAAAAACATATCCTATTGCCCACGTCCATATACGAATATACGAATATACATAATATGTATGTTTCAGTTAACTTTAACCTTTTGAAAATGTGAATATCAATAAAAAATATAAAAAGCGTAAATATTAACTAAACTTTGTGGAATTGTTAACATTAAAAAAAAAAATTTACCAGGTTGTTATTTATACGCAATATTTACGTGAATTGAAATTTATTTAGTAAAAATTGATAGTGTTAAAACCGTTATATTCACATTTTCAAGATCGCTTATTTTATGCAACACCTTTTATACTTGCTTAAAATAAAAAAGGATAATATTTAAATTTATTACACGCGTGCTGTTTCCTTAATACCCGTAAGTTCGGTTTACTAAGAAAATGTTCACCTTTTTTGAGGTCGTTGTTATACCAAATTTGGAACATGCTCTAAAAAAATTAAAACAACAATTCTCAACTACATCAATCCCTCCATGTATATAATTGTGCCGATGTATATCTATACAACAAATAATATTAAATTCATTTTTGATTTGCTTCGAACAAAATTGATTGATATGGGTTGCTTTACCGTATATACATACGAGATAAACCTGTACCCAAACACCAAAAATTCAGACAAAATACAAAAAATAACAAAAGGAAAACAAAATTATATTCTAATTTTTCAATCAATGTTTATCCACAGCCTTAATCTTTCAAATCAAATGAGGCGAAAATTTGATAACACAAGAAAAAAAAAATGGAAATTGAAATGAAAAACTATTATACATTGTATAGTATAGTGTAATTCCAACAATTTTTATAATCATAATGTATACGATATTATGTATGTGTAGTGTATGTGTTAAACGAGTACATAGATGGGAATTTATTTGTTTTTGGTGTTGGTAAAATTAACAAAAAAATGATTGAGTTTATTGGATTGAAAATGATTGCTCTTGTTTGAAATGTAAATTTTCATGTAAATACTGGTTGAGGAATACACATGGATCGTGATTTCAAGTATGAAAAGGATTTATTGTATAATCATGTACAAAATAAATATTATTTGATGATGTGATTTGGCGCTAAGGCATTACAAAAATATAAAAATCTAGACGAACAGATTGGAAATGAACTGATTGCTGTTGTTACTCGTATATGTATATAGGTACTGTTTATAACCACCTATCCAGGCGACATTTTTGAGGTTCAAACATGTTTCAAAGCCGACTTAACACTCCGGAATCAAAATAAAAAAGTTTCCAAAATTAATGTTTCTTGAAACTTTTTAGTTGTATGAACACCGTGTGGTGACATATTTAAAACAAATCAGGAAAACCAAAAGGTGGTTTTGTAATGGTTTAAAAACGTTTCTTAATATGTGTAAATAAAACTGATTATATTTTGAAGCTTTTCTCTTCTTTTTGTTTTTACAAAAATGATGTATAAAAAACCTAAAAAAAAAACAGAAGCGAAACATATTATTGTATTACAATATATTGTCTCTGTCTTATCTGGTCAGATAAAAGCAGGAATAAATTTCTTAGATTGAATATTTCAATGTAAATACTTGACATGGAACTTCCATATCTGTTCATTCTTTTCTGTGCTCTAAGTATACATTTATTTTTTATTTAGTATTTAGTTCATTTTTGCTTTAATTCTAAGGTTACATTTACTTTTTATGCAACACTATTATTTTTAAATTTATAATAAACTTTAATTAAAGCGCTAATAATTTTTCTGCTGCGCGATTTATTCTAGTACTTGCAGATTTTATATATTCTTTTAAAAAATTTTTGTTGTCATGGTCAGTAAAGTCCACAAATTTCTTTTTCACTGCCATCATAATAACATTTATAATTTCTTGAAAAGGCATAAAAGGTTTTTTAGTAGTTGTGCCACCACAAGAAAAAAGAACTAGAACAGTATCTAGTACAAGTTGTTTCGCGACAATACGAGCACATTCATTTTCGTTTGGTCCCCCGAATGTTGACATGTATAAAATCTGGAAAAAACGAAAATACCATTATGATAATGCTTTTGAATTTATAATACAAGGCGGCATTCGTTCGATCGATCATCCAAGAAATGTAATAACTCAGGTTGCGGAAAATTTAACATAAACTAAACCAGCATAATAACAAGGTCAGTGAATCTTTAATCTATAATTAGTATTTATCGGTACTGCGAATAATCGCCCAATACCCAAATTAATAAAAGTGAAGAAAGACCCAAACATTTTTGGGCGATTATTCATTATGCATAATCACCCAAAAATTAATGAACAATTGATTAATGAACAATTAATAAAGAATTCAAAATCAATCAAAGCCAAATCACTCAAAAACCGAAAATAATTTTTGTTAATCTTCGGTATTGTCTAACCACTAACTTTTGCGCAAGACAGTAGGTTAGACTCAAGGTTTTCATTTTCCAAATTTTACACGATCTACCTGAAAATTTAGGTCAGCAGCCGTCAAAGCTTTTTTTATTTTAATTTCAGGAAATAAAGCCAACGGGCTTTATTATTTTTATGATTTGTAAATTAAGCCCACAAAAAAAAAAGTAATAACAAATGCGGCCAGGGGCTGTTTACATAAATGTTCACGTACGCGTGTAAATTTTGGAAAAGGAAAAATTTAATTGAAATAAAAAAAAAGATGTGATTTAGCCCACATTCAAAAACATGTGTTTTAACTAAAGACATGCATGGCTACATGACACGCAGTACCATGATTTTGTTGAAACATTTTTTGATTTTTTTGATTGAATCATTATTTTTAATAGAAATTACCGAATAATTGTAGTGAGCCACTTACTTTACAATTTTAGCAGTTTAAATTAAAAACACCGATTTTTATTTTTTCGACACTGATGGGACGAGAAAATCGCAAATCGTACTTTGAAACATACAATTATATGTTTTTGAGTGAAAAATGTATATTTGTTTGAAAATTTTAGTACCAAACGTTTGATGTGAGTGGTCCATTGCAATTATTCGGTAATTTTTATTAAAAATATTTAATAATTCAATCAAACAAATCAAAAAATATATAACCAAATGTCCGTCCTTGCCTTTAGCCATTAAAATGAATAATCGCCCAAACGTTTATTTGAGAGATTATTCATTTTCAATATTTTGGGCGATTCGTAAAAATACATAATCACCCACATCATTTTAAAGTATTCACAATCGCCTAATAATTTTTAGACGATTATTCGTTTTGGGTACGTTTTTGGGCGATTCGCAATAATCCACAATCGCCCAAAAAATCGTAATTTTTTGGACGATTTTTAATTTTTAATTTGTGGGCGATTGTTCGCAGCGCCACATTTATCATTGTTGAACTACTAAGAACTTACCATTTTGTTTTTAAATTCTGGATTTGATTTAAGTTTAAATTCACAATTTTCTAAATCCTGCACTGAGCCGATCAATAATTCTATATCCTTCGGTTTTTCAAGTGATATTTCTTTCGACTGGACAGTAGGAATTTTTTCGGCAATTAATCAATTGAAGCTTTCAATTCTGCTTGACTTTTAATAATTTTATCAGTTTGCTCCGAAAATATTTTAATGAAACTATCTAATTTATTGTTTAAATTTGAATCGTCATCATCTATAAATAAAAAAAATTATTTATTATTATTTTTAAAACAATGTTTTAAAGGGGTTCCACTAGTTTACCTTTATATTGGGCAGGACCAAGGTGACTTGAATTATTTCCATAAAATTTATTGTACTTACCAATATTGTCGCGAAGAATTCTACATAAGGCATCACTAGCCAATCTTACTGTGGTGAAGCACACTTCTTTCGGGCGCTTGAAACTTCCCGAGTTTGGGAAGGGTAATAAAGTTGTTCATTTTTTATCCAATATCTTGAAACAACCATACGATTTCTTTCTCCGTCTTCAATTGTTTCTACCACACAATTCATGATGGCAACTATTTAATCCGGATTTAAAACATTTAGCCAAACAAGCAGTAAAAAATAGTTTGTAAATTTTTAATTAAATAATTAAATTTTTTTTTTTTGAACTTTATTTTATATTTAAGTTATTTTTTTAATTTTTTGACTCAAATTCTTATGAAGTATAGGAAATAACGTATTTTAATTATTAGAGTAAATAAGGGGACAAAAGGCATAAGTATTGTTGTGTATTTGCATAGAAAACATTTTACATTTTAAGTTTGTAATTAGCCAAAATTCCGAAGAATTAAATACCAAATCAGCTTTGTATATATCGAGTAAAGATGATTTCAAAGGGTTGTCATAAAAGTCAGTTTTGGCAGTAATTTTTTTCTCATATATTTGGATTCCATCACTTTTTGAAATTGCATATTCCATAGCGACAATATCCTTATCAATAGATAGAAACCATTTGTTGGGAAATGTGTCGTTTTATATTATGAAATCCTCAAAAACAATTTCTTTAAAATTATTGGTATCTACAATATAATTTGGCAATTGAACTTTTTCAGAAATACGTTTGGCCAACTGTTTTAAAGGTTTGTAACCTGATCTTAATAGCCTTTTTATAATACCAAGTTTATTCTCAAAACTAAAAGCAGTAAAATTGTCAAGTGATCCAAATTGAGCTGCATGTTATGAGAAACAGAGTCTGTGCCATACATTACTGCGTACTGTTCTACAAAATATTCTAGAAGTAGTTTAGCTAGATTCCAATTTTTCGAATATTTTTCAATTAACAATGAAATTGTGGCGCAATGAAACGAAAGCATATGTTTGTAAACTGCATCACTGACAATTCCGTGGATGGCAAATGGTATGGCGTATAACAAAAAACTTCGGAATTCAGTGGCTTTCCAATTATTAACCTCATCTCGTCTGATATTATGTTTATTTTAGCAGCAAGAAGTCTTACATTCAAATTAAATCTATCCTTAATCCAACTTAGAATAGTCTTTTTGACACCACCAAGACAAATTCCATGCATACAATCTTGAGGAAAGCTTCTTACCATATAAATAGGTAATTTTTCAAGGGGAGAACAATCGGTATGATGATCTTCTTCATCTCGGTTTTTAAAAGAAACGTCAGTCCTTAATTTGGAAGATTTCGTTGGATACTCCATACGGTGGTTTTTATGACAATAATCACCTTCAACTTCACAAAACTCACCTTTAATGAACGCGACGTATGCTTTTGCTGGTATATCACATACAAATACGATACGTTTTATTTCATATTTAACTCATTAATTAGAATACCTGTCATCAATAAACGATTTAATTCAATCACACAATCATGCAAATATAAGTGGCAATCTTTTGGTTTAAAGGTCCTTTATATACGCCTATTACAAATGGAATTTTGGAAATATTAGGAACTAGGCCTAAAATCGGCCAGAATTGACTTTTTGAGCTTTTACTTATAGGAAGACCATCAATATTGAAAAAAAATCTTAATTCTTTTGGCAAATCAGATGAGTATAAAAATTTCAACGCTTTTTCAATTCCATAATGCCAATAATGACTAGGATCAACTAATCTGATTGACTCTGAAACTTTCGAGGTTTTTAAAATAGTTCGAGAGTCAACTGGAAGCTCATGGTGGCCATTTTCTTTTAATAATTTAAGTAAATCGTTAAGGGCACAGTGAGGTATTCTGAACTTAATAGCCCATTGCTGTAAATTTTCTGCTAGAGAAAACAAGGATGCCTTAAGATCAACAAAATCTTCATCTTTATTACAATATGCTAACGCTACCGAATCATTATTTAGGCATGTGTTGCAATCAGCAGAAGCTATATTCAGTGAATGTTCTGTTTCACAACTATTTAAAGAATTTAATTTAGGATCTTGTTGTTTTGAACTTATAGGTACATCACTTAAATTTTCAGTATCATTCACTAATTCATTTACAGAGGTGTTTGAAAAAGATTCTCCATTGATAGATTGCTCATTTCGGGTCATATATTGATTAAAAATTGCTCGTACCTTTCGTCTTTAAATGGAATAATTGACATGTTTAAATATTGCCCGCGTAGACATTTGAAGAGAAAATAAAAATATATCTATTGAGTAAAATACAAAACAAAAACTTAAAACTATTAAAATCTAACTGTACAAGCCACGTTTAATATGTCAGGACTCGGGACGTATTGTCGCTGGGTTTTTGATGATTAACGAGCTAATGACAGTTTATATTTACCAAAATAATTGGCTCAATATTATCACTTATTTTATATCTCACCAATTTACTATAAATTCTACACATGTTAAACTTAATTTATTTTTTTATTAAATAATTTTTTTTTATTTACACAAAACACGAGCACCTGAATTGAGAAGAACGTAAATTAAACAGCTTTTTTATTTCCTTTTTTACTCGATTTAATTTTTGTCTTATGTTTGCTTGTGCGTTTATATCCTAAATGTATGAGCTTAAACTAACGCTGTTACCACACCATTCCAAAAAATTTTAACAGTTATAATAGAGAAGGTATATAGTTTTTAAAACACTAAATCAACACCATTGAGTAATGGTTTCACCAATATCAGTTGCAAAAATAATTAATTTCAAAAAAACGAATTTATACTACAATTTGGTTTTATATTAACCATTTGCTGGTAATATAAATATACAAAATTAAAACCTTTCATATACAGGGTGTTCGGCACATGGACCGACACAATTTTTTGGGGAATTGGTGGGGTAATTAGCTAGTTTTCACCCACACGACCCTACGCCCTAAGTGACACGGTAACTGAGATATGAATTTTTTTCGTTTTTTATTTAAATTACCTGAAATTTCGCCTTTAAATCGTCATATGTTTTTTGTTTGTGATTGTAATAGCACGAAATAACTTTTATTGTATTCTGCAATGTATTTTTAGTCTAAATAAATCACTATTTGATACAAATGGCTTCAATAAAATAAATTATATGAGCTTCGAAAGTCTTGAAAATGTGTAAATGTATGAAAAATTTCAACTTCTAAATTCAATAAAAAAAAAAAAATAAACATTATTTTGAACATAGGTTTATTTTAAAAAGTTGTCTAGTTTATACTCTTTCCAACGGTATGCTACATGTTGGAGAAATTATTTATAGTATGGTCAAAATAAGAGATAGAAGTTGTCAGGGTCAAGAAAATTCTTTTTATCTTTATTATGTTTTTATTAAATATGAGTTATAATATTTGTTCGAATTGTTCTCCTCTACTCCGTATGCATGCACGACACAGTTTCCTTATTTCAAATGTTATTGTGCAAAGTCGCATTTCTCTTTTCATTATTTCAAATGCAGCTATAATTCGCTCCATTAAAAATTTCTCGTGAGGGCACCTCTGTTGCATAAACCAATTCCTTTGCACGTCCCCAGACGTAAAAATCGAGGGGTGTCCAAAGAAATTCCAAAAATTCCCAGAAAAAGCCCAAAAAATTCCCACAATTCCTAGAAAAAGCGCAAAAAATTCCAAAAATTCCCAGAAAATACCCAAGAATTTCTAAAAATTCCCAGAAAATTTCCAAGAATTTTCAAAAATTCTCAGAAAATGCCCAAGAATTTCCAAAAATTTTCAGAAAATGCCCAAGAATTTCTCCATTTTCTGGAAATATTTGGAAATTCTTGGCCGTTTTCTGGGAATTTTTGGAAATTCAAGGCCATTTTCTGGGAATTTTTGTATGTTCAGGGCCATTTTCTGGGAATTTTAGGAAGTTCAAGGCCATTTTTTGAGAATTTTTGTAAGTTCAGGGCCATTTTCTGGGAATTTTTGGAAGTTCAAGGCCATTTTCTGGGAATTTTTGGAAATTCAAGGCCATTTTCTGGGAATTTTTGTAAGTTCAAGGCCATTTTCTGGGAATTTTTGGAAGTTCAAGGCCATTTTCTGGGAATTTTTGGAAGTTCAAAGCCATTTTCTGGGAATTTTTGGAAGTTCAGGGCCATTTTCTGGGAATTTATGACAATTCAAGGCAATTTTCTGGGAATTTTTGGAAGTTCAGGGCCATTTTCTGGGAATTTATGGAAATTGAACGCCATTTTCTGGGAGCTTTTGTAAGTTCAAGGCCATTTTCTGGGAACTTTTGTAAGTTCAGGTCCATTTTCTGGGAATTTTTGGAAGTTCAAGGCCATTTTATGGGAATTTATGGAAATTGAACGCCATTTTCTGGGAATTTTTCTAAGTCCAAGGCCATTTTCTGGGAATTTTTAAAAGTTCAGGGCCATTTTCTGGGAATTTATGGAAATTCAAGGCCATTTTCTGGGAATTTTTGGAAGTTCAAGGCCATTTTCTGGGAATTTTTGGAAGTTCAGGGCCATTTTCTGGGAATTTTTGGAAGTTCAAGGCCATTTTCTGGGAATTTTTGGAAGTTCTGGGCCATTTTCTGGGAATTTATGGAAATTCAAGGCAATTTTCTGGGAATTTTTGTAAGATCAGGGCCATTTTCTGGGAATTTATGGAAATTGAACGCCATTTTCTGTGAATTTTTGTAAGTTCAAGGCCATTTTCTGGGAATTTTTGTAAGTTTAGGGCCATTTTCTGGGAATTTTTGGAAGTTCAAGGCCATTTCCTGGGAATTTTTGGAAATTCAAGCCCATTTTCTGGAAATTTTTGGAAGTTCAAGGCCATTTTCTGTTGATTTATGGAAATTCAAGGCCATTTTCTGGGAATTTTTTGGAGTTCAGGGGTATTTTCTGGACATTTTTGGAAGTTCAAAGCCATTTTCTGGGAATTTTTGGATACACACATTTTTAAAATTTTTTAAAAACACTTGTTAAATATTTCGCAAAATTACAAAAGGTTTAAAAAATCACTCGATCGATTTCGGCTTATTAGGCCATCATCAGGAGTATCTACTAAACAGTAAAAAATAAAAATGTTGTTAGATATATATATATATAGTTGGAAAAAGCAAAAAGTGAAACCAAAATATACAAATAAAAAAATGTGGAAGTGGTAAACAATAAAACTGGTGACTGGTGGTGGTAAGGGTTTCATAAACTTTTTCAACAGTCATACCAATTTCGTTTCGGCTTTCTCGGTTAAGAACTCGGTAGAATTGATTAGCAAAATTCAAGATGTTGATATTCCACTACACTCAAAATTAGTTTCGTTTGACGTTGCTAGTCTTTTCACTTCTATTCCAATTAACATTTTGTCTCAAATAGTTTATACTTACTTAGATAGGGATGTTGCAGATAGAAGCCTTCGGAATGAACTGAAGCTGATATTTGAAACTTGTATTAAACAAAATTATTTTTGCTTTGATAATATGTATTTCAGATACACTACCGATGGGCTCCCCTCTGTCACCTTTGTTAGCAGGAATTTTCATGAATTTCTTCGAACAAACGGTTGTATCAAGCAATAATCCTTATTTCCGTCATATGATCTTTTGGTACAGATATGTTGATGACATACTATGTCTATGGGATGGAACTGATAAGCTATTAACCTCTTTTCTCACTTGGTTAAATTCTCAATATCCCACCATTAATTTTACGGTAGAAAAAGAAGATAACAAATCTATTAACTTTCTAGATATAACAATAACCAGAATTAATTCTTCATTAGAGTTCAAAATTTATAGAAAACCCACGTATACAGACGCCATTATACCTAACTCGTCAAACCATCCCCATAATATTAAAATGTCAGCTTTCCACTCATTCTTAGATAGATTAATAAACATTCCTTTGGCCATATCCAATTATAACAAAGAGCTTAATATAATTTTAGAAATAGCAGCGAATAACGGTTATGCAGCTAAGACTATATTAAAGCTATTAAACAGAAAACTGAAACATAAAGCTTTAGCTAACATTTATCCACCTGATAGCCCAATGCCGAAAAATTGGCGCCGCTTAGCGTATATAGGAAAAACTATCCAACGGATTAGTAACATCGTGACACAAAATATAGATATTAGCTTTGCTTTTTATAACAATAATACAATTAAGAAAATAATTTTTAACAACAAACCAAGAATTGATCGCTTTTCCAAGTCTGGCGTTTATAAGATCAATTGCAATGATTGTAGTTCCTCTTATATCGGACAGACTGGGCGCAATTTTGAAGTTAGAGTTAAAGAACATTTATCTGGTAGCCATCAATCATCCCTTTATAATCATTTAACGTTAGAAAATCACACATCCAGTTTAAACAATTTAGAAATATTACATGTACAACCAAAAAGCAGACGTTTAGACAACTTAGAATCTTACGAAATCCGAAAAGCTATATTTTTTAACCAAAATATCCTCAACGAACAGAGAGAAATCCATTTCTCACCAATTACCGACCCCGCATTGTTTTATTCACATACTCATTCCATACCATAAAATTACTATTACGTCGGGTTATAACAAAATAAAGAAAAGGTAGAAAAAAAAAAAAAAAAAAAAAATCAACATCTGGAATTTTGTTATTCGACCGTTGACTAATCAATAATCATATACCTGTGTTTAACTAACCCCCTATTTTAATTTTTAATGTTTATTGCTGTCACCAATTTTATTGTTTACCACTTCCACATTTTTTTATTTGTATATTTTGGTTTCACTTTTTGCTTTTTCCAACTATATATATATATCTAACTACATTTTTATTTTTTACAGTTTAGTAGATACTCCTGATGATGGCCTAATAAGCCGAAATCGATCGAGTGATTTTTTAAACCTTTTGTAATTTTGCGAAATATTTAACAAGTGTTTTTAAAAAATTTTAAAAATGTGTGTATCCAAAAATTCCCAGAAAATGGCTTTGAACTTCCAAAAATGTCCAGAAAATAGCCCTGAACTCCAAAAAATTCCCGGAAAATGACCTTGAATTTCCATAAATTCCCAGAAAATGGCCTTGAACTTCCAAAAAAATTTTAAAAATGTGTGTATTAAGTGTGTTTCGCCAAGTGCCTACGGCAGAAAGTATAAGAAGAATTTTTGGAAGACCAAAGCCATTTTCTGGGAATTTTTGGAAATTCAAGGCCATTTTCTGGGAATTTTTGAAAGTTCAAGGCCATTTTCTGGGAATTTTTGTAAGTTCAGGGCCATTTTCTGGGAATTTTTGTAAGTTTAGGGCCATTTTCTGGGAATTTTTGGAAGTTCAAGGCCATTTTCTGGGAATTTTTGGAAGTTCAAGGCCATTTTCTGGGAATTTTTGGAAGTTCAAGGCCATTTTCTGGGAATTTTTGGAAATTAAAGGCCACTTTTAGGGCATTTTTGAAGTTAGGCCATTTTCTGGGAATTTTTGGAAGTTCAAGGCCATTTTCTGGGAATTTTTGGAAGTTCAGGGCCATTTTCTTGTAATTTTTGGAAGTTCAGGGCCATTTTCTGGGAATTTATGGAAGTTCAGGGCTATTTTCTGGGCATTTTTGGAAGTTCAAGGCCATTTTCTGGTAATTTTTGGAAGTTCAAGGCCATTTTCTGGGAATTTTTGTAAGTTCAGGGCCATTTTCTGGGAATTTTTGGAAGTTCAAGGCCATTTCCTGGGAATTTTTGGAAATTCAGGGCCATTTTCTGGGAATTTTTGGAAGTTCAGGGCCATTTTCTGGGAATTTATGGAAATTCAAGGCAATTTTCTGGGAATTTCTGGAAGTTCAGGGCCATTTTCTGGGAATTTATGGAAGTTCAAGGCCATTTTCTGGGAATTTTTGTAAGTTCAAGGCCATTTTCTGGGAATTTATGGAAATTGAACGCCATTTTCTGGGAATTTATGGAAATTGAACGCCATTTTCTGGGAATTTTTGTAAGTTCAAGGCCATTTTCTGGGAATTTTTGTAAGTTCAGGGCCATTTTCTGGGCATTTTTGGAAGTTCAAGGCCATTTTCTGGAATTTTTGAAAGTTCAAGGCCATTTTCTGGGAATTTTTGTAAGTTCAGGGCCATTTTCTGGGAATTTTTGTAAGTTTAGGGCCATTTTCTGGGAATTTTTGGAAGTTCAAGGCCATTTTCTGGGAATTTTTGGAAGTTCAAGGCCATTTTCTGGGAATTTTTGGAAGTTCAAGGCCATTTTCTGGGAATTTTTGGAAATTAAAGGCCACTTTTAGGGCATTTTTGAAGTTAGGCCATTTTCTGGGAATTTTTGGAAGTTCAAGGCCATTTTCTGGGAATTTTTGGAAGTTCAGGGCCATTTTCTTGTAATTTTTGGAAGTTCAGGGCCATTTTCTGGGAATTTATGGAAGTTCAGGGCTATTTTCTGGGCATTTTTGGAAGTTCAAGGCCATTTTCTGGTAATTTTTGGAAGTTCAAGGCCATTTTCTGGGAATTTTTGTAAGTTCAGGGCCATTTTCTGGGAATTTTTGGAAGTTCAAGGCTATTCCTGGGAATTTTTGGAAATTCAGGGCCATTTTCTGGGAATTTTTGGAAGTTCAGGGCCATTTTCTGGGAATTTATGGAAATTCAAGGCAATTTTCTGGGAATTTCTGGAAGTTCAGGGCCATTTTCTGGGAATTTATGGAAGTTCAAGGCCATTTTCTGGGAATTTTTGTAAGTTCAAGGCCATTTTCTGGGAATTTATGGAAATTGAACGCCATTTTCTGGGAATTTATGGAAATTGAACGCCATTTTCTGGGAATTTTTGTAAGTTCAAGGCCATTTTCTGGGAATTTTTGTAAGTTCAGGGCCATTTTCTGGGCATTTTTGGAAGTTCAATGCCATTTTATGGGAATTTTTGGAAATTCAAGGCCATTTTTGGAATTTTTAGAAGTTCAGGGCCATTTTCTGGGAATTTTTGAAAGTTCAGCGCCATTTTCTGGGAATTTTTGAAAGTTCAGGGCCATTTTCTGGGAATTTATGGAAATTGAACGCCGTTTTCTGGGAATTTTTGTAAGTTCAAGGCCATTTTCTGGAAATTTTTGGAAGTTCAAGGCCATTTTCTGGGAATTTTGTGGAGTTCAGGGCTATTTTCTGGACGTTTTTGGAAGTTCAAGGCCATTTTCTGGGAATTTTTGGAAGTTCATGGCCATTTTCTGGGAATTTTTGGAAGTTCAAGGCCATTTTCTGGGAATTTTTGGAAGTTCAGGGCCATTTTCTTGGAATTCTTGGAAGTGCAAGTCCATTTTCTGGGAATTTGGAAGTTCAGGGCCATTTTCTGGGAATTTTTGGAAGTTCAAAGCCATTTTCTGGGAATTTTTGGAAGTTCAGGGCCATTTTCTGGGAATTTTTGGAAGTTCAGGGCCATTTTCTGGGAATTTATAGAAATTAAAGGCCATTTTCTGGGCATTTTTGGAAGTTCAGGGCTATTTTCTGTTCATTTTTGGAAGTCCAAAGCCATTTTCTGGGAATTTTTGGAAGTTCAAAACCATTTTCTGGGAATTTTTGGAAGTTCAAGGCCATTTTCTGGGAATTTTTGGAAATTCAAGGCCATTTTCTTGGAATTCTTGGAAGTGCAAGGCCATTTTCTGGGAATTTGGAAGTTCAGGGCCATTTTCTGGGAATTTATGGAAATTCAAGGCCATTTTCTGGGAATTTTTGGAAGTTCAGGGCTATTTTCTGGGCATTTTTGGAAGTTCAAGGCCATTTTCTGGGAATTTTTGGAAGTTCAAAGCCATTTTCTGGGAATTTTTGGAAATTCAAGGCCATTTTCTGGGAATGTTTGGAAGTTCAAGGCCATTTTCTTGTAATTTTTGGAAATTCAAGGCCATTTTCTGGGAATTTTTGAAGTTCAGGGCCATTTTCTTGGAATTTTTGGAAGTTCAGGGCCATTTTCTGGGAATTTATGGAAATTGAAAGCCATTTTCTGGGAGTTTTTGCAAGTTCAGGGTCATTTTCTGGGAATTTATGGAAATTCAAGGCCATTTTCTGGGAATTTTTGGAAGTTCAAGGCCATTTTCTGGGAATTTTTGTAAGTTCAGGGCCATTTTCTGGGAATTTTTGTAAGTTCAAGGCAATTTTCTGGGAATTTTTGGAAATTCAGGGCCATTTTCTGGGAATTTTTGGATGTTCAAGGCCATTTTCTGGGAATTTTTGGAAGTTCAGGGCCATTTTCTGGGAATTTATGGAAATTCAAGGCCATTTTCTGGGAATTTTTGGAAGTTCAGGGCTATTTTCTGGGCATTTTTGGAAGTTCAAGGCCATTTTCTGGGAATTTCTGGAAGTTCAAGGCTGGGAACTTTTGGAATTTTTTGCGCATTTTCTGGGAATTTTGGGAATTTTTTGAGCTTTTCTGGGAATTTTTGGAATTTCTTTGGACACCCCTCGATTTTTACGTCTGGGGACGTGCAAAGGAATTGGTTTATGCATGTGCCCTCACGAGAAATTTTCAATGGAGCGAATTATAGCTGCATTTGAAATAATGAAAAGAGAAATGCGACTTTGCACAATAACATTTGAAATAAGGAAACTGTGTCGTGCATGCATACGGAGTAGAGGAGAACAATTCGAACAAATATTATAACTCATATTTAATAAAAACATAATAAAGATAAAAAGAATTTTCTTGACCCTGACAACTTCTATCTCTTATTTTGATCATACTATAAATAATTTCTCCAACATGTAGCATACCGTTGGAAAGAGTATAAACTAGACAACTTTTTAAAATAAACCTATGTTCAAAATAATGTTTATTTTTTTTATATTGAATTTAGAAGTAGAAATTTTCCATACATTTACACATTTTCAAGACTTTCGAAGCTCATATAATTTATTTTCTTGAAGCCATTTGTACCAAATAGTGATTTATTTAGACTAAAAATACATTGCAGAATACAATAAAAGATATTTCGTGCTATTACAATCACAAACAAAAAACATATGACGATTTAAAGGCGAAATTTCAGGTAATTTAAATAAAAAACGAAAAAAATTCATATCTCAGTTACCGTGTCACTTAGGGCGTAGGGTCGTGTGGGTGAAAACTAGCTAATTACCCCACCAATTCCCCAAAAAATTGTGTCGGTCCATGTGCCGAACACCCTGTATAGTTCCGATATGAAAAGTACTAAACTAAGTGAAAGATTTTATTGGAAAATTAGAAACCGTTTCGATAAATTTTTTAAAAGTTTTTTTGGAACTTCAGTGCCATTTTGCTACGTGGGTACATTTCTTTAAATGTTTAAAACTTCTTTTCTAGTAAATACATAGATTATGCGCCTCTTCATTCATCATTTAAGGTTTGGTTGTTCAACTTCAAAAACTATCAAATAAATATTATTTTATAAGAAGAGGAGAAATTTTTAAGAGTTTGCAATTCAGTTTCGATCTGCGAGCATGTGAAAAATAAATCATCTTTTAGGAAATCTCATCAGGCTATAGCGACTGAATTGCTAATTTATTACCCTGATTTTTTCCTATGTATGAGAATCAACCGGTCGTTTATAGTATTGGCGAATTTTACATTCCCCTTTTTAAACTTTTAACAATTTCAATGTTAGTGTATTTAACGCATACATGCGATGAGATGTACTGAAAGATGATTTATTTTTCACATGCTCGCAGATTGAAACTGATCGAATTATAAAATCTTAATAATTTCTCCTCTTCTTAAATATTTATCAATCTGGAATATACCAGAATAATTTAAAGTTAGATTATTTTATAAATTTGTTTATGTCAACTATTTTTTCTAAAGAAGAATTATGTTGTTAATGCTATCTAGTTTAAGATACAATTGAACTTATTAATAATAAATTACAATTATATATCTGAAACAGAGAAATTAACAAACACCAAAAAAAGGAAAATTCGACGAATTATTTTATTTTGGGATCCGTTCTCAATTATTTTGAATTGGGGCTCTGCTGACACCAGCACTTTAGTTCGGTATAATTCGTGTGCGGCTTGCTCTCACAAGGGAAGGATTCGGCTGCGGAAGAACGATTATAGGTCCAGTGCTGTAAACAAGAAAGAGAACCTCCTCACACTTCACTTGGATTGCCTTTTTATTTTGTACTTTTTATTAATTTTAATCTTTGATTTTTTTTATATTTTTTTTTCGTCGCAATTTATATTTATAAATACAATTGACTGACCTACACACACACACTTATTATACCACCAACTTTATGTAGCAAATTTAAGTTTTTGAATTCGTAAAATTTTTTTTTTCCTTTTTGACACATCACAGGAAAAGAAACAATTTTGCCAAGCCTACGGAATTTTTTTTTCAATAACGATGAGTGCCTCATTGTTATACCGTGGGGATGTCTCATGACCTTGATATAATCTCAAAGCCTAATCTCTTTTAAATGATATAAATACCGATAAGTTTGTTGCTACTTTTTTTCACTTCATAAGCCACATGGCTAACTTTTCGATGTATCCATGCTTCAAGGTATTTTGGAGCTAATTTTGAGGAGTAGTACTGTGCAGTATTACTTATTATAAAATTTCGAATGTAAACCTTCGGCCCAATCGAAGGATTTCTCGCCCAACTTCGCAAATTGTACTGCCTTTCATTGCGATTAAATGATTACCGCAAATTTTGTAAGACAAACATCGATTTATACTGAACTGCTACTTCGAAATCACTAAAATACCCTAAATTCCGTAGTAAATTATAGTCTCCAAATTTTGTGGACTAATGAAATGAGTTGCGTAAGGCGATGCTAATTTAAAAAAATCAATGTTCTATTTACTCTTTTTGAAGAATTGCCTTGTGGTGAAAACTTAGCGGTCTGAACTTGCTTAACGCCATATTTAGATAATTAATCTTCAATAATTTAGAATTAAATTGATTATCATTATCGGTTACAATGGATTCTGAAACTGAAAATACACTAAAAACGTCATTCTCTAAATATTTACATACTGGCGTCGCGGTAGCTTGCTTCATAGCTCAAATTAAGGGAAATTGAGTGGACATATGTATCAAAAATGGTTTGGATATAGCAGTTGCCAGATCGAGTTCTAGGATCAGGTCCAAGAAAATCAATGAACAAATGTTAAACGATTCTCGAGATTCCCCCATTGGAGGTTGTAACCTAACATTTGGCAGTTTGATTTCTTTATATGTTTGACAGTTATTTACATAGTTTTTTACTTCAACAGATGATTTTGGCCAATAAAAATACCGTTGAATATTCTCTAAAGTTTTTGCAATACCTAAATGAGCTGAAATAGGCTGATCATGGTAATTTTGAATAACCGAATGTCTTAATATTTCAGGGACGTATAATTTTAGAGCCAAAGGAACACCAGGGTTACGATTCCAACTGAATTTTGGATTTAAATAGATCCGGCTATCTTTAACTATGAAATTTGTTGCCTTGTTAAGAGTGGTAATTTCCTTAATTTTTCTTGAAAGTTGCGGTAGAGAATTCCGATATAGATAAATTAATTTTAAAAAGATTCCAAAAATCTATTCCTAAATATAATTTCTTTTTCAAGTTTGGAATTATGAATAATTGTATATTCTTGACAACGCCATTAAATTTGATGGTCGCCCATATGTAACCAAACACTCGTTGCTTTTGATCTGAGACTGTTTGAATATTTGTTGGTAAGTAATAAAACCGAAAGTTGTTATTGTCACTAAAATTTTCACTTCCAAAACATGTATAAGCTGGCTTTGATTTTCGAGTCAACGTGAATCTGTTTTTTTTTGTTAAATTAATTTTTGTAAATCTATTGTATATTTTTTAAATTCTAATTCGCAATCACCGTTGTGGTTTATTGATAAGGAAAACCCAGCAAGATTCGGGAATTGCGGCCTAATCGGAGAATACAGGGATTTCAATGTGAAAAATCCTGATGCAAGAATTCGAGATTAAGATGGGGGGCTGCCTAATTAAACTGAATGGCTGGTGCTGTGATTGCGGCGTTAAACGACTGAATAATTTTCATAATATGTTATCCAACTCTTTTAGTGCATCTCTGTTATCAATGAGCTCATGCTCAAAACAGAATGTACCAAAAGCTTGTATTAAATCAACAAATAAAATAAAATAAAAAAAACTTTATTATTATTTAAAAAAAAAAAAAAAAAAAAAAAAAAAAAAATAATGTGATTATTGAAGCTCCGCTGTCTAATAAACATGTATAAGGTAATTCATTCACTAAAACACCAACATTTGGTCTACTATCATCCGAATAATCAAATCGAGCTTCCGAAATACACGCTTTAATGGATTTTCGATTATTAAAGTATCTTAAGGTTGTAGCTCGAATTGGACCAACAGGTTTAATTTTAGAATTAGTTGAAAATTTAGATAAATTTGGGTGAAATGTAGAAAGATAATTTTATTAGATATACATACATATAACTAGTCTGGAAATGTAGGGTTCGCTCTTGCTGAACCTGTTTATCATTGTAGCATTGGGGTGGTTCATCCTGTGGGCTGGCCGAATTTCCCAACACTTGAGTTCCCCTCTTTGAATTTTCCGAAAATATTTAACGATTTGGTTTATACATGTTGGGTTTACCACATTCAAAGCAAAATATTTTTGTTATAGGCACGTTACAATTTTTAAACACGTGACCTATGTCGCGGCAGTTTAAATAGATATTCAAATTATTGAAATCGTTAGACGCACTCTTCCTGGGAAACTCAAACTGATTCACATTCGCACGAAACTGGTCAGTTCTTGAATTATACGCTTCTATATGCTCAAAATGATTATGTAACGAATGTTGAGATGCGTCTACTTGGTAATGCGGAATTACTGGGTAATCGTGATTTTCTTTAGTACCATCAATTTTCATTACATTGATGCTTTTACTTTCTTTTTCTAAAAATTTTGGACCTTGAGATTATTGAAGATAGAAAATTCTTCAATAATCTCAAGGTCCAAAATTTTCATGATTACTATACTTTATTTTTTAATTAAGGTCCCCTGAGTCCGAAAATTGAATTTCGAAATGATGTCTGTCTGTCTGTGGGTTTGTGTCCTATTTATAGCTCAGATAGTTTAACCAATTGAACTGAAACTTTTGTAAGCATAATCGTATATTTAAAATGTAGTTGGATAGCATTGCTATGCGTATACATATGTCGCCAAGTCATTTCCGATGCTAATTCTTGAATTTCTGAAACTCTGTTTCCGATGTTTATTTTCAACTGATATGGGGGCAGTTGTATCCAAGAGAGAGTTATACTAGAATCTGAGAACAAACAAATTTTATCGAATACTGTAGTCATAGACTTTTACCCTTAACAAAGCTGCATTTAATTAAAACCTTGGGGCGGTTAATATCTTTAAAGGAACACCACGGCTGCTACTGCATAATAAACTAACAACTATTCTGCCCTGGGTCAATACAACGAATATATACGGATGAACCATGACAGTAGATGCTATCTTTCGGAATCCGATCGACAAACCATTTATATTATCCAAGTTATCTTGATATGTAATTCATACATTTTGTAAATCTTCGAGAAGAACGTCGTCCCAATCAAATTTTTTGTATCATAATTCTTGCTGTAACGATAATTGGCGCAATGAAGGCTAATGAATCGAAAATTTTCGAAATTCCCGATAACATTTTTTCTTTGTTATATTTGGGAACGGAACTATTTTCTTGAATTCAAACAAGAAATTATCAGTGTAAGGGGACCGTAGCAAACCCAAAGTTTTTATAGTTCAGTTTATAAACGTTTAACGATTGTTTACGATCTTCTGGAGGAATTGATTCTATAATTTCAGAATGATTCGAAGCTCATTTGCGTACATGGATTTCGCTTGTTTTTAACATGTCTATCAATTTTTTTGTAATTCTATAGCCTCATATAAATCGTTGCTGTCTGTCAACAAATCGTCTATATACAAATCTCTTTGAACAACTTGGGATGCTAAAGGAAATGATTGTTTCTCAAATACACGAATAGGTTGGCAGTGATCTGACTGCCCCAAAATCATTTGAAACCTTGTATTGTCATCATGTCTGGCAATCTGTCAATACATTCTCAATATCACTTGTGAAATCATATAGATTCTGATGAAAGCGAAGCGTTATTGACCAAAGTTCATCTTGCACCACGGGTTAAATCATCAGAACATCATTAAGTGAGACTTGAGAATCTTTTGTGCTGCTAGGTTTAAACTCCAAACCTCATCCTTCGATAAAACCATATGCCCAAAATCTGGATATTCAGGCGTGAATTTAATGTATTCAGTTTCCAGTTGTTTTTCACGACTAAATCTATTTTCTAAACGGTTTTAACCGTTTTAGAGCTAAGCGTTTAGGATTTCCCAAATTCTAGACCGTGTCTTTGAAAGGTAATCTCACTACGAAATGACAATTGATTATCTAAATTGATTTCCTCAATTAATAACGGCTTGTCATTGTCGTACGTATCTGTGTCCCATAGTTTTTCTATTGGATATCAATCTAATTTCCAAGATTGTCACTTTCCAAATTATGATTTGATAAAAATAAATTCGTCGTTTCTTACACCTTTCCACTATTATTTATTTATTTATTTATTTATTATAATACAATCTGTGGATTTTTTAAAATCCAGTGTCGACTGATAACAATTTAATATATTTACAACATTAATACATATTTAAAGGAAAAAAGAAAAACTAACATTAATAAAGCAGAAAATTACAAGATAAATGTAATATATGTACATAATTACATGCTACACTTGAAAATGCAACAAATCATTCACACTCGAGGACTTGAACAAAAACGATTTCAGTTCTAGCTTAAATATATTGAATTTATGAGTGCCTTTTAAATCATCTGGTAGGCTATTGAAAATTTTTGGAGCCAATATTTGAAACGAGTTTTGGTAGTTTGTTGTTGTAAATTTTTCTAGCCGTATGTACTGCTTATTTATCAAGTTGTACTTGACTGTAACATGAGACTGAGTGTCCTTAATAGAAAAAAATGATTTCATTACTTTGTACACAAATAGATGTCTAATGGGGAAAATTTCCAAAAACTCAAATAAAGGCCACGAAGCCGATAGCCTTGTTGAATTGAGCATAATCCGAATAACATGTTTCTGAGCAATAACAAGTGGGTAAATTCTAGTATTATAAGTTCCTCCCCAGCATATTAAACCATAGGACAATCTTGATTCAACTAGCGCAAAATAAATAATTCTTAGGACTGCTAAAGGACAGGCTGAACGTAAAATATAAAATTTTCGAATTACAGCATACAAATAGATACGCAACGAATCAATATGAGGCAGCCAACGCATAGAAGCATCCATAGTCAGGCCAAGGTACTTGAATTTTGATACGAATTCAATATTAAAACAACCCGCGCAACAAGTTATGTTATCACAATTTATATCATGGTAAATGATATCTGGTTGAACAACAATTTCATTATTAAGTTTAAAAAACATACATGGTATCTATCGAACCAAAATGAGATTCTTGAAGGGTTGGCATATCTTCTGTTCATTTAAATCTATTAGTTTTCATAATTTCGAAAAACAATTCTGCTCCTATCAATCTACTGATCCTGGGACATTAAATGTCGGATCCGCCAAATTTGATTCCTTGAGGTATCTGCCATCGAGAAACATTAATCTATTGACCAGGATAACGACTCGCTGATCAATCATAGTTTCACTATGATTCAAACCTGCGAAATTGAATCAATATATTCCCTTTCTATGCAGATTGTGTTCGCCAAATTTGACGAAATAAAATTAGATTCGGAAGTGTTTAACAAAGTTGTACGCGGAATAAATTTTCCCTTACTCGAACATATCAAAATTATTGCCTTTAAGAGTAAAATTGTTCTTTGTTCAGTTCGAGAACAATACATTTTTGATTCAGCAACTTATTGAAATCCCCATTAGCTGGATCTAAGCTAACACCCTTTGAGTTAGTCTGAATATTATTATGATTAGTATTCATATCATAACGTGAAATTAATGTTTTCCATGCGATTTCGAATCCATATAATGAATATTGCACAGCATCGAAAGTTTTATTCGCGTCACCATATACGTAACTTTTTAAATAATGTAACTTTTCAATATCTGATGGCGATTCATTTTTAACAATAACTTCTTCAAAAGTATTTTTGAATTTCAACCATGAATCCAATGCTCCATCAAAATGTGGAAGCTTTAATTTAGGAAGAAGTATTTGACAAGTTGACTTTTTTTATCTTGAACACTTTTCACAGTAGCTACCTTTTTTGTTTTGAACTGATCTAGTATTTGCTCTATTTTTGCTTTTACGTTAAAATCATTAAATAATATTATTATTATTAAATCGTAATGATTATCTGGTTATTTACCAGAAGAACTTTAAATTCAAACTCAAATATCGTATTTATGCGTCAAATAAAAGAACCAAAATTGAAATTATGAAGAATTTAAAATGTATTGCGTACAACTCGCTAATGCTTAAAGTACATGTTGCTTTCTATATATAGAAAATAATCAATCATGTAATTAACAATTCAGTCGCTATAGCCTGATGAGATTGACTGGAAAATAATTAAATTTTTCGTGTTTCTCATTCAGATTGAAAATGAAGTTGTAAAATTCTTGATAATTTCGCTCTTCGTAATATTTTTTATCATCGAGCTGGGGCTTTAACATTTGAATTTGGTCGTCAACCGTGCTATGCACAATTATACTTTTATGATGTTGATACTGCTAATCAGTATAGAATGCGTGAGAGAGCAAATGTTGACTGTAATATTGAATTGCGTGAATGATTTTGTTCGATCCTTCAGATCAATGGCCAACTATTGTAAACAGCCTGAAAACATTGCTCCTGATGTTTTTATGGTGATAAAAGTTAATCGAGATGCAGATATACGTCGTTTCAATGGTGTTGTTCAGATCGATGTCGCAGCAATTTTCAAAAATGACGGTGGTGAACCTCCTTTTAAGAGAAATATGGTATTGTTTTTTCAAAATTGTGAAACGTATATTTGGATGCAATGTCAATCATGCAACATTTCGGAAAACTTTCATTAGTTATAACTATGACATGCAATCCACAATGGCCAGGAATTATTGAAGCTCTTGATGGTTGTAGTGCAAATTTTCGTCCTAATATTGTCGTTCGTGTATTTAAAAGTAAGCTTATTGAGTTCCAAAAACGTGGTCTACCTCATGCGCATATTTTAATCACTTTGGATAAAGATGATGGAATAGATGCGGTTTTTGATATTGATAAGATTGTGTGTACTGAAATACCTGATATTCAAGCACATCCGCAACTATATGCTATTGTTGGGCGTCATATGATTCATGGACCATGCGGTCTACTTAATCCAAACTCAGTCTGCATGAGAGAAAGAAAATGCAGTAAAAATTTGCCAAACGATTTCTGTGAATATACGAGTGATAGCGTGAATGGATATCCTGTTTATAGACGATGTGATAATGGTGTGAATATTGATGTTCGTGGACATTCTGTTAATAATCGATTCGTCGTCCCATACAATCCATATCTTTTAGCCAAATTCAATTGTCATTTAAACGTAGAAGTGTGTACGACCGTTAAAAGTGTGAAATACATTTACAAGTACGTGTATAAGGGATATGATTGTACGTCGTTAGAATTTGGAGTATTGAATGGTGAATTAAATGACGAAATTTAGGTAGATGAGATACCATATATGCACTTTCAATCGCATACGATTAATCGCCTGGGTTTTCACTTGCCCAATCGTCAAAATGTTGTTTTTCCGAGAAGGTTCTGAGAATGAAGCTGTTGCAAATCCATCAACAACAAAATTATTGGCATTTTTTAACTTGAATAATAATGACCCTTCATCTAATAGACTTTTTTATAGTGAAATACTATTGCATTATGTTGGGAAGTATAGAGAGTAAAATTGGACTAAGAGAAAACGTGTAAGTGAAAAAGTGATATCTTGATTGTATGTTGGGTCTCCCAAAGATATTGAATTGTTTCATTTGCTGTTGCTTTTGTTGCATGTTCGGGCCCAAAGTCATTTGGAGATTTGCGAACGTATTTAGATGTTCATGTCATACAATTATCGCAGCATCTCAAGGTATTGCATCCAATGATAATGAATGGCGTGATTGAATGAAGCAAAAGAAACAAAATCCCCTCGGCAATTACGTGAATTATTTGGATTTATTTGTGGTTTAAATGTTCCAGCGAATGCCTTACTTCTATGGGAAGAGTTTAAAATATTCATGAGTGAAGATTTTCTTAAGTATTATAATGAAGACATTTCATATAATAGATCCCTTTTGATTATTAATGATATTCTTCAAACCCACAATCTTTCCTGTCAACAACTTGGGCTCCCAATTCCAGTGTATGTGGATGAAAATATTGATTTCGATTTTGTGGATTCTATTGAAGAAGAGATCATTTTTCATGAGATGTATAGAAGCGCCAATGATGAACAACGCAATGTTATAAACTTGGTTTTGCGTGAATTATTAGATCGTAATACTGGTAGCAATGTATTTTGTTTGACAGCTCATGCAGGTTGTGGAAAAACGTATGTCCTATAAGCAATCATTCATAAATTATATTCATTACAAATACCATGCATAATAACTGCTTTCAGTTGTATAGCTTCTACTCTTTTGATTGGTGACCGAACTTTGCACAATGTTTTCAAGAGGTTACCTATTCCAATTTTAGAAAACTTAGTATCAAGCATTTCTGCCAACAGTCCTCAAGGTCGATACATTAAATCAGCTTTTAAAAATGATTGATAGATTATTGAGAGATTTGATTGTGAATGAAAGTAGAGAAAAGTTATTTGGGAGTAAAGCTATTCTGTTGTGCGGTGACTTTCGGCTAATTTTGCCAGTAATACCTCATGAATCACGTGTCACCCTAATTGAGAATTGTATTATATCTTGGTCTGAATTTTCAACTTTTCACCGTATTACTTTAATACAAAATATGAGCACTCTACCTCATGAAATTGGGTTTGTTAAATTCCATAGGTTAGGTTAGGTTAGGTTTGGGTGGCGGTCCACCAGGACCAGGCATAGACACAAAAAGGTCCGTAGCCATACCACAAATTAAAATTTTTTCCTCCAACTCATTGACACCACTTTGAGCTTGCTATGAAGCGCTGGATACTTCTGACGTCCATCCTACTGAGCACCGTCAGGTCGTTAAAAAGGGGTGCCCCTAGAAAATTCAGTCTGTTTCGTGCCAGACGAGGACAGGTGCAAAGAAGATGAAGTACTGTCTCTTCCTCCTCTTCGTCCTCGCAACTACGACATTAGTCATGTCAGAAGAAACCAAGTCTACTCGCATGTCTGTCTATGAGACAGTGCCCCGTAATCACTCCAACAACCACACTGATCTGACTCCGCTGAAGTGAGATCAGCTGTTTGGATCTCGCCAAGTTCAACTTTGGCCAGATCTGCCGAGTTATTACGCATGAGGTACTATTTGACCATCTGTCATTCGTCAACTTACTGGATTCCTCCTGAAGCAGCAGTTTACATACCGCAAGAGGCATTTCCATATCCTTTTCGCTGTTTTAAATATGTCCGTTGTACCACGTCGAGCCAGTTCATCGGCTTTAATGTTCCCCGTACTAACGAAATATCCTGGCACCCATATGATATGGATGTTGAACTGATCTGTCATCTCGTTAAGAGATGAGAAACAGTTCTGGACTACTTTCGACGTGACAAGGTGTGATTGAAGCGCTTTAATGGCTGCCTGACTGTCCGTATATCTGCGATTATCAAAAGTCGATATTACATTATACCTCAACCAGTCCACGACTTCCTTTATCGCAGTTACTTCAGCTTAAAAAATGCTGCAGTAGTCAAAATCCATAAATCTTCCTTATATTGGGGCAACATTTAAAAATAGTTGTTTTTCAACTCTTAGTCACAAAACAGAAGTTATTAGTTTTTTTCAATTTTTTTAAAGTTAGGGCCAATATGTTGTAACGAATCTCTGTTTTCGCTTCGATAGCATAACTGATTCCTTTGACAAAATACAAAAATGTACTTAAAACAATGCAGTACTATAAGGGTAATATTGTACTGTGTTGTTGTGCATTTTTTGCACATGACCCTTTGGATACGACACACAGCAGTAGCAAATAATGAAGGAGAGAAACTAGCTAGGAAGGAATGGTGAGAATGGTTTGGGGGCCCCAATCCCCCCAACCTTCAAGAAATCGATTTATGAAATTGAGTTTGAACTTTTGCAAGCTATTATGCCACAGGGTAAGTCTTTTTGTCCATCTTTTCCTTCAAATGCGCACTGCGGAGGAAAACAATTTTGATACTTAATTGTTTTGCCAATCGAATTTCAAAATATTTGTAGAACATATCTACGGATTCCATATTCCATGGGTGACAAAGACAAATTGTTTTTAGTTAAATTGATTTTAGAATATTTGCTTTATTGAATTTGGTTTAGATAAGTTGTTTTAAACCAAAATTATATGCTTATAATGTACTCACAAAGAGAATACTCGCTTTATTATATAGCTATACCATGTAAGTAGAAATCTTGCTTGATTTTACCACAGAAAGATTAAACAACAAGATTGACAGACCATGTGTAATTGCATGTACCAACATTAAAATTAAAATTAAATTAAGGATAACCTCTGCACATAAATCATGATGTACCTAAATATATCAAAATCTTTATTTTTTTTTCAAAAGAACATTGCGAACAAGCTTCAAATTGAAGTAAATCATCGCTACCCCATGTCTTATATGTACATATAAACTCCTACAACAAAAAATTAACACAATGAAAATATATAAAGCAAGCGAGAAATGAAAATAACAAGAAAATGTTTCCACGTAACACCCAAACGGATAAAAATGTTTTTCTAATTTTCATTACATTTTCCTGTAGGTGTATACCTTCATTTTATTATACATTCGTAATTTACAATTCACAAACTATATGTATGTATACGTACAGTTAGGATTTTTTGTTGTTGTGTTGTATTTGGATGTTCCGTTTTGTGTTCTCGTATAATATTTTTTCCCTGCTTTATGTTAATACTGTGTGTGTGTGTTAAAATGAAAATTCTATTTGTCTGTTTTTCCACACGTTTATATTCAGCCCAAAATTGTTAATTTTCCAATTTCAAAATTTGCTAAATAAAATTTGCATGCGCTATATATAAAAATGTTAAAATAAAGGTCGACGTTTATTATTTGATTTTGTGAGTGATGTGATGTTTTCGGGAAAATTTACGGTTTTCAGCCATTCCGCATTTTTCTTTACTTTTCAGATATTTTCTGCCAATTTAATACCAAAAAATATGTCTAACTTATGATTAATATTATTCGACATACCTGAGCTTTCACATTTAAACTCGTATACATTATTTATTTAATACCTATGGGCGGATGGTAAAAATTAGTTATAGTTGTAGAATTTTTTTTTATTACTATTTGTTGTTGCTGTTTATATGTACATATTTTGTGTCTTTGATTTGTGGTTTCGTTAGAAAAAAAATTAATTTATTATCGTTTTTACAAAATACATTAATAACAATATCAGATATTATTTGTTCTGAGCACGTAATTTTATTATTAATACAAAAACAAATTAAATTATTGTTTTTCTAATTAGAGTTTTCGTTACGTACAGAAGGTAAATAAAAATATGTGAACAATTTGGTTGAATTTTGTGTAAGATAAGGATGTTAAAGATGGAATGCCACAAATATTATTGTGTTTGTAAAAGTTGCTCCGTTTCTAATTAAAACAAATCAATTCAGCTTTCAATTATATATTTGGGATGGTTTTATTATTTATTTTAATTAATATGTTGCTGGAAATATTTTAGTTACCGAATATTTTTGTTTAAATAATAAATTTGATTTATACTACATTGTCTAGTTGAAATTTGATTAAACGTATACGGCAGGTAGTATTATGCTTCTCACTTTCCATTCAAGTTTAAACAAACCTCTTATTTATTTTGAATATTATAAAAAAATGTAACACAAGATGGAACATAAACTCTTTATATAGTACTGTTTCTATCTGCTGGTAAAATACATAAAAATTGTAAAAATAGCTAATAAATCATTTGCTTAATGTCTCTAGTATGAAACGTTACATTTTTTTTTTTTTTTTTATATACCAACCCTTGTCATAATTACTAATCCGTTTAAAGTTTAAGCTAAATCGCTTTTATTTTGTGTTCAAAAAAATGGAAAACTTTTTGCTTAAATCTGTGTATCTCATTGTCTGTATTATATATCTTGGTGTTTGTTGAATAACTTGTTTGCTTTATATGATACGATAAAATTGGTATACCGAAAAAAATAAATTTTTTAAATTAATTTGTTAATTTTAAGATGTCTAAATTGAAAATTATTAATTTGGAATAAACATACAAAAAAAATCTGTTTGAAGTTCTAAAACTTCTGTAGGTTTTATTTCTTGTGACTGAATATGTTCATTAAATGATATTATTTCACATAATCGACCAACAGTAAAACAGTTTTCGTTTTCATCAATATTAAATGAATTATTTCATATATTTTAATATTTTCATTTTCATTACATTTTTTTGGTAACATGAAATACAGTTCCTTAGAACCTGACCGAATTAATTCTAAACGTTCTATTTATATCGATGTTATTCGTAATAAGCAGAGAGTTAAGTTCGCTACTGGCTTTTTTTTCAAAGCTCGTTTTATTTCTAAATGAGGTGGGAAAGACTTTGATCGAATAACAAATAAGAAAACCTAAGTGAAGTTTTGATAGGTAAAGTTTAGGATATATGTAATCTTGAAGTAATATTATGGGCGTTTTTGTTTAAATTCAAGATGTTTACCTTCAAAATGCATTGACCATAAATATCTTGACGGCCACACTTTTACATTCCCGTAGCATAATAAACCAATTAGTCAAATTTAGATTTAATATTATCTTGAAATAAATATAACATATAAATATATGTTGACTAAAATTATTAGAAATTTCCAAACATTGTCATCGCCATCAATTAACAAAAACATTTCAGTTGCAGACATTTGATTTTATGTGTGTTAGTTCATTAAACATTTGTTTCCTGTAATTTAAAATGGATAATAACCACACTTTGGTTTAATGTAACAAAACTTTACCTAAATCGTACCTACACACCCCTTCTAAAATACTATGCATAATATCGAAAGCCGAATTATCAGCAACGTGAAAAGATGAAATCTTGTTAAATGGACATTTTGCGGCTACCCTTTCTATTGATTGGCTACTAATATTTTTGAATTTTTGTTAGCATTTTACATTTTATTTGTTGAATTGCCTTTTCTCGGCTATTTTTCAAAATAATATGAATCATAAAGGACTCTTTGGCTATTAGCAATGCAAGGTTTTCTATTTCTATTTGGTAAACTGGAACTTTTACCAGATGGCTTGACCGGCTTGCATATCGCGTGTAAAACAAATGCCACTATACAATCCACGGCATCTAAAAAATAGGTTTCTTATGAATATATTATAAGAAATACTAAATTTCTATATTCCATTCGATACAACACCATTAATTGATTTTAAAATTTCGACACTGGCCTTGTCGTTTATATTTTGTTTATCATAATCAATAAGTTTATTCCTAAGCTTCCTAAATTTCCTAAAGTTGCCATTTTATATGTAAAGCAAATTTCCTTTTCATGTATATAAATTGTTGACGTCATTTTCAATCTGTGATAATTAATTGAGATTAAAGGTTTATCAATTATTTTGAATGCTAGCAAAAATTATTACCAAAAGATAACCATTAAAATTGTTAAATGAAAGAAAATCAGTAATTATGGATTTTGTAGTACAAGTAGGTTTCTTCCAAAACTGGTGTCAATATTTTTGACCTTTATCCCATTTTTCTATCACCATCTCTATAGGAACCTGGTTATGATGCAACCAAACGACAACAGACATATTTCCTGTTCATCAGCTAATCAGAAAAGGTAACTTAAAATTAAATAATTTAAAAACTACATTTCTGCTTATTTAGCGAACTTACATAATTCAGTAGGCTCGCAAATGGTAAAAATTTTGAGGTTTAGATTAATTTTCTTCGATTTAATGTTGCCTTCGTTTTTTCGGAGTGTGCAATATAATGCGCCTTATCGAAAAGTTTTCCTTTGGTTGGTTCTGCATTTTTAAAAGGGATACAGTATGTTTTCTGAAGACAAATTTCAATAAAGCTTTGGTACATAAGAAAGTTAGGAAATTTTTTTAAATTAAAATCACCAGATTTTCCTAGGGAATAATTTTCATTATCTAGTTGCTGTAATAGGCGGCCAAGCGATTTAAACGCAAATTGGCCCAATATTTGCAAATGTCAAAATTTGTTATTATTGGTGTGGCTCATGTCAATCGAAACATGTGACCAGAATAAATATTGTTGGACGAGAATTTTTGAAAAATATCAAAAAGTGATTTTATGTAAAAATCAAATGTTTCAATGAAATCTGTTGTAATATCCAAGCGATTTAAACGCAAAGTGGCCAATATTTGCAAATGTCAAAATTTGTTATTATTGGTGTGGCTCATGTCAATCGAAACAAGTGACCAGAATAAATATTGTTGGACCAGAATTTTTGAAATATATCAAAAAGTGATTTCATGTAAAAATCAAATTTTTCAATGAAATCTTTTGTAATATCCAAGCGATTTAAACGCAAATTGGGCCAATATTTGCAAATGTCAAAATTTGGTATTATTGGTGTGGCTCATGTCAATCAAAACATGTGACCAGAGTAAATATTGTTGAACCAGAATTTTTAGAAAATATCATAAGGTGATTTCATGTAAAAATCAAATTTGTCAATGAAATCTGTTGTAATATCCAAGCGATTTAAACGCAAAGTGGTCAATATTTGCAAATTTCAAAATTTGATTTGCAAATGTCAAAATTTGGTATTATTGGTGTGGCTCATGTCAATCAAAACATGTGACCAGAGTAAATATTATTGAACCAGAATTTTTAGAAAATATCAAAAAGTGATTTCATTTAAAAATCAAATTTTTCAATGAAATCTGTTGTAATATCCAAGCAAAATATCAAGAAATGATTTCATTTAAAAATCAAATTTTTTAATGAAAATTTTTGAAATATCCAAGCGATTTAAACGCAAAATGGGCCAATATTTGCAAATGTCAACATTTATTATTATTGGTGTGGCTCATGTCAATCAAAACATGTGACCAGAATAAATATTGTTAGACCAGAATTTTTGAAAAATATCAAAAGGTGATTTCATGTAAAAATCAAATTTTTCAATGAAATCTGTTGTAATATCCAAATGATTTAAACGTAAATTGGCCCAATATTTGCAAATGTCAAAATTTGTTATCATTGGTGTGGCTCATGTCAATCGAAACATGTAACCAGTGTAAATATTGTGCAACCAGAATTTTTAAAAAATATCAAAAAGTGATTTCATGTAAAAATCAAATTTCTCAATGAAATCTTTTGTAATATCCAAGCGATTTAAATGCAAATTGGGCCAATATTTGCAAATTTCAAAATTTGTTATTATTGGTGTGGCTCATGTCAATCGAAACATCTGACCAGAGTAAATATTGTTGGACCAGAATTTTTGAAAAATATTAAAAGGTGATTTCATGTAAAAATCAAATTTTTCAATGAAATCTTTTGAAATATCCAAGCGATTTAAACGCAAAACGGGAAAATATTTGCAAATGCCAAAATTTGTTATTATTGGTGTGGCTTATGTCAATCGAAACATGTAACCAGTGTAAATATTGTTAAACCAGAATTTTTGAAAAATATCAAAAAGTGATTTCATTTAAAATTCAAATTTTACAATGAAATCTTTTTTAATATCCAAGCGATTTAAACGCAAAATGGACCAATATTTGCAAATGTCAAAATTTGTTATTATTGGTGTGGCTCATGTCAATCGAAACATGTGAGCAGAGTAAATATTGTTGAACCAGAATTTTTGAAAAATATCAAAAAGTAATTTTATTTAAAAATCAAATTTTTCAATGAAATCTGTTGTAATATCCAAGCGATTTAAATGCAAAATGGGCCAATATTTGCAAATGTCAAAATTTGTTATTATTGGTGTGGCTCATGTCAATCGAAACATGTGAGTAGAGTAAATATTGTTGAACCAGAATTTTTGAAAAATATCAAAAAGTAATTTTATTTAAAAATCAAATTTTTCAATGAAATCTGTTGTAATATCCAAGCGATTTAAATGCAAAATGGGCCAATATTTGCAAATGTCAAAATTTGTTATTATTGGTGTGGCTCATGTCAATCGAAACATTTGAGTAGAGTAAATATTGTTGGACCAGAATTTTTGAAAAATATCAAAAAGTAACTTCGTGTAAAAATCAAATTTTTCAATGAAATCTTTTGAAATATCCAAGCGATTTAAACGCAAAATGGGCCAATATTTGCAAATGTCAAAATTTGTTATTATTGGTGTAGCTCATGTCAATCGAAACATGTGACCAGAGTAAATATTATTGAACCAGAATTTTTGAAAAATATCATAAAGTGATTTCATGTAAAAATCAAATTATTCAGTGAAATCTGTTGTAATATCCAAGCGATTTAAACGCAAATTGGCTCAATATTTGCAACTGTCAAAATTTGTTATTATTGGTGTGGCTAATGTCAATCGAAACATGTGACCAGAGTGTATATTGTTGAACCAGAATTTTTGAAAAATATCAAAAAGTGATTTCATTTAAAAATCAAATTTTTCAATGAAATCTTTTGAAATATCCAAGCGATTTAAACGTAAAATGGACCAATATTTGCAAATGTCAAAATTTGTTATTATTGGAGTGGCTCATGTCAATCGAAACATGTGACCAGAGTAAATATTGTTGAACCAGAATTTTTGAAAAATATCAAAAAGTGATTTCATGTAAAAATCAAATTTTTCAATGAAATCTGTTGTAATATCTAATCGATTTAAACGCAAATTGGCCCAATATTTGCAATTTTCAACATTTGTTATTATTGGAGTGGCTCATGTCAATCGAAACATGTGACCAGTGTAAATATTGTTGAACCAGAATTTTTAAAAATATCAAAAAGTGATTTCATGTAAAAATCAAATTTCTCAATGAAATCTTTTGAAATATCCAAGCGATTTAAACGCAAATTGGCCCAATATTTGCAAATATCAAAATTTTTTATTATTGGTGTGGCTCATGTCAATCGAAACATGTGACCAGAGTAAATATTGTTGAACCAGAATTTTTGAAAAATATCAAAAAGTGATTTCATGTCAAAATCAAATTTTTCTATGCAACCTTTTGAAATATCCAAGCGATTTAAACGCAAAATGGGCCAATATTTGCAAATGTCAAAATTTGTTATTATTGGTGTGGCTCATATCAATCGAAACATGTGACCAGAGTTATTATTGTTGGACAAGAATTTTTGAAAAATATCAAAAAGTGATTTCATGTCAAAATCAAATATTTCAATGAAATCTGTTGTAATATCCAAATGATTTAAACGTAAATTGGCCCAATATTTGCAAATGTCAAAATTTGTTATCATTGGTGTGGCTCATGTCAATCGAAACATGTGACCAGAGTAAATATTGTTGAACCAGAATTTTGACGTGATAACGTTTTACACCGCATGTTCAGAAAACTTACCCGAAATTTAGCCCTTGGTCGGGGGCAATTACTCATCAATTATAAGCACTACCTTTAATTTAAAGATATGATTGCTTAGATTGGTCCTTTGGGTTTATGTGTCACGCATAATATTATCGCAATTACGTCATCGCGCGGCACAGGAACCCGCGCCGCGAACCTCTGATTTCGACCGATTTAAATGATTCAATCAGTGTAGTGAGAGAACGGCTCAACAGATCGGAGATCCGATGGTGTCAATTTTTGCGTAAAAAACCAGTGGTAGCTAATTAATTTTAAATTAAATTAATTAATCTCCACATAAATTTTAATTAAAAATTCAAACTACAAAATAGGGATTTATAGAGATTGAGGGCACTATAGCAAGAGAATGCCTCATCAGATCGGAGCAATTCGGTTGTTAATTTGTGCTTAATAATACTGTGGCAGATAATTTATTGTTAATTAAAATAATTAATTTCCACATAAATTTCAATTAAAATTTAGATTTACAAAGTGGCGATTTACAATGCTAGAGACGAGAGCACTATAAAGGGGGAATGCCTGATCTGATAGGTCAAATGTCAGTGTGGACTCTGATATAAAATATATTTGACCTAGACTGCGTATTCATCACACTAGCCTCGGCGACCTTGGGAGGTACTAGTCTGCGGAACTCACATTCATCAGGCACATCTCCGCTGAGACCATGCGCTTCATATCGTTCTTCTCATACCACCGCCCAGTACTTAATCGTTTGCAAACAATCACTGTATTCTCATTTCTTGATGCTAATAATAAAGAAATTTTTTTTAACAAACCCATACATCGTGCCATTTCTCGCACCTCTTATAAACGTTATCACGGAAAACACCTACGGTCGTGTAGAAGACACAGCCTACCCCGATTTTTTTTTTTAAAATACCACAAAGTGATTTCATGTAAAAATCAAATTTCTCAATGAAATCTTTTGTAATATCCAAGCGATTTAAACGCAAATTGGCCCAATATTTTCAAATGTCAAAATTTGCTATTATTGGTGTGGCTCAAGTCAATCAAAACATGTGACCAGAGTAAATATTGTTGAACCAGAACTTTCGAAAAATATCAAAAAGTGATTTCATGTAAAAATCAAATTTTTCAATGAAATCTTTTGAAATATCCAAGCGATTTAAACGCGAAATGGGCCAATATTTGCAAATGTCAAAATTAGTTATTATTGGTGTGGCTCATGTCAATCGAAACATGTGACCAGAGTAAATATTGTTGAACCAGAATTTTTGAAAAATATCAAAAAGTGATTTCATGTAAAAATCAAATTTCTCAATGAAATCTTTTGAAATATCCAAGCGATTTAAACGCAAAATGGGCCGATATTTGCAAATGTCAAAACTTGTTATTGGTGGTGTGGCTCATGTCAATCGAAACATGTGACCAGAGTAAATATTGTTGAACCAGAATTTTTCAAAAATATCAAAAAGTAATTTTATTTAAAAATCAAATTTTTCAATGAAATCTGTTTAATATCCAAGCGATTTAAACGCAAAATCGGCCAATATTTGCAAGTGTCAAAATTTTATATTATTGGTGTGGCTCATGTCAATCGAAACATGTGAGCAGAGCAGAGTAAATATTGTTGGACCAGAATTTTTGAAAAATATCAAAATGTGACATCATGTAAAAATCAAATTTTTCAATGAAATCTTTTGAAATATCCAAGCGATTTAAACGCAAGTTGGCCCAATATTTGCAAATGTCAACAATTGTTATTATTGGTGTGGCTCATGTCAATCGAAACGTGTGACTAGAGTAAATATTGTTGAACCAGAATTTTTGAAAAATATCAAAATGTGAAATCAAGTAAAAATCATATTTTTCAATGAAATCTTTTGAAATATCCAAGCGATTTAAACGCAAGTTGGCCCAATATTTGCAAATGTCAACAATTGTTATTATTGGTGTGGCTCATGTCAATCGAAACATGTAACCAGTGTAAATATTGTTGGACCAGAATTTTTGAAAAATATCAAAAAGTGATTTTATGTAAAAATCAAATGTTTCAATGAAATCTTTTGTAATATCCAAGCGATTTAAAAATAATTAGTTTTGATTTTATTTTAAATTGGCCCAATATTTGCAAATGTCAAAATTTGTTATTATTGGTGTAGCTCATGTCAATCGAAACATGTGACCAGAGTAAATATTATTGAACCAGAATTTTTGAAAAATATCAAAAAGGTATTTCATGTAAAAATCAAATTATTCAGTGAAATCTGTTGTAATATCCAAGCGATTTAAACGCAAATTGGCTCAATATTTGCAACTGTCAAAATTTGTTATTATTGGTGTGGCTTATGTCAATCGAAACATGTGACCAGAGTATATATTGTTGAACCAGAATTTTTGAAAAATATCAAAAAGTGATTTCATTTAAAAATCAAATTTTTCAATGAAATCTGTTGTAATATCTAATCGATTTAAACGCAAATTGGCCCAATATTTGCAATTGTCAACATTTGTTATTATTGGAGTGGCTCATGTCAATCGAAACATGTGACCAGTGTAAATATTGTTGAACCAGAATTTTTGAAAAATATCAAAAAGTGATTTCATGTAAAAATCAAATTTCTCAATGAAATCTTTTGAAATATCCAAGCGATTTAAACGCAAATTGGCCCAATATTTGCAAATGTCAAAATTTTTTATTATTGGTGTGGCTCATGTCAATCGAAACATGTGACCAGAGTAAATATTGTTGAACCAGAATTTTTGAAAAATATCAAAAAGTGATTTCATGTCAAAATCAAATTTTTCTATGAAACCTTTTGAAATATCCAAGCGATTTAAACGCAAAATGGGCCAATATTTGCAAATGTCAAAATTTGTTATTATTGGTGTGGCTCATATCAATCGAAACATGTGACCAGAGTTATTATTGTTGGACAAGAATTTTTGAAAAATATCAAAAAGTGATTTGATGTAAAAATCAAATATTTCAATGAAATCTGTTGTAATATCCAAATGATTTAAACGTAAATTGGCCCAATATTTGCAAATGTCAAAATTTGTTATCATTGGTGTGGCTCATGTCAATCGAAACATGTGACCAGAGTAAATATTGTTGAACCAGAATTTTGACGTGATAACGTTTTACACCGCATGTTCAGAAAACTTACCCGAAATTTAGCCCTTGGTCGGGGGCAATTACTCATCAATTATAAGCACTACCTTTAATTTAAAGATATGATTGCTTAGATTGGTCCTTTGGGTTTATGTGTCACGCATAATATTATCGCAATTACGTCATCGCGCGGCACAGGAACCCGCGCCGCGAACCTCTGATTTCGACCGATTTAAATGATTCAACCAGGGTAGTGAGAGAACGGCTCAACAGATCGGAGATCCGATGGTGTCAATTTTTGCGCAAAAAACCACTGGTAGCTAATTAATTTTAAATTAAATTAATTAATCTCCACATAAATTTTAATTAAAAATTCAAACTACAAAATAGGGATTTATAGAGATTGAGGGCACTATAGCAAGAGAATGCCTCATCAGATCGGAGCAATTCTGTTGTTAATTTGTGCTTAATAATACTGTGGCAGATAATTTATTGTTAATGAAAATAATTAATTTCCACATAAATTTCAATTAAAATTTAGATTTACAAAGTGGCGATTTACAATGCTAGAGACGAGAGCACTATAAAGGGGGAATGCCTGATCTGATAGGTCAAATGTCAGTGTGGACTCTGATATAAAATATATTTGACCTAGACTGCGTATTCATCACACTAGCCTCGGCGACCTTGGGAGGTACTAGTCTGCGGAACTCACATTCATCAGGCACATCTCCGCTGAGACCATGCGCTTCATATCGTTCTTCTCATACCACCGCCCAGTACTTAATCGTTTGCAAACAATCACTGTATTCTCATTTCTTGATGCTAATAATAAAGAAATTTATTTTAACAAACCCATACATCGTGCCATTTCTCGCACCTCTTATAAACGTTATCACGGAAAACACCTACGGTGGTGTAGAAGACACAGCCTACCCCGATTTTTTTTTTTTAAAATACCACAAAGTGATTTCATGTAAAAATCAAATTTCTCAATGAAATCTTTTGAAATATCCAAGCGATTTAAACGCGAAATGGGCCAATATTTGCAAATGTCAAAATTTGTTATTATTGGTGTGGCTCATGTCAATCGAAACATGTGACCAGAGTAAATATTGTTGAACCAGAATTTTTGAAAAATATCAAAAAGTGATTTCATGTAAAAATCAAATTTCTCAATGAAATCTTTTGAAATATCCAAGCGATTTAAACGCAAAATGGGCCGATATTTGCAAATGTCAAAACTTGTTATTGGTGGTGTGGCTCATGTCAATCGAAACATGTGACCAGAGTAAATATTGTTGAACCAGAATTTTTGAAATATATCAAAAAGTGATTTCATGTAAAAATCAAATTTTTCAATGAAATCTGTTGTAATATCTAAATGATTTAAACGTTAATTGGCCCAATATTTCCAAACGTCAAAATTTGTTATCATTGGTGTGGCTCATGTCAGTCGAAACATGTGACCAGAGTAAATATTGTTGGACCAGAATTTTTCAAAAATATCAAAAAGTAATTTTATTTAAAAATCAAATTTTTCAATGAAATCTGTTTAATATCCAAGCGATTTAAACGCAAAATCGGCCAATATTTGCAAGTGTCAAAATTTTATATTATTGGTGTGGCTCATGTCAATCGAAACATGTGAGCAGAGTAAATATTGTTGAACCAGAATTTTTGAAAAATATCAAAATGTGACATCATGTAAAAATCAAATTTTTCAATGAAATCTTTTGAAATATCCAAGCGATTTAAACGCAAGTTGGCCCAATATTTGCAAATATCAACAATTGTTATTATTGGTGTGGCTCATGTCAATCGAAACATGTGACTAGAGTAAATATTGTTGAACCAGAATTTTTGAAAAATATCAAAATGTGACATCAAGTAAAAATCAAATTTTTCAATGAAATCTTTTGAAATATCCAAGCGATTTAAACGCAAGTTGGCCCAATATTTGCAAATGTCAACATTTGTTATTATTGGTGTGGCTCATATCAATCGAAACATGTGACTAGAGTAAATATTGTTGAACCAGAATTTTTGAAAAATATCAAAAAGTGGTTTCATGTAAAAATCAAATTTTTCAATGAAATCTTTTGAAATATCCAAGCGATTTAAACGCGAAATGGGCCAATATTTGCAAATGCCAAAATTTGTTAATATTGGTGTGGTTCATGTCAATCGAAACATGTGACCAGAGTAAATATTGTTGAACCAGAATTTTTGAAAAATATCAAAATGTGACATCATGTAAAAATCAAATTTCTCAATGAAATCTTTTGAAATATCCAAGCGATTTAAACGCAAAATGGGCCGATATTTGCAAATGTCAAAACTTGTTATTGGAGTGGCTCATGTCAATCGAAACATGTGACCAGAGTAAATATTGTTGAACCAGAATTTTTGAAAAATATCAAAATGTGACATCATGTAAAAATCAAATTTTTCAATGAAATCTTTTGAAATATCCAAGCGATTTAAACGCAAGTTGACCCAATATTTGCAAATGTCAACATTTGTTATTATTGGTGTGGCTCATATCAATCGAAACATGTGACTAGAGTAAATATTGTTGAACCAGAATTTTTGAAAAATATCAAAAAGTTATTTCATGTAAAAATCAAATTTTTCAATGAAATCTTTTGAAATATCCAAGCGATTTAAACGCAAAATGGGCCGATATTTGCAAATGTCAAAACTTGTTATTGGTGTGGCTCATGTCAATCGAAACATGTGAGCAGAGTAAATATTGTTGAACCAGAATTTTTGAAAAATATCAAAATGTGACATCATGTAAAAATCAAATTTTTCAATGAAATCTTTTGAAATATCCAAGCGATTTAAACGCAAGTTGGCCCAATATTTGCAAATGTCAACATTTGTTATTATTGGTGTGGCTCATGTCAATCGAAACATGTGACCAGAGTAAATATTGTTGAACCAGAATTTTTGAAAAATATCAAAATGTGACATCATGTAAAAATCAAATTTTTCAATGAAATCTTTTGAAATATCCAAGCGATTTAAACGCAAGTTGACCCAATATTTGCAAATGTCAACATTTGTTATTATTGGTGTGGCTCATATCAATCGAAACATGTGATTAGAGTAAATATTGTTGAACCAGAATTTTTGAAAAATATCAAAAAGTGATTTCATGTAAAAATCAAATTTCTCAATGAAATCTTTTGAAATATCCAAGCGATTTAAACGCAAAATGGGCCGATATTTGCAAATGTCAAAACTTGTTATTGGTGTGGCTCATGTCAATCGAAACATGTGAGCAGAGTAAATATTGTTGAACCAGAATTTTTGAAAAATATCAAAATGTGACATCATGTAAAAATCAAATTTTTCAATGAAATCTTTTGAAATATCCAAGCGATTTAAACGCAAGTTGACCCAATATTTGCAAATGTCAACATTTGTTATTATTGGTGTGGCTCATCTCAATCGAAACATGTGATTAGAGTAAATATTGTTGAACCAGAATTTTTGAAAAATATCAAAAAGTGATTTCATGTAAAAATCAAATTTTTCAATGAAATCTTTTGAAATATCCAAGCGATTTAAACGCAAAATGGGCCAATATTTGCAAATGTCAAAATTTGTTATTATTGGTGTGGCTCATGTCAATCGAAACATGTGACCAGAGTAAATATTGTTGAACCAGAATTTTTGAAAAATATCAAAAAGTGATTTCATGTAAAAATCAAATTTCTCAATGAAATCTTTTGAAATATCCAAGCGATTTAAACGCAAAATGGGCCGATATTTGCAAATGTCAAAACTTGTTATTGGTGGTGTGGCTCATGTCAATCGAAACATGTGAGCAGAGTAAATATTGTTGAACCAGAATTTTTGAAATATATCAAAAAGTGATTTCATGTAAAAATCAAATTTTTCAATGAAATCTGTTGTAATATCCAAATGATTTAAACGTTAATTGGCCCAATATTTCCAAATGTCAAAATTTGTTATCATTGGTGTGGCTCATGTCAATCGAAACATGTGACCAGAGTAAATATTGTTGAACCTGAATTTTTGAAAAATATCAAAAAGTGATTTCATGTAAAAATCAAATTTCTCAATGAAATCTTTTGAAATATCCAAGCGATTTAAACGCAAAATGGGCCGATATTTGCAAATGTCAAAACTTGTTATTGGTGGTGTGGCTCATGTCAATCGAAACATGTGACCAGAGTAAATATTGTTGAACCAGAATTTTTGAAATATATCAAAAAGTGATTTCATGTAAAAATCAAATTTTTCAATGAAATCTGTTGTAATATCCAAATGATTTAAACGTTAATTGGCCCAATATTTCCAAATGTCAAAATTTGTTATCATTGGTGTGGCTCATGTCAATCGAAACATGTGAGCAGAGTAAATATTGTTGAACAAGAATTTTTGAAAAATATCAAAAAGTGACTTCATGTAAAAATCAAATTTTTCAATGAAATCTTTTGAAATATCCAAGCGATTTAAACGCAAAATCAAGCGATTTAAACGCAAATTGGCGCAATATTTGCAAATGTCAAAATTTGTTATTATTGGTGTGGCTCATGTCAATCAAAACATGTGACCAGAGTAAATATTGTTGGACTAGAATTTGAAATATATCAAAAAGTGATTTCATGTACAAATCAAATTTATCAATGAAATCTGTTGTAATATCCGAGTATATGCCATGTCTTTGGTTGACATACTGCTGTTATTTAGACTTATGTATTTGTCCGCGATAAAATTGCAAAGTTTCTTTCTGTAATATTTGCTTAGTATATTGTTTTTCATTTTAAGGATTATTTTTCCCAAATAACTTTCCCATAATTCAACTTCTAAATTCAAATCACTGACTCGTGGCGCCGATAGTGAAAATGTTTTTGAGGAATTTGACAACATGGGTTTTCTGTAACATAAGAATCATTACATCATTTTTTCAAAGTTGTAATTTTTGGCAAACCCTTAAATTTACTTACAGAATTTTGTAAAAGTGGTGGTCTAGCTTAATGATAAATATAAAAGTATTTTACCCATTACAAAATATGTAAACACCAATCGCCATTTAAATTAATTTTTTGTCGAATATTAATTCTGTCGCCAATCTTGGGAAATAATTCTCGCAGTTCTTCATAGTAGATAACTTTCAGAAGCTCGCAGCTCATTTTATTTGCTAAATTGGTTCAGAAAATTGTCATTGTCATCAAACGTCAATAAAATAAAAACATGATTTTTTCTAAACATTTTGTTTATTGTTTACACGGTAAATCTGAAACTTTATAATAAAATAATACTTACAAGAAAATAAAACATAAACATAGAAGGTGAAGCGAGAGTTTTTGCAATATGAACTCTCTACTTCGCCTGCCCCTTCGAACGAGGATATGTTGGTTTTGTTGTTACTATGTCAAACTGTCACTACTCGGTTAAATCACTTGAACTAGTTACATGCAAAAGGCATGTTATCACTGACCATAGCTTTAGGTATCCCATGCGTGGAAAAAACTGATTTCAATTTTTGGATAATTTTCGAAGATTGTTTGGAAATTAAGGGTAGAATTTCTATAAATTTTGAGTAATAGTCAGTTATGTATTCTTTAATACTCACTTGCATGATATCGCATAAGCTACTTTCTGAAATGGAAGTTCAGATACTTCGTGTAGGATTAGAGGTTTCTTCACAATATTTCGTGGAATTTTTTCGCAGATTCTACTTTTGCTTTTATAGATTTTGAAATCAGTGTCAATTCTAGGTCAATATAATATTTGCCTTGCACGTTGTTTGTTTTTTGTCATCCCAATATTATATTCGTATAATTTATCTAACATCTTATTTCTAATTGATTTTTGAACTAGTATATGGTTTCAAAGAAATACAAATCCATTATCACGAAATAAACCATTCTTAAACTTCCAATATGGTTTTGTTACTTCCAATGATTTGTCGTTTGTATTTGGGCATCCGTTTTAATAAACCGTTTAACAAAGCTTTAAGTGTATCATCATCACATTGTTTCTTTTTTTAACCCTTTTTCTTCTTATCAACAACATCTTCATATTTAGTGAATTCTAATACTTTATTATTTGCCAAATAAGACCTAGACAAGTGATGCGCAAAACGCATTTCCTTGGCGGGTATGTATTTTAAATTTAAATTGTAAACTAACAACTTTATCTTCATTCGCTGAACACGTGATGAATTAATTTTGCACAGCTCGTTTTTCATTCAGTGGCATTTAATTTCGAGGGTCCGATACAGCACATAATTCTTCAGTTCAACGGTGGCAAACAAATCGAAATTTTTTGGGATTAACTTAATGCTAATAAGATTTCTATATATTATATATGTATGGTATATGTCGACAAAGCATCACAAATTTCGCACAAAAATATTAAAAATGTTGAATTTTAAAAGTATCTTGAATATTCTAGAAGGTTCTCAAATATCAAATTATCCGTAAGTATGTAAAACTAAAGGAATTCCTATATGCGCTAATCACCGCCGTAAAATGTAAATATCCTGGACATTCTTGAATAATTTCGAATAACTTGGGAAATTAGAGAAATATCGAAATCTCGAGAAATCAACTAAATATCATGATTTAGACTTATATGTGTAACCCTGAAAGTTCCCACAACCCAAAGCTAAGCGCAGAACATTGCCATGCAAAATTCGAATAAATTGGAAAGTCTTTGAAAATCTTGAATAATCCCAAAAATTTCGAAAAACTTTAAAAATTTACAACAAACAGCGGACCAATCTCGATTACCCCAGAACAATTCGATTAATCTTTATATTACCTCGATTGATCTCGAAAAATTTCAATAATGCCAAAAAATCTAAATATTAGTAAAGAATTTTGGAAAGCCTGTAAAAATCTAGAAATCCCACGCAAATTTCGAAAAATTCCGAAAATTCAAGTAAATATCGAATTATTTGTCAAGTAATTTAATATTACTAACACTACTAAGCAAAATGCTTTACTAACCTAAGTATCACTACTTCAAATATATTTTTATTTTTTTTGGTACTGAGTTCCAAGTTTCAATTCCATTTTATTACAATTTTTTTTGTGGTTTAATTGTGGATAATTTTGATAAATGGAAAAAAACTTGGAACTTATGAATGAGTTCAATTTTGTTATACTTGGGAAGAAAATTAAGGCTAAGTTTCGCACCAATCACGCATCCCATTTACATATGCTATGCTCCAATAATCCCTAGAAATTTAAAAAAAATGATCAAAAGATTAAATCGGAGACGGGTATATGAAACATGAAAATTTTAAATTTCATGATTTAAAATAGATTTTCAAATTAAACTGGTTTTACCGGGTTACCCGGTAAATTAAGTTTGTATTTGTTTACCGATAATAAAAAAGATTTGGCAAACGAGAAGCTATAACAATCACATTCAATCTTTTGTAAATCAATTCAACCTTTTCTAATCAAAACTTGATTTGTAAAAGGTTGAATTTGAAGCGCACTATACTGCGCATCAACTATTTTGGATACTAAATTCTCAAGTTTTAGAATTTCATAATAATATTTCGTAACACTTTCTTAATGTTGTAAATATGACTTATTTTCTTATAATCTAATGCACGAACTCTTAATCTTATAAGTTTCTTATCCGAAGATTTTCGATTTCAGTTATTAGTTGATGCTCGAATTCTATTTAATATTTAAACTGATGGAGGGTTTTACGATGCAGGACCATACATCCGCTTAGTAACCAAACTTTTTTCAATGCATACAAAAAGTAAAATCGACCACATTAAGGTGATTTTGGGAGTTCGAAGAAATTGTTAAATGCCACATATATATCGGAAAAGGAAATCTGATGAAAGAAAATTTACGGAAAACACCAATATCAAACAAAATAATGGATTTTTATTGCAACTACTTTTACAGACACCAAGAGTTGAAATAATCCAATCATATTAAACTGTGCAGATTAGCCTAATAGCAATGGAGAAGAAATTCAGTAGAAATTAAAAATTTTATAAACGACAGTGGAACTTGGAAGAATATTGGTCTATACCAATTGAGCTTGGGGAATCAAGGGCTGTGACTCACAAGCAAAGTGAAGAAATCATGATGCTGCTCAAAAATTTAAAAATAACGCAAATGGTTTCTCAACATTTGTAAAGGAGATTGGGTGCAAGAAGTAGCCCTTCTTTTAATAAAAGAACAAAATAGTTTGGACAGAATAGTCCGAGAGGATGCCGATGACCATGCATCACAAACGATCGTTCGCACTGTGCATGGGGTTCATAAAAGACCAGCACGAAGCTTGCAGTGATTAACATGAAGCCTAGGAATACGGATGTTGGTGAATTGGACCGAGCCAATGTACCGGGCGTGATAATATTTAGATGGAATGAGCATTTAACGAACCCATTATTAAAACGTACTCGAAAATATTATTGTGGATCAAAACGAAAATCAAAAAGAAAAACAGCCGTTTCCGCTTGATTAAATAAAAGAAATAAAATAAAATTGTGGGAATTTTCTGTACTGTGTTGAAAATTTCAAAATAAATAAATCAGTAATTAAAACTAAAAATAGAAAAATGAATAATAAGGAAATGTTAACAAATAATCAAATGAAATCTAATTTATAATAAAATTTAAAATGTTGTAACATATAAATAAATAAATATATGTCCTGTTGTAGCGAATAAATACCAGTGAAAATGACAACAGCGACAAAGAAAAGTCTGGTGCAACCGCTGTCATTGAAACTGGGCAACAATCTAATCTTGCGCAAGTTTTTTGGCCAAAGACCATAAATTACATTTTTGGTTTAGTAAGTCAATAAGTTATTCTAATTTAGGTTTAGAGACGGCACCTTTGCCAATAAATGGTAAAATTAAAAAATCAAATTTATAAATTTTATAATTTCGATAATTTTTCGAGTTGTATAAATATAATCGACTATTCTTCAGCATAACCGTATCTCGGTGAACATGAGCAAAATCCATTTCCGTTAGGTTAATCTTCTAAATCAACTGTATGTGCTTTAAAATACACGATATGCTGTGTCAAAATACACAGCAGAAACTCTTATTAAACAATTATAACCTAGTAATAATAAAATTGAAGACAAATTCGACATTCGTCGCGAATTAACTTTTTCCATACAGAACGCATTGGTAACATTTTTCAAAAATGTTTGAAGATTTTATTTTTGCTTATTCATAATTTATTCATTCTATAAGATAGTGTACACAAATAAATCGAGTACAAGAAAGCACAAAATATTACAAAATGACATGAAGAAATAAAAACTACTTTTTCAAGCTTTCTGTTATCAATTTTCTTTATATTATTTTAGAGTCCTTAGAGTGGTGAATTATTTTCCTTTTATACAATACACAGAGTTTTCTTTTTAATATAAAAGTTTCTAAATTTTATGTTATACTATACATATTGTAAATTTTGTATGTTACCATTCATTCACAGTGATTGTAAAAGTTTAATGCAATTTTCTTTTAAACAACTTTTTTGCTTATTTATGTTGATGTTTTTGTAAATTTATTTTATGGTTTTCAATGTTATTTATTTGATTTCTGTTGTTATTTGTTGTATAGTTCTTTTAAAACTAGCATAATATCATTATATTACAAAAATGTTTATATGTAGAAATAAATATTATAAGCTAAAACAAAAAACTAATTTTCTTAAGCAAAAATTTGTTTATCAGAGTTATCAAAACAGGAAGATATTATTTTGCAATATAAATATAGCCTTGTGAAATTTTCTATACTTACGTAAATCAGTAAGTCTTCCTTATAATTAATTTTGAAACGCAGTTTGTTGTCGATGAGGTATCATGATCAGACAGGGAGAGGCAATAATAACCACAACAACAAAGTTGATTGATTTGCAGTACCACTTTGAGTTTAAAACGCCTGGAGATTTACTAAAAATTTCATAAAAGATTTTGTTTTTTTTTGAAAAACATAAAAAAAATTCTAGGCCAAAAATGTGAACTCTGCTACCACATTTCGATTGCCATGGCCGATATAACTAATAATAAATTTTGACATTTGCAAATATTGTGCCAATTTGCGTTTAAACCGCCTGGTGATTACTATTGGTTTCATAGAAAAATTTTGTTTTTATTGAAAAACACTAAAAAAAATTCTGGCCCAAAAATGTGTACTCTGCTACTACATTTCGATTGCCATGGCCGATACAACTAATAATAAATTTTGACATTTGCAAATATTGTGCCAATTTGCGTTTAAATCGCCTGGTGATTACCATTGGTTCCATAGAAAAATTTTGTTTTTATTGAAAAACACTAAAAAAAATTCTGGCCCAAAAATGTGTACTCTGCTACCACATTTCGATTGCCATGGCCGATACAACTAATAATAAATTTCGACGTTTGCAAATATTGTGCCAATTTGCGCATAAATCGCCAGGTGATTACTATTGGTTTCATACAAAAATTTTGTTTTTATTGAAAAACACTAAAAAAAATTCTGGCCCAAAAATGTTTACTCTGCTACCACATTTCGATTGCCATGGCCGATACAACTAATAATAAATTTTGACGTTTGCAAATATTGTGAAAATTTTCGTTTAAATCGCCTGGTGATTACTATTTGTTTCATAGAAAAATTTTGTTTTTATTGAAAAACACTAAAAAAAAATTCTGGCCCAAAAATGTGTACTCTGCTACCACATTTCGATTGCCATGGCCGATACAACTAATAATAAATTTTGACGTTTGCAAATATTGTGCCAATTTTCGTTTAAATCGCCTGGTGATTACTATTGGTTTCATACAAAAAATTTATTTTTATTGAAAAACACTAAAAAAAATTCTGGGCCAAAAATGAGTACTCTGCTACCACATTTCGATTGCCATGGCCGATACAACTAATAATAAATTTTGACGTTTGCAAATATTGTGCCAATTTGCGGTTAAATCGCCTGGTGATTACTATTGGTTTCATAGAAAAATTTTATTTTTATTGAAAAACACTAAAAAAAATTCTGGCCCAAAAATGTTTACTCTGCTACCACATTTCGATTGCCATGGCCGATACAACTAATAATAAATTTTGACGTTTGCAAATATTGTGAAAATTTTCGTTTAAATCGCCTGGTGATTACTATTTGTTTCATAGAAAAATTTTGTTTTTATTGAAAAACACTAAAAAAAATTCTGGCCCAAAAATGTGTACTCTGCTACCACATTTCGATTGCCATGGCCGATACAACTAATAATAAATTTTGACGTTTGCAAATATTGTGCCAATTTTCGTTTAAATCGCCTGGTGATTACTATTGGTTTCATAGAAAAATTTTATTTTTATTGAAAAACACTAAAAAAAATTCTGGGCCAAAAATGAGTACTCTGCTACCACATTTCGATTGCCATGGCCGATACAACTAATAATAAATTTTGACGTTTGCAAATATTGTGCCAATTTGCGGTTAAATCGCCTGGTGATTACTATTGGTTTCATAGAAAAATTTTATTTTTATTGAAAAACACTAAAAAAAATTCTGGCCCAAAAATGTCTACTCTGCTACCACATTTCGATTGCCATGGCCGATACAACAATTAATAAATTTTGACGTTTGCAAATATTGTGCCAATTTGCGGTTAAATCGCCAGGTGATTACTGTTGGTTCCATAGAAAAATTTTGTTTTTATTGAAAAACACTAAAAAAAATTCTGGCCCAAAAATGTGTACTCTGCTACCACATTTCGATTGCCATGGCCGATACAACTAATAATAAATTTTGACGTTTGCAAATATTGTGCCAATTTGCGCATAAATCGCCAGGTGATTACTATTGGTTTCATAGAAAAATTTTGTTTTTATTGAAAAACACTAAAAAAATTCTGGCCCAAAAATGTTTACTCTGCTACCACTTTTCGATTGCCATGGCCGATACAACTAATAATAAATTTTGACATTTGCAATTATTGTGCCAATTTTCGTTTAAATCGCCTGGTGATTACTATAGGTTTCATAGAAAAATTTTATTTTTATTGAAAAACACTAAAAAAAATTCTGGCCCAAAAATGTGTACTCTGCTACCACATTTCGATTGCCATGGCCGATACAACCAATAATAAATTTTGACGTTTGCAAATATTGTGCCAATTTGCGGTTAAATCGCCTGGTGATTACTATTGGTTTCATAGAAAAATTTTATTTTAATTGAAAAACACTAAAAAAAATTCTGGCCCAAAAATGTCTACTCTGCTACCACATTTCGATTGCCATGGCCGATACAACAATTAATAAATTTTGACGTTTGCAAATATTGTGCCAATTTGCGGTTAAATCGCCAGGTGATTACTATTGGTTCCATAGAAAAATTTTGTTTTTATTGAAAAACACTAAAAAAAATTCTGGCCCAAAAATGTGTACTCTGCTACCACATTTCGATTGCCATGGCCGATACAACTAATAATAAATTTTGACGTTTGCAAATATTGTGCCAATTTGCGCATAAATCGCCAGGTGATTACTATTGGTTTCATAGAAAAATTTTGTTTTTATTGAAAAACACTAAAAAAAATTCTGGCCCAAAAATGTGTACTCTGCTACCACATTTCGATTGCCATGGCCGATACAACTAATAATAAATTTTGACATTTGCAAATATTGTGCCAATTTTCGTTTAAATCGCCTGGTGATTACTATTGGTTTCATAGAAAATTTTTATTTTAATTGAAAAACACTAAAAAAAATTCTGGCCCAAAAATGTATACTCTGCTACCACATTTCGATTGCCATGGCCGATACAACTAATAATAAATTTTGACGTTTGCAAATATTGTGCCAATTTTCGTTTAAATCGCCTGGTGATTACTATTGGTTTCATAGAAAAATTTTATTTTTATTGAAAAACACTAAAAGAATTCTGGCCCAAAAATTTGTACTCTGCTACCACATTTCGATTGCCATGGCCGATACAACTAATAATAAATTTTGACGTTTGCAAATATTGTGCCAATTTTCGTTTAAATCGCCTGGTGATTACTATTGGTTTCATAGAAAATTTTTATTTTTATTGAAAAACACTAAAAGAATTCTGGCCCAAAAATTTGTACTCTGCTACCACATTTCCAATTTTCGTTTAAATCGCCTGGTGATTACTATTGGTTTCATAGAAAATTTTTATTTTTATTGAAAAACACTAAAAAAAATTCTGGCCCAAAAATGTGTACTCTGCCACTACATTTCGATTGCCATGGCCGATACAACAATTAATAAATTTTGACGTTTGCAAATATTGTGCCAATTTGCGGTTAAATCGCCTAGTGATTACTATTGGTTCCATAGAAAAATTTTGTTTTTATTGAAAAAAACTAAAAAAAATTCTGGCCCAAAAATGTGTACTCTGCTACCACATTTCGATTGCCATGGCCGATACAACTAATAATAAATTTTGACATTTGCAAATATTGTTCCAATTTTCGTTTAAATCGCCTGGTGATTACTATTGGTTTCATAGAAAATTTTTATTTTAATTGAAAAACACTAAAAAAAATTCTGGCCCAAAAATGTATACTCTGCTACCACATTTCGATTGCCATGGCCGATACAACTAATAATAAATTTTGACGTTTGCAAATATTGTGCCAATTTTCGTTTAAATCGCCTGGTGATTACTATTGGTTTCATAGAAAAATTTTATTTTTATTGAAAAACACTAAAAAAAATTCTGGGCCAAAAATGTGTACTCTGCTACCACATTTCGATTGCCATGGCCGATACAACTAATAATAAATTTCGATGTTTGCAAATATTGTGCCAATTTGCGTTTAAATCGCCTAGTGATTACTATTGGTTTCATAGAAAAATTTTGTTTTTATTGAAAAACACTAAAAAAAATTCTGGCCCAAAAATGTGTACTCTGCTACCACATTTCGATTGCCATGGCCGATACAACTAATAATAAATTTTGACATTTGCAATTATTGTGCCAATTTGCGTTTAAATCGCCTGGTGATTACTATTGGTTTCATAGAAAAATTTTGTTTTTATTGAAAAACACTAAAAAAAATTCTGGGCCAAAAATGTGTACTCTGCTACCACATTTAAATTGCCATGGCCGATACAACTAATAATAAATTTCGACGTTTGCAAATATTGTGCCAATTTGCGGTTAAATCGCCTGGTGATTACTATTGGTTTCAAAGAAAAATTTTGTTTTTATTGAAAAACACTAAAAACAATTCTGGCCCAAAAATGTGTACTCTGCTACCACATTTCGATTGCCATGGCCGATACAACTAATAATAAATTTTGACATTTGCAAATATTGTGCCAATTTTCGTTTAAATCGCCTGGTGATTACTATTGGTTTCATAGAAAATTTTTATTTTAATTGAAAAACACTAAAAAAAATTCTGGCCCAAAAATGTGTACTCTGCTACCACATTTCGATTGCCATGGCCGATACAACTAATAATAAATTTTGACGTTTGCAAATATTGTGCCAATTTGCGGTTAAATCGCCTGGTGATTACTATTGGTTTCATAGAAAAATTTTATTTTTATTGAAAAACACTAAAAAAAATTCTGGCCCAAAAATTTGTACTCTGCTACCACATTTTGATTGCCATGGCCGATACAACCAATAGTAAATTTTGACGTTTGCATATATTGTGCCAATTTGCGGTTAAATCGCCTGGTGATTACTATTGGTTTCATAGAAAAATTTTATTTTTATTGAAAAACACTAAAAAAAATTCTGGCCCAAAAATGTCTACTCTGCTACCACATTTCGATTGCCATGGCCGATACAACAATTAATAAATTTTGACGTTTGCAAATATTGTGCCAATTTGCGGTTAAATCGCCTAGTGATTACTATTGGTTCCATTGAAAAATTTTGTTTTTATTGAAAAACACTAAAAAAAATTCTGGCCCAAAAATGTGTACTCTGCTACCACATTTCGATTGCCATGGCCGATACAACTAATAATAAATTTTGACGTTTGCAAATATTGTGCCAATTTGCGCATAAATCGCCAGGTGATTACTATTGGTTTCATAGAAAAATTTTGTTTTTATTGAAAAACACTAAAAAAATTATGGCCCCAAAATGTTTACTCTGCTACCACATTTCGATTGCCATGGCCGATACAACTAATAATAAATTTTGACATTTGCAATTATTGTGCCAATTTGCGTTTAAATCGCCTGGTGATTACCATTGGTTCCATAGAAAAATTTTGTTTTTATTGAAAAACACTAAAAAAAATTCTGGCCCAAAAATGTGTACTCTGCTACCACATTTCGATTGCCATGGCCGATACAACTAATAATAAATTTTGACGTTTGCAAATATAGTGCCAATTTTCGATTAAATCGCGTGGTGATTACTATTGGTTTCATAGAAAAATTTTGTTTTTATTGAAAAACACTAAAAAAAATTCTGCCCCAAAAATGTGTACTCTGCTACCACATTTCGATTGCCATGGCCGATACAACTAATAATAAATTTTGACGTTTGCAAATATTGTGCCAATTTGCGGTTAAATCGCCTGGTGATTACTATTGGTTTCATAGAAAAATTTTGTTTTTATTGAAAAACACTAAAAAAAATTCTGGCCCAAAAATGTGTACTCTGCTACCACATTTCGATTGCCATGGCCGATACAACTAATAATAAATTTTGACATTTGCAATTATTGTGCCAATTTTCGTTTAAATCGCCTGGTGATTACTATTGGTTTCATAGAAAAATTATATTTTTATTGAAAAACACTAAAAAAAATTCTGGCCCAAAAATGTGTACTCTGCTACCACATTTCGATTGCCATGGCCGAAACAACTAATAATAAATTTTGACGTTTGCAAATATTGTGCCAATTTGCGGTTAAATCGCCTGGTGATTACTATTGGTTTCATAGAAAAATTTTATTTTTATTGAAAAACACTAAAAAAAATTCTGGCCCAAAAATGTCTACTCTGCTACCACATTTCGATTGCCATGGCCGATACAACAATTAATAAATTTTGACGTTTGCAAATATTGTGCCAATTTGCTGTTAAATCGCCTAGTGATTACTATTGGTTCCATAGAAAAATTTTGTTTTTATTGAAAAACACTAAAAAAAATTCTGGCCCAAAAATGTGTACTCTGCTACCACATTTCGATTGCCATGGCCGATACAACTAATAATAAATTTTGACGTTTGCAAATATTGTGCCAATTTTCGTTTAAATCGCCTGGTGATTACTATTGGTTCCATAGAAAAATTTTGTTTTTATTGAAAAACACTAAAAAAAAATTCTGGCCCAAAAATGTGTACTCTGCTACCACATTTCGATTGGCATGGCCGATACCACTAATAATAAATTTTAACGTTTGCAAATATTGTGCCAATTTTCGTTTAAATAGCCTGGTGATTACTATTGGTTTCATAGAAAAATTTTGTTTAAAAAAAATTCTGGGCCAAAAATGTTAACTCTGCTACCACATTTCGATTGCCATGGCCAATACAACTAATAATAAATTTTGACATTTGCAAATATTGTGCTAATTTGCATTTAAATCGCCTGGTGATTACTATTGGTACCATAGAAAAATTTCGTTTTTATTGAAAAACACTAAAAAAAATTCTGGCCCAAAAATGTGTACTCTGCTACCACATTTCGATTGTCATGGCCGATACAACTAATAATAAATTTTGACGTTTGCAAATATTGTGCCAATTTTCGTTTAAATAGCCTGGTGATTACTATAGGTTTCATAGAAAAATTTTGTTTAAAAAAAATTCTGGCCCAAAAATGTGTACTCTGCTACCACATTTCGATTGCCATGGCCGATACAACTAATAATAAATTTTGACATTTGCAAATATTGTGCCAATTTGCGTTTAAACCGCCTGGTAATTACTATAGGTTCCATAGAAAAATTTTGTTTTTATTGAAAAACACTAAAAAAAATTCTGGACCATAAATTTGTACTCTGCTACCACATTTCGATTGCCATGGCCGATACAACTAATAATAAATTTTGACATTTGCAAATATTGTGCCAATTTGCGTTTAAATCGCCTGGTGATTACTATTGGTTCCATAGAAAAATTTTGTTTTTATTGAAAAACACTAAAAAAAATTCTGGCCCAAAAATGTGAACTCTGCTACCACATTTCGATTGCCATGGCCGATACAACTAATAATAACTTTTGACATTTGCAAATATTGTGCTAATTTGCATTTAAATCGCCTGGTGATTACTATAGGTTCCATAGAAAAATTTTGTTTTTATTGAAAAACACTAAAAAAAATTCTGGCCCAAAAATGAGTACTCTGCTACCACATTTCGATTGCCATGGCCGATACAACTAATAATAAATTTTGACGTTTGCAAATATTGTGCCAATTTGCGTTTAAATCGCCTGGTGATTACTATTGGTTCCATAGAAAAATTTTGTTTTTATTGAAAAACACTAAAAAAAATTCTGGCCCAAAAATGTGAACTCTGCTACCACATTTCGATTGCCATGGCCGATACAACTAATAATAAATTTTGACATTTGCAAATATTGTGCTAATTTGCATTTAAATCGCCTGGTGATTACTATAGGTTCCATAGAAAAATTTTGTTTTTATTGAAAAACACTAAAAAAAATTCTGGACCATAAATTTGTACTCTGCTACCACATTTCGATTGCCATGGCCGATACAACTAATAATAAATTTTGACATTTGCAAATATTGTGCTAATTTGCATTTAAATCGCCTGGTGATTACTATAGGTTCCATAGAAAAATTTTGTTTTTATTGAAAAACACTAAAAAAAATTCTGGCCCAAAAATGTGTACTCTGCTACCACATTTCGATTGCCATGGCCGATACAACTAATAATAAATTTTGACATTTGCAAATATTGTGCTAATTCGCATTTAAATCGCCTGGTGATTACTATAGGTTCCTTAGAAAAATTTTGTTTTTATTGAAAAACACTAAAAAAAATTCTGGGGCAAAAATGTTAACTCTGCTACCACATTTCGATTGCCATGGCCAATACAACTAATAATAAATTTTGACATTTGCAAATATTGTGCCAATTTGCGTTTAAATAGCCTGGTGATTACTATTAGGTTCCATAGAAAAATTTTGTTTTTATTGAAAAACACTAAAAAAAATTCTGAACCATAAATTTGTACTCTGCTACCACATTTCGATTGCCATGGCCGATACAACTAATAATAAATTTTGACATTTGCAAATATTGTGCCAATTTGCGTTTAAATACCCTGGTGATTGCTTTTGGTTCCATAAAAAAACCTGTGACCTTTTTCACATATTTTGTTTAGTTGGCACCTAAATTAATTTTTTACGAATTTTACATTATTTGGCGATCACTACATTTTGTCCAGCATTTAATTTATTTGTAGAAAAAAAAATCTTTTCAATTGATCTCAATAGCAATTCAAATAATATACCTAAGCACACACCATTTTCATTCCTTTTCATAGAATATGCACATACACAACTGAAATAATCTTGTTCAAAACGTAAAAAAAAATCTTGAATGTATACTTAAACTCCAATGAACAAGAGTACTAACTGCATATACAAGAAATATCATAAAAAAAACTAACAAATAAATTAAAAAATAAAATAAACCTTGTGAGTATCTTTAGTGTATTATAAGTAATTGTATATTTATTCAAGAAGAACGTGTGCAAGTAGAAATTTTTCTTGTGCTTTCGATCTTTTTTTGTTGCATATCCACAAAAAAAACAACATCTAAATGAAAATAACATAATGCAACAACGACAACAACAACAAAAAGGATAAATGAATATTGAAGTACATTTTCATATTGCAAAAAATGAATAAAATTATAAAATAACACTTGCACTATAACTTCATCCTCTTTTTATCTCACTACAAACATAAAAAAAAAAAAAAATGAACAAATCGTCAGTATACAGACATAAGTGTTATCATTACTAAAAGCTTTTTGGTTTTTATTCGTTTCGCTGTTTTTTTTTTTTCTAATATACTGATTATTGATTTGATGTAAATGACACTTTAATGACATGCTTCAAAATATTTTAATATTATGTATATGCGGATGATTAAGTTGTTGATTTGAAATATCTGTAATGTGCGCACATGCAATATATAGCAGGTATTTCCAATAAAATATTATTATCCACCTTTATTAACCTTTTGGCAATTTATTATCGTATACGTGTATTTACACATCAAAAAAAAAAAAAAAATCCATTAAGGTGATAAAAGTATATTAATCTTTCTTAAATCAATTGAATAATTAATTAAGATGTAAATAATAAATCTTTATATGGATGTTAAACAAAAGACTAACAAAAGCGATATGTAGACGTAAGATTGTATTTTGTATAATTATAAACAAACATAATAATGAAATAATGATATCTTAGATCAATAAGAAATTTGGTCTAATCTGTTAGACACTCTACATATATATACGTTTACACAAACAAAAATAATATAAAATGTATTTGTGTTGAACTATTGCAATAATGCTTTGTGCGATTACTGAATAATCAAATGATAAATTGATTATCGACATATAAATTAATTTGATAAATTTTGTACTTTTTATATTGGGGTTCGTATTTATAATTATTAACCCTCTACCGGCGATATTCCATATATATTGTATATTCTAGTTATGGACGATCCTAACGGCGATTATCTCCAATAATTGGAATCAGATCGCCCCACGGTAGAATAACTATTGCGGTGTGTTATGTTCGCACTCCTGATTTAACTTTTATTATTATAGCATAAAACTAAAACCATAGCTATAATTATATTTCGCTATGGTATAACCTAGTGTATTCCATAATTATCTAAAAGTGTTATAAATCTGTAAATTGTTTTGTTTTTTAGTCAGTCAGTTGCTACGAGTCACGGAGAATATACAATACTCAAGTGTATGCACAAAACAAAATTAATTTATTAAATAAATTTGTTCAACGGAGTAATTCAATTTAATTGCTTGTATCTTTTCTTGAAACTCGGCTAACGTAGCCCTAATCATAACAAGTTGCCCTCACAATTTTGTCCATCTGATTTTTTTCTTAGTCACAAGCACCACTTATTTTGAAAATTTTCCGAAATTACACATTTGGCTCGCTCACTACTGTGGCCTAATTAATCGTCTTAAGTCAACATAAATTGTGGCTAACCACGTTTTATTTCACGCACTATCTGGTCTGTAAAGCTATGAACAAATGGGGTTGTCATTGCGCCTAATCGCTTACAAGGCCGAAATGTGCCAATCTGTATAAGATTTAGTGTTTAAAGAAATTCCTTTTTTTGTAATGAAATTTTTTTTTGAAAACGCCTTAAGGGCAAATCTGGTTAGCCAATTTTTTGAAATTGACAGGTATTTAATTTGGATTTATGAATAATTTTGCGTAGAAGGGTCTATGTTTATGCAAGATCATTTTATGTTAAAAAATATGCTAGTCACTACAAGATTTTCCGCGATTGAATATTACGTCATTTATTTGTAGCAGCTCTTTTATAGCATTCGTAAAAGCTGCACGTTCTACGTGCCGAATCTAAATCTTGTATCTAGGTATATTGGCGGGGGTTCGGTGTTCTTTTACCGGTGCTCAGTTTTATATTTTTGGATAATATTCAACCATTTAGTCACCTCCTAAGACAAGTAATGGATACACTGGTGAGATTCTAAGATTATCAGTATTGTTTGATTAGATCTTAAGAATCACGTAAGTGCTCCCAACGAACGAGGAGGCTACATACATTAACATTAATTATTTTATATGAAAGTTAAATTTAATTTTCAGCTGTAAAGAAATAATTAATTTTTAAAATTTAATTTAAATAAAATTACCAAATAGGTCTACATACTTTAAATTAAACTAATTAATTCGTCTGGTTCTTATTTTAAATAGCTATAATTATTTAATTTGACTTTGTTTTGTTTTTAATTATAGCAACCTAATTAACACATAAAATTGAATTTATTAAATTTCACTGTTAATTTTGTAAATTTAAAATTTAATTAATTTAAATTTATTCCAATATATTTTCTAACATGTTTGTAATTTTATTAATAATATTAAATTATATTTTGTTAATACATATTAAAATAAATTTTTTAAATTTTATTTTAGCTTGATCATTAATTTAGATTGTTTAACTTAATATTTTGTTTCAACGTTATATTGGTTTGTTTAAATTTAATTTATTTAATAAACAATTTACATGTTTAATTTTAAATCTTAGTTTTTATCTTTTAATTAAATTAAAAAAAAACTATTTAGCAATAAAAACTATTTGTTTGATCAAAATTGTGTGTTTGTTTTTTAAACAAAATTTATTATTTAATTATAGTACGAGTAAGAACAAAGGTTGAAATTAATGTAAATTGTAATATTGTGAGGAGTTGCTGGAAAAAATTCGATCGTTTAAACATTCTTTCATATTAGTATACGGAATTATTTTCAATAAAGTTAAAAGCTCAATTAGTCCCTCACAGCAAGGTTTTTTTTCTAAACGTTCTACTCCTACAAATTTGTTGGACTTTTATAATTTCGTTTTTAATATAAGAAGTGAAAAGTTATTTTCTCCATCTTTCCCTAGGTCAAGCATTGGGTTTGCAAATCCAATTTCGAGATTAAAACAGAACCATAATGATTATTTTTGTGCCTTGAATCTATTACAGTAAAGACATACAGTAAATACAATGATTCAGACTTTTCGATGTGCAGTGCTCCAGAGAGTGCCACGGAAGTAGATTAGAAACATATGGAAGAGGGTACTTTGGATCAACGGCCAGAGCCGCGGACGGCCATGTTCGATGATAAAAAAAAAATTCAACGTTCATATTGAAAAATAAATACCTTTTTTTAAAGATTCAGTATCGGACCTATTTTTATCTAAAAAGATACTATCTCAAGAGTACACCGCTAAATTTGTAGCTAAAAATATTGAAAAATAAAAAAATGCGGTTAATTTGTCGCCTGAGAAAATGTCGACTGAGGAAATGTTGTCTGAGAAAATGTTGTCTGAGAAAATTTCCACTGGAAAAAGTATGCCTGATAAAGGTTGATTGAGAAAAAACTGCGCACATTTTTCTCAATCAACCTTTTCTCAGGCATAATTTTTCCAGTGGAATTTTTCTCAGACAATATTTTCTCAGAAAAACAGAAAGTTATAACCAGAGAAAATAACATTTGGAATTAATTTCTTAGCTGCCTTAGCATTGGCTTTTTCAAAGTCGGACAATATGAATTTGGGATTTAACTTTAATTGTTTTTAGTCGGCATAATTACACATTTCTTAAAAGACTTCATTATAACAATTTTCAGTTTTCGCTGTCATTAAACAGTAAATGGCCGGTATTATTATATAATTATCATTATATCTTATCCTGCAAAAAATTCAAAATAACTGTTTCATTAATCCGGGAACAATGCTAAATGTTTCATCAAAAATTCAAAAATCGGAGCGCGAAAAAATTTTGAATTGTTCCGAACGTTCCAGTATGATAATCCGACCACCAATAAATATTTTGTATAACTTAATTAATTAATTGTGTTTTCACTATTTTTCTAATGGGCGGTTGTGCAGTGGAAGGGGCGAGATTTCGTTCCATCATCATGTTCCCAAGCGACTAACCGTGATTACTGTTGCTTGACATCGTTATTGAAGTTGTTTCGTCTTTTCTCTCTTGTTCTCCATTTCACTGACAAAATGATGCCTGAGAAAAGGTTGATTGCGCAGTATATTTTCAATCAACCTTTTATCAGACATCATTTTTTCATTGCAGTGCACATTTTTCAGACAACATTCTCCCACAACATTTCGTCAGTCGACATTTTCTTAGACACCATTTCCTCAGTCGCCATTTTCTCAGACAACATTTCCTCAGTCGATATTTTTTTTACAGTTGATATTTTCACTCAGTCGACATTTTCTAAATCGCAACTTTATCGGGTTAATTTATGTAAAAAGGGCCCATTTTTTTATGTTTTTCACAGACCTTTTTTTTTGGTATGATTAAAATAAAATTTCATTAATGTAATAGTTTCGTCTCTTTTAGTAAACTTTAAACTATATTGAAAAAAATTGGCAAAGCTAAATATCCAAAAATTCAAGAAATAATGGGCAATTTTCAAGCTGGTGTCTAAAAGACTCCAGTGTGGCATTTAAGTGATTTTTCTTAAGTGTGTCATTTAAGGGTTAATATTATTTTCATAATAAATGAAATTAATTTAGATTAAAAAATATTTAAAAACCATTTTTGGAATAATGTTGTTTTGAGCCCTCCATAAAACTGTTATTTAAAATTTATTTTATTTGATTAAAACATTAAAAACAATCGAAAGTGTCGAGGTGCTTTAATAGCCAGTCAGTGCCCCCACATACCATAATCGAGTTTTTGTTTTGGTTGAAGCCCGAACGAATTGTGCTGATACCGTCAAGGTTTGACTTGTATAGTTGGTAGAAAACAGCTGGAGCAATTTCGTTTGAACCTTTAAGCTGAGATTTGCCGTCCAGTAAAACACAATTACATTATTCTTCATTAGACATGAGTGATCCGTTCAGATTACCATAACAAAAGGGTAAAGATATAACTGACGAATGTAGTATGCCGCGCTTGACTGTACACTTTGGGAAATATCATATTTGTCAGCCAATCATATGACATCGTTAATAGGTGAATCTTCTTTTTCCTCGTTGAGAATTTCAAATAATGTTGTAAGATTCATTATATATATGTTCCACACATTCAGGTGATCCTAGTGAATGCTGGCGCTTTGCTATACGAATTGAACAATTGTGTGAATTGAACAATTGTGTGAATTGTTGTGTTGTGTGAATTGAACAATTGTTGGAATGTTTTCTGTTAACTCTAACAGACTGGAGAACCTAGTGTAGGAATAGGTGAAAAAGCGACATAAACTACAAACTGCAGGTGGTAAAATATAATTTTTGGATGCAGGAGCGACTCTTGCACACCCTACGTCTATCTTAAAAGAGTATCCAATAAGTAATAAAAAAGCAAAAACTCCTTTTTACATAATATTAACATGTGCTTTGTTTTCCGAACTAACAAGTTAGGGTATATGTAGGTAGCCCTTAATTTGATAACGCAATTAATTTCTAGATTAAAATAAATTTCTTGACTCTAACTTTTAATAAGCTAATAGTGCTTACTTGGTTCTAAATTGTATGATACATTTCTCTATTTCCTTTGATAATCTGTATTTTTGAGTATTGGTAAATGTTTCTGTTTCCATTGGGCATATAATCAATGAACTCAAGATGAAATATCTGATCACCAGTTTACGGATAAATAAACTCGCTAGAACATGGTGATAGTCGGGTAAGATATTGATGATAATTTTAAAAGTTTAATATTTGCTAATGCTCTATTAGGATGAATCCACACACTAGAGTGCTAAAATGCTTCTTCCAACCAAACACGATTTCTGTATTTCCACAATGTGTTGAAATTTATTTATTTTAAACATCAAAGCATTTTCACCAGAACAACACGTGCGGCAAAACTGCTAATAATATTGTCACTTAAGTTGCCATCGTGAGGGACGAGAGAGCCTATATCTAAGTACCCATCCCGGGTCCCCTCGTATTAGAATGAAAATATGAACATTTAACAAGATTTTGTTTTCGGAAGCAAAATTACATATTCGTACTACAAGCGTGAATAGTAGGCCTTTTGCCCTATTCCCCGTCAGTTTTTTTCACTGCCCAAAATATCTGTTTTCTGCAATAGATTCAATTTTTTAAATTTAATTGTAAGACAAGACAATTAGACGTTAGCTATTTGTATCTGAGCTGCTTTGGTGAGACCCATTTTTGTTTTGAAAAATGATCCTCTGGAGCGGTAAATCAAAGTTTTCATCGGACATTTAGAAAATCAATAATTTGATCCCATAAACACTACTAAATCTATAAAACATGAGGGGGGGGAATCATTTTGAACTCATGCACTAAGATACTTTTGAAAATATGGTGAAGCCTTATTCCTTTGAAAACATGGACTCCAGTTTTATTTATTTCCTGTTATACATTTCTAAAACTTATTGTTTTGTGCGCAGAGTTTCATACTTTAATCCAATCGAGTTTAGTACTAAGCAGAAGTTGAAAAAAGATAGAAACAGAAAGAAGTCTGGAAGGAAGAAAAAAGGAAAAGGAAAACGTAAGAAGAAAATAGGAAACAGCTTTAAGGCGTGTTTATGACATAGCAAAACAGGAAGATAGAAAGATTGACACGACCAACCAAATTATTTAAAATGTCACTCACCTTGATCAAAAGTAAGAAGTTTTTCAACTTCAGCTTGTAACTTCTAGGTGGGGACTTGTGACATTTTATATAATTTGGCTGGTCAAAATATGTAACTTTTGATGAATGATTTTAAAAAATAGAGCCAAAGCGGGTCTAAAATTTCATCAAATTCAAAATTTTTCATTTTAGTTATGATTTGTCTTCAAACTTGGTAATATTTTACATAGTGACAGTACAAAAGTAGTTCTAAAACAGGTTGCAATTGGAACATGTATTGTGATAAATTAACCCAAATGGTCTTACGTATAAAATAATATAAATATTAGGATATGCATATTAAGGAACATAATTTTCGATTTTCCTAGATATTTTATTTCCCATAAGAAACCAATAATTTTGTTTCCCGACTAGTTTCATTTTTCGACAATTCGTGCTTTTTTCTAGAGTACCTATCTCAAAAAATTTTATATTTTTAGATTAGTAAATATTTACCAAACCAAATACTTTCAATAGTATTGATTTATTTTATGTTACGCTACTAGGTTGGTACTGACTATGGCTCCTCCCACCACACTTGCATATATTATGGCCGCATACGCATGCTTCGATGTGTCGGTATACCCATGGAGTTCTAAATGTTTTGACGCGTAAATTCATCGGAGAAATTGAACATTAGTTGATTCCTCTAATTAGTTTCTAACCAGAACACACTCTTATTCGATATCTGGAGTGAGTTCATCATACCAACCCCTATATTATTTTGTCAAAGTGATTGGAACAGTATTTTTAGGGGAATTGTTACTGGTGCCAACTGCCAGTAGACCTAGCAGATGAAAAATTCTCGATGTCTCAGAAAGGAACGATCTCTTGGTGCATTTATTTGTCTTGGGTAGGGATACTATATTGAAAAAAGAATTTGTCTTTAACAGGGTCATGTTTTACTCGTAGAATGAAAATTACCTTGGATTCATCGCCTATTTCCCAAGAGGAAACTTCTCGCTTTTCCGCTGGAATGGCTACCAGCATAATCCAGTATTGTTCGCTGACCACATTATTATGTTAAATCCACCTAACTCGAGCAAGCATATAAGTTCTGTTTGCAGCTGCAATCACCCATCAAAAAATCGCATTTTAGGATTTCGGAACCAATTGGGAACTTCTCAAAAAATTTATCAGCAAGATAATGGAGCGATTGTGTGGTTAAAAAGGGTGCTAGTGCGGCACCGTATATGATGGTGGTAACCAAAAATGTTGAATATTTGACGTTTGACTTTCATGGCAGATAATCCTTTGGTAATCTCTATCCATGGGATGAAAGAGAATTCGCCTAAACATTTTCTCGATGTCAGCGGAAATTACAAATCGGTGCTGTCGGAATCGGATAAGAATATTTATTAAACTCTGTTGAATGGAAGGACCTAGAAGAAGATTATTATTTAATGATTCTTTGGATGCCGTCTTCACGGAAGCATCAAATACAACACGGACCTTAGTTGTCGTACGGAACTTTCAATAACTGGATGATGGGACATTTAGTATAAGTTTTATTTAGAAGTGCGTGAATGTTCGGGTACAGGTTTGATATTTTCTAGCGTTAAATATTCTTGCAGAAAACTTACATAGGCTTCCTTAAGTGGTAGATCTGAATCAAGTCGAGACAATATCGTCGTAATGCTTGATGGTATCTGTCATCAAGATTTGGTGGTTATGTTTTAAATGGCAACGGAAAGGATATGCGATTATTTTAATACAAAACGTTATCATGAAAATATTTGACGCATATAAATTCGTCTTCGGTGAGACTGCTAGTGCTGATATTCTTTTACTCAAACAATTTGAACTTGAGTGGAGAAACAACCTTTCATGCTTATTTTATAGGAACTTACTCGAAGTACCTGATATCGAAGCAAATTGTGACATAAAGAATGATCCAATTTTAAAGTTCCAGGCTGGAAACGACAGCTTACGAATTTAAAGAATTTAAGACTTTGTTATAAGCGGAACTCGTTTTTGTTATGTTTTTCTTTAACATCAGACTGAATTTTTTTTGATATAATTTTATGTTCATAGAATAGCTATATGTATACTGAACGAAATTTTCAGGAACAACAGAACAACAATCATCAACACAAATAGAGACTCGTCAAATCAAGGTCCTCCAAACGTCCCTAACACCGAGAAATTTCCGACTACCAAAAATGATTGATCCAACGCGAGCAAATCATATCAATACATTAAATATTTGTAAATGACATGTCCATAGTATTATAAATAAAGCTGAAGAAACGTTTGCTTATATGAAACGCCATAAGGTTCATGTGGCTCTGATTAACGAAACTAGGTTAAAAGTCGGTAGGTACATCCCTCTTTGATCGTGAAGAACAAAATTATGATTTTAATAACCAATCAGTTCGTGCAAAGGGAGGAGTTGCGATAATAGTAAAGATAAATATTATAGACATTGTTTGTTACCTTCTTTTTACCTCCAAATTATTGAGGAAATTGCAATTGATATTTTCACAAACCTTGGAAGGATCAAACTACTAACTGCTTATTTCAAAGTTGGAACTACAAATTTTTTTTTAAACAAATTCAAATCAGATATAGAATATCTAACTTCAATCAGTTCAAAATCTTTAATTGGATGCGATTTAAATGCCAAACATTCTCATCGGAACTGTTCCAAAAATAATAGAGCAGGTTTCATTCTCTACAACCTAATGCTAGTTGAAAAATGTACAGTGATATTTCCAAACTCCTCAACCTACTATACAATCACAACTCGAAGATTTATGATTTAAGCTCTGACACTCAAATTCTCAAAACTATAATATTGAACGTAGGCTAAATTACTCTGCAGCAAATTTGGAAACATTACAAAATTATCCTTAATCGCAATTTAAACCTGAGTAGTGATTCTCAAATTTGAAATATTCAGTCACACAACGATATTGATGAGGGAATCTTTTCTTTGAATAAATTAATCCTGACAGCTAATAACAATTGTGTACCATTCCTATAACAACTACAACTGATAATATTGAAAACACAATTTTTGTAACTTTTTCTTTGGAAAAATTTTGTTTAATTTTGTTAATAATATTGAATTTGAAATCCCCGAGTCGACAAAAATGTCAATACGAATTAGAAATTTGCGTATAGGCGACAATTACAGGGAACCCGGGATCCATTTCAAAAATCAATCGTAAATGAATTACAGGAACGTATAAGTACAAAATTTCAAACCTTGAAAAATAATAGATGCACTAAACTTCTAGGAAATATCCAAACGATAAAAAAAAACCCAGGCATCCAAAATAACCTAGTACCCTCATTTTTGCAACAAATAGTTTCAGAAATTGACAATTTTTTAACGTCTCACACAGAGTTAATGCATCCAGATAATTTGTCTATGACCTCCTCAAAGAAATTCAATATATCATAGGATCAATGAAATCCCCTAAATCACCAGGTGTTGATACTATTAACGGTAGGTTAATCAAAAATCTCCCCAGAAAAGCTACTGTTTTCATAACATACCCATTTAGCGCTTGTTTAAGATACTCATAATTTTACAAGTATCGGAAAACCGCAAAAGTAATACCAATTATAAAACCAGGAAAGGACACATCGGAATTATCTAGTTACCGACCAGTAACCTTGTTAAAATCTTAGGAAAAATGTTCGAATAGTGATTAAAAAGCGGCTTAATAAATTTATTAATATAATTAACATCCTGGCCGATCAACAGTTCAGTTTTCGCCAGGAGTTCTCTACACAAGCCCTCAGAATATACAGACATGTTACAAGGGCATTTAACCAGAAGCAATCTACTGGCCTCATCCTTTTTGATATAAAAAAGCCATTTGATCGAATTTGGCACAAAGGTTTAATTTACAAGATGATTCAAATAAAATGTCCGATCTATCTAATAAAACTTATTAACAATTATCTTAAGAATAGAGAATTTTTTGTTTGTATATCGGGCGAAAAATCCACCAAGCATGAAATTCATTCGGGAATTCCTCAATGTGCCGTGCTCTCTCCGATACTCTATAATTTGTTTACTGCTGATATCGCTTCCCAATACGCCGGTGACACCACCATTTATACATCGTCCATAGAACCAACTACTATTACAAATTTACTACAATCTAATATAAATTCACACTTTGATTACTGCACCAAACGAAACATGAAACTAAACTCGCCAAACCCAGTAAAGAAAATACTCGACGAAGAGCTGCAAGATACTTACCAATTAATCTTAATTTGCTTGCTGATAATACACCAGTCCCTTATCGTGGTAAGATCAAATATCTTGGCATATGGTTTGACAAAAAAACTTGATGTGATAAAGAGATGGGCTATTTTCTAAATACGATATCCAGCTGTTAAGGGGCTCGAGGAGGCCATTTGGTATATCATATTCCATTAGAATTAAAACAAAAATGCTTATTAATTTGAAATGTTAGTTCTTGTTGGATAGTCCTGAATAATCCAGTTCTCCAATAACTATACCTCGACATCATAAATCCCTATCATTGCTGCTTTAAACGAAAATAAATTATTTTAATTGGCTTTATTATAACCGCTAAATCAGAGAAGAATGGTAAAACATAGAAAGATAACCGAAAACCCAACTAGTTCGCTACTATCAATTATATCGTACAATAGACCGTAGAGTATTGTGACCCATGATATTTGCTTGTTCGCGCGTTTAACCAGCTTAGAGCAAAAACAGAGATTTTTTTAAATCTATAATTAAAGTCGATAAGGGCGGAGACATACCTGATTTCAGTGCAGACCGTTTTTTCTTGTCATGATAAAATTAGACTGCAAAAGATTTGGAATTACCTAGAGCCCCAGAATAAACTGCATCTACAATTAAACAAAATAAGCATCCTTATAAAAAGGGTTAACATTTTCAAACAATCTAAATTATAATATTTTTTAATCAATTTCTTATCAAAATATAGATTAACAACAATAAACAAAAATGTTAATGCGACTATTATTACTGTTGTTATTTTTGTTGTTGTTATTATAATCACATAACACATAATATTATTATTATGTATATGTATTACTGTTGTCATTTAATTTAATGTATTTATTTATTATTATCATTTGTAAAATGGAATTTTATGAATGCATTATAAATGTGTACGAATTTAAATTATTATGTATTATTATAAATAAGGAATGATATTTCCTATACATACATATTATGAATATATTAAATTTGTTTTTTTTTGTTTTTCAAATATAATCGATATACATATTAATTTTTAACTATTGGGTGATAATTAAAAAAATAAAAAAAATAAAATTTAATTTATATTTCAAAAGCATAAATAATCATAAATTACAAAATATTTTTAGAATAAATGCATTTTTTTAATTTTTAAGAGCTTTTACGATATAACTATGCACGATATAATGGAAAGGTATTTAATACAAAACTTTTTTGTAATAAATCGTTGGTTGAATCGAAATGTAATTTTCCGAATATACGATGGTGGTGCGGCATACCATTTAGGAGTTTGTGAATTTAATTTTATCATAAATTGGTTTATGCTTGTGTACGAACGTTCTAGTATGTAATTTAACAATGATTTATATAAAGTTCCGTGTAAAGGGAATTGCTGCCTTGAGTAATGAGTATCCTATTTTGAATCAGTTTAATTTTAGGGAAAATTTAATTAGAACGCATAATTATTTTTTGAAATAATAAAACTTAAAATTTGATTTTAACGTTTAAGTAATGAATAAGTATTGAGGCAATACCAGTTTTAAAAGCTTTATAAACTTTGCTGTGATTTGCTGGAATGCTTTCCTTTACGTATATAGGCTACATTGTCATAGTATTTTTAGTACAGTTTCGATCTAAAATCTTTCCAAATGATTCATGTAATTTAAGAAATGTTTTTCAGCTTTTAACCTGTTTGGAGTCATAACGCTCTACTCAGGTCTAAAGAAAAATAGAAAGACCTTAATTCACTTTATGAATAAAATTTAATTTAGCAAAAACACCACGCCATTTATAAAAAATGTGATACGATCCGGATTAAGACACTGATTTAGTTTGCTTGAAATTATTTTTTCCATTATCGACCGCATCCCTATTAAAAGTATCACAAGTGATGAGGTTGTCATATTATACAATGAAATCATATTTAGATAGGGAATTTTCGGTTTTATAAGTGCAATTTTTCTCGTTTAAATTATGACCTTCCATTTATTATAATCATCAATCTATTATTATTACCTAAAATATATTTATTTTTCAACCACCAAGCCAATAATTAAAATATCCGTTATACCGGAGAAAGGTAATGGATTATCAGAACTAAGGCGATTTAAATGAAAATTTGCACGATATTATTTGCAAATGTCAAATCTATTAATAGTGGTCTATCTTAAGAACACCTATGACATACCAGAAGAAATAGGACGTATTAGTTAGCTTTTCATTAGGATTTTAAAGATTTTCTTGATTGTTACGAATTAATTAAAAAAATTGCAAATTATATAAAGTAAGGTTTTATATTAAATTAAGTAAGACTGACATTTAATAAAGGAATGGTCTTATATAGTCTTGACTAAATTAGGTCGTTAAAACCGAAACTAAACCTAAATAAGTTAATTAAATGAAATTAATTCATAATATTGGAACTGCATACCGGAAATTCAACATTTAATTAGAACATAACCTAATTATAAATACTATTGGCATGCCAAGAATTTATTTTTGAATTCTCAAATTTAGTTAATGCTTTTATGTATGTACATGTCTGCACGTACCACAAATTATTTCAAACACAAACATCAATTCCATGCTATACTAGAATTTCAGTATATAATAAATTGAATAAAAAACCAAATCAATCAAATTAGAAAATATCGAAAAAATTCTTGAACATAAAAGCTAGAAAAATTAAAAAAAAAATAACGAAAATTTCCAATCAATTATCAAAAATTCGAAAACACAACAAACAAACAATAAACCCGAAAAGCATTGGAAATTTGTCTTTATATTATACTTGTTTACTCTTATGTATTTCTCCCCGCTCAAAATTAAATCAAATCAAGAAAACACAACCACAAAATATAAAATTTTTACCAAAAATATTGGAAAGAAAAATTGATTTTAAATTGGAAAATTTGTTTGGTTTTTTTTTTTGAATATACCCATGGATATAAATGTACAATACATGTCTGAATATTTTGGATACAACATGCATAAGACACAAAGAACATAAAAATAAAATTGAAAACTTCAAATCAGTTAAAGCTACATATCTTGGTTTTTTTATCTTGATTTCTTTCTGTTACCAAACACAAAATTTTTTTTTCTTAAATTTTGATTTTGTTTCATTTCAAAAAACCAAACTATTGTGAAAAATTGATAATCTAAGAATTGGAGTAGAATAATAAACTAAATAATGTACAATACATCAAAGATCTTTGTATGCTTTTGAGATTAGAGGTTACAGCAAACGAGTATCATGTATTGTGTTTATGAATAATTTTTATGTGTAGCTCATCTTTCATGTAAGTAAATTTGTCCGAATCAAATTTATTACAGGTTTTGGGTCGACCTTAATTTTTTATTTTTGTTTGCCCTTATATCAATCGTATAGATTTTCCACATACAATGGAATCGTTGTGGTTAAACTATGTTACACAAATAATAATAATTGGATGCGGTTTGATTTTCAATTCAGCCTACTTACAAAATGACCCAGACTTTCGTTTTACAGAATTTGATTTGGTAAAATACTTACCTGTAAGCACAATATTATATAAAAATGCAATACATCTGATTGCACGTCAAAGCTCTTAGAAATCTATAGAATTTATTATTATTATACAAATGTTAAATTCAACACTAAACTATATTCAATATTTAATTAATTTTGTTAATATACAAATAATTTTAATTATTGCAAAATTTGGCCTATGTATCATATATTTAATTTAATAATAATTTATTTAATTTTAAAATTAATAATTCATTTAATTTAATTTTAAAGTTAAAATTTAAATTATTTATTTTGCATCTTTCTCTGTTATACACGAATAAAGTCACCTAACGATTTAACCAGAAGGCCGTTAGATTGGAATCCAAAAGAAATGACCTAAAAATTTTTCAAAAATTCTGGTTCAACAATATTTAATATGGTCACATGTTTCGATTGACGTGAGCCACACCAATAATAACAAATTTTGACGTTTGCAAATATTGGCCCATTTTGCGTTTAAATCGCTTGGATATTTCAAAAGATTTCATTGAAAAATTTGATTTTTACATGAAATCACTTTTTGATATTTTTCAAAAATTCTGGTTCAACAATATTTACTCTGGTTACATGTTTCGATTGACATGAGCCACACTAATAATAACAAATTTTGACATTTGCAAATATTGGCCCATTTTGGGTTTAAATCGCTTGGATATTTCAAAAGATTTCATTGAAAAATTTGATTTTTACATGAAATCACTTTTTGATATATTTCAAAAATTCTGGTCCAACAATATTTAATCTGGTCACATGTTTCGATTGACGTGAGCCACACCAATAATAACAAATGTTGACGTTTGCAAATATTGGCCCATTTTGCGTTTAAATCGCTTGGATATTTCAAAAGATTTCATTGAAAAATTTGATTTTTACATGAAATCACTTTTTGATATTTTTCAAAAATTCTGGTTCAACAATATTTACTCTGGTTACATGTTTCGATTGACATGAGCCACACTAATAATAACAAATTTTGACATTTGCAAATATTGGCCCATTTTGGGTTTAAATCGCTTGGATATTTCAAAAGATTTCATTGAAAAATTTGATTTTTACATGAAATCACTTTTTGATATATTTCAAAAATTCTGGTCCAACAATATTTAATCTGGTCACATGTTTCGATTGACGTGAGCCACACCAATAATAACAAATGTTGACGTTTGCAAATATTGGCCCATTTTGCGTTTAAATCGCTTGGATATTTCAAAAGATTTCATTGAAAAATTTGATTTTTACATGAAATCACTTTTTGATATTTTTCAAAAATTCTGGTTCAACAATATTTACTCTGGTTACACGTTTCGATTGACATGAGCCACACGAATAATAACAAATTTTGACATTTGCAAATATTGGCCCATTTTGCGTTTAAATCGCTTGGATATTACAACAGATTTCATTGAAAAATTTGATTTTTACATAAAATCACTTTTTGATATTTTTCAAAAATTCTGGTTCAACAATATTTACTCTGGCCAAATGTTTCGATTGAGATGAGCCACACCAATAATAATAAATTTTGACATTTGCAAATATTGGGCCAATTTGCGTTTAAATCGCTTGTATATTACAACAGATTTCATTGAAAAATTTGATTTTTACATGAAATCACCTTTTGATATTTTTCAAAAATTCTGGTTCAACAATATTTACTCTGGTCAAATATTTCGATTGACATGAGCCACACCAATAATAACAAATTTTGACATTTGCAAATATTGGCCCATTTTTCGTATAAATCGCTTGAATATTACAACAGATTTCATTGAAAAATTTGATTTTACATGAAATCGCTTTTTGATATTTTTCAAAAATTCTGGTTCAACAATATTTACTCTGGTGACATGTTTCGATTGATATGAGCCACACCAATAATAACAAATTTTGACATTTGCAAATAATGGGCCAATTTGCGTTTAAATCGCTTGGATATTACAACAGATTTCATTGAAAAATTTGATTTTTACATGAAATCACTTTTTGATATTTTTCAAAATTTCTGGTCCAACAGTATTTAACCTGGTCACATGTTTCGATTGACATGAGCCACACCAATAATAACAAATTTTGACATTTGCAAATACTGGCCCATTTTGGGTTTAAATCGCTTGGATATTTCAAAAGATTTCATTGAAAAATTTGATTTTTACATGAAATCACTTTTTGATATTTTTTAAAAATTCTGGTTCAACAATATTTACTCTGGTCACATGTTTCGATTGACATGAGCCAGACCAATAATAACAATTTTTGACATTTGCAAATGTTGGCCCATTTTTGGTTTAAATCGCTTGGATATTTCAAAAGATTTCATTGAAAAATTTGATTTTTACATGAAATCACTTTTTGATATTTTTCAAAAATTCTGGTTCAACAATATTTACTCTGGTTACATGTTTCCATTGACATGAGTCACACCAATAATAACAAATTTTGACATTTGATAATATTGGCCCATATTGTGTTTAAATCGCTTGCATATTTCAAAAGATTTCATTGAAAAATTTGATTTTTACATGAAATCACTTTTTGATATTTTTCAAAAACTCTGGTGCAACAATATTTACTCTGGTCACATGTTTCGATTGACATAAGCCACACCAGTAATAACAATTGTTGACATTTGCAAATATTGGCCCATTTTGCGTTTAAATCGCTTGGATTTTTCAAAATATTTCATTGAAAAATTTGATTTTTACATGAAATCACTTTTTGATATTTTCCAAAAATTCTGGTTCAATAATATTAACTCTGGTCACATGTTTCGATTGACATAAGCCACACCAGTAATAGCAAATGTTGACATTTGCAAATATTGGCCCATTTTGCGTTTATATCGCTTGGATATTTCAAAAGATTTCATTGAAAAATTTGATTTTTACATGAAATCACTTTTTGATATTTTTTTAAAAATTCTGGTTCAACAATATTTACTCTGGTCACATGTTTCGATTGACATGAGCCAGACCAATAATAACAAATTTTGACATTTGCAAATATTGGCCCGATTTTGCGTGTAATCGCTTGCATATTTCAAAAGATTTCATTGGAAAATTTGATTTTTACATGAAATCACTTTTTGATATTTTTCAAAAATTCTGGTTCAACAATATTTACTCTGGTCACATGTTTCGATTGACATGAGCCACACCAATAATAACAAATTTTGACATTTGCAAATATTGGGCCAATTTGCGTTTAAATCGCTTGGATATTTCAAAAGATTTCATGTAAAAATTTTATTTTTACATGAAATCACTTTTTGATATTTTTCAAAAATGTTGGTTCAACAATATTTACTCTGGTCACAAGTTTCGATTGACATGAGCCACACCAATAATAACAAAATATGACATTTGCAAATATTGGGCCAATTTGCGTTTAAATCGCTTGGATATTACAACAGATTTCATTGAAAATTTGATTTTTACATAAAATCACTTTTTGATATTTTTCAAAAATTCTGGTTCAACAATATTTACTCTGGTCACATGTTTCGATTGACATGAGCCACACCAATAATAACAAATTTTGACATTTGCAAATATTGGCCCATTTTGCGTTTAAACCACTTGGATATTTCAAAAGATTTCATTGAAAAATTTGATTTTTACATGAAATCACTTTTTGATATTTTTAAAAAATTCTGGTTCAACAAAAAAATAACTATGGTCACATGTTTCGATTGAGATGAGCCACACCAATAATAAAAAATCTTAACATTTGCAAATATTGGGCCAATTTGCGTTTAAATCGCTTGGATATTACAACAGATTTCATTGAAAAATTAGATTTTTACATAAAATCACTTTTTGATATTTTTCAAAATTCTGGTTCAACAATATTTACGTTGGTCACATGTTTCGATTGACATGAGCCACACCAATAATAACAAATTTTGACATTTGCAAATATTGGCCCATTTTGTGTTTAAATCGCTTGGATATTTCAAAAGATTTCATTGAAAAATTTGATTTTTAGATGAAATCACTTTTTGATATTTTTCAAAAATTCTGGTTCAACAATATTTACTCTGGTCACATGTTTCGATTGACATGAGGCACACCAATAATACCAAATGTTGACATTTGCAAATATTGGCCCATTTTGCGTTTAAATCGCTTGGAAATTATAACAGATTTCATTGAAAAATTTGATTTTTACATGAAATCAATTTTGATATTTTTCAAAAATTTCTGGTTCAACAATATTTACTCTGGTCACAAGTTTCGATTGACATGAGCCACACCAATAATAATAAATTTTGACATTTGCAAATATTGGGCCAATTTGCGTTTAAATCGCTTGGATATTACAACAGATTTCATTAAAAAAATTTATTTTTACATAAGATACTTTTTGATATTTTTTAAAAATTCTGGTTCAACAATATTTACTTTGGTCAAATATTTCGATTGACATGAGCCACACCAATACTAACAAATTTTGACATTAGCAAATATTGGCCCATTTTGCGTTTAAATCGCTTGCATATTTCAAAAGATTTCATTGAAAAATTTGATTTTTACATGAAATCACTATTTGATATTTTTCAAAAATTCCGGTTCAACAATACTTACTCTGGTCACACGTTTCGATTTACATGAGCCACACCAATTATAACAAATTTTGACATTTGCAAATAATGGACCAATTTGCGTTTAAATCGCTTGGATATTACAACACATTTCATTGAAAAATTTGATTTTTACATAAAATCTCTTTTTGATATTTTTCAGAAATTCTGGTCCAACAATATTTATTCTGGTCACATGTTTCGATTGACATGAGCCACACCAATAATAACAAATTTTGACATTTGCAAATATTGGCCCATTTTGCGTGCATATTTCAAAAGATTTCATTGAAAAATTTTATTTTTACATGAAATCACTTTTTGATATTTTTCAAAAATTCTGGTTCAACAATATTTATTCTGGTCACATGTTTCGATTGACATGAGCCACACCAATAATATTAAATTTTGACATTTGCAAATATTGGCCCATTTTGGGTTTAAATCGCTTGCATATTTCAAAAGATTTCATTGAAAAATTTGATTTTTACATGAAATCACTTTTTGATATTTTTCAAAAATTCTGGTTCAACAATATTTACTCTCGTCACATGTTTCGATTGACATGAGCCACACCAATAATAACAAATTTTGACATTTGCAAATATTGGCCCATTTTGGGTTTAAATCGCTTGCATATTTCAAAAGATTTCATTGAAAAATTTGATTTTTACATGAAATCACTTTTTGATATTTTTCAAAAATTCTGGTTCAACAATATTTACTCTGGTGACATGTTTCGATTGACATGAGCCACACCAATAATAACAAATTTTGACATTTGCAAATAATGGGCCAATTTGCGTTTAAATCGCTTGGAGACTACAACAGATTTCATTGAAAAATTTGATTTTTACATGTAATCACTTTTTGATATTTTTCAAAAATTCTGGTTCAACAATATTTACTCTGGTCACATGTTTCGATTGAGATGAGCCACACCAATAATCACAAATTTTGACATTTGCAATTATTGGCCCATTTTAGGTTTAAATCGCTTGGATATTTCAAAAGATTTCATTGCAAAATTTTATTTTTACATGAAATCACTTTTTGATATTTTTCAAAAATTCTGGTTCAACAATATTTACTCTGGTCAAATATTTCGATTGACATGAGCCACACTAATAATAACAAATTTTGACATTTGCAAATATTGGCCAATTTTAGGTTTAAATCGCTTGGATATTTCAAAAGATTTCATTGAAAAATTTGACTTTTACATAAAATCACTTTTTGATATTTTTCAAAAATTCTGGTTCAACAATATTTACTCTGGTCAAGTATTTCGATTGACATGAGCCACACCAATAATAACAAATTTTGACATTTGCAAATATTGGCCAATTTTAGGTTTAAATCGCTTGGATATTTCAAAAGATTTCATTGAAAAATTTGACTTTTACATAAAATCACTTTTTGATATTTTTCAAAAATTCTGGTTCAACAATATTTACTCTGGTCAAATATTTCTATTGACATGAGCCACACCAAAAATAACAAATTTTGACATTTGCAAATATTGGCCCATTTTGCGTTTAAATCGCTTGGAGACTACAACAGATTTCATTGAAAAATTTGATTTTTTCATGTAATCACTTTTTGATATTTTCAAAAATTCTGGTTCAACAATATTTACTCTGGTCACATGTTTCGATTGAGATGAGCCACACCAATAATCACAAATTTTGACATTTGCAAATATTGGCCCATTTTGGGTTTAAATCGCTTGGATATTTCAAAAGATTTCATTGAAAAATTTGATTTTTACATGAAATCACTTTTTGAAACTTTTCAAAAATTCTGGTTCAACAATATTTACTCTGGTGACATGTTTCGATTGACATGAGCCACACCAATAATAACAAATTTTGACATTTGCAAATACTGGCTCATTTTGGGTTAAATCGCTTGGATATTTCAAAAGATTTCATTGAAAATTTGATTTTTACATGAAATCACTTTTTGATATTTTTCAAAAATTCTGGTTCAACAATATTTACTCTGGTGACATGTTTCGATTGACATGAGCCACACCAATAATAACAAATTTTGACATTTGCAAATAATGGGCCAATTTTGCGTTTAAACCACTTGGATATTTCAAAAGATTTCATTGAAAAATTTGATTTTTACATGAAATCACTTTTTGATATTTTTAAAAAATTCTGGTTCAACAATATTTACTATGGTCACATGTTTCGATTGAGATGAGCCACACCAATAATAAAAAATTTTAACATTTGCAAATATTGGGCCAATTTGCGTTTAAATCGCTTGGATATTACAACAGATTTCATTGAAAAATTAGATTTTTACATAAAATCACTTTTTGATATTTTTCAAAAATTCTGGTTCAACAATATTTACGTTGGTCACATGTTTCGATTGACATGAGCCACACCAATAATAACAAATTTTGACATTTGCAAATATTGGCCCATTTTGCGTTTAAATCGCTTGGATATTTCAAAAGATTTCATTGAAAAATTTGATTTTTAGATGAAATCACTTTTTGATATTTTTCAAAAATTCTGGTTCAACAATATTTACTCTGGTCACATGTTTCGATTGACATGAGGCACACCAATAATACCAAATTTTGACATTTGCAAATATTGGCCCATTTTGCGTTTAAATCGCTTGGAAATTATAACAGATTTCATTGAAAAATTTGATTTTTACATGAAATCAATTTTGATATTTTTCAAAAATTTCTGGTTCAACAATATTTACTCTGGTCACAAGATTCGATTAACATGAGCCACACCAATAATAATAAATTTTGACATTTGCAAATATTGGGCCAATTTGCGTTTAAATCGCTTGGATATTACAACAGATTTCATTAAAAAAATTTATTTTTACATAAGATACTTTTTGATATTTTTTAAAAATTTTGGTTCAACAATATTTACTTTGGTCAAATATTTCGATTGACATGAGCTACACCAATACTAACAAATTTTGACATTAGCAAATATTGGCCCATTTTGCGTTTAAATCGATTGCATATTTCAAAAGATTTCATTGAAAATTTGATTTTTACATGAAATCACTATTTGATATTTTTCAAAAATTCCGGTTCAACAATACTTACTCTGGTCACATGTTTCGATTTACATGAGCCACACCAATAATAACAAATTTTGACATTTGCAAATAATGGGCCAATTTGCGTTTAAATCGCTTGGATATTACAACAGATTTCATTGAAAAATTTGATTTTTACATAAAATCTCTTTTTGATATTTTTCAGAAATTCTGGTCCAACAATATTTATTCTGGTCACATGTTTCGATTGACATGAGCCACACGAATAATAACAAATTTTGACATTTGCAAATATTGGCCCATTTTGCGTGGATATTTCAAAAGATTTCATTGAAAAATTTTATTTTTACATGAAATCACTTTTTGATATTTTTCAAAAATTCTGGTTCAACAATATTTATTCTGGTCACATGTTTTGATTGACATGAGCCACACCAATAATAACGAATTTTGACATTTGCAAATATTGGCCCATTTTGGGTTTAAATCGCTTGGATATTTCAAAAGATTTCATTGAAAAATTTGATTTTTACATAAAATCACTTTTTGATATTTTTCAAAAATTCTGGTCGGACAATATTTACTCTGGTCACATGTTTCGATTGACATGAGCCACACCAATAATAACACATTTTGACATTTGCAAATATTGGGCCAATTGGCGTTTAAATCGCTTGGATATTACAACAGATTTCATTGAAAAATTTGATTTTTACATGAAATCACTTTTTGATATTTTTCAAAAATTATGGTTCAGCAATATTTACTCTCGTCACATGTTTCGATTGACATGAGCCACACCAATAATAACAAATTTTGACATTTGCAAATATTGGCCCATTTTGGGTTTAAATCGCTTGGATATTTCAAAAGATTTCATTGCAAAATTTTATTTTTACATGAAATCACTTTTTGATATTTTTCAAAAATTCTGGTTCAACAATATCTACTCTGGTCAAATATTTCGATTGACATGAGCCACACCAATAATAACAAATTTTGACATTTGCAAATATTGGCCAATTTGCGTTTAAATCGCTTGGATATTTCAAAAGATTTCATTGAAAAATTTGACTTTTACATAAAATCACTTTTTGATATTTTTCAAAAATTCTGGTTCAACAATATTTACTTTGCTCACATGTTTCGATTGACATGAGCCACACCAATAATAACAAATTTTGACATTTGCAAATATTGGCCCTTTTTGCGTTTAAATCGCTTGGATATTTCAAAAGATTTCATTGAAAAATTTGATTTTTAGATGAAATCACTTTTTGATATTTTTCAAAAATTCTGGTTCAAAAATATTTACTATGGTCACATGTTTCGATTGACGTGAGCCACACCAATAATAATAAATTTTGACATTTGCCAATATTGGGCCAATTTGCGTTTAAATCGCTTGGATATTACAACAGATTTCATTAAGAATTTGATTTTTACATGAAACCACTTTTTGATATTTTTCAAAAATTCTGGTTCAACAATATTTACTCTGGTCAATTATTTCGATTGACATGAGCCACACCAAAAATAACGAATTTTGACATTTGCAAATATTGTCCCATTTTTGGTTTAAATCGCTTGGATATTTCAAAAGATTTCATTGAAAAATTTGATTTTTTCATAAAATCACTTTTTGATATTTTTCAAAAATTCTGGTCCAACAATATTTACTCTGGTCACATGTTTCGATTGACATGAGCCACACCAATAATAACACATTTTGACATTTGCAAATATTGGGCCAATTGGCGTTTAAATCGCTTGGATATTACAACAGATTTCATTGAAAAATTTTATTTTTACATGAAATCACTTTTTGATATTTTTCAAAAATTCTGGTTCAACAATATTTACTCTGGTCAAATATTTCGATTGACATGAGCCACACCAATAATAACAAATTTTGACATTTGCAAATATTGGCCAATTTTAGGTGCTTGGATATTTCAAAAGATTTCATTGAAAAATTTGACTTTTACATAAAATCACTTTTTGATATTTTTCAAAAATTCTGGTTCAACAATATTTACTTTGGTCACATGTTTCGATTGACATGAGCCACACCGATAATAACAAATTTTGACATTTGCAAATATTGGCCCTTTTTGCGTTTAAATCGCTTGGATATTTCTAAAGATTTCATTGAAAAATTTGATTTTTAGATGAAATCACTTTTTGATATTTTTCAAAAATTCTGGTTCAAAAATATTTACTCTGGTCACATGTTTCGATTGACGTGAGCCACACCAATAATAATAAATTTTGAAATTTGCCAATATTGGGCCAATTTGCGTTTAAATCGCTTGGATATTACAACAGATTTCATTAAGAATTTGATTTTTACATGAAACCACTTTTTGATATTTTTCAAAAATTCTGGTTCAACAATATTTACTCTGGTCAAGTATTTCGATTGACATGAGCCACACCAATAATAACAAATTTTGACATTTGCAAATATTGGGACATTTTAGGTTTAAATCGCATGGACATTTCAACAGATTTCATTGAAAAATTTGATTTTTACATGAAATCACTTTTTGATATTTTTCAAAAATTTTGGTTCAACAATATTTACTCTGGTCACAAGTTTCGATTGACATGCGCCACACCAATAATAATAAATTTTGACATTTGCAAATATTGGGCCAATTTGCGTTTAAATCGCTTGGATATTACAACAGATTTCATTAAAAAAAATTATTTTTACATAAGACACTTTTTGATATTTTTCAAAAATTCTGGTTCAACAATATTTACTTTGGTCAAATATTTCGATTGACATGAGCCACACCAATACTAACAAATTTTGACATTAGCAAATATTGGCCCATTTTGCGTTTAAATCGCTTGCATATTTCAAAAGATTTCATTGAAAAATTTGATTTTTACATGAAATCACTATTTGATATTTTTCAAAAATTCCGGTTCAACAATACTTACTCTGGTCACACGTTTCGATTTACATGAGCCACACCAATTATAACAAATTTTGACATTTGCAAATAATGGACCAATTTGCGTTTAAATCGCTTGGATATTACAACACATTTCATTGAAAAATTTGATTTTTACATAAAATCTCTTTTTGATATTTTTCAGAAATTCTGGTCCAACAATATTTATTCTGGTCACATGTTTCGATTGACATGAGCCACACCAATAATAACAAATTTTGACATTTGCAAATATTGGCCCATTTTGCGTGGATATTTCAAAAGATTTCATTGAAAAATTTGATTTTTACATGAAATCACTTTTTGATATTTTTCAAAAATTCTGGTTCAACAATATTTACTCTCGTCACATGTTTCGATTGACATGAGCCACACCAATAATAACAAATTTTGACATTTGCAAATATTGGCCCATTTTGGGTTTAAATCGCTTGCATATTTCAAAAGATTTCATTGAAAAATTTGATTTTTACATGAAATCACTTTTTGATATTTTTCAAAAATTCTGGTTCAACAATATTTACTCTGGTGACATGTTTCGATTGACATGAGCCACACCAATAATAACAAATTTTGACATTTGCAAATAATGGGCCAATTTGCGTTTAAATCGCTTGGAGACTACAACAGATTTCATTGAAAAATTTGATTTTTACATGTAATCACTTTTTGATATTTTTCAAAAATTCTGGTTCAACAATATTTACTCTGGTCACATGTTTCGATTGAGATGAGCCACACCAATAATCACAAATTTTGACATTTGCAATTATTGGCCCATTTTAGGTTTAAATCGCTTGGATATTTCAAAAGATTTCATTGAAAAATTTGATTTTTACATAAAATCACTTTTTGATATTTTTCAAAAATTCTGGTCCGACAATATTTACTCTGGTTACATGTTTCGATTGACATGAGCCACACCAATAATAACACATTTTGACATTTGCAAATATTGGGCCAATTGGCGTTTAAATCGCTTGGATATTACAACAGATTTCATTGAAAAATTTGATTTTTACATGAAATCACTTTTTGATATTTTTCAAAAATTATGGTTCAGCAATATTTACTCTCGTCACATGTTTCGATTGACATGAGCCACACCAATAATAACAAATTTTGACATTTGCAAATATTGGCCCATTTTGGGTTTAAATCGCTTGGATATTTCAAAAGATTTCATTGCAAAATTTTATTTTTACATGAAATCACTTTTTGATATTTTTCAAAAATTCTGGTTCAACAATATCTACTCTGGTCAAATATTTCGATTGACATGAGCCACACCAATAATAACAAATTTTGACATTTGCAAATATTGGCCAATTTGCGTTTAAATCGCTTGGATATTTCAAAAGATTTCATTGAAAAATTTGACTTTTACATAAAATCACTTTTTGATATTTTTCAAAAATTCTGGTTCAACAATATTTACTTTGGTCACATGTTTCGATTGACATGAGCCACACCAATAATAACAAATTTTGACATTTGCAAATATTGGCCCTTTTTGCGTTTAAATCGCTTGGATATTTCAAAAGATTTCATTGAAAAATTTGATTTTTAGATGAAATCACTTTTTGATATTTTTCAAAAATTCTGGTTCAAAAATATTTACTATGGTCACATGTTTCGATTGACGTGAGCCACACCAATAATAATAAATTTTGACATTTGCCAATATTGGGCCAATTTGCGTTTAAATCGCTTGGATATTACAACAGATTTCATTAAGAATTTGATTTTTACATGAAACCACTTTTTGATATTTTTCAAAAATTCTGGTTCAACAATATTTACTCTGGTCAATTATTTCGATTGACATGAGCCACACCAAAAATAACGAATTTTGACATTTGCAAATATTGTCCCATTTTTGGTTTAAATCGCTTGGATATTTCAAAAGATTTCATTGAAAAATTTGATTTTTTCATAAAATCACTTTTTGATATTTTTCAAAAATTCTGGTCCAACAATATTTACTCTGGTCACATGTTTCGATTGACATGAGCCACACCAATAATAACACATTTTGACATTTGCAAATATTGGGCCAATTGGCGTTTAAATCGCTTGGATATTACAACAGATTTCATTGAAAAATTTTATTTTTACATGAAATCACTTTTTGATATTTTTCAAAAATTCTGGTTCAACAATATTTACTCTGGTCAAATATTTCGATTGACATGAGCCACACCAATAATAACAAATTTTGACATTTGCAAATATTGGCCAATTTTAGGTGCTTGGATATTTCAAAAGATTTCATTGAAAAATTTGACTTTTACATAAAATCACTTTTTGATATTTTTCAAAAATTCTGGTTCAACAATATTTACTTTGGTCACATGTTTCGATTGACATGAGCCACACCGATAATAACAAATTTTGACATTTGCAAATATTGGCCCTTTTTGCGTTTAAATCGCTTGGATATTTCTAAAGATTTCATTGAAAAATTTGATTTTTAGATGAAATCACTTTTTGATATTTTTCAAAAATTCTGGTTCAAAAATATTTACTCTGGTCACATGTTTCGATTGACGTGAGCCACACCAATAATAACAAATTTTGAAATTTGCCAATATTGGGCCAATTTGCGTTTAAATCGCTTGGATATTACAACAGATTTCATTAAGAATTTGATTTTTACATGAAACCACTTTTTGATATTTTTCAAAAATTCTGGTTCAACAATATTTACTCTGGTCAAGTATTTCGATTGACATGAGCCACACCAATAATAACAAATTTTGACATTTGCAAATATTGGCCCATTTTAGGTTTAAATCGTATGGACATTTCAACAGATTTCATTGAAAAATTTGATTTTTACATGAAATCACTTTTTGATATTTTTCAAAAATTTTGGTTCAACAATATTTACTCTGGTCACAAGTTTCGATTGACATGCGCCACACCAATAATAATAAATTTTGACATTTGCAAATATTGGGCCAATTTGCGTTTAAATCGCTTGGATATTACAACAGATTTCATTAAAAAAAATTATTTTTACATAAGACACTTTTTGATATTTTTCAAAAATTCTGGTTCAACAATATTTACTTTGGTCAAATATTTCGATTGACATGAGCCACACCAATACTAACAAATTTTGACATTAGCAAATATTGGCCCATTTTGCGTTTAAATCGCTTGCATATTTCAAAAGATTTCATTGAAAAATTTGATTTTTACATGAAATCACTATTTGATATTTTTCAAAAATTCCGGTTCAACAATACTTACTCTGGTCACACGTTTCGATTTACATGAGCCACACCAATTATAACAAATTTTGACATTTGCAAATAATGGACCAATTTGCGTTTAAATCGCTTGGATATTACAACACATTTCATTGAAAAATTTGATTTTTACATAAAATCTCTTTTTGATATTTTTCAGAAATTCTGGTCCAACAATATTTATTCTGGTCACATGTTTCGATTGACATGGGCCACACCAATAATAACAAATTTTGACATTTGCAAATATTGGCCCATTTTGCGTGGATATTTCAAAAGATTTCATTGAAAAATTTTATTTTTACATGAAATCACTTTTTGATATTTTTCAAAAATTCTGGTTCAACAATATTTATTCTGGTCACATGTTTCGATTGACATGAGCCACACCAATAATATTAAATTTTGACATTTGCAAATATTGGCCCATTTTGGGTTTAAATCGCTTGCATATTTCAAAAGATTTCATTGAAAAATTTGATTTTTACATGAAATCACTTTTTGATATTTTTCAAAAATTCTGGTTCAACAATATTTACTCTCGTCACATGTTTCGATTGACATGAGCCACACCAATAATAACAAATTTTGACATTTGCAAATATTGGCCCATTTTGGGTTTAAATCGCTTGCATATTTCAAAAGATTTCATTGAAAAATTTGATTTTTACATGAAATCACTTTTTGATATTTTTCAAAAATTCTGGTTCAACAATATTTACTCTGGTGACATGTTTCGATTGACATGAGCCACACCAATAATAACAAATTTTGACATTTGCAAATAATGGGCCAATTTGCGTTTAAATCGCTTGGAGACTACAACAGATTTCATTGAAAAATTTGATTTTTACATGAAATCACTTTTTGATATTTTTCAAAAATTCTGGTTCAACAATATTTACTCTGGTCAAATATTTCGATTGACATGAGCCTCACTAATAATAACAAATTTTGACATTTGCAAATATTGGCCAATTTTAGGTTTAAATCGCTTGGATAATTCAAAAGATTTCATTGAAAAATTTGACTTTTACATAAAATCACTTTTTGATATTTTTCAAAAATTCTGGTTCAACAATATTTACTCTGGTCAAGTATTTCGATTGACATGAGCCACACCAATAATAACAAATTTTGACATTTGCAAATATTGGCCAATTTTAGGTTTAAATCGCTTGGATATTTCAAAAGATTTCATTGAAAAATTTGACTTTTACATAAAATCACTTTTTGATATTTTTCAAAAATTCTGGTTCAACAATATTTACTCTGGTCAAATATTTCGATTGACATGAGCCACACCAAAAATAACAAATTTTGACATTTGCAAATATTGGCCCATTTTGCGTTTAAATCGCTTGGAGACTACAACAGATTTCATTGAAAAATTTGATTTTTACATGTAATCACTTTTTGATATTTTTCAAAAATTCTGGTTCAACAATATTTACTCTGGTCACATGTTTCGATTGAGATGAGCCACACCAATAATCACAAATTTTGACATTTGCAAATATTGGCCCATTTTGGGTTTAAATCGCTTGGATATTTCAAAAGATTTCATTGAAAAATTTGATTTTTACATGAAATCACTTTTTGAAACTTTTCAAAAATTCTGGTTCAACAATATTTACTCTGGTGACATGTTTCGATTGACATGAGCCACACCAATAATAACAAATTTTGACATTTGCAAATACTGGCTCATTTTGGGTTTAAATCGCTTGGATATTTCAAAAGATTTCAATGAAAAATTTGATTTTTACATGAAATCACTTTTTGATATTTTTCAAAAATTCTGGTTCAACAATATTTACTCTGGTGACATGTTTCGATTGACATGAGCCACACCAATAATAACAAATTTTGACATTTGCAAATAATGGGCCAATTTGCGTTTAAATCGCGAGGATATTACAACAGATTTCAATGAAAAATTTGATTTTTACATGAAATCACTTTTTGATATTTTTCAAAAATTCTGGTTCAACAATATTTACTCTGGTCAAGTATTTCGATTGACATGAGCCACACCAATAATAACAAATTTTGACATTTGCAAATATTGGCCCATTTTAGGTTTAAATCGCGTGGACATTTCAACAGATTTCATTGAAAAATTTGATTTTTACATGAAATCACTTTTTGAAACTTTTCAAAAATTCTGGTTCAACAATATTTACTCTGGTGACATGTTTCGATTGACATGAGCCACACCAATAATAACAAATTTTGACATTTGCAAATACTGGCTCATTTTGGGTTTAAATCGCTTGGATATTTCAAAAGATTTCATTGAAAAATTTGATTTTTACATGAAATCACTTTTTGATATTTTTCAAAAATTCTGGTTCAACAATATTTACTCTGGTGACATGTTTCGATTGACATGAGCCACACCAATAATAACAAATTTTGACATTTGCAAATAATGGGCCAATTTGCGTTTAAATCGCGAGGATATTACAACAGATTTCAATGAAAAATTTGATTTTTACATGAAATCACTTTTTGATATTTTTCAAAAATTCTGGTTCAACAATATTTACTCTGGTCACACGTTTCGATTGACATGAGCCACACCAATAACAACAAATTTTGACATTTGCAAATAATGGGCCAATTTGCGTGATATTTCAAAAGATTTCAATGAAAAATTTGATTTTTACATGAAATCACTTTTTGATATTTTTCAAAAATTCTGGTTCAACAATATTTACTCTGGTCACATGTTTCGATTGACATGAGCCACACCAATAACAACAAATTTTGACATTTGCAAATAATGGGCCAATTTGCGTGATATTTCAAAAGATTTCATTGAAAAATTTGATTTTTACATGAAATCACTTTTTGATATTTTTCAAAAATTCTGGTTCAACAATATTTACTCTGGTCACACGTTTCGATTTACATGAGCATAAATGTGTTTTCGAAAACGCAGAATAATGGTTAAAAGAGTCTGTAGGGCCAACCATTAAACTATCAATCAGCGATATTTGAAGCATTGAATACTACTCGAAGTTTGGTGGTCGTACTAGTATCCTTTAGCACATAATGATATGGCAAATAATAAGTTTTTGAGTCGCTGACGTTTGAGGTTGCGATCATGTGACCCAACGAAACGTATTCCAACATAAATTCTTTGTATATTGTTCGTATACAATTGCCCTATTTTTAAGGCGTTTTTCAAGTGACATAAATTGGGCGAAGCACGAATTGATCAGAGAATCCTAAATCGTCGATTTCGGTTTTGATGGGAAGTGCGACAGAATATATCCCGCAAGGCAATCTCTTAACGTTTCGGCTGTAATGCTCTTCGCATAACTTCTCTTTCACCGAATACGTATTCTTGAATAAATTGCTAAGAGTTTCAATGCTACATAGAGCGACATAGGACGGGTTTAATTTTTGTTTAGTTGACCCAGACTCAGCTTTCCCACAGGCAACATATCCAAGCTGGATGTTGTAGAATGGCGGCAGTTCTTCAACTACTTTAATATGATCTCCCGTGAATAATTGATGATAAATTTCGAATCATACAAGTAAATCTATTCGATTCGATATATAGAAGTATGGAAATCTTATAAATCGGGTTGATTGTGAAAATTCTGTACAAGTACCATAGTGAAACTATTCAAAAACGGCCGAAAAGTTGAATAACGATTTTATAGGTTAGCGATTGGGGAAAATGTATCGAATGGTGTGATAAGTACGACCAATGTTCAGTGGTAAAAAACCTTATTTTAGTAGTTTGGTCACAATTTCATGGACAATGATCCTAGTGCCACTCAAGATATGACACCAGAATATGATAAAATAATTTGCATTTTCGATGGAAATATTACAGACTAACATTTATTTTTCAGAAACAGTTTACCTCATCAATATCATACACTCAAATAAAACTGAACAGTTAAAAAAAATTTCATTTTAATTCGATTATAATGAAGTTATACGCTGTATTAAAAATAAATCAGAAATGCAACGGTCAATTAAAAAAAGTTCTTGAAAATGTTAACCGATTACGAATAGTCTATAAATGGTTGTTATACTTTTAAGATTTAGACAGTTATTTCTACAAAATGAAATTGATACTTTTCCTAAGTTTAATCGTGCTGTGTTTGTGTTGTTTGGATACGGTAGAGTCTGGTAGGCTCTATACTATTGAAAATTTTAAATATTATGTTAGTTATCCGACAACTGTAAGTATTATGACAAAAAAAAAATAGAAAAACAGATCGCAATGATTTTAAGTAATCGGTTGTTTTCTAGGTTAATTGGTACAAAGCATTGGAAGCTTGTGCATATAATGGAATGTACCTGGTTGATGTACGAACATATTTCGAGCAAGTGCGACTAAATAAAGTCATGGAGAAAATTAAAAACGAATTTAAACCTTCAAATAATACACTACTTCACTTTTGGACCAGCGGCACTAATAGTGGGCATGGTAATGACTTCTATTGGATGACTACTGGTGAACCAGTTTCTTGGACAAATTGGTGCATTGACTATCCTAAAGACAGGGTTGATTCGTGTATACATGGGCACGTTAATGATAATTATATGTGGTTGAATTTGAATTGCACAAATTATGAATCACTATATATTTGTCGAAGCACCGTAGGTGTTCCTCTTAAATACGATTTATCAGAAAACAATAACGCGTCTATTGAGTTGCGTCGCAGAAAAATCAGAAGACATTCTAGAAAACAAAAATTTCGACCTAAATATGTATAAATTCAAACACAATCAACAAATATAATCAAGTTTTTTTAGTTATTGTTGTTGTTTTAGGTAAACTTTAGGATACAATTCGCAGCAGTCCGTTTCACTACTTAAAATACCTTATAAATATTTTATTTTGACACTTTGATATTTTGTATGTGAAATTGAAACCACCTCCAAATCCCTTTATTGATTTACAAGTTAAAAAGTGTTAAGTAATTTTTGTACTGATGATGCTAAAATATTCGAAATAATATTTTGACATCATCCTTTACTTACTAAATCAGTTCAAAAATCACTTAACACTTTGTGACTTGTAAATCAATAAACAGTATCTTTTTTATGACTTCGAGATTTGGAGGTAGTTTCATTTTCATATACAAAATATCAAATTGCCAGAATAAAATATTAACAAGTCCTTTTAAGTAGTGAAACAGACCGCTGTGAATTGTATCCTAAAGTTACCTAAAACAACAACAATAACTAATAAAACTTGATTGTATTTGTAAAAGGCATAAATTTCTTCGATTGCATAAAATACTAAAATTATAAATATTTTTTAATAATATAACATTAATAAAAGCAAATTAATAAACGTATAATTTAGGAATTTAAGTAAATATTTCAATAAAAAATTATTAACAAAAGTATAACTTCAAATTTCGAAATAATATTTTATGTATACTAACACCATATTCGGTAAGGGCGTCGAACTTGACGTAATACTAAACAGAGTTATATGTCATTCTCGTCGGTTACCCTAATAGGCTACTCTGTTTAAATTTTTTGTGATATGCGATGCTATTAACATCGCATATTGATCCATCATAAATTTACATCACATTATGCTATAAACCTTGCTTCGAAGTCAGTTAAAATATTATTTGCATCGGAAACAGAATTTAGATGCAGCCATTGTTTCGAATAAAATTTAATTACTAATTAGATCGGAAAAGCGATTTTGATGCAATTTTTGCATCAAATATAATAGTGACACTATTGGTATCGAAAACAATGGCAAACATAACCGTTTTTAATTAAGTTGCAATTATTGTATATCAAATTAAGTTATTATGTGTATATCGTAAATATTTTAATTGAAAATAAAAATGTTGCTATGGTATACAAAAAATTGTATTTCTTTCTAATTAAATACACATATTACTATATTAGTAATAAAAACTACTTAAGGTTAGAATGGCCGGTGTTTAGGACCTCTAGGAAAAATCCCGATAAAACCCGATACACGATAATTCTCTATAGAATATTCAAAAATCGTCAACCCTAAGTGCCTGGGACCACAGAATTTTTTAAATTTGATTTATTTTGTGTTAGAGTAGAACGTGATCTAATCAAAATATATTCCCGTTAGAACGGCCGGTGTTTAGAAACTCCAAGAAAATTCCGGGAAACTCGATATACGATAATTCTTTAATGTTATATTTCTTAATTATAATTCTATTTCAGCTGACAAATTGCAAATGAATAAAAAAAAATTAGATTAAATATAGTGGACATCTACTACTTCCTGCGATGTGCCCTTGATCACCAGCGCAGTTTCGATCTATCACAGTTGTTACAATCTATTGCTATATGGTCAAACTCTAGACACCTATAGCATTGTTTGAGTTGGATCAGCTCTACCCAGCCAATCTTTACTTATCCGGCTTGTAGTAGAATGTTTGCTGCTTCTGCAGGTAAACCAATTATCGGTATCTGCGTGCCCCAGATCCTTTCCTCAAATTCTTGATAGCGAGTTCATTCCGGTTTATTATGCCGATGACTCCAAGCGCTTGACGGATGTCCTCTTCCGTTGTAATTTAATCCAAGTCTCTGCATTCTAGGGTGATTTCCTGCGATAGGGCTCTAACATTGGGACGTGCCCCATTGATTACAATTCTTATGCAAAAATCGGTTGCAAGATAAGCATTGCAGTGCTTCATTTATGTTTAAAAGTTCTTCAAAACAATACAGACAATGGTTGCCCACTTAATCAGAATTTTCAGCAATAATTTGCTGTAAATATTCTCTGTATTCTTGCATAGCGTTATTATTAGCTTTTAGCTCGACAGAATGGACATCGACTAAGTACTTTTGGTTTATTAATAAAGCGGTTGCGACTCCACAGTTATGCCCATCAATTTGTTGTGGTAAACCACTATTGTCACAACATTTGAAATTTTGTTGTGGTTTTTTATAAAATGTTAAAACTTCGTTCGCAAAATGTTTAACTTTGTTAAAAACTTTAGTTAGTTTTCTTCCAGGAGCTACTGGGTCATAGGTAATGATCACCGACTTTTCAAAGTCCAAAATAGCTAAAACGAAATATGTATCATAGTTATTTTCGCAAATGGGAATTATTACGTTCCGGGTGCCTTGATTTGTTAGAAGTAACACAACCTGAGTAAAGCTCAATTGCCTGAGTATTTAGGTGTAGTTTTGATTCTTTTTCTGCTTCAACTTTCTTCGTTGTCGTCGTTTTGAAGACTTTTCTCGTCGGCTCGAATTGAGCTTGGCGTGTTTACTCGCGAAACGTTTTGTAAATTTTGGAATCGTTTTTTAGATTTAAAGATATAACATAACAAATATGGAGCCAACTTCACAAATTTTAGAGTTAAATTTGTTTTATCTCGCAATTCATCTACAAAACGACCTAATTTTAGAAAGTTTCGAAGGAAAACTGTGACCCAAAATGGTGAAAATCGCATATATCTTTTTGTGCAGAATATTATGAAATCATCACAATATAATTTATTGGTTTTACCTTCGCCGCAATATTTAATTTCATTTTTAATATTGTTTAGAATCCCTTGATATCTAACGAAATACGGTAAACTATTCATGTTTGAAAATTCAGTTTCCTCGTCAAAGTCTTCAGAAAATTGATTTATAGCGAACGTGTTATGTTTGCAGCTGATAAATTCAGCAATTGGAAATATAACGCCATGAACTTTTATAACGCAAGCGTTAAAAAATTGTATGGTAATTATGTTCAGAACAGCACTTAGGGTTTCGAACCAAACTACCAGTGGCATCCACGTGTACCACTACATTTTGCGAATTTAAATGTGAGAATGCTAAATCCCGCATAAGTGTCATTTGAAAAGGAAGTGCAATTTAGAAGATATAGTTATCATCAGCCTGGTTTTGAAGCCTTTGAATAGCGTCTAATATTTCGCATCCAATACTAGATGTTTATCCGGTTTCTGCTCAGATCTGGCTTTTCTCAAATTACCAGGTTAAATTATTTTTTGAGTATTTCCTTCTTCGAATAGCTTTTTATCAATATTGGTAAACTGCTTTAAGCTACAGTGATGTGCATAGAGGAAATTTAATTCGTTTTGCATTTATTTTCTTTTATTACAACGTAGTTGTGTATACTCTTTTAGTTCTCCGTGGAAATTCATGACTGGGCCGAAAGTAAAATACTACAAAATATTATTTGGAATTTTACTCGCAGAAGAAAGGTTTATTTTCCATCATCGCCAGATGTTGTAAACCATTTGACGATTAGATGCATTATCAACAATTTCTAGATGTTTGCTAATCTTGTTGGGTATGACGGTATTGTTGGGTATTGACCTTAAAGGGTATGACGAACACCTGGCAATAAATGTTGACCGTAAAACTCCACTTTGTTAGGATTCATAATAGGTGAACATGGATTGTGGAGGGACCCTTCGAAACAACAGGCAATGCAAAAATTCCCTACTCCAGTTGGTGTCGACGGTTCATTCCAAATGAACGATTTAAACATCTTTTGATTGATGCTTCAACCCAGATTTTTCAAAACTATTTTTCATCAAATTTGATACAAGCACCAAGGGAATTTGTTTTCTTCCAGTCTATGAGGTTAGCCCGAGATAATTTGGTTTATCATTTAACTTAATGTATCTAACAAATTTAACCACTTTTACTTTAAATATGTAAGCCGGTTACTTTTGGCTAATAAAGCCAAGACAGTATCTGCACTATCGGGCGATTTCAAGAATATTGGAAATAAATAAATTTTGACAAAAGGATAATAAAACATTCATATTTTTTTCCATTCGTTGATTTTTTTGTGGTTTGGGCAACGTTTCTAAGTAAACAAAGTTAATGAGATTATTTTGGACAATTGAAATGTTAGATTTGTCCAAGGTCAGCCAAACCTAAAAATACCATTTGCCAAAGCATATCTGATATTGTTGGCTTTCCTAATAATGACCGTAAACATTGATTTATCGATTAACTTTGTTTACATATTTGACAATTGGATTTGTGGTCACATACATAGAAATGTTTGGCCGACAATACAAACGACGTAATCTGTTGAGGCTTTTCTTGATTCCAACGTGAGCTCCATTGGGCGTGTCGTGTTCTCTCATGATGGTTAATATAAAATCGATTATAATAGATTTGGTGTACAATTTAGGCAACTGTTATTCGCAGACAAAGAGGACAGTCAGACAAACATTTTAAATGTATGTAGGTGTTTTTATTTTGAAATCCTATAAATAATGTAAAAATCTTTGAAATCCGCATTTACTTCGAAATAAGATTTTCCTAAATTTATTTTAATTGGAAAAAATTAGGAATTTTTATCATCGACACTAATCGAATTAGTTACGTTAAGCTTGATTACTGATTGTTACCGAATCAAAGTGTATGTATTTACGTTGACCGTTTACATCGTGAAAAATTTAATTTCGACTCGGTTATACAATTTGTAATCATATTAGCACTAAATTAACCACCAGTCATAAAATTAGCGCACTTAATTAAATAAACGTTTTCAAAAATGTGATTCAATAGCAATAAATGACTTCGCTACTGTAATGTAAGAAATGTAAGAAAATCAGCATCTCAACATTTTTTGGCTTTCAGTCCGTTTGGGATCGTTGATCACCAATAATTTGACTAGCATATAAAAGGAATGACAACAAGAAAACGTAACGAAAGTTATATCGCATAATAGTAAAACTCTCTTGCACGAATAAAATATCAATATAGACCTATCCAATTAAGACCATGAAAACGTCAGTTATCATAGTTTTAAGGTAATACGATTTTTGGACTCTGCGATGTCGAATTCTTATTATGATAAAATCTTAAAGTATTATTTGTAAAATTGATAAGGTTATGACTGATTTTATATTCTTAAAATAATGCGTTTTTAACTAAAAGTCCAGTTAAAAGAATTCAAAGCCTACTCTTCAGTATAAACGATACAATTAACGTTTCATAAACGATACAATTAAAGTGATCCGCTCTCCTGAAAAAACAGTATTTCTCACTTATCATATTTTTACTTGGATAGGTCGATATATCGATAGTATATAAAAAATATCGATTGTTTTCGATAGTACGAAACTATCGATATATCGATAGTACTATCGATCGATTTTCAACACTACTGTATACGTATGTCACCAAGCTGATGAAGAATGGTAAATGGAAATGAAGCAATAATAAAAGGAAAGACGTTCGTTAACATACAATAAGCATATGGCCAAGATTTTGTGGACAGCTCTGTGATCGGAGATACAATAATTTATAAAACCATCAAAATTATTAAAAATTCTAAATTCTGTGAAGTATAGTAAAGCTCGTCAAAATTGGATAAGGTTGATGACATACATATACAGCTAGGTCTAGTTATTCTAGAAAATGTGCGAGACCTTTGGGGCATCTCCAGGATTGGCGCTAAACAATTATTTAATTATCAAAAATCAGTCATCTTTTAATTATCTGAAATACAGTAAGGTTCAACAAAATTGAATGCTTTTGAACCAACGAGATAAACAGATGGTCCAGCTATCTGAAAATGATGAAAATAACCTGTTTCCTATGCAGGGTTTGAAAGTACGAAATATCCAAAATTATAAAAAATTTAAATTTTCATATAATCAACATTCCAATTGGAAAAATAACTAATTTAACAGTGTATTTTTTTGTTATTTTTTTTAGCATAAACTTCACACTCATCTAAAAGCTTACTCAATTTTTTATAAATTGTAAACTATTCAATTTAAATTTATTTTGAAGACTGTCTTGATTTGTCTGTTTGAATCTAAAAAAATCACAAATTTTTGTTTTCCTCCATGTTCCATTTAAACTGCTGGTATTTTTACAGTGTCAGTCATTTGTATGCTTTTCTTACAGATGTCTCAAAATAAACAAAGTCTGTGCTTATTCATTTTCAATGCTCAAATATCCCGTGGTGTGTAGCGTTTTAACAGATTCATTAAGGTAGGCAATAAACAAGTTTGTTACATAGACTGTTATTCTCAGAAACAAATTTGTACTTTCATACTTTTATTTCTTATACGGTTATTTAAAACACAATAAAAGCTTTATTTTTCAGAAGTTGAAAAACAAGAATTATACGAATTTATTTAGGCTACTCAACGTTCTACGATTAATGCTTTACGAAATACTAATTTGTTTAATATTCCAATTATCATAAATCGCACGTTAGATTTTCGGAATTTTTTTAACTTTCAGTACCGTTCATTTTTACAAAATTTAATCGAATGAGACAGGAAATATTTATTTAGTTACCTAACTAAACCCAAAAATCACTTTCCTTGTTTTTATTTAATTAATTTAATCGAAATTTAGATCTATAATTCGAAGCTTTAATTCCATCTTCAAAATGTAATTGCATGTTCGGTTAACCGTATTGGATTTGTAACGACAGCTATCGTTCGTCGTTCCATAAATAGAGTTGGTTCGACAGCCCTGACGTTAAACGTTTTTTGTTAATGACGAACGTTAATTTTTTTTGGTACAACAGACATGATCTAGAAAAATTAAATCATACGATACATTACCAAGAAAACAAAGCTGGTAAAGGGGAAAACATAAAACTGCATTGTCCCGTTGCAAATGTTTGGGTGGGAATGGATAAACCTCAATTTTGGATGCTCGCGTTGGATAATATTATATTTTGTTTTTTAAGTAGAGAGTGACGATTTGGATTTTGAAGTTATAACTACTTTTGGCTTGCCATGCCTAAAAATCGGTAGTTCAAAAAGTATTTTAAAAAAATTATTAATAAGCAAACCATAGCTTAGTTTTGGTGAAATTAAAATTAAGTTCGTTAGTGATAATCATAGTAAAATATAAGTAACGTGTTATTTTTATACATCAATTAAAACAATTTCGGGTGTGTGTGTGATTAAAAAACCACGGTATCGTATTTTCTAAAATAATAAAAATGTGGAAATTCAATCCGTAATTTGTTTATTAGTTTGTACATTTAATGTATTAATGGCTAGATTGAATAATGTAAAGACTTAGAATAAGTGTTTTTTTTTCTATAATTACATAATAATAAAACAATAATAATAGTAAAAATAAATATAAATTAAGCCTTGATAATAATAAGAATGATAATAACGTTAATAATATAATACTAATAGTGAATTCAAGAAAACTAAAATTTGTGTTTCAAACGAACAAAAAGTGGTAGTGTGGTCACTAAAATACAAAAACAAAAACGAAATTAAAATAACTCAATGCAATAACGTGTAAATGCAAGGAAAACAAAATTGCATATTTTTTAAACACAGAAAAATAAACTTTATATTCGTAACAACGAACAAAAAGGTGACCATACGTAGGGGAAGAAATGCGCTGATAGCGTGTAGTGTTGTACACAAAAAAATGTGCCTACATAATTATGGTAGTGAATAAATAACTGTTGAAACAAAACTATCAATAACCATATTATGCACATATAGTCGAAGTGAGTGAATTTAACAAAAAAATTAAAATTAAAATTAAAACTATTAACTACGATAAAATAAAAAATGGTGGCATCGAGCATCAAGGGACATCAACCAACTTAAGTTAAGATTTATTTTTTTTTATTTTTATTATTTTAAATATTATATTTATTTGTATAACATGTCTTTTACTAGTAGGTTACTATTTTCTTTTAATTTTCTAATTTCTTATGCATTTAGTTAGACTTAAAATATTTCTTTCTTCTTTTTGGGTAATTCAGGGGTAGATTAAGATTTTGTAGTTTACATTTAAAATCTAATGTAATGAGTATTCACATTTTTATCCCAAATAACGTTTTCAAATCAATAATAAATTAGAATAAGGTTATTAAAAATCCATTTTGGTTTTATTTTCACTAAAATAACGGTTTTTCAAATTTTCGCTTTTCGTTCGATTAAAATATTATCGCTTTCCAGGATGAGAGGCTAAAAGTAGTCACGAAAGGATTATTTGGTAAGTGTCGTGCAGTTTGTTCTGGTAGGTAGATCCATGCCTTGATTCTCATTATTCCTAGTTGCTTCCTGTCCCTATTTTCTAACTCTATTTCCAATCCATGTGGTCCACTAGCATTTATTCATCTTTGATAAACCCCACCCCACTCCCTGAGCCTTAGCCGGCAAAAACATGACCACGTCAAAGCTCTGACCGATTACCTATTGGTATCCGCTGCTGCAACCACGTTCGTTATAGATGGCGCCCAAACATTCACGGCTTCCCTATTATTTTTCCTTAACCTAACATTTTGCACCACTGTCATTACAGGTGGTGTCCAAAACTATTCCTTTCCATATTTAGTTATAAAGAATTGAATTAAAACGTGTTTTTATCAGTTTATTTTTGAAGTAGCAGTGAAGTACCGCAATAATTCTGTAGTTTTTACGTTTGATTTTATTGGCGTGTCTCTGCTGCCTCAATGAACGGTTTTTATGGTGCACTTTCTACATTGACATACTGTTTCTCCACTTTGGATTTTGATTATCGTATGATTCAGTGTGGAATGTGATATTTCTGGAAATCATTTGTTGTCCCGCTTTGCTGTTTTGAACCTTTTGATTTGAATTTATTGTTATATTATCCGCTAGCTGAATATAATAATTCATTTTTTTTGCACATTCATCCAACCTTGTGTTCGGCTAATTACATATGTCTTTTGAGTCAAGGAATGAACGTGTTATTTTTTTTATCCTTCTTCCAACCCTTTCCCTTTCCTACCAAGGCAGGATCGACCTATACTGTAACATATACAATTAGCAAATACAATGCCGGAGCGGACTGCAAACGAGCTTACCATATTAATACTTTTATTCTTAAATATATAATTTATTCATACATTTTTTTCTATCGTTATTTGAATTACATAAAAGCATCCAAATTTATTAAGGTTTATTATCTATTCTTTAAGTTATATTTTTTTAAATTAGATATTAATTTAATCTTCGTTGCAACATTTAAATATTTAATTACATAATAACTTAGTTTATTTTCTTTTAAGAGTCAATAAATATTATTAATAATGATGAACCCAGAGCATTTGGCTCATGACGAGTTCACTTTAGAATGTGAGGTTCGGGACATTAACAGTGATAATCCCCCTAGCAATTTAAATGAGCTATTGAAGCGCTTAGAGGATGAAAATAAGCATCCTGTGCTAGCTCCAAATAGACCATTAACCGTTGCCCGGAAAAATCCGAGACGCGAAGTTATCAAAATTTCTTTCAAGTTTAGACAACTTTATTTAGAAATAGAAAATATTCTAGAAATTAAAAAAGTTAACGTAAAGGAAAGTTTAGATATTTATCTTTCAAGACTGCTTCATATTCGTAGTCGCTTGTATCGACTTGAATATTCCACAGTAGTAACACTTGAAGTCAAGGAGCTCCAAGCAAAATGCGCTCAATTGATTGAATTTATTAATAAGTTCAATGAAGGAAGCGAGGAAAACAAGTTAGATGAGTCAATTACACAATTAGCAAGCCTAAATTTGCATAATAACGAAAGTACCACTACTAGTAATACCAGCTCTCAGTCTGGGAGTGAATCAGGCGAAGAATCCGAAACATCACAAATTACGTTGCAACCGCAACAGAACAAACCACCTGATAACCACACTTTGGCAAATGAACCAGTTCCCTCTCACAGTAGAACAGACGAGCGTCGGCATGTTGTGACCCATAGATCATCATCTAGGCATTCACCTAAATTAGTAAATGAAACTAACGATAGATCAGCTCCCAACCTCTCCTCCAGAAAATTGACCGCAAGAGACAAAACTAAACCTAAGCCGCATGTAAATGCTTTAAATTATTTTGTGCCTAATCAAAATGTACATAACCCAAAATCATTTCACCCTTTACAACGAGATCCTACAAAGTAGCCCATTTCATTCGATGGCACACCAACCGGAACCCCAGTAAAGAAATTCATACGCATGGTTGAGCATCAAGCATAATGAAGCATATGATATGAGCTATTTCCTTAAAGGGCTCGCTGCTGATTGGTATTGGGATTTCATCCAAAGACATGGAAATGCTGATTGGCCATTACTTAAAACGGAACTCATAAAAAGGTTTGCTGATAGGCGGACAGATCTCGAGATAAGACGAAGTATAGAATCAAAAAAACAACGACCAAACGAAAAATTTATCGATTTTTATCACGCAATTCTATCCTTGTCTTTACAAATGGAAAATCCTATTCCAGATTCGGAACTAATATTTATACTTACACAGAATATGCGACCAGGATTGCAAGATCGACTGGCAGTTACGAGCTTCACTTCACCGGATGAACTGGTAGAACAATGCGTTGCATATGAGGATGCTTGGACCCGAAATCGTATGGTTCCAGAAACTATGTATGAATCTCGCAAATACGTTCATGAAATTCAAGTTACACAAGATCCGAATTCTAATCGTACACAATTCGTTACCCAAGATCCACGCTATTTCCAAAACCAAGCATCAAGCGTAAATTCACTCGCATTACCATACCCGGGAAACGTAATTCCTAATTATCAAGAGCACATGTACTATCGGGATAATCATAATAATATGGCTATTAATCAGATGCCTGCGCAACCGGCGGTTAACGCTTTATCCTCAAATTGCAATGTCTTGCCAAATCCTTCTACAACTAGAACTAATTTACATAAGCATTGCTGGAACTGCGGCGTAACAAGACATTACTTTAAATCCTGCAATAAGCGAATATTCCACACTTTTTTTTTTGGCTGTGGTACACCAGAGGTTTTGAAAACATATTGCCCTAATTGGGGAAACGGGCAACAGGGGGTGAACGTCCCGAAGATGGTTACCCCCGATATTCCAGCAACATACACAACACAAAACAGAAACGGAGGGTCTCATTCAATCCGCAAATAACCATAAATGATAACTATAGCTTATCAAAATATCCCGAAACCAAAAGTAAATTTCCAAAAAAAAGATCCAAACGCATAGCCAGATCAATTCGGTATTTTCAATTAAGGATGATATTGAATCGCTCATAGCTGATACTATATATGGACGGCCTTACGCTGAAGTGGAGTTGAACGGCAAAAAAATTCGAGGCTTATTGGATAGTGTTGCCAATATGTCCCTACTTGGCAAAAACTGCGAAGAAATACTCAAAGATCCTACAGTCAACTTTCGCCATCTTCCGTCATCTATTAGGACTGCAAATGGAATCACCGAACAAATATTAGGCCATGTGAAAGTAACGGTTACATTTGCTGGTCAAACCAAATCCATTATTTTACATTTAGCTCCTAACCTCAAACAGGAATTATATCTTGGCGTTGATTTTTGGAGATTGTTCCAATTAAAAATTGTTTATAAAACTGATATTTTCGATTTCAAATCTCCCTCTCAGAATATGTCTTCTTCAGGTTTAGTGTCAGAGGCGACTATTTGTAAAGCAGAACCTAATTATCACGAATTAACTGCCATTCAGCGTCAACAGTTAGAGACAGTTAAGCAACTATTTCCTTCTTCCGCTTTGCTTGGTTTGGGTCGAACGCATCTACTGAAACACGAGATTGACGTTGGTAATGCGAAACCCATCAAGCAGCGTTACTATGCTGTGTCTCCGGCAGTTGAAGCTGAAGTGAGTAAAGAGATCGATAGGATGCTTTCTTTAGGCGTGATAGAGGAGAGTAGTAGTTCGTGGAGTTCTCCGATGGCCATAGTTCGTAAGGCGGATGGCAGAGTTCGATTGTGTTTGGACGCGAGGAAGGTAAACTCGGTCATGGTGAAAGATGCTTATCCTTTGCCTCTCATTAACGGATTGCTAGGACGGTTAAACAAGACAAGATTTATATCAAGCCTTGACTTGAAAGATGCCTTCTGGAAAATTCCGTTGGACGAGTGGTCGAGGGATAAGACAGCTTTCACTGTGGCTGGACGCCCCTTGTACCAATTTACCGTTATGCCTTTCGGACTCTGCAATGCCCCTCAAACTATGTGTCGGCTGATGCATCGGGTGATACCTCACGAAATGCACACTCAGGTTTTTGTTTATCTCGATGGCCTATTGATAGCGGCCGAGACATTCGAGGAACATCTTGCCCTGCTTCGTAAAGTAGGTGAATTATTGAAAAGAGCTGGTTTAACGATAAACATGGACAAAAGTAAATTTCTCCTGAAAGAAATTAAATATCTGGGGTACATTGTGGGTGATGGAGTTCTAAAAGTAGACACATCTAAAGTTTCAGCTATTTCATCTTTTCCCGTTCCAAAGACCATTCGGCAACTAAGGAGTTTTCTGGAACGGGACTATCCGGCTGGTATCGACGGTTTATCCATCGATACTCAGATTTGGCAACACCACTCACTAATCTGCTGAAGAAAAACCAGAAGTTTAAGTGGAATGACAGTGCTCAGGAATCATTCGAGAAACTAAAACTGGCTATTTCTTCTGCTCCTGTGCTTAGTAACCCGGACTGGAATCGGCCATTGTACATTCAGTGCGATGCGTCAACGACTGGAGTGGGCGCTGTCCTATTTCAGGGGTCACCCAGCGGCGATGAGCGCCCCGTTGTATTTATTTCTCAAAAACTCAATGCAGCACAGCAAAACTATAGGATCACCGAGTTGGAGTGTTACGCGGCTGTATTGGGAGTTGAGAAGTTTAGGCAATAGGTAGAAGGTTACCCTTTTACCATTATCACCGATCACGCAAGTTTGAAGTGATTAATGGGACAGAGGGATCTCTCTGGGCGTCTCGCTCGCTGGAGCCTAAAACTTCAAGGGTTCAATTTTACCATTGAATACTGTAAAGTGAAAGATAACGTCGTCGCAGACGCTCTCTCACGACAGGCGGAAGCATTGACGCTGAACGAGGATATGAGTATCCAATCACCAATTTTAGATCCTGAATCTGTTTATTTTCAAGATCCCAAATATCTGGAACTCATGGGCTTCATTCAAACAAATCCTACTGTGAAGTCCAATCTTCGAATCAATAATGGCAGAATATTCATTTTACCTAAGCCAGGAACCGACTTATCATCTGATCTTACCCCATGGAAAATCTATGTGCCAAATCCCCTTGTTCCTATTTTAATTGAAAGAGCGCATTCGCCACCAAATTCTGCACATTTAGGAGTTCGCAAGGTGCTAGATGTGTTAAGGCGACATTGAAAGAAGCTTGTTATGTTTAAAATGTATAAAAGCTCATTTTTACAAATATTTATTCTAATTATATTATGTTTGAAGAAGCGTATATTTCGGAAACCTGTAAAATTTTAAAGAAAATTCTCATTAAAATTTGTGAAACTCTTAATAAGCTTTCAATCATACCATACATCAAAAAAGTCATTACCGCATAAGGTATTTGGACTTGAAGTCAATATTAAATAATAAATATTTTTTTTTTTTTCAGGTAAGCGTAACATACTTTTTGTTTGAAGACAATGCATGTTGTATAGGCATTTCAATTTTGCCAAATACCGCGAGTGAGTACACTAAAAATATACTAATCGTATTTTTTTTTTTTTTTTTTTTTTTGTAATCAATACCAACCAACATAAATAATAATTCGTCGATTAAATACAAATCAATTTTTTTTGTGGAATGAAATGAACATAACCCGAGTTACTCAACTTTATCTCCATTTTTTTTTGTCGATGCTTACTGTGTATAACCTAAAGTGTCAACAAATTTCTATTCATCGATAAATAGTTGTAGTAATGATAATAATCGGTCCGCTTTAGAGTTTTCCGCGATATTAATTTTCCATTTTTTGTTGTTTTTTTTTGGTTATCAATTTTGTACCACACACTTAAAGAAAAATGATGATATGCGTTGCAATTAGTATCGCATTTGACTCCCAATCAAATCTGCATCGTTTTTTGATGCAGAGTTTGTATCGAAAAAAACAAAATTTAAAATGTATTAAAAAATGATACAGAATGCACTTAATTAATAGATGATGCAACTTACAACTAAATTAATAATTAGTTCCATCAAAACGATTTTGATGTAAATTATATTAAAATTCAACACTACTGGCTCCTAATTTAAATATGATGCAACTTACATTTCTTTTAGTAGTTGTTTGCAACTGAACAGTGTTGATGCTAGTTGTATTAAAATAAGTCACAAATTGTTCCTAATTTGTAAACGAGGCAAACAATATCTAATTTAAAAGTGGTTTGCGTCTATCTAGTTTCGACGTTAATTGTATGAAAATATAATGAAAAACTGTCTCTATTATAAATATGATGCAGCATGTACCTGCGTTTATAATTGTTTGTTTCGCTGCAACTTTGATATAGTTTGAATTAAAATGTAACATTAAACTTGCCTCATAAACTTACATAAATAAGTAATTATAATAATTAATTCACACAATTTTTTGCTTTAATTCAAATTTATTTTTATTTATTTAATATAATTAATTTTTAAATTTATACATAAAATGGATTAAAAGCTAAATATTACTTATTAGTAATGTAAAAGCATAGGGTAAATTAATATTAGACGTCTTAATTTGGATACAAAAATATCCCTTTGAATTTCCACCTTTTGCCACCCGCTGTGGTATAGATTGGAACCTTATTATAATTAGATAATTTTTTCTTGCAACGATTGCAACGTCTCTATTATATTATTTTAGTCTATGACATAAGTCTTTATTTCGTTAAATATTGTTCTTATTATAACTAACCAATTGTTATATAGGTTGAATAGTATAACCCAATACATACAAATATTCATTTTGATTACAAACATGTTTTTCATTATGCCTTTTTATATTGTAGTGTTTGGTAATTAATACAGATTGGATCAATCTACTTATCAATTAATTAATAACTGCAGTATAATTTATCTTAAACGCAGACAAATTCAGTTAAAACAAAAAAGATGCTTTTGTTACTTTCTAAAATATTTATAATTTTATATAAACGGACTAATTCATTATAATTTGGTTTTTCCTTTAGTACGAAGAATTCTTTATTGTAATGAAAGTCACTTTCAAAGTAAGACAAACTATGTACAGGGGTAGTTAAAAAATCAATGCATTTATAGGACGATTTGAATAAAACTTTCTTTCCTTTTCTAATTTTCGGTTCAAAAATGGATTTCGACCAAACACTGGACATCATCTGTTGGTGGCGTCTAGTAAATGTTTGACAGATATTTATGAAGTTTTGGGTTAAATTTCTAGTGAAATATCCATGCTTACTCTCATAACGCATGGTCCATATATGAATTACAGGGCCCATTTCTCGGATTATACTTTGGTAGTGCAAAAGAAAATGTTTTTTAGGGATAAAATTTTTGTTAGAAACGTTTTAATTATTTCTAAATGTAAAGTAATATTTTTTTCTAAATTAACAGTGTCTTCGTTTCTTAATTCATTTCGAAACAGCAGATTGATTATTTCAATTATGGTTAAAACTGCATCCTATTGAGCCTGGTGATTCGAACTATAAAATTTACCAAATATTAATGGAAAGTGTGTTGCTAAGCATAGGATTTGAATTACATTTTGACCTAAATTACTTCTTTCAATGCTATAGTCAAAAGTATAGGCCGACATGCAATCGTTTATTTTTTGAATATCTTGAAAAATCTTCTTTTCTATAAAAAATTCGAATTGATATTTAATCGCCAAAAACTACAAAACCCTCTAAACCATCATGAAGAAAATCGGCACTATAATTTTTTATTGTATGAAAATATTTTAAATCATTTAAAACTGAGCAACGGCTAATACCCTTAGTTTCCATTATATTGATTTTTTTTTTTAAAGAAGGCTGGTTGTCTAAAATTGAATAGCATTCAACTTTTCTTAATAAGTTTTCATCTTCAGAAGTTGACTTTTTCGTAAATTCACTCGGCATTTCGCAAAATCTACAAATATACTTGGCAGAAAATGATTTGGTAAAACCAATCAAATCATTTGCCGCTATGTTATCATGCGACAAAGAAATAATAGTTGCAAAAGCCAAACCAAGGTTTTCTATAAATAAACCATCGTTTTCAATAATAGGTTTAAGAATAAAATTTAAATTAAATTTGTTGTGTAAATCGTTAACATAAAAGAGACTTATTTAAAAGAAATTATGAAGATGAGAATTAAGTTAGGTGGGGCAGTTCTGTATAGTAAAATAAATAGCTCCAACTTTGTGTATAATTGTCTTGCTGCCAAGTACCCTAGCGACTTCAAAATCATCATAATATAACTGAAGTAAAATTTTATGGTTATTTTGAAAATTGGTGTTAAACGATTGAAAGCGTTTACCACAACAAACAGATTTATAAAGCCCTTCTTCGCAAATGTGCGATAAATTAAAATGTTTAAATAAGCGTAAGAAACTAGAATTTTTAAATATTGATGTTAATGAATTGGAAATTGGAATAAATTGAAAAAAATTTGTTACCAGTTTTTTGGAATAACTTGAAGTTTGTGGTTTAAAACGGGTTTCCTACATAAATCCGATAGGAATTTGGTGTAGTTGCACGTAGAATACATTTTCTGTGAAAATTTTTATTCTTTTAAATTTAGAACAAAAGTTGTAAAGTATCATTATAAAGTAAGAAAATAAATTTAACACTTCAATGTAATTGAAAATTGAAAATAAATAATTAAACGATGTAAAATTATAAAATGTTATCATTAAACTTTTCAACCTTGGTTTTCCAATTTTTGGTCCAACTTACTGGCGATTTCCTTAATACGACTGGTAAGACTTTCTTCTTCTAGCCATTAAAAATACTAGTAATAATAATATTTTCAAAGTGTTGCCCGAAAACGTAATGAGCTTTAAATAGTATGTCCATTGCATCAATAAATGAAATGTTATTTGGCAAAATTATTATTTCCTTTTCAATTGATAAATAATATGTGGAAATCGCACATTTGTTGGTTCCTTCGGCAATTATATATGGATGTAATGAACCGGCTTTTAATAACTCTGTTATGGTTAAATTGGGCTATAAAAATATGGAAAAATAAAATTCATTATAAAATATGTAAGACAACTTAACGAATTCGAAAATATTAAATACAACTTTAGAGTTTCATAAATTTATAGATTAATTTACAATCCTACATTATAGTCGTTTATTTTGATTTGACCAAATTGGTTCATAACACATACTTAATTAAGGATAAAGAGTTGCTCTAAAATTTAAAAATGCAAAACAAAGTTAATTGATATTTACCGGTTTGAATGTAATCATTTTTTTTATTATAGAAGAAAATGGTTCTCTTCGGATATTTCGTGATGCCTTGCCAGATACCACTTGTGCTAAAATATTTAAATATTTAAAAGAAGGAAACCTGGTGGAGATAAAGAGAACTAAATTAATTTTAGGGTCAATAATAGTATTTACATTTGTTTTTACCATCAATCTCAGGTAAATCTTTGGTATCCTGGAACACACCGAAAATGAATGATGAACAAAGCTTCCAGTTATCGATGAAACTTGAATGATTTGGGTGCCGGAGCTGAAAATCAAACAAAATCTGAAAAGATAATTAAAGAAATAGATGATAAGTAGTAATTAAACAAAAAATATATTTTGCATACCAGATCGGGTGATGTAAAAAAAAAAGGAAAATATTCCGAAAATTTAGAAATTGGTTGTGATGTCGATGGTTTAAATATATTTATTCGTTGATTAAATGTTTCTTTTAATTTTTGCTTAATAAGCTCTTTTTGTGTAGACGTATTTAAATTTTTTAAAATTAGAAAATTTTCGTCGCTGTCAATTTCATTGATAAAACTTATGTTGTCTTTCAAAATTCGGACGCCCGTTGTGTTTCGCTTCCTGATTGAGCTTCCAGAATTGTTTTCTATACTGTACAGCTTTTGCCGAACTATATTTAGCCGGGAAATGATAAATCCTCTATTTTTTTTCCGATCATAAAGGGCATCCGGTAATTACAAAAAAAAGTTTTTTATCAATAATTTACGCCCTAATATATTTTATCCTCACTATGCCATCGTGTTCTGTGTTAGACGTTTTGAGCTATGGAAACAGGGTTACTGCTGCTAATGCTAATGCACTGATATGGTTTGGCTCAGGGGGGTGTTAGTATTCCTCGGCTAAGAAATCCACACTATTTTTAACGATTGCTCGTCTTTCCAAATCCGATAAAGGTTTTAATTTTTCGGTATCCTTATACTTTATGCAAAGGGTTGGGTGTTTGAATGCTATCTTTCTTGCATTATGGAACTCGTGCACAAATTCTGAAAGATGCAAACTTAATTTATTTAAATTTAACTTCACCGCTCCCGGTTGCACAGTAGCTTGCTTTAAGCTCCGGAGGTAAAAAAAAAAACTTTAATTTTGAAAAAAAAATTAAAGAGTTTACTTACGCAAAATTAAAAATATTAAAAAGCGAGATTATTTTTTCTTTAGCAAAGTAGAATTTTTCTTTGGCAGGATTGTCATAAAGCAGCATTTTGAAAAGCGTGATATTGTTTATACCGTTCTGTAAGTATTTTTTCTCTGAACAAGATTGTAAACAAAAATTTAATTTTTTGATGGTATAATTTGATGCAAGATTTAAAATTTTTATGGACACAGCATTTTTTCCCTGAACAATAAATTATTAGAACAATCTATTAATTAAAAATACAATTATAATATCCCTTAAAAAATTAATCTCACCGGATTTGTTATTTTTAAAACCATTTTCAAATAAAATTCTGGGTGGTTTTTATACAGATTAAAAACTTCGAAGAATTTATCTTCTAAAATTCTCACGTCCAGTAAATCTGTAAAGTAGTCAATCTCTAAACAGGAAATATCGGCATACATAGATGCTGCAATGCAGAAATTAAAAAAATTATATTTAAATGGGCTAAGTAAGATTACTCTTAAAAGATTATTAACAATGGGATAAGTCAGATTACCACCAGTGACAGTGACAACTGAGATAGCTAAACCACAGCTCAATCTTTTTAATTATCGCGCTAACCCAATTCGGATTTTGAGAATATGTGAGTGCATATGGGTAGTTGAGTACGGTATTTATATGTAAAAAATTTCTTTAAACTATTAGTTGATTGAACTAAAAAGTATTATGTGTACCGAATGAAATTTGTGATTTGTACATGAAGAATTAAAACTAAACGGCAATATATAATCATTATTTTTCTGTACTTGTTCTATTGCACATATTGTACAGTTTTTAAATAATCGTATTCATTCAAACTTTTTGTTCATTTTACGGCGAACATTCACCTTTTCATAATCCCATTTATTATGTATGGATGTGATCTTAAGCCGCATTGGCAAACTGCTTGCCAAACCATATGTTTTTTTGCCAAATTTTTCAACAGCTATGGTAGTAATTGCTCCGTCCAGTTCTTTACCTTTCTTTTGATGTAATATTGGGGACCTGGAAGTGTCGAGGAATCCATTTTGACGTAGGTTTCGTCGTTCATTACGAAACAAGAATCTTTTCTTTCGTTCAACCATTTGTTGTGTTTCTTTGCTCGATCGATCCCTCTATTAAATAGTTCAACACTTCTTTTGGGGATTTTTGACTTCTTGTATGTCCGTAGATTATTTCTGGTTTTAGCTCGTTCCACAATCGATTTGGTTGTTTTGGTTTTTCTGGCCAAATCTCGCACAGACATCGAGGGATGTTTCGAAATGACTCTTACAATTTTCTGATCCAACATTTTATTTGGAGCACCTGATTTTTCTCCGGATCCGGGCTTGCGTGATACAGAAAGATTGATTTGACATTTTTTTTTACATTTGTTACCGTATTATTGGAAACACCGGCCAATTTACCAATTTTTTTATTGGTATACTCGGGATGATCATTGCACAATCTAATTATTAAATCACATTTTTCTCCTTATGATGCGTCCATTTCGAAACAAATAAAACAAATGCCCAATTTGACGTTTATTCGTTTTTTTAAATTGTTTTTCTACAAAATAACGGTACCAGTTTTTTTCTTTTGCGTAATGACCTATGAGATAATATAAATTTGGGAATCACAAATTTCATTCGGTACACATAATATTTGGAAATTATCCGTTAATTAACCCTCCAGACGCGGCCAACGTGGAATTCACGTTCTAAATATTTTGTAAAATTTACCGCGGCGAATCTGATTTGTAGAAAAAGATAAATAAGCGGCAAAATCCGTTTACCAATATTTCTCTTGTTATTAAAATCAGAGTGGCTCGCTAAAATTAACAAAATATTTAAAACACGAATTGAACGTTGCCGGCTGTTGGGGGGGTTAATATAAAAAATTATTATTTTTTAATAAAATCGCCCAATTTTCATATACAAAATGTTTTGTTTCGTGAGCACATGTCGGCTTAACTTTACACTTTTGGCACCCAAGATCTGATGCATTTTGGCATCACATAAGATATTTTTTTTTTATTTATGATGCAAGTTTGTATCGCATAATAAAAAATAAAGAGACTTACGACTAAGTATTCTGTTCGTAATTACAGATTTATACCAAACAAAATCACTTACCTGATAATAAAAAATCTTTATACTGCAATGTATCTTCATGTACCGTGATTTTCACGTAGATAAGTTTTCCACAAAACTGAATTTTCACTAGATGATATACTTCCATTATAAAACAGTTACCAGCACATTTATAAAATAATAATTATTAAAATAATTTAATAATAACACAGAATGAATTAATATATTTTATTGTAACACGAACACTAGAATTATTTCAAATTATGAACTAAAAAATTACAAATCGAATGCAAACTATAATTTCTCCTTTCATATTATTTTTCCATGTAAATAAAATGGATTAACAAGGAACTAAAAATTACCAATCGTGTAGTATCGTTAACAAATCGCGAAAGATAACCGTTGATAGTTACAGTTATATAAGGTGCGATCATGAATACAAGGAAAAAGATCCATTCGTTTTTGTTTTGATCCAATCAAAGTAAAATAAAGGAATACACATTTTTTGCGTACATCACGCCAGAAATCCCATTTTAGAAAACCCACGTTTTCTATATATAATTCGCACCATTGGGATTGTGCAATTTTGTGCCTGTGATTAGAAAATTTGTGCATAGCCTACTTTAGGAAACAGGGTGGGATTTCTCACGTGATTATCACACCAGAAATCCCATATATACCGTTTACGTAATAAAACATATTTTTCAGTTAACAATGATTGTGCAAAATTGTGCGTTACTAAACTTACCTTAAAAAAAGTTTATATTGGCCAGAATCGGCCATAGAACATCCACAATTTATCAAAATCGCGATTTTTCAAAGAAGTTGTATGGATGATTTTCAGAAATCCCAACTTTTTGTTACAATTTGAATTAAAACATAGTATAGTCAATATTGTGGCCAATATTCACGTTTGTGCATATTATACTTTAGCCAGAATCGGCCATAGAGCATCCACAATTTATTAAAATCGCGATTTTTCAAAGAGGTTGTATGGGTGATTTCCAGAAATCCCACCTTTTATTACAAATTGAATTAAAACATAGTATAGTCAATATTCTGGCCAAGATTCACGTTTGTGCATATTATACTTTAGTCAGAATCGGCCATAGAACATCCACAATTTATCAAAATTGCGATTTTTCAAAGAGGTTGTATGGGTGATTTCCAGAAATCCCACCTTTTATTAGCATTTGAATTAAAACATGGTATAGTCAATATTGTGGCCAATATTCACGTTTGTGCATATTATACTTTAGCCAGAGTCGGCCATAGAACACCCACAATTTATCAAAATCGCTGTTTTTCAAAGAAATTGTATTTGTGATTTCCAAAAATCCCAGTTTTGCATTTTTGGATTGCCCATTTTACTTTTTAGAGCAAGAAACCCCTATCGACAACATGCTGTGTGTATTTCTTTCAGTATTTTTATCTATATTTTCGAAAAATGGCCCTATTTCGGTTAATTATTGCTTATAATTAATTTAAAAACATCAAATTAAAAATAATTTTATCAGAAAAAACTTTTATTTGAGCTATCGTTTTGTAGAAGCCATGTTTTCCGAGAAAATAGAGAAAAATCGATATTTTTTATTAAAACTGCACTTTCTCACGGTTACAGTTTTCCGCGGATTTTATACCTTTTCAACTATGGCAAGGTCTGCACAATTTTTTTTCGAGTTAAAATCAAGTTTTCCTGTACTAATATGCACGATATAAAACACGATTCCTATATATTTTATTGTGATCATTTAGCTTTCCCCAGGAAGCACCACGTGGAGGCGATCAAATTTATTTCCCTTTCATTTACAGTGTTCTGTAATATATTTTTACTTTTTTTTTTATTTTCTTTTTATTTTTTATTAGTTTTCTAAACATATATTTATCAGAATTTAATTTTCTATATAAAACATCGTTATTGTTTTAAATGGCCGATTCTGGCCGATTCTATGGCCGATTCTGGCTAAAGTATAATATGCACAAAGTTGAATATTGGCCAAAATATTAACTACGCTATGTTTTAATTCAAATGCTAATAAAAGGTGGGATTTCTGGAAATCACCCATACAACCTCTTTGAAAAACCGGAATTTTGATAAATTGTGGATGTTCTATGGCCGATTCCGGCCAATATAAATTTTTTTTAAGGTAAGTTTAGTAACGCACAATTTTGCACAATCATTGTTAACTGAAAAATATGTTTTATTACGTAAACGGTATATATGGGATTTCTGGTGTGATAATCACGTGAGAAATCCCACCCTGTTTCCTAAAGTAGGCTATGCACAAATTTTCTAATCACAGGCACAAAATTGCACAATCCCAATGGTGCGAATTATATATAGAAAACGTGGGTTTCCTAAAATGGGATTTCTGGCGTGATGTACGCCATTTTTTGGCTTTTTTCTTTGATTGGCTCAAATCACAAATAAGCGGATCAAAAAAGAGCGGAGTATTTTTCGTATTCTCTTGTACACTTCTTCAGCGTAATAAATATATGTATGTAGTTTAACAATACATATTATTAAAGAAATTTAAGAAGTACATGTACATTATATTTAAAATGTAATTCAAAGTAAATTGGAAAACTATTTCACCGAATTTAAAGTTATGTTTGTATTTTTGTAATAATATTTTAATTTTATTAAATATTAAATACGAATTTTAGAAACCAAATAAAACTTTTCGATAATTTGTTAGTAAAGATGCACAATGACACAAACATGACTTGCAAATCGAAAACAAAGTTGATGTACCATTTATACTTGTATATTCGTACATCCACCATTTATAATTTATCTTCAGTTATTTCTTAGTGACTAAACCAATATAATACAAATTGCACATGACATTCATTTAATTAATGACAATCTAATATACAGACTGAAATTAATCAGCATTTATAGGGAATTCCCGGACACTGAATTAATTCTGCGTGAATTACTTATTAAACCGCAAAATTTTTTATGATGAAACTTATTCATTTTCAATATGAATTAAATTAGCGATATCACTTTTTTGTTCATTTTTATTTATTAATTAATTTTGCGTGGATTTAACTAATTCAGGTTTTAAAAGTTTTACATTACGGATTTAACTGTGATATTGTGGAAATATTCATAATTATCGGCAACACCAAAAAATATTGACCAATTTTCCACTCTGAATATTGACCATTTATTCCCAGCTTTCCTATTTATCAGTCCATTTCTCATTTCGTAAAAGGGTAGCTCTTCCTTTTCTAATCTATTTTTTAGGTTTTGAATAATGATATCTCGGGATTGAGCGATTGCTAACGTCTGCTCAAATATATTTTCTTGCAACAAGAAAATATTGGTTGATCTGCTTAAAGCATCAACGTGAGATATTTTTGATCATGATCTATGTTCTACTTCGTAATCATAATTTTTCAGCTCAAGGGCCCATCTAGCTATTCTGACATTTGTTTCTTTTTTGTTTAATGTTAAAATGAGTGCATTACAACCAATAATAATTTTAAAATGAATTCCTTGCAGTTACACACGGAAACGTTTTAAAGAGTATATAATTGCGAGTGTTTCTAACTCAAATGAAGTATATTTGCTTTCTGCTTCGGAGCAGATCAGTCTTCTTTTGCATTAGAATCGACCCGAACCCTATTGAACTAGCATCGCAATGTAATTCGGTTTTATCTTGAATACTAAAAATAGCTAATACTGGTGAGGAAACTAGTGCCAAGTTTAGCCTATTGAATGATTCCAATTCTTTTTCACCGAATTTGAATTCAACATTTTTCTTTACTAAATCTGTCAAAGGCTTGGCTATAATAGAATGATTAGGAATAAATTAACAAAGCTATGGACGTGCTTCACACAAGTTGGTAGAGGCAGCGCCGGCTCCAGACGTTTGAGCGCACTGTGCGAGAATTGTTGGAGCGCCCCTGTTATTTTTTTTAATTGATAAAAAAATGAACTATAAAATTGACAGTTTGGTAGAAAAATAAGAAGTCAAATTTAGAGCAAGTTGCAATCTGTCATTTTATTGGAACTATCTAGTTTTAAAACTGCATAGGCTTGAAAGAGGGAAAACGGAAAACCTAATGTAAGGATGTTAAAGTAGGGAATTGGTTAGAAGGAGGTTAGATTAATTTGAGATTAATAGTAAACACTATAATTTTATTTTGTTGCTTTTAGTTAATAATAATATGTAGGGACAATAGTATAGTATTTCATAAATATTTTATTTAATAAAAATATTTGCAAGGAATAATTTTATTTATTCATATTTATTTTATTGTATTTATAGGTACAGGTTTAGGCATAAAGAATATATTATATTAATAATAATTTAATAATGAGTCATTAAATACAGTTTTCTTTTAAAAATTAGCTATTCGCGCTTTCTTACTTGCGAAAGATTTTAGTACTTCGGAGAAATCGATACTTTGGGCTACATAATTTTCAATTGAAAGAATTGCTAATGAACTCAACTTTTCTTGCGACATAGTTGACCTCAAATATATTTTAATTAATTTTAATTTTGAAAAGCTTCTTTCACCACTGGCAACCGAAACAGGTGTAGTTAATAATATTCTTAAACTAACCCATACAATGGGATATAAATCTTCAATTTTATTTTTTCTAATGAAATTAAGAATATTGATTGGGGACGAATCATCAAGAAGTTCGACAAATTTTTTAATACTGATGAGTTCATCACATAAAATAGCCCCTTCAATATCGGAAGTCTCACAAACTGTTAAAATCAACTGAAGATCGCTACAATGCTTTTCAAGTTCTTCTCGGTTTGGCAGATTTTTTAGGTCGTAGAGGAATCCCAGGTTTCGGCATGCTGGTTAATTAGTTCAAATCTTTCTTGAATCGATATCATTACAGTATCAAGCAATATGTTGAAAAATTCTATTTCAAATTGTTTTTTAGGCGTTAAAAAGGGCTCATCTCTACCTTCATAATTAGAAATCTCGCAGCGTATGTAAAAAAAAATGAGCAAGGTTTATTCTTAGGTAATTTTCAAATAGGAATTTAATGATGAGCTTGGTTATGACCTTGGCCGTCATCTTCAAGGTCATTTTGAGGTCAAGGTCATTTTTCTATAGGGAAACCCCTATTTTGACATTGAATTCAAAAAGAGTGATCAATTGTGATTGACCTCCCAAGGTCACCTGAAGGAATATATTTTAATTGTAAAGCTTATGATTTGCTATGAAAATTAAAAATAAAAAATAAAAAAAATCATAAATAACAGAATATTGTAATATGTTGCTATGAAAATGTTGCTATGAAAATTATAAAACAACTAAAAAAATAATAATTTTTAAAAATAAAGAAATAATTTTTTTAATTTTTATTTTTTTTAATTTTCGTAGCAAATCATGAGCTTCAGATGACCTTGGGAGGTCATGGAAAATACATATTTGGAAATACAATTTATTGTTCTTTTCGAATCCGATGTCAAAAACAAGGGTTTCCCTAAAAAAAATTACCTAGACCTCAAAATGACCTTGAAGATGACGGCCAAGGTCACAACCAAGCTCACCATTAAATTCTTTGTTGAAAATTACCTAAGAATAAACCTTGCTCCATACTTTTCCATACTTTTTCCTCACCCTGTATGTATTTTTGTTTTCGTTTATTTAGCCCACTGAATGTCATTTATTGGTGTTGTTTGTTAAATATTAAAATTGCCTTTACAAGTTTGCTACTAACATGTTAGTAGAAACACATTAAAAAATTGTTTTTTCCGAAATACATGTAGTGGCATGGTAACATTAGAGTGTAATACAGGATAATAAAATGTTTTTCTTATTTTATATTCAACATTTAGCAAGTTCCTTTTTTAAAGTGTAAAATATAATTTTGCGCCCCCTAAAAGTTTTGCGCCCAGTGCGGCCGCACAGTCCGACCACCCCTCGAGCCGGGCCTGGGTAGAGGAAAATTAATTACTGCATCGATCCCTGATTTTGTTGGTTGAATCCCTTTTTTGCTAATTTCATATCCTAAATAATCTATGTTAGTTTTCAGAAATTTACATTTATCTAATCGTAAATCTAATTTATTTGCTAGCGCCAGACTAAAATCTGACTTTAAAACTTTAAAACGATCATCTATTCTAGGGTTTCGGTAGCTACAAGAATATCATCCAAATATATCAAAACTGTTTCGGTTTTTAATAATGCGGAGAATATTTTATTTATGTACTTTTGAAAACAGGATGGGGCAGTTTTTAAGCCAAATGGCATCCTGGTGTAATCAACCTGGGCTAAAGTAGTAATGAATGACGTATGGGGGATTGAGTCTTTTGACATTTTCACATAGTGAAATCCATTTTTTAAATCGATACTACTAAAATATTTCTTATTGCTCAAAAGTAATAACTGATCTTCTATCAGTGGGATTGGAAAATTATCTCTAACGGTAATTTTATTCAAAGCTCGATAATCAATGCACATTCTTAATTCGTTGTTCTTTTTCTTAACTAACACTATGTGAGAACAATATGGTGAGCTACTTTCTTGAATTATGTTTTGAGATAATAAATCGGCTAGTATTGCTTGCAATTTTTCTTTTTCATGGATCGACAATCGCCTGGGATTGAAGTAAAAAGGTTCAATTTTATTAATGGCAATCTTTATTTCAAAATCGGTGGTGGGTTGGCTTGGTCTCTGTGGTTTACAATAATAATCTTGAAATAATTTATAAAATGTGGATCTAACATCAAACCCTAATTCTTGATTAATTTCTATTTCGAAACAATTTGCTTCGCTTAAATCTATATAATCTATATTCATAATTTCATAAAGGCTTTGAATAACGTCGGTCTCTAATAGATTTAATTTCGTTAAATTAATAAAATCCCTATTTAAGACTAAATCATATGTTGTGGTGGAAGTCGGGACGACATAACATTTAATTAAAAATAATTTAGAATTAAAACTTACATTAATTGTTGTTGATCCTTCGATGTTCAGTTTTGAAGAGTTGATTCCACAAAAAATTGCTGCTGGGCTCTTGTTTAATATTTGATGAAATAACTATATCGCCTTTAATGAAAGATATAGGGCTTCTGGTATCGATCAATGTAGAAACTTCTTTGATGCATTGTTGATTTAATTTATCGTTGAAATTAATTGTTAAAGTGTACTCGAATGGATGAGTGATTTGATTAATAGATAGTCATTTGGTTGTTCGTTTTGGGCATTGTGGAGCAATGTGCCCTCTTTCACCACAGCCGAAACAAGTTCTCTCTTCGGCTTTTTATATTGGGATATCCCATGTCCCCAAGAATAATAATTGTAACATCTCGTTTGATTAATAAATTTATTCCGGCTTGGATTATCGTTTGCCTTTTTAAATGCTCCAGTTTGCTGAATTAAACTACGTGGATATTTTAATTCGATATACGAAAAGGCATTTATTAAATCTTGTGTCGAATTGAAACAATGCATTCTAGCTTGGGTTGCTAAATTGGAGTCGGGTATGCTGTCTATAATTAACTCGACGATCTCATCCTCTATAATCGACAATTTGTTCGCTAAAATAACTTTGTCGTGAACGTAGTCAGCAAAGTTTTCTCCTTTCATCCAAATTCTTTTGTCGAAGTTCCTCCTAATTTCCAATTTATTTGGACGATTTACGAACATCTCTCTCATATTTTTGAGTAAATCATCTAGGGCAAGATGAATTTTTAATTTTTCAACTTTGTTATTTAAATCACTAAGTATAGTTTCTAATGATGCGTGATCACTTTTCACTGAACTGTCTGGTTTTATTTCTTCCCAAAATTGTCAACTAACCGTTGAATAATTTGGTCTTTATTACCACTTGTATCAATGTTTTTTCTTTTGCAAAAAATCTCCGTATTGCTCCAATACACTATGTATTAACTTTATAATTAAGGTCTTAAGACCATAAATGGACCCTATCTTAATTTGTGTCCCTTTTTTGTTTTAGAGGTGTTACATTTTATTTTTGGTTAGTTTGTTTTATCTTAAATTTACATCTGCTCAACACATTTTTTTTTCTACACTAACCTGTAAATAAAATAAAAATTCAATTAATTAGGACAAGTATTATAAAAATATTTATTTTTATATAAATCCCCCACCAAATCTTTTTCGGTACACTGCTTATCTAGCGAAACTGATCGATTTCGTCCGAAATTGGAATATAAACAGTGATATCCTCGTGATAGTGTGATAGTGATACTATCATTAACTTTATTAACTATACTTTTTACATCACAATTCACATCACTATTTACACCATTATTTACTTTTCTATTTCACGATTCACACTAGATTATCTGTCTCATTAATGGCAACAAACAGAAAATATTATAAACTTTAAGTGACCTAAAACTCGGAATACCTTCGATTGAACTTATAAATTTTAGATACATTAAAATAAGGGCAAACATAACGCCTGCCGTTTGACGGTGGAATGCATTTAATGCAAAGCTGATATTTTATGAGAATAAGGTCTAAGTCAGTAATGACAGTCATGTCAATATTAGGTTTAGATTATAAATAGCTCTTTGTCACATAAATTGTCTGGCATTACAACCGCCTTTATTTTATTGTTTTTGTCAGACTTTACAATTAAAATGCAGGTAGCTCACAAAAACTTGACAAAACCTCTTATGTAAAGCTGACAGTAAACTTTAGTGACAAATCGTCTGCTGGGGTGCGACACACGTTCGCTTAAATCTTTTTAATAGACGTCATAGTCCATATTTAATAATTAATTTCGGTGCAAATAAAAATTCACCTGCTTAAACTAGATTTTCGAGCAGTATAAAATAGTTGAAGAAAATAAAATAATTCCGCGAGTTTATTGAATTCCGTGTACTATTTTAACAATTGTACAAACATTTTTGGCAGTTGCATCACGCATAGGTTCTAACAAGATAAACCTTGAAAAATGGTCCATCACGATGAAAATTTAACAGTTTCCATTTTTAGAATGGAGATACGGTCCTAAGAAAATCTATATACAATTTTTGGAATGATTTCTCGACTTAATAATAATTTCCCATTGGAGGACGTAAAATTGTGTTTGTGGCCTTGCATTGTTTGCAAGTGTCACAGTTCGTGCTAAAAGTATGGACATCATGCTTCATACTAGGCCAGTAGTACAAACGGTGTATACTTTCAAGTGTTTTCTTAATTCCGAAATGAGATGCTGAGGTAGGACAGTGTGCTGCCTCAACTAGAGATTGAGCTAGTGCCTTTGGCATGTATAGCTTCCAAGATGGTAAGTCAGAAATGGTATATTTAAAATCTGAAGAGCTTTGCCGGTAATATACTCGATCATTAACAACTTGTAGATTAGAACATGCTAAAGGATTAGTAGTTAGCGTTTGAATAAGAGCCAAATATTCAGGGTCATTAAAATTTGAATCGTCAAGATCGACGTGTAAAGAAGAACAGTTAAGTTCATCAAGGTAAAATTCGTCACCATGAAGGCGCGAAAGGGCATCTGGCACACAATTTTCCCTACCTTTCTGATATTCAATAGAAAAATTGAACCCTTGCAATTGGAGATATCCCTTGCAAAAGGATATCCTTCTACGTATTGCCTAAATTTCTAGACACTCAATACGGCAGCACGACATTCAAGTTCTGTAACACTATAATTACGTTGCGCCGCATTGAGTTTCTTCGAAAAGTATGCAACGGGGCGCTCTTCGCCGCTGGATGACCTCTGGAATAAGACGCTCCCCACACCCGTGGTTGACGCAACGCACTGTTTAAAAAACGGTTGCGCATAGTTTGCATTACAGAGAACTGGAGATGTCATAGTGCAGACTTCAAACATTCAAATGATTTATCTACTTCAGTTGTTCACAGGACGTTTTTGTTTTTCCTCAACAGGGTGGTAAGTGGTTCAACGATTTCTGCATATCGAGATATAAATCGGCGATACCAGCCTGTGACATCTAAAAATCTCCGAACTTGACGAACAGTTTTTGGACGAGGATAGTCCTTAATAGCCGCCACTTTTGCGGGATCCATTTTCACTACGCCGTCGCCAACAATATGCCCCAAGTATTTAATTTCCTTAAGGAAATATTTACTTTTATCGATATTTATTGTTAAATTTGCACCCTTCAGTAAATCAGCCACTTTAGTCAAAAGATTAATGTGTCCCTCAAAGGCAGCGATGGTAACGAGGAGGTCGTCCAAGTAAACGAATATTTGAGAGTGCAGTTCATGCGGTATCACACAATGCATTAGACGACACATTGTTTGTCGGCCCAGGCCGAATGGCATGGCTGTGAATTTATATAGGAGTCGCCCAGGCAAAGCGAAGGCAGTCTTATTCCTTGAACCTTCATCGAGCGGGATCGGCCAGAAAGCGTCCTTCAAATCAAGACTGGAGATAAATCTAGTCTTATCGAGACTCCCCAGTGGTCCGTCGATGATAGGTAAATGTTAGGCGTCTTTCACTTTAACCTCTTTGACTTTCCCAGCGTCAAGACACAATCGGACCCTGCCACTCGACTTGCGCACCACAGCAATCGGTGAACACCATGAACTGACACTCTCCTCTATCACCTCTAAGGATAACATATGGTCCAGTACCTGATATATCTCAGCCTCAACTGCAGGTGATAAAGGATAATGCCGCTGTTTACTGGCTTAGCGTTTCCAACGTCAATTGTATGATTTAAAAATATTGTTCTGCCCAGTCCTAGAATTTATGATGACGGAAACTTGGAGATTGTTTGTTTTAGGACTTGTTTCTGTTCTTCATTCAATAAATGTTAAGCAGAAGCACTATCCTGAGAATCATTTTCCACGTCTAGTTCTTCGGCAGCTATTTTGGAATTAAATTTCAAAGTTTTATTAGAATTTTGGCTATGTGGATGATGAGTTGAAGAAACGTTACAAAAATAAATCTTGAGATCGAATAAACGCCAAAAATCAATACCTAAATAAAGTTGTTGTGTTAAATTAGGTGCTAACTGCAAAGTAACGATGCTAGTTTTTCCTGCAAGAGAAACAGGAACCTTTACATAGCCATGAATGGTTTCGACATGACCGTTTGCAGTTTTGACAGTGGATGGAAAGGAATAAAATTTAACATTTGGATCATTGAAAAGATTTTCGCATCCTTTGCCTAATATTGAGATGTTTGCACCGCTATCCAGGAGTCCTGAAAACGTTTCCCCATTGATTTGTACTTCAACATATGGTCGACCATAGAAATCCCCGGTTATAATTGATTCGTTTATGTTTCTTCGCATCAAGCTTTTCAATTTCCAATATTTACTAATTCGGGCTAACTGACGATTTGAAGAGCTATTTTTGGTGGTAAGTTTCCACCATAATTTTTTCCATCTTGGGGGCTTAAAAATTCGGTGTTCGAACCCCCGCGAACAAGTTCCCCGCCTTTTGACGACAGTTTGGACATTCAGGTTTGATGTAACCTTTCTTGCCACAGCCAAAAGAAAATTATTCATAGATAGGCATAGGATAGTCCTGGTAAAATGCCTTGATTGTAAGCAATTCCAACAAAAAATTTGAGGTGTTGGCAGAACAAGTTTAACATTAGTTTGGGTGTTGAGTTTACCTAAACGAAGAGCTGCTACTTGATCGTTAATCATTTCATTTTGAAGGAATGGCCCTGGATTATTTAATTCATTTACATAGCGCTTGTGTTGGCACAATAATTCGGGAATAAAGCCGGTTCTATTCCAAGTGTCCTCGTAGGCTACACAACGACGAACCAACTCATCAACATTAGTGAATTGTATCTCCTTTAAACGATCCTGCAATCCTGGTGCATAAGCTCGGAATCAGTTAATGGAATTTCTAATTGAAGAGAAAGAGAGATCAGATCATTATAAAACTCGTAGAAACTATCACGTGGTCTCCGTTTTCTGGAATCAATTTGATGACGAATATCGAAGTCTGAACGACGGTCCTGGAAACGCCTTTTCAAATCAGATTTAAGAGCAGACCAAGAAATATCGTTAGTTCGACAGCTGTCCCCCGAAGAACGTAGAGTGCAAATCATTGACTAACAGAAATTCTGAGAAATTTGACACTGGGTTTTGGTATTGAACTGTATGCTCATTAAAATGATTCGGATCTGGCTGATTATACGGAACATTTTGGATCTGTGATTGCAACTGAGTAGGTGTACTATTCAACTGTTGATTTGCGTCGTTCGACATTACAGGTTGATTAAACGCAATTATGTTGGAACGTTCATTCATGATCGTATTCCAGCGTTCATTGAGAGAATGAATTTTAGAATCTCCAGATTCGCTTGTTGTTGATTTTGCCTCTGAATCATCGCCTTCTTCGTTATCAATACTTAACTGTATGTCATTTAATTGTGTGGTACTTTCATTGAGTGGTTTATTGGATGTTACCGTTGCATTAATAAACTCTATTAATTGGGTTGTTTTAGTTAAAGTCTCTGCAACTGCGGAAGCTACGGATTTTGATTTACTCAACCGGGTTAAACGACTGAGGACGTGTAATAAACGTGAATTTATTTTCATTAGATCCTCACTGGCATTATCTTGCACTGCCATTGTAATACGCTCATATAAATCTTTCAACTTTTGGGAAACTTTGTTAACTTCTCGTTTTGCGTTTTTTCTAGCAGCCTCATGAGCTTTATTTGGAATCAGTACATTTTCTAGGCACCAATTAATAGTTAGCGGGTGTTACGCAGCGCTTTCTCTTCGGAAAGCAAAGCGTGACCATTACCAATTTACGTTAGGATTGTCGAGAACATCAAATCACTTTGGCGCATAACTTGTCGCAATGGATAATACTCCAGCGAATGCCAGAGCACTGCTCCCGCAATTGCTTATTTGTACGGTTTGTAGATGGGAGTAGCGTTGACTGGTTCATCGAAGTTTCCTGTGATATGAGTGAGGCGAGCATGTATTGCGATAGGCTTGCAGTGCTACCCTGTCTGCTGGCCAGCGGGCGCGGTGAAGAAGGTTTAAATTGGTCGACACTCACCAGTGTTGTCATGTAAAACATGTATTACCTGCAGCGCCAACTTACGTTGCTCATCATTAGTCAGTCGTATCAATTTGCAGTATACTTGTCTCGGCATCACGTTCGATCGCTGTCGAACCACTGCGCGAAAGCGCACCGCGTACCGAAATACTCGCGATATCATCGTCGTTTAATTCTTCAAAACCAGCTGTTTCTGCTCGGCTTGCTCTACTTCGTCATCAATTTCATTGCATATCTTGCGTTACTCCTCAACGGCTTGTTCAATATTCATTCCAACTACGTATTCTTTACGTTTAGACATGATCAAGTGTAATTGTTCATCGTACGCCTGCAAAAACTTGTTTCTGTCTAGCAAGTCACATAATTCGTTTCGGAATGGAATGTATCATGTCACAATCTCTCGTTTCCAGTTAATCAGATCAAAAATATCATACTACCGGGATCTAACAACACGGCTTTTGTCTCGTTTTCGGTATAGCGCATTAACAGCATTCTCCTCGATAGCGTTTACATTAGCATTGTTGCTCTCATTGTCACCGCCATCATCGCCTTCATTGCTATCAACATCAGATGTCGTAGTTGTGGCGATAACCGTTGCTCGGTAAGTTCTAGCTGGCGAGTACCATGCCGCGAAATCTGCAAGGCAAACCTCGTTTATACCGTTTCGTAATTCATACTTTTGTATAATATTCGAAGTCCACACATTTGTAGAGTCTTCAGCAACTCCTTCGTCGTTCATTTGCTTGATTGATTTGAGGGATTTAGTACGCTCGTAAGGCCACATTGTCGGCACAAAGACCACCAAGCCGCTTCCCGACTGCTCATTTCGACACTATTTAATATCTTGATGCTGATTGTCTTAAGCAGAGTGGTGTAATCATGATCCAGGTTTTCGCTCTGCAACTCGATCAATTGACGATGAAGATGGGATATGCCTCGATTGGTTTTGTTCACTTATTCGACAACGTACGTTGCACAAGAGTACTCCTCTAATATGAATTGTACATCCATGTTCGGGTTCAACACGCTAGCGATCCATGGGTTAAAAGAATTTGTCCATAGCTGTCTCATTCTGTCTCATTTTGTTAATTTTTATTTGTGTTGTGAGATGAGATATTAATTAATCGAGAGTGATTTCATTGGTGGTAATAACAGTGGTAAATATGCAGTGTCCCAAATTAAAGTAAATTTTCATTTTTCTTATTTTTTTTCCTCATACCAATCACTAATCAGCATAATCAAGCTCTCTTGAGGTTCCCGAAAAGAACTTCCCCACGACTGTTACCTAGCCTGCTCAAAAATGCTGTCGGGGTCAATCTCAATAGAGTCTGCAACAGGCTTCGCGTACATTGTGAGCAATGTAGTACGGAGGCTGTTACAGTGGCGCCCAACCGTATCGGCTATATAGGGGTAAAATAAATTTATCATTAAATAGTGATGGTGTGATTTTTTTTTGAGTTATTGAAGTGTGGTATGTCAAGGTCAGGTACAACGCGTTAATTCTATCCTTGTGGATATTTAGATTTTAATGTCGGTACTGTAATTACCATGTGGCATATTTTATTTCAATTCCGATATTTTTTTTTCATTTTTATATTTTAGTTTTTTTTCAATATATGTGTGGATCCATATTTATTCTTCATTGTGTACAATGTTAATTTTGACTTAAATATGGAACTTTCACACACTAGAAATAAATAAATAGTAACTGTCAATGTTGACCAGGCATAATTCATCAGTATCCCGTTAATACGTGTTTTCAAGTGCTTCTTGATTTAGATTATTGGTGTTAGATGCCTGGTGAAACTTGATTGTCTATTGTTCTCATCAAAACATTTTATCCGGTTTATTTGACTGTTATTGTGACAAATGTTAAAAATGGGAATAGTAGCGTTGCGTTAAAGTTTCTATTCAATAATAATTACATTATATTTAATTTTATTTAATTACCAGTTATCTCACACCATCAACCATAAATATTTTGCAACTGTGTGTTTATGTTGTCTGTAATTACCACCAATGAAATTTTCTTATTATTCGTATATTTATTTTCTTTTGAATACAAATTAATATTTAGAGATATTTTTGATTGAATTCCATCAAATAGTTCTTCATTATTAATATAGTGGTTGGTTATCAACAAATTTTTATAGATTTAATTTTTTTTATATAATTTTTTTGTTAGGTAAATAATTTTTTTTAAAGTCCAATAACTTTGATATTTTGAATTAAATTCTAATCAATACTTTCCTTTTCAATTAAACTGATTAACAAACAAATCAAATCAGAATGGATCCCAATCATCTAAGCATAGATGAGCTGGAAATTGAATGTGTGATTCGAAATATTTCGGGCTCGTTAAGTGAGCAACTAAAACTGTTGGATGAGGCTCTTACCAACGAGTTTAAGGAAATAGCTCGTCCATCTGAAAAATCCCATAAGTCAGTACGAAAATCTCCTCAAAGAGAACTTGAACTTTGTTCTAACAAGCTTCGTGAATTGAAACCCAAAGTGCAAGAAATTGCCCAAATCATGCCAGAACATCGAAAGGATAAATTGTTCTATCTGCATTCTAAACTTTTACATGTTAAAGGTCGCTTTCAGCGATTGTCTAACACTTCACCCGGTTATAGAACACAGTCCTTGGATATGTTAACAGGATCCGATAAAGTACTGGAAGCCATTAGATTTTTGGTGGATGATAAAGTGTCAATGGATGATTTTGAAAAATCAGTAAGTGAAGCGATACCAGAAGGCACTGCGCTGCATGATAAAATACATGATGGCTCAGCAGAGTCGGAAGAAGAAGAAAAGTCAAGCGATAAGATGGCAGCAGGATTTTCTAGTCAACAACCAATAACTGATCCAAGTGGTGAAGAAAATGGTGAGTTGGTCGTCGACCCATCATCTCAGGGCACCGGAAACCCTAACGCATGTTCTCCTCCAAAACTGGTATCAAAAGTTGAGTGGGCAAATTTATTTGAGTGAAAACGTACCTTTTGTGCGTTCTTCCGACGTATCTATTAATCCAAGTATCAGTACCCCAAAAATACAAACAAATGTTAAGATCCCTAATTCATCCAATTTCGATATCGCGGCAAAGAATAATCCATCCACTAATATCGTTCAGCAGACTAGTACACACGCCATTGGTATACATAAGTGGAATATTAGCTTTGATGGTTCACCTAATAGTCAACCAGTCGAACGGTTTTTATACCGTGTTGAGCGATTATCTGGTGCAAACAATGTGGCCTTTAATAGACTGGTGAACGACATACATATTTTGCTGAGAAAAAGTGCTTTGGAGTGGTATTGGTCTTATTTAGAGCGAAAAGGTGACGTCGAATGGAAAGACCTAAAGCAAGACATGAGAACCCGATTTCAGGATCGCAGAACTGATTTCGAAATTCGTCAATCCATTGCAGCTCGAAAACAAAAACCTAAAGAATGTTTTCTGGAATTTTATTCGGATGTATTAGACTCGACACTCGCTCTTACACAGGCAATTTCTGATTATGACTTGTATTTCATTTTAAGGCAAAATATGAGCACTGATCTGCAATATAAACTGGCAGGAAGGAACATAGCTTCTGTAGCCGAACTGGTAACACAATGCACCGATATTGAGGATACTTGGAAGAGATTAAACATATACCATGATTCGTCTCGTCGGTATTTGCACCAACTCACTACTCATAGCCCAATCCAACCGTCATATAATCAGATAGTCCCAAATCAAAATGTGTCTCCACCGCAAATGGTTAGTCCGGAAGGACATTATGGTTATTATGACAGCAACAAATATTATTTGTCTCCAGAAATATGCGCCGTTTCTATGGAACAAAAGGGTGCTGTCCCTGCGGCGAGATACACACCACCGGTACAAAATAATTCGTTTCGACAACCTAATCGGCAAGTCACGCAAAACCCAAATAATTTCACTTTAGCAAGATATTGTTTTGGTTGCGGTGCTCCGAATGTCACCAGATTCACCTGTATGACTTGCAATCGTAATGTTGCGGAAAACACCAAGAGGGAGGTGAGTCAGCCTGGGATCTCTTCTTCCCAACAACCAGTAATATCCAGGAAGACGTTCGAGGAAGCAGCCACAAACACATGTCCGGATTTAAATCGCCGGGCAATATAACGTCTCAATTTATTCCAAATACACCAATAGTTCACAATATCTCTAATCGCCACCTTAATACCACTTTTGATTCCATTCCATTTCGAGCAGCTAAAGAAATTTCAATAAACCCGTTGCATTGTGAACCAGTCGACTCAACAACTGATAGAAATACTAATAAATCCAAAACTTCTCAATCTACGCAAACATGTATGTCTTGTAAGCCCCGACCCAAACGTGCTAACCGAGCTAACATATATTGGGGACTCCACAGAAAACTGAGGAAAATAATTGCGGAATCGGTGGTTGATCTAAAAGATGACAAACGACCTTATGCCCAAGTTATGTTGGCTGGAATTCCATATTTAGGATTACTAGATAGTGGCGCAAATGTGAGTGTGTTGGGTTCAGGTTCTGAAGAGTTTCTGGAACAGCACAATTTTCATTTGCATCACCTTCCGTCATTTTTGCATACGGCAAGCGGGGAGAAACAGAGAATAATCGGTCATGTCATATTGCCCATATCTTACAAAGGGAAAGAAAAACGTATACGTTTTCATATTGCTTCCGGACTTGTGCAACCTCTATACCTCGGAATGGATTTTTGGACTCTGTTTGGATTGGCTCCAATGATGGTGGAAAATCTCACTATGGACGTCCCTGACCTGTCGAGTAATAAACATAAACTCACTCCTGAACAAGAATATCGGTTGGAGCAGATTATCGAGATGTTTCCGTGTTCAACCAAAAATGGTCTCGGTCGTACCAACTTGGTAACGCACGACATTGAAATCAACGGCGCGAAACCAGTTAAGCAAAGGTACTACCCTGTCTCACCGGCTGTTCAGGCAGAAATTTACAGGGAGTTGGATAGAATGCTGGACTTGTGTATGATAGAGGAAAGCCAAAGTTCATCGTCCTCACCTATCGCTGTTGTTCGAAAGAACGGTGGTAAGGTGAGGCTATGTCTTGACGCCCGGAAAGTGAATGAAGTTACGGTAAAGGATGCTTATCCGATGCCGTTGATTGAGGGATTGCTAAGTCAATTGGACCAAAGCAGGTATATTTCCTCCATCGACTTAAAGGATGCCTTTTGGCAAATCCCTCTCAACGAGCAATCGAGGGATAAGACCGCATTCACTGTTCTGGGCCGCTCCCTCTATCACTTCACAGTAATGCCCGTCGGCCTATGCAACGCCCCTCAGACGTTGGGTAGGCTGATGCACAAGGTAATCCCGTACCATTTGCATGACCGAGTGTTTGTTTATTTCTCACAATTAATGTGGAAAAGAGCAAGTTCGTTCTAAAGGAAACTAAATACCTCGGTCACGTAATTGGGAACGGGGTTATTCGCATGAACCCGGATAGGATAAATTCAATAGCGGGCTATCCGACTCCAAAGACAACACGCCAGCTTCGCCTATTTCTCGGAATGGCAGGTTGGTACAATCGTTTTATTGCTAACTTTGCAACCATCACTTCTCCACTACCCGACCTATTAAAAAGGTACCAGAAATTATCTTGGAATGAACAAGCAGACTGTGCATTTAACGAGCTCAAAACAGCTTTGACTACCGCCCCCGTTCTTCGAAATGCCAATTACTCCAAACCCTTCTTTATTCAATGCGATGCCAGCTCGTGTGGGATAGGAAGTGTTTTATTCCAGAAAACCGATGAGGGAGAAGAGTACCCGATTGCCTACTATTCTCATAAGCTGAATTCTGCTCAGCGCAAATACAGTATAACGGAACTGGAATGCTTATCCGTAGTTATGAGCGTGAAAAAGTTTAGGCCTTATGTGGAGGGGTATTCGTTCACCATTATCACGGACCATTCAAGCCTTAAATGGCTAATGGTTCAACGAGACTTGTCCGGACGGCTTGCAAGGTGGAGCTTGAAACTGCAAGGATATAATTTCAAAATCGAATATCGAAAAGGATCCCAGAACGTGGTGCCGGATACTCTATCTCGTATGCACCTCGAAGCTCTGATAGGAATGGATTCGCCTGCTGGTGATGAACGAATACCTCCCCTTCATGTGGACCTTGATGATGAAGCTTTTGAAGATTCTGTTTATGTGGGAAAAATTAAAGCGTTACAAGAGAATATCGGCATTAAAACAAATTTTCGAGAAATCAATGGCAAATTATACATTATGCCCAATGCCACTCAAGACGTGAACAGCGATTTGTCCGCATGGAAATTAGTAGTACCTATTCAGCTTGTTCCGTCACTTCTTCAAAAGGCTCATAATGCACCTTCTAGCGCACATCGTGGGTTTGCAAAGACGTTGGAAATTTTAAGACGAAAGTTTTATTGGACTGGCATGGCGAGGGATGTGCGAAATTATATTCAAAGTTGTGAGACATGTAAGCAAATAAAACCGACGAATTATATTACGCAGCCAGAAATGAGAAAATATTTCGAAGTCCAACGCCCATTCCAAATTAAAGTAAATTTTCATTTTTCTTATTTTTTTTTCCTCGTACCAATCACTAATCAGCATAATCAAGCTCTCTTGAGATTCCCGAAAAGAACTTCCCCACGACTGTTACCTGGCCTGCTCAAAAATGCTGTCGGGGTCAATCTCAAGAGAGTCTGCAACACGCTTCGCGTACATTGTGAGCAATGTAGTACGGAGGCTGTTACAACATAACAGATGGTCGATTAATCGATGCCCGCACACAGTTCAAATAGTACTATAATGTTACGTTTCCGTCAACTAAGAATGTTTCCAACGTATCATAAGATTTTTGTTCCAGTGGCTCCCGCAATTTTCGCGCGCGTTTAACTAAAATTTTCCGCCGACTGTCGCCTTTCGTGATAGGTAATAAAATTCTTGGTTTTTCCATTGGCCAGTATGGAATATTAAATCGACAGCACTTGTTATTCTTTTTATAACACGTAAACATATGCTTGTGTATTTGTCGCGTGCACTGTGTCTCGCTCAACATACTGTCGACATTGGATAAGTAACTCGCCGAAAAAGATAGTTAACTCTTCATCATCGCCTTCTTCACAAAACCAGACAGATAAGAAGTCTTGTGTATCGTGTGTTTCTTGATGTTGACGTTAAACGTGTAATCGTCATGTAGTTGTATCGGTAGTTGCTGAACCATGTTGTTTACGTCAACAAGTACGTTTATTACCTGTCCCACGATGACGTAGCTTCCAGTCTCGTGCCTCAATCAAAGAATCTGCGTAAATGGCACCCGTGGCGCTATCAGACGTTCAGCTATGCAATCCAGCGGCGGCAATTCGTTTGGGTAATCTTGATATGTGAAGCCGTTATATTTCAACAATTCATAGGTAAACGACTTTTCTTTAAATTTGTCCTGCAAGTAACGCACGCTTTAAAGTGAGTCGTCATAAAATTGGGAATCATATTACGAATAACTCTCTGTTTATTCTCATCTATCAAACGCAAATCATTCGCAAACCACAACCGATCGCAGACGTCGCATACTCGACCAAACTCATTGTTAATAAATATTTTGTAGAATTGCGCGGTTGCTGTTTTATAACAATTTACATAAGTTGTTGGCTTTACATAATCGGGCTTCTTCGCACCATCGACTTGTGCACTATAGATAGGATATATTCACATGCATAAACTAAAGTTCCTAGCGGTTTTACATTTAAAGTTTAAAATTATTAAGATTTTTGTAGATGTTAATATTTTTAAGTGTCTGCTATGAACGACATTGCAAATCACAATACATGTAGTTTCAAATGCAGTCTCATAAAGTTATATGCAACTTATACTTATATTGTACTTCGCTAATAGACGTAGTTCCACGTCAAAAATAACCACCATCCCGTAATTTGACTGCGACCTCCAAAATATTTAATTAATAAAAAAAAATGATTGAAAGTTTCACTAGGCGATATCAAACTATGATAAACAAAAACGGCGACTGATTAAGATAATTACCCAATTAGTTTTAATATTAGTAGTTTATTTATTGAGTGTTTACTGTTTTCTCTGAGATAATTTCTTTTGGAACGTACTATATTCTAAAAAAATATTAATATCGGTATTACCGAGCAGCATAAACATTTACACATTGATTTAATTTGATAGTCATGTGCTACTGAATCAAACGTGATTTATAAGTGGAACATCGCTAGTTAAAGAACCATTTATAGAAATGTTATTTAATTATTTGCTTTTGAAACGCATTACGAACGGTATATAAATGTTTGCATTAACAGTTTAAATTTAGACGCCTTTTTACAATGGAACTGTTACTTTTACAAAGTGTCCTCGTTATAAGTGTTTATGGCTTACGGTCAGTGGAGTCAACCAGGAGCTATGAAATTGATGGTTTTAAGTATTATTCAACTTATCCAGAAACGGTAAGTATTAATAAAATAAAAACAGATAGCGAACATCCAAATAATTCTTCATCTTTTAATATTTATGTCGTGTTATAGATGCAATGGTATCACGGCTTAAGATTTTGTGCATATCATGGAATGTATTTAATTGATATACGAACTTACTTTGAACAAGAGCGAATAACTAAAATTATACAAAAGCATCACGAGAACAAAGTAGATCAGACCCTACCTTTATATCGGTACTGGACAAGTGCTACTAATCTGGGACACCGCGACAATGATTTTTACTTTATTACAACAGGTGAGCCAGTCTTTTGGCAAAATTGGCTTGATGGCCATCCCCCAGGTGGTGAGACAGATATTTGTATAACTTTTTCTTATAGTACGAAGGAAAATACAACTAGAAAATGGACGACTAGTAGTTGTAACGACGCCGCCTATGTAATGTGTCGTAATACTGTGGATATTCCATTCGGAATAAAGAACCCTGATGGCCCGCAGCGTAGAAAGAAGAAAAACAATGATAATTAAATGTTGTTTTTTTTATTAATTTTTGATGTAAAAAGCTAAAATATTGTAAACTGTTTATATAAATATATATTCTACATATTTTTAACAACAATATATAAGAAGGTTATATCGGTATTAAGTAAATATTAATTGCAGAAATATTAAAATTTAACTACTTCTAAAATATATTTTTCGAAATTTCATTTTGAACAACACAACAAAGTTGGCTCTGACAAATTTAAATAATACTTGCTAAATTTATTTTTAGTTTTGCTAGTGTGCGTCAGATGTCTAAGATGTTTACATAAAAATAGGAAAAAAAAATTATTTAATAACAAAATTGTAAGACAGTTTTAATATTTTGTGAATTTGTTTTGCGTTTTCTACAATTTTTGAACTTGAAATTTCCCCAGGTGTTAATTATTGGTACGATTTTACCAAATTGTTACTGCCATCTATGTAATCTATATTGACTTAATAACCACACGAAGCATTTTTTTTTCATTTTGATCAAAATGCTGTTGTAATGATTTTTTTATTACGACATACAAGTGGAAAATAAAAAAAGTAGCCTTTGCGTTTGCACACAATCCGGTTTTTTGTTTTGTTTTTTTTGTTTGTCTTTTTTGCTTTTTGCGGAATAAACAATAATCCTTGAAATTATATCAATTTTGTCATTATAATTTCTACATTTGGGGGCTCAACCGGAATTGGTACCTACCATTGATAGAAGTGAAATTTAGAATTGTGAAATTCATATTTGTGTCATAAAGCCGTGAATCGCGATCGAAGACGTTGATCGAGCTTATTGAAATCTGGCGTGGTTTCAATTCGTTCTTGCAATATCATGATGAACACTGTCCTAGCGGGCATTGTGTAACGTATATTGCTTAAAGATAACAGTGTGTCAAATTATAAAGTGGCTTTCAGTTGTTAAAATTGCTGGAATCAACGGGAATATAAGGATTATTTGCGACAGTGTTTACACAAAATAAGGGCATTAAATACGATAGCAGAAAGTTGTAGCGGTAAAACACAGAACCTGTGCTTATAATGGGTGGACGTAAAGACAAAAGAAACTCAAGATCATCTGCAGAAAATTTAGCAGGAAATCAATTTTTTGAAAGCAGAATTAGAGGTAAGCAAGCGAGTTAATATATCGCAAATTTTGCAGAAAACGGTAGACTATCAATTAATTTGTTATAAAGTTTCGATAGATGATCACTCGTAAAGATGTTGGAGAATATCATAAAGTGGAGAATTTTCTTTATAGAATTCCGATAGTAATGATCAGATATTTCTACACATAGAATAGTAACTATAGGAGTTATAAGAAGCGGTGTGGTGTTAGGTATACTTGCACTATGAATACTATTCCGTAGTGGCATGTCAACAATCCATCTAGGTCATAAAGCTCGTTTATATTTAACTGAATCGTTAAATGGGATGTTCAGTATTCATTTTATATATTCTATACTAAGAGATGCCTAAACTAAGAGATTTTCAACTAAGAAAACAAAACAACAGTAGGACATAAATTGTGTTAAATTTATTAATGTACATAGACCACAGCGATGCACAACATTGACTATAAATAATAACTAAAAATAATCAATAACAGGTTCAAAAAACTTTCGTTAGAGGCATCTAGACCGGCAATTCTACAATTCCAAGTTTCACAATTTTTTGGCTCAGATTTCTCGGTTTTATAGTTAAATTAAAAGGTATCAAAAATATCAAACGGAGCCAGATTGCATAATTTGGATTTTAGTTTGAATAGTGATTAGATTTTAGTCTGACATTTCCACAACTACATTAAATGGTTAACCATTTCTTGTTAATACTGAATAGAGGTACGCAATATCTACTAAATGCGGAAATGCAAGACGGAAATTTTAGAATTTTGAACCGACGGACTGACATTCATAATAATGTCAAGCCGACAATACTGAATAGATATCAAATATATGAAACATATAATGGTCATAGAAATCTTGTAAATCGGGTTGATTGTGAATATTCTGTAAAAGTATCATAGGGAAACTAGTAGAAATTGGCGAAAAGTTAAATAACGATTTTATAGGTTGGTGATTGTATAAGTACGACCAATTTTCAGTGGTAAAAAAACCTTTATTTAGTAATTGGGCCACAATGCCATGGACAATGATCCTTAAGCCAATCAAGATATGACACCAGAACATGATAAAATGGGTTTCATTGCCGATGGAAATATTACAGACTAACATTTATTTTTCGGAAAAAGTTTACATTTGCTGAGAGCAAATTACATACATTCAAGTACAACTGGACGATGCAGTTAATAAAAAATTTCTATATTGTTCTACTAGATCCAAAACAACACGCTCCCCTTGATTTATATCCCTCCTATTTCCCACTTTTCTCGTATATATTTGGCCGCACAATGGATAAAATGTTTTTGCATCACAAGCCCACCACAGTTAGATGCCATTCTTAGCCGGTTTTGATGGTATAGGCATATTGAGTGAATCTCATTCGGCCTCTGAATGGAAATAACTGCTCGTCGACAGTAATATTTTCTGATGGCTTATAATTTATTCGAAGATTGTCCACTAGCATTTGGAAAATTTCTGATATTGGTGCCGCTTTGTCGTTAGTAATTCTGTTAGCTCTCGTATTCTGTTGATCGAAGCGAATAAATCTTATTATATTCCTGAATCGCTTAGCTGACATTGTGGCTTTGTAAAGTGAATACGCATTCTTTCTCCAAAGCAAATCTAGACGTTCGTGATTAGATTGATTGATTCCCATAGTGAGTAAAATACCAAAAAAGCCCGCAGCTCTTCTTCATCTATTCTAACCCATTTTTTGGTTGGTTTATCGGGGTTTCTCTCATTAAATTTAGTATATTCTGATTCGGCTTTTCGATTAGTATGCCGAGAAATAATTGTTGTAATTGTTGTAACAACATCGCTAAAATTTTTTGTGTCTGGATGAGGACCGACAAATTGCTCTCGAAAAGTATTTTGTTCGCGATGGCGATGAAAAGTAGGCATTTTTTCTTCCATTTCGTGCCATCCTTTCATTCATCATCATCCTTCATAACTTTTTTTTTTTTTTTTTTTATTTTTTTTTTTTTTTTTTATATGCTGCCAATGGCTTTATTCTTGAATCTTTCTACATAAGAAACTAACAAGAAGTAATCAAATCTTAAGCTAAAATTATTACATATTTTAAGTCTTAACCAATGTTAATACTTATTGTTGGTGCTCACAATTTAATTAATTTAGATTATACTTATACATACATATGTATAACATCAACATTTAATAAATTTACAGGTTCACAGGTTCATCAGTCCGAGTGGATCTGTTCTTTTCAGTCGCCTAAATCGTGGCTGTTTTAATATATCCCTATCCAATTCGTTGGGATGCGCTTCTAGTTTTGAATAATATTTAGAACTGAATTCTTTAATTGTTTCTTTAATGGTTTTAATCCCAAGGTCATCATGTATATTACTATTTCGAATGTACCACGGAGCATTAGTAATACTTCGAAGTATTTTCGCTTGAGTTCGTTGCAGGAGCTCTCTGTTTGAAGCGCTGGTGGATCCCCATAACTGAATACCATATGTCCATATGGGTTTGATTATCGCTTTGTACAGTAAAACTTTATTAGCTAATGACAACTGAGATTTCCTTCCCATTAGCCAATACATTTTGGAAAATGTCAGTTTTATTTGGTTGCGCTTAGTTTCAATATGGGTTTTCCACGTTAACCTTCTATCCAGGTGCAAACCTAAGTATTTGACTTTCGTTTGTTGAGGAATATTTGTATTGTTTAATTTCACTGGTGGGCAGGTGCGTTTGTTCAGCGTGAATGTGATGTGAGTTGATTTGTTTTCGTTCACTTTTATTCGCCATGTCTTTAGCCAGTCCGCGATTTTGTTTAAATGATTCTGCAACTCCTTTGAGGCAATTTCGGGATTATTGTGTGACACCAGGATGGCCGTATCATCGGCAAATGTTGATATTGTTACTTTGTTGGTTACAGGTAAATCGGCTGTGTACAACAAGTATAATATTGGCCCTAGAACGCTGCCTTGCGGGACACCTGCATTAATATCATTTAAGCAAGTAGTTGCGCCATTTTGTTTGACCATGTATTGCCTTTGAATAAGGTAGTTTCCCAAAATTGAGTGAAATTTCTTCGGTAGAAGCTCTTTAATTTTGTATATTAGCCCATCGTGCCAAACTTTATCAAATGCTTGTGCTATATCCAAGAAAGCAGCAGAACAATATTTCTTTTCCTCGAAGGTGATTTTGATTGCGTGCAATTCTGTGAATTTGCTCTGTGGTACCATGTTGGTTTCGGAACCCAAATTGATGGTCTGGTATAACGCGCCGTTCTTCCAATATTGGTTTCAATTTTGTTAATAACATTTTTTCAAATAGCTTTGATATTGTGGGCAGCATGCTTATTGGGCGATATGATGAGATCTGCGTTTCATTTTTTCCAGGCTTATGTATCATTGTGATCAAAGATATTTTCCATTTTTGAGGAATATAACTGGTTCGCATGATCGCATTGAATATGAATGTTATTAGTTTTATGCATTTGTCTGGCAATTCCCTTATCATTTTTCCAGTAATGAGATCATGTCCTGGTGCCTTTTTCGGGCTTATGCAATTTTTAATTGTATTCTTAACTTTCTTCCAATTATACTTTATAGGTTTGTAGGATAAACCATCATCCATTTGCTGGGGTAGCACGAAATTATTATCTTCTTCGTGTGGTGTGAATACTGTTGTTAGATGATCAGCAAAAGCATTGGCTTTTTCTTCATCACTTCTCGCCCAATTTCCAGTTGGTATCCAGTTAAATATTAAAAATTGTATAATTTTCACCTAATCTCAGGTTGGATTGCATATTTAATTTGAATTGTGCAGATTCCGTCATTATTTATTAATCGAGAAACGAATCGTATAATCGACAAATGTTTTAAGTTTAAGACTTACACTGGAAATTAAATGGATCCTTCATAACTAAGTCTAGAATATAAATGAAAATATTCCATATTTATTAGTATTACATCTCAAGGTACTACAACATGTTTGATAATTTTTCATGTAAAATCAAGTACTCACCTAGTTAATTGACCCGAAGATAAAAAATTAAAATCACTCATATTTTATTAGTTCACAATAAGTACTCTATTTTTTATGTAATTATAAAAATTAACAAGAACATCTAATTTACACAAAAGACACCGTTAAACTAATTTTTATACCCTAAAACAATACCGTTTGTTTTTCCTTTTATATCATAGAATATTACCATTTAGTTTTGTTTGCACAAATGCACTATTAACAAAACAGATAAAAATTACCGTTAGTAAAAACAGTGTGTACCTAAAACCACGAAAAAATGCATTATAATTGAAAACAGGGTAATAATAAACATTTTTCCATGCGAAACAAAGGAAAACAAAATATATACATTTGTAAATCCTGCCCATAATATGTATAAAAAATTGCTGCCCATGCTAAGGTTAAATGGACTATTGAGAGATGAAGCCGCTGCATTAATTCGTCACATTCCGATAACTGAAGCAAACTACGATGAGGCATGGGAAATTATAAAACAGCGTTATGATAAAAAAAACACGTGATTGCTATGTTGCTAAAACAATTTATGGATCAACCTTCAATTACACAGGCATCCGCCAAGGCTCTCCACCGTTTGCGCGATTTATCAGATGAGGTGTTACGAGGACTAAAGGTTATGAGTGAAAAGGCGGAATCTCGCGACCCGTGGTTGATCCATATATTGGTGAGCAAATTGGATTCAACTACCAAACACGATTGGGCTCAACATAGCTTTGGGATTGAATTCCAAACAATAAAGAATTTTTTTGAATTTCTTAATAAACAAAGCGACACCCTAGAAAGTTGTGAGCCTCCAAAACGCAATGCAATTTGGCAGATGCCAAGCTCAACCATAAAGGTGATGCATACGGATACGCAGTCAGTAAGTTGCTTAAAATGTGGGAAAGATCACTACCTACGTAATTGCGAAGAGTTTCTCGCGCTTTCAATAAACGATAGAAGAAGTTTCGGAGCAGAAAATAAGCTGTGCTTTATTAGCATGTTTAGCAACCATTAATCACATAATTGCCGTTCTAGATACAGATGTGGTATCTGCAAAGCCAAACACCATACAACACTTCACAAGGATATTCAAAAGGTACCAGCAAGCACGAATTTAAGCACGGAAGTAATTCCCATCGCAACAGAATCCCGAGAAGCAAATACCGATTATGTCAACGTTGCGCATACCACCACAACTAAGCGATTCACTGCTCTATTGCCAACAGCTCTTGTTCGGATTCGAGATTCATCAAATCAATATCAAAGATGTCGAGTTTTATTGGATTCAGGAGCGCAGGCGTCATTTATTACCGAATCATGCGCACAGCGAATTGGATTGCCGCGCAAAAATGCAAAGGTATTAATAAAAGGACTCACACCTGGAACTGAATCGACGAGAGGAATGATGTCCGTTAAAGTTGAATCACTATATAGAGAAACCGAAGAAATGGATATCGATGTTCTAGTTCTATCAAAATTAACTAACTTCCTACCATTCGTTGAAATTAATGCGTTGAATTTGACCAAGATTAAAGAATTACCATTGGCTGATCCACATTTCAATAGGCCCGGCATTGCCGATATGATCATCGGAGCAGATCGTTTTTTCAGCGTGCTGCGAGAAGGAAGGGTAGAAAATTTAGAAGACTTGTCGGCACTCTGTAAATTGCCGTCAAAGTGAAAACGTCTGAAAAAATAATAAAAAAATAAAAAAGCAAAAAATAAAAAGTGATCAAAAAGATAAAGTGATTTGTATATTATTGAATTGAGACTGGACATCCGAACTTTGCTACGAAAACGATTTGAACCCTATTCTTCTTCAACTGGACACGAAAAACTGCGAACGAAATTTAAGACCTTCTGCTTTGGACCTGGACACGGAAATTTGCCACCATATTGTACGACGACCACGTGAAGGATTTAGGAAAAGATAATTTGCCGGAACCATTTTGAGAAGTTACAAGCCACGCTATTGTAAACATTTATTACTGGATATTGGAACAGCGATTTATTATCGATATACCAGTGAATAAGAAATGAAGTGAATTTGAGAGTGATCTGAGTGAGAAGATCGTGATTTTAAATACAGTCCGCTACTCCCGTGATCAAATCTATCGACGCAGGAAAACCTGAGTGAGGTAATTGGTTTTAACAACAAATCTGTTATTTCCAAACCAGCTCAGTTGGCTAATCACCGTGAATATATCACATTGGGACATTTAAGCGAAATTCCAAACGAACTTGCAGCCGATACAGAAGAGAAACACTATTATTTGCCACATCGTGAAGTAACGAAATATGAGAGTACCACAACAAAACTCCGTGTCGTGTTCGATGGCTCAAGTAAAACTACCAACGGAAATTCGATCAACGATTTACTTATGGTCGGTCCGACCATTCAGCCAATACTATGGACAACATTGCTAAAATTTCGGTACAACAAGATCGCATTTACGGCTGACATCGAAAAAATGTATAGGCAAGTTATGGTAGCCGAAGAAGATCAAGAATTTCAGCGAATTCTGTGGCGAGAAAAGGCAAATCAACCTATAGCTCAATACAAACTTACCACTGTCAAATTCGGAATGGCCAGTTCGGCATTTTTAGCCATCCGATCTCTACAACAGGTTGCATTTGATTTTCAGCAGAAATTTCCCTTGATCACAGAAGAAATTTTAAACAAATTTTATATAGACGATTATCTGTCAGGCGCAGCCACCGTAGAGGAAGCCAAGTAGCTATCTAAAGGAAATTTTAACTGATACCCTACGACAACGAGGATTTAATTTGCGAAAATGGAAATCCAACGAGAAGGATCTACAAGATCAACCGATTAAAACGGAAGATTCACTGGTTTCTATTGAAGAAGCGCGTTCCACAATCAAAATATTAGGTCTTCAATGGAATTCCGAAGAGGATCAATTGTCTTTTAAAGTCAACCTACCTGAGGAAACCAATCCGACAAAGCGAACTTTAATATCGAACGCTTCTAAAGTTTTCGATCCACTCGGATTGCTATCACCATCTATTATAATGGCAAAAATTCTATACCAAAAATTATGGCTGAGAAAACAGGAATGGGACGATGAGCTACCGGCTGATATCATGATAGTGTGGAATCAATTAAAAAATGAACTAACGCAATTCGAACGCTAAAAAATAAGGCGACATATAAATAGGAATGCGATGCAAATCCATGGATTTTGTGACGCGAGCGAACGAGCCTATGCAGCAGTCATATATAGCCGATTCAAAGATGAGAATGGGGCCATGCGAACAGAGCTCATCACATCAAAAACCAAGGTTGCTCCCATCAAGCAAATATCCCTGCCATGATTGGAATTGTGTGGTGCACATCTTCTTGCCAAATTGATAGCAGAAGTGAGGAAAAATCTATCCAAAGATGTACCCGTATACAGTTGGACCGACTCAAGTATTGTGCTGGCATGGTTATCCGACCACCTTACCAAATGGAAGACTTTTGTGGCCAATCGGGTGTCTCAAATACAGGAATTGGTACCTAGAAGCCACTGGAACCACGTCAAGTCCAAGAGTAATCCAGCCGATTATGCGTCTATTTTATTTTTAAATAGTTTTTAATTTTGTTAAAAATTATAATTTAATAATATTGTGATATTAGCGCCAAAAAAAAATGGACATAATCCAAAGTAATACACAGCAATAACCATAAAAGAGATGACTCGAGCGACTGAAAAACTAATTAAATGGGTACAACATAAAGAGTACTCAAGCGAAATAAAAATACTAAATAGAAACCAACCACTATCTAAGAACAACAAATTGTCCTCTCTAACGCCTTTCTTGGATTCGAATGGTGTATTGCGTGTTGGTGGGAGACTGGATAATTCAATAAATTATTCATATGATTTTAAACACCCGATCATTCTGCCCAAATCCCATATCCTGAGTAGAATGATAATCTCCTTCTTCCATAAAAAATATCTGCATCCCGGCCCATCACATACATCCCATCTTATCCGTCAAAATTATTGGATCGTGAATGGTAGAGCAACTATAAGGGATGAAATCCGAAAGTGCATCCAATGTTTCAAAAATAGAGCAAGAACCACCAAGCAGCTTATGGGAAACTTACCTTCGGTTCGGATAACACCAGCGAGACCTTTTTCGAACTGTGGTATTGATTATGCTGAACCTATAGTTATAGCCAGCAAGAGAGGCCGTGGCGCAAAAATGGTAAAGGGATATCGCAATTTTTGTATGCATGGTTACCAAAGCGATACATATCGAAGCTGTCACTGATCTCACTACCGATGCCTTCCTAGCAGCGTTGAAGCGATTCTCAGCGAGAAGGAATGTTCGAAGTGATATCTATTCAGATAACGGAACTAATTTTATTGGTGCCAACAGGAGGCTGAAAGAGGTATATCAATTTAATAATTCCAAAATAAATGATTGTATTATTACAGAATTTTGTGCACAAAATCAAATAAATTGGTATCATATACCTCCTTTTGCCCCTCATTTCGGCGGATTGTGGGAATCAGCGGTGAAATCCGTCAAAATTCATCTAAATCGAGTTACTGGCAACTGTCATCCTACATTTGAAGAAATGGCTACGTTACTATGCCAAATTGAAGGTATACTGAACTCCCGGCCGCTTTGTCCAATGTCCGAGGATGATGAGTCTTTTGAAGCGTGAACTCCGGCTCATTTTTTGACGGGATCGTCCATCGCATCTGTACCCGAACACTATTTAGGTGATATAGCATCGTCTCGTTTAAATAGATGGCAGTAAGTGGAACGGAGGGCCCAAAGTTTTTGGAAACGGTTCCATAAAGATTACTTGAACAATCTATAGGAAAGGAATAAATGGAAAAACAGAGAAGAAAATATCAAAATTGGCGAATTGGTCTTAATCAAAGAGTATAATTTAACTTCAAATAAATGGGCGATGGGTATAATAATTGAAGTTCATCCATATGAAAAGGGATTAATTCGAGTCGTCACAATTAGAACTGCATCAAACGTTATAATACCGAAAAAAATAATTGTGTATATCTAAAGAATACGGGGGTTATCCGAAAGATACATTCGTTCGTATGTAGCTCACGAAAAATTCATTCATGGCCTTTAATCAAATTAATAAAACATCAAAAAATGATTTAAAGAAATATTTTTAGGTGCAATTAATAGTTTTCAAACGTCAATATACGGCTTTAATAATATTTATTATATTAAAAAAGTATTATTTATAATAAATATTGATGTAAAATTAATGTTCTTTTAATATAAGAATTATTATTAACGAGGAATCTATCGTTTGAAGAATTTTATTTAATTAAATTAATGTGTTTGGGTAGTAAAATTGACTTTTAATTAATATTAATTAACTTTAATAACCAAATTAATTAGACGTGCAAACCGGATTTAAAGAAATTTCTTTAATATATACTTGTCTCTTGCTACTAGTGCGCGATCTGTTGATTTATCCGAAAACTATTTTTGCTTTTATTATTGGATGCTAATTCGCGCAGCAACGATTTTTATTTCTTTTGGCAACACCCACGGTAACTGTTATTTTGTAAACATGTAATTTCTTCTTTTTTCCATTAAAGCCTCAATCAAAAATTGGCTGGCTAGTGGGAATAATACAATGATTGACTGGCATGTTTAAAGTAATTCTTAGTAGTATATTTTAAACTTAAGAAAATTGTTTACTTGTACCAGGAACTTTGATGGTACAATATAAGTTATATTTAAGATTGGTTGTATCAGCGAAGGAATATTTGAAATAACAGATATATTATCTTAACTGGAAAATAGTGCATAAGATGAACAGTTATAAGAGTCCATCTTTGTTTTAAAAAGTTTCAATTAGCATTGAACCCAACCACTAATTTAATCATAAATCACTTATTTACTTAAATAATTAAGTTAATTAAGTTAGTAACGGGTTGAATGGTATCATAATTTAAGTATAGAACACCAAAATTTCAATTTCAACAATTATAAAAACTTTATTATAAAAAAATATATAATATTTATACATTTGTATGTGAATGAATAATTCAGAAAATATTAACGAAATGAATATAATAAGTTCAATCCAAAATTTAAAATTAATATAATATCAAATAAAAAATAAACAAATGAATATTAACAAAATAATTTAACTTAATGAAATGAAGGAAAAAATTTAAATCATTTTCTTACTACATACATAATTCAATAATTTAGTAACATTTAATTGTTTTTCAATTTAGATATCAATAAGTTTACTGACGGGAAGGCATCATCGTAGCACGTATCAATGTTATAAAAATTTTTTTGTATGAATTGCCAAACAGCTTTAGATGGCTCCGGATATTGTAAACAAAACACCTGGAAAAGTTTAAAAGCGCAGTCTAAAGCGGCGAGAGGGCTCACACATTTATATCTTATACTATCACAATAAATGAAAAATTGATTTGCGGAATATAAATTGTCTCCAATAACAAAAATAAACGGTTGAAGTTGTGATTTCCTGTTCGATGTCAACTCAATCTGAGTTTCGATAAATTTATCGAAATCCTGTGTAGTTGGAAATAGGCCCAGAAACGAATTTTGAGCATCTTTGATTGTATATTTTAAAAATTGTTTCGAATTTGCTGATTTTTTTTTTGTGGTTGGTTTTATTAATGTATGCAATAACAATAAAATAATGCATGTTCGAGCATCTGAAATTATCAGTTATTTATTTTATTTATTAGTTAACTAAGTTATTAGTTTTTTAATCTTACCAGATGAAACATTTTTTTGTTGTTTATACTCAAGGAACATCTTTTTTGATAGTGGTTCCATAATTTTGGCTTCCATAATTTCAATAATATTTATGCAAAACTTTTCAAATTTTATAAAAATATTTCCGCAGTCTGGATACATTGCATTAAAATCAATGTCTATTAATCGAGGCCCATACGTTTGTGAATAGGCTGGCCATTCTTTAATTATAACATCAATATTTTTATCGGTGATACTCTTGATCCATTGTAACCGATACTGTGCTGAAGATGTCCATTTTGCACATACTTCCTCCAGGTTTGAGTCATCTCTATTATATTTTAAATTTTCACAAATGATTCGGGCATCATCAACATTGTCTAGTATACATAGAAAAATATGTTTCAAGATTATTTTATTACTCAAACTTTGTACTTACCTGTGGTTTTTGCCAATCAGTTAAATGACGCATAAATTTTATTCGGATTCCTAACGATTACCCTTGAAGGAGTTCCTCTACGTGTTGTGCTTGCATAGCCTTCAGTGCTGCGACATCAATTTCATTTTCTAAAATACAATAAAATAATTACATCTTTCATCATTTAACTCATTTATACAGTTTATACACACCTAGCAAAGCTTTATGTATTTGTGGTAATCCCCATGAAGTCAAAATATCTAAAATTTCATCTGCCTCATCATTGCCAATGGAAGTCTGTGACGCTGTGCCAAAATTATTTATAGCATGATCATTATTGGGAGAAGTTCCTTCCAAAATGAAGTATCGAGATTCATAATTCGACGAAGTTTGTTGCTCACGGTCAAGTTGTGTTGGATCCGAAGGTTTTAAAATATTTGGATAATTCGGAGTATCGTTAAAATTTATAAAATTTGTCATATTAATTTCAATATCATCCATTGTTATTAGTTTATATCTACATTTTTTCAATAAGTTCTATTATTATATATTATTTAAATTTCATAAAATTGTTACGAATTGGTACTTTAATAAACTGCTCTTTAAAAATACAAATGAAAAATAAAAATAAAAATAAAAATTTGTAAAATTTTAAAATTCTCTACAAATATCTTTTAAGTCGGATCATTTTAGTTCCATTTAAAAGTGTAGTTATCTGTAAGGGTCTGCTATCGAAATTATCGATTGGGACTACAACTTTATCAGTAACTGTTGCTAAATCTGATATATTATAAGCATCAAAATGCTCATTATAACTTCCTAACGGAATTTTTAAACACAAAATGTAAATTTTGCTTGATGTTAAATGAATACATATTTCAATTATCTTGAAAATTGACAAATCGTTCGCAAACATACTTAAAAAGTAACCTTTTGTATATAAAGATCCTTTGAATTCCATTTGTGAAAAGCGTTTTAAATTTGCTTCGGTAGTATTTAGTGAATTCGCTATTGTCGTATCTTTATCAACAATTTTGTGCGAATCGTTTACAGTGACATTTGCTTTTTCAGGTGTTTAAAGAAATTTACAAAATTTAATTTGCATTTTTTTTGCAACTGTAACACACACATTTCTTCTTGAGGAGGTTGCGTGTGCATACATTTTAATTTCTTTTAATGAAGATTCGAATCTAAAACACCAAAATAGACGAGGGGGCCCTGATTTTTTAATTATGCAAGGATAATGTAAAAGAAAATGGTGTTTTGGTTTTAATGTATCATTGAACAATTTTGTATATTGTGAATTATGTGTGGCAATACTTTCTTTAAGCAATTCTAAATCTTCAAAACTTATCTTTAAAGATAGCAAAAGGTTAACAATTTTCAAGAATAATGTGAAAAACTTCCACACTTCGTCGTCTGTAGGTACCATATCTCCTATCATTAAAGTTAAGAAATACACAAATGTCATCATCTCTCTTGCCGACATATTTAAACGCTTTTTTTTTAAATGTTCCAATTTTAATGGCTGAGATTGATTTCCAATCTCCAGTGACCCATAGTTAAAATGATTTTTTCTATAATTTAATTGCTCTAAAGTAAAAAAACGTTTTACCACAATTAAATTCAACAAAATATTACACACGTTATAGTGAGCTACACCTTCGAAAATATCGTGCATGACATCAACGCTATAGTTATCAGTAATTTTGAAGAATTTAAGTTGATTGAAAATAGAGTTTTCTTTAATGCCTGTTAGATGAAAATTATTGATTGCAATATCTTCAGCATAATTTGATTCTGTGCGCATTGGTAAGTGATTTTCTTCGAAACAGAAATGTAATTCAGATTTATGAATTTTACAAAATCGGCAACAGTAGCTGGAAGAAAATGATGTTGTAAAACCCAAGGCGCTATTAACCGCCAGATTATCACCCAAAAGCAAACCGAGTAAAAAGCGAACATGTATAATACCAATTGGTGTTTTTATTTCCAGAGGAGTCTCCTCTAAAAACTTTAACTCTTCTAAAAGTGGATAAAATTTTTTCAAATCAATAGCTTTAATTACTCCTGCAGTAAAAATATGTTGAATGTTCGTGCTATATTCTAATGTGGGGAATATGTATTTTAACACCGTAATACTTTGCATGCCAGCGTGAGAACCTAGTGGATTATTAATTTCTAAATCGTCTACATACAAAAAGTAGGGGATCAAAATTTCATTTTGGCTAAATGTTTGTCTCTTTAATTCCCAAGTTTCACCTTGAATAAAATTCTCGATATATTCAGGGTTTGATTTATGAGTGTCTATAAATTCTATTGACTTTAACAAATTATCATCTTTTTCAAATATTTTCCTAAATTGAAAACGTAAAGGCATTAACACACCAGAATACTTCATTTCATCTAAACTCAAATCTCCATACGCATACAAATTTGTAATTTCAGTATTTATTGTAAATTGAATAAAAGGTTTTAGCAAATCCTTATCTTTTAAATATTGTAACAGTCGATATTCCGTACTACAAAACTGAAAAGGTGATTTGCAAGCTTTTATAAATGTTTTGAGCTCCAAGTTTGTTTCAATGGACAAATTATTAATGATTTGTTCTAGTTCTACTAAAATAGGGTGTATCAAATCTGCGCTAATACTTTTTTGAATTGATAGTACATCTTTTGTTGTAAAATTATTCTTCTGAAGTAGTTGTAATGTAAAAATTAAAGAATTTTGAAAAATATGTTTTACAATTTCGCTTGGATCAATGGATTTTACTTTTGGAACGGACAGTTCTGGCGAAGTGTTAGCCAACTGATTCTTTTTCTTTTCTATCGGATTAGATACATCAAGAGGATTTGTGATATTATCTGATTTCGCGACACAAGTTTTATGCATGCCATTCACATGCCTTTTGAAATTACCACGACTTTGAAAAGCCTGCCCACAATATTTTTCGACACATGTGTAATTGTCGTTCCTTTTAAAATTATGGAAGTATTTAAAATGGCTAATGAGAGTACATAAATTATTAACTTCTAACTTACAAGCAAAACAAATCATATTAAAGTACCTTACATTAATTGTATTGAATCAAATTATAATTTTAATGGTAAATATATGGTATGATATTTTATTGTTACCCGCGTGCTTAATTTTTAAATGTCTGTAAGAGAGGTATAAAAAATTAATAATAATTTGATCTATTTACTTAAAATTTAACTAAGAATATAGGGCATATTTAAGTTTTTGTTTAATATTTTAAATTAACTTTTAAAGATACATATAAGCAATGCCATAAATAATTAAAATAGGTTTCGTTACAATGGTCTCCAAAATATTAAAATTGGAACCAAATACAATTCTTTTAATAAAATAAGAATAATAATTAATTTAATTAAACTACCTGTTGGTATTGCCAATCCAAGATTTGTTTTTCGATTTTAATTCGTTTGCCAAGGGATTCTCCTACAAGTATAGCTTTGATGTCTTCTGATTTTAATAGAAGGAGAGCATTTTGATCAATCTTATTATCTAGAATAAAATATTACTTTTAATTTTAATAACACCTAATTGCACTACTTATTAAAAATACCAATTGATCGTGAAATCAACCATTTTGTGATGTTTTGAAATTAATAAAACAAAAAATAGAAATGCAAAAAATATACAATAACAGTTCCTGTGTATTTTATATATTTTATACTACTACACATAACTCATGCATACTTAAAAAAACTAGTCATTCAAACATTACAATGTATATTTCATACATACAAAACTACGTTGTTTTTGTTTTAATTATCACTACATATGTAATGTTCAGTAGTGTTAATATAGCGATTACCCAACTAACACAAACGTAGTAAACAAGCCGCATGGCAGCGCTCGAGCGCAAATACCATCAAATAAAATGTAACTGTTTTTTATGGTAATGTTCAATCAACAATTCAGTTTGTATAATAGTTTGTGTTGGTTTTGCGGTTGATTTCCAAAGAATTTTCTTTTCTACTTATTGAACATAATTATTATGTACGAGCACATCACACACTTACCTTTGAATTTTTTAATAATTATATCAGGAATTTTCCACTCCTTTAATATCCCGCAAACAATATCAGACGAATCCATATAAATTGTATGGATTCAATTTTAGAACACACTTTATTTGAAAAAAACAATATTTAAATTTTAGACTTTCTAACTTTTTGACTTCACTTGGAGATATTCAGAACACTTTTAAAGTTTTAACACAATAATAACACAAAGGACGCCGAAATTTCATTCGGCTAAGAATTATTTGGTTTAATATAACGATTTTTAATTTGTATAAAGAAGATTCATTAACATTATTCACTTTTATTGATTAACTTCATTTTGATTTAACGAAATTTATTTGAATTAATATAATATTAATAAATATAAGGAACATTAATAATGAATTGAAAATTTTCGAAAGAAATTTAATTAATTTTATGAAAATTACTTAATTTAAATGTTGTAGCGTAGATTTATGCATCTGAAATTTATTGTTGGAATGCATATACGAATAAGTATTCTCTATAATAATAATATTCTGGCTTGTTCATATTTAGCGTAAGTAATCGACTGCTCGAATACTCAAGTAATCTCCCCAGTACTTGGTGACTCGACTATACTCGGCCATTTTTCTCCGAGTATTCCAAATTGATAAAAAAAATTGTTTACTCTAATAAAAGTATACAAAAAATATGCGATTTTGATACAACACGTAATAACAAATTATTTTCTTGGATTTATACCGTATCTATAAAGGATTAAGGAAAGTTTATTAGAAAGAGACGCCTCTTTGGAGAAAGATAAAATATTGTTCTAAATGGTTTTGGCCCGCCATTTGTTAAATTAAGACAGTTTATTGAAGTACAACCGCTTCAACTTACTTTAATGAAAATGAGCAAAATCGAACAAAATATTCTGGCTGCTAATGAAGTAATGAATTTTGTGTATATAAAACTAAACTAATGCCATCCGCTCAGCACTTTCAAAACATATTTTCAAACAACCTTGATTAATCGAATCAATGCTCGCCGAAATAAAAATTGTATCGTTGATGTATATATGGTAATCTGAGTTATTGAACGAAAACGATAAAATTAGTTATCAAAGATTATTTTACAAAAATAAAGACAGTAGGTCAGGTGAACACATTTGAAGACAACTTCAACAATTTCAACATTTGAAGTAAAACAAATAGAAGAAGTGCAACATAATTGGAGTTTGGTTCCAAACTCTGCAGAATCAGTAATGGGAGCGAAAGTTAAACCAATAATTTCAGTTCGGGTAAAGATTAAAAGCGACTTAAAAATTATGCAGTATTCGTACTAATATTTATTTAATAATGTCATATAAAGCGGTACTATGCCAACATCGATGCAATGTCAGCTCGCCTTCTCAGTTACATTTTTTTATGCTACTCGATTCTCGAATTTTACAAAATTCAAATAATTTATATTTCCTATATTATACAAATTAAGACAAATTACAGAATAAATGAAGATTGTGTTTTAACGGTTAAGATCGAAAGAAATTTAATTTATATTAAGAATCACTTTCCATTATTCTTCATTTTAAATTCAATAATGTTGTATAAATAAATAATCTTCTTTAAGCAAATGTAATATTCGTCATTTTACAATTTTTATTTTTTTATTTGAAAAATATTTGTTGTATTAATTATAAATAATTGATTTCCAATAAAAGCATTGATTAATATTAATCATTTTGACAAATAATAGTTCTGCTAACAATAAAATTAATTTATTTCCTGAATTTAGTTTAATTAAATGAGTTATCTTGGGCCAATGTAAAATGAATTAAAATCAATATATATGTTTGAAAAAAGTTACAGTACATTTACAATAATTCGTTATATTAAAAATATATTCTTAAATATAAAGAATTTATTAATCAATTTTTTAAGGAACGTTCCTTCGTTAATAGACTGCAAATATTTCTCTCGGTGAAAAAGGCCAATCACTAAAATCTGCAAACTTCCCATAGATTAATTCTTCGGTTGACGAAATGATCATATTCGTCAACGGGCTGGACTATGTTAAAGAACATAACCTAAAAAAAAGAAACAAACAAATCATTATTATGTATTATTATTATTATTGGTAAATGTATTTGAATTCAAAATTTATCTTAGAATTATTGTTAAAATAATCGCCAAATTTAGCAGCGTACAAAATATGTATTTTTTGATTTTTTGATTTAATTTATTTGTTATTATTTCATTTAATTTTGTTGGTAATAATAACAAATATATAAATATAGCACGTCACTGTTGAAAGGTCAATTAAAAACGCAATTGGATACATTTGGGCGAATTGTCTAATGTAAAATTATTTAAATTGAGTAAGGGTATTTTTCTTTATATTAAAAAATTATTTCAAATAATTATAATTATTATAAAAAATAAGTTTTGTAAATTAAAACATATTGAACTATATTGTGAATTAAACGACCATAAATAGATTTTTTATTGTTTTATTTTTAAAAATATATAATTAAGAAAATTTGTGCGAAATCAATACATTTTATATATCCCTTTCGTGTCCACAAGAATACTAAAAATTACTTTATCTAAAATCCAACTCACACAAATGTGTTGGTACTATGATAAAATAATTTTAATTGCCGATGGAAATATTACAGACTAACATTTATTTTTCGGAAAAGTTTACCTCTGCTGGGAGTAAATTATCATACACTCAAAAAAAACTGAACGATGCATGTTATAATGAAATTATACGCTGTATTAAAAATAAATCAGAAATGCAACGGTCAATTAAAAAAAACGTTCTTGAAAATGATAATAGATTAAGAATAGACTATAAATGGTTGTTATACTTTTAAGATTTAGACAGTTATTTATACAAAATGTAATTGTTACTTTTCCTAAGTTTAATCGTGCTGCGTTTGTGTTGTTTGGATACGGTAGAGTCTGGTAGGCTCTATACAATTCAAAATTTTAAATATTATGCTAGTCACCCGACATATGTAAGTATTAGGATGAAAAAATAGAAAAACAGATCGCAATGATTTTAAGTAATCGGTTATTTTCAAGGCTAATTGGTACAAAGCATATTGGAATCTTGTGCATATAATGGAATGTACCTGGTTGATATACGAACATATTTCGAGCAAAAGCGACTAGAGAAAGTCATGGATGAAATTGAAAACGAATATAATTCTATGAACGTTATAACTCTATTCGCCTTCTGGACCAGTGGCACTAATAGTGGGCATGGTAATGACTTTTATTGGATGACTACTGGTGAGCCAGTTTCTTAGACAAATTGGTTGACTGGCTTTCCTAAAGACATGGTTGATTCGTGTATATATGGGCATAAGGATGATAATTATACGTGGGCGCATTCGAATTACACCTATAGAACGTCACCATATATTTGTCGAAGCACCGTAGGTGTTCCCCTTAAATACGATTTTTCAGAAAATAAGAACGCGTCTATTGAGATGCGGCGCAGAAAAATTAGAAAAAATTCTAGGAATCAAAAATCTTCGACTTAAATATATATAAATCCAAACAGAATCAACAAATACATTAAAATTTTTTTAGTTATTGTTGTTGTTTTAGGTAAAGCATTTAATTCTGGAAACATCAATTTTTATTTTTATCTTTTAATTATTTATAATTAGCTATTTCAAAAATTTTAATTCTTTAATAGTTTAAATGTTTTCATAAAATTTTTTAATAATTTTATTTTTCCAATCTTTAGGATATTGTTTAAATTCTATAAATTATATTTAAATATTTTATATTCTTAAGATTTTTAGGATTCTTTAGATTTTTTCATTTCAATAAATTTTATAAATCTTTAAATTCTTTGAAGTTTTAAAATCAACCAAACATATTTTTTCATCACTAAATTTTTTCAATAATTTAAATTCTAAATTCTTTAAATACATCGTTTAAAAATCTTTGAAATTCAACAACTGATTGATTGTTTAAATTCTTCAAATTGTATACAATCGATACCTCTTAAAATTCTTTGTAGAAATAAAAAATTTGAAGGAAAAAATTTAAATATAAGGATTTATAGAATTTACACATATTAAAAATTTAAAGAAACTTTAAAGAATTTAAACAGAAGAATTTATCTAATTATAGTTTTTCTTATAGTTTAAATAATTTAAATTGCTTAAATTCTGTAATTTCTTCAAAATTTACATTCTTAACATTTTAAGATTTTTTAAACACTTTAAATTTATTAGATTGTATATTATAAATTCTTTAAATTTTTTACAATTTTAAAATTTTTCGAAATTATTAAAGTTCTTTAAATCGTTTTAGTTTTACTCGTTTTAATTTAACAGTTCTTAAAATACTTAAATATTTCATTATTTTTATTATTTTCTTTATATTTTATTAATTCTTTCTATTCTAAAAATGCTTAAGATTTTTTAAATATTTAAAACTACCTTAAATTTAATAACACAATAAATGTTTAAGTCCCTTAGAATCTTTTTCAAATTGATTAAGTCTATAAATTGGTTAATTATTCTTAATTCTCTAATTGTTTAACCCTCCATTACTGACGTTAACTTAAAACGTTACTAACAATGGGTCAAATTGACCCATATTTAAAAAGCCCAATGTCCCGCCACTGTTAATATATTCCACCAAATTGTTTTCCAAATTAAACACTGGGTATAATTATACATAAAAAATAAATTATATTTAATGTTTTGTGTCAGTCTGTAGAAAATAAACTTATATATCACAACATGTAAAATATTTCATAAAAAAATTATATAAAGGCAAATTTAAAGCTCTCCATCGCGTCCTATCAGTCAGAACTTCAAAAGGTTGGAATCGTTGAAAAGCTGAAATTATGAGCGGAAAAATATTACTTAATAATTTTTTGGTGTATAAAGTATTTTTTCCCCAATAAATACCTTTTAAAAATGGCAAAATCTAAACTTCTGAATTACCTATGTTCAGATTTTCACAAACAGTGCCTATACCAATTAAATGGCTTCCAGAGATTTAACTTTAACTTTCATTGCATTTAAGTTTATTGCGTCTTGTGAACAAGTTGTGTTGGTTTTGCGGTCTTGAGTCGGTTGGCAGAGTTGGCATATACCGCGTTTATCCAATGTTTTTTTGGGCAGAGGCTCGAACGACGAATTACAACTAAATTTGAGATTTGTATTTTATTTTGTGTTTTACTACGTCAATTTTTATGTGGTTGCATAAAAGCTAAAGCCAAAGTTTTCAAAAATAATTTGCGTTTTTTGAATTGTAATGGAGGATTTTCGATGGATAATATTTATTAATTATTTACTAACGTGGGTCAAAATGACCCTAATTCACCTTAAAAATTTCAACTTTGTTACTAACGTGGGTCAAAATGATCCAGACACTTTCTAAAATAACTACCCACTTCCTTCGGCAATCAAAACCACGCTAAAAATTATTTCGACATGACAAGTAAAGACTGAGGTTGGATATCAAGTAACATGAAGTTAATTGTATATCGTTTTCTATGTTTTTTCTTAAATTTTCATCGTAATGGGTCAATTTGATCCAGACGTTAGTAACCGAGGGTTAAAATCTTAAAATTATTTAAATTGCTTAAATTATTTTATATTCTTTACCATTTTTAAACCTCTCTCTTCCAAAATTCTTTAGATTCTTTAAATTCATTACTAATACTTCGAAGATCTTAGGCTTTCTTTATAATTATAATAAAAAAACGAGTCTCTGGATCAAGCCTATACATTTATTTTTCATCCTTATAAAAAAAAACATGTTTACGTTTCGATATTCCTTCCGATATATCCCGGCCGCCTTGAATCGGTTGATTCAACTTATTGGTAAACGACAGAGTTTGTGTATTGGACGTCTTATGTTACCATTTTGTGTTTTTATAGTAACAACTCGTACGTTGTCGTCGGTGCCTGGGTGTAATGTGACAACTCTGCCCATTGACCATTTCGATGGGGGTAAGTTGATTTCCTTGATAAGCACTACGTCGTCTATTTTTATATTGGTTTGCTTGACATGCCATTTACTTTTCTGTTGCAGATTCGTCAAATATTCGAGATTTCATCTCCTCCAAATGTCTTGGTTCATCTTTTGTATTATCTGCCACCTGGATAATTTGGACAGTTTGACCTCTGCCATATTTTCGCTCGGAAGTTGTGTTGTTGGCCGGCCAATCAGAAAATGACCTGGAGTAAGGTAGTCCAAGTCGTCGCAGGATAATACACAGATCGGTCTGGAATTTAACATGGCCTCGATCTCGGTTAGCAAAGTCGTCATTTCTTCGATTGTTAGTATGTGACCGTCAATAACTCGTCGCAGGTGAAATTTCATACTCTTGACGGCAGCTTCCCACAACCCTCCAAAGTGTGGTGAACTCGGCGGAATAAATTTAAACTGAATTTGATCTGCCAATAAAAGATTAGAAAAATAATTAGCATTTTTTCTTAGGAATAAATAGAACTAGTAGAGATGGTTTCGCGCTCCAATGAAGTTAGTTGCATTGTCGCTATGAACTTCGGTACATATACCCCTGCGGGCTATGAATCTTCGCAATGCTCCCATATACGCATCTGTCGTCAAATCGGAGACTAGTTCAATGTGAACTGCTTTTGTAGCTAAACATACGAATATACAAATGTAGCTTTTGTATGTTTTTTGCCCTCTGCCTCTGTATGTGTGTGTTAAAATTGGACAAGCATAATCGACTCCAACCTTATGGAATGGTCTAACCAATTCGACCCTGGGATTAGGTAGATCCCACATGACTTGATTAGAATTCAGTGCAGAATATTTTGTGCATTTTATACAACTGTGGATGACCTTTCTGATTAGGCTTCTGCTTCGAATGATCCAATACCTTTGGCGTAAAGTTGCCATCATCAATGTAGGATCAGCATGTAAGTATTTTTCATGGTGTTCTCTTACAATAAGCTCTACCAGTCTTTCTTTTGAAGGTAGTATTGGCGGGTGTTTGACATCATAGGTAATTGCCGCATTTTTGATTCGCCCACCAACTCGTAGAATGAATGATTCATCGTAAAAGGGTTGAATGCATCTTAGGTTGCTGGTTTTAGGTAGTTCCCTTTTAGATTTAAGAACATTGATTTCGAATTGGAAACATTTGGATTGTGTGTCGGATAATGATCAATCTAGATTTTTGGAGTTCAGAGCAGAGGAGGTTTGGTGTTAAGGAATTTTTAGGTATTCGTTTTAATTTTAGGTTTATGTATCGCATTATGTAGGCCAAAATTCGCACTATTTTGGTAAAGTTGGATGATTTTGTAATTAGGTCGTCTAATATGTTTGGTGATGGAATTTGTGCGTGAAATGATTGATTTCGCAGCTCATCTGTTGTGGTAGGTAGGTTCGCTATGTCATTTGGCCAAGTTAATGGATCCTTAAGCCATTGAGGTCCATTCCACCATAAGCTAGCGTTTTTTAGTTTGTCTGGATCGAGACCTCTCGATGCATAGTCGGCAGGATTTTCTTGCGAACACACATGTCTCCACTGTGAACGACTCATGTGTGATAAAATCTCACCAGTCCTATTCCCAACGAACGTGGTCCATTTTGTAGGGTGTGCTGCCAGCCAACTCAAAACTATGGTGGAGTCGGTCCAGGCGTTGATTTGGCTGATGTTAATCCGCATGGCTTGCTTAGTTTTTAAGATGAGTTTACTCAGAAGTAACGCTCTGCAAAGTTCAAGGCGTGGGATTGAGATTTGTTTAACTGGAGCAACTTTGGTTTTTGCAGTCAGCAATCTTATACAGGAACTTCCATTTGGCATTTTAGTTTCGATGTACACAACCGCTGAATATGCATTTCTGGAGGCATCTGAGAATCCATGTAAAATTGCCTCACAGTTGAACGTTGTGCCTATGTATCTGTCAATTTTAATGTTTTCGAGATTAACTAGATTATGTCGAATTCTGGTCCATTCTGCCATTAGGTCATTTGGTAAGTCATCATCCCAAGCTAAATTATGGATCCACAAGGTTTGAAAGAATATCTTCGCTCTTACTGTAACTGGAGCAAACCATCCAATCGGGTCAAACAACCGGCTGGCTTCTGAAAGTATTCCTCTCTTGGTGTTGGGAGATTTATTATTCAAATTCACCTTGAATTTAAAATAATCAGCTTTCGGGTCCCAATATAAACCCAACATTTTCACTGAGTCAGAATCTATTATTTCAAGAATGATATTTTGTTCGGTGAATAGTGACGGTAAGATTTTTAGAATAGTTTGGTCGTTTGTCAGCCATTTTCTCAGCTTAAAGCCGAACTTTGACAGTATCATATCAATATCTTGCACTAACCTCATTGCTTCTTGAGCAGTGTCGGCTCCTGACATCAAGTCGTCTACGTAAATGCTGGTCTTTATTTGGTTTACCGCTTCCGGGTGTATCTCCTTATAGTTTTCGGTTGCCTCATTAAATGCTCGAGTCGCAAGGTATGTTGCACTGGCTGTGCCGTACGTAACAGTACTTAATTCGTAGGTGCTAAACGGTTTACTAGGTGTGTTGCGCCATATTATCCTCTGGTATCTGGTGTCGTCTGCTGCTACCCGGATTTGTCTGAACATCTTCTCTATATCACTTGTAAATGCAACTTTGGATTTGCGGAATCGCATTAGTATGTCGTATAATGTGGATTGAATGGTTGGTCCTACTGCTAGGCAATCATTTAATGACACATCTGAACTTGTTTTGGCGGAGCCGTCGAATACAACTCTCAGCTTCGTGGTGCTACTGGAGCTCTTTATTACGCCATGGTGCGGTAGATAGTATCCCTTTTGTAATACTTCAAGATCAGATGTTCTTCTCATGTGTCCTAGCGATTCATACTCCTTCATGAAATCCTTGTAAAGTGTTGCAAATTCTGGATCTTTGGTGAATCTCCTTTCAATTGAAAGCATTCTCTGAATTGCTGCTTGATACGAGTCTCCTAATAGCGACGGTGATAGCTTGAATGGTAAGCGCACTTCAAATCGGCCAGAACTGTCGACCCGTTTGGTATCCCGAAAGTGGTTTTCACAGAACTCCTCTTCTTGCGAAAAAACGTTACTTGAAACTTCTGCAGACTCTATTTCCCAAAACTGTTTTAGTATGTTGTCGAGGTTTTCATTTGGATTGCTCAAAGTGACTGTGGTTGATTGTCTTGGTTGGTCTTCATTTGATTTGGTGACAACTACCCATCCCAGTAGCGTGTTCTGCATGATTAATTGGTCGGTTATTATTTTACCCTCGGTTAGCACTTCCAACACGGTGTCTGCTCCAATTATCATATCGACTTCCTCTCGTTTGTTGAAATAAGGATCTGCTAATTCATACTGCTGTAGGAACTTCATATCTATTGGTTGTGATACTTCGGATTGGTTTGCCGTCAGCTTTGGTAACAATTTGAATGTTTGGTTTCTCTTTATACCATGGTGAAATTGTTAATAACATTCGTTCTTTGATGCTCCGATGCCTGTGATTGCAAACTTGGCGTTTCTCCTATGCAGATTCAGTCTTTGTGTACAGCTTTCTGACACAAAAGACCCTTGAGATCCTGAGTCTAACAGTGCTCTACAGTATTGTTTTCGGTTTGATGAGTCGCGTACTTGTACTAGAGCCGTAGGTAGGAGAGATGTTCCTGACTTGTAACTGGTAATGTCCATGGCTGGGTCTGAAGTGATGCATTGAGTGTTTAATACGGTAACATCTGATTCTGGTTTTGGTGATGGTGATGTTTCGTGTACTAAACTATGGTGTTTTAGATTACACTGTCTGCATCGATATCTGGATCTACAGGTATTTACGGCGTGATTGTTGTTTAAACAATTAACGCATCGATTTTCACTTTTGAGCATCTCCACTCTTTTGGCTATCGGCATTTCCTTGAATTTGTTGCACTCGAATAATTTGTGGTATTCTTGCGGACATATTGTGCATGGTGTTGCTGATGTCGTAATTGCTGATTACGAATACGATGTCGCTAAATTTTTTAAAAAAACAACAGTAACATTGATAATAATATAAGTGCATTATCGGCCCACCTAGCTTAAACATCACATAGTTTCAACATAGATAATGTAGACATTTTGGAACGTGAGTCAAATTTAAATAAACGACGGATTCTTGAAGTGCTCCACATAAAAAAGAATTCCAACACCATCAACCGACAAAATGATTGCGAGTATATACACGACGCCTACAACTTTTTATACAATTAAATTGTATTGGATAAATTTATGGAAGTTCATATTGGATTGTTTTTTCGCTCACTTTTAGGTTTTTACAGTATAGACATCTATTATCAGTTATCTCAACCATGACATTCAAATTGATATTCGATGTTTTAGATATTATATCGATCTGGTAATGAAACATTTGCATTTTTCTCATTTTTTTTTGTTAATTGCTGTCCTGCTCCATTTTTCCAGTTGGAGGGAATCATATGTTTTCTGTTTATCTATATGTGTTCACTTGACATTTTAATACTTTTGCTATTACACGAAAGAAAATATTTTTTAAATTTAATTTTTTTTAAAAAAAGTTAAAAAAATTTTATACTTTAAATGCTGTTGGTTTTTCACCGTGATGAAAGGAAAATGGACGAGCATAATAATTATGCTTTAATTTTATTTTTGATATAAAAAATCGTTTATGTAAGTCACGAAATTTATTAGTAGTTAATTGTTGTTGTTTTTTTTTATATTCTTTTATTGATGAGCGTAATGTCTCTTTTTTTAAAATGTATTTTTTTGAGTTTTGAAAATGATATTGAATGAATATCGAAACGTAAACATGTTTTTTTGATAACGATGAAAAATAAATGTATAGGCTTAATCCAGAGACTCGTTTTTTTATTACAAATTCATTACTGTTTAAATAGTTTAAATTCTGCATATTTCTAAAAATTTTAAATTCTAAAACTCAATATAAATTTGTTAAATCTAAGTGCACGTTTGCGCAAAAATTACAAGTTCCTAAACCTTTCGTTACAGGCTTCGAGGACCGAAATCGGAGCACAATTCCAGGTTTTGAAATTTTTAGACTCAGACTTGTCGGTTGCATAATTTGGATTTTAGTTTCGATAGTGGTTAGATTTTAGTCTGGCATTTCTACAAATACATGAAGTGGTTAACCATTTCTTGTTTATATCGAATGGAGTTACGCAATAGCTACTAAATTCGAAAACACAAGACAGAAATTTTAGAATTTTGAACCGACAGCGGAACATTCATAATAATGTATATATATGTATATATATATATATATATATATATATATATATATATATATATATATATATATATATATATATATATATATATATATATATATATATATATATATACATATATCAAGCCTATAATACTGAATAGATATCAAACATAGAAATTTTTTAAATTTGGTTGATTGTTAAAATTCTGTACAAGTACCATAAGGAAACAAGTTGAATCGGCGAATAGTTAGCTAGAGTGAAACAACGATTTTATAGTTTGGTGATTGCGGAAAATGTAACGAATGATGGGATAAATACGACCAATGTTCAGTGGTAAACAATTTTCATTAAGTAATTGGGCCACAATGCCATGGACAGTGATACTAGTGCCACTCAAGATATGATACCAGAACATGATAAAATATTTTTCATTTCCGATGAAAATATTACAGACTAACATTTATTTTTCGGAAAAAGTTTACCTCTGCTGGGAGCAAATTATATATGTACACTCTAGTAAATCTGAACGATGCAGTATAAAACAATTTCATTTGAATTTGGTTATAATGAAGTTATACGCTGTATTAAAAATAAATCAGAAGTGCAATGGTCAATTAAAAAAACGTTCTTTAAAATTTTAACAGCTTACGAATAGTCTATAAATGGTTGTTATACTTTTAAAATGTAGACAGTTGTTTCTAGAAAATAGAATTGTTAATTTTCCTAAGTTTAATCGTGCTCCTTCTGTGCAGCTTATATTCGGTACGATCTGGTAGGGTCTATATTTGTTATCCGATACGTGTAAGTATTATGATGAAATAATAGAAAAACAGTTCGCAAAGATTTTTAATAATCGGTCATTTTCTAGTGTAATTGGTATCAAGCATGGGAATCTTGCGCAAATAACGGAATGTACTTGGTTGATATACGAACATATTTTGAGCAAGTGCGACTACAGCAAGTCATAGGGAAACTTCAAAACGAATATAAATCTTTAAACGATAGCACTCTACGAACCTTTTGGACCAGTGGCACTAATAATGGGCATGGTGGTAACTTCTATTGGATGACTACTATTGAGCCATTTTTTTTTGGACAAATTGGCAAAAAGGCTTTCCTACAGGCAATGGTGATTCATGTGTATTTTTGCATACAGATTATAACCATAAGTGGGTTAATGAAAATTTCACCAACGTAAATGAAATTTATATTTGTCGTAACACCTTAGGTATTCCTCTTAAATACGATTTATTAGAAAACAAGAACGCGTCTATTGAGTTGCGCCGTTGAAAAATTAGAAAACATTCTAGGAAACAAAAATCTTTAGCTTAAATTAATAAAAATAATGTCGTTAAGTGATATTTGAACTGATTTATCAAGGAAAGGATGCCAAATATTTTTATTAATTTAAGTCAAAGATTTTTGTTTCCTAGAATGTTTTCTAATTTTTCTACGGCACAACTCAATAGACGCGTTCTTGTTTTCTGATAAATCGTATTTAAGGGGAATTTCGAATATCTTGGCATCATTCTATTCTTAATAAATCAGTACAAAAATCAGTTAAAACCTTGTGACTTATAAATCAATATTGAGTATCTTTGAGGTGGTTCGAGAATTTGAGGTGGTTTCAATTTCATAAAAAATGTCAAAGTATCAAAATATAATAATAACAAGGAATTTTTAGTGGTGAAAGTGGACGTAGTTTATTCTTGATTGTTGATACTATAACGATAGGTAAGAGGACTTCTAATTAATGCGCCAAGTATCAGCACAGTATTTCAACATATTGTCATTATGCTTTATCGATTTTGCTTAAGTTTACCCTCACGCCTGCATCAACTCTAAGAAATATATTAAAACCAATCACTGTGACTTGGTTGGTTAGGTTAAACCATCTTGGGATTTGAATGGTAGATAGATTACTACTGATGCTGCTTCCCATGAAATCGACAAGTTGGGTAGTGGTTGGTTATTCCAGAATAAATTCTGCATCCAAATGCTTTGAAGCACTATTTTTACCAATCCGATTAGCGACGATTTTCGTGCAAGTGGCTTGAACTTACGGGAATGATACGAGATATTTAAAACACTTGAATTCGCATCTTACTGAAGTGTTGTCCAAGGCCAAGAATTATCTGTCACTTAAATTTTTGTAACTTAAAACATTGATATCAGAAAATTCATTTTTATCAGAACAATTAAAGAAATTCTTTTCAAAGAACAAATTATCAAACATATAATTATTAGAAATATTTGAATCTCCCGGTTTATATTTAATTTCAAAGTCATACTCATCTAGCTTAAGTTTCCATCGTAACACTCGAGATGACGTATCGTTGTTTATTTTTAACGAAGTTAATGGTTTATGGTCTGTTATGACTATGAATTTTCGACCATAAACGTAAGGACGAAAATTTTGAATAGCCCAAAAGATTGCAAGTAGTTCCTTGTCCACGGTTTGGTAATTTTCTTCAGCTTTCGATAATGCCCGGCTTGCAAATGACACAGGATGATCCATTCCGTCGTACTCTTGTGATAACACGGCACCTAAAGCAAAGTTACTGGCATCACAGGTTATTGTAAACAACTTTGCAAAATCTGGATATTTTAAAATAGGTTTTTGAACTATAAATAATTTGAGTGATTTGTACGCTTACTATATCCTTTTTTAATAAATTAGTTAGAGGTTTGGCTATTGTTGCAAAGTTTTTTATAAATTTTCTATAATATCCCACGAGGCCAAGAAAAGATTTAATTTTCGTAACATTTTTGGGTGTAGGATATTCATCGATAGCTTGTGATTTCGCAGGATCAGGAGAAACGCCGTTCTGGTTAACAATATGTCCTAAGTATACAATTTGCTTTTTTAAGAATTGACATTTTTGGGGATTTAATTTTAAAGAGTTTTTTCGGAGGCAATTGAACACTTCTTCTAATTTCTGATTGTGATCCAAGAGTGTCTTGCCATAAATAACAATATCGTTCATATACACGAAACACTTCAACCCGTTTAATCCGCTTAAAACTTTATTCATCATATGCTGGACACCTTTCAAACCAAATGGCATTCTTTTAAAATGATAGTGACCATATAATGTGCTGAACGCAGTTTTATCTTTGTCATTTTCATCAAGAATTACTTGGTGGAAACCATTTGATAAATCAAGAGTACTAAAATAAACAGCACGACCAAGCTGATCCAAAATATCACTTATATTATGTAAAGGAAACACGCGATCAAGTGTCAAAGCATTTAGACGTCTGAAGTCTACCACAACTCCACTTTTCGTTCCGTCCTGGGATTTTTTTGGTACGGCCAATAATGGAAAGTTCCACGGACTATCACTTTCTTCAATGATGTCATTCTGTAGCATTTCTTGAACTTGCTTGTGAATTTCTGTCTTTATGGTTTCAGGAATACGATATGGTTTTTGGTAATGCGGATTTACATCTGATTTTAATGGAATTGTATGAACAGCTGCATTAGTAACAGGTAAAATATCTCCTTCTAGGTAAAATATGTGATGATGATTCTTGTTGTGAGAAAAGTAATTTTAATCGATCATCAATATTGTTGTCCCACGATTTTAAATGAAATAAGTCGTAATCCGACAAGTTTTCAACGATTAAATCTGAATTGTTGATCACAACTGAATATTCATTTGTATTCACGATCGGTAAGTAAATTGATTGTTGGTTATTTGGTTTACCAATTAAATTTCCAATAAACACTCCAGGTTTAACTTCCGAAGAACAGATTATATATTCATTTTTGTTTTGAAGTGAGAGATCAATTTTTGAAATAATCTCTGAACGAGGGAAAATTTTGATTATTCCTGGAAATACAAGATCTAATATAATTTCATAATCATTAACTGGACTCGGAATTCTCAATTCAGGCAACAAAAAGTCAATTATACAATTGTACTTACCAAGCAAATCGTTTCCTAATATTCCGTCACACAAAATAGGGAAATTAGCATTAACAATGTGAAATGAATGGTTAATATTTGGGGTACCGGTGATAGTTATTTATGGTACTAGTGAGCAAAACGAGATATTATCCATGAGGGATAAGTTTGTCCCACGAGGCGATAGCCGGGTTTGTGTATTCACACTGTAGCGTTGAATTTTGAAATACATTCTATTAAAGTGACCGTTCTTTAAATTTATATGACGTATTTCTTTGACGTAAATTACGAAATCTACGAATAATTTTCCAATGACTACTCAATATTTTGTTATACAAAATATAACACACGTTGCCCCTAGCAGCGTGGGTTACACAATAACAATGGGTTATTTTACATTTTCTTTATTTGAAATCAGTCTAGTTATCCGGCTATTATACATCACAATTGGATAAATTTAATTTAAGCATCGCAGCGTCCTAGAGTTTTTAATTCTTGATTGGTTATTCCGTGAATATTCACAATATTATTTGTTACCGCCACATTAAACTGCAATGATGATTCTTTAATCACACTAATATCTGCCCCAGTATCCAACAAGAATCTTGCAATTTGACATTTGAATTTTGACATTTGCAAATATTGGGCCAATTTGCGTTTAAATCGCTTGGTTATTACAACAGATTTCATTGAAAAATTTGATTTTTACATGAAATCACTTTTTGATATTTTTCAAAAATTCTGGTTCAACAATATTTACTCTGGTCACATGCTCCAAATGACATGAGCCACACCAATAATAACAAATTTTAACATTTGCAAATATTGGCCCATTTTGGGTTTAAATCGCTTGGATATTTCAAAAGATTTCATTGAAAAATTTGATTTTTACATAAAATCATTTTTTGATATTTTTTAAAAATTCTGGTTCAACAATATTTACTCTGGTCACATGAATCGATTGACATGAGCCACACCAATAATAACAAATTTTGACATTTGCAAATATTGGGCCAATTTGCGTTTAAATCGCTTGGATATTACAACAGATTTCATTGAAAAATTTGATTTTTACATGAAATCACTTTTTGATATTTTTCAAAAATTCTCGTTCAACAATATTTACTCTGGTCACATGAATCGATTGACATGAGCCACACCAATAATAACAAATTTTGACATTTGCAAATATTGGGCCAATTTGCGTTTAAATCGCTTGGTTATTAAAACAGATTTCATTGAAAAATTAGATTTTTACATGAAATCACTTTTTAATATTTTTCAAAAATTCTGGTTCAACAATATTTACTCTGGTCACATGTTTCGATTGACATGAGCCACACCAATAATAACAAATTTTGAGATTAGCAAATATTGGGCCAATTTGCGTTTAAATCGCTTGGATATTACAACAGATTTCATTGAAAAATTTGATTTTTACATGAAATCACTTTTTGATATTTTTCAAAAATTCTGGTTCAGCAATATTTATTCTGGTCACATGTTTCGATTGACATGAGCCACACCAATAATAACAAATTTTGACATTTGCAAATATTGGCCCATTTTGGGTTTAAATCGCTTGGATATTACAACAGATTTCATTGACAAATTTGATTTTTACATAAAATCACTTTTTGATATTTTCCAAAAATTGTGGCTCAACAATATTTACGCTGGTCACATGTTTCGATTGACATGAGCCACACCAATAATAACAAATTTTGACATTTGCAAATATTGGGCCAATTTGCGTTTAAATCGCTTCGTTATTAAAACAGATTTCATTGAAAAATTTGATTTTTACATGAAATCATTTTTTGATATTTTTTAAAAATTCTGGTTCAACAATATTTACTCTGGTCACATGAATCGATTGACATGAGCCACACCAATAATAACAAATTTTGACATTTGCAAATATTGGGGCAATTTGCGTTTAAATCGCTTGGTTATTAAAACAGATTTCATTGAAAAATTTGATTTTTACATGAAATCACTTTTTGATATTTTTCAAAAATTCTGGTTCAACAATATTTATTCTGGTCACATGTTTCGATTGACATGAGCCACACCAATAATAACAAATTTTGACATTTGCAAATATTGGGCCAATTTGCGTTTAAATCGCTTGGTTATTAAAACAGATTTCAATCAAAAATTTGATTTTTACACAAAATCACTTTTTGATATTTTTCAAAAATTCTGGTTCAACAATATTTATTCTGGTTACATGTTTCGATTGACATGAGCCACACCAATAATAACAAATTTTGACATTTGCAAATATTGGGCCAATTTGCGTTTAAATCGCTTGGATATTACAACAGATTTCATTGAAAAATTTGATTTTTACATGAAATCACTTTTTGATATTTTTCAAAAATTCTGGTTCAACAATATTTACTCTGGTCACATGTTTCGATTGACATGAGCTACACCAATAATAACAAATTTTGACATTTGCAAATATTGGGCCAATCTGCGTTTAAATCGCTTGGATATTACAACAGATTTCATTGAAAAATTTGATTTTTACATGAAATCACTTTTTGATATTTTTCAAAAATTCTGGTTCAACAATATTTACTCTGGTCACATGTTTCGATTGACATGAGCCACACCAATAATAACAAATTTTGACATTTGCAAATATTGGGCCAATTTGCGTTTAAATCGCTTGGTTATAAAAACAGATTTCAATGAGTAATTTGATTTTTACATGAAATCACTTTTTGATATTTTTCAAAAATTTTGGTTCAACAATATTTACTCTGGTCACATGATTCGATTGACATGAGCCACACCAGTAATAACAAATGTTAACATTTGCAAATATTGGCCCTTTTAGCGTTTAAATCGCTTGGATATTACAACATATTTCAATGAAAAATTTGATTTTTACATAAAATCACTTTTTGATATTTTTCAAAAATTCTGGTTCAACAATATTTACTCTGGTCACATGTTTCGATTGACATGAGCTACACCAATAATAAAAAATTTTGACATTTGCAAATATTGGGCCAATCTGCGTTTAAATCGCTTGGATATTACAACAGATTTCATTGAAAAATTAGATTTTTACATGAAATCACTTTTTGATATTTTTCAAAAATTCTGGTTCAACAATATTTACTCTGGTCACATGATTCGATTGACATGAGCTACACCAGTAATATCAAATATTAACATTTGCAAATATTGGCCCTTTTAGCGTTTAAATCGCTTGGATATTACAACAGATTTCAATGAAAAATTTGATTTTTACATAAAATCACTTTTTGATATTTTTCAAAAATTCTGGTTCAACAATATTTACTCTGGTCACATGTTTCGATTGACATGAGCCACACCAGTAATAACAAATGTTAACATTTGCAAATATTGGCCCTTTTAGCGTTTAAATCGCTTGGATATTACAACAGATTTCATTGAAAAATTTGATTTTTACATGAAATCCCTTTTTGATATTTTTCAAAAATTCTGGTTCAACAATATTTACTCTGGTCACATGTTTCGATTGACATGAGCCACACCAGTAATAACAAATGTTAACATTTGCAAATATTGGCCCTTTTAGCGTTTAAATCGCTTGGATATTACAACATATTTCAATGAAAAATTTGATTTTTACATAAAATCACTTTTTGATATTTTTCAAAAATTCTGGTTCAACAATATTTACTCTGGTCACATGTTTCGATTGACATGAGCCACACCAATAATAACAAATTTTGACATTTGCAAATATTGGGCCAATTTGCGTTTAAATCGCTTGGTTATAAAAACAGATTTCAATGAGTAATTTGATTTTTACATGAAATCACTTTTTGATATTTTTCAAAAATTTTGGTTCAACAATATTTACTCTGGTCACATGATTCGATTGACATGAGCCACACCAGTAATAACAAATGTTAACATTTGCAAATATTGGCCATTTTAGCGTTTAAATCGCTTGGATATTACAACATATTTCAATGAAAAATTTGATTTTTACATAAAATCACTTTTTGATATTTTTCAAAAATTCTGGTTCAACAATATTTACTCTGGTCACATGTTTCGATTGACATGAGCTACACCAATAATAACAAATTTTGACATTTGCAAATATTGGGCCAATCTGCGTTTAAATCGCTTGGATATTACAACAGATTTCATTGAAAAATTAGATTTTTACATGAAATCACTTTTTGATATTTTTCAAAAATTCTGGTTCAGCAATATTTACTCTGGTCACATGTTTCGATTGACATGAGCTACACCAGTAATATCAAATATTAACATTTGCAAATATTGGCCCTTTTAGCGTTTAAATCGCTTGGATATTACAACAGATTTTAATGAAAAATTTGATTTTTACATAAAATCACTTTTTGATATTTTTCAAAAATTCTGGTTCAACAATATTTACTCTGGTCACATGTTTCGATTGACATGAGCTACACCAATAATAAAAAATTTTGACATTTGCAAATATTGGGCCAATTTGCGTTTAAATCGCTTGGATATTACAACAGATTTCATTGAAAAATTTGATTTTTACATGAAATCACTTTTTGATATTTTTCAAAAATTCTGGCCCAACAATATTTATTCTGGTCACATGTTTCGATTGACATGAGCCACACCAATAATAACAAATTTTGACATTTACAAATATTGGGCCAATTTGAGTTTAAATCGCTTGGATATTACAACAGATTTCATTGAAAAATTTGATTTTTACATGAAATCACTTTTTGATATTTTTCAAAAATTCTGGTTCAACAATATTTACTCTGGTCACAAGTTTTGATTGACATGAGCCACACCAAAATTTTGATATTTGCAAATATTGGGCCAATTTGCGTTTAAATCGCTTGGTTATTAAAACAGATTTCATTGAAAAATTTGATTTTTACATGAAATCACTTTTTGATATTTTTCAAAAATTCTGGTTCAACAATATTTACTCTGGTCACATGTTTCGATTGACATGAGCCACACCAATAATAACAAATTTTGATATTGGCAAATATTGGGCCAATTTGCGTTTAAATCGCTTGGATATTACAACAGATTTCATTGAAAAATTTGATTTTTACATGAAATCACTTTTTGATATTTTTCAAAAATTCTGGCCCTACAATATTTATTCTGGTCACATGTTTCGATTGACATGAGCCACACCAGTAATAACAAATGTTAACATTTGCAAATATTGGCCCTTTTAGCGTTTAAATCGCTTGGATATTACAACAGATTTCATTGAAAAATTTGATTTTTACATGAAATCACTTTTTGATATTTTTCAAAAATTCTGGCCCAACAATATTTATTCTGGTTACATGTTTCGATTGACATGAGCCACACCAATAATAACAAATTTTGACTTATACAAATATTGGGCGAATTTGCGTTTAAATCGCTTGGATATTACAACAGATTTCATTGAAAAATTTGATTTTTACATGAAATCACTTTTTGATATTTTTCAAAAATTCTGGTTCAACAATATTTACTCTGGTCACATGTTTTGATTGACATGAGCCACACCAATAATAACAAATTTTGATATTTGCAAATATTGGGCCAATTTGCGTTTAAATCGCTTGGTTATTAAAACAGATTTCATTGAAAAATTTGATTTTTACATGAAATCACTTTTTGATATTTTTCAAAAATTCTGGTTCAACAATATTTACTCTGGTCACATGTTTCGATTGACATGAGCCACACCAATAATAACAAATTTTGACATTTGCAAATATTGGGCCAATTTGCGTTTAAATCGCTTGGATATTACAACAGATTTCATTGAAAAATTTGATTTTTACATGAAATCACTTTTTGATATTTTTCAAAAATTCTGGTTCAACAATATTTACTCTGGTCACATGTTTCGATTGACATGAGCCACACCAATAATAACAAATTTTGACATTAGCAAATGTTGGGCCAATTTGCGTTTAAATCGCTTGGATATGACAACAGATTTCATTGAAAAATTTGATTTTTACATGAAATCACTTTTTGATATTTTTTAAAAATTCTGGTTCAACAATATTTACTCTGGTCACATGTTTCGATTGACATGAGCCACACCAATAATAACAAATTTTGACATTTTCAAATATTGGGCCAATTTGCGTTTAAATCGCTTGGATACTACAACAGATTTCATTGAAAAATTTGATTTTTACATGAAATCACTTTTTGATATTTTTCAAAAATTCTGGTTCAACAATATTTATTCTGGTCACATGTTTCGATTGACATGAGCTACACCAATAATAACAAATTTAGACATTTGCAAACATTGGGCCAATTTGCATTTAAATCGCTTGGATATTACAACAGATTTCATTGAAAAATTTGATTTTTACATGAAATCACTTTTTGATATTTTTCAAAAATTCTGGTTAAACAATATTTACTCTGGTCACATGTTTCGATTGACATGAGCCACACCAATAATAACAAATTTTGACATTAGCAAATATTGGGCCAATTTGCGTTTAAATCGCTTGGTTATTAAAACAGATTTCATTGAAAAATTTGATTTTTACATGAAATCACTTTTTGATATTTTTCAAAAATTCTGGTTCAACAATATTTACTCTGGTCACATGTTTCGATTGACATGAGCTACACCAGTAATATCAAATATTAACATTTGCAAATATTGGCCCTTTTAGCGTTTAAATCGCTTGGATATTACAACAGATTTTAATGAACAATTTGATTTTTACATAAAATCACTTTTTGATATTTTTCAAAAATTCTGGTTCAACAATATTTACTCTGGTCACATGTTTCGATTGACATGAGCCACAGCAGTAATAACAGATATTAACATTTGCAAATATTGGCCCTTTTAGCGTGTAAATCGCTTGGATATTACAACATATTTCAATGAAAAATTTGATTTTTACATAAAATCACTTTTTGATATTTTTCAAAAATTCTGGTTCAACAATATTTACTCTGGTCACATGTTTCGATTGACATGAACTACTCCAATAATAACAAATTTTGACATTTGCAAATATTGGGCCAATCTGCGTTTAAATCGCTTGGATATTACAACAGATTTCATTGAAAAATTTGATTTTTACATGAAATCACTTTTTGATATTTTTCAAAAATTCTGGTTCAACAATATTTACTCTGGTCACATGTTTCGATTGACATGAGCCACACCAGTTATAACAAATGTTAACATTTGCAAATATTGGCCCTTTTAGCGTTTAAATCGCTTGGATATTACAACAGATTTCAATGAAAAATTTGATTTTTACATAAAATCACTTTTTGATATTTTTCAAAAATTCTGGTTCAACAATATTTATTCTGGTCACATGTTTCGATTGACATGAGCCACACCAATAATAACAAATTTTGACATTAGCAAATATTGGACCAATTTGCGTTTAAATCGCTTGGTTATTAAAACAGATTTCATTGAAAAATTTGATTTTTACATGAAATCACTTTTTGATATTTTTCAAAAATTCTGGTTCAACAATATTTACTCTGGTCACATGTTTCGATTGACATGAGCTACACCAATAATAAAAAATTTTGACATTTGCAAATATTGGGCCAATTTGCGTTTAAATCGCTTGGATATTACAACAGATTTCATTGAAAAATTTGATTTTTACATGAAATCACTTTTTGATATTTTTCAAAAATTCTGGCCCAACAATATTTATTCTGGTCACATGTTTCGATTGACATGAGCCACACCAATAATAACAAATTTTGACATTTACAAATATTGGGCCAATTTGAGTTTAAATCGCTTGGATATTACAACAGATTTCATTGAAAAATTTGATTTTTACATGAAATCACTTTTTGATATTTTTCAAAAATTCTGGTTCAACAATATTTACTCTGGTCACATGTTTCGATTGACTTGAGCCACACCAATAATAACAAATTTTGACATTTGCAAATATTGGGCCAATTTGCGTTTAAATCGCTTGGATATTACAACAGATTTCATTGAAAAATTTGATTTTTACATGAAATCACTTTTTGATATTTTTCAAAAATTCTGGTTCAACAATATTTACTCTGGTCACATGTTTCGATTGACATGAGCCACACCAGTTATAACAAATGTTAACATTTGCAAATATTGGCCCTTTTAGCGTTTAAATCGCTTGGATATTACAACAGATTTCAATGAAAAATTTGATTTTTACATAAAATCACTTTTTGATATTTTTCAAAAATTCTGGTTCAACAATATTTATTCTGGTCACATGTTTCGATTGACATGAGCCACACCAATAATAACAAATTTTGACATTAGCAAATATTGGACCAATTTGCGTTTAAATCGCTTGGATATTACAACAGATTTCATTGAAAAATTTGATTTTTACATGAAATCACTTTTTGATATTTTTCAAAAATTCTGGTTCAACAATATTTACTCTGGTCACATGTTTCGATTGACATGAGCTACACCAATAATAAAAAATTTTGACATTTGCAAATATTGGGCCAATTTGCGTTTAAATCGCTTGGATATTACAACAGATTTCATTGAAAAATTTGATTTTTACATGAAATCACTTTTTGATATTTTTCAAAAATTCTGGCCCAACAATATTTATTCTGGTCACATGTTTCGATTGACATGAGCCACACCAATAATAACAAATTTTGACATTTACAAATATTGGGCCAATTTGAGTTTAAATCGCTTGGATATTACAACAGATTTCATTGAAAAATTTGATTTTTACATGAAATCACTTTTTGATATTTTTCAAAAATTCTGGTTCAACAATATTTACTCTGGTCACATGTTTCGATTGACTTGAGCCACACCAATAATAACAAATTTTGACATTTGCAAATATTGGGCCAATTTGCGTTTAAATCGCTTGGATATTACAACAGATTTCATTGAAAAATTTGATTTTTACATGAAATCACTTTTTGATATTTTTCAAAAATTCTGGTTCAACAATATTTACTCTGGTCACAAGTTTTGATTGACATGAGCCACACCAAAATTTTGATATTTGCAAATATTGGGCCAATTTGCGTTTAAATCGCTTGGTTATTAAAACAGATTTCATTGAAAAATTTGATTTTTACATGAAATCACTTTTTGATATTTTTCAAAAATTCTGGTTCAACAATATTTACTCTGGTCACATGTTTCGATTGACATGAGCCACACCAATAATAACAAATTTTGATATTGGCAAATATTGGGCCAATTTGGGTTATTAAAACAGATTTCATTGAAAAATTTGATTTTTACATAAAATCACTTTTTGATATTTTTCAAAAATTCTGGTTCAACAATATTTACTCTGGTCACATGTTTCGATTGACATGAGCCACACCAATAACAACAAATTTTGACATTTACAAATATTGAGCCAATTTGCGTTTAAATCGCTTGGTTATTAAAACAGATTTCATTGAAAAATTTGATTTTTACATGAAATCACTTTTTGATATTTTTCAAAAATTCTGGTTCAACAATATTTACTCTGGTCACATGTTTCGATTGACATGAGCCACTAGAGGTGGAAAACTATCGACAATTTTAACTATCGATAGTTTCGATAGTAACATAAAAAACAATCGATAGAAAACTATCGACACAAATTAAGTGACTATCGATATACTATCGATACTATCGGATAATAAATTTATAAACTTTATTCAATTACATATAGGTTGACTACAACCAGAAACTATAAAGTCAAGGAAGGTTATTATAATCGGAAAGTTTCCCAGTTTTCCACCTTGTTTTAAAAGCAGCCAATTGTTTTTATGTAAGAAAATCAGCATCTCAACATTTTTTGGCTTTCAGACCGTTTGGGATCGTTGATCACCAATAATTTTACTAGCATATAAAAGGAATAACAACAAGAAAAATGTAACAAAAGTTATATCACATAATAGCATAACTCTCTTGTACGAATAAAATATCAATATCGACCTATCCAAGTAAGACCATGAAAACGTCAGTTATCATATTTTTAAGAGAATACGATTTTTGGACTCTACGATGTCGAGTTCTTATTATGATAAAATCTTATGACTGATTAGTTATGACTGATTTTATATTCTTAAAACAATGCGTTTTTAACTAAAAATCCAGTTAAAAGAATTCAAAGCCACTTTATAATACTCTTCAGTATAAACGATACAATTAACGTTTCATAAACGATACAATTAAAATGATCCGCTTATTCCTTCCTAGCAGCGAAAAGAACTAATTAAACCTTTATACTGCTCTCCTAAAAAAACAGTATTTTTCACTTATCATATTCTTACTTGGATAGGTCGATATATCGATAGTATATAAAAAGTATCGATTGTTTTCGATAGTACGAAACTATCGATATATCGATAGTACTATCGATAGATTTCCACCACTATGAGCCACACCAATAATAACAAATTTTGATATTGGCAAATATTGGGCCAATTTGCGTTTAAATCGCTTGGATATTACAACAGATTTCATTGAAAAATTTGATTTTTACATGAAATCACTTTTTGATATTTTTCAAAAATTCTGGTTCAACAATACTTATTCTGGTCACATGTTTCGATTGACATGAGCCACACCAGTAATAACAAATGTTAACATTTGCAAATATTGGCCCTTTTAGCGTTTAAATCGCTTGGATATTACAACAGATTTCATTGAAAAATTTGATTTTTACATGAAATCACTTTTTGATATTTTTCAAAAATTCTGGCCCAACAATATTTATTCTGGTTACATGTTTCGATTGACATGAGCCACACCAATAATAACAAATTTTGACTTATACAAATATTGGGCGAATTTGCGTTTAAATCGCTTGGATATTACAACAGATTTCATTGAAAAATTTGATTTTTACATGAAATCACTTTTTGATATTTTTCAAAAATTCTGGTTCAACAATATTTACTCTGGTCACATGTTTTGATTGACATGAGCCACACCAATAATAACAAATTTTGATATTTGCAAATATTGGGCCAATTTGCGTTTAAATCGCTTGGTTATTAAAACAGATTTCATTGAAAAATTTGATTTTTACATGAAATCACTTTTTGATATTTTTCAAAAATTCTGGTTCAACAATATTTACTCTGGTCACATGTTTCGATTGACATGAGCCACACCAATAATAACAAATTTTGACATTTGCAAATATTGGGCCAATTTGCGTTTAAATCGCTTGGATATTACAACAGATTTCATTGAAAAATTTGATTTTTACATGAAATCACTTTTTGATATTTTTCAAAAATTCTGGTTCAACAATATTTACTCTGGTCACATGTTTCGATTGACATGAGCCACACCAATAATAACAAATTTTGACATTAGCAAATGTTGGGCCAATTTGCGTTTAAATCGCTTGGATATGACAACAGATTTCATTGAAAAATTTGATTTTTACATGAAATCACTTTTTGATATTTTTTAAAAATTCTGGTTCAACAATATTTACTCTGGTCACATGTTTCGATTGACATGAGCCACACCAATAATAAAAATTTTGATATTTTCAAATATTGGGCCAATTTGCGTTTAAATCGCTTGGATATTACAACAGATTTCATTGAAAAATTTGATTTTTACATGAAATCACTTTTTGATATTTTTCAAAAATTCTGGTTCAACAATATTTATTCTGGTCACATGTTTCGATTGACATGAGCTACACCAATAATAACAAATTTTGACATTTGCAAACATTGGGCCAATTTGCATTTAAATCGCTTGGATATTACAACAGATTTCATTGAAAAATTTGATTTTTACATGAAATCACTTTTTGATATTTTTCAATAATTCTGGTTCAACAATATTTACTCTGGTCACATGTTTCGATTGACATGAGCCACACCAATAATAACAAATTTTGACATTAGCAAATATTGGGCCAATTTGCGTTTAAATCGCTTGGATATTACAACAGATTTCATTGAAAAATTTGATTTTTACATGAAATCACTTTTTGATATTTTTCAAAAATTCTGGCCCAACAATATTTATTCCGGTCACATGTTTCGATTGACATGAGCCACACCAGTAATAGCAAATGTTAACATTTGCAAAGATTGGCCCTTTTAGCGTTTAAATCGCTTGGATATTACAACAGATTTCATTGAAAAATTTGATTTTTACATGAAATCACTTTTTGATATTTTTCAAAAATTCTGGTTCAACAATATTTACTCTGGTCACATGTTTCGATTGACATGAGCTACACCAATAATAACAAATTTTGACATTTGCAAACATTGGGCCAATTTGCATTTAAATCGCTTGGATATTACAACAGATTTCATTGAAAAATTTGATTTTTACATGAAATCACTTTTTGATATTTTTCAAAAATTCTGGTTCAACAATATTTACTCTGGTCACATGTTTCGATTGACATGAGCCACACCAATAATAACAAATTTTGACATTTGCAAACATTGGGCCAATTTGCATTTAAATCGCTTGGATATTACAACAGATTTCATTGAAAAATTTGATTTTTACATGAAATCACTTTTTGATATTTTTCAAAAATTGTGGTTCAACAATATTTACTCTGGTCACATGTTTCGATTGACATGAGCCACACCAATAATAACAAATTTTGACATTAGCAAATATTGGGCCAATTTGCGTTTAAATCGCTTGGATATTACAACAGATTTCATTGAAAAATTTGATTTTAACATGAAATCACTTTTTGATATTTTTCAAAAATTCTGGCCCAACAATATTTATTCTGGTCACATGTTTCGATTGACATGAGCTACACCAATAATAACAAATTTTGACATTTGCAAACATTGGGCCAATTTGCATTTAAATCGCTTGGATATTACAACAGATTTCATTGAAAAATTTGATTTTTACATGAAATCACTTTTTGATATTTTTCAAAAATTCTGGTTCAACAATATTTATTCTGGTCACATGTTTCGATTGACATGAGCTACACCAATAATAACAAATTTTGACATTTGCAAATATTGGGCCAATTTGCATTTAAATCGCTTGGATATTACAACAGATTTCATTGAAAAATTTGATTTTTACATGAAATCACTTTTTGATATTTTTCAAAGATTCTGGCCCAACAATATTTATTCTGGTTACATGTTTCGATTGACATGAGCCACACCAATAATAGCAAATTTTGACTTTTACAAATATTGGGCCAATTTGCGTTTAAATCGCTTGGATATTACAACAGATTTCATTGAAAAATTTGATTTTTACATAAAATCACTTTTTGATATTTTTCAAAAATTCTGGTTCAACAATATTTACTCTGGTCACATGTTTCGATTAACATGAGCCACACCAATAATAACAAATTTTGATATTGGCAAATATTGGCCAATTTGGGTTATTAAAACAGATTTCATTGAAAAATTTGATTTTTACATAAAATCACTTTTTGATATTTTTCAAAAATTCTGGTTCAACAATATTTATTCTGGTCACATGTTTCGATTGACATGAGCCACACCAATAATAACAAATTTTGACATTTACAAATATTGGACCAATTTGCGTTTAAATCGCTTGGATATTACAACAGATTTCATTGAAAAATTTGATTTTTACATGAAATCACTTTTTGATATTTTTCAAAAATTCTGGTTCAACAATATTTACTCTGGTCACATGCTTCGATTGACATGAGCCACACCAATAATAACAAATTTTGACATTTGCAAATATTGGGCCAATTTGCGTTTAAATCGCTTGGATATTAAAACAGATTTCATTGAAAAATTGGATTTTTACATGAAATCACTTTTTGATATTTTTCAAAAATTCTGGTTCAACAATATTTACTCTGGTCACATGTTTCGATTGACATGAGCCACACCAATAATAGCAAATTTTGATATTGGCAAATATTGCGCCAATTTGGGTTATAAAAACAGATTTCATTGAAAAATTTGATTTTTACATGAAATCACTTTTTGATATTTTTCAAAAATTTTGGTTCAACAATATTTATTCTGGTCACATGATTCGATTGACATGAGCCACACCAATAATAACAAATTTTGACATCAGCAAATGTTGGGCCAATTTGCGTTTAAATCGCTTGGATATGACAACAGATTTCATTGAAAAATTTGATTTTTACATGAAATCACTTTTTGATATTTTTTAAAAATTCTGGTTCAACAATATTTACTCTGGTCACATGTTTCGATTGACATGAGCCACACCAATAATAACAAATTTTGACATTTGCAAATATTGGGCCAATTTGCGTTTAAATCGCTTGGATATTACAACAGATTTCATTGAAAAATTTGATTTTTACATGAAATCACTTTTTGATATTTTTCAAAAATTCTGGTTCAACAATATTTACTCTGGTCACATGTTTCGATTGACATGAGCCACATCAATAATAACAAATTTTGACATTTGCAAATATTGGGCCAATTTGCGTTTAAATCGCTTGGTTATTAAAATAGATTTCATTGAAAAATTTGATTTTTACTACTTTTAGAGCTGTGGCAATTTCTGAAGTCAAAGGCATCTGATATAGCTGCGTCACTGTTACAATATAAGATTGAGTGGAAGTTTATCCCGCCTGGAATGGGTGGGTTACGGGAGGCAGCTGTGAAGCAAGCAAAAATACACCTTGGACGAGTAGTTGGTGATACAATACTCACCTTAGAAGAATTTTCAACACTCTTAACAAAGATTGAAGCTATGATGAACTCAAGGCCATTAGTTGCGAGCTAAGCAGAAGATGTCGACTATATCTCACCAGCACATTTTTTAATCGGGCGAGCCTACACCGACTTAGCAGACGAAAACGTTGAATATGAAACTATTCCAGTAATGGCCAGCTGGCGATTGGTTAAGCAAATGCAGCAGCGCTTTTGGACTATGTGGCATCGAGATTACGTTACTACACTTCAAAAGAGATACAAATGGAGTATCGAGTCTGTCAACCTCGCCATTGGAGACGTCGTAATAATTGCAGAGGCCAGCTTACCATCAACCTGCTGGGTATTGGGCAAAGTTGTTGAAACCCATCCGGGAAATGACGGTAAAGTGAGAATCGTAGGCATACGGGTGGCTAACACTGGCAAGATCATATAACGATCCATACAAAAATTATGCAGATTGCCCATCCAGACAAATGAATCTGATGATTCATGGCCGGCGGAATGTTAACTTCACATCCTAAGATGAGCGGATCTGGAAAGAAAACACAAAATTAATAATTTTGTTTATTTATGTAAATTTAATTATACTCATCTTGTTTGCATTTTTTTTTTCTATTTTTAATATGTCAAAATTTAATTGTCAAGATCTCTTCCACTATATGTAGATTAGTTTAATTGTTTTCATTAATTTTAGTAGAAATTATTTATATTAGTTGAACTAGTAAATAAGAGATTTCTCTGTAACTTAGTGACATCTATTATTTTTTGTGTAATAGATGTCGTATTAAACAATTCTATTAAAATATTGGCGGTTTGAAACCTGTCCTGACTTTTTGATGTAAAAAGAAAATTAATTCAATAAAAGCGAGCAAGCGAGCAAGATCAAATTCACTGTAAATTTATAAATAAATTTGTAAAAAGATTTAACTGGATTTTATTGCGAATAGGAGCTATTTATTCATCAATTTTCCGAAGAATTTTGGATAAGCGAAGGCGTATTGAGTTACCAAAATAAGCAGCAGCATATAACATCCAATTATTTTGGTAAGAAGACAAAACAGCTTATTCATAGAGACACACTATGTATAAATATGTATGTCAATCAATCTAGCATCTTTGATCCACTGATTGTCAAAGTAATAATAAATAAATAAAAATAATAATATTTGATTTTTCGATTGGATATACTTTCATCCAGTCTTCCGTATTTTCTCCTAACAGGCTATTTTCCCGAATAAGTTTGTAGTCAGCAGCGTGACTTATTTTATGAAACCCGAACAACAAAATGTGTAGGATTTCCTAGTAGATCCATGTACTTCCTATTTGAGGTAAACATGTATTTCATGTTGTGTGATTATCTTTTACATATGCCTTTATTACTGCAACAATAGATCGATTGACGCGCTCGGAAGCATTACTCTACATTATTTTATTCGGAAATATTCCAACAAATTAAACAACATTGGAAGGTAGATTCTAAGTAAACAGATTTAATGAGATTATTTTGGACAATTGATATAATAGTTTTACCCAAAGTCGAGCAAATCTACAAATACCTTTTGCCAAGGCCTATATGGTATTGTTGGATTTACTAATGATGGACGTAAATATCTTTCGATTTGCTTGATTGTTAAAATTAAGCTCCATTGGGCATGTCGTGTTCTCTCTCAGTGTACTGATGCGCATGTTATCTGTAACCCATGATGGTTAATATAAAATCGGTTATAGAGTTGGCATACAATTTAGGCAACTGTTATTCGCAGACAAAGAGATAGTCAGACAAAAATGTTAAAAGTGTGTGTTTATATTTTGAAATTGTATAGGTAATGTAAAAATCTTTAAAATCCGCATTTACTTCGAAATAACATACAGGCACATTTATTTTAATTGAAAAAAAATGAGAATTTTTATAATCGATACTAATTTAGTTAGCTACGTTACGCTTGGTTACTGATTGTTACCAAATCAAAATGTATTTATTTACGTTTCCCGTGTACAATCTATTTCGATCCGGTTATATTTACAATTAGAAATCACATGGCACTAAATCAAACACGATTCATTAAAGTAGCGCAGTTAATTTAAATAAACGTTTTCAAAAATGTGATTTAATAGTTTTGCTAAATATTTAAACGCATTTTTTAAACGAAACTATTACGGTGCGTACTTTGCAAATTTAAGCATATTGAGCATTTGGGTATTGGAACTTTAAGAATCTTTTAAATATTAAAAACAAAGAAATTGCAAACATAATTTTTTCCATTTTTTTCAATTAAATCACATTTCTAGAAACGGTTCTTTAACTAGCGATGTTCCACTTGTAAATTACGCTTGATTCAGTTTCACATGACTACCAAATCAAATCAATATGTAATTGTTTATGCTGCTCGGTCATACCGATATTAATATTTTTTTAGAATATCCATAGTATGTTCCACAAGAAATTATCTTAGAGAAAACAGTAAACACCCAGTTGGGAAATTATCTTAGTTCAGTCACAGAATAATAAACAACCAGAGCCGACATTACGTAGACCAAGAAATTTTTGCTCTTACTGCACTGAACGATAATTTAATACCGAAAATCTTACCTTCTATAAACCAAGGTCAAAAAAATTAGTCCACTTTTCTCCATATAAAAACCGCATTATGTCGCTTCGGGGTATTCTGTGGTTCAGTCATCGTTTTTGTCTATCATAGATTGATACCGCGTATTGAAAGTTTCAGGCATAATTAAATGTTTTCGAGATCGCAGTCAAATTACGGAATGGTGGTTATTCCTTCCTGTAAGCTTTGTCTTTAGAAGATCCCAATTTCGTTTGCCCAAGTTAGCCATACTTTAATGTGCCGCTCAAAGAGTAAAGATTAACACTGGACCTCCTAATTTTATTATGGAATTTCCTAACACATCAACACCGTTCGTGCATAGTTTTTCTTTGGCTTGTCGTAAGTTTATTGATGATGGTTTTCCTCGGACCATTTCAAAATAATCTTAATGACTACAATTCTACAGTTTTTATACTACTTAATCCACTTCTTTCCAAATGGCACGATTGTCTTGGTATATTTTGCTTCCAACTTTAAATACATTTTCAGTCATTTGGGATGAATAACTAAGAACATCACTTTGGAACATATTTTATACACAAAACTCATTTTAATATTGTTGTGGAGTTCAAATAGGAAGGATAAATTAAGGCAGGCTGCAAATTTGGAGATCATTGGAGTCTTACCTTCTGGTTTTTCAAAGGTTTTTCTTACGGGAGAGCAGCTTTGGGCTGTCCTGGTAAGAGCTAAAACCAAAATTCATTTGCAGTCAGCTTCGGCTTGGATTGCTGATAGTAACCTGTTCTGATCGGGCCACTGTACAGAAAATTGGTGTTACTCTGGTTACTTGCCATTTCTTAAACTGTCAGCGATGTGAAATCTTTTAATAATAAAGCTGGAATGCCCTCAGGACCACATCCATCTCCGAATCTCTCTAGACTTCTTCTAGAGGTTACGTTGTTTTCACCATTGTTTACATTTTCATACTTATCAAGGTCTTCCGGTTTATAAACTGATTGTTTCTTATTTTTTAGTTTTCTTTGTAAGTTTTGTCTTTCTTATTCTTTAGATTTATGAATTTATCGTCATACCATGGTAGATATTTGTTTGATTTAGCCACAGCAGTAGTACGAAAAAATAGTGCAATGCCTTCTGTTATAATTTTGTAGAATTTATCCATGTTAACATCTATGTTGCTGCTGATTAGTTCATTTTCCCACCTAATTTGCCCAAGATAAAGATTAAGGTTTATTCTGTCGGCTTTTCTAAAGTTGTAATATACGGCTCTTTGTTTTGATGATTATCAATAACATTGCTGCCCTTGCTTTCAAAAAATATTTTTAAAGCTTTGTGGTTAATATCATTAATAACAAATGGTGATGGTGATTCATTTACTTTTACTTGACTTCGTTCAGTTGAATGGTGATATCTGTTGAATTAGCAGCATTGTTTATTTCTATTATCGCGTCACAGCAGGCGGTGTAATACGATACCTGTGAGCCAGGCGGAACACATGCAACGAAGATAAAAATTGACTTTTTGTTGATTGTAATTTTAACAAATAATTGCTCGATGGACACGTTGGATATTTCAACTAACTCATTCGATAATAATGCATCAATCGCTATAAGTACTCCTCCGCCAGATTTTTTAGTATTTGTTAGCGGTGAACGGTCAGTTGGTCAGTTCTATAAACCACATGTTGGCTATGGGAAAGAATTCAGAACTCAGGATTTCTTTGTTAAATGATGTTTCACAGATGATATAAACCGCGAAGAGTGGTTTTGACACAATATTGCGAAATTGAGCTGCTTTCGAAGACACTTTATTTACATTTTGGAAATAAAATTACTGATTCCTAATGATTGGTGGTTTGGCCATTGTTGAAGTCTTCTTGTATTCGGATAATTGCAAAATATGTGCTGGGTTCTGATTGGTACTGGAACCAGTGTAGCAAATTTGGTGTTGTCTTATTGCTGAAAAATGTCAATCACGGTCTTATGCGTGCGATGTTTTCCAATACCAACACCAAACTGCTAACAGAAAATTTATTTTTGTATCCATTGAGAAGCTTTCGGGCGGTCTTCTTTGGCTGGCTCGTGCTCAGGGTTAGGGGTGGAATTTTTGAAAGCATCAATGGATCTAGTTAAACCGCCAGAGGAAACACAGAAAGTGAGGAAAAGGATGACAAGCTGAGGTTTACTTACCTCACGAGAACCACTTACCCTGATATCATCCCCTAATTATAACTGATTTTACCTCATTCTGAAAAAAAAAACGATATAACGGAAACGAACTGGAGAAAAATTAAATTTACAGATTGCAAAGCTTTTAAGATGACAATGAATAAGAAGGACTTAGTAACTAGAGTCGGTCGTTGGGCATTATTACTCGAGCAGTATACGTATGAGATTGAACATCGCAGTGGAAATAAAATGAGTCATGTGGATGCTCTGAGCCGTAATCCCGCAGTGATGATGATAGAGGAATCAATTGTAGCAAAGACAAAGAAGGCTCAAACGGATGACGACAATATCAAGACTATTACGGAAGTGTTGAAACAAAGTCCAAACTATAAGCAGTTTTTGATGAAAAGTGGTATACTTTACAGAAATCTTGATGGGATCGATTTATTATCATAGTTATACCAGAAATAATGCAGAATGAAATTATACGTACCACACATAAGAAGGGCCATTTCGCTGTTCGGAAAATGATGGATGTCATTAACAAAGAATTTTATATACCGAAGCTGATCGAAAAGATTGACAGTTGCATAAAAAATTGTGTGAAATCTATTTTGATGAATAGAAAGGCAAATAAGAAAGAAGGTTTTCTACATTCGATAGATAAAGGTGACGTACCATTAATAACGTAACATGTATATTATTTAGGACCGATGACGACAACTGGAAAACAGTACAAATATATCTTTACGGTGATTGATGCATTTTCTAAGTTTGCTTGGTTATATCCGACGAAATCGTGTACATCCAAAGAGCCCATAGAGCAGCTGCAATTTCAACAAAAGGATTTTGGTAACCCCGAAAGAATAATAAGTGACAAAGGAGCTTGTTTTACTTCTGGCGAATTTACAATCTATTGTAAAGACGAAAACATAGAGCCACATTTAATAACTACTGGAGTCCCTAGAAGTAACGGCCAAGTTGAAAATATTCACAAGACGATTATTAATGTGTTAACCAAACTAACCATAGACATGCCCGAGAAATGGTATGAACATGTGAGGTGTTTGAATAGTACTTACCATCGAAGCGTTGGATACTCTCCATTCGAAGTTTTAATGGGGAAACCAATGAGACGGAAGGAAGATATTGAAATAACGAAATTATTGGAAGAAGAGAGATATTCAAATTTTGTAGGACAACGAAACCATGTAAGAGCGTTAGTTAAGGAACAAATCTTGAAGATGCAGGACGAAAATCAAAGAACATATAACAAAAATAAGAAGAAACCGGTTGTATATGAAGAAGGAAATTTCGTCGCAATCAAACGTACCCAATTTGGCTCAGGTCTTAAGTTATCACCGGATTATGTTGGACCATACCGAGTCATTAAGGTAAAAAGAAACGAAAGGTATGATGTTGAGAAAGTCAGAAGCCACGACGGACCTAATCGAACTTCAACTTCTGCTGATCTTATGAAGAAATGGGAGGACCATCCGAGGCGAATGGTAATGTCAGGAAAGGTCGTGTGGGATATGGATCACCCTGTTTAAAATATAAAATATAAAACAAAACGAATGAGGTAGTAAGCGATGGAAAAAATAAAGGAGTTAGTCGAATTACGGATGAGAAAAGACCAAGACGTTTGTTTAACTGTTCACGAGGAATAAAAATAAAAGATATTTTATTATATGTAATTTCACACAATATTGTTCGTTCATTTATGTTCTCATTAACTTCCCGTCTTAATTTCCACATGTATGTGTGTGTGTGTGGGTGTGTGTTAGGTTAATGCCACTATAGCATGTGGTAAGCTATAGAATTGTTTAATTTATGTGTCAGACAGTCGGACACAGATAACGCTAGCTGAAGTTAAGACTTGAGCCTCATGAATAGTTAGAATTGTACTTAAATTCAAGTAATTTTAAATTGTTAGTTAATTGACTTTTGTCGCGTTTTGCGACAGTTAAATACAGTGAATTTGGCATAACGGGAATATCGGAAATCAACCGGCATTTGTCAAAACTGACTGATTTCCTATTATTATTAGTGGGTATATAATTGATGCTATAATGATTGTAATGCATCATGTACCACTTCTAATGTACTAAGATGTTTAGAACGTGTTGTAAACTTATTTGCATCAAAATAAAGCATGTTGACGTAATTAACCCGGTCGATGTACGGTATTTCGGGTTGATCTTCCAGAATAAACATTTTACGGCAGTCACTTAACAAAGCCCCTAAACCCAACTTGTCGATATGAACCGTATCATATTTCTTGAGTCCATTTAAAAGTTAAGAAGCAATCGTACGGTAGTTGGTTTGGATATCTTCAAAGTTTTTACAAGCTTTTTTACATTGGAAAGCCATCTTAGTTTACCATACCACATACATCATGTGTAATTCCAATCACAGACTGGAATTGCTTATTTTGAATAATTAGCTTGGTTACTACGGGTGAGGCCAAGCTAGTTATAGTGAGAAACAGTAAAACTATATAGTTGGAATTTTAATTTTGTTCTGATTTATTTACTTAATAGCACGCTTATATATACAAAATTTTACACTAACAACAATTATATTCATTAATAATTTTTTGCCTCGTATGCAAAATAAAGGCTGTTAATCGGTATTTATTAATTTATTTTCATTATGCTGAGGTATCAATATAATTGTTGTACAAGTTGGATAATTGATATACTTGTTGACAACACGGCTCGTTGACCTGTTGAGCTTGCCTTAACATATTCCCGGACAGCTTTTAGTCTCAAATAGGTATTGTTGTTGTTACGGTGATTGTATGTTACACAGGACTCACTCTTAGCCTTGGTAGTGGTGAGGGTTGTTGGTGGTTGGAAACCGGTCTTCTACGTAGGCGCCTTATAATCCAAATTATTCCAGCTATCAATATGCCCCAGAATATGTAGTGATGAATATGGTGGAAGTTCTGATCTGGTAAAACGTCCTCACTCTTTTCCAAAATTCTAATTTGGTTTTCGAGATCATCTGTTGCTGGTGTAGTGATTAGCTCTATCGAATTGTTCGCACTCGTTTTGTTCCTTATGTATGAGCTGAAGTCCTTTAGGTGATTACCTCCAAGTAACACTCCATGTGAGGCATGAAATGTGGTTGTTATATTGCTGCCGGTTTCCCCTGTAGCTATAATTACTGACTCAGCGTCTCTTAATATGCATCCGGAGTCAATCCTTATTAGTCCAGAGTTCTTGAAGGTGTATGGCTGGATCCCATGATTGCAGATGACATCAACCGTACTTTCGTGTGGTACTACATATATCCATTGATTAGGTGCGTGGAGCTTAATCCAAAGGTTGGTTGCGTGCATCGTCTTACTCCGGCACATCGTGTGGAGATTTTTGTTACGTTGTAGTATGGATAACTCGCATAGCTCTTGGTTGTATAGTGCACTCACAATTGGTGAAATTTCGCATAAGAATTGGGTTGGTTTGAAAATTTGACAACGATTTACATCAGCTCTTGCCATCTTTGCGAAATGTTCCTTGCGGTCATCTATGGCGAGATATTCGGTTGAGGTGATAATTTGTGATTGGGTAGTACCGTGTTGTATATCTGGTACGGGAACTACTGACAACAACGTATAGTCCCACGTAAATGAGAGTGGTAGAGTAATTTCAGTGATTATACCCTGTTGTGTTACCCTACTGCGAATTTTCATGCTTTGGTAAATGTGCACGAGATCATGAATATCGTGGCCTGGAATGGTGATGGAGGCTGGCACGTGTTGACGAATCAATGATAACTGCTCTTCTAACTGATTTGGCGCAAGTATTGAGGGGTGTAATATTCCATGGTGCGCATCGTAGACCACGTCCAGTAAGCCCTGTTGTGTATCCTTTAGGTTATCTAATACTAGGCTTAATTCGAGGAATCCGATTAATAACGAACGAACCCTATCCTCATATGTTCGATATTCCTGGAGCTGGGTCATTTCTTGTCGTAGTTGGTTTTGCTTCTTTATTAAGTTGTTTATTGATGTGGCAGTGATGTTTGTATTATGTTTCACCATCTTGACTGTATTGTCAATCAAGGTTGTTTGATTCCTTATTATTGACAATAGTTCGTGCTCGTTGTTATTGAGCTTCTCAAACTGATCCTCATATTCACTGGCTTCACGTTGAGTGAGAATTCCGAACATGTCTCCCAGAATGATGCCCGTTTCACGCGTTGTTTTTCCTTGTTGCTGCTTAGTAGCAACTCATTATCAGCGATCAGGTTGCTGAATTTCCATTGCAGTTGTTCTAGAATGTTACAGTTTAATCCAGACAGCTCGTTACAGACTGCTTGTAGTTCATTGTAAGCTACCTTGTAGTTTTTGATTTCTTCCCAATAGCTGCTCATGTTATATTGAATTTCCAGAGTCCATTTCATAGCGACAATTTCTAATTTGCCTAGCTTCTCGAAGTATATGCCAGTAGACTGGTTGAAAGGTTTGATTTCGACGTTGGCATTAACGAATCCGAATAGACAGCAAACTGACAGAACGGCTATCGCTAGGTGGTTCATCCTTCCTATAGTCTTGGCTCGACGGTGTGGTTGTTGTCTAGTCGATGGCTTGTTGTTCTCAGTAGGAGCTGTACTGGCATCCTTGGTTGTTACGTTCTGCATCGGTGAGATTGGTTCCATAGGTAGTGTCTCCTTTGAATCACCATCAATAGGTAGCTTGCATAATTTTGTTATTGGTCGTTTGTATGTCGCGTCTTTGCATTTAACTGTCGCAATTCGCACTAAGCTATCCTTTCCGGCATGAGTGTCAAGAACCCGTCCCAATTTCCAACGTGATACCGGTAGTTGGTCGTCTTTTAATAATACCAGGTCATTTACCGCTAGATTTGGTTGTACGGTTCTCCACTTGGTCCGTTGCTGAAGTTGGTGAAGACATTCTGCCGACCAGCGTCTCCAGAATCCTTGTGCCATCTTTTCGACCATGTGCCATCTTGTTTTCAATCCCATGTTGCTGGTAGTTGCCTCTGGCATCGCCTTGAGGGAGTCGCCAATCAGAAAGTGTCCTGGTGTTAGCGCTGTTGAATCCGAGGCATCGTTGGTCAGTGGAATTAGGGGCCGAGAATTGAGAACTGCTTCGATTTGAGTCGTGAGAGTATATAACTCTTCGAATGTAAGAGTTGATTCTCCTATCACTCTCTTGAGGTGGAATTTTACGGACTTTATTCCTGCTTCCCATATTCCACCAAAATGTGGAGTGTGAGGAGGTATAAAGTGCCAGTTTGTTCCATCAGTGGCCAGCATGGCTGCTATGTCGTCAGGCAATGTTGTCAAGGCTGCACGGTACGTCCTTTTCATTACAGTATTTGCTCCAACAAAATAGGTTCCATTGTCGGAGAATACATCCGTGCACAGTCCTCGCCTGGAGATGAATCTTTTGTAGGCCGCTATGAATGCTTCTGTTGTTAGGCTGCTCACTATCTCGATGTGTATGGCCCTTGTAGCCATGCATACAAATAGAGCGATGTATCCCTTGTAGGATTTGTTGCCTCGACCCTTGGTAGTTCTTAGTTGGATTGGCCCTGCATAGTCGATTCCCGTTTTAGCGAACGGTCTTCCCGGCCTCACACTTGACGATGGTAAACTGCCCATTAGTTGTTCCATATTCTTTTGTTTGTGACGAAAGCATGTTATGCATCTTTGTATCACTTGTCGTACGGCTCGCCTGCCATCAATAATCCAATATTTTTGTCTCAGGATTGCCAGTGTCAATTGTATGCCACCATGTAGTGTGTTTTTATGGGTGTCCTCGATTATCCTTTGCGTAATTATGTTGGTTTTGCTTAGGATTATAGGTTGTTTGCTGGCGGTTGCCAGATTTGCGTTCTGAAGACGTCCCATTACACGTAACAGTCCTTGGTCATCCTGGAATGCATTTAGTGAAATTAGCTTACTGTCCCTATCTAGCCTTCGATCTTTGGATAAACATGCGATTTCCCTTCCGAAGTCCTGTTCTTGTGTTAATTTTATGATTGTTTTTTCTGCAACCTGAAGTTCATTTCCGGTTAGCCAGCCCTTGCTAACACTTTTTTGTCTGCTATTGTGGATAAATCGTAGACAGTAAGCGACTGTGCGCTTAATTTTGTTGTACGCAGAGACCTTGTTGAATAGCTCTGAGAATATATGCGCTCCCGTTATAACCGTCATCAGCACTACATTTTCTTCTAATCCGCTTGTAAATTTAATGGTAAGACTGGAGTAGCTTCTTCAGTATTTCATTGGGGTGGCGTAATTCTCAGGAAGGAGGGTCCATACCACCATAAGTTGTTGTAGATGAGTTCACTGGGCGTTATGCCACGCGAGGCAGTGTCTGCTGGATTTTCCTGAGATTTCACATGATGCCATCTGGTTGTTGGTAATAATTTATTAATCGTCGAAATTCTATTTGCTACAAATGTTTTGAAGCGGCCTGGGTCACCTTTGATCCAACATAGTGTTATGGTAGAGTCTGACCAAGCGTACGTGTTAATATCTCCAAGTTTCATGGTATCCCGTATGTGCTTCATCAATTTGGCCAATAGTAAAGCTGCATTTAATTCGAGACGAGGAATGGATATCTTTGTTTTTGTTGGTGCAACTCGTGTTTTAGACATTAATAGCTGGGTTGTAATTTCACCGGTATCATTCACTGTCCTACTATATACCACTGCAGCATACGCATATTCTGATGCATCAGCGAACCCATGCAGTTCCATTTTGCATTTTGATGTCATGTTGATCCATCTCGGAATTTTTATATTTGATATTTCATTTAGCTCATCCTTGTATTTCTGCCATTTGATGTTTATTTTTTCTGGTAGGTGTTCATCCCAGTTTATTCCCGTTTTCCATACATCCTGCATCATAATCTTAGCCGTGATGGTTATTGGTGATAACCATCCTATGGGGTCAAAGAGTTTTGATGACTCAGATAGGAGCGAGCGTTTGGTGGGCTGGTTGTTAGTTAGTTGTAGTCCGGTTATGTCGAATTCAAACAAATCTTCTGTCGGGTTGTATTGTATTCCCAACGTCTTTATGCATTCATTTAGCTTTATTTGAATGTATCCGTCAGCTTGTTGCTCGACAGAAATATTTTGTAATATTTTGGGAGAGTTGGATGCCCATTTTCTTAGATGAAACCCACCCTGTGCTGTGAGCTCTTGTAGTTCTTGTAGTACCAGTAGAGCTTCATCAGTGTTGTCCGCACCTGTTAGTAGGTCATCCACATAGAAGTCTGTCATGATAACCTTAGCCGCTACAGGATGTGTACTGGATCCATCTTGAATTAACGTTCTTACAGCTAGGTAGTTGGCGGCTGTGGTTCCGTACGTTATAGTCTTTAGTCTATATGCCTTCATGGGCTCGGATGGCTCCTTTCTCCATAGTATACGGTGGTAGTCTTGATCTTCTATATTGAGCCAAATTTGACGAAACATTTTTTCAATGTCGGCTGTAATGACGATCTTGTGTTTTCTCAATCGTAGTAGTATGTCAGCTAAATCCTCTTGCAGCTTGGGGCCGTTCATCATAATGTCGTTTAGTGAGACTCCCGTAGTTGCTTTTTCTGATGCATCAAATACCACTCGAAGCTTGGTTGTTGTGCTGCCTGGTTTGATAACACCATGATTAGGTATGTAGTATATTTTTTCGGCAGTTCCATCTTCTGGTTTTTCTTGTGTTAACTCCGTGTGGTTTAGATCGATGTATTCTTGCATGAATTCTTGATATAATTGTTTTTATGACGGGTCTTTTATAAATCTTGTCTCGATTTGCAGAAGTCTGGCTGAGGCTCTTCTCCGGGATTCTCCAAGTTTGATGTGATTGTCCTTAAATGGAATCTTTACTGTGTATCGTCCATCCGCATGCCGTTTTAATGTTGTTTGGAATGTTTTTTCAACTTGATCTTTTCTTCCGTGCGGCTTCTTTCCTCAGGAATGTTGTCAATCTCCACAAATAACTTCAATTGGTCCTCAATTGATTTGGTTGTCACCATTGTTGTTATTACTTGGTTGTCCATCTTACTCAGACTGCCGATTATGATCCATCCGAACTCTGTGTTTTGTGCCATTGGTTCTCGATGGTTACCCTTGATAATGCTATTAGCTATTATCAATGGATAGTAATCTGCCCCAAGTATGAGATCAATCGGTTGAGATTTATTGTAGTTTGGATCCGCTAATTTTATGTTGTTAAGATGGGTCCATGCTCTAGTGTCAATATCAGTTTCAGGTAGTTGTTGAGTTAGCCTGTTGAATATTAAAGCTTCGATGTCTAAGCTGAAGTCCTCATCGAATCTTGGTACCAGCTTTATGTTGATTGTGTGTCTACAGATTCCTGCCTCATTTCCACCTATGCCTGAAATGTTTACATGTGTTTTTCTCTTCATGACGTTCAGTATATTGGCAGCTTTCGAGCATATTAGTGTTGCCTGTGACCCTGAATCAATTAGTGCCTTCATTGTGATGAGTTGACCAGTGCCTGTGGCCACTCTGACCACTGCTGTTGGTAGTATCACTGGACCTTGTTGGTTTACTATCAAAGTTTGAGTTGTTCCTTTGTTGGTTGAAGCCATGTTGTTGCTATGCAGAAGAGTGTGGTGATGACCTCTTTGCATACAATACATCGTATCGTGGACGAGCATGAATTGAATTTTGATGTACGGTCGTTTGGATGTTGCGTTAGACAACGTACACAAGTGGTTGTTTCGCTGACCAGTTTGTTTCGGTCTAATGTTGACATCAGTTTGAATTGATTGCAGTCCTGCAATTGATGTCTTCCTAGACATCCTTTTACTAGACACTGGCTGTTTACCGTTGCGGTATATATCCGTTTTAATGGTGTCATCTGTTGTGGTGGCGTATTTGACACTTTGGTGATACCCATGGCCTCAAGTGGTTGAAATCTCCTTTCAAGAAAATCAAAAAATTCCTTCATTTGTGGAATTTCTCTTGGCTTACTTAGCGTTGTTTCGTATAGCCTGGTGGATTCAGCGTCTAATTTTTTGCCTAGAATGAACATTACTAGCGCTTCAAATGGAGAGTTCATCTCTAGTTTGTTGATGTTGTGTAGCATTGAGGTTGCAGTGTCATGCAATGATCGAATTGTACTCGCTGATGCTGTGTGTATTGTTGGTAGAGACAGCAATGAGTTGAAGTATTTGTTTGCCAGTAACCTGGCGTTGTTGTATCTGGCTTGCAGTATTTCCCAGGCTTTTTGATAATTGTCACCAGTTGTTGATAGATGACTGATTAACTGGGCTGCTCCTTTTTGTACACTTGACTTTAAGTATGTCATTTTAATTGTATCGGATAGCTGGTTGTTGTTGTGGACGAGCTCTGTGAAAATGTCGTTGAACGAGCTCCACTGGTCATAGTCGCCATTAAAAGTTGGTATCTGTATTTTGGGTAGGTTTACCCTGACTTCTCCAGAAGTTTTCGTTGTCTCTTCCTTCTGTCTGCGCTGCAACTGCATTATCACTGTGTCCACTCTATCCTTGAGAGTCTCATAGTAGTAATTTTGGAAGTAGGGAGCTGTTTGCTCTTCTTCTTCTATTTCTACTAGCATCTCTACATGTAACGTCTGAATTACCCTTATTTCATGTGATAATTGCTCTAGTTTCAGCTTGATGTATTCCATTGGACGGTTGTTGTTACCCAATGCTTCTTCAATGGAGTTTATTTCTTGGTACATACTCCTCATCAGGACATTTTGCTTCTTGAGCAGCTTCTGGTTGGTGTGTGACATCTCTTTGTTGTGATTGTCTAGCTGGCGCATGTTGTCTCTGCTTGATGAGTGTGTGGACGTTGTTGGTGGTCCATTATTTGACATAGCATTAATGGGACCGTCGACGTGCTCCAGATTGGCCATACTGGACAATGGTGTTGGTTTTATCCCATTGTTTGACGGCTCTTTGACGTTCTCGAAGTTGTCCATGCTGTACGAAGGTGTTGTTGGCGGTGTTTCACAGTTTAAGCGACGACGCATCTCGGCAAGTAGTTTGCTGTTTGTGTCGGCAACTGTTCTTCTTGCTGTTCTATATGGATGATCTTCTCCTATTGGAGGGATCATCGTTATTATTTTATCATCTCCAGCAAGATAGTCAGAGTATAGCTTGTTGAGCTCTGCTATTCTTTTTTCCAAATAGGGTTTTGTCTTTCGGCTATCTCCGTCTTTGTTGTAATTTCTTTATTGTGTGAGTATTATCTCGCCAATCTCCTCTTGTTGTTCCTCAGCAACTTCTCCATTTTGTTGTACTTTTGTTGTTCTTGTACTTTTATACAATATATTTTGGTAATATTGCGGTTTACTCGCTAGTTTAGTTGTTACTAGCTCGAAGGACCATGTATAATTCCAATCACAGACTGGAATTGCTTATTTTGAATAATTAGCTTGGTTACTACGGGTGAGGCCAAGCTAGTTATAGTGAGAAACAGTAAAACTATATAGTTGGAATTTTAATTTTGTTCTGATTTATTTACTTATGAGCACGCTTATATATACAAAATTTTACACTAACAACAATTATATTCATTAATAATTTTTTGCCTCGTATGCAAAATAAAGGCTGTTAATCGGTATTTATTAATTTATTTTCATTATGCTGAGGTATCAATATAATTGTTGTACAAGTTGGATAATTGATATACTTGTTGACAACACGGCTCGTTGACCTGTTGAGCTTGCCTTAACATATGTCATTAATACCGTGCTTCGTAGAACTGAGAACAAGATATTTGCCAATTATATCTGAATTTAAGAATCATATTGATTTACTGCAGCCCGGCACTCCTTGAATAGATATAATTTCAGGTTTATTTTTATCTTCTGATAGCAGAAGCTTATTTAATCTTTCAAATATTTTCTGGTCTAGCATTATGTCAGTAGTATTGAAGCAGAAAATGTATCTGCTAGATGTGATCAAGCAGTTCTTTTTGGAATCAAATTGTACCATTCCCATCGAATCCAAATTGGTGATCAGATACAGGTTCTTCTATGTAGGATTTATTATGATTATCATAAACAAAGACTTTAATAGATGATAAGGAACTCGCAGAAAATGGTAGACTATCAATTAATTTGTTATACAGTTCCGACAGATGATCACTCGTAAAGATGTTGGAGAATATCATAAAGTGGAGAATTTTCTTTATAGAATTTCGATAGTAATGATCAAATACTTCTTTAGAATAGTAATTAGGAGTTAACAGAAGCGGTGAGGTGTTAGGTACACTTACACTATGAATACTATTCCGTAGTGACATGTCAACAATCCATCTAAGTCATAAAGCTCATTTATATTTAACTGAATCGTTAAATGGGATGTTCAGTATATATTTTATATATTCTATACTAAGAGATGCCTAAACTATAAGATTTTCAAATAAAAATAATCAATAGCAGGTTCCAAAGACTTTCGTTAGAGGCATCTAGAACCATAATTCCACAATTCCAAGTTTTTGCAATTTTTTGACTCAGACTTGTCGGTTTTATAGTTAAATTAAAATTGGATAGTGATTAGATTTTAGTCAGACATTTCCACAAATAGATTAAATGGTTAACCGTTTCTTGTTAATACCGAATGGAGGTTCGCAATATCTACCAAATGCGGAAATGCAAGACGGAAATTTTAGAATTTTGAACAGCCAGAGTGGCATTCATAATAATGTTTATATCAAGCCGAAAATACTGAATAGACACCAAACATATGAAACACATAATTGTCATAGAAATATTGTAAATCGGGTTGATTGTAAAAATTCTGTAAAAGTACCATAGGGAAAATAGTAGAAATTGGCGAAAAGTTAAATAACGATTTTATAGGTTGGTAATTGGGGAAAATGTAACGAATGGTGTGATAAGTTTAGTGGTAAAAAACTTTTTTTTAGTAGTTTGATCACAATTCCATGGGCAATGATCCTAGTGCTACTCAAGATATGATACCAGAACATGATAAAACGATTTTCATTGCCGATGGAAATATTACAGACTAACATTTATTTTTCGGAAAAAGTTCACCTCTGCTGAGAGCAAATTAAATACATTCAAGCACAACTGAATGATGAAGTTTAAAAAAAAAATTCATTTGAATTCGGTTATAATGAAGTTATATGCTGTGTTAAAAATAAATCAGAAGTGCAGCGGTCAATTAAAAAAACGTTCTTTAAATTGTTAACAGATTACGAATAGTCTATAAATGGTTGTTATACTTTTAAAATTTAAACAGTTGTTTCTACAAAATGGAATTGTTACATTTCTTAAGTTTAATCGTGCTGTGTTTGTGTTGTTTCTGTTTGGATATGGTAGAGTCTGGTAGGCTCTATACTATTGAAAATTTTAAATATTATGTTAGTATATCGAAAACTGTAAGTACGAGTATTATAACAAAAAAAAATATAAAAACAGATCGCAATGATTTTAAGTAACCGGTTATTTTCTAGGTTAATTGGTACAAAGCATTGGAAGCTTGTGCATATAATGGAATGTACCTGGTTGATATACGAACATATTTCGAGCAAAAGCGACTAGAGAAAATCATGGAGAAAATTGAAAACGATTTTAAACCTTTAAACGATACAATGCAACTAGCCTTCTGGACCAGCGGCACTAATAGTGGGCATGGTAATGACTTCTATTGGATGACTACTGGTGAACCAGTTTCTTGGACAAATTGGCTAATTAACTATCCTGAAGACTCGGTTGATTCATGTATATATGGGCATGTTGATGATGATTATATGTGGGTGAATGGGAATTGCACCAAAACAACTGCACAATATATTTGTCGAAGCACTGTAGGTGTTCCCCTTAAAGACGATTTATCAGAAAAAAAGAATTCGTCTATTGAGTTGCGGCGCAGAAAAACTAGAAAATATTCTAGAATACAAAAATCTTCGACTTATAAATATAAATCCAAACACCATTCTAAAAAACAAAAATTTAAGACTTAAATAAATATAAATCCACCACATTCAACAAATCCAATCAAGTGTTTTTTAGTTATTTTTGTTATTTTAGGTAAACTTTAGGATACACTTCACAGCAGTCTGTTTCACTACTTAAAAGTCCTCGTTAATATGTATTTTATTCTGGTACTTTGATATTTTGTGTGAAATTGAAACCACGTTTGGAATCCTCCAAATCTCGAAGTCATAAAAAAGATTCTCTTTATTGATTTACAAGTCACAAAGTGTTAAGTGATTTTTGATTAAACTGATTTACTTAGAAAAGGATGATGTCAAAATATCAAAGTGCCAGAATAAAATATTAACAAGGACTTTTAAGTAGTGAAACAGACTGCTGTGAATTTTAATCTAATTGGTATCGAAAACAATCCCAAACATAACCGTTTTTAATTAAGTTGCAATTATTGTATATCAAATTAAGTTATTATGTTATGTGTATATCGTAAATACTTTAATTGAAAATAAAAATGTTGCTATGGTATACAAAAAAATTGTATTTCTACAAAATTGTAATAGAAACTATATAATACTAGCTGAAACACCAGGCGTTGCTTCGGAAAAATTAATAATTGTATGGTTACCATCGTACTATCATGGGTAAATTCAATTTCGATGGCTGGTTAATCCCATTTGCAAGCTGCATACTCAATTTCATTATATGATCTATCTATATATATAAAAAGAAATGTACGTTTTGATTGTCACTCCATAACTCGAGAACGGCTTAACCGATTGCCATAACATTTTTAGGGAAGGTGAAGGGAGGAGTGATGATGGTTAGTTGATTTTGAAATCCAAAATCGGTCCAGTCATTCTCGAGTTATGATTTCTTTCCTGAAATGAACTCGCTCTTTGTAAAACAACAACAACAAATACCCGTAAAATCGAAAAATTGCAAATATCTCGAAAACGGTGCGTCTGAGCGAAAAAATACCATCATGCAAGCTGTACAAAATAAAGTCGGTAGACTTAGGGCCAGCAAGGCGGACCGGGCTCAGCTAGTATTGTATAAAAATGGTGAAAAAAATGTATGTGCGCACATCAGTTGAGAACGGCTGAACCGATTTGGCTCAATCTTTTTCTATTATGTTTGAAATTGCCAGGAGATGGTTCTCACGAAAGAAAATTTTGGGAAAATCCTTCGGAAAAGTCGGAAAATTCGGCAAATCAAAAAATTTTGTACGAGATTTGGCGCGCATCCAAACCAGATTGTCATTTAGAAGAGAAAAATTGGAAAATCGAAGTGGAAAACTCGGAAACTTCCGGAAAATCCCCGAAGAAAATTGAATTTTTTTTTCAATGAAATTTTGAATTTTTTGTATGTTTTGATGACCGATTAGGCTTAATCTTTTTTTACTGTGTTTGAAATTGCAAGGAGATGGTTCTTACAAAAGAAAATTTTTGGAAAATCCTTTGAAAAAGTCGGAAAATTCGGCAAATCAAAAAATTATGTTTTTGTACGAGATTTGGCGCGCATCCAAACCAGATTGTCTTTTAGAAGAGAAAAATTGGAAAATCGAAGTGGAAAACTCGGAAATTTCCGGAAAAACCCCGAAGAAAATTGAATTTTTTTTTCAATGAAATTTTGAATTTTTTGTATGTTTTGATGACCGATTAGGCTTAATCTTTTTTTACTGTGTTTGAAATTGCAAGGAGATGGTTCTTACAAAAGAAAATTTTTGGAAAATCCTTTGAAAAAGTCGGAAAATTCGGCAAATCAAAAAATTATGTTTTTGTACGAGATTTGGCGCGCATCCAAACCAGATTGTCTTTTAGAAGAGAAAAATTGGAAAATCGAAGTGGAAAACTCGGAAACTTCCGGAAAAACCCCGAAGAAAATTGAATTTTTTTTTCAATGAAATTTTGAATTTTTTGTATGTTTTGATGACCGATTGGGCTTAATCTTTTTTTATTGTGTTTGAAATTGCCAGGAGATAGTTCTTACGAAAGAAAATTTTGGGAAAATCCTTTGGAAAAGTCGTAAAATTCGGCAAATCAAAAAGTTATGTTTTTGTACGAGATTTGGCGCGCATACAAACCAGATTGTCTTTTAGAAGAGAAAAATTGGAAAATCGAAGTGGAAAACTCGGAAACTTCCGGAAAAACCCCGAAGAAAATTGAATTTTTTTTTCAATGAAATTTTGAATTTTTTGTATGTTTTGATGACCGATTGGGCTTAATCTTTTTTTATTGTGTTTGAAATTGCCAGGAGATGGTTCTTACGAAAGAAAATTTTGGGAAAATCCTTTGGAAAAGTCGTAAAATTCGGCAAATCAAAAAGTTATGTTTTTGTAAAAGATTTGGCGCGCATCTAAACCAGATTGTCTTTTAGAAGAGAAAAATTGGAAAATCGAAGTGGAAAACTTGGAAACTTCCGGAAAAACCCCGAAGAAAATTGAATTTTTTTTTCAATGAAATTTTGAAGTTTTTGTATGTTTTGATGACCGATTGGGCTTAATCTTTTTTTATTGTGTTTGAAATTGCCAGGAGATGGTTCTTACGAAAGAAAACTTTGGGAAAATCCTTTGGAAAAGTCGTAAAATTCGGCAAATCAAAAAATTATGTTTTTGTACGAGATTTGGTGCGCATACAAACCAGATTGTCATTTAGAAGAGAAAAATTGGAAAATCGAAGTGGAAAACTCGGAAACTTCCGGAAAATCCCCGAAGAAAATTGAATTTTTTTTTCAATGAAATTTTGAATTTTTTGTATGTTTTGATGACCGATTAGGCTTAATCTTTTTTTACTGTGTTTGAAATTGCAAGGAGATGGTTCTTACAAAAGAAAATTTTTGGAAAATCCTTTGAAAAAGTCGGAAAATTCGGCAAATCAAAAAATTATGTTTTTGTACGAGATTTGGCGCGCATCCAAACCAGATTGTGTTTTAGAAGAGAAAAATTGGAAAATCGAAGTGGAAAACTCGGAAATTTCCGGAAAAACCCCGAAGAAAATTGAATTTTTTTTTCAATGAAATTTTGAATTTTTTGTATGTTTTGATGACCGATTAGGCTTAATCTTTTTTTACTGTGTTTGAAATTGCAAGGAGATGGTTCTTACAAAATAAAATTTTTGGAAAATCCTTTGAAAAAGTCGGAAAATTCGGCAAATCAAAAAATTATGTTTTTGTACGAGATTTGGCGCGCATCCAAACCAGATTGTCTTTTAGAAGAGAAAAATTGGAAAATCGAAGTGGAAAACTCGGAAACTTCCGGAAAAACCCCGAAGAAAATTGAATTTTTTTTTCAATGAAATTTTGAATTTTTTGTATGTTTTGATGACCGATTGGGCTTAATCTTTTTTTATTGTGTTTGAAATTGCCAGGAGATGGTTCTTACGAAAGAAAATTTTGGGAAAATCCTTTGGAAAAGTCGTAAAATTCGGCAAATCAAAAAGTTATGTTTTTGTACAAGATTTGGCGCGCATCCAAACCAGATTGTCTTTTAGAAGAGAAAAATTGGAAAATCGAAGTGGAAAACTCGGAAACTTCCGGAAAAACCCCGAAGAAAATTGAATTTTTTTTTCAATGAAATTTTGAATTTTTTGTATGTTTTGATGACCGATTGGGCTTAATCTTTTTTTATTGTGTTTAAAATTGCCAGGAGATGGTTCTTACGAAAGAAAATTTTGGGAAAATCCTTTGGAAAAGTCGTAAAATTCGGCAAATCAAAAAGTTATGTTTTTGTAAAAGATTTGGCGCGCATCTAAACCAGATTGTCTTTTAGAAGAGAAAAATTGGAAAATCGAAGTGGAAAACTTGGAAACTTCCGGAAAAACCCCGAAGAAAATTGAATTTTTTTTTCAATGAAATTTTGAAGTTTTTGTATGTTTTGATGACCGATTGGGCTTAATCTTTTTTTATTGTGTTTGAAATTGCCAGGAGATGGTTCTTACGAAAGAAAATTTTTGGAAAATCCTTTGAAAAAGTCGTAAAATTCGGCAAATCAAAAAATTATGTTTTTGTACGAGATTTGGCGCGCATCCAAACCAGATTGTCTTTTAGAAGAGAAAAATTGGAAAATCTGAGTGGAAAACTCGGGAACTTCCGGAAAAACCCGAAGAAAATTGAATTTTTTTTTCAATGAAATTTTGAAGTTTTTGTATGTTTTGATGACCGATTGGGCTTAATCTTTTTTTATTGTGTTTGAAATTGCCAGGAGATGGTTCTTATGAAAGAAAATTTTGGGAAAATCCTTTGGAAAAGTCGTAAAATTCGGCAAATCAAAAAGTTATGTTTTTGTGCGAGATTTGGCGCGCATCCAAACCAGATTGTCTTTTAGAAGAGAAAAATTGGAAAATCGAAGTGGAAAACTCGGAAACTTCCGGAAAAACCCCGAAGAAAATTGAATTTTTTTTTCAATGAAATTTTGAATTTTTTGTATGTTTTGATGACCGATTGGGCTTAATCTTTTTTTATTGTGTTTGAAATTGCCAGGAGATGGTTCTTACGAAAGAAAATTTTGGGAAAATCCTTTGGAAAAATCGTAAAATTCGGCAAATCAAAAAGTTATGTTTTTGTACAAGATTTGGCGCGCATCCAAACCAGATTGTCTTTTAGAAGAGAAAAATTGGAAAATCGAAGTGGAAAACTCGGAAACTTCCGGAAAAACCCCGAAGAAAATTGAATTTTTTTTTCAATGAAATTTTGAATTTTTTGTATGTTTTGATGACCGATTGGGCTTAATCTTTTTTTATTGTGTTTGAAATTGCCAGGAGATGGTTCTTACGAAAGAAAACTTTGGGAAAATCCTTTGGAAAAGTCGTAAAATTCGGCAAATCAAAAAATTATGTTTTTGTACGAGATTTGGCGCGCATCCAAACCAGATTGTCTTTTAGAAGAGAAAAATTGGAAAATCGAAGTGGAAAACTCGGAAACTTCCGGAAAAACCCCGAAGAAAATTGAATTTTTTTTTCAATGAAATTTTGAATTTTTTGTATGTTTTGATTGGGCTTAATCTTTTTTTATTGTGTTTGAAATTGCCAGGAGATGGTTCTTACGAAAGAAAATTTTGGGAAAATCCTTTGGAAAAGTCGTAAAATTCGGCAAATCAAAAAATTATATTTTTGTACGAGATTTGGCGCGCATACAAACCAGATTGTCTTTTAGAAGAGAAAAATTGGAAAATCGAAGTGGAAAACTCGGAAACTTCCGGAAAAACCCCGAAGAAAATTGAATTTTTTTTCAATGAAATTTTGAATTTTTTGTATGTTTTGATGACCGATTGGGCTTAATCTTTTTTTATTGTGTTTGAAATTTCCAGGAGATGGTTCTTACGAAAGAAAATTTTGGGAAAATCCTTTGGAAAAGTCGTAAAATTCGGCAAATCAAAAAGTTATGTTTTTGTACGAGATTTGGCGCGCATCCAAACCAGATTGCCTTTTAGAAGAGAAAAATTGGAAAATCGAAGTGGAAAACTCGGAAACTTCCGGAAAATCCCCGAAGAAAATTGAATTTTTTTTTCAATGAAATTTTGAATTTTTTGTATGTTTTGATGACCGATTGGGCTTAATCTTTTTTTACTGTGTTTGAAATTGCCAGGAGATGGTTCTTACGAAAGAAAATTTTGGGAAAATCCTTTGGAAAAGTCGTAAAATTCGGCAAATCAAAGAGTTATGTTTTTGTACGAGATTTGGCGCGCATCCAAACCAGATTGTCTTTTAGAAGAGAAAAATTGGAAAATCGAAGTGGAAAACTCGGAAACTTCCGGAAAAACCCCGAAGAAAATTGAATTTTTTTTTCAATGAAATTTTGAATTTTTTGTATGTTTTGATGACGGATTAGGCCCAATTAGGCTCAATCCTTTTCTATTGTGTTTGAAATTGCCAGGAGATGGTTCTTACGAAAGAAAATTTTTGGAAAATCCTTCGGAAAAGTCGGAAAATTCGGCAAATCAAAAAATTTTGTACGAGATTTGGCGCGCATCCAAACCAGATTGTCTTTTAGAAGAGAAAAATTGGAAAATCGAAGTGGAAAACTCGGAAATTTCCGGAAAAACCCCGAAGAAAATTGAATTTTTTTTTCAATGAAATTTTGAATTTTTTGTATGTTTTGATGACCGATTAGGCTTAATCTTTTTTTACTGTGTTTGAAATTGCCAGGAGATGGTTCTTACAAAAGAAAATTTTTGGAAAATCCTTTGAAAAAGTCGGAAAATTCGGCAAATCAAAAAATTATATTTTTGTACGAGATTTGGCGCGCATCCAAACCAGATTGTCTTTTAGAAGAGAAAAATTGGAAAATCGAAGTGGAAAACTCGGAAACTTCCGGAAAAACCCCGAAGAAAATTGAATTTTTTTTTCAATGAAATTTTGAAGTTTTTGTATGTTTTGATGACCGATTGGGCTTAATCTTTTTTTATTGTGTTTGAAATTGCCAGGAGATGGTTCTTACGAAAGAAAATTTTGGGAAAATCCTTTGGAAAAGTCGTAAAATTCGGCAAATCAAAAAGTTATGTTTTTGTACGAGATTTGGCGCGCATCCAAACCAGATTGTCTTTTAGAAGAGAAAAATTGGAAAATCGAAGTGGAAAACTCGGAAACTTCCGGAAAAACCCCGAAGAAAATTGAATTTTTTTTTCAATGAAATTTTGAATTTTTTGTATGTTTTGATGACCGATTGGGCTTAATCTTTTTTTATTGTGTTTGAAATTGCCAGGAGATGGTTCTTACGAAAGAAATTTTGGGAAAATCCTTTGGAAAAGTCGTAAAATTCGGAAAATCAAAAAAAATATGTTTTACTACGAGATTTGGCGCGCATCCAAACCAGATTGTCTTTTAGAAGAGAAAAATTGGAAAATCGAAGTGGAAAACTTGGAAACTTCCGGAAAAACCCCGAAGGAAATTGAATTTTTTTTTCAATGAAATTTTGAAGTTTTTGTATGTTTTGATGATCGATTGGGCTTAATCTTTTTTTATTGTGTTTGAAATTGCCAGGAGATGGTTCTTACGAAAGAAAATTTCGGGAAAATCCTTCGGAAAAGTCGGAAAATTCGGCAAATCAAAAAATTTTGTACGAGATTTGGCGCGCATCCAAACCAGATTGTCTTTTAGAAGAGAAAAATTGGAAAATCGAAGTGGAAAACTTGGAAACTTCCGGAAAAACCCCGAAGAAAATTGAATTTTTTTTTCAATGAAATTTTGAAGTTTTTGTATGTTTTGATGACCGATTGGGCTTAATCTTTTTTTATTGTGTTTGAAATTGCCAGGAGATGGTTCTTACGAAAGAAATTTTGGGAAAATCCTTTGGAAAAGTCGTAAAATTCGGAAAATCAAAAAATTATGTTTTACTACGAGATTTGGCGCGCATCCAAACCAGATTGTCTTTTAGAAGAGAAAAATTGGAAAATCGAAGTGGAAAACTTGGAAACTTCCGGAAAAACCCCGAAGAAAATTGAATTGTTTTTTCAATGAAATTTTGAATTTTTTGTATGTTTTGATGACCGATTGGGCTTAATCTTTTTTTATTGTGTTTGAAATTGCCAGGAGATGGTTCTTATGAAAGAAAATTTTGGGAAAATCCTTTGGAAAAGTCGTAAAATTCGGCAAATCAAAAAATTATGTTTTTGTACGAGATTTGGCGCGCATCCAAACCAGATTGTCTTTTAGAAGAGAAAAATTGGAAAATCTGAGTGGAAAACTCGGAAACTTCCGGAAAAACCCGAAGAAAATTGAATTTTTTTTTCAATGAAATTTTGAAGTTTTTGTATGTTTTGATGACCGATTGGGCTTAATCTTTTTTTATTGTGTTTGAAATTGCCAGGAGATGGTTCTTACGAAAGAAATTTTGGGAAAATCCTTTGGAAAAGTCGTAAAATTCGGAAAATCAAAAAATTATGTTTTACTACGAGATTTGGCGCGCATCCAAACCAGATTGTCTTTTAGAAGAGAAAAATTGGAAAATCGAAGTGGAAGACTTGGAAACTTCCGGAAAAACCCCGAAGAAAATTGAATTTTTTTTTCAATGAAATTTTGAAGTTTTTGTATGTTTTGATGACCGATTGGGCTTAATCTTTTTTTATTGTGTTTGAAATTGCCAGGAGATGGTTCTTACGAAAGAAAACTTTGGGAAAATCCTTTGGAAAAGTCGTAAAATTCGGCAAATCAAAAAATTATGTTTTTGTACGAGATTTGGCGCGCATCCAAACCAGATTGTCTTTTAGAAGAGAAAAATTGGAAAATCGAAGTGGAAAACTCGGAAACTTCCGGAAAAACCCCGAAGAAAATTGAATTTTTTTCTCAATGAAATTTTGAATTTTTTGTATGTTTTGATGACCGATTGGGCTTAATCTTTTTTTATTGTGTTTGAAATTGCCAGGAGATGGTTCTTACGAAAGAAAATTTTGGGAAAATCCTTTGGAAAAGTCGTAAAATTCGGCAAATCAAAAAGTTATGTTTTTGTACGAGATTTGGCGCGCATCCAAACCAGATTGTCTTTTAGAAGAGAAAAATTGGAAAATCGAAGTGGAAAACTCGGAAACTTCCGGAAAAACCCCGAAGAAAATTGAATTTTTTTTTCAATGAAATTTTGAATTTTTTGTATGTTTTGAATGATGACCGATTGGGCTTAATCTTTTTTTATTGTGTTTGAAATTGCCAGGAGATGCTTCTTACGAAAGAAAATTTTGGGAAAATCCTTTGAAAAAGTCGTAAAATTCGGCAAATCAAAAAGTTATGTTTTTGTACGAGATTTGGCGCGCATCCAAACCAGATTGTCTTTTAGAAGAGAAAAATTGGAAAATCGAAGTGGAAAACTCGGAAACTTCCGGAAAAACCCCGCAGAAAATTGAATTTTTTTTTCAATGAAATTTTGAATTTTTTGTATGTTTTGATGACGGATTAGGCCCAATTAGGCTCAATCTTTTGCTATTGTGTTTGAAATTGCCAGGAGATGGTTCTTACGAAAGAAAATTTTGGGAAAATCCTTCGGAAAAGTCGGAAAATTCGGCAAATCAAAAAATTATGTTTTTGTACGAGATTTGGCGCGCATCCAAACCAGATTGTCTTTTAGAAGAGAAAAATTGGAAAATCGAAGTGGAAAACTCGGAAACTTTCGGAAAAACCCCGAAGAAAATTGAATTTTTTTTTCAATGAAATTTTGAAGTTTTTGTATGTTTTGATGACGGATTGGGCTTAATCTTTTTTTATTGTGTTTGAAATTGCCAGGAGATGGTTCTTACGAAAGAAATTTTGGGAAAATCCTTTGGAAAAGTTGTAAAATTCGGCAAATCATAAAATTATGTTTTACTACGAGATTTGGCGCGCATCCAAACCAGATTGTCTTTTAGAAGAGAAAAATTGGAAAATCGAAGTGGAAAACTTGGAAACTTCCGGAAAAACCCCGAAGAAAATTGAATTTTTTTTTCAATGAAATTTTGAAGTTTTTGTATGTTTTGATGATCGATTGGGCTTAATCTTTTTTTATTGTGTTTGAAATTGCCAGGAGATGGTTCTTACGAAAGAAAATTTCGGGAAAATCCTTCGGAAAAGTCGGAAAATTCGGCAAATCAAAAAATTTTGTACGAGATTTGGCGCGCATCCAAACCAGATTGTCTTTTAGAAGAGAAAAATTGGAAAATCTGAGTGGAAAACTCGAAAACTTCCGGAAAAACCCGAAGAAAATTGAATTTTTTTTTCAATGAAATTTTGAAGTTTTTGTATGTTTTGATGACCGATTGGGCTTAATCTTTTTTTATTGTGTTTGAAATTGCCAGGAGATGGTTCTTACGAAAGAAATTTTGGGAAAATCCTTTGGAAAAGTCGTAAAATTCGGAAAATCAAAAAATTATGTTTTACTACGAGATTTGGCGCGCATCCAAACCAGATTGTCTTTTAGAAGAGAAAAATTGGAAAATCGAAGTGGAAAACTTGGAAACTTCCGGAAAAACCCCGAAGAAAATTGAATTGTTTTTTCAATGAAATTTTGAATTTTTTGTATGTTTTGATGACCGATTGGGCTTAATCTTTTTTTATTGTGTTTGAAATTGCCAGGAGATGGTTCTTATGAAAGAAAATTTTGGGAAAATCCTTTGGAAAAGTCGTAAAATTCGGCAAATCAAAAAATTATGTTTTTGTACGAGATTTGGCGCGCATCCAAACCAGATTGTCTTTTAGAAGAGAAAAATTGGAAAATCTGAGTGGAAAACTCGGAAACTTCCGGAAAAACCCGAAGAAAATTGAATTTTTTTTTCAATGAAATTTTGAAGTTTTTGTATGTTTTGATGACCGATTGGGCTTAATCTTTTTTTATTGTGTTTGAAATTGCCAGGAGATGGTTCTTACGAAAGAAATTTTGGGAAAATCCTTTGGAAAAGTCGTAAAATTCGGAAAATCAAAAAATTATGTTTTACTACGAGATTTGGCGCGCATCCAAACCAGATTGTCTTTTAGAAGAGAAAAATTGGAAAATCGAAGTGGAAAACTTGGAAACTTCCGGAAAAACCCCGAAGAAAATTGAATTTTTTTTTCAATGAAATTTTGAAGTTTTTGTATGTTTTGATGACCGATTGGGCTTAATCTTTTTTTATTGTGTTTGAAATTGCCAGGAGATGGTTCTTACGAAAGAAAACTTTGGGAAAATCCTTTGGAAAAGTCGTAAAATTCGGCAAATCAAAAAATTATGTTTTTGTACGAGATTTGGCGCGCATCCAAACCAGATTGTCTTTTAGAAGAGAAAAATTGGAAAATCGAAGTGGAAAACTCGGAAACTTCCGGAAAAACCCCGAAGAAAATTGAATTGTTTTTTCAATGAAATTTTGAATTTTTTGTATGTTTTGATGACCGATTGGGCTCAATCTTTTTTTATTGTGTTTGAAATTGCCAGGAGATGGTTCTTATGAAAGAAAATTTTGGGAAAATCCTTTGGAAAAGTCGTAAAATTCGGCAAATCAAAAAATTATGTTTTTGTACGAGATTTGGCGCGCATCCAAACCAGATTGTCTTTTAGAAGAGAAAAATTGGAAAATCTGAGTGGAAAACTCGGAAACTTCCGGAAAAACCCGAAGAAAATTGAATTTTTTTTTCAATGAAATTTTGAAGTTTTTGTATGTTTTGATGACCGATTGGGCTTAATCTTTTTTTATTGTGTTTGAAATTGCCAGGAGATGGTTCTTACGAAAGAAAACTTTGGGAAAATCCTTTGGAAAAGTCGTAAAATTCGGCAAATCAAAAAATTATGTTTTTGTACGAGATTTGGCGCGCATCCAAACCAGATTGTCTTTTAGAAGAGAAAAATTGGAAAATCGAAGTGGAAAACTCGGAAACTTCCGGAAAAACCCCGAAGAAAATTGAATTGTTTTTTCAATGAAATTTTGAATTTTTTGTATGTTTTGATGACCGATTGGGCTTAATCTTTTTTTATTGTGTTTGAAATTGCCAGGAGATGGTTCTTACGAAAGAAAATTTTGGGAAAATCCTTTGGAAAAGTCGTAAAATTCGGCAAATCAAAAAGTTATGTTTTTGTACGAGATTTGGCGCGCATCCAAACCAGATTGTCTTTTAGAAGAGAAAAATTGGAAAATCGAAGTGGAAAACTCGGAAACTTCCGGAAAAACCCCGCAGAAAATTGAATTTTTTTTTCAATGAAATTTTGAATTTTTTGTATGTTTTGATGACGGATTAGGCCCAATTAGGCTCAATCTTTTGCTATTGTGTTTGAAATTGCCAGGAGATGGTTCTTACGAAAGAAAATTTTGGGAAAATCCTTCGGAAAAGTCGGAAAATTCGGCAAATCAAAAAATTATGTTTTTGTACGAGATTTGGCGCGCATCCAAACCAGATTGTCTTTTAGAAGAGAAAAATTGGAAAATCGAAGTGGAAAACTCGGAAACTTTCGGAAAAACCCCGAAGAAAATTGAATTTTTTTTTCAATGAAATTTTGAAGTTTTTGTATGTTTTGATGACCGATTGGGCTTAATCTTTTTTTATTGTGTTTGAAATTGCCAGGAGATGGTTCTTACGAAAGAAATTTTGGGAAAATCCTTTGGAAAAGTTGTAAAATTCGGCAAATCAAAAAATTATGTTTTTACTACGAGATTTGGCGCGCATCCAAACCAGATTGTCTTTTAGAAGAGAAAAATTGGAAAATCGAAGTGGAAAACTTGAAACTTCCGGAAAAACCCCGAAGAAAATTGAATTTTTTTTTCAATGAAATTTTGAAGTTTTTGTATGTTTTGATGACCGATTGGGCTTAATCTTTTTTTATTGTGTTTGAAATTGCCAGGAGATGGTTCTTACGAAAGAAAACTTTGGGAAAATCCTTTGGAAAAGTCGTAAAATTCGGCAAATCAAAAAATTATGTTTTTGTACGAGATTTGGCGCGCATCCAAACCAGATTGTCTTTTAGAAGAGAAAAATTGGAAAATCGAAGTGGAAAACTCGGAAACTTCCGGAAAAACCCCGAAGAAAATTGAATTGTTTTTTCAATGAAATTTTGAATTTTTTGTATGTTTTGATGACGGATTAGGCCCAATTAGGCTCAATCCTTTTCTATTGTGTTTGAAATTGCCAGGAGATGGTTCTTACGAAAGAAAATTTTTGGAAAATCCTTTGGAAAAGTCGTAAAATTCGGCAAATCAAAAAATTATGTTTTTGTACGAGATTTGGCGCGCATCCAAACCAGATTGTCTTTTAGAAGAGAAAAATTGGAAAATCGAAGTGGAAAACTCGGAAACTTCCGGAAAAACCCCGAAGAAAATTGAATTGTTTTTTCAATGAAATTTTGAATTTTTTGTATGTTTTGATGACCGATTGGGCTTAATCTTTTTTTATTGTGTTTGAAATTGCCAGGAGATGGTTCTTACGAAAGAAAATTTTTGGAAAATCCTTTGAAAAAGTCGTAAAATTCGGCAAATCAAAAAATTATGTTTTTGTACGAGATTTGGCGCGCATCCAAACCAGATTGTCTTTTAGAAGAGAAAAATTGGAAAATCTGAGTGGAAAATTCGGAAACTTCCGGAAAAACCCGAAGAAAATTGAATTTTTTTTCAATGAATTTTTGAATTTTTTGTATGTTTTGATGACGGATTAGGCCCAATTAGGCTCAATCTTTTTCTATTGTGTTTGAAATTGCCAGGAGATGGTTCTTACGAAAGAAAATTTTGGGAAAAGCCTTCGGAAAAGTCGGACCACCGCATAATAATAATCATGCTGCGCAATCTGAACCATCCGAATTTGTGTAACGGAACGCGATTGAGTGTGAAGAAACTGATGAACATCGTGATTCAAGCGACGATCATCAAGGGCAAATTGAAAGGAGAAGATGTTCTACTTCCGAGAATTCCTATGATTCCAACTGACACACCGTTCGACTTCAAGCGCATTCAGTTCTCCGTTCGTTTGGCGTTTGCTATGACGACTAACAAATCGCAAGGTCAATCGTTGGAAGTGTGCGGAATAAATCTAGATTTTTTTTTTTTTGTCTCATGGTCAGTTGTACGTCGCGTGTTCGAAAGTTGGCAAACCATCATCGTTGTTCATTTATGCGCCGGAGAACAGAACTAGAAATATTGTTTACCACAATGCATTGTATTGATTTGCGTCTGTATTCGATTTAATTCCACTCGAATAACTGACTGCAATTCATTTCCACAATGAGAGAAAAAATCCAAAACACAACTCAATTTTCGAAAGACGCCTGAGTTTGAATCGACATTTTATTCACTTTTCAATGCATTAGTGTTGAATTCGATGAAAATGGATTGGAATGTCCACTCAACTCAATCATCTATTGAGAATAGAGTTGAGTTGTTTGATTTTTTCTATCATCAAAATCAATTTTCGTGAAGGACAAAAGTATTTGCTCGAAACGATGTAATTTGGGGCGGCTAAGATCCATTTCTTGCTGGCTCTGTTGGCCATATTCTGGAACTAAACCCGGCCGCGCTTCGATGTGGTTAAGTCTGATATGAAATGAATCAGAAAGTAAATAAAAGTATTTTAATGAACATAAATCCACCGCGAAAATATATCATTCAATTCAATACCCTGCCTTGCGGTGCTGTGGAATGAAAGGAAAGGAAAGATATTTTTTTTCATAAAAAATCATTTTTTATTGTAAAGCTAGTGGATTGACTACATTTTTTATTTGTCCATCTTCTGCGTAAATATAATCAATCGTTTTCTAAATTCAAACCACATACTTGCAAAGATTACCCTTGCGCTTTATTGATTGTCATAGCAAACTCTATGCATATTGGAAATTGAAGTCGTTTGAACTCGAATGTCATATTGGTCGGAATGAGTGGTATTCGTGGAAGTAGTACGTCTTCACCTTTATGAGGTCCAATCAGAATTGTTGCTTCAATTAGATTGTTCATCAACTTTGTTTCTACTTAAAAATTTACTACTTCACTTTGGTTCATTACGGAGTCAATGGATTTGTATGTCACCATTTCACCTGCGATTCTGGTTAAAACGATGTTGTTCATATCGTATACGTTGAAGTGTCTTGTTATTTATGGTAACATTCACTTTTTATTTAATATAAAACACTTCAATTATTTTATTTTATGATTTGTAATTTTATAATTTTATTGATAAAAAAAAAATTTAAATTCAATTACACAATTTAACAAATTTTTATATATTTTAACTGGCTGCAGCAACTCCCTTATTTAGACTAATCTTATATATTATGATACAATTTTTTTGTTTTTTTTTTTAAGGAATTTTATTGCCCTGAATTTTCAATTATTCTGTTTATGTTTGGGTAGGTTTTTATTGGTGGGATTGTGGATCGTACGATGATTTCAATCAAACCAAAGTTTTGGTTGGCTGAAATCATCGCGCGATCTCACAATTACATCTTCATAAAATTTATGATATCGAGCTATTAAATTTGAGCAAAAATATTTGGATGAACAGGGCCGCTACAACGTTGACATTTTTAGTCGCTAGAATAGCTCTTCCACTCAACCATGCGTGTTTTCGATAATTTGTTTCTATGCTTTGGAAAACCTTGTCTACTAATTCTTCTTTTGAATTCACGATGTTGCATAAATTAGATGGGACGGTGACTTTTCCTGTTTCTGGATTTGTAGGTACGGTGCCGTTACCGACCTCGAGTAATTGCCTTGAAAATATGTCAGCTGTTGGATCGGTTTGAAGCTATACTCTCATATTTGTTGTTAAACGCATTTTTTTGACTGTGCTCCAAAATTTGAATATTTAAAGCAGGCATGCAATTCATCAGCTGGTATTGAGCAAGGTATAACTGGAAGCGTTTGCCTGAAGTCACCGGATAGTAACAACAGTGCTCCACCAAATAAAACCTAATTATTTCGCAAGTCTTTCACTGTATGGTCTAATGCTGCCAATGACTTCTTGTGAGCCATACAATGATTTTGCACGTGTGCTGTTCTCCCTCCTTCAATCAACGTGGCAGCAATGCCTGAAGAAGCAAGAACTAACGCAATATGGCCATTTGAACAGATTTTAGCCAGGATCAAGGAATTAAGAACGTTTTTCCAGTTCCACCTGTAGCGTCCAAAAAGTGCAATCCAACAGATTGGTTGGCTACAATTTGTATGATGGTATCAAATGCTATCTTTTGTTCTGGAAGGTATTTCGGTGTTTTTTCTTGGACGGACCGCTGTAAGTCATTTCTGTTGTATGATTGCTCTCTGAGCAGTTCTCTGTCGAATGTTGCCTGATTTGGTGCTGTCATTCCTAATTGTGCTAACAACTTGCCGCACATTGCAATACAAAGATCCTCAATGAAGATTAGCACTTCATTACATATTTCTTCTGTACAGAATATCTTCGGCCATGTAGTCTTTGTATTTCTCCCACAATTGTACTGGTTGTGTTTAGGAACATTTAGATAAAATAATTGAAAACAGCGTGCGTATTTGAAATGGATTAGAAGTAGCGGATGAATCTTTAGTTGACTTGTCCCAACGATCGTTGTTTTCCAGAAAATTAAGTGTCTCGCATGCAATACGTTACGTAATATGTACTATTCCATCCACTGTTCGTAAATGTATATATATAATGTTGACCACGAACGGTAATAAGTAGCAAGCGTAAATAAAAGCATTCAGCATTGTTCGGATGTATAGTGTGTATCCTTCCTAAAGCATTTGATGAAAATATTCCAGGTTGTCCAACTACTGCTTTGCCTGTCTTCCTTCTTTCCAAATTCTTTCTTGTTGCGTTCCAAGTGTAATAAGTCTGAACTTCTACATATATCAAAGTTTTTTCAAAATCATATGTTTGACATAATAGAAAAAACGCTGTTAATGTTGTGTCCGGTGGATTTGTTGCTCTATTCGTTATGTTTTTTTCCGTGAAATGCACTCTTTGTCCGTTTTCAAGTTGGACTTATTTATAAATTACAATACTCGTTGATATACGCTTTGAAAGGTTTATTTAAAAGTGGCAATTATGGAACAACCCATCGATTATCTACTTCAATGTAATTTCCTGTCACTTTCAAAGTTTGATTTTTCACTGTCTTCTGTACTTCTTCATCGATATAGTGGGTAATCATCATTACCAGTAATTTAGTCTTTCTCGAGAGTTATTCTCGAGGATGCCGTTTAGAGCATTTCTCATTGATCATACACGGTGAATTTGTATTGATTGCTCCACATGGCCCGTGTATCTGTTCTTGATGAATGCTCCAAAATCAACGCAGCGAAGATCTTTGTACGCGATTGTAGAGTCATAATTGAAAGCAGCGTTTATGGATGCAATGCACACCATTCGAATATCATAAAACAGTGAATTAATACTCAAATTTCCAATTTAAGAGCAGCAAGAAAATTAACACGTTCGCACAATCGAAAATGACAATGCGAGAAGAACACCTGTCAAATTGCACAATGCCTAAGTCAACGTACAACACCATTTATTGGGTTGTGGCATTAATGAACACACCTCAGCGCCATGTCATTTATCTCGTTAACTTTGTGTTTTTATCAATTTATTTCACGATTTTCTGAGATTTTTCAAGCTTTGCATCGACTTTTCACGCTTTACAGCGTCCAAAATCATCAAAACATGCAAAAAATTCAAAATTTCATAGAAAAAAAAAATCAATTTTCTTCGGTTTTTTTCGGAAGTGTTTCCGGAAGTTCCGTGTTTTCCACTCAGATTTTCAAATTTGACTCTTCTAAAAGACCGCGTCTGGATTGAATACGCGCGAAATTCCGTACAAAAACATTATTTTTTGATTTTACGAATTTTCCGGTGGATTTTCCCAAAATTTTCTTTCGTAAGAACCATCTCCTGGTAATTGCGAATAGAACAAAAAAAGATTGAGCCAAATCGGTTCAGCCGTTCTCAACTGATGCGCGCACATACATTTTTTACACCATTTGTATATTATTTAGATGATGAAAAATACGTCAAATCACAAATTTGGTATATGGGACCGGAAGTCGTGTTTAAATTTTTTATTTCTTATGTTTTCAATTGGTATTACTAGTTAAAAAAACATTTTGTAGAAAATGATTTTTTGTTGTTGTTGTTTAAAATACAGGGTGTCAAATTTTGAGAAAAACGATAAAAATGATGTTGTGTTTATGGCTATAAAAGGAAAAATAAATATCCGATATTTATGATATAGGGCTCATTTTAAAGGTAAGTTAATATGGATTACTAAAAAATATAAAAATGGTTAGTTCTTTAATTTCTTCATTTTCAAATTTCCCGCCAAAATTTCCCCGTCCAATTTTTTTTTTAACCTTACGTCATTTAATTCTATTGAACATACTAAAATCTGGCGCTAGTAAAATTTTTCGTTTTCGTGCAAAATACGTTTAAGTATGATGATTTACCCGCTTTTGGAATACAACATCAAATTGCTATATGTTATTTTCAATTTTAACTAATTTACGCTCGACCTGATAATGTAATTGTTTAAAATTATTTCGTTGATCTTTAGTGTATTCTTAGGTAAGTTAGGTTTTTGTGGCGGTCTACTAGGACTAGGCATAGAAACAAAAAGGTCTGTAGCCATACCACAGTTTAAAAAATTTCCTCCAACTCATTGAAACCACTTTGAGCTCCTGACGTCCATCCTACTGAGCTCCGTCAGGTCGTTGAAAAGGGGTGCCTCTAGAAAATTTAGTCTGTTTCGTGCCAGACGAGGACAGGTGCAAAGAAGATGAAGTACTGTCTCTTCCTCCTCTTCGTCCACAACTACACTGATCTATCTTTCTCAACAACCACACTGATCTGACTCCGCTGAAGTGAAATCAGCTGTTTGGATCTCGCCGAGTTCAACTTTGACCAGGCCTGCCGAGTTATTTCGCATGAGGTACTATTGGACCATCTGTCATTCGTCAACTTACTAGCTTCCTCCTGAAGCAGCAGTTTGCATACCGCAAGAGGCATTTCAATATCATGTTTGCTGTTTGAGATAGATGTGGTCCGTTGTACCACGTCGAGCCAGTTCATCGGCTTTAATGTTCCCCGTACTAACGAAATGTCCTGGCACCCATATGATGTGGATGTTGAACTGATCTGTCATCTCGTTAAGAGATGCGAGACAGTTCTGGACTACTTTTGAAGTGAGAAAGTGTGATTGAAGCACTTTAATGGCAGCCTGACTGTCCGTATGTACGCGAATATCACAAGTCGATATTACATTATACCTCAACCAGTCCACAACTTCCTTTTTCGCAGTTACTTCAGCTTGAAAAATGCTACAGTAGTCAAGGAGACAAAAGGAGTGGTTTAACATGAGTTTCTCGCAGAACACCCCAACCCCTACTCTTCCATCCCGTTTTGAAACATCAGTGAAGAAGTTTAAAACTCCTGGTTCCAAAACTGCATCCAACATCCAGTCCTCTGTAGATGGGATAATAGTCCGGAACTTTATATCAAAAGATAGTGGCGGGACAGTATAGTCGGTGGTCTTGGGAAGCCCTTTGTAACAAAATATAGATGCTTCTTACACTTTCTGCCGTAGGCACTTGGCGAAACACACTTAATTTAAATTTCGGATGATGGCCTAATAAGCCGAAATCGATCGAGTGATTTCTTAAACCTTTTGTAATTTTGCGAAATATTTAACAAGTGTTTTTAAAATTTTTAAAAAAAAATGAGTGTAAAATATAGATGAGTGCCTTGCATTATTGCAGGTCCATATTAACGTGGATTTCAGTCGTATGGCAGTGCAAGCTGCCCACTGTTTTCCCAAGATATCTGGAGGAGTCAAAAATAGCAGAGTCTCTAGTGCCTGAGTGGGTGTGGTCCTCAGTGCACCATTGATCAAAAGAGAGATTGTTCTCTGAACTTTTGTCAACAACTTTAGGTTGACAGTTTTGTACAGAGCAGGCCACCAGACTGTTACCCCATACAGAATAATGGGTTTAACAACTGCTGTGTATAGCCAAAGGACCATGTGGGGCTCCAGCCTCCAACCTTTTCCAATGACATTTTTGCAAGAGTATAGCGCTATCGAAGCTTTCTTTACTCTTTCCATAATATTAGGTTTCCACTTGAATTAACTGTCCAAGACGAGACCCAGGAAGTTTGCTTCATCTATAAAAGCCAAGTTGAACCCATTTGAAGTGGGAGGATCGTCATGAGGAATTTTATATTTCCTGGCGAAGAGAACCAATTCGATTTTGTGTGGGTTAACATTCAACCTACAACCATTAGTCCATAATGAAAGAATGCCCAAACCATTTTGAATAAGCTCACTAAGTGAAGGGATATTTTCCACGGACACCAATAGCGACGTCATCAGCATAGGCAACCACCTTGAAGCCACTATCCGCCAGTCTCAGCAACAGATCATTTATGACCAAGTTCCAAAGCTTCAAAATCCTCTATCGGATGATTTCCCCAGACTGGCATTTATGATCCTGCTTCTTAGCATTCGATCTATCCAGTCCTTCAAAGATTCATCCACTCCTAAATTCGAAAGTGCCCTAGTTATAGCCCCTATAAGCACATATTAATTGCAAACAATTACTTTTAACAATTTTATTTAATAACATATTATTTAAATTTTATTATCAATTACAGAAATACAATTTATTAGTTTTAGCTTAGTTGATATTTTCTCATCGAAATACCTTTTTACCATGATGATCTGCATATACCATAGATCAAACGATTTATATGGGCTCAACGCCGTTTTTGTTATTGTTATATGTATTGGTATTTATTATGATTCAGGGGTATACAACACCTCCCTCTTTATAGAAAAAAATTAAAATTTAGAAGATTTTAATTTGTTTTAACAATATTATTTGTACTTATAAACTACAATTTTATTACAATTTGTTATACATTAATAAGGTTAGGGGTTCATGTCCCATTTCCTGGACAAAGGGAATCATCCCTTAGAACAGCTATACCGCTGTCACTCGGTGGCGTTTAAGATGTCAGGAACTGTGTATTGTTATTATAATAATCTTAACATATAAAAATTTAGTAATATATATAGTTATGTAGTTTGAGTAATTTATGCAAATAATACTTTCTTAATTTAATATTTTGTTAACAAATTTTTATGAACTTCCTTAACACTTTTGGTTTCAAGATTTTGAATTAAAGCATTATTTGGGCCAAGATTAATTATCTTGAATGGGCCCTCTTTTATAGCGTCTAATTTGTGTTGATTAACTTTTCTTAATAAGACTTTATCATTTATTTTAAAATCAATGAAAAGATGGTCAAGTTGGTTTTTTCGTTTATGGTTTTCCTTTAATAATAAGTGATGAGCTCTAGAGTGTGCTGACTGTAATCTGAATTTAAACTCTTTGCTATAATCGTCTAAATTATATAAAGGATCTACCTCGTTACTTAATAAATCTGATGGAAGGTTTGCCTTTTTACCAAAAACCAATTCAAAAGGTGTATAACCGTGAACCACGGTTGGTGTAGTATTGTAACAAAATTCGTAATAAATTATCCAATCATCCCAATCGATTAAATCTGAATTGATGTACGATCGTAGAAATTCATTCAAATTTCGATGATTCCTTTCTAATCCTCCAATCGTTTGTGGATGGTAAGGCGTTGAGTGTTTATGCTCTATTTGTAACATATTTGTGATGCTATTAAAGAGATGATTTAGGTATTCCGTTCCCATGTCCGATTTAATTTTTCTAGGTACTCCATAGACAAGAATATAATTTTCAATATATGCTTTCGCAATTGTACCGCTTTCTTTATTTGGAATTGGATGAAGTACGACATACTTTGTTAGTTCGTCCTGAATAGTCAACACATATCTGTTTCCTTTATTTGATCGTACCAATGGACCAACAGTGTCAATTGAGATTACATCAAAACTAGTAGATGGAGTATCAGTGATTTACAACTTGCAATGAAATTCTGAGTTCTATTCATTTAATTTAAAACTATTGTTTATGTAGTTGCGAGTTTTTGTTGATGATTATCTTCAACAATAATCTCCAACTTTCGAAAAAATGTTGTTTCTTTATTTGACATATAGTTGTATAAACGCACAACTCATTTTGTTCCACAAATTGAATATGATTTGAGACCCATTGATTATGTTGAGTTTTATGTTTAGATCTAGTAGTTACTGCATGAACCGCAATTTCCTTCAAATCATTGTTATCTATATTAATTCGGGAGAGGGCATCTGCTCCGACATTACATTTTCCTTTAATATATTTAATTTCAAAATCAAATTCTTCCAAATCTAGACGCATTCTTGTAAGTTTAGAAGAAGGATCTTTCATTCCAAATAGATAAACTAACGGCCGATGATCAGTAAATTTGGCTTAAAGTTTGTTACTGCCCAATGAATAGCTGTACATTCTTTAAGTGAAGTCTCCTTGTGTTTTTCACATTTTGTAAAAGTTCGAGAAGCAAATGCAACTGATAAATCCTTTCCGTTTTTAACTTGAGATAAAATAGCACCACAAGCCACATCTGAAGCGTCTGTTGTTAAATTGAACGGTACGGAAAAATCTGGATATTGTAATATAGGCGGATTCATCAAAATGTTTTTTAATGTTTCAAATGAATTTTGGCAATTTTCATCTCAAACGAATTTTGATTTTTTCTTTAGCAACGCATTAAGTGGATTAGCAATTTCGGCAAAATTATTTATGAAGCGTCGGTAATAATTGCCGAATGCTACAAATCTTCGAACTTCATCTGAATTTGTAGGAGTCGGATAATTCTGAATAACAGAAAATTTGATTGTGTCTGGTAGAATTCCTTTTTCAGATATTTCATGCCCAAGATATGTTACGGTTGTTTGTAAGAATTTACATTTCTGTGGATTTAATTTAAGGTTTTATTTCCGTATTCTTTCAAAAACTTTAATTAGATTATTATTGTGGTGTCTTAACGAACAACCAAAAACAACGAGATCGTCCACATATAAAAAAACAGACTCTGGTGTAAGTCCTGACATAGCGATAGTTATCATTCGTTGAAAGCTATTTGGTGATATTTTTAATCCAAACGGTAATCTTTTAAATTGGTAATGCCCGGATGTTGTGCTAAAAGCTGTCAAATCACGAGAATTAAAATTGTAAAAAATTTAGCACAACCTAACTGGTCTAAAATTTCGTCAATCCTGGGAAATGGAAATGTGTCTGAAATCACTTTTTTGTTGATTCGCCTAAAATCTACAACCACACGCCAATCCTTTACGTATTTACAATTTTTTTTTGGTACTAACAATAGTGGTGAATTGTATGGTGAAAATGAATCTTCGATTATATCGTTTTTTAACATGCCTTGTACTTGTGTCTCAATTATTTGTTTATGAATTTGTGGTATGCGATAATTTTTAACGTACACTGGATCATTGTCCGATACACTAATTTTTTGCTGGTAGAATAAATTTGATGTCAAGTATTCACCTTCAAGATAGAAAATATCGGCATATTATTCACAAATTTTTAAGATTGATTCTTTTCCAAAATCACATATACATATTCTATCAAATTGAATTTGTTTCTGCAGTGTTTTAAACCTGTTTCTATCATCGTACTTTATTTATTTGTATCCATTATTGTATGTACATATTTCATAATCTTTTAACGCTATAATTTCTGGAAGAAATAATTTAATTTTTTTATCCTGTAATGTAGTATTTATTATCCTCACACAAACTGCATCATTAATTATAGAATTGGCAAGAAGAACTCCTGGTTCAATTTCATTGGCAATCACTACAGAAGGTTCTGCTACCTCAAATTTAAGATGACGTACTATTTCGGTTCTGGCCGGTACCAGGAAATAATCCCCAATTTGATCATAAATTGAAATTGTAATTGTATCACTTCGTGTTGGGATTTCCAATAAGTACGTAGAATAATTGATACTGGCTTTATATTTTTTTTAAAAATCCCTTCCTAGAATACCATCAGTTTCTATTGGAAAATTACAAGGGACTATTTGGACGTCATGTTCGAGTATATATGAATTTTCAAAGACTAGATGACACTTGGTTTTACCTAATGTTTGAAGTTTTCCGGCAGTAACACCAGTAATTATACACCTATCTTGAGTATTAATTAGTACATTTCTCTGTAATTTAGATTCCTTAAGAATTGAAATTCCTGCTCCACTATAAATCATAAAAATACATTCTATTTCATTGTTTAGGCCTATTCTAACTTTAATAAAATCACATTCGGAAAGATCATTAAATGCGTGTATTTTCAATTGAGTCGCGCCCTCAACTAGTTGGATTCTTGTTGTTGATTCAGTTGAGGGCGGGATTCGTTTTCCGACTCCTCACTTTCAATATTAAGTAAATGTATTTTGAATGTATTTGAATTACTCGTATCATTTCGGGTTTTGCTGGGACTATTTGAATTTGTTTGTTGGTGATAAAATTTCGTGTTGAAGTATTTAGATGATGTTGCACTACCTGGATCTGAACTACTACGATAGTAATTATTATTTCTGAATGCATGATTAGGATGTCTATAAGTTTGATTACTGTTATGATAATAATCTCTGTTATTAAAATTTTGATAGTTTCTATTATGATTTGGTCTATAATTAGACGAATTTTGGATATAATTTCTGTTGGTTTGAAAGTTTCTATTAGGCGGCGGCATATTATTGTTATAACTTCGTTGATTAAAACGATTGATTGATACCTCATGACTACTTCCGAGCTTTGCTTCAGCTTCCAATGCAAATTGTACAGCAGATTCAAGTGATTTTGGTTCTTTAAATATTAGAGCTTGCCTGATTTCGGTTTTCCTTATACCGCTAGTAAATATCCTAACAGCATTTTCTTCAACTTCGTTTCTTATGGTTTGTTTTCGTTTTCTTGTTTATCTTTCATTTTTAATTTAATTAGTTCAGCAAAAATAGTTTCTAAATTTGTAGCAAAATCTGAGAGATTACCGATTTGTCTTAGATTTTCTAATTCGTCCAACTTTTTCTCTTTAGTAATTTTACTTGAAAAACGATTATTTATAATTTTCTTGAATTGTACAAATGTAGTAGGTGTTACTTCAATACTGAACTTGGCCTTTACATCACGAAGGATTTTGACTTTTAACAGGAAATTTAAAAAATTTTCTTGGTCATTAGCTTTTAACTGACTGTTATAAAAATTACATTTATCAAGAAAATCTTCTACGTTCCTTGGATTGCCGTCAAAATCCGGAATTAATGAATTAGCTAATTTTAAGTCGAATGATTCAGCCATGCCTATCAATTTAAATGAAGATGAGTTATCAACTATTTTTGGCTCAAAAAAATTTTGTTCTCTTTTGAAATCCAATTTCAATGATGTACACAAATCAGAATCGGAATAGCTTTTATGGATTGTTACTTCAACTCTATTGCATTGACTATGCAAATTTAATGATTCTTTGCTGTCAAGTTCAAATGCAAAAATGAAATTTGATTCAAAATCGAAACCCAAATGTTCAACGCACCCTTTGCATTTGATTTCAATTAAAGCTTTTTGTCTAACTAGACTTCTTTGTTTAATTTGTGAAAATGTATCAATATGTTGATCATAAAAATCATTATAAGAATCCAATTTTATTCGTAGTTGTTGTAAATATTGAAATTTTTGAATTTTTTTTTGTTCATCATTTTCAACAATACATTTAATTTCATTAATGCATTTATTTAACCTGTCATGGAGTTCTGTTAATTTTAATTCTTTTATTTTCGGCATTCATGAGAAATATATTGTATAAAGACATACGAATTTAATTTCTAGTGTTATTATAGAAATTAGGAGCAAAAAAAAAAAATCAGAACAGATTGTTGCACACTCTAGTCTATTAATAAATTTGATGGATATTGGGGTATATACACGATACTCTAGCAAGCAGATAAGCAAGCGATTTTTGCTAGATTGCGGCAAATGGTATACTCGATGCTAATAAGCAAACAAATTTTGCTGAATTGCAAAAAATAATATACTCGATATTTTTGCTTTAGCTAGCAAGCCAGCAAACGAAGCTAACAATTGTATTCGAAATAATTGTATTTGATATTTTGGAAAAAATTTAATTTTTAAGTAAGTGATACAATTATTGACACTCGTAAGAAAAAATTGCAATTAATCAGCGTTTGCTTACACAATTTCTAGACATGAGGAAATCTTAAAGCATATTATAAAAGTTTAGTTACTTTTATTTGATATTTCATTGCAAAAAATGTTGTAAGAATTCTCCTTTTTCTTAAATAACCAATTTAAGAAACCCTTATGAAAAAGTAAAATTATTGACATACGTATACCTTAGACAATTTAGCGAATTAAAAACTAGCTAGCTAGCTATTTGTGTTAATATATTTTTAAGGAACTTTATATTTTTAATACATAGCTGGGTACATAAGTCAAACGTTTCATTATCACAATTCACATTATAAAGTAAAAATAAAATATTGTAAATTCATTTAAAATAATAAACTTAAAAATAAAATAAATAAAAATAAAGCAATTCTAAAGTTTTATATAGTTCAAATATTATTAATATTGCACGCGCTGCAAACAAATGTCGGAATGTAAGCGAGTCCCATCTTTTTAATGCACGATACATGGAATTCCCTTGTACATTTAGTACATTTTATGCCTAGTTTTTTATTTAGTGAAAACGTGCATTTGTAACACATGGAGCCAGATGCAATTCTATTTTCTCCGATGTAATGTTGATTTTCAGAATCTTGGAAAAGATTTTTTGTATGGTTTTGTAGCTTTCCTGCATCAGTCCCTCCATTATTCAGAGATTCAGTTTGAACATCAATCGGTACGATATTATCGATCTGGGTTAGCGCTAAAATAAACAACAATTTAAAATGAAGTTCAAAAATGTATTGTGAAAAAGCCTTACGTGAATGATTAGGTCGTGTAATTGTTGTTGCACTGGTAGCAGAAGCAGAAGGAAAAGATCCGGGTCGAGTTACTTTATTCGTTTTTTTCTTACTAATTTTTGGTTTTATTCTTTTTCTTTTATTTTTTTTTTGTTCTTTGTCTATTATTTCCTTTTGTTTAGTTTCCTTTTTAATTTCCTCGGACTTAATCCACAATGCATCGGTAATAACAAACGGTTTTCGTGGTTTCATAAGCTTAATACCCTGTCTTTCAGGTGTTATCGGCCAATCCAAAAAGTCATCAATTACAGCGGTCAGCTTAATTGGAGTTACTAAAGGAATGCTGGGCTCATTTATAGCCACCAGGTCAACGTTTCCTGCACCTTCTTCGACAGTTATTTCCTCGTTAACGAATAAAAAGTCATTGATTTCCGATACATCCATGTACGAGTTACCCCTATATGGTCGAACGATAATATCTCACATTCTGAAACTGTATTGGTGTTGTTGACTAAACAATCAATTTGTGTTTTTGGAACAAAATTGTCGTGTTTAAATTGAATAAATAATGCAAACAGATGTCTTTTATCATTTGACCAATGGAACGTATTGCATACACTATTGCAAGCTTCCTCAAATTCGTTGATTGTTGTTTTACCTATTATTTGTTCGAATTTCTCATAAGAAATACTTTTGTCGGTTGTAGTTATTGATTCTTTGAATCGACGGCTGTTTGAGGTTCCCGATCCCTTTCCCAAACAACGAGAAAAGGCAATAGAATTATAGTCCCAAGAGAAAATACCGCAGGCCCGAAAACCATGCTCAATAGTTTGAGCTGTAATACTTGTTTCAACCACTTCTGCAAGCAGCGGTGCGAATTTTTGCTTGGTTAAACATTCCTTAGGATTTTGTCACCTCCATTCATGTACCTTTTTATTCCATCCGTTTTTGAGAGGCTTGAACGCACTTACGTTAGCTGGTTGTAATATTCGCGTTGCGTTGGGATACAAAGTGATGAACACAATTCCTAATTGGACGCAAAGTTTGCTTAATTGAAGTGTTTGATGCGTGCTGTGGCCACCCACGAAAAATATAACGGGGAATTTCGTTCCAATTTTGATAAGGTATGGATGAAAAACTTTAGAAATATATTCATAAAAAACTTCCTTAGTCATCCACCCATTATCACTAATCCCCAAAGCCCAGTCCATTGGCAATGATTTTCGAATATCCTCATGAATTCGTTTGTAAGGGTAATTTACCATGGGGGGGCCAAAGCCCCTGAGGCTGCAAACGAAAACATCACAGTTAGGTTTGTCTTTGCTAACCCTCGGTCGACCTCATATATATTTCTGGCCCCTCTTGCTGCTAATACCGTCTTAGTTTTGGGGCACAACTGAAAGTTCGTTTCGTCGCCGTTAAAAACTCTTGTAGGATCGTGCATTATTTCAAAACAATTGTTTTCCTTTAAATATTTTTCGATTGAATAAAACCAGGCCTTAATATCATTTTCGCCGACTGTGGCGCTTGCAGCTGTTACCGGATATGGTGTTCTTAATGAGATAGTCGGGTGTCTATTCAGAAAAGCTCGAAACCATCCATTACCTGGCACATTATCAGTACCAAAAGGATGTTCTCGTTGCGTAGATTCGATGAATTCTTTTACAGCGTGCTGAACATCTTCTTTTCTTTGGGGAAATCCTTTTTTCTGTGAAGTAATGATCCATTCTTCTAAAATATCTTCTTCTCCTGCGGTTAGCACTGTCGAAGGGCCCGGTCTAATTTTCTTGAATTTTTCCCCCATACGGAATATCAATGTGGTTCTGGGAATACCATAATATTTTGCCGCTGCTCTCTTTGATATTTGTTTGGTTTTAATAGCTACAAGAGCCTTTTGAAGATCCTCCTCGGAGTAATTATTATTTATCTTAGGCATTTTTGTACTAAAAATAAATTTTCGAAACTATTTTAGTTATTGTCACTCATTAAAACTATAACTATTGACATGGTGTCGATTATTGTACTCCAATAGATTACAATTATTGACACTCTATGACAATAAATGAATATTATGATCAACAGATTAATCCAATTATTGACACCCCTAATATCTTGTTATCTTATTTAAAAAAATAAGGTTTAGATAGCACATTTGTATATTTTGTTCTTAGTATCACATAATTTATTGAGCTTATTATTTAAATTTAATTATTAAATTAACAGCAAGTACTTACAAATTCTAATTCCTTAGCAAAACTCTGTCCGTTTGACCACAAAAACTTTACATAGAAACACGCGTCTTTGTCACACAAAATTCACAAACAGACTAAATTTCTAAACATGAGAAAACATATAAAAGAGAAAGAGAATTGAGGAATATTTGTAAAGATTTGAGATATGGAGAGGATATATAAAATGATTTTACTATAAACCTTAAGTAAAGCAAGTGTGTCAATAATTGTATCGTTTGCTATGTAATAAAAATTCAATAGTTATTTTATAATCATAACTTTTCAATTAAAATTTTTGAAATTTCTTGGTACCACTTTTTCAAACAACTTTTTGTTGTTTGTTAATAAAATAAAAAAATAACCAGCGAGTTCACCCTCAACTCGCAAAAGATTTATGTGAAAACTTTTTATATAAATACCTATTAAATCATTTCAAGCCATTTTGATTAGGCTGCGAAATCCCTGCATAAAGACGGGTGTTGTTCGAACAGTATTTAAAGAAAGTTACATTTTTGGTTCAAAAAGTTATTCTATTTTGAATTTGCAGGACGAACCGTACTGACATTAAGTGAGCATGAGCAAAGTACAGTTCTGTTAAGTTAATCACCTAAACCTACCATTTATGCTTTAAAATGTACCATTACTCATATACAGCTATCTTGTTCAAGATTCCATAGTAGTAAATTTCCGTAACCCGATTTCTATACAATTTTTTACTTACCCCTGCCGCTAAAGATGTTCTCACATCAAAAATTTTCAAAAAAGGTTTTTTATTTCAGTTTAGGTTTTGTACTCATTTTCTACATATTAAATATTTTAAATTTAAATTATTTAAATTTATTGACGTTATTTTTAAAAACAGAACAAAACACTTTCAATTATTCACGTTTTGAGGTTATATTTTTTATTCAGCGTAATGATATTTGCGTGCTGAGTAAAAAAAATAGATTGCATTGCGAAAGCGATCAAGTATGGGATTTTACGCAAGAAATTTTGACGTATGCAAATCCGCCATATATATCGAGTTGCAGTTTGCGAATTGATAAATTATCGAGTATGTGCCCGATTAACTTGATTATTATAAATAAACATTATGTCACGAAACAAAAATTTTAAAGTGAAGTTCAATATTAGAATTAATTTAAATATCAACGAAACAATTAGGTTTTAACCAAAATAAATTAACTTAATTTAATAGATTATACGATAAATATTTAACTTACAGTTACTAAGAAATGTTACAGTGGTACTGTATAACTTTTTATGAGTTATTTATTTTTTGTTTTGATTGATAAATTTCAACAATACTATCTGCTGGGCGATGATAAAGTTCTTCTATATTTTAAAATGTTTTGTAGTTTGTGTAGACTACCATGGATTCCGTTTTTAAATTTTGTTCATTTCATCCTATAAACATCTTTATCCTTGCTTAACTGCATGTGATAAATCAAACTTGCCCGTTTTTAACCAGGAACAAATAAAAGTATCAACTTCCGTTTTATGTAACCACAGCTTGATAATTGTTTTCTAAAAATAGCATATCACCTGGAATCCTGATAGGAAATTGTATTTCCTACCAGAATGAAATCCCTCGTAAATTATTGCAAAACAAAAGTAATTTTCAGCTTGGGCAAATCATAATCGTACAGCTTATAAATTCTCGTTTTTTATTGGTCATTCATTTATTTACAGTTTATACAGACTAAGTGGATTTGTACAGTTTATGTTCTTAATTTTTTTTTTGTTTAATTTTTAACTATTATTTAAATATTATTGCCACTTTTAAACTTTACAATTCACGGTTTTTTTTGAAAGAAATTATAAACACCATCATAATACAATAAATAAATTTAAATTAGAAATATTGTCACGGTCGCCATGTTATGTTATATCTTCTATGTTTCTTTTAAAATACACATTTCTCCATTTAGTTAATTAAATGCAAACAATTACTTTTAACAATTTTATTTAATAACATATTATTTAAATTTTATTATCAATTACAGAAATACAATTTAATAGTTTTAGCTTAGTTGATATTTTCTCATCGAAATACGTTTTTACCATGATGATCTGCATACCATAGATCAAACGATTTATATGGGCTCAACGCCGTTTTTGTTATTGTTATATGTATTGGTATTTATTATGATTCAGGGGTATACAACAGCCTGCATAAAAACCCGGTAGGTCATTTTAAATTCATAATTATAATACAAATTTAATAAAGATACGTAGCCCAATTCTCAACACGTTAAACAACCAATTAAAAATTTATCACCAGTCAATAGTTGGCATCAAATACAGAAAGTCATACATGAATTTTGGAATGTCTGGCATAAGGAATACCAAAATGGAATCAAGTCAAGGAAAATATCGCTATTGGAGAATTGGTTCTAGTAAAAGACGAACGGTAACCACCTTAGCAATGGAGATTCGATTAATCGAAGTCCATAAATCCAAAGACAAATTAGTTCGAGTCGCTCACTGAAAACCATAAACGGAATCATCAAACGTCCGATATTTAAATTTGTTACAAATAAAACCTTATCTTCAGGCGCCTATTTCCCAATAATTATTCGAACTAACGGATTAACAATAACAGAATGGAAATTATTTTAAATATATTCAAATCCATGTGACATTTGTCCCATCTCAAATTTCGTTTTTAACTATGTGAAAGTCAATTTTCAATTTTACTTCATAACAGTTAACCAAACAAAACCAATATAATCGAGCTAAGAACATATATGGTGTAAAACTAGTGTGACATCTGGCACAAATGTGTTAAACATAAAGAAACAATCTACTCTATACACACAATACAATTTAGACGGTTAAGTTCCTCTTTTTCATACATTCTGGTTCTTGTTCCTCAGCAAATAATACATATTTGCATTTAATATGTCGACTTTTCGTAAGAATGAAAATACCAACAAAAAAAAACGCGGCGCCATGAAAACCAAAAACCATAACCGTAAGTGAAAAGGAAAATATTAACTTACTATTGTGTTTTATTATTGTTATTACTAGGTGGTACTAAAGAGTATTTTCTTCCACACACAAGTTTCATTTGTTCACCGATTTATATACACATCATCACCTCTTTATAAAGGAGTAAAATACACAGTGAGTTTTTCATTCTGTTTTATTTTATGTAAGAAGACTAGCTATGTGCCTTTGTACATAATTATGTCTATACACAGTGTTAAATACACAAAAGAGTTTGTCTCAAAATTTGTTTCTGCTCTATATTTAGCCAAAACTATTAAACTATGTATTTCTAGTGCAACGTTTACATGTCAGTGTATTTGAAATAATCAGAAAAACAACAACAATTTGGAAAAGTCCTTTACAACAATAACAAAAAAAAAAGTTCACAACAATTTGTGAGAAAAAAAAGTTTCATTTGAACATTCTTTTTGAAGATATTAAAAAAGCTTTTCTTGTTTATTATTATTATTCGTATTTTTTGTTGTTAATTTTAATATTATTATTATTACTACTGTTATTATTTTTATAATCGTCTATTACTCTTACTATTATTATTATTTTTGTACATATTGTATTTTTGTTATATTTTGTGTGCGCTTTAATAAAAACTCTTACATCTTTGTAAAGAAAGCACACAACACAAAAAAAATCAAAAAAAAATCATCATGTGAAAGTATAAAGTTTTGAAATTGAAGTCAAGTTTTGTTTTTTTTATGTTTATCTTAAGTTATGCTAATTATATTCAGTCTAAAAATAAAATATACACAAAAACTTATTTTGCTTTTCCCAGATTTGTGTACTGGAAAAGCAAAGAACTGAAAATTTTGTGTTTACACAGAATTTTATTTTTATTTTTTTTTTTTTGATTGTTGTAAATTATCAAAAAATGTTTTTAGCTTTTTTTTGGTATATGAACTCCTTGTACATAAAATTTGACTGTAAGGCAAAATACTGTACTTCAACAACGATACATTACAATATGTAGTATACGTTTTGTATGTGGAATTGACATGTTGACATTTGTTGGCCTGTGCTTGAGTTTTTTTTTTTTTTTTTTGTGCAATGCAATATGATTTAAAGAGAAAATATAAAAGAAAATTTTTACAAAACCATGCAAAAGAAAATCTTTGGTTGGGTATCATGTAAATTATAATAAGAAATATTTTGTTTATTATTATGTTGACTCTGTTGGGTTGCAATTATTTATTATTATCAAAGTTGAACAGACGAATATATTTGTGTACGTTCCAAAACGTGATTAGGTTAAGGTAAATATTGAACAGATTTATCCCCAAATAACATTGGTTTGGCCCTTTCGCAATGCATACCAATGAATTGGTTATTTTGCATTATACAAATACCAATTTACTTATCATTTTTGCTTCAATAAATTACGATAATGTTAAAAACATAAAAAGCTTGTTTACTTGCGATTTAAAAATTGATTGTTAAATTATAAATAAAAGAATCTAATTATATAATTTACGCTGTAACCTCTTCCTGCCTGCAAAAAACCAAAACCAAAAAAAAATTAACAAATCAAGAAATAATCAAATGCATATAATTTCAAAGGTTTAGCGAATTTCTCGTGTGATATTTGATGTTACCAATAATATTAGTTTAGCTCTAAGATACTATACAGAAATTTATGAGCTTTTTAGTTAAGCAAAGCTTTAGCTAAACGCCGATTTAATTATCTTAAATATTACATTAAATCGGTTTCGGCCACAAGCATTTCTTAAGCCCTCGACAGATTATGGTTTAATAAATCCGTATTTATGATTTATTTTGAGTTTAGTGGCTTAAACGATGTAATGAGAGTGTATTAGTTTGACAAATATTATGAAAACAATAACAGTTTAAGTGTATTAACCGTAATTTAAAACGAGTTTAGCTAAATCGGATTTAATAAATCGCAGTCTGTCAAGGGTATAAAGATTACCCATTTTACATCAAATATTTATTGAAACCAGTGTGAGATTTTGTTGTTGTCAAAATCCTTAATGATGCCGTGTTGTTGTCAAATTTGTTAAATAATCAAATACCTGTAATTTTAGAAGCATAACGTCAATTTTGGTGTCAAATTTGATGTTGACAATAATAGGAGCTTAGTTCTAGGATACTGTACAAAGCTTTATGAGCTTTTTAGTTAAGCAAAAGCTTAAAACAAATCGCGATTTAATTTTGTAAATGATACATTAAATAATTCGGTTTCGGCCTCAAGCATTTCTTAAGAATACCCATTTTACATCAAATATTTATTGAAACCAGTGTGAGATTTTGTTGTTGTCAAAATCCTTAATGATACCGTGTTGTTGTCAAATTTATTAAATAATCAAATACCTAAAATTTTAGAGGTATTACGTCACTTTTGGTGTCAAATTTGATGTTAAAATTAATATCAGCTTAGTTCTAGGATATTGTACAAAGCTTTATGAGCTTTTTAGTTAAGCAAAAGCTTAAAACAAATCGCGATTTAATTTTCTAAATGATACATTAAATAATTCGGTTTCGGCCTCAAGCATTTCTTAAGAATACCCATTTTACATCAAATATTTATTGAAACCAGTGTGAGATTTTGTTGTTGTCAAAATCCTTAATGATACCGTGTTGTTGTCAAATTTATTAAATAATCAAATACCTAAAATTTTAGAGGTATTACGTCACTTTTGGTGTCAAATTTGATGTTAAAATTAATATCAGCTTAGTTCTAGGATATTGTACAAAGCTTTATGAGCTTTTTAGTTAAGCAAAAGCTTAAAACAAATCGCGATTTAATTTTCTAAATGATACATTAAATAATTCGGTTTCGCCCTCAAGCATTTCTTAAGAATACCCATTTTACATCAACTATTTATTGAAACCAGTGAGAGATTTTGTTGTTGTCAAAATCCTTAATGATACCGTGTTGTTGTCAAATTTATTAAATAATCAAATACCTGTAATTTTAGAGGTATTACACCATTTTTGGTGTCAAATTTGATGTTAACATTAATAGCAGCTTTGTTCTAGGATATTGTACAAAGCTTTATAAGCTTTTTAGTTAAGCAAAAGCTTAAAATATGTCGCGATTTAATTATCTAAATATTAATTTGGCTTCAGCCTCAAGCATTTTTTAAGAATATCCATTTTACATCAAATATTTATTGAAACCAGTGTGAGATTTTGTTGTTGTCAAAATCCTTAATGATGCCGTGTTGTTGTCAAATTTGTTAAATAATCAAATACCTGTAATTTTAGAAGCATAACGTCAATTTTGGTGTCAAATTTGATGTTGACAATAATAGGAGCTTAGTTCTAGGATATTGTACAAAGCTTTATTAGCATTTTAGTTAAGCACCAGCTTAAAACAAGTCGCGATTTAATTATCTAAATATTAATTTGGTTTCAGCCTCAAGCATTTTTTAAGAATACCCATTTTACATCAAATATTTATTGAAACCTGTGTGAGATTTTGTTGTTGTCAAAATCCTTAATGATGCCGTGTTGTTGTCAAATTTATTAAATAATCAAATACCTGTAATTTTAGAGGTATTACGTCATTTTTGATGTCAAATTTGATGTTAAAATTAATATCAGCTTAGTTCTAGCAGAACCATCTTGAAGTGAATAGAGCCGGCATGTGAAAAATGAACTTAAAATAAGGGATATAGAAACACTAAAAATTCATTTATTTTCATAGTGTTTATATCAAAAAACGCGATTTCGATTGACGATAAAATATGAATTAAAAGTTAAACCTAGTTAAATATTTTTTTAAGAAATCGCTAACAAACAACTCAATGTCTTACTCATTTAAAACACAGATTCTCAAATTTCCATATTTTCCAGCAATAATCAAAAGAAAATAAGGGAAATTAAATTAAAAAACATTCTACAACAACAACAATGTGTATTAAAAAGAGAAAATTCAGTTTAATGACGACATCATATCTCCACATCTAAAACTAATGGTAAGAAAAAAGACAACAGGCCTCCGCTCAACAATTAAACTAAAATAAATCAGAAAGAGCAAACAGAAAAAAATAAATCAATAAAATGAGTGCGAAGAAAACAAAAAATCAAAACAATCTAGCATGCTTTGCAAATTCAAAATAACTATAGAAACATATTCGAATTCAAATTAGAATGGAGGCAATGAAAGAGACGATTATTGTATTTTTTATAAACGAATTATGTTGATGACGTAGTATATTACAAAAACAACAATATTTAAAATTTCAAAAGTACCTTATTTTTCACGACGATTTTCACTTAGAAATAAACATTTTCAAGACTCGATTTTTCAATCAAATAATATTACATGTTTCATGAACATTTTCATATAAAAACAAAACAAAAGCTCACATTTCTAATAAACTAAAACTGTAAACGAAAATAACCGTTTCCCCATATAGTTTCATAGTAAAGGAAAAATTGTTTATACCTTATTTTAAGCTTAGTAAAAAATACGGTCGATACTGGAGGCTCTTATTTATACAGTAGGCTCTGGTTCTAGGATATTTTACAAAGCTTTATGAGCTTTTTAGTTAAGCAAAAGCTTAAAACTAATCGCGATTTAATTTTCTAAATGATACATTAAATAATTCGGTTTCGGCCTCAAGCATTTCTTAAGAATACCCATTTTACATCAAATATTTATTGAAACCTGTGTGAGATTTTGTTGTTGTCAAAATCCTTAATGATACCGTGTTGTTGTCAAATTTATTAAATAATCAAATACCTAAAATTTTAGAGGTATTACGTCACTTTTGGTGTCAAATTTGATGTTAAAATTAATATCAGCTTAGTTCTAGGATATTGTACAAAGCTTTATGAGCTTTTTAGTTAAGCAAAAGCTTAAAACAAATCGCGATTTAATTTTCTAAATGATACATTAAATAATTCGGTTTCGGCCTCAAGCATTTCTTAAGAATACCCATTTTACATCAAATATTTATTGAAACCAGTATGAGATTTTGTTGTTGTCAAAATCCTTAATGATACCGTGTTGTTGTCAAATTTATTAAATAATCAAATACCTGTAATTATAGAGGTATTACGTCATTTTTTGTGTCAAATTTGATGTTAACATTAATAGCAGCTTAGTTCCAGGATATTGCACAAAACTTTATGAGCTTTTTAGTTAAGCACCAGCTAAAACAAGTCGCGATTTAATTATCTGAATATTAATTTGGTTTCAGCCTCAAGCATTTTTTAAGAATACCCATTTTACATCAAATATTTATTGAAACCTGTGTGAGATTTTGTTGTTGTCAAAATCCTTAATGATGCCGTGTTGTTGTCAAATTTATTAAATAATCAAATACCTGTAATTTTAGAGGTATTACGTCATTTTTGATGTCAAATTTGATGTTAAAATTAATATCAGCTTAGTTTTAGGATATTTTACAAAGCTTTATGAGCTTTTTAGTTAAGCAAAAGCTTAAACCTAATCGCGATTTAATTTTGTAAATGATACATTAAATAATTCGGTTTCGGCCTCAAGCATTTCTTAAGAATACCCATTTTACATCAAATATTTATTGATACCACTGTGAGATTTTGTTGTTGTCAAAATCCTTAATGATACCGTGTTGTTGCCAAATTTGTTAAATAATCAAATACACGTAATTTTAGAAGCTTAACGTCAGTTTTGGTGTCACATTTGATGGTCATAATAATAGCAGCTTTGTTCGAGGATATTGTACAAAGCTGTATGAGCTTTTTAGTTAAGCAAAAGCTTAAAACAAGTCGCGATTTAATTATCTAAATATTAATTCGGTTTCGGCTTCAAGCATTTCTTAAGAATACCCGTTTTACATCAAATATTTTTTGAAACCACTGTGACATTTTGTTGTTGTCAAAATCCTTAATGATGCCGTGTTGTTGTAAAATTTATTAAATAATGAAATGCATGTAGTTTTAAAGGTATTACGCCATTTTTGAAGTCACATTTGATGTTAACATTAATAGCAGCTTAGTTCTAGGATATTGTACAAAGCTTTATGAGCTTTGTAGTTAAGCAAAAGCTTAAAACAAGTCGCAATTTAATTATCTAAATATTAATTCGGTTTCGGCCTCAAGCATTTCTTAAGATTACCCATTTTGCATCAAATATTTATTGAAACCACTGTTAAATTTTGTTGTTGTCAAAATCCTTAATGATACCGTATTGTTGTCAAATTTATTAAATAATCAAATACCTGTAATTATAGAGGTATTACGTCATTTTTTGTGTCAAATTTGATGTTAACATTAATAGCAGCTTAGTTCCAGGATATTGCACAAAACTTTATGAGCTTTTTAGTTAAGCAAAAGCTAAAACAAGTCGCGATTTAATTATCTAAATATTAATTCGGTTTCGGCCTCAAGCATTTCTTAAGAATACACATTTTACATCAAATATCTATTGATACCACTGTGAGATTTTGTTGTTGTCAAATCCTTTATGTTTCCGTGTTGTTTTCAAATTTATTAAATTAATGAAGTATTTTGCTTTTTAGTAAAGTTAAAGAATTTTTGTTTATTAAAGTATTTTGCGCGAAAACGAAAAATTTTACTAGCGCCAGTTGTTAGTATGTTCAATAGAATTAAGTACGTAAAATTTAAAAAAAAAAAAAAAAAAAAAAATTGGACGATCATTGAGAAAATTCAAAAATACAATTTTGGCGGTAAATTTGAAAATGAAGAATTTAAAGAACTTACTATTCTTATATTTTTTTATTAATCCATATTAACTTACCTTGAAAATGAGCCCTACATTATAAATATCGGATATTTATTTTTCCTTTTATAGCCATAAACACAACATCATATTTATCAATTTACTCAAAGTTTGACACCCAGCATTTTAAACATCAACAGCAACAACAAAAAATCATTTTCTACAAAATGTTTTTCTTAACTTGTACTACCGACCAATTGAAAACATAAGAAATAAAAAAATTAAATACGACTTCCGGTACCATATATACCAAATTTGTGATTTAACGTATTTTTCATCATACATATATAATGTAGTTTCTATTACTTTAAATATGTGTATTTAATTAGAAAGAAAGAAATATTTTTTTTTAACTATAGCAGCATTTTTATTTTCAATTAAAATATTTACGATATACACATAGTATATAATTTAGGTTAACTGTAGGATAAAATTCACAGCGGTCTGTTTCACCACTTAAAAGTCCTTGTTAATATTTTGATATTTTGTATATGAAATTGAAACTACCTCCAAATCTCAAAGTCATAAAACAGATACTCTTTATTGATTTACGAAATAATATTTTGACATAATCCTTTTCTTAGTAAATCAGTTAAATCAAAAATCACTTAACACTTGTGACTTGTTTATTAATAAAGAGTATCTCTTTTATGACTTCGAGATTTTGAGGATTGAAAATATCAAAGTGTTAGAATAAAATATCAACGAGGACTTTTAAGTGGTGAACAGACTGCTGTGAATTTTATCCCAAAGTTTACCTTAAACAACAACAATAACTACAAAAAATTGATTGTATTTGTTGATTGTGTTTGGATTTATATTTATTTAAGTCGAAGATTTTTGATTCATCGAATGTTTTCTAGTTGTTCTGCGCCGCAACTCAATAGATGCATTGTTGTTTACTGATAAATCATATTTAAGGGGAACACCTACGGTGCTTCGACAAATATATGGTGATATGTTAAAGGTGCAATTCGAATTCTTCCACCTTCCTAGTATATTCCCAAATATACATGAATCCACACTGTCTATAGGAAAGCCATTTTCCCAATTTGTCCAAGAAACTGGTTCACCAGTAGTCATCCAATAGAAGTCATTACCATGCCCACTATTAGTGCCGCTGGTCCAAAAGTGAAGTCCTGTTCTATTTGGAGGTTTAAAATCGTTTTCCATTTTCTCCATGACTTTATTTAGTCGCACTTGCTCGAAATATGTTCGTACATCAACCAGGTACATTCCATTATATGCACAAGCTTCCAATGCCTCGTACCAATTAACCTAGAAAATAACCGATTACTTAAAATCATTGCGATCTGTTTTTTTATTTTTTTTTTTGTCATAATACTTACCATTGTCGGATAACTAACATAATATTTAAAATTTTCAATAGTATAGAGTCTACCAGACTCTACCGTATCCAAACAACACAAACACAGAACGATTAAACTTACGAAAAGTAACAATTTCATTTTGTAGAAATAACTGTCTAAATCTTAAAAGTGTAACAACCATTTATAGACTATTCGTAATCTGTTAACATTTTCAAGAACGTTTTTTTAATTGACCATTGCACTTTTGATTTATTTTTAACACAGCATATAACTTCATTATAACCGAATTAAAATAAATTTTTTTTTAACCGCATCGTTCAGTTGTACTTGAATGTATGTAATTTGCTCTCAGCAGAGGTAAACTTTTTCCGAAAAATAAATGTTAGTCTGTAATATTTCCATCGGCAATGAAAATCGTTTTATCATTTTCTGGTTTCATATCTTGAGTGGCACTACTATCATTGTCTATGCGATTGTGGGCCAACTACTAAATAAAGGTTTTTTGCCACTGAGCATTGGTCGTATTTATCCCACCATTCGTTACATTTTCCGCAATTACCAACCATTTTTGTGTGAAAATCACACAATTTAAGGAACAATCACACGTACTTGAATAAAATTATACGATTATAAGAACACACAGCCATGTATCACGATCTATAAACTACACGGTTCAAATGACAAATAATCGGCATTTCACGGTTAGATAACAATATAACATACATTTAAGTTATGCGATCAGACGAAGGCATACCTACCAACATGAATAGTTACGAATGATTATACAAATCCGTACCGACAATGATACGATCTTTACCCGACACTAAATACAAATTATTTGATATTTGATAAACGAAATATAATCGAAAATGGACGGTTATTTTGCAGACCTCCTACTCTACTTTTTTAATCGGAATCGGAACCGAAATAACAAGAAGTGATTTCATTGAAGTGTGGTTAGTGATGTAAAATTACCGATATTTTTTAATTTGGTAACATTACCGGTAATATTACCGGTAACATGGGTAAAATAGGTAACACGATTTGAATTCTATATTTTGATTCCCTTTACTACCAAGAAAGAGTTTTAAAATTTTGACATATGGACAAAAGAGGGACACTTACTTGATTTGAATTTAAACATATTAACCCTCTCAAACGCCTTGTACAATATATTGTACATCAACTTTCATCGCTTCGACCAACCGTAATTTTTAATTTTTGTCTCATTTCTCTTGTGCGATCGTTATCTTATGTATTAATGTTCACACTACAGTTTTATGAGCAATGCCATATCATAGCAGTGCATAATTGTGCTACGTATTTTATTTTTGGAAGAAAGTCAATTTTAAATGGCGTTTGAAAGGGTTAAAATATTTCGGTTCAAAGGCCTGTATTACATTATCACATTTGCATGTCATAGAAAAGTAATAATATTTTTCTGACATAAAACTACGATAAGAAAAATACTACAAATCATTTTGCTGTATTGCACTACAAGTAACATTTTTCGTCATATTAAACCAAAAATGGGTTGAAAATTTAATAACAAAAGCATAACTTAAAAAATAATGCATTTAGTTTTGTAGAATTACGTACAATAATGTACGAGAATTTTAATTTTACAACGTAATAATTAACTATAAATGATAAGTAATAATTAAAATTCACTTATTTTCAATTTTTCGTTCGTAATACTCCAATCGCTGTCAAAACAAATATTATTGTATTTAGCTTCATGAAGCTAAATATCATTAGAAAAATACTTCATCACAAAAATACTATTATATATCCCCATTACACTATCATATAAATATGTTGAAGTTTTTATATGACGAATAAAAGTGATAATGTAATACAGGCCAAAAATAAAAATAAGGAATATTGTATTTCAGTGTAAAACATTAATCAGTAAATAATACATTTTCTATAATTATGAATTAGCAGTTTAGCAATCAATTAAACCATTATGTAAGTCATCGCCGCCGACGCGTTTATCATCCTCAGCATCAACCTCATCCATAAGCAAAGTATTCATAGTTTCCTCTAGGTTACCTTCTTCTTCTTCTTCAAACGAATATACAGCTTCACCAATTACTAACTGATCGGTATTTGATTCCGCAGCAAAAGCTTCATCTTTATTATTCAAAGTTCCAGTGTCCGATTTTATGCAAAATATATGTTAGTTTTCCCGCACGCTCTACAGAGAATCGATTGCGTTTTTAGCTGTGAATAAAATCGTAGATACTAAACGTCCTTTTCGTAGCAGCTGTCGTTGCGATCATGTTCAATATATCAACCGCCAATGCACTTCAAGGTTATGTAGAACATACTCCGGCCCACCAAATCTCACCAGAAAGCTGCTCACTTAAAACTAAAAACGGTCGTGAAAAAATTTCACTTCGAACATTATAATGTGCCAAACCAAACATTTGATTATAATGAACGTTCATTATAACCAAATTTTTGGTTAAAATGAACACACGTTTATAATGAACAAAATTATTTGTCCTATGACAATAATGCGAATTCTACTGTACATACGCATAGAGCATAATTTTGAGGGTAGGATACACAATAATAAATTTTTAATTAATAATAAATATTTAATTAATAATAAAAATATAAAAAATAGTAAATTGTACAAACCAAAACACTTTACTCCAGCCAAAACTCCAAAAAAAAAAAAAAATTCTGTCTCCCGAAAATACGGATTTTGTAACGTTTAGTACTGACTGGGTGATAAATACCCGAGGTCAACTTTCTAACTCGTACCACTCGAGCACCAAGCGCAGACTGAGGCTGCCACTCACGGCTTACACAGACACTACCACAAAGATTTTTTACCCCCCATTCGGGACCCCCACCTTTCACTTCCTTTCAAATGGCGCGACTTTCAAAATCTGTCTGGGTTACGGTAACCCAGTCAGTACCCTGAGGGTTAAATCACACTGACTAAAAAATATTTGGTCATCAAGACTAAAAAATGTTGCTCATTCTTTTATTAAACGAGTCTTATACCTGTCAGATAGTGAATTTAGACAAAAAAACATCTCTGAAATTATTAAGATATTAACAAAAAATAATTACCCGATTAAACTTATCCAAAAATTGATTACAAAAACGTTATACACATATGAAAATAAAAATTCAAATAATTTAGAAGAAATTAAGTATAGCTCAATCGCATACGTACCAAATTTAACGGAAAAAATTCACAAAACTTTAAAAACAAATTCTAAAATCGTATTAGCTAACAAAATTATTTGCAAAGTTTCGGACACATATTCCAAATTAAAAGATAAAATACCAGTGGAGAAAAAGGATGGTGTCATTTATAAAATTCAATGTAAAGACTGTGATTCTTGTTATGTAGGAGAAACAAGCAAAACAAAAGCACAGAGAGTACAACAACATAAGACGGACGTAGCACATATAAAAAGACATGCAACATTAACACATAATCACTACAGATCAGCATTAGTGAAGCATGTACATGAAAATAATCACGATTTTGACTTTGATAATTGTATAACAGTAGATTACGAAATTAAGAAAAATAAAAGATTATTTAAAGAGGCTGGTCACATATGGTTATCAAAGAATCCGGTTAAATATAAAGTTGATAGTAACAGGTTGCAAGGAAATTACATCAATATTATAAAAAATTATGTTCGATGATGTCATACAAAATCAAAACATCTATGTAGCCGATAATTTGTATTACGTACTGTTTGTTTATTTTGAAAAATCAGCTGTTCGAAGGAAATATTAAAATTCAAGTTCACTAGGTCAACAATTCAAACAAATTGTTTTCCTTATTTTCTGACATTTTTCAATGACGAAAAAGAAAAAACTTTGTTGTTCAAAAAATTGTAGTACAGTAAGTCCTCGACTTACATGATTAATTCGTTCCGAAGGTTTTCGCGTAAGTCGAAAAATCGCGTAAGTCGAACAAACCTCAAAACTCATTTTTTTTAAATCCTGAAAGTAGGAATTCACGTAAGTCAAATTCGCGTAAGTCGAGGACTGTACGAATTCACGTAAGTCGAATTCGCGTAAGTCGAGGACTTACTGTACATAGTTGGTAATGAAAACTCCTTGAGAATGGTGTACAACACCGAAAATTTGGAGAAATAATTTTTTGTATTATTAAATTAATTTTGAGAAATATACATTGAATTAATTTAATTAAGTTATAAAGGTCTATAATTAGCCCTAATATTTTATGAGAATATTACCATTTAAATTACTAAGTGTGGTGTGATAAAAATATTAAAAATATTTAAATTACAATATAAAATACAATTTAGCACAAAATTATAAGGGTGTAAGTCTACTAATTATAATTAATAAACTCTAAAATTTTGAGTGTAGAGTAGATGTTATTAAGACAATTATACAATTTTACTGTTAAATTTACGTTTTAAATTACTTTTTTACTTAAAATTGCTGTGTAGTGCTTTATAAATTTTCGTTATAATGTATTTGGGTATAATTTGTTTGGAGTTTAGATATTTTAGCAAAATATTTAAAAAATATGATTCGTAAAATAATTTTTGGTTTGAGAAAAAATAATTCATGCAAAATAATGTGATAGTGTACTAAAAATGTTCCTTAAATTAATTGGTCTTTATTTAAATGTTGGTTAGTTTTTAACTTATTATAGACGCAATTTATTTTTTATTGTACATTAATAATGCCAAATAATGCACAACATAATTAAATTTTTGATAGCCGAATTTTCGATTATTCAAATCATTTTCTAGGCTTTAATGTATTTACAACTAAAAAAAATATTTTATCAAATATTATAAACATAGAATATACATAAATACATATAATAAAAACATACATACAATATTAATCAATTATTAAACAATAAAAACCTTTTTTTAAGATTTTTTTCAGTTTAAAAAAATAAATAAATTATTTTCGTTTTTCCAAAATAACAAAAACTTCACAACAAGAAAAATTTTTATTTTCTAATTCAACGAAAAAGTGAAACAATTTCTTCATAGTGCCTTAGACCTTATATCAAACTACTTGACAAATTTATTTTTATTTTTATTTATATAGTTCCAAATTAATTAAATCAAGCATAATTTTTGATTATATTGATATAATTAGCCTGCAACCTATTACTATCTACCTTGTAATTAACAGGATTTCTTGATAACCAAATGTGACATGGCCTCTTTGAAAAGTCTTTTTCTCTTTTTCGGTTCAAACTCTAAAATTTTTGCATTTTCAAAATCAAAATCGTGTTTCTGTTCTTTGACATGTTTGACTAATGCTGATCTATAATTATTATTAATGACGTTAGGTTGTTTTTTAATGTTGATCACGTCTCTTTTATGTTGATCGAGGCGCTGAGATTTGGTTTTGCTAGTTTCACCGACATAACACGCATCACAGCCCTTACAATCAACCTTATAGACGAGACCGTCTTTCTGTTCTATCGGTATTTTGTCTTTTAATTTTGAATATGAATCCGAGATTTTATTTTTTATATTATTTGCAATTAATAGATTATTAGAATTATTCTTTAGGGTTTTTGAAATTTTTTCCGTTAATCTTGGTATATAAATTAATGAGCCATATTTTTTCTCACTTTGACTTGTATGATTCAGGTTAATACAAGTATATGTATATAAAGCTTTTGTTATTAATTGTTTAATAAGTTTGTAAGGATAATTATTCATTAGTACCTAATATTTTTGTAACTTTCCTAATATTAGCTTGTTTATATTCACTATCCGTTAGATAAATAACTCTTTTAATAAACGCTTGTGCTACATTACGTTTCATTTGATATGGATGAGCAGATATAAAATTAAGTAATGAATTAGCAGCTATTTCTTTTTTATACCACTCAGTTTTAATCAAATTATTCGTTCTATGCAATTTTAAATCTAGGAATGGTAAAATACCATTTTTTTCTTTTTCAATTGTAAAATTTAAATTATTATGGAAGGAGTTAAATTTTTCTTTAAAAGAATTTGTGACTATTAAACTCATGTTTTTGGTTCAAGTTACTGACATATTTGCAAACAAATACGACCTAACCAAAATTATTTGGTAAACCTTGTACCTATTAAATTTTTGATGCAACGTAACACAAATAACTTGTGTTAATAAACTGTTTGAAAACATTAATTTAGATTCAATAAATTTAATTACCATGATTTCCATTTCAATCAAAAAATTTTTTAAAATTTAATTTTAAGAGAAATTAAAGGTTATTTAGTTTTTGCCAAAATTATTTGTACCCACAAATTTGTTCTCATCATTATGTATTTGTGTAATATGGAAAAAATTAAAATAAAATAGTAAATCAAATAAATTTAAGATTATTTTTGGCTAATTATATAATTGTATGCATATGGTCAGTTTTTGTTCTCTTTAAATCTCGCAAGTGGATCAACAATTTGTTGTTAACATCACCTAGAGTCCTAGAATCTTATCCCACGCGGTTTTCCTGGCACTCTTCTACATATTTTCGATCTTGTTAGATCATGCATACCTACCACTTTAACTTAAACCTCTGCAAGTTTAACTGGAAACACCACCTTGGCCGAGTTAAATAATTGTATTCAAGATATTTGTATCATTTCGTGGCAAAGATTATTCTTACGTATGGAAGACCAACTAATTTATCGTCGACTAGGATGGTTACCTAATTCAAGAAACCGAAATTGAACTATGGCCTTGAAGTTTTATTTTATAGGGCTTACACACAAACAGGATATGATCTACCGTTATGAAACAAAACGTGACCGGAATCATAAGATAAGCTCATTGAACTATGGAGAATTGTTTTATGTCCAAATTAATGTATTTTTGGCTTAATTTGATTATATTAAAAATATTACATAAACATCGGGCATCAATTAGTGGAGAAACTGCCTCGGTTAGTTTCCCTTGGGCAATAAATAAAAGGTTACACGGCTGTACAAACTGAACTATTCAAGGTGAATGTTAAACTTCGGTTTATTTTATGTAACAATCCTGTTTGATGATAAACTAGTCTGTCTTCAATCTGCTATTCAGTGCAATAATGCTCCCATACATACGAGTAAGAAGTGTAATTGCAATAAAATTATACAAAAATCTTGATTATAAGTATTTTTCTCGGCAAGGGCAGTTTTTTGATTTAAACTTGCAGAGGTTTAGGATATAGTGGGAGATATTCATGCTCTAACAAGACCAAAAACTTGTAGCAGGATGCCAAGAAAACTGCATATTTTAATGGTCTTACATTAACTCTTAATATCGTTTTGATTTCAAACAATAATTAAGATAAATTTGTTAAAACTTAAAACAAAAACAAAAAATACCTCAAATTTTTGAGACGATGATGTGTAAAAAGTAAAACATTAATTATTCGTACAAAACACTGATCAAACTTCGACCAATATTTTGTAAAATCAAACATTGTTTGATTGTTTCAAAAATGTATTCTTTAACATTTACAAAAATTTTGTTGTTTTAGATAGCCGAGTTCTATCGATTATGAATTACTCGTTCATCCCGCATTTTCCGATTGTTGTTCAAGCAAGTCTGTCGCTCAAATAAACCTCGTGGGTTGTGATTAAAAATTTATTTAATTTAATTTTAGTGTAATTTTTATACAACAATTATTTTTTTATTTGAGTGAGACGTGAAATATAATTAAATTAATACTTATAAAAGTAAGTGAAAAGTGTACACATAATTATTGGTTTAAATAATAATAGTTTTCGTGGTATTTGTTACAAACATGGAACAATGGCCGATAAACATAATATATGAATTTGTGAGTGATAGCGTTGATTTTCCATACGCCGATGTATTAGACGAATGGTGTGTCGACAAAAAAATACCGCAAGCATTTGAATATTACAAAGGCAAAGAGGCTTGTGTATTAAATATGAAAGCATTAAGATCTTCAAATCATTTTTGTGGAGTTTTGTGTAATGTACATATATTTTGTACTGTGCTTATTAAAGCTTATGTATCTCCTTTTAACGTACAAAACGTACATAGATATAGAATTTACAGTTAGATGGGATTCATGTGAAAAGTGTAATTAGAAAATTGGTGGCGTAAAGTTTATCTAAATAAATGATGAGTGCAAACGGTGCTATGCAATTAAAGCAATTTTCTATATTTAATTTTCGTTTATTTAAATTTTAATATTAAAAGTGGTCAAGAACAAGTTACCGCCTTTCATTGTTACACGTTTGTTGTATTACCATAGAAGAATTACTAAAGAAGCATATTTTGTATGAGTCAAAGATACCTAAGAAAATGATTTCAAATATTTTAAATTCGGTTTTTGAAATTTTATGAGACGGAGATAATAATTTCTCTTTGCCTCTTTTTATCATTCATGTTTTAAATATACAAAACGAAATCTTTGGAAAATAATTGAAATATCTACAATTCTACAAATACAAATACTAGAAGCCACACCCCTTACAATTTTTGTTAATTTTCTATCATTTAGATTTTACCTTTGTATAAGCAAAACCAAAATAAAACACAAAATATGAGTCGATTCAGCGTGTATGAATGACGAGACGACTACTCCGTTGACGAATATCGGGAATTTGATTTTTTTTTTGAAATAGAATGAAGTGTTTTTAATTGTTGGCATTTTGCCTTATAATTCCTAAAGAATAATTTGGCAAAAAGTAATTACTCTAAAATTTAAACGAAAATTTAAATTCTGAAAAATGAAGATTTAATAATCTTCCTTTTCCAGAATTGTGTGTTGAAATATTCTGCGAAATGGAGACTTTCATTCTAATTTTAGTATTAAATCTCCATTTTTCAGATAATTTTAAATTTTCATTTTCAAGCGAAAATATTTGTATTAATTCCAGCGCGCGGCTCTTAATTGGCCCTATTCCAATAATCTATCTTTTTTTAGATTTAAGAATCACATTTCCATCGTATTTGTCGAATTTCATCATAATCGGTTAAAAAATAGCCAAGTTACAGGCTAATTTTCCATATTCAAAAACTTCTTTTAAAAATCATTTTACAGTCGCATTTCTGTTTTTAAAATAACCAAGTTCCATCAATTTCATCTGAAAATCATTCAATAATCCCATTTCCGTCTTAGGTCTCAAAAATCATAATAAATTAAGAAATAGCCAAGTTATAGGCCAATTGGCCCTATTCCAGAAGTATATCCAAAAATCATTGAAGAATTCCATTTAGATCATATATACCTGTCGAATTTTATCATAATTGGTAAAGAAATAGCCAAGTTACAAGCTTTTTAGGCATATTCTAAAACTTCACATAACAATCATTTAACAATCCTATTGCCACCGTACCTGTCAAAATGTATCATAATCCCAAAATAAATGGCCAAGTTACTGGGTAATTTCCCATATTCCAAAAATGTATTCAAAAATCATTTAACAATTCCACTTACATCGTACCTGTCAAATTGATATAATAGCATTTTGGATTAAACGAGCATTTGCCTTTTAATTTGTTTTGTCATACGATATTTGCCAAATATGCAAATTCGCCAAAGATATTTTGATGAAACGTATAATTTTGTCAAATGTCGTTTGTTACTTAAACGGGTCCCTTAATGAGAAATTGAGAACATTCTTATTTTAGCAAAAATCAAATGTTCGAATATACGAGTATATTCAAATAAATAAGCGAAATATACAAAATAGTACATCGCTAGAATGAAATGTACATGATTAGATTATTATGAAGTTAGTGTGAAGTTTATGATAAATTGACAAAAAACCTTACAACAGCAAAAAAAAATGTAAATGCAAGTATTACACATATTTTGTCATTTTTTGTCAAAATTGTGTAGCTTACACATATTAATTGGAAAAAAAAGTAATTTTATATTCAGAAATTCTGGAAATTAAATAACTGTGGTGAGTTGTGTTAAAGCTCGAAAATTATATTAAATTGTTACGCAGAAAACTGTTTTTAGTATATAATTAAAATTAATTTTTTTTGTTAAATTTTATAAAGCATTAAAATTTAAAACTAAATATTTCAGCCGATTACAAAAGTAAATTAAAACATTTATTAACCAATGAAAGACCATCGTATAGATTGTTCCCTGGATCTGAGTATGCCACTACATTGGTAGGTATTTAGTGGATAATAGAAAGTGATCGTCATATTAACGCGACCCTCAATAAACCAGTGGTCGATTTTAAAATAAGACATACACTAAAATTTGTGTAGTACATACACTAAAATTTGTGTCGTGTATTTTCAAAGGCCAATGACAGGCCATCGCAGAGATTGTTGCCTGGATCTGAGTATGCCACCACATTGGTAGGTATTTAGTGGATAATAGAAAGTGATCGTCATATTAACGCGACCCTCAATAAACCAGTGGTCGATTTTAAAATAAGACATACACTAAAATTTGTGTAGTACATACACTAAAATTTGTGTCGTGTATTTTCAAAGGCCAATGACAGGCCATCGCAGAGATTGTTGCCTGGATCTGAGTATGCCACCACATTGGTAGGTATTTAGTGGATAATAGAAAGTGATCGTCATATTAACGCGACCCTCAATAAACCGGTGGTCGATTTTAAAATAAGACATACACTAAAATTTGTGTAGTACATACACTAAAATTTGTGTCGTGTATTTTCAAAGGCAAATGACAGGTCGTCGTAGAGAATTTAAAAGGTTTTGAAATTGAAGAAGCCGACAAGGATTTTGTTCTTTACTATACCAAATAGCATGAATTCACAGATTTCCGTATACTCTTCCAAACGCTTCGTTCTCAAGCCTTCACATAATCATTCATGCATCCATCAATGCATCATTCATGCATTCATCAATAACTTAATTTCGTCTAACAATTCAATTTTGTTCAAAGAACTTCACAATGTACACTCGCAATAATTTGTATCCAAAAAAAAAGTGTCCAAAAATTTTAGACCGGATTCATAATCATAATATACAAACTTACTGGTTAGACTCAATGTATACGAGGGACACCGGGTTAACTTTATTATAGGAGTTAGTTTCTAATATATCTTCTGCCAAGTCATCATATTGTATCTCCCATGATTCAGTTTTTCTTTTGACGTAAGCTATGTAATGACCATAAATACATATAATAAAAACATACATACAATATTAATCAATTATTAAACAATAAAAACCTTTTTTTAAGATTTTTTTCAGTTTAAAAAAATAAATAAATTATTTTCGTTTTTCCAAAATAACAAAAACTTCACAACAAGAAAAATTTTTATTTTCTAATTCAACGAAAAAGTGAAACAATTTCTTCATAGTGCCTTAGACCTTATATCAAACTACTTGACAAATTTATTTTTATTTTTATTTATATACATAGTTCCAAATTAATTAAATCAAGCATAATTTTTGATTATATTGATATAATTAGCCTGCAACCTATTACTATCTACCTTGTAATTAACAGGATTTCTTGATAACCAAATGTGACATGCCTCTTTGAAAAGTCTTTTTCTCTTTTTCGGTTCAAACTCTAAAATTTTTGCATTTTCAAAATCAAAATCGTGTTTCTGTTCATTGACATGTTTGACTAATATTCCTATACAAACAGCGAAATTGGCTATAATAGAAAGGTGGAATGAAATTGTAACGAATTGTATCCTTTCAAAAGATGAGTTTTTAAAAATATTGGACACATGCATAATTGAGAATAACTATTTTACATATCGAGACACAGTCTATAAACAAAAATTGGGTTTGGCAATGGGCAATCCGTTATCACCAATCTTAGCGGATATAGTTTTGGAAAAATTGTTTAAAGAACAATTATTATTATTAAATAAACAACCAACATTTATATTTAAATATGTAGATGATATCATTTTGGCCACTGAAGAATCCAATATCGAAATTATTAAATATCTTTGATTTAAACACTAATGCATAATGTTGTAGAATCATAATTTCTATAATTTGGTAAAAAAGGAAAATGCCCAATATCGGAAAATGTGCACATAAATCAATAAACTGTTATAATAACAGGAAAAGGCGAATGACCTAAATTATTTCCAAAACAATAATTTTCTAATGGGTTTCGCCAATTTGTGATTAATGGTTAAAGGGGTAATAAGAACATTTACGTTTTTTGTAATTTAAATTATTGTGGACATTTTAGTTGAAGTAACATCCTTCTGGACTCATTATTTTACACCCACCTCATTTTTAAACTATATTATTTGATATGTGGTTTTACGTATGATATGGATATACGCTTTTCTTAATTATAAGAACATAACCCGCATTCTAATATATGGATCATATATTTTTCTACATGGTTCTATTTTTACAGTCGCAAGTGAGGGTCTTTTTAATTGAGGATTTTTATATTTCAATAAAGTTTCGACAACAAACAGTTTCATTCAATATGTAAGCATTATGAGTAAAATTGATAAGTGAGTACATGTAATATTCCTATTCCTTCCTTCCTTTTATGTCCGTAATTAAATTTCTTAAAATCTACTTAGCAATTACATATTATGTAAATTGACAAAAAAATAATTAAAATTACATATCAATAACAATTCATTTGTATGTTTTGTTAATTTTAAAATTACAAATTTGGCAATAAAATCAATCAAATATTTGCTAAAAAAATCAAAGATTTGTTTTTTCAATAATGAATTGGTTTATTTGAACAAAACTATTGTATTATCAATCAAACATATCAATGAACCAATTAAAGATTGACTATCAATAGTTTTTGTTGAAACAATTAAAACAATAATCGAATTTCAATCAATGTTTTCCCTAGGTGTAGTGTTAAACAGATAAGGCCACTTATCGCGCGCAGAGAACATAGTTGATTTTAAACAGAAGGTGACGACACTATGCGTAACAATGCCGTGTTGTTGTCAAATTTATTAAATAATCAAATACCTGTAATTTAGAGGTATTACGCCATTTTTGGTGTCAAATTTGATGTTAACATTAATAGCAGCTTAGTTCTAGGATATTGTACAGAGCTTTATGAGCTTTTTAGTTAAGCAAAAGCTTAAAACAAATCGAGATTTAATTATCTAAATATTTCATTAAATAATTCGGTTTCGGCATCAAGCGTTTCTTAAGAATACCCATTTTACATCAAATATTTATTGAAACCACTGTGAGATTTTGTGTTGTCAAAATCCTTAATGATGCCGTGTTGTTGTCAAATTTATTAAATAATCAAATACCTGTAATTTTAAAGGTATTACGCCATTTTTGGTGTCAAATTTGATGTTAACATTAATAGCAGCTTAGTTCTAGGATATTGCACAGAGCTTTATGAGCTTTTTAGTTAAGCAAAAGCTTAAAACAAATCGAGATTTAATTATCTAAATATTTCATTAAATAATTCGGTTTCGGCATCAAGCGTTTCTTAAGAATACCCATTTTACATCAAATATTTATTGAAACCACTGTGAGATTTTGTTGTTGTCAAAATCCTTAATGATGCCGTGTTGTTGTCAAATTTAATAAATATTCAAATACCTGTGATTTTTGAGGTATTTTGTCGTTTTGGGTGTCAAATTTGATGTTAACATTAATAGCAGCTTAGTTCTAGGATATTGTACAAAGCTTTATGAGCTTTTTAGTTAAGCAAAAGCTTAAAACAAATCGAGATTTAATTATTTAAATATTTCATTAAATAATTCGGTTTCGGCATCAAGCGTTTCTTAAGAATACCCATTTTACATCAAATATTTATTGAAACCACTGTGAGATTTTGTTGTTGTCAAAATCCTTAATGATGCCGTGTTGTTGTCAAATTTATTAAATAATCAAATACCTGTAATTTTAAAGGTATTACGCCATTTTTGGTGTCAAATTTGATGTTAACATTAATAGCAGCTTAGTTCTAGGATATTGCACAGAGCTTTATGAGCTTTTTAGTTAAGCAAAAGCTTAAAACAAATCGAGATTTAATTATCTAAATATTTCATTAAATAATTCGGTTTCGGCATCAAGCGTTTCTTAAGAATACCCATTTTACATCAAATATTTATTGAAACCACTGTGAGATTTTGTTGTTGTCAAAATCCTTAATGATGCCGTGTTGTTGTCAAATTTAATAAATATTCAAATACCTGTGATTTTTGAGGTATTTTGTCGTTTTGGGTGTCAAATTTGATGTTAACATTAATAGCAGCTTAGTTCTAGGATATTGTACAAAGCTTTATGAGCTTTTTAGTTAAGCAAAAGCTTAAAACAAATCGCGATTTAAATATCCAAATTTTACATTAAATAATTCGGTTTCGGCCTCAAGCATTTCTTAAGAATACCCATTTTACATCAAATATTTATTGAAACCACTGTGAGATTTTGTTGTTGTCAAAATCCTTAATGATGCCGTGTTGTTGTCAAATTTATTAAATAATCAAATACCTGTAATTTTAAAGGTATTACGCCATTTTTGGTGTCAAATTTGATGTTAACATTAATAGCAGCTTAGTTCTAGGATATTGCACAGAGCTTTATGAGCTTTTTAGTTAAGCAAAAGCTTAAAACAAATCGAGATATTATCTAAATATTTCATTAAATAATTCGGTTTCGGCATCAAGCGTTTCTTAAGAATACCCATTTTACATCAAATATTTATTGAAACCACTGTGAGATTTTGTTGTTGTCAAAATCCTTAATGATGCCGTGTTGTTGTCAAATTTAATAAATATTCAAATACCTGTGATTTTTGAGGTATTTTGTCGTTTTGGGTGTCAAATTTGATGTTAACATTAATAGCAGCTTAGTTCTAGGATATTGTACAGAGCTTTATGAGCTTTTTAGTTAAGCAAAAGCTTAAAACAAATCGAGATTTAATTATCTAAATATTACATTAAATAATTCGGTTTCGGCATCAAGCGTTTCTTAAGAATACCCATTTTACATCAAATATTTATTGAAACCACTGTGAGATTTTGTGTTGTCAAAATCCTTAATGATGCCGTGTTGTTGTCAAATTTATTAAATAATCAAATACCTGTAATTTTAAAGGTATTACGCCATTTTTGGTGTCAAATTTGATGTTAACATTAATAGCAGCTTAGTTCTAGGATATTGCACAGAGCTTTATGAGCTTTTTAGTTAAGCAAAAGCTTAAAACAAATCGAGATATTATCTAAATATTTCATTAAATAATTCGGTTTCGGCATCAAGCGTTTCTTAAGAATACCCATTTTACATCAAATATTTATTGAAACCACTGTGAGATTTTGTTGTTGTCAAAATCCTTAATGATGCCGTGTTGTTGTCAAATTTAATAAATATTCAAATACCTGTGATTTTTGAGGTATTTTGTCGTTTTGGGTGTCAAATTTGATGTTAACATTAATAGCAGCTTAGTTCTAGGATATTGTACAAAGCTTTATGAGCTTTTTAGTTAAGCAAAAGCTTAAAACAAGTCGCGATTTAAATATCCAAATTTTACATTAAATAATTCGGTTTCGGCCTCAAGCATTTCTTAAGAATACCCATTTTACATCAAATATTTATTGAAACCACTGTGAGATTTTGTTGTTGTCAAAATCCTTAATGATGCCGTGTTGTTGTCAAATTTATTAAATAATCAAATACCTGTAATTTTAAAGGTATTACGCCATTTTTGGTGTCAAATTTGATGTTAACATTAATAGCAGCTTAGTTCTAGGATATTGTACAGAGCTTTATGAGCTTTTTAGTTAAGCAAAAGCTTAAAACAAATCGAGATTTAATTATCTAAATATTTCATTAAATAATTCGGTTTCGGCATCAAGCGTTTCTTAAGAATACCCATTTTACATCAAATATTTATTGAAACCACTGTGAGATTTTGTGTTGTCAAAATCCTTAATGATGCCGTGTTGTTGTCAAATTTATTAAATAATCAAATACCTGTAATTTTAAAGGTATTACGCCATTTTTGGTGTCAAATTTGATGTTAACATTAATAGCAGCTTAGTTCTAGGATATTGTACAGAGCTTTATGAGCTTTTTAGTTAAGCAAAAGCTTAAAACAAATCGAGATTTAATTATCTAAATATTTCATTAAATAATTCGGTTTCGGCATCAAGCGTTTCTTAAGAATACCCATTTTACATCAAATATTTATTGAAACCACTGTGAGATTTTGTTGTTGTCAAAATCCTTAATGATGCCGTGTTGTTGTCAAATTTAATAAATATTCAAATACCTGTGATTTTTGAGGTATTTTGTCGTTTTGGGTGTCAAATTTGATGTTAACATTAATAGCAGCTTAGTTCTAGGATATTGTACAAAGCTTTATGAGCTTTTTAGTTAAGCAAAAGCTTAAAACAAATCGCGATTTAAATATCCAAATTTTACATTAAATAATTCGGTTTCGGCCTCAAGCATTTCTTAAGAATACCCATTTTACATCAAATATTTATTGAAACCACTGTGAGATTTTGTTGTTGTCAAAATCCTTAATGATGCCGTGTTGTTGTCAAATTTATTAAATAATCAAATACCTGTAATTTTAAAGGTATTACGCCATTTTTGGTGTTAAATTTGATGTTAACATTAATAGCAGCTTAGTTCTAGGATATTGCACAGAGCTTTATGAGCTTTTTAGTTAAGCAAAAGCTTAAAACAAATCGAGATTTAATTATCTAAATATTTCATTAAATAATTCGGTTTCGGCATCAAGCGTTTCTTAAGAATACCCATTTTACATCAAATATTTATTGAAACCACTGTGAGATTTTGTTGTTGTCAAAATCCTTAATGATGCCGTGTTGTTGTCAAATTTAATAAATATTCAAATACCTGTGATTTTTGAGGTATTTTGTCGTTTTGGGTGTCAAATTTGATGTTAACATTAATAGCAGCTTAGTTCTAGGATATTGTACAAAGCTTTATGAGCTTTTTAGTTAAGCAAAAGCTTAAAACAAATCGCGATTTAAATATCCAAATTTTACATTAAATAATTCGGTTTCGGCCTCAAGCATTTCTTAAGAATACCCATTTTACATCAAATATTTATTGAAACCACTGTGAGATTTTGTTGTTGTCAAAATCCTTAATGATGCCGTGTTGTTGTCAAATTTATTAAATAATCAAATACCTGTAATTTTAAAGGTATTACGCCATTTTTGGTGTTAAATTTGATGTTAACATTAATAGCAGCTTAGTTCTAGGATATTGCACAGAGCTTTATGAGCTTTTTAGTTAAGCAAAAGCTTAAAACAAATCGAGATTTAATTATCTAAATATTTCATTAAATAATTCGGTTTCGGCATCAAGCGTTTCTTAAGAATACCCATTTTACATCAAATATTTATTGAAACCACTGTGAGATTTTGTTGTTGTCAAAATCCTTAATGATGCCGTGTTGTTGTCAAATTTAATAAATATTCAAATACCTGTGATTTTTGAGGTATTTTGTCGTTTTGGGTGTCAAATTTGATGTTAACATTAATAGCAGCTTAGTTCTAGGATATTGTACAAAGCTTTATGAGCTTTTTAGTTAAGCAAAAGCTTAAAACAAATCGCGATTTAAATATCCAAATTTTACATTAAATAATTCGGTTTCGGCCTCAAGCATTTCTTAAGAATACCCATTTTACATCAAATATTTATTGAAACCACTGTGAGATTTTGTTGTTGTCAAAATCCTTAATGATGCCGTGTTGTTGTCAAATTTATTAAATAATCAAATACCTGTAATTTTAAAGGTATTACGCCATTTTTGGTGTCAAATTTGATGTTAACATTAATAGCAGCTTAGTTCTAGGATATTGCACAGAGCTTTATGAGCTTTTTAGTTAAGCAAAAGCTTAAAACAAATCGAGATTTAATTATCTAAATATTTCATTAAATAATTCGGTTTCGGCATCAAGCGTTTCTTAAGAATACCCATTTTACATCAAATATTTATTGAAACCACTGTGAGATTTTGTTGTTGTCAAAATCCTTAATGATGCCGTGTTGTTGTCAAATTTAATAAATATTCAAATACCTGTGATTTTTGAGGTATTTTGTCGTTTTGGGTGTCAAATTTGATGTTAACATTAATAGCAGCTTAGTTCTAGGATATTGTACAAAGCTTTATGAGCTTTTTAGTTAAGCAAAAGCTTAAAACAAATCGCGATTTAAATATCCAAATTTTACATTAAATAATTCGGTTTCGGCCTCAAGCATTTCTTAAGAATACCCATTTTACATCAAATATTTATTGAAACCACTGTGAGATTTTGTTGTTGTCAAAATCCTTAATGATGCCGTGTTGTTGTCAAATTTAATAAATATTCAAATACCTGTGATTTTTGAGGTATTTTGTCGTTTTGGGTGTCAAATTTGATGTTAACATTAATAGCAGCTTAGTTCTAGGATATTGTACAAAGCTTTATGAGCTTTTTAGTTAAGCAAAAGCTTAAAACAAATCGCGATTTAAATATCCAAATTTTTCATTAAATAATTCGGTTTCGGCCTCAAGCATTTCTTAAGAATACCCATTTTACATCAAATATTTATTGAAACCACTGTGAGATTTTGTTGTTGTCAAAATCCTTAATGATGCCGTGTTGTTGTCAAATTTAATAAATATTCAAATACCTGTGAATTTTGAGGTATTTTGTCGTTTTGGGTGTCAAATTTGATGTTAACATTAATAGCAGCTTAGTTCTAGGATATTGTACAAAGCTTTATGAGCTTTTTAGTTAAGCAAAAGCTTAAAACAAATCGCGATTTAAATATCCAAATTTTAAATTAAATAATTCGGTTTCGGCCTCAAGCATTTTTTAAGAATACCCATTTTACATCAAATATTTATTGAAACCACTGTGAGATTTTGTTGTTGTCAAAATCCTTAATGATGCCGTGTTGTTGTCAAATTTAATAAATATTCAAATACCTGTGATTTTTGAGGTATTTTGTCGTTTTGGGTGTCAAATTTGATGTTAACATTAATAGCAGCTTAGTTCTAGGATATTGTACAAAGCTTCATGAGCTTTTTAGTTAAGCAAAAGCTTAAAACAAATCGCGATTTAAATATCCAAATTTTACATTAAATAATTCGGTTTCGGCCTCAAGCATTTCTTAAGAATACCCATTTTACATCAAATATTTATTGAAACCACTGTGAGATTTTGTTGTTGTCAAAATCCTTAATGATGCCGTGTTGTTGTCAAATTTAATAAATATTCAAATACCTGTGATTTTTGAGGTATTTTGTCGTTTTGGGTGTCAAATTTGATGTTAACATTAATAGCAGCTTAGTTCTAGGATATTGTACAAAGCTTTATGAGCTTTTTAGTTAAGCAAAAGCTTAAAACAAATCGCGATTTAAATATTCAAATTTTACATTAAATAATTCGGTTTCGGCCTCAAGCATTTCTTAAGAATACCCATTTTACATCAAATATTTATTGAAACCACTGTGAGATTTTGTTGTTGTCAAAATCCTTAATGATGCCGTGTTGTTGTCAAATTTATTAAATAATCAAATACCTGTAATTTTAAAGGTATTACGCCATTTTTGGTGTCAAATTTGATGTTAACATTAATAGCAGCTTAGTTCTAGGATATTGTACAGAGCTTTATGAGCTTTTTAGTTAAGCAAAAGCTTAAAACAAATCGAGATTTAATTATCTAAATATTTCATTAAATAATTCGGTTTCGGCATCAAGCGTTTCTTAAGAATACCCATTTTACATCAAATATTTATTGAAACCACTGTGAGATTTTGTTGTTGTCAAAATCCTTAATGATGCCGTGTTGTTGTCAAATTTAATAAATATTCAAATACCTGTGATTTTTGAGGTATTTTGTCGTTTTGGGTGTCAAATTTGATGTTAACATTAATAGCAGCTTAGTTCTAGGATATTGTACAAAGCTTTATGAGCTTTTTAGTTAAGCAAAAGCTTAAAACAAATCGCGATTTAAATATCCAAATTTTACATTAAATAATTCGGTTTCGGCCTCAAGCATTTCTTAAGAATACCCATTTTACATCAAATATTTATTGAAACCACTGTGAGATTTGTTGTTGTCAAAATCCTTAATGATGCCGTGTTGTTGTCAAATTTAATAAATATTCAAATACCTGTGATTTTTGAGGTATTTTGTCGTTTTGGGTGTCAAATTTGATGTTAACATTAATAGCAGCTTAGTTCTAGGATATTGTACAAAGCTTTATGAGCTTTTTAGTTAAGCAAAAGCTTAAAACAAATCGCGATTTAAATATCCAAATTTTACATTAAATAATTCGGTTTCGGCCTCAAGCATTTCTTAAGAATACCCATTTTACATCAAATATTTATTGAAACCACTGTGAGATTTTGTTATTGTCAAAATCCTTAATGATGCCGTGTTGTTGTCAAATTTAATAAATATTCAAATACCTGTGATTTTTGAGGTATTTTGTCGTTTTGGGTGTCAAATTTGATGTTAACATTAATAGCAGCTTAGTTCTAGGATATTGTACAAAGCTTCATGAGCTTTTTAGTTAAGCAAAAGCTTAAAACAAATCGCGATTTAAATATCCAAATTTTACATTAAATAATTCGGTTTCGGCCTCAAGCATTTCTTAAGAATACCCATTTTACATCAAATATTTATTGAAACCACTGTGAGATTTTGTTGTTGTCAAAATCCTTAATGATGCCGTGTTGTTGTCAAATTTATTAAATAATCAAATACCTGTAATTTTAAAGGTATTACGCCATTTTTGGTGTCAAATTTGATGTTAACATTAATAGCAGCTTAGTTCTAGGATATTGTACAGAGCTTTATGAGCTTTTTAGTCAAGCAAAAGCTTAAAACAAATCGAGATTTAATTATCTAAATATTTCATTAAATAATTCGGTTTCGGCATCAAGCGTTTCTTAAGAATACCCATTTTACATCAAATATTTATTGAAACCACTGTGAGATTTTGTTGTTGTCAAAATCCTTAATGATGCCGTGTTGTTGTCAAATTTAATAAATATTCAAATACCTGTGATTTTTGAGGTATTTTGTCGTTTTGGGTGTCAAATTTGATGTTAACATTAATAGCAGCTTAGTTCTAGGATATTGTACAAAGCTTTATGAGCTTTTTAGTTAAGCAAAAGCTTAAAACAAATCGCAATTTAAATATCCAAATTTTACATTAAATAATTCGGTTTCGGCCTCAAGCATTTCTTAAGAATACCCATTTTACATCAAATATTTATTGAAACCACTGTGAGATTTTGTTGTTGTCAAAATCATTAATGATGCCGTGTTGTTGTCAAATTTAATAAATATTCAAATACCTGTGATTTTTGAGGTATTTTGTCGTTTTGGGTGTCAAATTTGATGTTAACATTAATAGCAGCTTAGTTCTAGGATATTGTACAAAGCTTTATGAGCTTTTTAGTTAAGCAAAAGCTTAAAACAAATCGCAATTTAAATATCCAAATTTTACATTAAATAATTCGGTTTCGGCCTCAAGCATTTCTTAAGAATACCCATTTTACATCAAATATTTATTGAAACCACTGTGAGATTTTGTTGTTGTCAAAATCCTTAATGATGCCGTGTTGTTGTCAAATTTAATAAATATTCAAATACCTGTGATTTTTGAGGTATTTTGTCGTTTTGGGTGTCAAATTTGATGTTAACATTAATAGCAGCTTAGTTCTAGGATATTGTACAAAGCTTTATGAGCTTTTTAGTTAAGCAAAAGCTTAAAACAAATCGAGATTTAATTATCTAAATATTTCATTAAATAATTAGGTTTCGGCATCAAGCGTTTCTTAAGAATACCCATTTTACTTCAAATATTTATTGAAACCACTGTGAGATTTTGTTGTTGTCAAAATCCTTAATGATGCCGTGTTGTTGTCAAATTTATTAAATAATCAAATACCTGTAATTTTAAAGGTATTACGCCATTTTTGGTGTCAAATTTGATGTTAACATTAATAGCAGCTTAGTTCTAGGATATTGCACAGAGCTTTATGAGCTTTTTAGTTAAGCAAAAGCTTAAAACAAATCGAGATTTAATTATCTAAATATTTCATTAAATAATTCGGTTTCGGCATCAAGCGTTTCTTAAGAATACCCATTTTACATCAAATATTTATTGAAACCACTGTGAGATTTTGTTGTTGTCAAAATCCTTAATGATGCCGCGTTGTTGTCAAATTTAATAAATATTCAAATACCTGTGATTTTTGAGGTATTTTGTCGTTTTGGGTGTCAAATTTGATGTTAACATTAATAGCAGCTTAGTTCTAGGATATTGTACAAAGCTTTATGAGTTTTTAGTTAAGCAAAAGCTTAAAACAAATCGCGATTTAAATATTCAAATTTTACATTAAATAATTCGGTTTCGGCCTCAAGCATTTCTTAAGAATACCCATTTTACATCAAATATTTATTGAAACCACTGTGAGATTTTGTTGTTGTCAAAATCCTTAATGATGCCGTGTTGTTGTCAAATTTATTAAATAATCAAATACCTGTAATTTTAAAGGTATTACGCCATTTTTGGTGTCAAATTTGATGTTAACATTAATAGCAGCTTAGTTCTAGGATATTGTACAGAGCTTTATGAGCTTTTTAGTTAAGCAAAAGCTTAAAACAAATCGAGATTTAATTATCTAAATATTTCATTAAATAATTCGGTTTCGGCATCAAGCGTTTCTTAAGAATACCCATTTTACATCAAATATTTATTGAAACCACTGTGAGATTTTGTTGTTGTCAAAATCCTTAATGATGCCGTGTTGTTGTCAAATTTAATAAATATTCAAATACCTGTGATTTTTGAGGTATTTTGTCGTTTTGGGTGTCAAATTTGATGTTAACATTAATAGCAGCTTAGTTCTAGGATATTGTACAAAGCTTTATGAGCTTTTTAGTTAAGCAAAAGCTTAAAACAAATCGCGATTTAAATATCCAAATTTTACATTAAATAATTCGGTTTCGGCCTCAAGCATTTCTTAAGAATACCCATTTTACATCAAATATTTATTGAAACCACTGTGAGATTTGTTGTTGTCAAAATCCTTAATGATGCCGTGTTGTTGTCAAATTTAATAAATATTCAAATACCTGTGATTTTTGAGGTATTTTGTCGTTTTGGGTGTCAAATTTGATGTTAACATTAATAGCAGCTTAGTTCTAGGATATTGTACAAAGCTTTATGAGCTTTTTAGTTAAGCAAAAGCTTAAAACAAATCGCGATTTAAATATCCAAATTTTACATTAAATAATTCGGTTTCGGCCTCAAGCATTTCTTAAGAATACCCATTTTACATCAAATATTTATTGAAACCACTGTGAGATTTTGTTATTGTCAAAATCCTTAATGATGCCGTGTTGTTGTCAAATTTAATAAATATTCAAATACCTGTGATTTTTGAGGTATTTTGTCGTTTTGGGTGTCAAATTTGATGTTAACATTAATAGCAGCTTAGTTCTAGGATATAGTACAAAGCTTTATGAGCTTTTTAGTTAAGCAAAAGCTTAAAACAAATCGCGATTTAAATATCCAAATTTTACATTAAATAATTCGATTTCGGCCTCAAGCATTTCTTAAGAATTCCCATTTTACATCAAATATTTATTGAAACCACTGTGAGATTTTGTTGTTGTCAAAATCCTTAATGATGCCGTGTTGTTGTCAAATTTACTAAGTAATCAAATACCTGTAATTTTAGAGGTATTACTGCATTTTTGGTGTCAGATTTGATATTAATATTAATAGCAACATAGTTTTAGGATATTGTACAAAGCTTCATGAGCTTTTTAGTTAAACAAAAGCTCAAAACAAATCGCAATTTAAATATCTAAATATTAATTCGGCTTCAGCCTCAAGCCTTTTTAAAAATACCCATTATACATCAAATATTTATTGAAACCAATGTAAGATTTTGTTGTTGTCAAATCCTTTTTGTTACCGTGTTGTTGTCAAATTTATTAAATTATTAAAGTATTTTGCTGTTTATTAAAGAATTTTGCACGAAAACGAAAAATTTTACTAGCGCAAGTTTTTAGTATGTTAAATAGAATTAAAGGATGTAACATTTAAAAAAAAAATGGATGATCATTGAAAAAATTCAAAAATAAAATTAAATAAGAAAATAAGAAATTAACGGACTTACCATTTTTATATTTTTTTATTAATTTAACAGGGTGTCAACCTGTATTTTAAACAACAACAACAACAAAATTCATTTTCTATTCAAAATGTTTTTTTAACTACTAGCTACTACCAATTGAAAACATAAGAAATAAAAAATTTAAACACGACTTCCGGTCCCATATACCAAATTTATGATTTGACGTATTTTTCATCATAAATAGTTTCTATTACTTTAAATATGTGTATTTAATTTAATTAGAAAGAAATACAATTTTTTTTTTAATTATAGCAACATTTTTATTTTCAATATAACGTATTTACGATATACACATAGTAACTTAATTTGACATACAATAATTGCAACTTAATTAAAAACGGCTATGGTTGCCATTGTTTTCGATACCAATAGTGCCACTATTTTATTTGATGCAAAACTTACATCGAAATCACTTTTTCGATCTAATTAGTAATTAAATTTTATTCGAAACAATGGCTGCATCTAAATTCCGTTTCCGATGCAAATAATATTTAAACTGATTTCGAAGCAAGGTTTATAGCATAAAGTTATGTAAATTTATGATGGATCAATATGCGATGTTAATAGCATCGCATATCACAAAAATGTTCAACTGTGTATCCTATTAGGGAAACCGATGAGAATAACATATAACTCTGTTTAATATTAAGTCAAGTTCGACGCCCTTACCGAATATGGTGTTAGTACACATAAAATATTATTTCGAAATTTTAAATTATACCTTTGTTAATAATTTTTTATTGAAATAATTACTTAAATTCCTAAATTATACGTTTATTAATTTGCTTTTATTAATTTTACATTACTAAAAAATATTTATAATTTTAGTACTTTATGCAATCGAATAAATCTATGCCTTTTACAAATACAATCAAGTTTTTTAGTTATTAGATAGACTTTAGGATAAAATTCACAGCGGTCTGTTTCACCACTTAAAAGTCCTCGTTAATATTTTATTCTTGCACTTGGATATTTTGTATATGAAATTGAAACTACCTCCAAATCTTGGAATCATAAAACAGATACTCTTTATTGTTTTACAAGTCACAAAGTGTTAAGTAATTTTTGTACTGATTTAGTAAGAAAAGGATGATGTCAAAATAGTATTTTTATATTTTAGCATCATCTGTTTCTTATTAGATCAGTACAAAAATTACTTAAAACTTTGTGACTTGTAAATAAATAAAGAGCATCTTTTTTATGATTTCGAGATTTGGAGGTTTTTTCAATTTCATACACAAAATATCAAAGTGCCAGAATAAAATATTAACGACGACTTTTAAGTGGTGAAACAGACCGCTGTGAATTTTATCCTTAGGTTTACTAAAACAACAACAATAACTAAGAAAAAACTTGATTGTATTTGTTGATTGTGTTTGGATTTATATTTATTTAAGTCGAAGATTTTTGATTTTTAGAATGTTTTCGATATGAATTGAATGAATGAATGAAATCGTATTTAAGGGGAACACCTACGGTGCTTCGACAAATATAAAATGAAATATAATAGGTGCAATTCGAATTCATCCACATATAATTATCATCCTTATGCCCATATATACATGAATCAACAATGTCTTTGGGATAGTTATTTACCCAATTTGTCCAAGAAACTGGCTCACCAGTAGTCATCCAATAGAAGTCATTACCATGCCCACTATTAGTGCCACTGGTCCAATAGTGAAGTTCTTCATTTCGAGGTTTAAAGTCGTTTTCAATTTTCTCCAAGATTTTCTCTATTCGCACTTGCTCGAAATATGTTCGTATATCAACCAGGTACATTCCGTTATATGCACAAGATTCCAATGCCTCGTACCAATTTGTCTAGAAAATAACCGATTACTTAAAATCATTGCGATCGGCTTTTCTATTTTTTTTTTGTCATAAAACTTACAAATGTCGGATAACTAACATAATATTTAAAATTTTCAATGGTATAGAGCCTACCAGACTCTACCGTATCCATACAACACAAACAAAGGACGATTAAACTTAGGAAAAGTAACAATTCCATTTTGTGGAAATAACTGTCTAAATCTTAAAAGTATAACAACCGTTTATAGACTATTCGTAATCGGTTAACATTTTCAAGAACGTTTTTTAATTGACCGTTACACTTCTGATTTATTTTTAACGCAGCATATAACTTCATTATAACCGAATTAAAATGAATTTTTTTTTAAACTGCATCGTTCAGTTGTACTTGAATGTATGTAATTTGCTCTCAGCAAAGGTAAACTTTTTCCGAAAAATAAATGTTAGTCTGTAATATTTCCATTGGAAGTGAAAATCATTTTATCATATTCTGGTATCATATCTTGATTGGCCTTATGATCATTGTCCATGGCATTGTGGCCCAACTACTAAATAAAGTTTTTTTACCACTGAACATTGGTCGTACTAATCACACCATTCGTTACATTTTCCCCAATCACCAACCAATAAAATCGTTAATTAACGTTTCGCCAATTTCTACTATTTTCCCTATGGTACTTTTACAGAATTTTGACAATCAACTCGATTTACAAGATTTCTATTACCATTATGTGTTTAAAATATTTGGTATCTATTCAGTATTGTCGGCTTGATATATACATTATTATGAATGTCACCCTTTCGGTTCAAAATCCTAAAATCCGTCTTGCATTTCCGAATTTAGTAGATATTGCGTAACTCCATTCATAGTATAAACAAGAAATGGTTAACCATTTAATGAATTTGTGGAAATGTCAGACTAAAATCTAATTACTATCCAAACTAAAATCCAAATTATGTAATTTAATTATAAAACCAACAAGTCTGAGCCAAAAAACTTGAAAACTTGGAATTGTGGAATTGCGGTTCTAGATGCCTCTAACGAAAACTTTTGGAACCTGTTATTGATTATTTTTAGTTATCATTTATAATCAATGTTGTGCATCGCTGTGGTCTATGCACATCATTAAATTTAACACAATTTATGTCCTACTGTTGTTTTATTTTCTTAGTTGAAAATCTCTTAGTTTAGGCATCTCTTAGTATAGAATATAAATAAAACCTCGCCAACAGACATAAAATTACCACTTTAACGTCTCATATCATATACTCATTTATATTAAAATAAGTCTAAAACCCTATACAAAAAATAAAAGCGAACACTTTTTCCCCATTTTCCAATAAATTCTTTTAAAATTTTCTTTTGTCTTTTTCTTTAGATGTTTTGGGTGTGTGTTTGTCTGTGCTAGTTTTAAATCGTATTCAAATCTTAAATACAAAAATCGTTTCAAACAGTAGGATTTAAGGATTTTGTCATTTTCATTTCATTTCAATGTTTATAGATAAAAATGAAAATTTTTGTAAATCTGATTTTTATCGAGATGGTTTACGTATTTTGTGTATGCGTATGTCTGAGTGACTTCATATATCTTTATTAATATTAGGGTTCAGAATGATATATTTGTATTTGAAGATCTTTCAATTTTGATCTTGAAATTTACTGAACTTAATAAATTAGAAATGATATGGTTTGGATATTATTTGGTTCATTTGGCAATCTCATACCATGTATATAATATAAATGTATATATGTGCACATATAAAGAGGTCAAAATTCGTCCAGTTAAGTTTGATAACGAAAAAGGACTTAGTACATAACGATATATAAATACACATATATTACAATGATATCAGCACAAAAATGAAGTCGAGTGAATTACTGAGATATAATTAAATATGCGCAGAATCACATCTTTAAATTTCAATTCAATTTGTAAATACGATACGAATTATACATTAATCATTTGTATCACGATTGAATTAAACATTGTATTAGGTCACAAAAAAATTGCTTAATAAAATATAGACACTTATTTGTATTCACTCTGTACCTATGTATATAGGAAATTATTTCCTTATCAGATAAGGACTAAGCATGAAAATAGATTTCTATAAAAAAACAAATTTTATATTTTTAAACTCCGCACATCATTTTCCTGTTGACACATATTTTCGTAATAGTTTTGTAATCGATAAAAAGAAAAATGGTCGACTTCTCAACTTTACTAAGATATAAACTTAGCCTGATATTGTCACATAATTTTCTTCTGCTACATACATATACATACATTATACAAAAACGAATAAAAAGAAAGACAATTTTGCAGCCATAAATAATGTTATATGAAATGTCAAGCCACATATGAACTTATACATCCTAACATTATTAATGTGAATCGAATGAATAAAGTTTTATTGCATCTCTATGATCTCGTGACCAAGTTATGGTTTTGCATACATTTTACTTCTTTACAGTTCATTTAACATATGATGGAAATTTCAATTTAATATGAAAAGTATTTATCAAGTTTTGTTCTATTTGAATTAGGAACATTATCCAATATTTGTAATCCTTAATTTAAAATAAATTTTAAATAAATTTTCTGAAACACTTGAACTGCTTACCATCTAATGAACAAGGAAGCAAGATTATATAAAATTTTTGACAACAACACGGCATCATTAATAAGGATTTTGACAACAACAAAATCTCACAGTGGTTTCAATAAATATTTGATGTAAAATGGGTGTTGAATCCTTAAGCGTTTTTAAGGAATAATTTGGCCTTTAATCGCGAATTTAGAATTAAATTTGTTTTATTTAGTAACAATTAAAATTTTGTACAATTTTATTGCTTATATTTTCTGTCTTTATTGACCAAAAAGCGAAAATTAATTAAAATGTTAACAAAAAGCAGAAAAAAAAGAAAATTTTATTTTATTACAAAATTGACAGTCAAAAAAGTTTTTTTATGGTTTATGAAATTATAGCAATTATTATGTACATACCATATTAACCGGTAATGATAATTAATAGGGCGTGTTTATTTTTTCATCTAATCCGAGTATAACAGATGCATAAATTACTGACTAAATTGAAATCCTGATAATTTTGATGCTGAATATTCATCATTCTCGCCGCCTTGAAACCAGCTAGGTTTCAAAAAGTGGTTCATGAAGTGGACACACCTTAACAACAGCTCGCTTAAATTCTCCAGCGTTTGTTTTGACGGTTACTACCCGCACGTATCAATCATTGCAAGCATGGGTTGCCACTATTCTTCCTAATTTCCATTTTAGTGGTGGTAAATCATCTTATTTTAAGAGAACCAATTGACCGATCTCTAAATTTTTTGATTTTTCGTTCCAACATTTACGCTGTTGTAACTCTGTCAAGTATTCCGCAGACCAACGTTACCAGAAATGTTGAAATAATTGTTGCACAATTTGCCATCTCTTGGTGGTTGGAATATTTTCGTTGATGTTATTTTCTGGAAGATCCTTCATTTGTCGTCCAATCAGAAAATGACCAGGTGTAATGGCATTTAAATCATCTGAATATGTGGATAACGTTGTAAGCGCGGTCTAGAATTAAGGACAGCTTCAATTTGTTTGATTTCGGTTAAGAATTCCTCATGTGTTAGTGCCGCATTACCGAATATCCTCCTAATATGATGTTTTGTAGTTTTGACAGCTGCATCGTATAAACCTCCAAAATGAGGTGACCTAGGTGGTGCGAATTTCCACGTGATACCTTCATCTACACAGTATCGATTTATTTGCTGTTTGTTGAATTGTTCGAACATTTTGCGCAGTTCTTTGTTTGCCAACAAAATTCGTTGCATTGTCAGTAAATATAGTGGTGCATCTTCCTCTTGTAGCGATGAAGCGTTTTAATGCGCCAATGAAAGAGTTTGTACTCAAGTCGGATACCAATTCTAAGTGTATTGCCTTTACTACGAAACATACAAATACCACGATGTACGTTCCGACTGGTGCTTTAAATCGGCCTTTGAAATGCACAGAAAATGACCCACACAGATCGATCCCACAATAGAAAAAGGAGATGCTGGGCACACTCTTTGTTCTGGTAGATTTCCCATAAATTGTGACACGCTGGATGGTCTCGAATGGAAGCATCGTATGCAGCGATTAACGACCTTTCTTGCAGTTTTTCTTCCCCATATTTCCCAATATTTCTCCTTGATCATTGCTAAGAGTGCTTGTTGACCTGGATGTAAATATGAGGAATGATAATGATTAAAAATTGTTAGTGTAAGCTTATGATTTAACGGCAATATTAGTGGAAATTTTGATGAGTATGGCAGCTCTGAGTTTTTGAGACGACCTCCAACTCGTAATAAACCGTCTTTGTCAATGAAGGTTCTTTGGAATGTTTTGCTAGCTTGACAAAGATATCAAGTCTGAATGGAAATTGTGATATTGGATGCTCTTTATGATTAGATTGTGGCCTTCGGAAAGCTCTTCAACTATACAAGTTCCCCAAATTTTCTGTCTTCTCTTGGTTTCCGGCAATTGCTCGCGAATCGACAAACATAAGCCATACTTCGTTGCAAAGATTTAAATTCATGAATGTATTTTGGTTGTAGTAGAACGTCTTCCTTTTCAGTTGTGACAAGAAAAGCAGACTTTCGTTGTTCTGGTAAAACTGGACATGGCTCAGGTAATGACTTTGGCCATTTGCATACATGCTGACGAAGATAACCAGGTCCATTTAACCATAGACTGCAATTTATAAACTGTGCAGGCATCATTCCTCACGATATAATATCGGCTGCATTGTTTTCACTGGCAACGAGGTTCCATTTTCGATATTAGATAACCGATAAATTTCCGCTATTCTGTTGGCCACAAAGGCCTTTGAATGTTAGCTTGAAGATTGTATCCAATGCCAAACGATCGAAGAATCGGTCCAATAAAACATTTTATTCACTTTAACGTTCAATTTGCTCTTTAAACAAAAAAACAAACAAAAAAATTTACTACCCTCTGGTGCAAGTCCATTTTTCAAAAAATTTAAGTTAATGATAACAATAGACAAATTAAAGTATAATCTTTCTAACGGTAAACAATTTATAGTCAAAATTAAAAAAAATTAATCCCTAATACTTGTTCAAAAAATAAGAAACTTCAAAATTCCGTTTATTTTTGCATTTATTGTTTCTCTATTCCTTCATTTTCTCGTTTCAACAAAATGTGGACTTGCCCCACTTTCAAAATAAACGGCTCATATAATTGAGTTTTGTTAGTTTAGAAAAAACACTTATGATTGTTGGTCGTGCGCCTTGTAAGCGTTGCGAAATAAAAAGGATGAATTAAGATGTGTATTTTCTTAATTAAAATACACTTTGTCTACACTTGAATGACATAAAATTATATAAACCCTCTACTTTTCAGTTTTTATTGAATTTATATTTCTAAAATTCACTTTTTCAGTTTTTGCTGCTATCTGTACCTTATAATCTAAATAATTTTGCAAAAGCTTCATTATTTTCGAAACGATATGTCAAAAATTTGGTAGTCTAGTAATTATTGAAATAAAGCTAAAATATATTTTGGATTGTTAATGAAAAAGTTTAGCGTTATGCAATACGTAAAATAATTCAAAATATTTAAAAAAATCAACTCAAACTTTATAAAAGTTTTCCTAACATTTTGATATTTGCAGATACCCTGTTTTTGTTTAATACCACAAATTTATTTTGCTTTATCATTTCCATTTGCCAATTACAAGGTTTCCTAATTAATATCATATAATAATCGTTAGTTTCAATATTTGAGCGAGCTGATCGTAATAAAAATTATCAATATCATACAATTTTTATAATTTTACAAAACACTTTTGGAGTACTTGTAAGATGTCATAGACACGTAGCGATAACTGACCGTGGGTATACAAGACAAAAACATGTAAATCACTATTTAATTAGCCAACAACAAAATTCGTTTTAATTACCTGATTTAAAATTTTTGAAATGCCTACGTAGTAGCTTCAATATTTCTTGCCTTTGATGTCAAGATATGCTCGACTCCGTTTCGCTATTATTGCTCGGATAGAGATTAAGAAAATATGAGAGAAAATGCGAGTGATTCTGGTGCTGAGCTAGTACTTTGTATTTTTAGTTCTATCTTGATAATAACCAACCGGAATAAAAACCGGAATGAAAATATTTTCCGGGATGAAAAAGTCAACGTTAAACTTTTTCTTAGTTTGACCTAATAGAACTCTTAAAATTTGTAAACTAATGAAAAAGGGGGTGAAGATGGGGTGTTTAGAGTAACGCATTATTTTTTTCGTAATATATACGACCCAAAATCTACATATATATATAATGTAAAAAATATTTCTGTTAAAATCGATTTCTATATAAACTAAAGTAAAGGTTACCGGAGTAAAGCTTTACTCAAAAGTGTGTGTGCTTGAAATGTTGCAAAAACAGTTACCCGTGGCATGATTTATGCTTTATAAATAGTAGATTGTTCTACAAGTAAAGAAAAGTGAGTGTTCCAGCTAGTGTAAGATTTCTCAAGCATGCAGCAAATCACATTTATTATACGCGTTGAATATGCCGTTTTCCTTATAAATACTTGACGAATATAATCGCTCGATAACGCTTTCTCGTAAATTGAACAATTGCACTCGCTGGAAAACTCTCACTTTTCGATACTTCTAGAAAATCTGCTATGTATTATTTGTATAAATTTTATTATTATTATTATTATTTATTAAATTGATTCTGTTTCAAAAACACCGACAGTTGCGAATTTACAATATGTTAAAATTAACAAAGCAATTAATTAAAATAGTAATAAAATAAAAATAACGCTAAGAAGATCATACGAAAGATACAATTTTAATAACATAAACAACAAACTATACAACTTAGTAGCACATAAATAAATGTCAATCAGTTCTTAAATAATTAAAATACTATCAAAAAACGAAAATAAAAATAAAAATTTTACGTAACAGTACGAAGCATAAATGTGGTCAGGTATTTCAAGTAGCCGGTGCAGTAACGAGAATATACGGATGTTTTCGTAGACCACGAAAATTATAACAAGCATCCCTTCTAAAACTAAGCTAAGTAAAAAAATTCAAAACCTTATAAGCATACAAATTTTGTAACCGTAAAATATTGTTAGATAAATTTCGCAAAACCATTTATGTTGAACAAACAGTCCAACATGAAAAACTGGATTGGTGTGGGCCAGGTGAATCACCGTGAATTTTAAAATAAAAGATCTCACAGTTTTCTTTTAAGTCGTTATAAATTGTTAATTATTTATTATACATTTATTTAAGTATTTATTTAGATTTGTTTAAATATTTATTTGTTAAGTTTTATTTGTTAACCATAACCAAACATGATACGCCTTTTTCAGAGAAAAGGCCTATCACGAAGGAGGTAGAAAATCCTTGAAGCAGATGACAAACCCTGTTTTAAATTGAAATATGGGCTTTTCAATTAAGATCAGTGTCCAAATAAGCTGTATTTTTTATTCGCTCCCAAAAGCTGCTATCGAGAGCCGTCATTTTTCTATACCTAATTTTAAATTTGACGCGCCGTTATTATTGGTAAACTAAATTTATTTAACATCAAACTATCATTTTTAATTCAATTGTTTAGCGAAAACTTGACATAAAAAATATTTGGATCTCCAATTATACGAAGCGCTATCAGGAGCCACTTTTTATATGATGGCTGATGGCTCTCGACAGCAGCTATCAGGAGCGAATAAAAATACGCAGCTATCGATACCAAGATATTTAATCGGATTAACTACCTCAATATTAAAACAATCAGAGTGGCAACTATAGTAAAAACACATTTAGAAGCAATGTGATAAGTTACTTCATGGTAGAGTCAGGGTCCTCAGAATCGATGAAACTACAGTTAAAATTATTGAAAGATGACTGATCAGCGTTGTATTTGTGTTTAAAATTATTATGAGCAAGAATGTGTGAGGAACTACAGTGCGCCGAAAACAAAGAAAAAGCGCAATACAATTTTTTTTTAGAAAATACCCAGATTTGAACGCATGTATCGGTGAAATAACACCTTTCAAAAAAAATATTTTGTTTCTAAGTAATTGAAGGAAATTTTGTCTTCTTTTCGATACAGGAAGCCGTTTTATTTTATTTTGTTTTTTATGATATTTTTGAGCTTAACGTGATTTACTTAAATGAAATGCATTTTAGGAAAATCGATGTTAAAGTTCTGAAATTATTGTATTTTGCAGCAAAAATGAAATCTATTCTTCTTTTCTTAGTGTTTCTCATTCTAGTTTTAATTATTTTTGTTAATTTTAATGATAAAGTTTATTATTAACTATCGATTGGCATCAATAACTCATTGGCCGAAAATTTAGTACTGTAAAATATACTTAGCACGCGGCAGAACAATGAAACATGAAGGTTGGCATGATGTAATGGCGTGGGTCTGTATGTTGATCGGAAATATTTACCGATTTCTCAAGGAAAACTTGATTTCAAGCATTTTTTGGAGTGGCGTGATTGATGGGCAATAGTGATTGATGGGCAATACGTAGTTTTTTTAAATTTATTTTTAATATTATTATTATTATTGTTAAATTTTAATATTATTTCACCTCTTGCTGTACATTTTATTGTAAATGAGCTATTGCTCAAAATAGAATGTGTATGCATGAGATGGAAATTGTTTGAAAAAATTTAAAATGTTTTTCTGCCTAATGGAAGCAGCTTCATCATTTTATTTTTGTTCTTTTGTTCCGGTTACTCTGTTTCCATCTGTGCTTTTCCTTTTAATACTAAATTATTGTTAAAGTACAATAAATAAATAAACAATAAATAAATAAACAATAAATTTTATCACTTGAAATATTGAAAGATTGGAATTTAAGATTGTTTTCAAATTTATCAGGACACCGATCCGAAACATTCATCTTCGTACAAAAGTATCGTACAAGAATGGCTTCTATGTAATTGTCAGAGAGAATGCGGAATTCGAAATCACCCAATTTCCAATGAGCTCAAAAGCGGTGGTGGTATAGTGGCAGAAAATTAGCCAATAATAAAAGCCTATCAAATAATGAACTATGAGAATAATCTATTATTTTAAAGTTTCATTAAAATTACGTAAGAACATAATTTTTATTGGGATGTACCATTTGGCTTTGTAAAGTAATTTTCATTTTCTGTTTTTCTTAATGAATTAATTTAAATTATCAATCTTTTTGTATAATAAACCGCCAGAAATCGTTGTTCTATACAAAAAATTACAAATATTTTATATATAATACATATTATATATTAATACTTAATAGTATACACGCTGTATCAAAAAATTGTCCGTACAGCACTCGGTTAAAGAAACATTGATAAAAAAAGAATTACAAACCAAACAAAAAATTCAGTTTTTATTTTTTTTAAACTCCAATTATATTTAAGAACCTAAAAATGATAATAATCATGATATAAATTAATTTACTTTTACGTTTGATATGATTTACTATTTAAACGACCTAAACTGAAGTCAAATAATTGTCCGTACCGTACACACAAAGAAGTTGAGGGAATTGAAGGAAAAACAAATTAGGTCTAGTATTTAGTGGTGTAACCTATTCATGCAATGACACTTTGTAGCCTTCTTTTGATTGAGAAAGCCAACTTCCGAGTTATTTCGGAACTATTTTTGGATTTTGGTCCATTCCTCCACAATGACCCGTTTTAATTATTCCTTATCGCTAATTTGGTGTTCACGGATCTGTTACTCCAAATAATGATATACTTTTTCAATGGGGTTGAAGTCTGGAGGCTGGGGAGGATGAGGGAGTGTTGACTTTTCATTGAACAATAACCATTCCTTGATCAGCTTTGAGGAATGCTTCGGGTCATTGTCAAGTGCGGAGCGAAAATCTTGGTCCCATCTTCTCAGCATTGGTTAACAAATCATCCTTCAAAATATCCAAATAATCAAACCAGTTCATTATGGTTTCAATGAAGGTGAAGTGGCTTACACCGCTTCAGCTGAAAGCTCCCCATAACATTATACTTCCGTTACCATGTTTTACTCAAGTTCAATGTTGGGTTTCCGCCACACCATAACTCGCCCGTCTGAACCAAAAACGTTAAATTTACTTTCGTCCGAGGAAATAACATTTTCCCAGAACTCTTTGGACTCACCATGTGGAAAATACGCGTAATAAACTTTTACGCAAAAATAATTTCGTAATTTACTGTTGTTTGAAAATAGAGTGCAACAAATAATAAATTGTTAACATGCTAGTGTTAAATTTGACAGAAATGCAAGTGTACGGACAATTATTTGACATAGTTGCAGGCTGTTCAAATAGTATATCTCATCAAACGTAGAAACAGATTAATTTATATCATGATTATTATTATTTTCAGGTTTTTAAATGTCATTTGAGTTTTAAAAAAGTAGAAACGGATTTTTTTGTGTGATTTCTAATTGTTTTTTTTTATATGTTTCTTTAGCCGAGTGGTGGATGGGCGAGTTTTGAGACAGTGTACATATATAAAAAATATTTAAATTGTTTAATTAAGTATTTAATTTTATAATATTTGTTATTTCTCAAATTACTCTAAAATTAATATTCATAATTTGAAATGTTAAAATGAACAAATTGTTAATTGTTTGAAAACTATATGTGGTTAAATGACCGACAGCAATAATTGAATTAAGAATTTTAAACAAATAAAATAAATTAATTGGTCAAAAAATCGTAAGTTTTTATGTTTAACCTGGCAAGTTCGTTGTTTCCGCCAGAAGTTGAACATTTAAAACGTGGTCTCATTAAATAAAAATGCGATGTTGAAAAAGTTGTTAATGTGTAAAATAATTAAAAAGGGGTGGAAATGGAGTATGTTTTCCCATCTCGCACCAAACTGAGTGCAAATTTTACAATACTTTTTTCGTAATCTATGGCTCAACATCTAAAGGGATAAAAAAAAACAATCATAAACGATTTCCCATTTTGTAATTTTTCTACAGACTCTCAGCCGTACTTTTCTCTAAAATAAAAATTTAAAAAAAATTGTATCAAAAATTCTAAAATATTGATTCATTCTTTACAAACGGTAGGGTTACGGTAGAATACAAATTTAGCCTGCGCAAAACATTTTGATGCAAGGAAAATAAACAAAATTTCGTAAAAGTAGACAAATTTAGATAAAAACATGAATGAAATATTTTGTACGTTTTCATTCATAAATAATTATGTAGTTCGATACAGAAAAAACCTTTCGATTTAATTGTATTAGCTATATGAATATAAAAAATCATAATACATAAACAATACTATATATCTACATAAGGTACATCCAAGATATACAGAAAAAAGAGGTAGTATATTCCCGTGTCTCATTTTCGTCTTTCTTTGCGCATGACATCACGTGAAGACAAAAAAGCAGACATTTATATGAAGTTTGGCGGTTTTTTGATTAATTTTTTAAATAAATCAAGAATAATCGAAATTTTTTTTAACAAACCGTATTTACAATTGATAATGATAGTTTACCAAGACCCTTTTTATGCTTTATATTTTTTTTATGGTCCAAATATTTGCGAAATAATTCTTTCGAGTGTATAATGTCTAAGATAAATGGAAATAAAGGGTAAACAAAATTATGAATACATAACATAAAACAATTAATTATTAAATGTTTTTGGTCATTTACGTTTCAATTTTATTTTTTTACGTTATGTACTCAAATTGTTGCCATATATTTTCGTTTGGCTTCAAATTATTAGTATCCACGTACATATTCAAATATTATGTCCATATTCAACGTTAAATATAAATGGAAAAATATATTAAATAAAAATTCAGTTCACAAATTATTAAACGCCCAGTTAATAGAAAATATAAATTTGAAAAAAGGAAATTGAATAAAACTATAAATTAAAATTAAATCTCTGGCTTATTTCATTTATTGTGTTTTCGCTACAACTAAATCAAAACACCCATTCACTGTCAAATTTAGTATATTTAAAATCGAACACTCCCAAATTTTTGAATTAAATAATTAAAATCCAGTCGTTCTCTGCATTAAACAAAAAAATTATACTCATAAATTTCAAAACTTGTTATGCAATGTGCTCAAACAGTCTGCTCTAGACACGAATATTAAAACATGCCTCTTTTCGCGATTTAATTCCGAAAGTATTGCAGTATAATAACTAAAATCAAAATTGAAATGTTTAATTTTAACATAAAGTCGAAAAATAATTAATGGCAAAAATAAAAAAAAAATCATTTATTTTCCATTTATTTAAAAAATTAATAAAAATATCACTAAACACCATATAAATATCAGCAATTTTGTCTTCACGTGACGTCAAATTGTGAAAAAAGGATAGCAACATCATGGGCAATAATATACCTTATTTTCTGTATATCTTGAGGTACATCCTCATACCAAATGGGGATGTGGCTATTTACATAAAAACCAAAAATACAAACAAACGAAACAAAGTGAAAACGAATGAAATGAGAATATGCTTTACAGTGAAGGGAATATATATTCCATTTTCAATACAAAATTTCATATCGTATTTAAATGGATTTGTTTCCCTTACTAAACACCTAATGTTAGTACCAGAAAATAATATTTATAGAGTGTCGCTAGCTTCGCGCTGGCTTATAATTTTATTTTGGCTTGACTGTTCTTATACTTTGGTATTTTGTGAATATAGGTGGTGGATACTCAAACCTTTTAATTTTAATTTATCTAAGATACATCTGCTAGCAGCGCTATAGCAACGAAGTAGCGGAGAAAACATTCGGTGTCATTTCTGTAATTATTCAATGACAAAAGTATTAAATAATCAAAATACTGACGATTTTAGAGGTTAGGAATATTTTTTTGTGTCATAATCGGTGTTATAATATCAGTTTAATTCAATAATATTTTACAGAGCTTTATAAGCTTGTAGTATAGAAGGAGCTTTAACCAAACGACATAAGTTGAACATTACACACACATATCAGAGTCATCAAACTCGCAAACATTTGAGTCTTCATCATATAGGATCAATAAACTGTTCATCGGTTTTCATTTTACCTGCATAAATGAAGTTTCTTCAGTACTAATAATGTATAATCCATAAAATAATTAAAAATTTCTTACATTCCAAAATAGGGATTATATTACTTGGAATTGCGTCATCAGAGGATTCAAAAAATCTGTAATTATTAATTATTTTAACATTGAAAATGAACAAAATGCTTTGCTAGTTGTACTTTCTTCATCTGCCATATTCAAAATAATTGAAGAATCCGACGTTTCGTAAGATGATGTATCTGGGGTGATAATATTATAAAAACACATTTGCTTTAAATTTTTATCGTGGCGAAATGCAGAAGGATTTTTTCGTATGAGCCCCGATTATTTTTCACAACTGAAATTTTATTTTCCAAGCAATCTGTATTTAAATGCGAGATGTGATTAGAAACTGTTGTTTCTCCCCTTTTAGATGTTCCCACAATTGTAATGTACCTTGAATAGTTTGTATGATAGTCCATTAAAGCAATAAACGGAACCTATCTTTTCTAGATAATTTATTTTGAATTTCAAAAATATCTATTTCGACACCAAATTTTAATGGTGTACTTTATTAAAAGAGATTATAATATAAAACATAACCTATGTATTCAAACTGTAAGACTAAAACCCGTATTAGCGTAGCTCTAATGATTAAGTTTATAAAATAACTGAACAACTCGCGTTAATACCTAATTATTACAGAAGCTTTGAAAATTTTTAGATTTACACCATATTCAAAAACTAATTTATTATTTTAAAAAATTACCCAACGTACCAAAATAAGTCATATTTTTAATTTATACCAAATCAAAACACATTGGTCTAATCGGTATCGGGATTTTTATGAAAATGGCAACTGACTGGTCGAAAAAATATTTCGTAATATTTGCCATTCTCAGTTATCATAGAACCGGAATCTGGGTGCTGGAATATGATCTGGTGAAGGAAACTGCGTTTGGCATATTTCAGCATGTCCAGTTCCTTTGAAATCTCTGAAGATGATCGTGTATATTTTCGATGGAATGATTTTATGTGCAGCAATTTTTTCATTGCTACACGGAAAAAATAAACTGGTTCTCAGCTAAAAAAACGAACTTTTAATTCAAGAAAATGTGATGATGAAGAGATGATTCATAAGATGGATTCTGCTATATATCATTAGTTCTAAATAATGACACCAAAAAAATGTTATTAACCAAAGAATGAGTATCTAAAGGTTAATTTTTAATAGTGAATAGTTGTCTTATTCTTTTTAAGGTTCTTGTGATTCCTAGATGACCCGCATGTGCAATCTTTAGTATCTTGCTTATTTGCACATTTCGCCCTACTATCTTCTCGCCTTTCAAAATGATGCCTTCATATACAGCAAGTTCTTCCTTAAAGTTAATAAAATGTTTAATATCATGCGGGATTTGGTGTTCTTTGTTATGGCACCCATTCATGATATACGACATTACTTGCGCGAGACTTCTATCTGCATTAGTATCTTCTTCATCGTCTGTATTGTTGAGTTCTGTTTTACAATATCTGCTTAATGCATCGGCGATTGGTATTTCGGAACTTTTTTTGTACACAACTGTCTTTGCAAATTGCAACACATAGAACGTATAGTCTAAAACTATTTTTGTCATGTTGTTTTTTGTGTCATCTCTAATCGCATGAGGAATACGGTGTGTATCCCTGTAATTAAACAATGTGTGTCAATTTATTCAATGCGCAATCTAAAAAATTTAATTAAAATGTTTTCTTTTATCTTATAATAACAATAAACAGTTCAATATAAATATAAAGTTTGTCGTGTTGTTTTAATACATCTAAAATGATAAGTGTACCGTTTATGTGCCAATACGTAGTGAATTTTTTATTGTGTACATTTTAAGTGACGTTGCGGTATTGTATGTATAATTATTTGTAGAGATACGAACCAGTTTATTGAAGTTGCATCGGTTTATTGCGATGTGAAGTGACATTGTTAAAATTCGGAAATAAGTAGAGTAGTGTATGACGTGAATTAGAATATCTTATAACATATTAGACACACATATACAGTATACATATTATTAGTGAAAAGAAATAATTAATTGAATTGAATTACATACTATATGTAGATTATTAAGTGTTTGTGTTGTGCTAATTGTGCGAAATTAATACATTTGTATAGTGAATCAATGTAAAACAGGTGGAAGTTGAACGAACACAGGATTCATCACGTTCAAAACGTTAATAACGGTACTTCTCAGTTACTGGTTTGGCAGGTAATCTCAATAAAATAATTAATCCGTCTAATTATTATTATAATTGTATAATTAAATTATATATCTTGAATATGTATTAGTGGAAATTTTAGCAACGATACAGATGTATTCTCAAACATATGGGATCTTATTTCGTATTTTGAGTATGTGTGAGTTGCTTATTTGTATTTATGACCACTGTTATTTTTAGAGGGGATTTTCAACGGTTTTGTTTATATAACTGTCTAACAAATGCGGGCGCGATTTACAGTAGCCCGCCAAGAAATTGGAATCACTTTAATAATTTGTTCAATAAATCCGTTTTTTATCATTAAATGATGAAAAAAATACTAAATTTTAGTATTGCAAAACCTAAAAAAAATACTTTTCTTTTACAAAATCCATTATTTAAGTTATATTTTTATATTGTAAATAAGACAAATAACCTATTTAGTATGTTGATATATTTGCTTTCGTTTTAATAACTTATTTAATTCTTTCAGGCATACTGTTTATACAGTTTGTTCTTATCTGCTTATCTTCTCCTTTAACACTTTCCTTTAACATTTTAATGGTGTTATTTTGGCGAGCATACATTTTCGTTTTGAGATATGACCACCAGTTTTCGATTGGGTTCATATCAGGGGAATTAACTGCTCATATTATGTTCAGCGAGCCATTTTCTGCTATTCTCTAATTGTAGCAACATGCGCCATCGTGCACTATAAAATATTCTGTTACTGACTTATTTAGGCTATTTCTATACGGTAACACTACATCAGACAACATATTTGTTGAACAAAGTGAATTGGCCCAGTAACATCAGTAGAAATGCAGCGCCCAATCATCACCGAAGGTGGATGTTTCACTTTTTTTTTGGATGCAATCGCCAGAATATCATTCATTAGAAAACCTTCGAAACAATTACAAGAATTATGTTACAGAAAGTATAGAAAACACTTCCATAAACCATTTAACTCCGATTATCTTGGCATCTAACCTTATTCCAGTCTGTGTGAAATCCTGATGAAGTTTACCCCAAAACAATCGCTGTTTCATCATATGTTTTGTCAGTTTTGTTTATTTTTTGCTGGACGTCGACATTTTAGATGTTTCGTAGCAAATATTCGTTCGACGCTTCGAAGAGGAATATCCACTTGTCCACCATTCCAGTTTTAACAATTTCTTTGGCTGGTTTTCTTCTATTCTGTAATGCCTTCCTAACCACTGTTTTCTTGATACGTTCAGTTATTTTCGCTTTTCTTCCACAACTTCCTCTTTGGTTTATTATACGATCACTACGTGTATTTTGCAGATTTATGGCTTTTGCAATTTTAGACACCGTTGGCTGACTCACATTAGTCTTTCTGGCTATTTCTCTATGTGGACACCTCTCACTGTCAAGGTACGCAATTATCGGGGCCTTTATATCGCGTGAAACCTCTTTTTATGCTACCCATCTTTCTTAAAATGCTAAAGGCTATTTATAATTTTAAAAAAATACTAAAATTATTGCAAAATGTAGTGCAAAATGTAGGGCTAAAGGTAGGGCAAATGTAGTCTAGAATTTTATTTTCGAGCTCGATTGATTTGTTATTGTTTTCAATTTATACTCTTTACGAGATGCAAGTTGATAATGTTGGGGCATGGATTGAAAACAATTTTTATTAGGTGATATGCGTTGACAAACTGGACTGATTGTACCACAATTTACATTCTATATATACAGAAGGACTGTGCAGGTTGTATTAGCGAATTTAACTAATACAGCCAAATTCTCTTACAATTTTAATTTTTCACGACATTTACACAGCATTTTTCTGTCGTCAACGAAAACTCTAAAAGGTGTGAATATTTACTCGGATAGAACTAAAATAATCTCTGGGAAGTACCTTTTAAAAAAAACGCCATTAACACGAATGTGAAGTACTTTCTAAATCTTCCTAAATAGGAAAATGTTTGAAATCAATATTCAAATGTTTTATCGAGAAATTTAAAGTAAAGTCTGAGAAGCACGCGCGTTACTAAATAATCTTTGATAGTTTGTCTGGAAATCGGAGTTTGTTAATAAATTAAATAATGAACCATTCCAGGTTTGTGAAAAATTTGGGGCTTGTCTCTTGGAGATAAGTGGGGTTAATATGACAAAATCACCATCTAGCGCATATTGAAATCAAATTGAATGGTGATAAATAGTGCAATGATGCAATTATTTTTCTTTCTATTAGGTGTCATTAATAGATGCTATATAATCCGCTCCTCCGTGCGGCTCGCAGTGCGACATGTTTGCTGATCACTGCTCCTACGTCCCCCGAAGTTGAAATATAAAGCCCCTCGGAGAGTTAAGCGGGGGGGACCGCCGCGATCTCCCGCGTGCCCGTTAGAGTTACCGATGCCATTAGTCTCAACAATTCTAAGTTAAATTAGGGGTTGGCTGTTATGATTAAAATGCTGCACGTAGGACCGGATTATTAAGAATCTATTAATGTCATCTACTAAAAAGAAAAATAATTGCACTATTGCACTATTTATCACCATTCAATTTGATTTCAATATGCGCTAGATGGTGATTTTGTCATATTAACCCCACTTATCTCCAAGAGACAAGCCCCAAATTTTTCACAAACCTGGAATGGTTCATTATTTAATTTATTAACAAACTCCGATTTCCGGACAAACTATCAAAGATTATTTAGTAACGCGCGTGCTTCTCAGACTTTTCTTTAAATTTCTCGATAAAACATTTCAACATTGTTTCGTTACTAATACTTTCAAATATTTTCCTATTTAGGAGAGATTTAGGAAGTACTTCACATGCGTCTGTTAACAACTTTTGCGTTTATTCCAAATGGTGCAAAAGTATACTGTTCGATCCTTTTATGGATATTTTAAAATTTGTACCCAATCTTGCGGAGTTAATTTGGTACTATTGGATAAAAAATAAAGTTTTTTTCGGATAAAATACCATTCACACCGCGATCTTTTTTTGTGTGTTCATAAAAGCAATTTTTAATATTATTTTTAATTTATATATTTTCAATAAGTATGTTCCTTATCGTGAAATTTGCTATTTTTTATTTTCGATTCTAAATCAATTTCAACGCCAACAAACATCATCTTCAGTTGAAGAATACTTAGTAAATTCGTTTTCTCCGTTACTTCGCTTACGTCGATTAGCCGTTGGGAATCAGCTCGTATATTTTATTTGTAGCAGTGTTAATTTTGCTGTTCAACATAACTTGATTATATGTATTACCAAACAAAGTTGGAAATTATAATAAAACGACCGTCGATTTTTATTTTCTTTGCTCCTAGCCGTGTAATTTTCGGGTTTCATCGGTCTTAATCGAGGTGAAATAAAAACACTACATTTGTTTTTTACATCATACATGTCGGGATGTAAAAAACAATTGTAGTGTTTTTATTTGACATCTACTAAGACCGCTGTAGCCCGGAAATTATAAGGAGAGGAGCAAAGAAAATTTATCTTTGTTCTTAAATATTTCCAATTGCTCTACACGATCCATCCTATCTCCTTTTTTCATCCTATACAGCACCTCTAAATTTGTGTCAAAATTCGCTTATTTATACTGCGTGTGGTTTATACGTATGTTGCACGAATTTGGATTCTGTAATCATTTTTCCGATTCCTTTAACATGTTCTCTATACCTCTCTCTAAATGAATGTCCCGTTTGGCCTATGTAAAACGCGAAGCTATCTTAGCATGTTAATTTATAAACACCCTTATATCTAAAATGGAATTAATTTTGGTTTTAACAAAACTTTCTAATTTATGTTGCATTTTGTGATCAAAGCTATATCCGAAATTTATAAAAATATTCTGAATTTTTTAGCTCATCTGGCTCCATTCCAAACTTAGGTATTTTTACCAATTTCCTTTTGTAACTGTTATTTAATGTATTGACCAAATTTGTATCATATCCATTTTGGTATGCAATAAACTTGATGTCGCCGAGTTCAATTTTGTAGCTCTCCACTGCCATTGTTATGCTATTGCGCCTATGGATCATATGGCGGTATGAAACGAGCCATTATATTTTTGAAGAGAAGCCGGGCATGATTAATTTTTTTAGGTAGCTACACTCGGTTGGGAGGGTCTTTGGCTTCGCTGGCTCATACAATTTCCATGCCATGAATATTTATTTGCCTTGGATCAGATCTCACCGCGTTTCGTCTCATCACATCATCAATATAAAAAAAATTATTTCCTCATTTTAAATTTTATTCAACCAAAAGCCATAATAATTATAAAAGAAAATTTTAATTTTAAATTCAAAAATTAGCTAAACTACTATGCGACATAAAAAAAAAATAGTAAAAAAAACGAAGGTGGAAAAACTAATCATACGGTATCATCTGATCCCACCCGAAACAACTAGTAGGTAGTGTTAAGAAACACCATTATAAAAAAAATGAGCCAATTACCCAAAAATAAATAGAATTAAAATAAAGAAAAACTCACCGCAGTTTATATTCTTCCAGGAGCGCTCGTGGTCGGCTTTGCTGCTGATAAAGTGAACTGCACCAAAATAAATTTAATATATATATATATATATATATATATATATATATATATATATATATATATATATATATATTTATTATATATGTATACGTATAGGCAAGCCACACCATGCACAAACTACCCTAAATTAGATCGTCCACCTTTCTTTTCTTTCTTAGGTTATAATGATAAGTAAGACACTATAACTCGAAAACTATTGTCTAAAGATTCACGAATCCACCACCGATTTAACTTAGTTAACAAACAACTTCTAAAAATAAATTTTTATAAACACTTCAAATGAAAAGTACTATTCCCAAAGGGACACACGGCACACAAAAAAACACTACTGGTGGATTGATTTTATTCCGGTTTAAGCGCGGCTTGTCGCGCTGTTTAATTCGCGGGATATTGGAAAACCCGTTAATCCAGTTAATACTTGACGTCCAAATTATATTACCGACCAGCCAATGCGTGAATATGGTTGAATCGCCCCGCTTTATCGATGCTCAATAATTCAGCAATCCACCAGTTTCGAACAAACAGTATTATCTAGAAATCTAGAACTATCACCCCGTTACAGTGGCAGTAACGAAAAGAGGGATCGTACGTTCACAATCACCAAGATGGTTTCACTATCAAATATATTTGGCTCACACAAATTAATTATTTAGCCAATACACTATCCACTAATACCCAACCGATACTTTATATGAAGTATAAGGCTTTGGGAATATAGATTTTTTTATTTTAATAAATTCAACTACCACTTTAAATTACTTTAATTTTTTTATTTTTGTTTTATTTTTCGCACTGCCAATGTGGTCTTTGCAAATACCAAAATTGAATTCAATGAGTATCAGCTAAAACGATTTATTTGCCAATAATATTTACGGTTCGACAAACGTTTAAGATTTTTATTATCATTTTATTATTCTGGTTTTAATATTTTTCTTCTTTGTACTTACATAGAGCATAAATTAGGCGATAATCAATCTATATGTTATCAGGTTGGAACGAAAGTTCCAAATCGTTACAGGTATGCAGATAATTTGTGTTGGAATGGATGCCATGATTGCTGATAAATGGTTTGAAATGTTTGAGTTGGTTACTAAAAATTTGGAAAACACGTTTCTGGAGGTGATCCTTCATAGAGGTGGTTGCTTGCATGTATAGAAAAAACGATTATAAATTGAATTTATTTTAATTTTATTATAAAATTCAGTAAAGGTTAGGTTAGGTTTGGGTGGCGGTCCACCAGGACCAGGCATAGACACAAAAAGGTCCGTAGCCATACCACAAATTAAAAATTTTTCCTCCAACTCATTGAAACCACTTTGAGCTTGCTATGAAGCGCTGGATACTCCTGACGTCCTTCTCGCTGAGCTCCGCCAGGTCGTTGAAAAGGTGTGCCCCTAGAAAATTCAGTCTGTTTCGTGCCAGACGAGGACAGGTGCAAAGAAGATGAAGTACTGTCTCTTCCTCCTCTTCGTCCTCGCAACTACGACAGTAGTCATGTGAGAAGAAACCAAGTCTACTTGCATGTCTGCCTATGAGACAGTGCCCCGTAATCACTCCAACAACCACACTGATCTGACTCCGCTGAAGTGAGATCAGCTGTTTGGATCTCGCCAAGTTCAACTTTGGCCAGATTTGCCGAGTTATTACGCATGAGGTACTATTTGACCATCTGTCATTCGTCAACTTACTGGCTTCCTCCTGAAGCAGCAGTTTACATACCGCAAGAGGAATTTCAATATCCTTTTTGCTGTTTGAAATGTGGTCCGTTGTACCACGTCGAGCCAGTTCATCGGCTTTCATGTTCCCCGTACTAACGAAATGTCCTGGCACCCATATGATATGGATGTTGAACTGATCTGTCATCTCGTTAAGAGATGAGAGACAGCTCTGGACTACTTTCGACGTGAGAAGGTGTGATTGAAGCGCTTTAATGGCTGCCTGACTGTCCGTATATATGCGAATATCTCTAGTCGATATTACATTATACCTCAACCAGTCCGCTACTTCCTTTATCGCAGTTACCTAAATTCAGTAAAACAGTCAGTTAAAGTATTTAATTGAATCTCTTTAACAGATATAAATAAAAGTTTGAAAGAAATTTAAATTATGGATCGTGGGACCCCATTCCAAGCTTGAACAATTAAATGTGTGTGCTTTAATTAACTTTTTTCAATGTTAAGGCTACTGTATCTACTTTGGTTGCCATATACAGAAGCTAGCGTTACAAGGGCATGGATGATTAATTGGTTTTCGAACAAAACGAAAAACGATTAATTGTTAATTTTTAGACCGATTAATCGATTTAATCGGTTTACTTCATACGTTATTTTAGATGAATTTCTAAAAAAAGGCCAATTAGAATAGAATTTCTCTATTTATCCGATTATGATGAAACTCGACAGGTACAATGAATATGTGATTCTAAAATGCTATTAAGACAAAGTTCTGGAATAGGTCCAATTAGGAAGAAACTCGGCTATTTCTTAACAGATTTTAGTAAAATTTGACACGTGCGATGGAAATGGGATTCTAAAATATACTTGACTGTTTCCTAACCAATTATATGGCTAAACTTGGCTGTTTCTTGACCGATTATGACGAAACTAAGCAATAATGGGAAAATATCCGAAGTTAATACCCAGTCGAAGTAAACAATCAACAAGCAGTTCGAGGTTCTAATATCGTGCCAGATATTATTATCAAGACGGTACCACATAAATTTTGGCTTCACCTATCCAGACTGGATCCTCTAACAACCGAGGATGATGTTTCAGCTATGACTAATAAGTGTTTGGGAACAAGTTTCTACCATGTTGGTAAATTGATTCCCAAAACGAAAAAAATTCAGGATCTGGAATACTTATGTTTTAAGTTGGGAATAAACGAAGATCTCAAGGACAAGGCTTTAAGTTCGGAAACCTGGCCAACTGGCGTATATATTAGACCATTTAAGAATCAAAATTTTCGGAAAGCAGTTGCCTCAAACGTCAAATTTCGCAACCCAACTGTAGAAGTCGAGACTCCCAGAGTTTAAGGGATGTTGTTTTAAATAAGAGGATGATTCGGCCCATATGTTCAAAACTAACTACAGTAACCTCTATTTATTACCATAATGCATCCAGTATTCGAGGGAAATCTAAATTGTTTCTTTTGGGTGTCCTCGATAACGATTATGATGTTATAGTTATTTGTGAAACATGGCTTACAAAAAATTTCAATTCAGAAGAATACTTTCCATCAGATTACGTGGTCTATAGAAAAGACAGGCATAATTTTGATACCAGCCTTAAAGGAGGAGGTGTGTTGATCGCTGTGAAAAATTTACTTTCGAGTGAAGTTATAGCGTGTCATCCGGTATACGATATTATGGCTGTACGTATTAAAACCGATATTTCTTTTATCTTCGTGGTCGCTGTTTATGTGCCCTGTGGATCAACTTTAGAAGTTTATCTGGAATTTATTGATTTTTTCAATTCAGTAATGTCTGCCATGCATATTGATGAACAACTCATGATCATTGGTGATTTCAATCTTCCAGACATTGTTTGGTTTGGCGTTGATGGTGTTCTCACGCCCTCTTCTAACGATCAAAAAGCATTAGCCATCACCGATTATTTTGCGAATATAGCAACCAAGCAATTGAACCAAATAAGCAACAGTCGAGGAAAACTATTGGATTTAGTATTTTCATCTGATGTTATGTATTCGGATATTTCTTCATGTGAGGATTTTACTGGATGTGGGAGTGTCTACCATACTCCAATAATGATAAATATTTTTCATGAAAAATGCAATACTAATTTTTCCCTTAATAACTCTTTTCATTTTGATTTTAGACATGCTGACTACATTTCTTTAAACGAATTTCTTGTCAACTCTGATTGGGAGTTCCTTAGGCGTGGGAAAAACTTGAACGAAGCCGTTTCTTTGTTCAATGAACTACTCAAGACTGGTGTTGAAAGGTATGTCCCTTTAATTAAAAATGAACCTCGGTTTCGTGAACCATGGTACAATAGGAAACTATTGCGCCTGGAAAACGGCGTAACAAATTTCATTCATTATATAGGCTACATGGGGCTGAGTTTTATTCTAGATTCGATGCAGCTCGAAAAAAATTTAAAATTTTAAATTGGTTCCTATATAATAACTATATTTTGCAGATTGAAGTGGACTTAACGTCCAATCCAAGAAAATACTGGAATTTCCTCAATGGTAAAAGGAAAGCAGTTGGGTTTCCTTCACCGATGATTTATCAGAATTCATTGGCGAGTCAACTCCCTGATATCTGCAATCTATTCGCCAAATATTTTGAGTCCGTGTACGAACCATCCGCGATATCATTTCCATTACATACCACGTCTTCATTAGCTTGTAATCGTACTGATTACAATTTATTAAAATTCACTGAAACGGAGGTTTATGATTGCTTGTCTCTTCTTGATGTAAGTAAGGGGGCTGGTCATGATTGCATTCCACCCATCCTCATAAAAAATTGTGCAGAAAGTTTAGCTCTTCCACTTACCCACATCTTTAATGAAAGCCTTCGGACTGGGATTTTTCCTGATCCCTGGAAAATATCCTTCATTCGTCCGTTTTTTAAATCTGGCAAAAGATGTGAAATTAGCAACTATCGAGGAATTGCTATTCTTTCTGCTATTCCTAAACTTTTCGAAGCCATGGTGCAGAAATTTTTGTTTTTTCATGTGAAATCTCTTATTTTGCCTGCACAACATGGGTTTTATCTGGGAAGATCTACAATTACCAGTTTGACTGCATTCTGTGGACATCGTTCGTCAATGGGTTAATTTTCTGCACTGTTGCAGAGCTCCTTTTATATTTTTTTTAATTGATAAAAAAATGAATTACGAAATTGGGAGTTTAGTAAGAAAACAGGAAATCAAATTTAGATCAAGTTGCAATCCGACCTTTTATTGGAAATATGTAATTTTAAAATTGCATCGGCTCGAAAGAAGGATTGCTTAATGTAAGGATGTTAAAGTAGGAAATTGGTTAGATGGAGGTTAGATAAATATGAGATTAATAGTAGACACTATAATTTGATTTCGTTGCTTTTAGTTAATGATAATATGTAAGGGAATAAGGATCAAATATTATAGTACGTATCTTTCATAAATATTCTACATATTTAATAAAAATATTTGTAAGGAATTAATTGAATTTATTCATATTAATATATTTTATTGTATTTAAAAGTACAGGTTTTTGCATCAAGAATATATTATCACATGTTAATATTAAATTAATAATGACAGTCATTAAACACAGTTTTCTTTTAAAAATCTACTTTTCGCGTTTTCTTGCTTGCGAAAGATTTTAGTACTTCGGAGAAAACGATACTTTGTGCTATATCATTTTCAATTGAAAGATTTGCGAATGAACTCAACTTTTCTTGCGACATAATTGACCTCAAATATGTTTCAATTAATTTTAATTTTGAAAAGCTTCTTTCACCACTGGCAACCGAAACACGTGTAGTTAATAACATTCTTAAATTAACCCCTACATTAGGATATAAATCTTCAATTTTATTTGTTCTAATGAAATTAAGAATATTGATTGGTGACGAATCATCAAGAAGCTCGACAAATTTTTAAATACTGATGAGTTCATCACATCGAATAGCCCATTCAATATCGAAAGTTCCACCAACTGTTCAAACCAACTGAAAATCGTTACAGTGCTTTTCAAGTTTTTCTCGTTTTGGCAGATTTTTTGGGACATAGAGAATTCTCAGGTTTCGGCATGCTGTATAATTAGTTAAAATCTTTCTTGAATCAACATCATTACGGTGTCAAGCAATATGTTGAAAAATTCTATTTCAAATTGTTTTTTAGGCTTTAAAATGAACCCATCTCTACCCTCATAATTAAATTGCCGTTTTACGTATATCTTATTCGTTTTGTTGATTGACAGTCAGTTTCAGTATCGAGGAGTCCGGCTAGTTCTTTAGCGACTAAAATAGCTTCCTCCAAACCGGTTTGTTTGTAATCTTTGCAAAAATTAATACATCCTTTGATTAAGTCCGCGGTTTTGCCGACATCAATATTTTGACCCTATACATAGATTTGCAGACAATATTTATTTGAAACTACATGTCATACCCGTCATACATGTCTATTAGAGTCCTTTAATTGACGGGCTAAACTGAACGCGTCGTGTGCTATTTCTCTAACGTGTTTCTCTTCCTTCTCATCAAGTTTGACATGTGCATCGTGAACATCTTCAATTTGGTAACAAACAGCCTTAACACTAGAAATTTTTTCTTACCAACGTGTGTCGCTAAGCCTAAATAATTTGACATGATCGGTTAATATTTGCCAACGATTAACAGACGCGGCGAACAATGAATAAAGCCTTACCAATGACAAGGACTTTAAAGACGATTTAGCTGCATCGCACTACACCAGGTTTAAGTTGTCATAAAAAATGCCAATAAATTTTGCGGGATATAGAGTGATACTCATCAATTTATTGAAAAAATATTTCCTGCTCTATGTTTCCTTTTGAATTATAAGTTGTATCGCTTAATTGATTGTTGATTCTGATTTCAGTCTTGAATCCGTTTCTACTCACGTTTCATAACATACCTATCACATGATTTGGGCTAGTTTCATGTAACTTAAACGCTTTAAATAAATGGATCCAATTATTGTCACCTACATGTTTGCTAAACTTGATTTCGAATACGTAACTACCACCTCGATCAAAACATAAACAACAGAATGCCATAATGCACCTTCTCACTTTGCTCTCATTCTTGTGACTTTTTCGCTAAAAATTCGATCCATATCGTTCCACAACCAACGTATTCATCTGATTTAGCACCGTCTGACTTCTGGCTGTTCCCGAAACTCAAAAGACCACTGCGGTCTAAAATAAATAAAAATTCGCTTTACTTTTTGGACACAGTAGTATCAGAGTTTCTCCTTATAAAATGTACTACAAAACATCCTTGGCTAGTGATGCAGAGTTTTATGTTTTGGACGTAGCACTAAAAAGGGATGACCAAAATATTTTGGTTCCATAGAGTTACTGCCGTTATACTCAAGTGGGCGACCGACAAGATAAAGCAGTACCGAATTACATTTATTTGTATTAAGTAATGAAAACACAAATTACAATTTGTAATTTGTATTTTAATTACATCAGTTTTTGTAATTTATTGTTTACATTTTTACTAAGGTTCTTTAAGATTTAGTTCGTTATTTTAATGATATGGTTTTTCACTAAACGAATTTCGTCAAATCAAATTTTTCAATTTACAAATGTAAAGTAATTGTAATTTGTATTTTAATTACTGAGCTTGCTGTGATTTGTAAAAGTATTTTAATTACTCAGTGTAATGTAACTTAACCAGCCTTGGCGACCGGTCACAATCGCGAAAAATAAAGACATGATGGATTTGCTCCCATATATTCCACCTGTTCATCATGGATATTTTCAAAACCAAAAAAAAATCGGATCAACTTGTTGAACCTATCAAATTCGTTATAACTTGCTCTTTGTAATAGCTGGATGTCATTTATAATGTAAAATTCCCTTTAATGAATTAAATCAATGTGAAACGATGGTATAAGTTATTTGTATTAAAAAATATTTATTTTGAAAGTGGAATAAGTCATAATGCAAACACTAACAAAAGTTGTATTGATTTTTTTTCATAACATGAAAAACAAATGTTTAATTATCTCAATATTAAGAAAATATGACTTATTCCACTTTCAAAATAAACGGCTCATATGTAATTCATCTTCTCTTTGTTGTTCATCCGCTTCAAATACATTCGCTCGGAATACCGAATATTCCATTTTTATTTACACACATCGTTTTTGGTTTTGCCTATGGTAGACGTATAAATTTTCGTTTCTCATTTTTTTGACGCGCATAGTACTACCACGGCTCACCACACCACGTTACTAAATATTATTATTTTTTTTTCGCTGGCGCTACATCCCATAGAGAGTTTTGGCCGCTTCATTATGAAGTTTCGTAATCATTTTTTCCAACGGATAATGAGTTATTATTTCATTGATCCTTTACTAATGTAAGCCGCGATTTTTTCATCACCCGCCGGAATTTGAACCCGGGACCTCCGGAGCTTTTACATAAGTTATTATTCAAAACATGATTTCGGGAATTATTAAAAAAGTAAAATATTGATCGAATAATTGGTGTGGGAAATATAAATTTAAAACTCATTTTTTTAATTGTGAAGTGATAATTCAATTGTAATTAAAAAACACAATTGTAAAGCTAAAAGCAAATTTGATGATAAAATAAAAATTTTCCAATTGAAGTGTAATCATTTACGTGTAATTGAGAGTTTTATTGCATCGCGGAAAACCAACGGCAGTGCCAATATAGCTAAACGATACAATTATTGACACCCTAAAATTGTATCACAATTATTGACACACCCGCACTGCTTAAGGTTCACAGCAAATTTACTTTGTTTATCCTCCCTATATCTCGTGTTTTTAAAAACTTTCATTAATTCTCTTTCCCTTTTAAAACCTCTCTCTTGTTTAAATTATTAGTCTGTTATCGAATTTGACGTAACAAAGACGCTTGTTTACATGTAAAATTTTTGTAGTGAAACGGAGCGATTTTTGCTAAGGAATTGGAATATGTAAATTCTTCATATTACTTTAATAATTAGATTTAAATAATAAGCGTATTAAATTATTTGTTATTAAAGACTAAAATCTACAAATGTGCCAGTAAAATGTGTTTTTTTAATCAGATAACTAGATAATTATGGTGTCAATAATAGGATTAATATACGACTCATATTCATTTATTGACATAGGGTGTCAATAATTGTCTTCTATTGGAGTACAATAATTGACACCGTGTCAATTGTAATAGTTTTAAAGAGTGTCAATAACTAAAATGATTTTGAAAATTTATTATTATAGTACTTTAAAAATTCCAAAAACGCGTAATAATTATTCCGAAGAGGCCTTGCAAACTGCCCTTGAATCAATAAACATTTCCCAAAATGTCAAAGAAAGCAGCCGCAAAATAATATAATATTCCCAGAACCACTTTGATATTTCGTTTGGGTGAACAATTCAAAAAAATTAGGCCCGGCCCTTCAACTGTGCTTACCATCGAAGAAGAAAATATTTTAGAAGAATGGATTATCACATCGCAGAAGAAAGGTTTTCCAAAAGGGAAATAGGATGTTCTACACGCTGTGAAAGAGTTTGTTGAATCTGCACAGTGAGAACATCCTTTTGGTTCAAATAATGTATTGGAAGGTTTCGATTGGCACTCTTTTCAATGTATTGCGCGTATAAGGTATTTTTTGAGGCTCTCTTATAAGGCAATCGCCATTTAAATAATAAGAAATTTATTTTCTAATTTTTAAAATCAATTGGGGTCAATTTTTGCCCCAATGCACAGAGTAAGGGTTAATGGCGACGGAACTAACTTTGTTATGCCCCAAAACCAAGACTGTACTAGCAGCAAGAGGAGCTAGAAATATATACGAAGTCGATAGAGGGTTAGCTAAAGCAAACTTAACAGTTATGTTTTCTTTTGCTGTTTCAGGAGATTTGGTCTCTCTTATGGTAATTTACCCATACAAAAGGATTCACGAATACAAACGAAAATCGTTCCCAGTGGATTAGGCTTTGGGAGTTAGTGACAACGGATGGATGAGTAAAGAAGTTTTCTACGAGTATGTTTCGAAAATTTTCCATCCCTACCTCGTCAGGGTTGGAACGAAGTTTCCCATGATACATTTTATAGATGGCCACAGCACGCACCAAACGCTTCCATTAAGCAAACTCTGCGTTCAATTGTGTATTGTATTGATTACTTTGTACCTAAATGCAACGCGAATATTACAACCTGCAGACGTAAATGCGTTCAAACTACTTAAAAATGGATGGAATAAAAAGGTTCTTGAATGGCGCCGACAAAACCCTAAGGATGCTTTAACGAAACCCAAATTGGCGCCGTTAACTACAGCAGTGGTGGCAACAAGTGTTTCACTGCAGACCATTGAGTATAGTTTGCGGGCCTGCGGTATTTTTTCTTGGAACCAAAACGCAATTGATTTTTCTCGATGTTTTAGAAAATCATCCGGCCATCGAATCCAGGAATCAACAAATACACATGACAAAAATTTCTTACGAGAAATTTGAAGAAATAACAGATAGGACTACAATAAGGAATTTCATAAAGCGTTTAATAGTTTATGCAATAGGTCACAATGGTCAGATGACCAAAGAACCATTTATAAATTGTTTCTTCAATTTAAACCCGACAACTATGTTCCAAAAACACAACCTGCTTGTTTTGTCAACAACACCAACACTGAATGCAAAATATTATCGTTTGGTAACTTAGGTAGCTCGTATACATGGACATATCGGATATCGATGAATTTTTATTTGCTAACGAGGAACTAACTATCGAAGAGAGTGAGCAAAACCTTGACTCAGTGGCTGTAAGTGAGCCCTATGTACCCAAAATATCTCCACTTAAGCTGGCTCCTTCAATTGACGGCTTATTGGATTGGCCGATAACCCCTGAAAGGTGGGGTATTGAGCCTTTCAAATAAAGAAAACCATTTGTCCAACCACTTTTTGTTATGTTTATAAGCTATATTTTATTAAACGAATTTATTTATATTTGTTTTTTAATTTTAAAGTGTGAATTTTGATAATAAAGTATGTGATTTATGTATTGAAACTAAAAAGTTCCTTAATAAACAATGAAGAAACGAATAGTTTTTAATTAACTGATCAGCTAGGATGACGTAATAAAGGTTAGATAGAAAATTTGAAAAAGATTTCCAATGTAAGTGCGTGTCCATAATTGTACATTTTTGTGGTGTCAATAATTATATAAGTGTGTCAATAGTTGTACTTTTTCAAAAGAGTTTATTAAATTGGTTAGTTAATTAAAATAGGGCTACTTACCATAATTTTTGCAATGGAATATCAAATAAAAATAATTAAGATTTCGTAATAATCTTTAAGATTAAAACATTTTTAGAAATTGCATAACCAAAAGCTTAACTCATTCCAAATTTTCCTTAAGAGTGTCAATAATTGTATCGTTTACGCTAGGTACCCACCCTATAATACATTTTGCAACCCCTAGAAAAATGTCGAGTACGATATCACAAGCTAAATTTTCAGTAACGTGAAAACTGGATAAATTATTAAAAATAAAATGTTCTCTTAGGGATTTTCTCTCCAAATCATTCGTGTCAAGAACTATACTGTAATTTGAATGATTTTTTAAACACCCAGAAACTTCAGTAGGTAGTATCAACCTGATATTGTTCTTAAGTTATTCTACAAATCCGACAATAGTTATTGTATTAGAATTTAAACTTGAGAAATATCCTAATATAAAATTAAGTCTCAGATTATCACCCAAGACTTACCCAAGGCAAATATTTCTGTTCCATTTATAAAAAGATCTTCTAAAACGTTTATGAGTTTCTGCAAAGTATCTTGAGTTGAATAATGGGTTATACGCAGTTGCAAGACCAAAAAAGTCGTTTTTTTACGATTTTTTCTGAAAAGGGATTTTGTTTGACAAATACAAGAAGTATCAATAAATACAGCGGTAACTTTAAATTTTATTTCGGAATTTTTTATTTTTAAAAATATTAATTTACAATGCTCCTGTAGACGGTCTTCTGGAGGTCATCAAAAAAAAGGTGTCTGGTGGTGAGCAAAATATCCCCGGTTTGGTTTAATCAAGCTGAAAGAGACATCACTCAGTTATGTTTGTACTTAAAGTGAGATTTCAACAAATGATAACCTAATCTAATTCCTTAGAAATGGTGAACTTTATAGGTGGCTTATAAATATTCAGGTTGTTCGTATTTTATTTTCAATATCTTTAGTATTTAATGATATTTGTGGTGGGTGAAACTCAATGAAACAATTCTGGAGTGTCGTCATTAATTGATTTATTTGGTAAAGATCTATGATTAATTGTAAGTAGTGTTTATTTGATTGGCCTCGGAAATATTAGCCAATTTTTCTAAATAAGTAAAATCATGTTTATAGCAATATGATTTTTAAATAAAAATTCTGGAATGGTTTATTGCAATCATTCATTCTTACAAGTATATTTATAGGTTAATGTTAGCTATGCGACTTTTTTTAAGATGAGTTAGTAGTTGTTCCGACTTGGCAAAAATTGTATGCTTACCAACAATTTATTAAACATATTCTTGAATAAACATCCACACATATTTGCTTTTTGCTAAATGTTCTAAATTAAAAACAAAGCTTACTTTTATTAAACAATATACAGCACGTAAAATAGTCGATAATTTATAGATGATTCCATCAAAATGTAGGTAAAACTCACAAAGGTTGTCTATTGAGTCACCAATCACAAAGATTTTGGGGTCAATTTTCAAATATTCTATTAAAGCTTGATTTCGGAGTTCGCCTTCCCTATGGTTGAAATTATTAATGTTGATTAAATGTATGATCGTGTCATCTTGAGCATCAGAAATTGAACGTTTCGCAGTCTTGGTGATCCTGCGAGGCAATATTATTGTGTAAAGTAGAATAAAAAAATAATAATTGCGAGAATCTGGACAGGTAAAATTTATCTTAGAAATATTTTGTTAAATTTTTAGTAGTTACCGGATGTTAAATTGTAATTCAGTATTTTATCAAAATATTTCAAGTTCAATTTGTCTTTAATGTTCGAAAGAAAGAATGTTTCGATTACATTTTTTGTATTTCTTCGAATTTTTCAAATAAAAAATTTGATTTTCCGGGGTGAAGCGTTTCGAAGTCGATATCACACTATAAGTAAGCTCTACTTTTTAAAAAATCAAATTATCCGCACTCCATTTAATTTTTAAAATTTCTAATCGAAATTTTTAGTATCGTTCTAATTGAATAAAAAATAATTAATAAATAAATTGCAGTCCGCTGGAATGCACCACTCTTTTCATGCAACTTTTTCCACAACGCAAATTACGGGTTTATATAAATCAGCCCCTAGTTTTACTACACCACTGTGATTGTCACTGCTAACGCAGTTTAAAAATTAAAAACAAAATACAAAAATTAAAGCACCATCTATGACGGTATTTAATAACTTAACAAATTTTACCAAAACTTTACAAAAACACTTCAAAGCTTTATTAATAATAAGCTGTACTAAAAAACAGTAAATATTCCAACCCATTTTACCATAATTATTTTTTTATCCGAGACAGTTTTTATAGATATTCTGCTTCCATCTTCTAGCAAGACTCTTTAATTATTTGGTGTGTTTCTCGGCTAAAATTAAAAAATCGCTAGATGGCAATATATTGTAAATTTAATTATAAAATTTGAATTAAAAATTATATTTACAAATTAGTATTAATTAATATTTATAAATTAAAAGTATTTTATTTAAATTATTAATTAAAAATATGTTTACCAATTAGCCAAAAATTATAAAATAATCCGAATCTAAAAAAATCTCCATTTTAAATTATAATTATTGTTGGTAATCCGTGTACAAAAGAGTGAGACAACTATATTCTAATAAGAATGAGCGCATGACGCTCAAATGAAATTAACTCCGCCCTACATCCATTATTTACGCCAATCATAACTTTCGTCTTCTATATCGATCTGCCATATTATAATATTATCTCGACCAATCAAAATCAACATAAATTTAAATACTAAATATTTCTTTAGTAATTTCGTCGATGTTGTATGGTGGAGGAGGGGGGATACAAAAACGAGCGGGCAGTAACGCGAGCGCAAAGTACAAAAAAAAATCAAATTAATTTTTATGTACTTTATTATGTGTACACGAAACAGTATAAAATAAAAATCCAAATAAATCGAATTTTAAATGAAAATGGAAAAACAAAATAAAAAATTTATGTTTGGTTTTAATTGATTTTTATATGATTTTCCAATTTTTCATTTTTATTTTTTTTTTTGTTTGGTTGTTGTTGCCGAAAAAAATAAATAAAATATGTTTGTTGGATATATACATTATACATAATACACAAAGGCACAGGAGAAAAGGTGAAATTTTATAAAAATTCCAGGAAAATTTAACTGATCGATTTTTTTTTCTGCTTGTAATGAAAATTTATTTGAAATTTTGTTGACAGTTTTTTTTTTTTGGTCGTGTATAATGGAAAACTTTTATTTAACTTTTTTTTTTGCCATATTTTTTCCTATATGGTATATGTGGTGCGTGGTTTTTTAAAGATAAAACATACATTAATATATTATATACATATACGAGAGGTATATATGAATGTAATATACATACATATGTATATAGAAATTTATTTAACCCTTACAACGAGGACGAGCAAAAAAGGAAGCACATCGTGTAGGTATAACCAAAAAGTTGTACATAAAAGTAAAGTAGACAAAAAAGCCTAAAAAAAAATGTTTGAAAAGTGCTTTTTGAAAAGGGAAATTGTTTTTTCTTTCGGAAATATATTAAATTTATGGTTTGAGGATTTTTTTTTTGTTGTTGGGGTTGTTGGAAAAACTTTTTATTTTATATATATTCGCAGCTATTATGATTTCGTTTCAACATAAAGTTACGACAATTTCATAAAAGTAAATGAAACATTAATTTTCAACTCTTTGTTATTATGTATGTATATATACGAGCATAAGAAAGGCATAGGTATAAATGGGAGGCTGATAAAAAAATATATTTGGGGATTGGGGGTTCATGAATAATTAATATTACAAAAGCGATATCGTTAAGATACATAAATTGTTTAATAATTTTTTTGTTTTTTTATTTTTAGAAAATTTATGTATATTGTGAAATGTTTAATTAAAGTCACTTAATGGATTTTTTTTGTTATGTTATATACGATCGCTCGTTTTGTTGAAAAATCGTGATTTTTGCTGTATAAATGTGATGTTCGCTTATAATGGATTTTCTTTGTATTTTTGGGGTGATTTATTGCTAAATTCCTGTTTCTTTCCTTTTAATGTTGTTTGATATTGTTCCCATTAATAAAATATTTTATAATTTTTTAATGTTTTTGTATATAAGTGCGTTATTCATATTCCATTAATCACTTTAATTAAAAGTGAATTGACATTTTTCTAGAGTTTATCTGTATAGGGCTGCCAGATACCATAATTAAAAAACTATGTGATCAGGTACGTTTCGATTGTAGTGTTTGAAATTATAAAAAATTTTAGCAAAATGATTTAAATTCATCAAGTCCTCTGTTTTATTTAATATCGAAGAGCGGCTACTTATTTCTCAGTGTTCTGAGTTTTACATGTTCAACTCGTACAAAACCATAAGTAAATTTTCGTGATTCTACCTAAAAGCCACATTTGCGGTGAATTATTGTGCTTCTTCAATAACATTAAGGACATTGCCACTCATAGCCTGTGTCCAATGTGTGCACCGGTCAAAAACTAATTGTAACTGATAAAAAGTAATCAATTTAGGGAGCTGCTCAAAATAGAGAGGGGCCACTTTTGGAAGTTTTAGAGTATTTCTGTGTTGCATTCATTATGGCATGACACCTAATAAAGATATATACACATGCAGATATGTTCAAAGTCAATGGAATGATAAATTTGCTCGTTTTTGCATCGTCAAAGAAATTGTAGAATTTACAGAATTTAAAATTTTTTTAGAAATAATGAAATTTTTGAATTATTCGATTTTATACAATTTTCAGAATTCAACAAATGTATAAAATTTATAGTATTTATAAAAATTGGGGAGTTTTAAATAAAATAAAAAATAAAAATGAAAAACAATTTAAGTTACATAGTAGAATTTACAGAACTCTGTCAATTAAAACAATTTATAGAACTTATAGAATCTAAACAATTTCAGGAATTCATTTTCCTTATGGCTCATGTCTGGCATTAGCATGCAGAAGACATAAATACTTAGGTATAAGTTCAGGATGGACAACCTGTCGGATCTCGAAAACAGTAAAGTGCGAGATATTCTATATGCTATCTAAGCAGCTTTAAAAGGTTCCAGTAAGGTTAAAGGGGATACATTCTATGCCACTTCAATTAACCTAACCTAACCTATTGAAGTTTTAGGCTTTGTTGAATTCATATAATTAATAGAATTTATTGGACTTACAGAATTTATCCCATATATTAATTTAAAAAATGTATTGAATTTATAAAATTTAAATAAATTAAAACAATTTTCGAAATACTAAAATTTGTAGAATTTGTCGAATTTATTGAATTTATAGAAATTAAGGAATTTTTAAAGTAAGTCAAATTTGTCACAGACTATTCTTAGAACTCATTGAATCTATAAAATTTCAACAATTTATAGAATTTTTGGGAGTTTATGAAATTCCTAATATTTAAAGAATTTATAAGTTTTATAAGCATATTACACTTTATAATAAATACTGTCTTTGTAGAACGTATAAAATTTATTTTAAGATTTATAGAATTTATCGAATTTACAGAATTTAAAGAACTGAATTTTAAAACTTTATCCATAGAATTTATAGAATTATTCATAGAATTTATTAAAATTATACAAATTATGGAATTTTTATAAAAATAAAAATTTGGGTTTGTAGAATTTATAGAACTGGGAGACTTTGAAACCATTTCTTGTTTTTTTTAATGATTATTACGGTTGTTTGTAGTTGCTGGATTATTACAATAAATTGATATGATATGAATTCGAATAAATGGAAATTTCAAATTTGACAATTTGAAATTAAACGTACATAATATGGAATAACCCGAGTTGTGCTGTTATTCCTTGTGGCCACAGAATTATTGAATTTATAGAATTGTTAAAGTTTATAGGATTTATCGAAATTTTTGTATTTCTAAAACAAGAAAAATTTAAGTTTCTAGAATTTATAAAACCGACACGCTTGAAACAATCAATAGAATTCAAAGAACCTACAAAATTTTGGGAATTTATAAATTTTGTAGAATTTGTATAATCGATATAATTTATAAAATTGAGAAAATTTAAAAATTTATAGCGTTTATAGATATATTATTCAAAACACTTAGACGACTTAACATCACCAATAAAAGTTTCATAAAATTTAAATAAAATAAAATTTAAACAATTTTTTACAAAAACTTCAAATTTTTATTGTCTTAATTATCATCAGCTGCGTTTTTGCGGCAATAAAAATTTGAAGGCTGTGTAAAAAAATATTTTAAATTTTATTTTCGTTAAATTTTGTGAAACTTTTAATGGTGGTGTTAAGTCTAAGTGTTTTGATTAATCCAGTTTCACGGCCAGTGTTCAATTTAAGTGAAAAATTATTTAATTAATTTTTTATAAATCTTATATTAAAATTTATAAAATTTACAGAATTTATAGAATTTAAGAAACTTTTTGGATTTTTAGATTTTATAGAATTTGTAGAATTTACTAAATTCAGAGGATTAATAGAATTGTTAGCGTTTAAAGAATTTTTAAATTTAAAGAATTTCGATAATTACTACAAATTCAGTTTATTTATAAATTCTATAAATTTTTTAAATCCACAAAATGTGTTTATCCTAATTGTAACTTCGAATTAGCATCGTTCATATATATACGCAACAATCCCGGAATTGATTCAAGAATTCAGGAATCGAGAATATTCAAATTGGAAAATTATGGAATTACTTTTTTGGCCTAAAATTGGATGCCTTTGTGCCTACTTGATTTCCAATAAATTTTAAAGTTAATTTGGATTTTAACCATCCAAATATTTTCTTTACTCAAAATTCAAAATTTCTTGTACGTAACACGTTAGGAAATATCATTTTTTGTAACTTTTGTGATTTTGCGCAAATCGCTTCACTCGTTACGCAAATATCACACTCATTACATAAAATGAGGCATTTCCTAACTTTGCTTTGATTCTATAACGATAATGTATAAACATAAAAACAAAAGCCAAATTTTCTTTTATGAGTTTGCAATTTTTCGATATTATTTTAGTGGCAGTCCTTTTGAAAAATTGCAAACTCATAAAAGTAAGCTTTGCTTTTGACATCTTTTCACGTTTACACTCTTATTTTTTTAGATAATCAACTCCTAGAGGTTGCTTAATTAGTTACCATTTATTTAAAAATATCGTTAACATATTTTTTGTTATTTTCCTGCTTCTCTCTACGATTTTAAGAGGCCTAATTTATTTTTATGCGGCCGGGGCCTCAACCGACCTTAATCCGCCACTGCATAAGATTTAAAGGATTCACAAGTTTCATACGACTCATAAGATTCATGGGATTTCATTTCAACTGAATCAATAGTGGTAGGTAATTTGGAAAATTTAGAATAATTTTGTGAGAAATTCGTATTAAATCCAGAAAGTTTTGTGAACCAATTCAGTCTATTGATACGCATAGTCACTTCTCTGTGAATATTTAATAATGCCAATACGTTTAGTCGCTCCTCGCCTGTTGCGCTTCGTCGTGATTATAGGAAGATTTCACAATGATTCGTTGCGTGGTATGTTTCAACTTTTTCACTGGCGCTTCCCTCAGTCCTCTTAAATGTGGGACTCTCGGTGGTATAGTATGTCATTCAATTCGACTATTGGTACAGAAACAATGATTTTCTGTTTCGAAAATTGCATCAATAAAGCTAGTGGTATTGTCCAAGTAAATATGTTTACAAAAACCAATTCGCAATACAAATATTAATAGTGCGCGGTACGGTAAATAATTGATTGGGTAAATCTTAAACTAATTCAATATGAACTGATTTACTGACATAGACGAAAATTCCTATATAAAACTTGGTATGAACTTGTTCCTTTAATTTATTTTCAATAAAAAAGATTTGGCAAAGTTCAGTCCCTATTATAGTAAAATATTTTGAGTTGAACTAAATTTCGATGTTTGGCAGATTTCCCGTCATTTTAATTTCGAAGTTTATGAACTGCATGAACAAATTTGCGATCCTGCATGCAATAATCTATTATGTTCCGGACGTTACCAACATCTTTGTATACTCATGTGATTTACATAAGATTATTGAATCTTGATATTCAAATGATAATTCTATGCTCCAGACATGGATTTAATGACAACAGTTTACACTACTATTTGCTAATTCCTCTAATGATGACCATCCAAAGGTTCTTTGCGATAAATCAACCCTAGCATTTTTGAATAATCCTATACATATGGCAATTGAAGCACTTAATTTATTTAAATTCGAAAATCGTGAGAAAATATCCTATTTGTCCATCTACGTTCTAGTAAATAGATTTAATGGTTTTCTGTTATATATTATGGTTCATTCACGCCATTTTATTGTAGAATTTTTGTTATGGCCAATTTGTACCACCACATTGAAGATTAATCAAAATCTTTCGGTTGAACTCCACGAGACAATAATTTTACTGTATTTAAATTCGACGGAACATAACCCCACTGATTTGATTTAGTATATTATAAAATTTATGTGATTCGGTTTTCAACAAAAAACGTAATTTCCGAATCTGACCAACAAATGATTCTTGTTTTTTTTTTACTAATATGGCATGCTACTTTCGTTTTATCAAATAATTAATTCACCAGACGCGTATCACGTTTATTTCAACACACAATATAAACTAGGGGGTTATGATATCTTAAAAAATCTTGGAATTTCAACTTTGAGATTAAGAAATTGTTTTCTGTATTTTTTCCAATATTCCATTAGATCGACTGGCAGAGGGTCATCAAACGACAAATCTGATCGAATCCATAATGTATACATGAGTCGTTTTGCTAAGAATACAACTAGACCACAATCTTTTCAAATATTCCATTTTATTCAAAGAATTGATCTGTCATTTGCTGGTGATTTAATAAAATCGTTAAATGGTGGAACATCCGATTAATTTGATGCAAATTTTCGGAACTCAAATTCGCCTTTTACAAGTAGATTAGTACGCCAGTCAATAAATCGTCAACATAGAAATTTTCTTGCTTATCGTTTGCAAATTGAAGTTCGGTTTTCTCGGACCAAATAAGGTGAGTGCCATATGACACCATTAATAGCCTATAGCATTCAATGTCTTTATTTATTGAATCTCTCCATACCATTTGAAGTAAATTTCATTGGTTCGGATTAAATTTCTGTTAGGTCGGCTGTTAGTGCAATACAATGTTTTCTGAATTTAATAATACATTAATTAATACCTGTTAAAATACTGGGCCACTTAATAAAGCTGCATGCTATAAATAGGGTGGATAGGGTGGAATAAAACCTGCACGCAATTTTATCTTAGTGAAACTGTTACGCATCACGTGATGATGGGGCAAGTAGTACACTTTGCCTATTTAAGAATCGATAACTCATTTTTATTTCATGAACTTTGTATATAATTTAATTATTCATATTCGTTCATGAATAAGATTTACAGTGAGCAACAAAATTGATCACACCTAATCATTTTTATGTTAATTTATTATTGATATTTGTACGTAGCAAATGAATTGTTTTTTTAATTTGTTAATAAATATTTAAAAAACTGTTGAACTTAAAAAGGAAAAACTAAAATATTTAATTTTATTTTGGTGTAATAAAATATTAGCGTCCTATGAAATCGTGATCAATTATGAGGGTCACTGTATTTTAGTTTGCCACTTAGGAGACTTTTCCAATTTTCGCTCTAACAATAAAAATTTGCCACAGTACAACTAAACCTTTAAGGTTCAGTTATTTCAGTTGCCAAAATTATTCTATTAGATAGATTGGTGGATGCCACAGGCTGAACCATATTGGAGGTAAACTGTTACCAATCGTGGCCCCTCCACTAGTTATTACATCGCAGAATAATTCAGTTCCTATTAAATCCAATATTGGTTATGATTAATAAAATTTAGGATCGGCTAAATTACATTTTGTAATATTTTTTTATTTTTTTATTTTTTATTAATCCAAAAATTGGGCTGCGGACAGACAAAAGTCCAATTATGCGCAGCCACTACATAGCACAAAAAAAGTTTTATAATAAATCATTTAGAAAATCAAAACTTAATTAAATACAATTACAATATTAATAATAATCAAATAAAACAGAAAATAACAAAAGTGCATGTATATGCCTCCACATAAAGCCAGTCAACCCTCAATAAGAAACAGTAGATCCAACCCATGTAGAAGTACACACATGCACATTTATTGGACATCCACCAAACCCGCGACTAGGAACCGAACGTCGAAGCAGTGCTGAGGATTGCAGATCTAAACTGACTTAGCGAAAGCAAAAATAAATCACAATCAAGGAAAAACTCATTATGATTTGACTGTAATCTTGATAGAGGATTTGCAAAACCAAGATTCGTTCTTGAAAAGGACGGAATAAATAACATTGCGCTTCTAACTCTATGAAAGGGTGCATAGAAATTCAAACATGATAACGAGGACGCTTCGCACAAGTTGTTAATTAATTTATAAAGAATGTTTCATCAAGCAGAAGCCTTCTGGTCTCAAGCGATTGAAGTTCAAATATTTTAAGCCTAACTTCATAGCTAGGATGACTACTGAAAGGCATACACTTATACATTAAAAAAAATTTACCACTAAATTTCCGCTGTACCCTCTCAATTTAAGCCTTATAAGATTCGTGGTAAGGGCTCTAAATTTGACTACAATACTCTAAACAACTACGCACTTTAAATAACGTAATAAAATCATTTGAATCACGAAACCCTTTACCACGTCTGAAAATAAACCCAAGTAATCTATGTGCTTTAGCACAGACGGCTGCTATATGGAGATCAAATTTGAGTTTAGAATCAAATATTACACCCAGATCAGTGATTTCGGACACCCTAACTAAAACAGTATCATTAATGTGCGCATATGGCGCGTATATGAAGTTACAACACATTTACTGATATTAAGTTTTAGCTTATTAGCCTTCGACCACAATGATAAATTTTGCAAATCAGACTGAAGTCTAGAACAGTCAGCGGCGTCATTAACATTGGTAAAAATTTTCAGATCATCAGCGTAAAGTAAGTATCGTGTAGACAGAACGGTTGGTAAATCGTTGATAAAAATAAGAAATAAAAGGGGGCCAAGGGTGGAACCCTGAGGCATTCCCGACTTAGCAACAATAGTCCGTGACAAAAATCCATTGAATTTGACCTGTTGTGTACGTCCCAAAAGATATGATTGTAACCAGCTCAGAATTTGCCCGGAGAGACCCATATCAGCACATTTCCTAATTAAAATTCGGTGGGATACTGTGTCAAACGCTTTTTCAAAATCAGTATAAACACAGTCCACTTGTCCGCCCTTATCAACGTTAGTAAAAATAAAATTAGACATATCAATTAAATTAGTAGTAGTAGAACGACCAGGAAAAAAACCATGTTGCAAAGGGTTAATTAAATGCTTAACATCATCAAAGATGATACAATAAACAATTTTCTCAAAAATTTTGCTGAAACTGTTTAATATAGATATAGGTCTATAATTTATTACATTACTAGCATCAGATTTCTTATATATTGGCACCAAGTAAGCCTTCTTCCAGCTTAGCTGAGATTTCAATTTAAAAATGAAATAATTGGACAAGTTATCAGAACCAGCACCTTTTTTGATATCAAGTGAAGATATTACTTTTAAAACATCTTCTTCGGAAACTAAATCTGAAGAATGATAATTAATATGAAAATTTGATGATTCAACGAAAAACTCATCAACATAAATGGACTCAAAATGATCGGCAAACAGATTACAAATATCATTTGCCTCGGTAGCTTCAACTGCGCCTAGTTTCATGCATGATGGGTATACAGACTTCGAAGTAAGAGACTGACTATAGTTCCAGATTAACTTAGGGTTCTGCTTAATATGACATTCAACATATTTCAAATAGTTTGAGGAACACCTGCGAATTTCATATTTAACACGCTTACGCAAATTAGAAAAAATTACATAATCACATTAGAAAATTTAAATTTACGATGTCGTTTATCGAAATTTTTCTTTTAGGCGAATTAATTTAATCAATTTATTTGAGTACCAAATTGGAAATTTTAAATGAGCACCAGAACGATTGCTGGGTTTAATAAAACCGTATAAAATTTCATAAAATTTATCAATGGCTTGTTCGACATTACAATTTAAAAACATATGATTCCAATCAAGTGACTCATGTTCGCGCACTATTGCACAATAGTCAAGTAATTTCAGATTGGTTGAATTTAGCTGTTTGTAACGTAAGCATTTCAATAAAGATTTTTCAACTCGTATTAAGAGTGGCGGATGGTAAAAATCAATTTTAGTTAGCGGATACAAACACTGATTAACAATAATTGCCTTAGCATCGTGGTTAGACAATACAAGGTCAAGAACTCTGTTAAGAGAATTCTTAACATGATTATGCATTAACATGATTTCGAGTAAGTGAGTAGCACACCGACCATGCGAAAATACCGGATATGTTACCTCGCAATTACTGTTCCAAGTTATACTAGGTAAGTTAAAGTCACCCAATATTAAAAACTGATATCCATCCGAAGATTCTAACATTAAGTTAGAAAGCTTGTTGCAAAACTTTTCGTAGTGCTCAAATTTAGTGTTATTCGGAGGAAAGTAAACTAAACATATAACAATAAATTTACCATCCGTAGTTCTAACCCTAATCCATATATTATCATAAATGTCATCGATTCCATCCAGCACCGAAAAAATAATGGACTTTTTAAGTATAATGGCAATGCCACCACCATCGACCTTATCAGTAACATCAAGGTTCTTGCATTTGCGAACTATATAATAACGTTCATTAATAAATTCATTGTTGTTGGTCTCAATCATTGAAGTTGGTCTCAGTCAAGCAGATCAAATCATAATCGCACTGCAAAATATTAAATCTAAGATGAAATAGCTTAGATCGCAATCCACGGCAGTTCTGGTAGTAGATGTCCATTTTAAGTAATTAAACAAAATCTAAAAGTATAAAGAAAAACAAAATAAATGAATATATTTAATACAAAAAAGCAAGCTAAATTTCATAAATTTTTGAACTTATCTAAGTCAGTCATTGAAGTAATGACAAACAATTTACTTCCCTCAACCTGTTTAGCAAAAATGTTCCCATTAGTGGCCCAAACAAAATTGAAATTAAGCGGCTCGGATTTTAAACATTTCTTAGCCTCATGTAGTAATATACACGTTTAATTCTGGGCAGATAATCCATTATATCTACATCCATATTATCCTATTATATCTACCATAGAGTCAACATTAATTGGAATTGAAGGTAGTTTTTCAGCATTATTAGGCGGTACGAGGTAATAATTGATCGATGATATAAATTGTTTGATTTTTTTTTTTTTTTGTGATGAAGTATTGTTGTGTGAAAAAGTATTATCTACTTTCAGATTTCTTAAATTGCAGAATCTTGCACAAATTATAAAGTTAAAGTTGTTAAACTTAATATTACTTCACAAATTTTTTTGACGAAAGTCGAGATAGAAACGAAACGGCGAATTTGAAATTTCCAAATTGTAAACTAATAGTCGATTTCCTAATAAAAAGAGCAAAAATTCTCCGCCGAACAAGTGTTTAAACGAAGCCATCTATGACGCTGCATCACCTATAGGGAAGTATATTTCACAAACTTTTGTCCACACCTTGAAACCATTCTCAATATTTAAACTCAATTACCACTTTCTATATCAATTTCCAAAGTTCAAAGAGTTTACAGTTGAGGAAAGACACGAAATGATGAAAATAGAAAACCAATTTCAATAGCTAACTTAGTAAACCTCCACCAGAAAAACCTCTTGAGTAAAAATTGTATCTTCATTCCAGTCACGAACTAAACTCTGCATAAAACAAAATGAATACCTACTCTGGGAATCGGGGGAAATATTCCGTCCAGCTCTATTATTGCCCGAGCACCATATATGCGAGAAACTATTTCAAAGAAACACCATGAAATTGAATGACTATATAGAAGGTAAAACTGGCATTTAAAGAAGATAGGATACCATTAAATAGTTCTATAGCAATAAAGATAATCGACAGTAAAGAAAAACAATTTAGAAGTCACAAAAATGAACAGAAGAATTATGTTGATTTTATGGAGGAGAACAAGCAATTCGAGCAAATGGCAAAAATGGAGCCGCGGGACAACTTGCGTCCAAAATATTTGAATAAGATTTAATTTCAGAAAATGAGTTTCCAACTCTCTAGAATTTATGAAGGAAATTAAAGCAGCTGAAACTAATTCATTCCTTTCAAAGACACTGATAGAATAAAGAACCGAAATGAAGGTGTTGGGGGTAACAAAAGCATATTTTTAAATAATATATCAAATACGAAGCAACTTATGTTGTTGGAAAGTAGTCGAATTTAAACTCCTTTGCGTTAAAATCTGAAGCGATTTGGCCGATATATTCACTCTCGCAATTCCAAGTGAAATGGCATTTGCGGTTACCATTTGTCTTTGAACATATCACAAAAGCCGCAGCTACGCCACTGATTTGATCGCTACAAAAACGAAGGTTGTCTTAAATATTTAAATCAAACATGTCCAGCATCTCTTTTTTTGTTTAATTACGATGTGTAGCTCTCTTTTCAAGAATATCTTAATTTACGAATAAATTGTTCAGTTTCAGAATTACTGGATTTCTATTCTATCGATGAATTTAAAAAGTTTCATATTCTAAAATATTAACAGAAATCTGTTGTTTCCAGAAAATTTTAATATTATATCGTCCGGTTTCAGGATTTCTAGATTTCTGTTTTAAGTTTAAATAATTTGGTAAAAGAAAACTTCTACCCTAATTCTAAAATATTCTCAAAAACGAATATTCCCTTTCTAATTAAAATCTAAGATTGGAAATCTCTGTTTTCCATAATATTTTAGACTTAAAATGGAATTATTTTTAAGTTGTATAATTCATTAATATAAAAATGTCGGTTAAAAATTCAAAATATTCTGAAAAATTGAGATTTCCAATCTTTGTTTCAGGTTTTAATTAGAATGGGAATCTATAGTTAACCAGAATATTCTGAAATTCCAAACGAAATCTCCATTTTCCATAAATTTTAAAATAAATTATTCTTTTTTCAGAATTTCTGGATTTCTATATGTACATAATTTTAAGGTATTCTAGAAAACTTAGATTTTTGTTCTAATTTTTAATAATCTGGAAACAAATTTTGCCATTTTAATTTTAAAATTAGGAGAGGAATTTCCGCTTTCTAAAATATTGTATTTTGAAATAGAATAGAAATCTTCATTTTCAGAATATTTTGAAGTTAAATGTTCCTTTTCCAAAATTTCTGGTTTTCCATTCTAGCCTAATTTTAAAATTTTTTTTTAAAAATTGAGATATCTGTTTTGATCTAAAATAAAACTGTCAATATCCAGAATATTTTAATAAAATTAATTAATTCTAAAGACTTTCTAGAATTCCATTTCCAACTTTAAAATTAGAATGGGAATCTTTATTTTACTGAATAGTTGACAATTTAATCTTTTTTTTTTTCAGAATATCTGGATTTTAGTTATTTGCTGCATTATCGAGATTTTCATTCTAAATTTGAAATTAGAATGGAAACCTCGTATTTTCCAGAATACTAATGGAAGAATGGATGGAAATCATAAGATTCTGAAAAAAGGAAAGGATGTGAAGTTATCCCAATTTTTCATGTCAGAAAACATATATAAGTTCATCAGGTAACACTATCACATCCTATTATGATAGACAATTAAAGCTAAGAAGATGTCCTGTAACCAGACAAATAAATGTGCTTCTAATTTTAAACTTCAAATTACAGTTTCCCCTATTCCACAAAATAATTTCTTTCAAATTTTAATCTTTAAATCGCAATTTTTATTTATTTATTTATTTATACAGAGAAAAGTCTACAAATTTGACTTGAATTTATAACATATTGAACAGGGTAGAATACAAATTAAATTAAATATAAAATTAAAAGTTGACATAATATTTTTAGGTTGGAACATAATGTTGCTTCAACCTACGCTGTCTTTACATAAGTAAAAGTCGAACAGATGGTCGATTTTATTAAAACCCTTCGACATCATGTTTACCGGTTCATTGTCACCATAGTTTGTTCTGTGTTTGTTCGGATGAAGGAACTCATGATTTCTTAAATTCCTACTCGGTGCCTTATATTTTAATTGATTCCAGTATGGATGGTGCATCGATTTGATCAAGTTAAATATTTCCAATAAACGAACACTTTAAAAGGTCTCGTCTATGTGCGAATGTTGTCATTTGATAGGTTTTGCATCCAGTAGCATATGATGGTAATCGCTTCAGGTTAACGTGGTGCGGTAAGTCATGGTCATAATCCCATCCGTCTTTACAAGTTATATACCGTATAAACTTTTTTTGGACACTCTCGATTTTCCTGATAGGTTCGTCGTAAAAAGGACACCAGATGTTGACAGCGTATTCAAGTTGAGATCTGACGTAGGCATAATACAGGATCTTGATTGTCTCAACGCCATGAATATCCCCAGTCCAACGCTTAATAAAACCAAGCATGGAATTGGCTCTAGCAACGCATTGCTCAATATGCTTAGTAAATCACATGTTTTCAACGAAAGTAACCCCTAGGTCTTTAATCTCGAATACTTTTTGTAAAAGTATGCCATTTATTTGATAATATTTTAAATTGTAGATGTCCTCTTGCAGCTAATGGGTATCACCGATGTTTTCTAATGTTTTAAAGATTTTGAGATCATCTGCAAACATTAATACCTTAGAATGTTGTATTATTTCAGTAACGTCATTGATGAAAATTATGAAGATCCAAGGACTAACATGAGAGCCTTGTGGTACTCCCCTGAAGTAGCTTGAATTGATTCTTTTGGCATAAATACTGAAGGGTATCTGACAAAATTCCTTCTTGACCCTAAATAATATTCCCTTTCAGAAATAATTTTTATTCGACAGATTCTGTTCGATTTTGTAACAAAATTACATTTTTAGTACTAAATATTTCAATAGGAATCCAGTTTTTATTTAATTGGAATTCTATTTAACAGTTTGAAACTAACACGTATAAAAATTGGAAATTTTGGGAGAACTTCACATTAATACTGTAAATGCAATATAAAAAAAGTCAATAAGATTCTTTCGACTTAATTTAGTCAGGAAAAATGAAGAGGCCAATCATTTAATATATTTACCAAAAAAGTAGAAATATCAAAAATAAGTATGAGGCAAGAACGTACCGATCTAGCGAATTATATTCACTAAGTTAAAAAACTCAAGGAAAACCCTCATTTCTGTGTGTTTTATGTTCACACAAATAACAGACGGAGAAGTTTGTCTGTGTATTAAAATTAATAAGATTCTTTTGGCTTTTTATAGACAAAATATTTATATATCCAATAATAGCATTAAAAAAAAAAAATTAAGAATTTTTGGAAAAATGTTGTGAATGCCATTATTGTTAATATATTTCGTCTATAAAAACCTGAAAGAACCTTATTGATTTTAATACACAGACAAACTTCTCTTTCTATAGAAAAAAGCTGGACTGGGATGAAAAATATGTATACATGTACATGTATTTATTTATTATTTTCATTTTTAATATGTACAGAAAATACTGGGATGGGATCTGATAGTGTTAACTGATGGACATTTAAATTTTTTTTTGATGAAAATCTGGAATAACTGAACATGCTTGGGAAGAAGCACATTGAAAACGAAGATTTCTATTCAAATTTTAAAATATTCTGGAAAATAGGCTATTTCATTGTAAGTTTTTAGTTAGAACGGAAATATCGGTTTGCCAAAATATTTTAAAATTCGAATAAAACTATTCAGTATCCAGGATGTTTGAGAATTAATTCTTTTTCAAAATTTCTAATTTTAAAATATTATATTTCCATGAGACTAGGAAATGGTCCATTACCAGGAAATATAAAATAAGTAGGGAAATCTAAATTTTCTGTAATAATTTAAAATTAGAATAGAAATCAGAAAGATTTAATGCCAAATTAATATATTCTGGAAAATAACGATTTCTATTCTAATATTAAAATATACTGAAAAATTTAAATTTTCATGTTTATTACAAAATTTGATTGGAAATCTCCATTCCTCAGAATATTTTAAAACTAAATCTTTCTTTTCAAGGATTTAAGGATTTTCATCCCAATATTAATTTATTATTAAACTTTTATTTTCCAGAAGTTCTGAATTTCCATTATAATTTTAAAATATTCTGTAAAATAGAAATTTGCATTGGAATAAAGTAATTAGAATGGAAATCTTTATTTTTTGGGATGTTTTAAATTTTAAACAGAATTCTCCGTTCCCCAGAAAATTTTAAAACTGATGGACCTACATAAGAAAAAAAAAATGTAAAAAGTATCAGTTAATTATAAAATATTTTGGAAAGTGGAAATTTCTTTCCTAATTTTAAAATAAGAATGGAAACCTCCATTATCAAGAATGTTTGAAATAACAACAGATATCTAGAAATTTTGGAAGAATTAACTTTTAAAATATTCTGGTAAATATAGATTTAGAATCTAAATAGAAATTTAGACTGGAAATCCCTATTTTCTATAATATTATAAAATTTGAATATTTCAAATTTAAATTTCAATATTCTAGCATATTTTAATATTCGAATGGAAATACAGAAATTCTGGAACAAGAAGGATTAGTTCTCATATTAAGATATTCTGGAAAATAGAGATTCCCAATATAATTTTAAAATTAGAACGTAAAACTTCATTTACCAGATATATTTTAAAATCAAATGAAAACCTCAATTTTCCAGAATGTTTAAAATTAGAATAAAAATTCAGCAAATCCAGAAAAAGAAGATTGTCTGCAAAATGGAGATACAAATTTTAAAATATTTTGGTAAATGGCGATTTTTATTTTAACTATACACTGAGTTTGGGGATCTCCATTTTCCAAAACATTTTAAATTTTAATGGACATTTTAATTTTTCAGAATATTTTCAAATTACAATGAAAACACAGAAACTCTGGAGAAGGTTAAATTTTAATATTTTCTGGAAAATAAAAATGTACATTCTAAGTTTTTAATTAAAATGGACACCTCCGTTCGCCAGAATATTTTTAAATTTAAATAGAAATCTCCGCTTTTGCAGAGTATTGGAAATCCTGAATGGAAATCTTTATTTTCCAGAAAAATATTTGTAAAATTAAATCGTAATTTTCCAGAATTTCTGGATTTCTATTCTAATTTTAAAATATTCTGGAAAATATAGATTCCCATGCTAATTTAAAAACAGAAAATCTCTCTTTTTTCGAATAACGTAATATGACAAGTAATTCTTCCAGTTTCAGAATTTATTATTTAAATATTGTAAAAAATTGACATTTCCCATTCTAATGGATATTTCCAAATTATAAATTTCGTATTGTATTTTTAATTAGAATAGAAATATCCATTTCCAATATTCATTTTAGAAAACGGAAATTTCTATTCTACATAATCCTTCTAAAAACAATATTTTGATAAATAGAAATTAATATCTTACTTTTAAAATTAGAATGGATTTACATATTTCTAGAAAATTAAAAAAAATTAAAAATTCCAAAAATTTGAATTTTTTAGAATATTCTAAAATTCAAATGAAAATCAATAAATTCTCTATTGCAAAGAATTTGTTCTTATATTAAGGCATTCGCCAGATTATTTTAAAGTTTGAATAAAAATTTTCATTTTCCAGAATATTGTAAAATTTAAATGGAAATCGTTATTTTCTGAGAATTTCTGGATTTCCATTTTAATTTTAAAATATTCTTCAGAATAGAGATTTACATTCAAATGTTAAAATTTTTTGGAAATTAGAAGTTTCCATTCTAAATATTTAGACTGTTTTAAAATGTAAATAGGAATTAATTCCCAGAATACTTAAAAATGAATCCTCCCTTTTCGAAGATTTATGATATTTTAAAATGTAAGACATCCCGGAAAATAGAGGTTCCCATTCTAATTTTAAAATTGGTATAAAGGAAATCTCTATATTTTCCAGAATATAACTTTACAACTAATTCTTTCTGTTCCAGAATTTCTGGATTTCTTTTATAATTTCAAATATTCTAAAAATTGGGCGTTTTTATTTTAATTTTATTATTAGAAAGAAGATTTCAGTTGCAGATGCCAACACCCACCGTTAGAGGTATAAAGCTTCGGAATCGGCGCACGATTGCAGATTTTCGATTTTTTTTTTTTTTGGCTCAGAATTTGTAAATATCTGTTGGCACGGAATAATGGTGACGGCGACAGAATATGGTCATGACCCGATTTGATAAATTATATATGTTGTAATTGTTTTAACTATACTGCGTGCATAGGCTTCTTTTGTACGTTTGAAAGAAGATATTCATCCTCCAGCTTCATAAATAATTTCTTCCTTCCGGTTGTATTTTGACAAATTTCTCTCACTTTTTCTAAATAATGCTGGCAAGAGACCTTTTTAATGCCTTGTGAAGCCCAATTAGCTCCATTAGCAACTCCGATTCCACAATAACAATAAGGCAATTCACAATTTGTCCTACACGTTTCGATTTTCTGTACTAAACGGCGTGCTCTTTAGAATCGGTTTTATTAAAAGGTGCTGGAGATTAAAAGTTATACTCAAAGCATCCGGCTACCTTCGTACATACAAATCGTTAGCCAAACTTCAATCAACATGAATAATTTCAGCTACAGCTAAATTAAGAGCATGTAGTGGATACAAATAAACACTTCCCTAAATCTATTATTTTGACATTTTGGACCTTCTGATCATCTTCTGACCTTTTAATATTGTGACATTTTGGTATTCTGACCTTCTAAAATTTTGAAGTGTTGTTTTTTCGGCTATTGTTCTTCTGACTGGTTTACACTCGACCTTTATTTATTTTTGAAGTATGGGATTTTTTTGTGGTACAAGTTTGGTCTTTTAGAGCAAAAGATTAAAAATAAATCGACTTTTATCTTGTGTACTTTTGACCTTTTTTCTTTTGGCTGTCGGATTTTCTGACCTTCTAAAAATCAAGTCTTTTGGTCCATCGATCTATACTGACTTTTCTACGGGTCTAAATGCATACTTGAATCATATCATTCTAAAATAACTGAAATTTGTTAACATAACGTGACAGCCATTTTTTTGGGCCTAAAAGCTTTTTTAAAACTTAAAAAAAATTTACTGTTTGAAGGAAGTTTTTGATATCTTGAACTTCGATGTGAATAAAGTGTTAAATAGCCTACAGTTCAACACAATAATTGTTTAAATTAGATTTTGTTGCCAATACAGCACTACAATCCAAATGTATAAGGAAAAACTTACCCTATGTTAAAATAAATAATTTGAAGGGTGGGTTTCTCTTAAAGCATAATAACATTGTAAGCTAACCACTTTAACACGCTTTTCAATTCGCCTACACACTTTGTTATTCAATAATTATGCTAAATGGCGCTACAAACTCGCTTAATATATTCCGCCTTCTTTTTTGTGTAAAATTCCTCAGTAGATTGTGCTCCAAAAAACATGTTGTATTTTTAATTTTTTTTATTTTGTATTTGTATGTAAACTAGTATGTCAAAGCAGATAACTTGACGCATTTATTATGATTATTAAAACTGATACATTTTAATTATAGCAAAAAAATATTTAATCACTTTTGATTTTATAATGGAGTATAAGACCGCGCGCACAGCTTAAATTTGAAACCGCATGCGAACGAAACAAGAATATTTAACATTTATAAAATCGAAGACGTTGTGCGGGGACAAAGTTTTTTATGTAACTGTTTTTTTTGTTTACATTTCACGCCAGACTCCATTAATCGAGATAAATCTATAATATGTTGTATATAAATTTACATAAATTATTATTGTGAATATTAAAAATAAATGCGATTTTTTTTTTTTGTATTTTACATTTGATTTAGACAATAAAATAAGATTTTTATACTAATCTCTTTGTGATCAAATTGAATAAAGAGGCGCCTAGTATGTTGATGCGACTCATTTTTATGACTTTTTAAATTAATAAACTTGAAATTTGTCTTGTTTTCTTTATGAAGAGTATAAAACCGCGACCGACAAATAAAAATGTGTATTAATCTGTTGCAAATCATGTACCTCCACATTAGGTATATGCGTGCACCATCATAATAAATATCGTTTTGCGAGATATCAACCATATACAAAAAAAAGTATTTAAATTTCACGATAGCTAACATCCTTCTTTCCAGAAAACAAGATGTAAAAATACAACGAACGAATTCATAATGCCTATCTACGATCTCATGGGAAAATTATTTTTCACATACTATAATCGAAATGCGAACGAATCAAATCAGGCATAAGGAAATCAAATTTTAATCCTACATACATATTATATACTCGTAGGCCTATTCACTTTCGATCAATATTCAACATCAATCTATTTGCCAAAAATTGACAAAATCTATTAGATGCTACACACAACTACATAATCAAAAATTATTATGAAAATGGGGAAAATATCGAAAGTAAAAGCTATATAGCTGATGTCTATATAGAAGACACACAAAAAAAAGGAATTTTGGTATTTATAAAAACGAAAATCAATTTCTTCATTTCCACAAGGAATTGCAAAATGAAAATGAATTTTTCTTAAGATGATATTATTTTAGTGGATGGAGTACTCAAAACAACATACAAAATGATTCGAATCAATAAGATGCGGGGTGGTTCAAATATTATTGGGATCTTATTTAACATAATGCTTACCCATAGCCAATTTCTATAGTAATTAAAATAACGAGTTGTTGGAGTCGTATTATAGACTATTTACTATTTAGTATGTAAGTGAATCATCTTTAATAAAGTCAATGTTAAATAATTCTGAGATAATAGTTGATAACTCGTGCGCGAAGCTTAACAAGTTTATTAAAGCGGTGATTGTTTTAAGAATATTAACAGAAGATTATTTTATTTTTGTTTAGTATATACACAAGAATTTTACGACTTATTAATTGTTTGTATTTAATGTTAAATACGCGTTGATTAAAATAAATTGGGTGAATTTTATTTTATAGAATTTATATTTATAATAAAGTATATTTTGGATTTCGAAGATATAGTTAGAATGTTAGGTATTTGAATCCACTGAGTTAGCAGTGGAGTAGTCTGTGTTTATGGGGCTTATTTTAAAAAAGTTAGGCTATTTGAGTAAACCAATCTCATTTTAGAAATATGTTAGCAATATTTCGAAAGCCTCAAGCGTGTATGGCAAGAATACAACAACGCTGTACAAAACTAGTAAAGTAAAGCGCCAAAAATTAATGATTTACAGCTAAAATTAAATATATAAAGAATTTAAAATAAACTGTAAAATTGAGATTTCCCTTCTAATTATTAAATTAAAATTAAAATGCCCAGAAACTCAGAAATTCAGGGGCATATATTCCTTCTTTAATTAAAATTGTTTTAGAAAATGTAAATTTCCATACTTATTAAAAACTGGAAATCTCTATTTTCCAGAACCTTTCAAATATTAGATGGGAAATTTCTGTTTGACAGAATATTTTTAAAATAAATCTTTCTCCCAATATTTTCTGGATTTCTATTCAAATTTAAAAATATTCTGGTTAATGGGAGTGTTGATCATAATTTAAAATAAGTCTTTAAAATAGACGATTCCATTTATATAAAAAGTTTTAAAATCCTCACTAATTTAAAATTTCCCAGAAATAGAGAATTCCATTCGAATTTTAAAATTAGGATGTAAATTTCCATTTTCCGAAACTTTTTTAAATACAACAGAAATCTCTGGAAAATACAATATTTAAAAATTAGAATAGAAATCCAAAAATTGTGTGGAACGAAGGGATATTTTTAAAATATTCTGGCAAATAATTCAGTCTGAATCTTCCATTTTCCAGATAAATTTCAAATTAGAGTAGAAACCTCTATTTTTCAAGAACGTTTTAAATTTGAATATTAATTCAGAAATTCTGTAAAAGGAAGAAATAATTTTAAAATATTCTAGGAATTGGTGATTCCTATTTAAATTTTAAAATTATCTGGTAAACTCAGATTTCGATTCTAATTAAAAATTTAGAATGGAAACTTCTAATTTCCAGAATATTTTAAAATTAGAATAGAAATTTAGAAATTCTCGAGGAAGAAGATTTATTTTTAAAATCTTCTGGTAAATAACGATTTTCATTCAAATTTTGCAATATTCTGGAAAATTGAGATTTCTATTCAAATTTTAAAATAATTTAAAAACTAATTCTATCTATCTTGATTTCTATTTGAATTTTAAAATATTCTAGAAAATTCAGAGTTCTGTATTTATTTTAAATATTCTACAAACAAATATTTTCACTCTAATTTTAAAATTAGGATGGTAATTTATATTTTAACAGTAACTGTCGCGCCAACATATATTTGAATCGCACAATTATTTCTATGCATTTCGTAGAAAATTCAATTTTTTTTAAATTCATCTAAATTCTTAAGTCAAAAAATCAAAAATTACCGTTATTACCTCTAAAAATAGATGTTGGAATCTGTAATTGTTGCGCCAACACATATTTATTTCGCTAAATTATTTCTAAGCATTTCGTAAAAAACCTAAGTTTAGGCAAATGGAATATTTTTATTGGAATTCAGTACCCAACCCTGCATTTTAGTTTTGAATTTCAAATTCCAAATTTCAAATTCTAAATCCCAAATTTCAAATCTCAAATTCCAAACTACAAAAAATTTCCAATCCGTATCCAAATATACTTTAATTGTGAGTATTTCGTGTGCATATACACGTCTTATTCAAGTACTTATTGTGATCCGATTTCCATGATTTATACCTCTATCGCCTGTAATTGTGATGACAACGAGTATTTAGATCGCTCGAATATTTCTACACATTTTGTGGAAAATTTAATTTTGTTGAAAATCAACTGAACAATAGCCCACAAATTCAGAGATTTAAAAATCGAAAATCTGCAATTGTGCTCCGATTTCGATGATTGGTACCTTTATGAATAGGTGTTGAGACCTGTAACTATGATGCTAACGGGTATTTAGGTCGCTCGAATATTTCTACACATTTTGTGGAAAATTTAATTTTGTTGAAAATCAACTGAACAATAGCCCACAAATTCAGAGATATAAAAATCGAATATCTGCAATTGTGCTCCGATTTCGATGATTGATACCTCTATGAATAGGCGCTGAGACCTGTAATTGTGACACCAACGGGTATTAAGATCGCTCGAATATTTCTACACATTTTGTGGAAAATTTAATTGTATTGAAAATCAACTGAACAATAGCCCACAAATTCAGAGCTTTAAAAATCGGAAATCTGCAACTTAACTCCGATTTCGATGATTGATACCTCTATGAATAGGTGTTGAGACCTGTAATTGTGATGCTAATAGGTATTTAGATCTAACGAATATTTCTACACATTTTGTGGAAAATTTAATTTAATTGAAAATCAACTGAACAACAGCCCACAAAATCAGAGCTTCAAAAATCGAAAATCTACAATTGTGCTCCTATTTCGATGATTGATACCTCTATCAATAGGTGTTGAGACCTGTAATTCTTATGCCAATGGGTATTTAGATGGCTCAAATATTTCTACACATTTTGTGGAAAATTTAATTTTATTGAAAATCGACTGAACAACAGCCCACAAATGAAGAGCTTCAATGATTGATACCTCTATGAATAGATTTTGAGACCTGCAATTGTGAGCCAACGGGTATTTAGGTCACTTGGATATTTCTACATATTTTGTGGAAAATTTAATTTTATTGAAAATCAACTGAACAATAGCCCACAAATTCCGAGCTTTAAAAATCGAAAATCTGCAATTGTGCTCCGATTTCGATGATTGATACCTCTATGAATAGGTGTTGAGACCTGTAATTGTGATGCCAATGGGTGTTTAGATCGCTCGAATATTTCTACAGATTTTGTGAAAAATTTAATTTTATTGAAAATCAACTGAACAATAGCCCACAAATTCAGAGCTTTAAAAATCGAAAATCTGCAATTGTGCTCCGATTTCGATGATTGATACCTCTATCAATAGGTGGTGAGACCTATAATTGTAATGCTAACGGGTATTTAGATCGCTCGAATATTTCTACACATTTTGTGGAAAATTTAATTTTATTGAAAATCAACTGAACAATAGCCCACAAATTCAGAGCTTTAAAAATCGAAAATCTGCAATTGTGCTCCGATTTCGATGATTGATACCTCTATCAATAGGTGGTGAGACCTATAATTGTATTGCCAACGGGTATTAAGATCGCTCGAATATTTCTACACATTTTGTGGAAAATTTAATTGTATTGAAAATCAACTGAACAATAGCCCACAAATTCAGAGCTTTAAAAATCGAAAATCTGCAATTGTGCTCCGATTTCGATGATTGATACCTCTATCAATAGGTGGTGAGACCTATAATTGTATTGCCAACGGGTATTTAGATCGCTCGAATATTTCTACACATTTTGTGGAAAATTTAATTTTATTGAAAATTAACTGAACAATAGCCCACAAATTCCGAGCTTTAAAAATCGAAAATCTGCAATTGTGCTCCGATTTCGATGATTGATACCTCTATGAATAGGTGTTGAGACCTGTAATTGTGATGCCAATGGGTGTTTAGATCGCTCGAATATTTCTGCAGATTTTGTGAAAAATTTAATTTTATTGAAAATCAACTGAACAATAGCCCACAAATTCAGAGCTTTAAAAATCGAAAATCTGCAATTGTGCTCCGATTTCGATGATTGATACCTCTATCAATAGGTGGTGAGACCTATAATTGTAATGCTAACGGGTATTTAGATCGCTCGAATATTTCTACACATTTTGTGGAAAATTTAATTTTATTGAAAATCAACCTGAACAATAGCCCACAAATTCAGAGCTTTAAAAATCGAAAATCTGCAATTGTGCTCCGATTTCGATGATTGATACCTCTATCAATAGGTGGTGATACAAGTAATTGTGATGCTAACGGGTATTTAGGTCGCACGAATATTTCTACACATTTTTGTGGAAAATTTAATTTTATTGAAAATTAACTGAACAATAGCCCACAAATTCAGAGCTTTAAAAATCGAAAATCTGCAATTGTGCCCCGATTTCGACGATTGATACCTCTATGAATAGGTGTTGAGACCTGTAATTGTGATGCCAATGGGTATTAAGATCGCTCGAATATTTCTACAGATTTTGTGAAAAATTTAATTTTATTGAAAATCAACTGAACAATAGCCCCACAAATTCAGAGCTTTAAAAATCGAAAATCTGCAATTGTGCTCCGATTTCGATGATTGATACCGCTATCAATAGGAGGTGAGACCTATAATTGTGATGCCAACGGGTATTTAGATCGCTCGAATATTTCTACACATTTTGTGGAAAATTTAATTTTATTGAAAATTAACTAAACAATAGCCCACAAATTCAGAGCTTTAAAATCGAAATCTGCAATTGTTCTCCGATTTCGATGATTGATGCTTCTATCAATAGATGTTGAGACCTGTAATTATGATGCTAAGGGTATTTAGGTCGCTCGAAAATTTCTACACATTTTGACGAAAATTTAATTTATTGAAAACCAACTGAACAATAGCCCACAAATTCCGAGCTTTAAAAATCGAAAATCTGCAATTGTGCTCCGATTTCGATGATTGATACCTCTATGAATAGGTATTGACACCTGTAATTGTGATGCCAATGGGTATTTAGATCGCTCGAATATTTCTACACATTTTGTGAAAAAAATTTAATTTTATTGAAAATCAACTGAACAATAGCCCACAAATTCAGAGCTTTAAAAATCGAAAATCTGCAATTGTGCTCCGATATCGATGATTGATACCTCTATCAATAGGTGGTGAGACCTGTAATTGTGATGCTAACGGGTATTTAGGTACCTCGAATATTTCTACACATTTTGTGGAAATTTAATTTTATTGAAAATTAACTGAACAATAGCCCACAAATTCAGAGCTTTAAAAATTGAAAATCTGCAATTGTGCTCCGATTTCGATGATTGATACCTCTATCAATAGGTGGTGAGACCTGTAATTGTGATGCCAACGGGTATTTAGGTCGCTCGAATATTTCTACACATTTTGTGGAAAATTTAATTTTATTGAAAATTAACTGAACAATAGCCCACAAATTCCGAGCTTCAAAAATCGAAATACTGCAATTGTTCTCCGATTTCAATGATTGATACTTCTATCAATAGATGTTGAGACTTGTAATTGTGATGCTAACGGGTATTTAGGTCGCTCGAATATTTCTACACATTTTGTGGAAATTTAATTTTATTGAAAACCAATTGAACAATTATAGCCCACAAATTCCGAGCTTTAAAAATCGAAAATCTGCAATTGTGCTCCGATTTCGATGATTGATACCTCTATGAATAGGTGTTGAGACCTGTAATTGTGATGCCAATGGGTGTTTAGATCGCTCGAATATTTCTACAGATTTTGTGAAAAATTTAATTTTATTGAAAATCAACTGAACAATAGCCCACAAATTCAGAGCTTTTAAAATCGAAAATCTGCAATTGTGCTCCGATTTCGATGATTGATACCTTTATCAATAGGTGGTGAGACCTATAATTGTAATGCCAACGGGTATTTAGATCGCTCGAATATTTCTACACATTTTGTGGAAAATTTAATTTTATTGAAAATTAACTGAACAATAGCCCACAAATTCAGAGCTTTAAAAATCGAAAATCTGCAATTGTGCTCCGATTTCGATGATTGATACCTCTATCAATAGGTGGTGAGGCCTGTAATTGTGATGCTAACGGGTATTTAGGTCGCTCGAACATTTCTACACATTTTGTGGAAAATTTAATTTTATTGAAAATTAACTGAACAATAGCCCACAAATTCAGAGCTTTAAAAATCGAAAATCTGCAATTGTGCTCCGATTTCGATAATTGATATCTCTATCAATAGGTGGTGAGACCTGTAATTGTGATGCTAACGGGTATTTAGGTCGCTCGAATATTTCTACACATTTTGTGGAAAATTTAATTTTATTGAAAATTAACTGAACAATAGCCCACAAATTCAGAGCTTCAAAAAATCGAAAATCTGCAATTGTGCTCCGATTCGATGATTGATACCTCTATGAATAGGTGTTGACCTGTAACTGTGATACCAACGGGTATTTAGATCGCTAGAATATTTCTACACATTTTGTGGAAAATTTAATTTTATTGAAAATTAACTGAACAATAGCCCACAAATTCAGAGCTTTAAAAATCGAAAATCTGCAATTGTGCTCCGATTTCGACGATTGATACCTCTATGAATAGGTGTTGAGACCTGTAATTGTGATGCTAACGAGTATTTAGGTCGCTCGAATATTTCTACACATTTTGTGGAAAATTTAATTTTATTGAAAATCAACTGAACAATAGCCCACAAATTCAGAGCTTCAAAAATCGAAAATCTGCAATTGTGCTCCGATTTTCGATGATTGATACCTCTATGAATAGGTGTTGAGACCTGTAATTGTGACACCAACGGGTATTTAGATCGTTCGAATATTTCTACACATTTAGTGGGAAAATTTAATTTTATTGAAAATCAACTGAACAATAGCCCACAAATTCAGAGCTTCAAAAATCGAAAATCTGCAATTGTGCTCCGATTTCGATGATTGATACCTCTATCAATAGATTTCGATGATTGATACCTCTATGAATAGGTGTTGAGACCTGTAATTGTGACACCAACGGGTATTTAGATCGCTCGAATATTTCTACACATTTTGTGGAAAATTTAATTTTATTGAAAATCAACTGAACAATAGCCCACAAATTCAGAGCTTCAAAAATCGAAAATCTGCAATTGTGCTCCGATTTCGATGATTGATACCTCTATGAATAGGTGTTGACCTGTAACTGTGATACCAACGGGTATTTAGATCGCTAGAATATTTCTACACATTTTGTGGAAAATTTATTTTATTGAAAATCAACTGAACAATAGCCCACAAATTCAGAGCTTTAAAAATCGAAAATCTGCAATTGTGCTCCGATTTCGATAATTGATATCTCTATCAATAGGTGGTGAGACCTGTATTGTGATGCTAACGGTATTTAGGTCGCTCGAATATTTCTACACATTTTGTGGAAAATTTAATTTTATTGAAAATCAACTGAACAATAGCCCACAAATTCAGAGCTTCAAAAATCGAAAATCTGCAATTGTGCTCCGATTTCGATGATTGATACCTCTATGAATAGGTGTTGACCTGTAACTGTGATACCAACGGGTATTTAGATCCGCTCGAATATTTCTACACATTTTGTGGAAAATTTAATTTTATTGAAAATCAACTGAACAATAGCCCACAAATTCAGAGCTTTAAAAATCGAAAATCTGCAATTGTGCTCCGATTTCGATAATTGATATCTCTATCAATAGGTGGTGAGACCTGTAATTGTGATGCTAACGGGTATTTAGGTCGCTCGAATATTTCTACACATTTTGTGGAAAATTTAATTTTATTGAAAATAACTGAACAATAGCCCACAAATTCAGAGCTTCAAAAATCGAAAATCTGCAATTGTGCTCCGATTTCGATGATTGATACCTCTATGAATAGGTGTTGAGACCTATAATTGTGACACCAGCGGGTATTAAGATCGCTCGAATATTTCTACACATTTTGTGGAAAATTTAATTTTATTGAAAATCAACTGAACAATAGCCCACAAATTCAGAGCTTCAAAAATCGAAAATCTGCAATTGTGGTCCGATTTCGATGATTGATACCTCTATGAATAGGTGTTGAGACCTATAATTGTGACACCAGCGGGTATTAAGATCGCTCGAATATTTCTACACATTTTGTGGAAAATTTAATTTTATTGAAAATCAACTGAACAATAGCCCACAAATTCAGAGCTTCAAAAATCGAAAATCTGCAATTGTGCTCCGATTTCGATGATTGATACCTCTATGAATAGGTGTTGACCTGTAACTGTGATGCCAACGGGTATTTAGATCGCTCGAATATTTCTACACATTTTGTGGAAAATTTAATTTTATTGAAAATCAACTGAACAATAGCCCACAAATTCAGAGCTTCAAAAATCGAAAATCTGCAATTGTGCTCCGATTTCGATGATTGATACCTCTATGAATAGGTGTTGAGACCTGTAACTGTGATGCCAACGGGTATTTAGGTCGCACGAATATTTCTACAAATTTTGTGGAAAATTTAATTTTATTGAAAATTAACTGAACATTAGCCCACAAATTCAGAGCTTTAAAAATCGAAAATCTGCAATTGTGCTCCGATTTCGATAATTGATATCTCTATCAATAGGTGTTGAGACCTGTAATTGTGATGCTAACGGGTATTTAGGTCGCTCGAATATTTCTACACATTTTGTGGAAAATTTAATTTTATCGAAAATCAACTGAACCATAGCCCACAAATTCAGAGGTTTAAAAATCGAAAATCTGCAATTGTGCTCCGATTTCGATGATTGATACCTCTATGAATAGGTGTTGACCTGTAACTGTGATGCCAACGGGTATTTAGATCGCTAGAATATTTCTACACATTTTGTGGAAAATTTAATTTTATTGAAAATCAACTGAACAATAGCCCACAAATTCAGAGCTTCAAAAATCGAAAATCTGCAATTGTGCTCCGATTTCGATGATTGATACCTCTATGAATAGATTTCGATGATTGATACCTCTATGAATAGGTGTTGAGACCTGTAACTGTGATGCCAACGGGTATTTAGGTCGCACGAATATTTCTACACATTTTGTGGAAAATTTAGTTTTATTGAAAATTAACTGAACAATAGCCCACAAATTCAGAGCTTTAAAAATCGAAAATCTGCAATTGTGCTCCGATTTCGATGATTGATACCTCTATGAATAGGTGTTGAGAACTGTAATTGTGATGCCAATGGGTATTTAGATCGCTCGAATATTTCCACACATTTTGTGGAAAATTAAATTTTATCGAAAATCAACTGAACCATAGCCCACAAATTCAAAGCTTCAAAAATCGAAAATCTGCAATTGTGCTCCGATTTCGATGATTGATACCTCCTGCCTATGTTATTTTTTGTGAGATAAAAAATGAACTCTTCTAAGAATTGTAGTCCCATCCGCTTATGGAGCGATCGGTTGGACTCAAACTGGTAAATTGGTGTACCAGCTGTCGAGTATTTGATGTAGCGCGTTATTTTGAATTCTTTGTATATCCATTTTCTGAGTTTTAGTTGTAGGCTGTTGCTTTGTACCTCATTGGGGAGGCATATGATGTCAAGTTTATAAATCTGTAGTTAGTTATCTAGAATGAGACAGCTGTATTTATTTAGGAATGGGTGCAATTTTCGAAAAGTGCTAAACGTCTTTGTTCAGATTTTTTAATATGCTCGTTAAATCCTAGATTTTGGGCTATGTAATTTATCTTCTTTACTACTTCAACACTTTTTTCGTCAACAATGGTATTCTCCGCTTTTTTAAATATGTTGGAATAATTTTGATGTGGATGGAAAAGCATGACCTGCGTTTTTGTAGCGTTTATCCTAATTGTCCCTGTCTCAGCTAGTCAGTACGTTGAGATATTTTTGAATTGTGTGTGCACACTGGTATTTGCTGTAGTTAGAGCAGTTTAATGTACTTGTCCCTGGGGATTGGTATGTCTGCTATAAATAGTATATAAAGCAGTGGTCCCAGAACTGAGCCCTGAGACACTTCTGCTCCGATACTAGTATGTCCGAGCTAACATCTTTGATAGAAACAATGAATTTTTTGTCTGACAGGTATGCATGAATAAATTTAATTAGATACGATAATAGGTTAAATTTAAATAGTTTATAAATCAGTATCAGTCCCTTGTGCCATACCGTATCAAATGCCTTTTTTATGTCTAGAAATGCCGCAGCTGATATTTTCTTTCTTTTTTCGGAGAATTTTAGATGTTGTCTTTACCAGCAGTTTGACACCTGTATGTTGCTTTGTTGACAATGTCATCCATCCCTGGTGATTTCCTGTTTTTTAATTTAGCGATAATCCCTCTAATCTCTTCGCAACTATTGAATTCTATGTTCTATGAGAGTTACTAAACTGTTGCAATTTATTGATAGTATTTTCATTTTAGGAATTGGAATATGAAGTTGAGATAAATGCTTTCCTGCATTTTTCTATCTGGAACTTTTCTAAGATTGAGCGTGAACTGTGAAATATTTTTGCTAGAGTGAAAAAGATAACGCCAAAATAATCAACTGATTTGTTGAAAAATTCATTGAGCCCGCTAATATTTGCAGCTGTGGTCTTCTCCCCTGTGCCCTGGGCCATGTCTACCTTCTCCTAATTACATTTATATTCTCGACTGCTTGGCGTTGCCTCAGCAAAACTAATACTTTTACTAACATAGCTTGAGTTAAAACGCTTAAACGACTTTTTTTTAAAATTTGTAGTTGGTTTTGAACTTACTTAGGTACTCCTGTTGAAATTTTCAGTGTGCTCCCCTCCACAGATCGCACATTTGAACCGTACGTTTTTATCCGGATTTCTGGGGTATTCGCCTGGATTGTGTTTCCATGCGCATTTTACTCAGTTGTATCCGAGGTAGCAGTTCGATGCATCATGACCTAAGCCCTGACAGTTTCTGCATTGAAACCCGTTTATATTCCTATTCGGATCCTATCTTATTCGGGAGTGGCAGCAGTCCCTAATTGCTGGCATATTCTCTATATTTTGACTGTTGGTAATAAGCTTATAGTGAAACAGGAAAGCCGAGTTTTGGTGTTATTTTCTGTATTTGTTTTATACAAGGAAAAGATTCATTTAATAGATTTTTTCTAAGTCTGACTTGATTTCTTCAATAGGCGTTCATTCAGCTTTCTTATTGACTGCGATTGAAACGAAGTAACCTTCAGCATGGCCTCGGGATATTTTGCAGTTGTTCCGTTTTTTAGCTCAAATTTCCTTTCGAAAGTTTTTTAAAATCATGGCCAGTTGGTTGGTTGATTTTGATGAAATAGAGCTATTATTACACTTCGTGACTTGTTCGGCCTTCTTTGAGGTCTTGTTCCATGTGGTGTCTATTGTTAGCTGAGTTCCCCCCCCCCTCCCCCCCGTATTAAATTGTTGGTGTTCTGGGAATTCGTCGTTGTCCATTTCGGAATCCAAAGATACTTTTCGTTGAATGTCGGACTCGGTGCTCCCTTCCACCTGTCTGGCTCGTTTAGTAGGATTGTTATTGCTTGAATTTGTACTATACGTGCTATAGCATTGGTTTGCTCCACAATTGGTCTGGAGCTGTCTACTGAATTTACTTCACGCTGCATTGATTTTATTGTTTATGTAGCTGATAAGTTTATCTTCTATATTTTAATTTTGCTCACTTTCACGTTCCAATATTTCTGTATTTTCGGCTTTTTGTCGATTTGGCTGTCAACTATTTTCTTTTTTACATATGTAATCTCTTTATCCTTTATGTAAATATAGAATTCATCTAACATAATTATATTTTTGAATTGCTTCAAAAAATCCTACCCAAAAAAAAATTAAATTCTGCGAATTCGTATTAAGGCCCGCCAATAAGTTTTACACAAATAAGAAATCAGCTATAAATTATTAAAAGAGTTAATGTAATCAAGTTTACAGAAGCCTTATAAACTGAGTAGAATCAAAAAATAAATTTTTAAGTCAATCAAAATCTACAAATCGTTACAATGAAAAATAAAAAAATATTTGGTTTATTTACATTGAAAACCTACAAAGTATTTACACGTGACATGCAATTATAAACATTCTCTGAAGTTATGATTGAATCCACAAAAATTGAACAAAAAACGCACATTAAAAAGTTATCTGCGTCGAGGGTGAAATATTCAAACAAATGTATTACTGGTATAAAAGTTAGTCACGTGACTCTCTTATAATTAGGTAAATTGAATCTAACAAAACTCTATTGTTCGGATTAACTAATCTTCCTCTTTAGATAATGAAGGGAAAATTAATAACTGCTCGTTTTTCAGTAAATAGTTGATTACTTTTTGTAATTTAATCTGTGTTGCACTATCAGATTCTGTATTTATATGCGCGACAATATGGTACATAAGAAAATGTTTATAACAGATTTCGTAAAATATGGTTTCCAAACTTCAACCAAATTAAAGAACGCCTACAAATTTTATAAATATTTCAAATAATAACTTGGAGATTATAAATATTATTAATAAATAATTCATTTAGGTATGTCTAAATACAAAACGCAGATTCCAAACAAACAAAACCAACATCATACTCAAAGCAGCACTGTAAAAATGTGTAAAACGAACCAGGCGATTCAAAACCAGTTGACAAATAATTTATTTATTTCGACAGTATATGGTAATATTAAATTTTTATTTTGGTTGTAGGCTTCGATTTTTTACTTTATTTATTTACTGATATGTGATAGGTGAATTAAAAAACCCAAAAAATGTTAAATGTTCTGGTTTGAGTCATAAATACATCTTTTTGGACTTAAATAATAATTTTTAGATTTCTGATTTAAACGATCATCGTCATTTACGTTTATTTTCAAATAATAGCATTAACATTATATTTATTCTGGGTAGTCCCGAATTCTTATATTCCAATCAAATCGATGGCAATGAGGCTTATTTATAATCAAATTCGCGTTAAACATGTTAACTTGATTCTATCAAAAATATTTGCTCAATATGAGGGGTTTCCTGACTAATTTACACCCAACAGCCTTTATTAGCCTCAACGTTTGTTAGAAGTTGTTTGGGAAATTTGTGGTGTTACGTAAATAAGTTAGTTCGCTTAGCCTGGAGTGGTGAGTTGGCCAACTTTTAGGCAAACAGGTGATTTAACTGCTTATATTTGTAACCTTAGTAATCTGATCTATGAATAACAATTAAATACTCGATTTATATTGAAATAATCGAATACCGAAACACGTTGATAGTTATGATTGCAGAAGCGAAATCCGTTGATGATCTCTAGGGTTGAATGTATAAATTTATTTATTCATCATTTAATTGGAAACAGAAATATGTCTATAGTATATAGGTACTCTAGTGATTTCCTAGCAGAATATGATCGCCTAAGAAACTCAACATCCTACCAAGTTATCTGAAATGTATCTATGTGACTGACATTCGTTTAGTGACTGATATTCAACATTTAAAGATCGCCCTTAATAAACTACAAGAAGATTATCGGATCCTATCACAACAAAACCAAGTATCGAATGAAATAGTAGCTATACAAAATTAAAGCTGTTTAATTGAACAGGTTGCGCATTATATTTTGAACGAGTTGAACGCAGTGGACAATGACAATGGACAAAGAGTCGAGTTAGACACGTAGGGTTAGCTTAAATCGTATATCTGGGATGAATTCCCTTCCAGAAAATCTAGTGCCGAGATTCACCATGAACTGAGACGCCGTAAGAAGAAATCTCATAAATCATTACGTGATTAATTTTTTGAAATGAGACGCTTCTGTAGTCAGGAAAGTGTAGATGAAGAGACTGTAATTACGCATACAATTATGTACCACCACCACGAGACTACCACGTACAGATTTGGAAAGCCTAATGTATCCTCTTTCTATTTTATTGGGTGTGCGAATTAATTCTTAGACTCGAAATTTAGATGTCGCTATGTCAGATTGCGTATAGTTTGACAAGCAATTCCAATTGCATTTTCTAGCTGTCACAAATTCAGAGCAGAAAGTGTTATTTTTCATATCACGTCATTTTTTTGTAATCAATTTAAAATGGATCGTAATAAGTTGTTTTTTCGAGGGGTTCTTCTTTTCATTTTTGATTCCAAGAAAACTGCCGCTGAAGCTCACCGATTGCTTTCTGATACTTATGGTAATCAAGCTCCATCGAGAGAAAGCTGTTTCAATTGGTTTTATCGATTCCAAAGTGGTGATTTTGACTTGGCAGACAAAGAACGCCAGGTCAGCCAAAAAAGTTTGAAGATTCCGAATTACAAACATTATTGATTGAAAATGCATGTCAAATGCAAAAAAACTTGCAATGCAGTTAAACATTGACCGATCAACCATTTCTCATCGTTTCCACGCAATGTGAAAGATTCGAAAGCTAGGAAGATCAACACATATTGAGGAGCGCAATTGCAGATTTTCGATTTTTCTGGCTCTGAATTTGTGGGCTATAGTCCAGTTGATTTTCAATAAAATTGGATTTTCTGCGAAATGTGTAGAATTATTCTGGAGATCCAAATGACCATTGGCATGACGATTACAGGTCATAACACCTATTGAAAGAGGTCGAAATCGGAGCAAAATTGCATGTTGAACCAGATGGCAGGTCGAACGGCTAAATGAACTTATTATAGAACCGTTAGTAAAATTATCGAATTCAAATCCACAAGATTGGTATAAGTTGACGGCCAGGCTCCAAAGATTAATCAGGAGTTGGCAGGGAACTATTAAAATGAGCCCTTTCGAAGCCATGTTTGGTATGAAAATGGGGAATCAATAGGATACCGAGTTAACCAGTATCGTGGAAGATGAAATTTTTCTGCAATTTGTAGCAGAACGAGATGACCAACAACAGTGCATTCGAAGTAATATAGAAAATGCACGAAATGAGCAACGCCATACGCATGACTAACGAAGGAAGCCTGCTTATCATTACAAATTGGACAACATAGTAGCCATAAATCGTACTCAGTTTGGCAGTGACCTTAAATTATATTCAACATTTTTCGATTCTTATAAAATCCTAGTTAGGTTCAGAAAGTTGGTGAGCATCCCGGCCCTAAACATACGACTAAATTAAGAAATGACAGGCAGCAATTCTGAGGAAGTCGAATAAAATTACCTACCTCAAAAAATACCGAAGTAAACCAGTATACCTATCAGAAGGATTGATTCAGACGAAAGATGATGCCATATTAGTGCAGACGATAAATTATAGCTCTTGAATGATGTTCTTGTGATGAAAGTCTTGTTTAAAGATGGAAGTTGAGTAAACTTAAGAAGAAGATGTTAAGAGCTAATGATGTTACTTTTCGGATATTCACTTCGTTAATGAAATATTACCCATATTTACTGGTTTTACGGATTGTGGAATACTAAACAATTGTTATACACCCCTGAATTTTAAATCATTTAATTGTATTTGTAGCTCGTATTTGTGTAATTATAATTATTGTTGATGGTAAAACTAAAATAAAAATCAGTGGATTGCAAGCTGCTGCCCAAAATTATTTGTATACCAAGTGAAACAGGTAAGAGGTGTCGACATTTATATACAATTCATGTATAACTCAAGTCTAGGCAAATCTGGGAAAGCTTAAAAACAAAATTCTCGATAAATCAATAATTCTATAACAAAATACAGCAGACCCCTAACAAATTTCGAAAAAATTGAGAAGCACGAGTAATCTCGAATAGCTGGTGCAATCATGTTGAATTAAATGTTGCAATAAAGAGACATCTTGTAATTTTAAGAAATTACTAAGAATCTAAAAATACCATACAGCCTTCCCAAAATCTCGAATAATTTAGAAAAAATTAAAATGACGTTGGAACAACTTTTGTTTCAAGCTAAAGCTATGCAGCTCCATTTAAATAGGGAAATCTATTGATAAATCTAGAAATCGTAAATACCTATAGAGATTTGTTTCGGGACCTTTATTTGTTATGCTAATGCGGATATAGATGGCTTAATAATTTTTAAAAATTTCATAAAATACTCGAATTTTTAAATTATCCAATTCTGAGCTAAAATAATCCCAAATCAGCAAATTCTGATCTAGCAAATTTTAAATGTGCAATTGTTTTCATCTTGTTAAATTCATGAAATTTACAGAATTTACAAAATTTATAAAATATTCAATATTGAATTTAAAAATTTATAGAAATTAACAAATTTATAAAATTTGTAGCATTCCAACAATTTACAGATTATAGAGTTAATCGAATTAACCGAATTTTACAGGTAATAAAACTAATCGAATTTATAGAATTTTTAGAAGCTATCAAATTTTCGAATAAATTTGTAAAATTTGCGAAACATAAAAAATTTATAAAATTTATAGAGTCTTCAAAATTGACAAAATTTAAGGAATTTTTAGTTTTGATCGAATTTATAGAATTTACAAAATACAAAAAATTTATAAAATTTACTGGATTTTGAAAATTTATTGGTTTTATCGAATTTACAGAATTTATAAGAACTACTGATTTATGAGATTTGTAGAATTTAAAGAACCTACTGAAATTTTAGATTTTGTAGAATTGATAGAATATACAAAATTTAGAGGATTTATGGAATTTATTGAATTTATAAAATTGTTAGAATTCAATGAAATTATACATTTTGTAAGGAATAGAGAAATTCATAGTTACCTAAATAATTAGAACTTATAAAATTTATGGAATTAAAAAACTTTGTTGAATTTATAAAATTTGAAAAGTATTTACGAAATTTATAACTAATAGAATTTAACGGTTTTCTTGAATTTTTGAATTTAAATAAATCAAAGGATTAATAGAAATTTTAGGAGCTATGAAATTTTGAATCAATAAAATTTGTTATGAAATTGTGAATATTTAAGGAATTTGTTGATATTAACAAAATTATAAAATTTACTAGCTGGGGTACCCGGCGGTGTCATGGATAAAAAACATAGGTTTTGTTTGAAAACGTGTACCAATAAAGAAATAGGAGTCCTTGATGTTAATAAAGGATAACAACATTTTAGTTATTAAATATATTTAAATAAATAAAATTAAGTAATGGTCTAAATTCAAACTAAAGCTTGTTGATAAAAAATGTTTCATGTTTTGTCATTTTTTGCATGGACAAAGAGATTTTTTTGGTTTGCCGACTCGGAAGCAAGCTACATATAACTCTACATGAGAGAGGCATTCATACCGTTTTCAGTGATTGTCCTTCCGCCTAATTGATGATGATAACAAACGCAAAGTCGAACAGTAAACTGTAGTGGTTTGAACTCTATTGGTGTATTGGACTGTATCAGTGGAGTCCGTGGAATAAACACATTCTGGCCTTTTGCAAAACCAGTTACAATGGTAGCCCCTAATACTTGTGGTTTCGGACCTTTTATATACAATCGAGTTCCATTGCAGAATTTAGGTGGATCTAAATTTTGCAATAAAATAATTGGTTCCCCAATTTTGAGGAAACGAATATGAGGGGGCATTCTATTTAGCTCCAATGATTTAAGAAACTATGTGCTGTAGAATACCGCCTAAACAACATTGGTGACAGTGTCAAATGATTTAAATGTTTTACCTGTACCAGGTAGCACACCTTGAATTTTCAGATTTATTTGGTTGACGCTGTCATTTTTTGGCACATTGTCATTTTTTCTTTCGCAAAGCCACTAATAGTTCTCGTAATTTTTTGCATTATTTAGAAACACGTTTTTACTCTAATTCATCAACTGAATTTACCACTGTACAGAAATGATATTTACAGGAAAACTTACACAGTAGTTTCGGTAATCAGTTGGCCATTTACCATCACCAAGGATCAAATGTTGATTTATGCAATTGTTCGCAGATGGATCTTTCAGAAAACGAACTCTAATATTAGTCGTTAGTCTCATTTTTTGACATGTCGCCACAAATGTAATTGCTTCAAATATGCGTTCAATTCGTCATCTAGAGTTCCTCTTGGAAGTACGGGCAATGTCTGACAAAAGTGTCCCGACTGAATGACAGTTCTTTAAAACATAATTTCTTTATTAACTTTGATGTCCCGTAATGTTCGATCAAGTGCCACCGATGCATTTTGGTTTTTAGCGTTGCATGCAAGTTCCTGATTAGCCACCATCACGTGTCCCATCCATTGCCTTTAAACTATCAAATGAAGTTGGACCATGAGCTGTGTGAAGGAGCAGTTTTAGATAGAAGCAATTTGCATTTTTTGAATGCTCTGTATATACGCGCCCCAACTGCCGGATTTGCGAACACCAGGATATCCTTCTACTTCAGCACCTTATTCCTTTCTGTGGAATGTTTTTGTCGATATATTTGAGGTGAAATATTTCGACACTTCTGAATACAAAAATGTTCTTGCAAATGAATCGTTCTCACACTATTTGAAAATTCGGTCAATGTTGTTTTTGGAGGAAAACGTGGATGATGGTTGGATTTCGCTCATGAATTTAAAATATCAGAATATGCAAACTGCTTCATTGCTGTTAATGTACCGCCCCAGTTGATATTGCGTTACTTAATTGAAAATAGCCTAATCACTTCCCTTGGTGACATTTTGGCATACACATATCCTTTATGGACTTTGCCGAATTGCAATATTAAGACCTCCAACTATTTTAGATAGAAGTGGACAGTAGGGGGCAATTCACTTATTATCATTTTCAATTTCTTCACGTCTCTGATTAATTGTTATTGTAATTTTTGCTATGTCACCGCTATCTCCAGGCTTACGGCTTTGATATAATGGATACCCGTCATCACCAGTTCGTTTTTTCAAATAAATGCCGAACATTTATTTTTCCTTCAGTTACTTCAAACTTCACAATAAAATTTCCTTGTAAGAAAACAAACATGATTTTAGTTATTATGACAAAATGGTCCACCTCCAGGGGAGGTAACTTTTACATTAACTTTCTACAAAGGTGGGTGCTGATCGTTCTTACAAATATTAGGAAAAATAACAATTAAGTAAAAAAAAACAAAAATTTAACAATTTATTTTAAAATTTTAGGCGATTTAGGGGTAGTTTCAACCCTTTGAGCAGTTGATATGAGTAGGTACAACAAAAATGGTGAACACCAATTTTTCTTTTATTTATTTTAAACTTCCCCCTAATTAAGCTTTAGCTGTTTTTGACATTGTGACTAGACGGGAATACATTTCCTTACTCCCAAAATCTCAGAGCACCAATTACATCTCTCTAATTCTTCAGTTTCCATTTTCCAATTCCAAAAGCCCTATATTTAATTCCCATTCCCTAATCCCTAAGTCTATATTCCCAATTCTAGGTTTCTAATCACCAATACTCAGCTCTCAGTTTTCAAATGCCCAATTCCCCAATTATACCAATACTCAATTTACTAATTCCCAATTTACAATTTCTTAATTTCCAAATCCTTGATTGCATAACTCCACAATCTCCTAATTCTAATAGCTTAATCTCAGTTCCGACTTCTGCGTTCCCAATCCCCAATTATTAATTACACAACTCCCAATATTAAATTCCCAGTTACTTCATCCTCAATTCTGTTTTTCTCACTTAAGAAGTCTCGGGCTTCAATCAATAATTCTAAATTTCCAATTCTATATTCTAAATCTATAATCCCCAAAGTTTTCAATTGGGAAATTGAAAATTATAATTTGGGGCGTAAGACTTTGAAATTGGAAATAGAAGAGTAAACAGATGGGAATCAGGAACCGAGCTAATAACAATTAGGAACTTGGAAATATGAACTGAGAATTGAGATAGAGCGTACGGCGATATGTTTCCTTGTCCCCAATTTTCTAATTTCCTAGGGACTTAATTTCAGTTGCCTAATTTCTCAGTTCCCATTAGGTACCCACTTCCAAAGCCCCATATTATATTTCCTGCTCCCAATTCCTAATTCATAATTTTTATTTACCAATATTTAGCTCACAATTCCAAACCCGCATTGCCCAAATTACCAATACTGAATTTTTAACCCTCAATTCACTAATTCACAATTAACTAATTTTCAATTGCCAATTTTCAGTTATGATAAATCACAATTCCCAAACTTTTATTGCTCAATCCAAAATTCTTTAATTCTATAGGAGATCCGAATTGCCTATAATCTAAATTCCCTCAGTCAGAAACAATTAATTCCCCGATTCTCAAGAATTCGATTCCCGCAGTTCAGAATTCCCGATCCAATTTTGCAACTTCTCAATTAGGGAATTTGAGAATTAGTATTTGGGAACTGGACATTTCAGAATAAACAATTTGGAATTACGAAGTTAGCAATTAATAATAAGGAACTGTGGATGAAAAACTGGAAAATGAGATTTGAAATTGGGAGTTATGATTTGAAAATTATCAATTAAAGCATTGAGAATACAGAATTTGTGAATTTGGAAATACTTGAAGGTTGTCGGTCCAAAACTAACAACAGAGCTTCAATTATAAATAATAGAAATCAGTAGATTTGAATTAGAAAGTTAGTCGATAATTTTGTCTTGGTTCCAAATCTGCTCCATGAGCGGTTCTGATAAAGTGTGGGCCGAATGATCGGATGTTTATTGACCTAGTTTGAGCTAATAAATTATGCCGATTAGCCCAATTTATTATTCAATGGCGTGGTGAATTCAAAGGGATACATCTTCGAGTTCCTTAATATTTTTCTTCAGAATTTTAAAAATGAATCTCTTGGAGTTACGTAATATGCCATGGTCGAGGCAATGTCGACTGATAAAAATCTTTCTTATGGATTGGGTAATAAGTTATCCAAATGCAATTTTGGCCCAATAGCTAAAGGCATCGAAACCTGTTGTTACACATGACAATCGATGTGATCATTAAACATCACAATCGATGAACAACTGCAGGTTTGAAATTCGTAGGCCAAAATGTGTATGTCTGAGTTGGTTCTCGATCAAATTTAATTAGCTATTAATTGCGTAGAAATCAGTATAGGTTCCAGACCCTGGTGTTAGAGTCAACAACCATCTCTGGAGTACAACTATAAACTGTTGAACAACATCACTGCATCCTTCGAGCGTAAACATTTGTTCTTGCTTCATCAGGGCGGCTCCATTTTAGCCACCTCAATTTTTTTATATTATTGGTGTCTGAAGGATCAACAAGCCGTGAAATTGAAGGCAACCTGGAAGCGTAGTGATCAACCTATTCGAATTTAATGAAACATAATAAAACTGCATTGTTGTTGAATGTCCAGAGAGAATTTGTCGCCCTAGAATCAAGCTTGATGCCATTAATTTTTGGATTAGAAATGTATTTCTAGGTTTAAATCCAGTGTTGAAAGACGAAATAGATATTAATGTTCTTCACATGGGTGAAAAATAGTACACGTGTTGTAAATGGGCGCTGTTCGGTACATAAATAGTAAATTTACAGTGTTAATGGCATAAGGAGTATTTAGGAATTTAGTTATTTGTTCATCAATTGATTTTCTGAAAATGTACCTACCTGTCTGTCCTATGTTATGTTCCATTAGTTAGGACGTATTATCATACAAAACATTTACCTTATTCACTTTCTTAATTGAGTAAAATCAAATTGAATGAATTAGTAATGAACTTTATTGTGGTATTCTTGTTGCTGTTCAATATTAAAATTTTAGTTCTCACAGGTTAAATATAAATTAATACGTATTCAAATTGATCCAGATTAATTTCATACACCAACAATACTTAAACAAGATTAAATAGCCAAAGGACTAACTTTACATAAAAATAATTACACAAAAGCTCACGTTGACCAAATAACAATAATTATGCCGCCAATTCAGTAGCTATAAATATAAACAATAATCATAATAATAATAATAAATCCAGGCATATACATAATACATCAAAACAAAATTACCGCCAAAGGGTTACAATCGTATTTAGGCATGTAATGATGATCATCATCATGGAGATAAATCAAAATGATTTAGCTAAAATGAAATAATTTTTTTTACTTTCAATCCGACATATTGAATCAAACTTTTTATTTTTATTTTTTATTTGTTGTATTATTTAAATCAATTTCAATTCAAATTCATTACAATGAATGAAATTTTTAGTTCTTTTTTATTGTTACAAACAAAAAAAAAATATTTGAGAGTGAAATATACTGTATACGGATAAATAACTAAAATATAATTAGTTTAGTCATGGTGCTACTGTTTGAAATTTTATTTATTTTTCCTCTTAAATAATAAATAAATAAAGAAACACAATTAAGGTATTACGGTATTACGTACAGACGAATATTGTAAAACACATACGAGTATTTAATTATGCATTTTTAAAAACCGCTCATAACAGAAAGTCACTCAAATTATAAATTAATAGCGCGTATACGAACTCGTTTCTTTCTAAATCCATACAAAAAAAAAAATGTAATTCAGTGATCGTTAATTAAAAATTTATTGATTTGTACACCAGTTGTGGAAAAACAGTTTTCATTAATTTTAACTTATAATTATTAAATAGTGAATGTGAGTTGTTTTCTATATGGAATATTCCTACCTTGGGATTTGATTGAAAAAAAATTGCTAATTTCTTATTAATTTTAATGATACCAGATCAAGGTTCAAAATGAACCTCAATTCAAATCTCATCATGCCACTGTGTGGGCCACCATTTTTCGGCTATAAAATAGTTTTGTAATAATCAATGCCTTGCTGTGCCATATACCATATTTAAACATTTTTTCTAAATTACATTTTTTTTTTTTTGGTACAGGTTTGTGGTTACTTCTTATGAACGCATCCGACCTTCCCACAAAACTTTTTGGAGTTTTCTGTCGTCGACTACGATTTCTAGATATTTTGTCATTGGCCTTATTGTTGATCGAATATAATTGTAAGGGTTGTATACAAAATTATAATTGATATCGAAAATGTTTTGTTTAAACCGGATCATCTTCAACGAATTAAAAGGCACCTTCTTATAATTAAATGGTTTAGAACATATTTCAATATTTTTGAAATCATTCGATTTCATTTGACCGATAATTGTAAAAAATATGGCGTCCAATTATCAGCCGCCAAAAATTATAGAATTGCCATTTTTGTTTACATAGTGTTTATAATAAATTATAGTTAAATATTCAGTAAAATTTATATTGTTGAATTATTACCGATTCTTTAGTATTACTGTATTGTATATAAAGTTAGCCCAGGATTCATCCCAGAAAAAGATATGGTAACACCATAACTATCGCGACACAAACGAATCCGTTCAACATGGCATATTTCAAAACGGAATATTTCAAAATGGAATATGAAAATATGGCATATGGTACAACGGCATATCTCAAAACGGCATATTTAAAAACGGAATATGGTACACTATGGCATAAGGTACACGACGGCATATTTCCATCTGGCATATGGTATAATATGGCATTTTCTAAATTTTGGCTATTTCTTAGCCGAGCATGATGAAATTTGGCAAGTGCAATGAAATTGGAATACTAAACCGGATTTTAGACGAAGTTCTGTAATGTGGCCAATTGGGGTGGAACTTACCTATTAATTAACCGAATATGATGAAATGCAACATACGTTAGAAGTGGTCTTCTAAAAAGGATTTTAGATGAATTTCTAGAACACGGCCAATCATGATGGAACTTGGGTATTTCCTAAACAATTATAATGAAATTCGACAAGTGTGATGGAAACAGGATCCTAAAATAAGTTTTAGCAGAAGTTCTGTAATATGGTTAATTTGATAGAATTTTTTTAATTATTAGTTTGCAATTCAGCTTATTAATATCTATAATTTTTCATTTTTATTTAAATCTAATTTTAAAACTAAAAATATATATATGTATATTGGCCCTTTCGGTTTATTCTTATTCACTGAAATTATTTTTAAAGATAAGACGAAAATAGGGTTCTAAAATGGTTTTTAGATAAAACTACAGAGAATTTTCTTCTTAATTCCCTTTGATAAAACTCTAGAATGTTGTCAATTAGGATGAAACTATAGGCTATGTTTTAACCGATTATTATGAAATTCGACAAATGCGATGAAAATGAGATCTTAACATAATTTGTAGATGAAGTTCTGAAAAAAGTTAAATTAATCTGCAACGTGGCTATTTCTTAACTGATTTGAATTTTCCTTTACTTAACGCATTTTCCTTTAAACCTTCACTTAACAGAATTTTCCTTCAATTAGGAGAATTTTCCTTCACCTATTAGAATTTTTCTTCAATTATCAAAATTTTCTGTCGCTTAATAGACCTCACTTAATAACTATTAAGAGAAATCTTATAAATTTATAAAAAATAATGAAGTTTGATTTTGGTTTTTAGATTTTTGATTATTCAATTGTAAAATTACTTAAATATTAAATAGAGATATTTGAGCCATAATAATTTAGTAAACGTAGAAAAACAATAGAAATGAAATAAACGACATTCTTAATAAAATTTTAAAAAATCACATTTATTTTTTGTAATTTAAATAAAAAAACTCATCTATAGTAACGTTGGGCGCCAACGTTGTAAGCAAGTCAATGGGGCATGCAAAAACAGTTTGTTTTTGTTCCCGTAAATCAGATGTCATTACCGTCGTGATAAAGGTTACAATAATGTTTGACGTTTAATTTATGGCTACAAAGTTCGAACGCGTCGATTTAACGACTGATAAACATTTTAAAATATAAGAATTGTTTTGTGTTATTAAATACACCATGCTGCATTTAAAAACAGCGGCGAATATTGTTACTATAAGCATGCCCCATTTAGTTTATATGGTTCTCGAAAACAATCCGACCAGAGCTTGTAGATTTTACTCCGATCTCTTATTGAAAAATCAGTCAATTTGATTAATTTCAGTAAACCTTCGTAGTTTGTACCATTCACAAAACAAAATGTAGCAAGTGTTAAACGTATTTTATAGGCGCACTTCTCAAAGAACGCATTTAAAACGTAATTAGGCGCATTGTCGAAAGCGAAATGATCTTCTGCATTTTACTTGCGCGCGTTCGTTGCAATTCAAATGGACACATTTTGATAAATACAGGTTTAGAAATTAAAAAAATATTAAACGTTTTAAATTTAAAATTTATCTAATCATACATGCAGTAGTGTACCTTATACCCTATTGTACCATATACCATTGAGATCGGGGTATTTGCCAGCAAGACAAAATTTTGTTTTGCCGTTCAATCTTGTTTTTTGAATACTTACCGTATAAAAAATAGTTTACCAAAATTTTGTTGGACAAAATCTTGTTTTTTATATTTTGTTTTCCGAAATAATTATTTTGATTATTTTATAGTGAAATAATGAATATTTAGTGAAATAGTTTTTCTGGGATCGATATAAAATCTGCTCCTAAGTGTGGCACGCAGTGCGACATGTTTACTGATCCCCATGTAAAGCCCCTCGGAGGGCTAAGCGGGGTGGAGCGCAGCGACCTCCCGCGTGCCCGTGAGAGTTACCGAAGCCGTTAGCCTCGACAATTTTAAGTTAAATTAGTCGATGTCATTTTGCTTCAATTTATTTTCTTCAGAATAGAGCAAAAAATGTACGGGAAATTGTTATGCAAAATTTTGTAATGCAGGATTACATACCCAACCCAGTTTTTCTATGTCCCTAATTTTTAGTTAATTTTTCACATGAGCAGGCATTTATGTACATTAAGATGGTTCAGATTCAAGTAAAAAAAAAATAAATTTTAATAATTAATTTGTATAGCTACACACATTTTATTTAAAATTATAATTTCAGAAGTTAGTTTCTCTTCTTGAGATATGTTTGAAAAATATAATAAAAATTAAACTAAATTTAATGGATTAGTGCTACAAATCAATAAAGAGCTATATTATTTTCGATGCCTTTAAGGGAAGACGTTTTCTCTTTAGGCCGTCGATATACCATGATATATTTCAGCTTTTCTTCTTTGTCTAGATATTTTATTTGGAAATAATTGTTCACCAGATCTTATTTTGTCGATTCGGTTTTAAGAAATATTTGTTCTTTGCCTAATTCATCTATTAGCTTATAAAGTCGAACATGCAATTTTCCAACAACAACTTGCAGCCTCCTATGCCAAGCCTCTAAATTTAAGGTTTATTATTTTTACCAGCACGACCCGAAATATAGTTTGTATTTATCCATGCCATTTATCCATGATGTAATAATTCTTCCATCTTCATCCAAAACATCCTCTAATTTAGATAAACAATAACAAATTTTATCAGGTGGAAGGAAGGCTAGGGCAGCCAGCATTCGAATCTTAATACTAAAATCTACATCGTCACCATATCGGGAAGGCAATTTTTCTTTCTGCACTTTTCGCCAAATAATCTGGATAAAATGAAATAAGCAAACCCTTAAAAATTACATCCGGCATGAAATTGTTTAGTGCAGAATCTGAAGCTAGTTCGAAATCTGAAATAATTCTTGTAGGAAATAAATTAATAGATTGAGAACAAGCAATTTGGAATAGCTCATAAAAAACTCATAATATGAATTTTTACTCGGCTACCGCCTCGTGGGACAAATTTATCCCCTGTGGATAATATCTCGTTTTGCTCACTGTACCATAAATAACTATTATCCATATATAAAAGTAAACATAAAAGTAAACAAGTTTTTGGTGACAATATTTTGTAAAACAAGATTTTGGAGAAACAATTTTAGAAACAGTCTTTTGAAAACAGTCTTTTGGAAAGAAATAAAACGTGACCAACTCTATGCTGTTATGTACCATATGTCGTTTTAAAATATGCCGTTTTTAAATATGCCATAGTGTACCATATGCCGTTTTGAAATATGCCATTTTGAAATATGCCGTAATGTACCTTATGCCGTAGTGTACCATATGTCGATTTAAAATATGCCGTTTTTAAATATGCCATAGTGAATTATATGCCGTAGTGTACCATATGCCGTTTTGAAATATGCCGTTTTTTTATATTCCTTAATGAAATATGCCGTATCGACCGGGGCCCATAAAGTTATAGCACAGATAAGAATAGACAGATGTGGATCTTGTATGGGCCATATTTACATTCTAAATTTCAATACCAAATTCTAATCTAATCCTTTTAGAGCAGGACGTATATATTGTAAAATACAATTTTGTTTGAAGTTGGTTTATGTTTGCTTTGATGTAATCAAAATAGCTATACGTAAAAAAAGATAAAAAGAGACAGAAAAGTACGTCCTGCTCTAAAAGGATTGGATTGGAATTTGGTATTGAAATTTTGGAATGTAAATATGGCCCATACAAGATCGCCATCTGTCTATTCTTATCTGTGGTTATAGTATATTGTCAGCCCAGAAAATAACTATCACGATACTAGATAGATATTTTGCATCAGCCCAGAAAAATATACGCAATATTTATAACATGAAAATGTTTAAAATGTGTACAATGTATTTTTTTACGAAATTGATTAAAATTAAATTTTCTTAATTTAATTATGCAAATGAAAATATTTTGGCATAATTTAATTTTAACTTATAAAATTCTTTGAAAAAAATCTAAATAAATCCTTCCAACAATGCGATTAGATATGTGAGATTCGGACATATCTTATAACATTTTACCTTGTACTGATTATATACAATAGAAAAGGATTAGGCTTTATAAATGTATGCGTATGTCTCATTTAATAAGAAAGAGTTGGGTTCGGTTGACGATTTTCTAATATTTATAAAATTGTCAAAAATTGTATGTGGAACCGCTTTGATACAAAGTCGAATCTCATGAATCTCAGAGATTTCCTCTTCTAGTGACTATATACATTAGAAAGTGGTTTAATGGGGCTTTATAAATATATTTGTCCCCATTCGATAATAAAGAGTTCGATAATCGTCATCGATTGGTAATGTATATGCTATATACTACAATTGAATTTATCAAAAACGGATAAACTGAAATAGATATAACAGATATATTTTTTCTAATTCAAAATCGTTAATGTGTAAATATTTAATTTACTCGGCTTTCTCATATAAAATTAAATGAGGTAGGACTCTATGCGATAAAGCAAGTATTTGAGAAACTAATTCCTTCATGTCATCATAAATCTTCCAGCGATCTTCCCGACGACAGTTAGATACGTAATGTGGAACAAAGACAGTAGAACTAGTTGGTATATAATTCACATATGAACTAATTTTGAACTTTTCAGTAAAAATTGTTATTTCAAGGGGAATGTCAAAAATTGAAATTGCACACGGATTTATTGACGGTCCTACATAAATAAAAGCAATTTCACTTGTAAAAATTTGTCTGTTGTATTCATTATGACAAATTGGGCATACCAACAAATTAGTATCCTTCAAACAGGCGACAAAATTTTTTATCCTTAGTCTATCCAATTTAAAAAGGTTTATGGGAATATAATTTAAACAATATATTACTGTCTCATCGCAAATTAAGCATTTTAAAACCGATTGAGCACTGTGATAATTTAATAGTTTGAGCACAAAATTTGACACTTTTGTTATATTGCTAGTAAAATCTCTTTCAATGCCAAATATTTGTGCCAAAATTGAGAATCGGTGTTGCTCTGCGTTGGGTATATTATCTTCCCTCAATTTTTCTATTAAATTTATAAAGTCATTTTCAGAAGTGAAATGGGTTAATGTCTTCAAATTCAGAATGCAGCTGGTAAATGAATCAAAAGCACACGTGTTAAAATAATTCTCTCCGGTAATTGAACCATTTCGAAAATATGAAAGATACGGACTTTGGATCTTTCGTTTTTTACTTTTTTATTTCTCTGTTCTAATTGATTCCTCGTTAAACTTTTTATTGATAGTTAATGTTTGTATAAGAGAATTTTTTCGTTCTTGCTCCATCATAGAGTTTAAATATACCAACATGGGTCGATCAAAATGGGTGGTAGATTTTTTCGAAGTGCTATTTCGTTTTTTCCAATTTTCTTCCAAATTTAAAATTGAAACATAAGGGGTTTCTTCATTGTTATCACTAACATTTTCTTTTTTAATTTCACTTACTCTAGATTTCACGTGTTGTTTTGGAATCATAAACCGTTTTAATACAAATTCATTTCGAATATTAATTTCTTTTATAAATAGCATAATTTTTGGTTGGTAACTTCCCCAATGCAGCATTCCGGTTAACTCGTCTTTTGATGGTACCAAAATAATTTTCAATGTGGCTATTACTAAGCCTTCGGGAATGAAAAATACCCGACCAGAACGGGAGAAAAGTAAGGTACTTTTTGAGGATCGACTATACGAGGAAATCTCTGAGATTCGTGGAATTCGACTTTGTATCAAAGCGGTTCCACATACAATTTTTTGACATTTTTATAAATATTCTACAATTGACTTGTTCTTTCCAAAGTTTATGATGATGAATTATTGCTGTGTACCAAGTTGTAAATCAAAAGCAGGAAAAGGAAACAATATACAATTTCGTTTATTTCCGAAAGCATCACATTTAAGAAAAACATTGTAATTTAAGCTAAGAATAGGCAAAAGTAGCTGTATTGTATAATAAACATTTTAACGACAGCGACTGCGAAATCAATAAATTTCGAATAGGTATAAAATTATATTATTGCTATAAATAAAAAGTAATCTTATTATTGTGATGCTTTACTTTACAGGACTACCTATTTTGCTGAAAAAAGTGCGGTGCCTGCCAAAAATATACCAAAACGTAGACACGAAGCTTTATCACAGCCAATTAGTCGTCGATAAATACAGAAAAAGGAACTAGCAACAGCTGCGCTTACCGCACCAATAAATACACCAATTTGCACCTCTTTTATTAGAACAAATGCACAAATCTTACCAATTTCGACCTTTTTGTTGAAATTATCCGTGGTCAAAGTAAAATCTGTCTGTTTAGTTCATGTGTTAAATCATTTTTTTGTTATTTAATTGCTAAATATCTTTCATATTCAACTAGTTATGAAATTAGCTACCTCAACGTGTCGACGTAAACAGAAATCTCAAAGCGATGATTTCTTTTTATAGTGACTGTTGCTGAACTTCTGCAATACACTGGGCTAAATAGAAGTCGGTTTCTGTTTCTGTTTGATTTAATTAAACGATTCTACGATATAGTTTTATTGGATTCTTTGGCGGCCGAAGATAATGTCATTTTATTGCTTGTTATGCCCTTACGTTGCGGACGAATTTTGATTTTAAAACTATAGCAAAACATTTTGAAATTACTCTCACAAGTGTTTCCAAGTGTTTCTTAACATGAATAACTTATTGAATTCAGTTCTAAAAAGAATTAAATTTTGGAAACACAGCCCTTCTTCAAAAAATACGACTTCTTTTAAGATTTTAGGTTGTATAGACGAAAACGGGCTGGTGGCGTGACATTTCTCTCAGATGCATATGGTGGAGCAATCAGTGATCGAGAGATTCTAGTCAAGTCTTACTTTTTGGAAAATCTAGAGCCTAATGATTATGTACTAGCAGACTGGGGCATGACATCTCTGACAACCGCGCTGAATTTTACTTGAGCGAGTGATTGGTCGAGCTGAAATAAATCGAATTAGTTCCATAACGATTCCTTTACACATATGTGGAAGCATGCCAATAAATTTATCGTCAATTGTTTTATTCTATGCAATTTTCAAAAACCAATAAATATTGTTTCCTCTAAAAATTATTAATTTATTTATTCATTCATACACATTCAATTAGAAATCAATGGAGCACAAAGCCAATGTAAAATCAAGCCTATTCGACTCAGAATTCAATTCATTATAAATAATGTCTGTCTGTAAATCTGCCGGGTCAACTGCTGGCACAATATCAGGCGTGTACAATTTCCGACTTAGATTGCCAGAATTCCAAAGCTGTAACATAAAAATATTTAAAACTATCCTTCTTCAAATATTTCTGTGCAATGATTTAAGATTTAACACCAGAATTTTGGAAAATGGAAAAATGCTCGTTTTCTATTATCATCTGACGCCCCGCATGCCTGGTCTATTTGTAATAAATATGATGACGAATGATGTTTTTGCACATCAAACCATAAAAACGGTGAAATTGTGGTAGCCACTGATTTTGTTTGATCAGCCAAAAAAGTTTCTATAAATTCTTGTTGGCTTTGTAAAACTTCTAGGTCAGCAGGCATTTTACTTTATCTTAGTCACTTTTATATTTTTTCTTTCTTATTCCGTTATTTCTATTGTTCTGAAAATATGTGAAGACCGATCAAGACCACTCAATGGGTAACACCTATCGTTGCAGTACTCAAGCCAAATGGTGATATCCGCATATTTTAAGAACGAATTACTGTTCTTCTAGGAGGGAGTCTATCTTCGCGATGCTTCCGAATGGGAAAGCTATTTGAAACATCTTAATCAAATTGTATATCGAGAAAACCGAAAAGTATTAATCATCGTAGACAATTGTCCGTCACATTTGATAGTTTGCGGATTAAAGACTATTGAAATCGAGTTTTTGTTTAGAATTTTAAAATTTAATATGATGGCTATCACTGCCACGAACATTTTAAATGAAATTGATCAAGTAATAAAATCCGAAAAATCAACATTTTGAATGTTTCTCATTTTACGCAGCAGGCGTGAGATTTAGTACTTCCTTCTAAAATAGAGAATTGTTTTCGTAAAGCTTGGGAAATTACGGCAAGTGGTGAAGAAATTGACCCCCCGAATGACAACTTGACATCCATAAGAGAAAATATCCATGATCCAGCCATTATTAATCTAACTGCCGTTGTTCAATTAGATGATTATTTAGGATGCGACGAAAAAATATTAATTTCTGAGCCTGTTACAGAACAACCAATTTTAGATTCGTTACAAAGTGAGAAAAGATCTAAAAATCAATGACACAAAATGGCTAAACTTGGCTAACATTGCTAGACACAACGAATACGACACCGTAGTACATTAAGTCTCACATCTTAAATCAATTAGTATACACGTTAAAGGTGCGGTGCGTCTAATCGACATTAAAAATTGAAATTAAACCATTATATAGAAAACCATATGTCGCGCTGACTCACCTCAAGTTGACCAACTATTACAACATTATATCAAATCGTACGGTTCAATTTTTTGTCTTTTATTATTTTTTAATGTCTATGATACATTAATTAAATCGAGCACTAAAATAGACAAAAACAACAAAAAAATTCACTTTTTAATTTACATGCCATATATGTTACATATGTCTGAGTGCGGCTAAGGTTCGATTTTCTAGAAGTAAAAAAATAAACAAACAAACAAGTTTGAGATACATATTTTGTCATAATTTTTATTTTTTTTCGTTAACTCATTATCAAAAATCAAGAAACACGCTTTTGGACTGTCGCCATTGTATAGTGGTTGGAAGGCGACATTTTATCTCAAATATTTTCATTGGTTTTATTTATTTTTTTTTGTATATATGTTATACTCGTATGCAATGCGACGAGATTTTAGTTCTGTTTGTTTTTGTGGTTTTATCCAAACGAAAACACACAATAAAACCATGAATATTACAATAAGCAAGTGTAATTGAGAATTCAAATTCTCTGGTTTTTAACCGATAAGACCGCGACTACGAGAGAACCGACTTATGGAAAAATTCCAGTATAGCTAGTAATTTATATTCATAATATTTTGGTTCTGAACGTATATAACGTGACTTTTAAATTTGGGTTTTGGACAAAATATTTGACTGCGATTGGTGTATTATATATTGCACGTGCCATTATAGGGGTTTTTCATAAAAAAAACATAACGACTTAGTACACATCAAATCATCAACGGGAGGATTACAAATTAATCAAGCGTAATACTAATAAATCGAGTGAAATAAAAAATAAACTTCCAAAATCCTATTTTATGTGTATATATAAAACGGTGCGATGCTACTTTCAAAACTATTAATAAATTATTTAATCCTTAAAATATTAATCATAAAAAATTAGATTTTTAATTTTATTATTTCCTAAAACCTTTAAGTTCTGATAACCGTTCACCGACAAATGAAATGATTCTGTTTCTCGATTTTTTATTTTTTTAACCCAATTTAACCATCAAAACATAAAAAACGAATTAATTTGGCATGAAATTTATCGTATAATAAAAAACAAATTTAACGAATGTTGGAGGATGGGTATTAAGGAATTTAATTTGGACAATAGGTAGCGAAACAGGAAGTTTATTGGATGAAAATAGGCACAATATTAATGGACCTTTTTATTATTACAATACATATGGAAGGTTATTTCCGACTTTGAAGTTCATTGTACCCGTTGCATTCAACTGCACTTGAAAAATAGTAGGTACTTGATTTTGTAAAATACAGGAATTGTTTATATAAATTCTCATGCTATTATAACCATGTGTGACCCTTTGCCAAGTATTAGTTTCAGCTGGAGACAGAATATAGTGTCACCTGTGTAATAATTCATAAGCAATATAATACGTAATAAATTATGTAACTAAACGATCCCGGATCCATATAATTTTTTTTTTTTTAATCGAATATAGAAATCAGACGACATCCATATTTAGAAGCCGCGTAATTTTAATAATTTTATATAATAAATTCAACAATAACCATTTATATAAGCACAATAGCCCCGCAGACGATTTTTTTTTTGTGTTAGGTTATCAAAAAGAATTTATCTAATTTCTCTTTAAAAGTTTTTAATGTGTGTCTGTGTGTGTAACTGTGTGTCACAACTCACATGGGACATAATAAAGTAAAATATCCTTAAAAGGTTTTTCTCGTCTATTGTTTTCTTGTCTACCTTCTATATTTTATATTAAAAATCTTTTAAAAATTATTTCATTCAACGTCTTATCCCGTTTCGACTCTATTGTCTAATATCAAATATGTGTTACATATATTTAGCTTCATTCTTAAAAATTCCTTTTGTTGCTTAATTTACTTTTTTTTTTGGGTTTCATCTATGTGAAAATATTTTGGCTCCATTCTGGCTACGATGAAAGTGAAATAAAAACATTAAATAACACAAAAAAAGGTTCAGGTGAAGCACCTGCAATAATCAAACTGGAATTTTGTTTGGAATTTTGTTCTATCCGCCTTGTCATTGTTTTGTCAGATTTTATTTTTTTTTTGGTTGATGGTGATATGATAAATAATATGTTGGGTTCTCTGTTAGGTCTATATCTTCTCGGACAATCTTCAAGAATTTATTTTACATTTTTTTCACTTTTTTGACAAATTACTTTTCATTACACACGACTATATAATATGAGTAGGTCAATGGATATTGATTTATTATTGTGATGACGTCATGATTTGCAAATGACAATTGAATTTCTAATTTTTAATTACTCATGTTGGTGATTTTAAAATTAATTTGATTGATGACACTAAATGGAACAATTGCTGTAAAATTCAATAAAGAGTTGGTTTGATAAAAAATATTGGATTGCAGAAAGGTAAAAATCATTTATTCATTTTAATGGTATCAGAAAGGGGGGGACGATAAAATTTGTTGTTGAGCAGCTTCCGGAAAGCTTGTTCTCTAGCCTTAGGATAAATGACCTCTTTATTCTTTTATTTGAGTTCACCTTTCCCTTTGTGCTAGTGAGAGTCAATGAATAGTACACAATTAGTCGCACCAAACCACCTTCCCTTCAATGTTAAATTATGATCCGAATTACGTACAGTGAGGAGTGAGGAAGACTGGGAGGAAGTGACTTATTTAAACATTTTGTATATTCCTCGAATAAGTGTTTATGTATCTGCTCAGCTATGGTAGCTTTTCCCTCTGAAAAATCATAATAAAAATTAAAAAGCCCGACAAAATCTTGAAGCTACTTTTTGTCTTGAGGTGCCAGATTGTTGCTAATATAGTTGTTATGTTTTCTTCAGTTGGGCGAATCCCACTGGAATTGACGCAAAAACGCAGGAAATTTATTGAGGAAATAAAAAATTTATATTGAAAATCATCGTTAACATATAGACAATTCTTCTGCTTGATAACGAGATATTAATTACGGAAATTTATGTGGACCCCAAGGTTAGAGTATTATTAAGCGATGATCGACAAAATATAGGCAAACTGGCGCTACGCAATTTAGCAATCGTTTAAAATTATTTTTTAATATTATCGAAAAGCTCACAGTCATAGTATCACCAGCCCTAATCTTCATCTATTAACCACCAAGAAAACCTGTTGAAGAAGTTGTGAAAAACATGAATTCTAAAAATTTCTAGATGACCATGACGAATCGAAACGACTTCCGATTACAAAAAATCTAGATTTATTTTTTTGATGGCTTGGAGAAAGTGAGAAAAATCCGCAGAAGTACGAGTCTTAATATTCTTGAGGCCATACTAATTTTAAGAACAAATTTGTAATTAATTTAAAATGTAAATTTTTTTCTGTCTCTTTTATTCCCTTAATTATTCTTTACTTTGATTTTTAATTATTTTTATGTTTAAATTATGCTCCTATGCTGATAGGATTTGAATACGAGCAGTAGTAAGAATTTTATAACATTTTGATTACATGGAAGTTGGAGTTGGAGTCGGAGTCGAAGTCGGAGTCGGAGTCGGAGTCGGAGTCGGAGTCGGAGTCGGAGTCGGAGTCAGAGTCGGAGTCAGAGTCAGAGTCAGAGTCAGAGTCAGAGTCAGAGTCAGAGTCAGAGTCAGAGTCAGAGTCAGAGTCAGAGTCAGAGTCAGAGTCAGAGTCGGAGTCGGAGTCGGAGTCGGAGTCGGAGTCGGAGTCGGAGTCGGAGTCGAAGTCGGAGTCGGAGTCGGAGTCGGAGTCGGAGTCGGAGTCGGAGTCGGAGTCGGAGTCGGAGTCGGAGTCGGAGTTGGAGTTGGAGTTGGAGTTGGAGTTGGAGTTGGAGTTGGAGTTGGAGTTGGAGTTGGAGTTGGAGTTGGAGTTGGAGTTGGAGTTGGAGTTGGAGTTGGAGTTGGAGTTGGAGTTGGAGTTGGAGTTGGAGTTGGAGTTGGAGTTGGAGTTGGAGTTGGAGTTGGAGTTGGAGTTGGAGTTGGAGTTGGAGTTGGAGTTGGAGTTGGAGTTGGAGTTGGAGTTGGAGTTGGAGTTGGAGTTGGAGTTGGAGTTGGAGTTGGAGTTGGAGTTGGAGTTGGAGTTGGAGTTGGAGTTGGAGTTGGAGTTGGAGTTGGAGTTGGAGTTGGAGTTGGAGTTGGAGTTGGAGTTGGAGTTGGAGTTGGAGTTGGAGTTGGAGTTGGAGTTGGAGTTGGAGTTGGAGTTGGAGTTGGAGTTGGAGTTGGAGTTGGAGTTGGAGTTGGAGTTGGAGTTGGAGTTGGAGTTGGAGTTGGAGTTGGAGTCGCAGTCGGAGTCGGATAGTCAATTTGTATATATCGGAGTCGGAGTCGAAGAATTATGTTACCGACTCCGCAGCCCTGGTTAAAAGCAATTCTCAATCAGCCCCAAATATAATACCCAAGTATTTTTATAGGCAGTTAGGGACCTTTTATCCCAAAAATATAACAGCTTCCAAAAATGTACACTTATCGGTTTTTCTTCTCCTGAATAATTACATAACACTGCAATAGCTGCATTTCTTGACGCATAGTGATCCGGATCAGATCAAAATTTATATGTGAAGCAACAACAACACATGATCCAACATTCATTTTGGATCACAAATGGTGATCTAAAAATTAGTTCAGCTATTAAAATCTAGTTGAGCAGTATTTAGTAAAGCAACAAAGAATAATATGAATACAGTACGAGTATGAAGAGGAAGATTCAAAACAAAACGAGACAGAAAATTGAAATTTGATGTTTATTTGTTTTACGCATTTTGGTGTCGTTTCATGAGACATGATCTGATCCGGGTCAAATCAAACGTCAAGAAATGCGGCTAATATTGCTTTCCGTACCAGTGAATTTGTAAACTGCTTATTAGTTTTTTTTGGTTTCTGACAGTCATATTGTCCAATATTTGGTTTGAAAATTAAATTTTCGTCAAAATTTATATTGGCGTTTAAATTATTTGGTATATGATTAATATTGATTTCGATTTCTTTCGCTCTCCTTGTCTGTGGTCGTATTTTCTTCTTCAGTTTCCATTTCCTTGTCATGAACCACATTACGTTTAACGTAAAATACATTACAGCTAAATGGGCAGTAATTGAAACAGAGTTGGCTTTCTGCACAGATTTTTTGGTCGTAATTTTGAATAATGGCTGCACCAGGTTTCTGCAAAATTTTACAAGCTTGTTGCCAATTGATTTAATTAATTTAGAAGGTGGACATGAGCCATCTATCTGTTTTAGGCCAGGTATGTATGCTAAGTTAGCATCATCAAGAGTAATATTTAGATATCGTCTGACCATCGTATCTGTCCATTCATCAACTATCATGCTATATTTCTCTCCATTTTTTATGCGTTCTAAGTTTTAACAAAGTTCTAGCTAATTTTTGTTTTTCCTTATTGTGAACATTTTTAATAAGTTTCATTATTGTGTTTTCACTCTTAGGCATGCTACGATGTTGGACAAATCCTTTAATTACCTCTGAATTTTTTATAGCATTAATAGAAAATCCATCATGAGCTTGGCAAACATTTTCTCTAAAAAATCAAACAATTCAATTTTTGCTTTCTTGCAGAAGAAGTTGAAGTAGATGGTTCTTCCAAGATATCTCTTTTGGTAATATCTATTTGGTGTACCAACTTAAATGTTTAGATAATGCAAAAGTTGACGAACCTTTACAGCTTATTCGTTCATTTCGTTTCACTGTTTGTATTTTTCACTAAGAAATTCCACACGACTGACTTTTTTGACATTTTTTATGAAGCGTATCTGTGATTGTGGAAGAATTGTGTTTAGTGGCAGCAGACCTTGCTGTCGGTCGTGGTTCGTGCAAGGGCGATGCTGTGTCAAGTTCCTGCATCGATGGTGTAGCAGAGTAGGCCGGACGGGCCTAAAATTGGTACTGTGTTTATATACAAGAGAAACGAACATTTGTAAATTTTTTTTTGGCGTTTTGCGTAATTTAAACGTTAAAATTAGTTTTGTTTAGGGTGCCTCTCACCACTAAAATAGTTTTAAAATTTTTTTTTTGACTGTGCCACCGGGGCGGCAAATTTTAAAATTTTTACCTAATTCAATTATTTGAGCCTGATGGTCGATTATACATAGAATTAAATACAAAAGTATTTTTAAGTATTACTAAAAAATAAAATAAGACATAAAACCAACTGAGCTCAACAAATTGAGCCATTCCCAATTTTAATTTGATCCAAATAGGAAACCCCTACATTTAAATTCCATGTACAATCGAAAAACCATCAAAAATCAAATTCATACAATTAATCGAGAAATCAAGAACCCGATTTCATTTACTCACTATACATTCAATAAATAAAAACTAACTAATGATGTGTACGCCTCAGGTCGATTTTTTTGACTAAATTTTCGACTTTTCATTTCAAAACAACATTACACTATTCACCGCCAGGCGGCCAACGAAAAGTCACCTCGTAAGGTTACTTTTCAATTTAGTCGTCATTTATAGAAAGAGTGGTTGGATTAATATGCGTTTTGCAAAATTTAAATTTGCACAGTGTTTTGTATAATACTAACGCTAATGAGTAATAAATTCAGTTTGTTCACTATTATTATTGATAATTTAGCGCAATTTAAGTACGACATAAACCTTTTAAGGAAATACTGTACAAATTAGAGAACCAGCCTCATGTTTCAAAACGTTTCTGAAATATGTATCTCCACTCTGTCTTCATCTGGCCAAATGTATTAAAAATTAAAAAAATTAATTCAATAATCGAGTCGTAATTATAAGCGTAGATAAGTAGTTTTTTACTCGATGTTCGAAACACCAAATGAAGTGAAGGTTCATACCAAATGTATACAGACACTACTGGGAGTAACGAGGAAGAAAATGAAGACATGCAAAAAATACAATTTTTGAAAAAATTGAAAAGCTTTTATTTTTTTATATTCACGTCACAAAATGAGTATTCTCCTATGTTTAGCACTAATAAGCCCTAATCAGCGGCAGAGCGATGATATAAATTGAGATACATCATTAAAAATTGCAAAAGAACACATCATAGTATTGGTATCGATATTCTAAATGACACCGTCGGACATATTGACCCATTGAAAACGACGTTAGTGATCTAAAAAAATAAGTTTGCCAAACTCAAAATAGTGTTTCGTCCACAGGCTGCAGTCTCGAATTAACGCAAAAAGTTTCTGGTTGCGTTGAAAATTTACTTTAAATTAGGTTCTTTTGAGTTTCATTTTGATCGGGATATTAATACGGATAAGAATCCTCTAAGAAGAGGAGCCAACACCATCTACAGTAACCTCTGTACCAACCAAAAAGTGCCTTAGATGAACGAAAAACCATTCATTTCGTGTTCTGCATTCTGCATCATTCGAATGAAATTTCTGATTCTGCGATTTTTTTAAAATGGAATATCCTATTTTCTTCTTATTTACGGCAATTATCAAATGCCGAACTGAAGAGTCGAACTGTCAAGCCCAAATCTGGCACCGTTTTGATTAAAAAGTTCTATAATTTTAGTTTGATGGTACTTGCATTGCAAGGAACTAAAACACTCGCTCCCAAACGATTGCCAACCTCCACCATATCATAGCATTTAAAAATATTGATCGGGCATTTTGCATCCCGGTCGACAGCAACAGTTGAGTTTATGCAAATTTCCGTCATTTTATGGACGAATAAAACTGAAAAATTGTAAAATATGAAACCTGGGGTCATCCTCTCGAGTTACAAACCCGGTATTTTTAGAACCAAGCGCCATACATTTATACACCGTGCTATTGCACACAACACAAATCGAAATTTGAATAGTATTAATCTAAATATCTGTCAGAACCTAAAGCCAGATTACGTGTAATTACTCTGACATTCACCTTTGGCAACTGAGAAGAAATTGTTGGGCCTGTATTAAGAAAATATTTAATAGCAATAGGAAAGATTTCTTCTTTCTCTAAAACTAGATCCCCGCCTTTTCTTAAAAATTTTCTAGAATTGTCCTGTTTTGCAAATTTCGAAGGATGGTCTACTTTAAGCTTAATCTGAGCTACTAACTATTTGATATTAACATTGAACTAATATCCGAACAGAAAATTTAAATCGTAAGGATAAAACATCTCGCCTTAATTTTTACTAACAGATCTTAAATATATTTTTCATGGTGTATTACCGATTTTCGCCTCCTTCTTTCTTAGGTTAATGCGAATTATGTTACTACAACCACGAGCCCCACTTTGCCTTCGCACGTTCTATTAAGAAATATAAGTCAGGTTGTTCGTAGCCAAAACAAGTATCTGGGAAACTTTTCGCTGAACAGAAGAAACGTCTTCAATTTGCTTTAGTAATGCTGAAAATATAGTCTGTTTCGGTTTTTGGTCGAACTCATCTACGACTTTGAAAGTCTTAAGATTTTCTAGTACCGGCAATAAATTAATTTAATATTGTGTAGGCAATTTTATGAACTAATTAACCTGCACACACGCCGAAACGAAAAGTATTTACACGAAATTTGAAACAGTGCCTGGTTATTTCCGGCAAATAATAATAACATTCGATTTGACGTTCCAATAGTCGCTATTTAGAATAATAGAAAGCAAGGCACAGCTTGTCTTATTGATCCTTATGCCATCTATGAATGACTGGCATGAACTAGTCAACAATTTAGAACAGTTAATGATTTAGTCGAAAAAATTGACATGAGGCACACAGCATAAAAGGATATTGAAAAATTATATTCTTACAAATTTCATCATTATACCTAGGGCACAGCTTTTTTCGGTTTTACCCAATATCGGGAGTTCCGAAAAACGTATAAAAACTTAATCAAAAACTGATTTTATATTTAATTTAATTTCCACTAAAAATATATTATACTCGGGAAATTCCCTCCGAAGACAAATTTTAATATTTCCCGAAAAAGTTATACCCTAAATGTCATTTACATATATGTAAGAATTACAGCGTAAACTCCATAAAATCAAATAAGTTAATTAAATTAAAAACATTTCGCCTCTCGCACTTGCACTTATATAATTCAAAGTTTTTCCCATTCGTAGGATCTAAATTTGACATGCATATTTAAAGAAATGAGGACGAAGGGCCGAATTTCAAAGGGCCGAATGGATCGAAGGGCCGAATGGGTCAAAAGGCCGAATGGCGAAGGGCCGAATTGGTCGAAGCGCCGAATGGGTCAAAGGGCCGAACGGGTCGAAGGGCCGAATTTTTTTGTTTATTTTTTTTTTTGGTTTTTAGAAATATTATTTTTTTAATTTCTTGTTTTAAAGAATATTTTGTAAATTTGTTTATCAAATATAAATTAATTTCTTATGAGTTTATACATAGTTTATTATGTTTAATCTTTGGCTATTTTGTATTCTTTTTGTAATTATTAAGTGGAAAAATATTTGTACATACATACATAATAGGTATTACACCAAAACCAAAAAAGAATTTTGTCATAAAATGTCATAAAAATCAGACCATTTTTTATTCGTTAGGGTGAAGGAAAATTCTATTTGGACGAATAAATAATTTCTCTGTGATTTAGTACCTATTTTGATATATTAATTTAAATTTATTTATTTAATTACATATAAATTTACTAAACTTCTGGCACACTCCATTTTGAGCATAAGCTAATTCTCAACAGAGTGTGACAAAAGAGATTGTTGGTTCAATTAAAAAGGTCGGCCAGCCATTTATTTCTGTCCAGCAATTTCGGAACTTCACCTGGATTTTCATTCATCTGGATTTCCGTTTGTTTCACTCGATTATTATTGGTCGAACCATCACGGTTTATAATATTTTCCAAAAATATATTTTCTGATGCCTTTTCATCTACTTTTGCTTGGGGAACTATTTTTGTAGATGATGTTTGATTGTGCAGCAGCATAGCAGGCTTTATGGAATTTGGTGCACAATTTACTTGTAAATTATTGTTGTTAAAAAATTAAAAATAATTTTTTTAATATGAAAAACATTCAATTGAAGTGAAAGTCAAAGACGATTCGGCCCTTTGACCCATTCGGCATATACACACATTTTTAAAATTTTAAAAACACTTGTTAAATATTTCGCAAAATTATGTATTTCGCCAAGTGCCTACGGCAGAAAGTGTAAAAAGCATTTTGATAAAAGTCATTTTGACAAACAACATTTCAACCTGGCATTGGCATCTGGAAAATTAATATTGTTTTTCATAAATAAATAAAAATTATAGTTCTTATGTTCTTAATATCAAATTCAGTACATTTTCAAAATATTCCTTAAAACAGGAAATTTAAAAAATTATATTTCTAAAAACAAAACAAAAAAATAAACAACAAAATTCGGCCATTCGGCCCTTCGACATTCGGCCCTTTGATATCATTCCTATTTAAATTCTTTATTATATTCTGCAAAACAAAACTCAGTTCAACAAAAAAAGAAAAAATATTTTATTTTAGTATTTTATTTAATTTATTGAAATTTTTAATCTTTCAATTTAGTTTAAATTTTTAAATTAATTTAATATAATTAATAAAATGTAATGATATGTATCCCTTTTAATACCCCGTATTAAAATTAATCATGTTTAAATAAATAAACAATTTTATATGTACAGTGAAATATCGCTACAGCGAAGCCAAAAGGACCGGAGAAATACATACATATATGTATTACTTTATTTTACTTAGTCATGCATTTATGTAAAGTTTTATTATTTTACACTTTGACGAATAAAAATTTCATTGCGAAATTTCAATTTTCTAAAATCGACATTCGCTTTAACGAGACCTAACTGTATTACATATGATAGTTTCTGATTCGATTCAAATTTACTCGATAATACAAAGTATAAAAATCCCATTAGAATCGAATACATGAAAATTTTAATTCTAATTAAATTTCCAATTCGACTACATGAAAATTTTGCATTTTCTTGCTCATGGTATATAAAGAGCAGTTATAAAAAAAAAAAAAAAATTCAGAGTAGACTGTGTCTTCTATATGGCCGTAGGTATTTTTCGTAATAACGTTTAATACTATTTAGTGGTATTAGCGGTGCGAGAAATAGCACGATGTATGGGTTGTTAAAATAAATTTCTTTATTATTAGCATCATGAAATGAGAGTACAGGGGTTATTTGCAAACGATTAAGTACTGGGCGATGGTACGAGAAGCACGATATGAAGCGCAGGATCGCAGCGGTGATTTGCCTGAGGAATGTGAGATCCAGACAAGTGCCTCCGAAACTCGTCGAGGCTAGTGTGTTGGAGCCGCAGTCTGAGTCCGAGGTGTTCTTGATGAAACGCACAAATTCGAGTTTAGCGATGACATCGATGTTGAAATCGCCGCAGAGCACAAGAGGTATATCGGAGTCCATGCTGACATATGGCGGTACGCACTGACTTCGAGAGAATGCCTCATCTGCTCCTGCCAGATGAGGCATTCTCCTTTTACAGTGCTCTCTCGCATTGTAAATCGTCACTTTGTAGATCTAAATTTTATTTAGAATTTATGTGAACATTAATTATTTTAATTTACAATAAATTATCTACCACAGATTCTTTACGCATAAATTGACAGCAGAATTAATTTATTTAAAATAAATTATCTGCTACAAGTTCTTTACGCACAAATTGACACTAGAATGGCTCCGAACAGATGATGCGTTCTCCCATTACAGTGTTCTCACGCTTTGTAAATCACCATTTTGTAGATTTTAATTTTAATTAAAATTTATGTGGAGATTAATTATTTTAATTAACAATAAGTTATCTGCCACAGTTTCTTTACGTACAAATTCTCACCAGAATCACTCCGGTCAGATATTCTCATGCGGTTGATTGTAAATCGCTGTTTTGTATTTTGTAATTTTAATTAAAATTCATGTGAAAAGTAATTATTTTAATTTAAAATAAATTATCTGCCGCAGTATTATTAAGCACAAATTAATACTCGAATTGCTCCGATCTGATGAGGCATTCTCTCGCTATAGTGCCCTCAATCTCTGTAAATCGCAATTTTGTGGTTTGAATTTTTAATTAAAATTTATGTAGAGATTAATTAATTTAATTTGACATAAATGAACCACCACAGGTTTTTTACGCAAAAGTTGACACCATCGGATCTCCGATCGGATGACCCATTCTCTCGCTACGCTGTGGTTCAAGCATTTAAATCGGTCCACATCAAAGGTTCGCGGCGCGGGTTCCTGTGCCCCCTAATATTAAATTTTGTATTTAAATTTTATGTACAACCCCACAAAAATTAAAATCATGCACTTAATCGAGAAATCAGGAAATTTGATTTCTTTCGCTATAAATATAAAACATCCGGTGGATTGCATTTTCAAAATTTAAATTAAGTTTCACTTCACTTCTTACACAAAAATTTCTACAACACTAATTAATTGTGTCTACACAACAAATTTTCACCACATATATTCACAAAAACTTCACACAGCAGAACACAACAAAATAAAAATTAAATTAAATTTTTAAAGAGGACGACAAAAACACGTCTATCCTCTTTCAGAGTCTATGATCCCGATTACTTGTTTTTTTTCAGAATGTAAATTTATTAAAATGTTTTTTGTAAACTTAAAAACAGGGGTAACAAATTTACCTATTCTTGGTTGGTTTGCTGGAGAATTATATTTTTATTGAAAAAATCGTAATAACTATGATTATTCTAAGTACAAATTACAATCCAATTCTACTAATATACACCGAGTATCCAACTGAAAATAGACCGGAATTAACATTGGATCATATTGATCCAACACTTACTTATAATAACACTGCTTATTATGTGACAAGTTCACAAGTTCCTTCATTTACGAACCCAATGGTCAAAATGGGATTTTGTAAGTTTCTGTAAATATAACGGAAAATGGGGTCGTTATGACGAAACGTTATGTAGCTATCGCAAGAAACACAATAACTATCGCTGTTAATCCGCATATGCATCTCCATACAAGGTTTTAAAACAAATTTTTCTTCTGGCAATGTTACAGTTTCATTTTTAGTATAAAATCTAGATATGCTAATCCCGATCGCATGGTTCTACCAATCGGGTTGTAAATCTCTGTAAGCGGAGATTTATGAGTTGATATAAAGAGTTTTTTGTGAATTTAAGATTATTTGATTGAATTTGGCCCCAAAAATTTGATCTGTTAAGTCGGGATTCGAAAGTGGAAAGTCGTTAATGCAGATTGTATTACTCCGTTCGAAATCAAAACATGGTAATGCAGATTATAGTATCCCTTCCGGAAGTTAGACAAATTTAAATTTTGTTATACCAGCCCAAAATAAAAAATGAAGTCGATATCAATCGGTAGTCTTTAGCCTAAAAATTACTAAGGATGCATGAATAGCATGCAGACTTTTATTAATATTCTTATATAAGTATGTAGCAACAGTTCCTCATGGAAAATTGTGAAAAACTCGCGAAACCCAAAAAAAAAATATTTTGATTGGAATAAAATCAGCCTCTAGAGTTTTATGTCTGGAAACGGATTATATTAATGTGACTTGTCAATGATTTCAATGAAGACTTTCTATTGATTTTTGGAAAATCGAATTTTCCAAGATTTCCCACTAGAAACTTGAACTGAATTTTTTTTCCTGCAATAGCTATTGACAAGTCACATCAATAAAACACATCTCTAGACATAGTGGCTGAATACAAATTTTCTGATGGTTTTTGGAAAATTGGATTTTCCGGCATTCCCCACGAGGAATTACTATTTACAAAATTTTTGATTACAATCTATGTATCCTCTTAACTTTTGGCTGATGACTACAAAATTTTTTATTTTCGGCTAGAATGTTAATAATGTAATCTGCATTATCGATTTTTTACTTTCGGTTAACTTTAACAGCGTAAAAATTAGCCTAATACCGATTGCATGGCAACAAGTTTAAGATTGTATATCAATAATTGGCACACCAATGGAACTGTAAATCTCATTATAGGGCGCAATTTCAGTAAACAGAGATTTATGATGTGATGTAATGAGCCTTTCTGTGATTAATCATTGTATATGCTTACTAATGCTTTGTTGATTTATCATGGTATATGCGTACTAATGCTAATTCTCATTTTTGAGCGTGATATGTCATTAGATGTACCACTTAGCCATACTTAAATAAGCCTAGTATTATTTCTTTGAGAAATTGCGTTTTTAAGTATATTATTGTACTTCATTTTCAACCTATATAGAAAAGACCAATTTTAGCTAGTTACTAAAATTTTTTTCACGATACTTTCTAGTACGCAGTACACTTGTACGTACTTTAGAAATGGCCAATTTAAAATATTTTAGCAAGAAAAAAAAATAGAAACCGAATTCGGGATAGAGTATGCTTTGAAGGTTCATTTTTAATAATTTTCGGGATAATAGGCTTTTTATTGAATCTAGTTATGACACAAACCATTTAATAAAAAAATATTTTTTCGCGCTAGTTTTCGGGCTATCTTCACATATAGTACATGCGGGTGTAGATACAACATTTCCACTTAAATGGTTAAACATGCAAAAATTAAGATTCGTTCGTTATGAAAAACACTGCAGTGCAACGTTTCCATTCAACGTTGGATCACCTCTTGCAATATTTTTTTGGTGGATCGATAGCATCCACATTCCTAAAATTTGGCAATTTATTGCCCCGATTTATCTGAGGAATTCCCGAGTTTCCATAAATATCTAGCTCAAGCCCAAAAATAGGTGTTCATATTAATATAGATCTGCTACTATGCCGATTTAGCCTGCCAAACAAATACATCAACAATTTTATACATTAAGCATTATAAATGTTATTTAAAAAAAATTAAATCGGCATTTAAAGCATGCCACTTAGCATGTGGTTCAGCAATTTTTTATAAACAGACGGAAAACTTTTTATTTTTGCGTATTTTAATACTTTTGTTATCACAATAACAATTACACTAAGACTACTAATTCTAATTTATATCGTAAATTAACATAACAGCTTTTCTTCTAATCAAAACATTTTTGATATTCACAAAATTTAGCGCTTTATACGCAATTCTTAGAAATCAAACTTTAGTTATACGTATTTAGAAACACTCCAATTTTGTAAATCAATCACACATGGTTATAACCTACCTCAAATAAATGAAATGTCTTAGTTGTGTAACAAAAAGTCAAATAACTTCTAAATGCGGCAATAATAACCGACACAAATTCTTGGAATAGCTTTGATGCATGCGCGATCATGATTACCAGTCTTATACATATACACAATTCAGAAAGTGTTTTTTTACCTCATAACGCGCCAAAGACAAATTATGTCTTTCAAAAATTATGTCTTTAATTGCGGGATAGAAACGTTTTATTGTATAATGATTTGATTAATTTGTCATTAAAACATTTTTTGTTTCATTTACACTCGCATGTGGCAAACGGTTTTTGCATTTTTTTTTGCGGTTAATTAATCACATCTATTTAATAGCTTTGCATAAATTAATTTGTAGACGCTCATAAAAATAAAAAAATAAATTAATATTTTAAAGACTTTGGTGTTTACTCGTAAAGTGTTTAAGGGGTTTTCACAAAAACTAGATTTTTGGTTTCAGCATCAGTTATAGGCCTAATTATTGTTAAGAATTAGGACATATTTGTGTCACAGTTTGTGATGATAAAGATTTTAGCGGTCTTTCTATAAATTATAATTTTGATTTGATTCCGTCGGATGTGATCAAATCTATGAATTTTTAATTGCTATGAAAATACTTATAAGATTTAAAGCGAAAAACGTGGGGCGCATGCAATAGACAATTGATGCATGAATAATTCACCTAAGTCACTAAAAATTTTCTTGCATTACAAATGATAGAAACTGTAGTGTGAGTTTTCTCGGTCCAGTTACCCTCTACACTCCTTACTATTGTCTAATGAATGCGCCTAATTTTTTCGTTTTAAAGCTTACAAATATTTTCATAGCTATTAAAAGTTCACAATCACAAATTTTCAGGACAATCTGTGAATGGTTCGGAATCTGTATTGTGTTATAAATCTGTAGGTGGCTATAGCAGAAATTTATTATTTTCTGCTTTTTAGTATTGTGTGTGTGAAATTGTGCAATCGATTTTAAACATCTTGATAAGAATTTGACAGAGACATGTGGCAAATTTGAGGTTTATTTCAGTTTTTCTTCACCTGATCTTAACTGAAATAGAAAATTGTTATACCTACCTACCTATCAATAATATGTATATCAATCTATCTAATTTTTATTTTCTTGGCAAATAAAATAAAGAAGCAAGCAAAATTAGTTTTATAAAATCTGTATTTCAATATTAAAACAAATTAATGGTAGCTCCTCCTTAGTTACCAGTTTTAAATATATGACTCTTTTATGGTGCTTGAGGTACACAGGTTATCGCATTCTTTTCATCCCTTTTATTGCACCTTCGTTGCACGCTGTT